>CM063187.1:50547500-51930000 GCA_031835075.1 Saguinus oedipus | reverse complement strand
TCCTACATGCAAAGGATACTGGGAAATGTAGTTTTTCCTTCTTTTCTAGTTAACCATGTGCCTTGTTTGAAAAAAACAAGAGTCTTAACTACAAAGAAGTCGAGGCCAGGCACTGTGGCTGACACCTGTAATCCCAGCATTTTGCAGGGCTGAGGGGCTGGAGGATCACTTGAACTCAGGAGTTTGAGATCAGCCTGGAAAACATGACAAAACCCTGTCTCTACAAATTACCCAGGCATGGTGGCACATGCCTGTAGTACCAGCTACTTGGTGGGGCTGTAAGGGGGGTTGAGGGTGGGTGGGGATGAGGGGAGTGTTTGGGGGTTGGAGGGGGGTGGTAGTGAGAGGGTACAGGGGAGGTGGAGTGGGGCGGGATTGCTTGCTGAGGCAGGAGGATGGCTTAAGCCTGGAGGTCAAGGCTGCAGTGAGGCGAGATTGCACCAGGGTGTTTCAGCCTGGGTGACAAAATGAGACCCTATCTCCAAAAAAGAAAAAGAAAAAAAGAAAGGGAAGAGCAGACACTGCGGAATAAGTAGCTGTCTCTAACATAGAGCTTTAGATGAGGGGTTTCTGGAAGACTTCCTGAAAGAACAGGCAGGATTTGGCAGGGTTTTAGAAGTCAGTCAAGGTAAGACACTGCAAGCAAACTAAGGACAGTTTCCAGCTTCCGGCTCAAGGCTTCCATCATTCCCTGGGGGCTCAAGGCTTCCATCATTCCCTGGGGGCAGTGCCACGGGAACAGGACCCAGAGAAGCTCCTCTTCCCACAGGGATAGGAGGACGCAGAAGCTCCTCCTCTCCAAATGCCCTGGCCAGGGCAGAGGGCAGAGACTGGAAAAACTTTTCTTGGAAATCTCTGCCAACAAATACGTAGAGGAAGGGGTTGAGGCAGCTGTTGATACTGCCCAAGGCGAAGGTAGCCTGATAGATGAGCAGCATCTGGGAGCGGTAGAGTTCCTTGAGGTTCACTCGTAGCCACAGATGGACCATCAGCACCACGTTAAATGGGGACCAGCAGATGAAGAAAGCGCTCACCAGCACCAGCAGCAGCCTCTTGGGCCGGTGGGCGTGGACCCAGCCCTCCCGGAAGAGCTTGGCCCGGATGAGGTGGGCGCAGATACCTATGACTGCCAAGGGTCCCAGGAAGCCCAGCAGGAAGTGGGCCAGGATTGATGCCATTCGTCTCTCCAGGACCGCCTCACTCCAAGCCTGGGAAGTCACATTCTCTGAGTTGAAGTCCAGGTAGCACTGCTCACAGCCATTCCAATTTTTGATTGTCCGGAATTTCAGGTGTGAAGAGGACAAGACGCCGGCTAGGAGCCACACCGCAATGGCCAGCCAGCTTGCCCGCTGTGCGGTGCGGTGGTTCAGGGCCCAGACAGGGTAGAGGACGGAGATGCAACGGTCCACAGAGATGAGGACGAGGAGGTAGTTACTGCCAAAGAAGGTGAGGGACACAAAGGTGGCGTAGAGTTTGCAGGCCCACTCTCCGAGGAGCCACTGTCCAGAGGCCATGTAGTACGAGGTGATAGGCAGAGACAGTGACAGCATGAAATCGGCAAGGGCCAGGTGGAAGAACCAGACGGTGGACACCGTGCGGGCCATGCGGAAGACAGTCATCCACAGCACCAGCCCATTGCCCACCACTCCGACGACAAAGGACACAGACAGGACAGCCATGGTCAGCGGGCGGAGGAACCCCACCTCCACAGGCACGCATCTGGAAGCATTCATCTTCCTGCAACAGCAGTGATCATGGGTCAGAGCCCCAGGTTGCCTGTCACTGTGGCCCTGGTCCCCTCCGAGACCCCACTCATGATTTCTCCATTCAAGCATTTCTATGGAATGCTTATTATTATTTTAGAGACAGGGTCACGCTCTGTCACACCAAGGCTGGAGCCTCACAGCTCAGTGCAGCCTCCACCTCCTAGGCTCAGGCAATCCTCCCACCTCAGCTTCCTGGGGTAGTTGGGACTATGGGCATTTACCACCATGCCAGAGTCTTGCTCTGTCACTCAGGCTGGAGTGCAGTTGGCATGATCCTGGCTCACTACAACCTATGCCTCTTAGGTTCAAGCAATTCTCCTGCCTCAACCTCCCAAGTAGCTGGGATTACAAGCATGCACCACCAGGCCCGGCTAATTTTTGTATTTTTAGTAGACAGGGTTTTACCATGTTGGCCAGGCTGGTCTCGAACTCCTGACCTCTTGATCCGCCCACCTCAGCCTCCCAAAGTGCTGGAATTAGGCTGTGAGCCACTGCACCCGGCCTTAGACTTTTCTTGTAAGAGATGAGGTCTTGCTGTGTTGCCCAGGCTGTGGTCTTGAACTCCTGGCTTCAAGTGATCCTCCCATCTTGGCCTCCCAAAGTGCCTGAATGCTTTTTTATGACACAATAATACTGGTTTTGTTTTTTCTTTAGACAGAGTCTCGCTGTGTCACCCAGGCTGGAGTGCAATGACACTATCTCAGCTCAGTGGCAACAATAATATTGTTCTAAGTACCAGAGATAACTCATGTAACAAAACAAGCCATGGTGGAACTTAGATCCCAGTGGGGGAGGTCAGAGTAATACATGATAAATGAACTGATGATATACTGCTTTATCAGATTAGAAGCGGTATGCAAAAATAATTAATGAAGTGGAGGGGGCCAGATGTGGTGGCTCATGCCTGTAATCCCAGCACTTTGGGAGGCCAGGTCAAGTGGATCACATGAGGTCAGGAGTTCGAGACCAGTCTGTCCAACATGGTGAAACCCTGTCTCTATTAAAAATACAAAAATTAGCCAGACTTGGTGGTGTGGACCTGTAATCCCAACTACTCGGGAGACTAGAGGAGAATCCCTTGAACCTGGGAGACTGAGGTTTCAGTGAGCTGAGATTGCATCACCGCACTCCAGCCTGGGCAACAGAGTGAGACTCCGTCTCAAAAAATAATAATAATAATAATTCACCAGGCATGGTGGTGGGTGTCTGTAGTCCCAGCTACTCTGGAGACTGAGGCACGAGGATGACTTGAACCCTGGAAGTAGAGGCTGCAATGAGCCATGGGCATGCCACTTCACTCCATCCTGGGTGACAAAGTGTCTCAATAAAAATAAAACAAAAATAATGAGATGGAGGGCCTTTTGACTTTGGGTTTATGTCAGAGTAACTTTCAGACAAATAGCCCACAAACAAAAAAAAATTATAAAATCTGGATAAAATATTAAAGATGACTCCACTATTTGAAAAAATTGACAGCAGAAAAGTCTGTCAATTCAGAATTGTATAATTTGTGAAAATATCTTTCAAAAATGGAGGTGAAATAAGGACACTTTTAGATAAACCAGATCTGAGATAGTATGTGGCCTGCAGACCACAGGAATTGCTGAAAGAAGTCCTCTAGGCTGAAATGAGTAATATCAAATGGTGACACATATCTACAGGAAGAAATGAAGATCATAAAATGTTTCCTCTAAAAAAAAAAAATCAAGGTAAGGCCAAGTGCGGTGGCTTATGTGTCTAATCCCAGCACTTTGGGAGGCTCAGGCGAGCAGAGCACTTGAAGTCAGGAGTTCGAGTCCAGCCTGGCCAAAATGGCGAAACCCCATCTCTACTAAAAATACATAAATTAGCAGGACATAGTGGCACATGTCTGTAATCACAGGTATTTGGGAGGCTGAAGCAGGAGAATCACTTGGACCTGAAAGGTTGGAGATTGCAGTGAGCTAAGATCAGGCCACTGCACTCCAGCCTGGGTGACAGAGTGAGACTCCGTCTCCTAAAAAAAAAAAAAAAAAAAAAAAAAAATGAAGGTAAGGAGAGACAGAAAGACGCCACTGGTACATTAATTGGGGTTCTCAGGGAAGACCCCATTAATAATGTAACACTTGAGCAAAGAGTTGGAAGAGGTAATGAAGTGAGGCACATCCATATCTGAAGGAAGAGCCCTACAGGCAGGACCAGCAGTTCGTGCAAAGGTCCTGAGGAAGTATGGTTCCTGGAATGCTCAGAGAACAGCAGGGAGGCTGGTGTGGCCGGAGCCAAGTGGGCCATGGGGAGAGAGGTGAGAGGTGAAGACAGAGAGGGAGGCAGGCAGACGGGCAGAACCCTGTGAGTCACAGTGCAATTCCCCTGGCCTTTCCTGGGAGTGAGATGGGAGTTACAGGAGACTCTTGAGCAGAGGAGGAACAATGTCTGACTTAGGTCTTAACAATCACTGTGGCTTCAACGTTGAGACCAGGCTGACGGGGTGGGATGGAAGCAGGAGGTCAGGAGGAGGCTGCTGCAGTAACCCAGGTGGGCGGTGATGGGGATGGGGACCAGGGTGATGTCAGAGGAGGGGTGAGAAGCAGACTCCAGGGTCAAGGTGAGCTGGCTAGCTTTGGTGCTGGGCTGGATATGCGAGGTGGGATGAGAGCAGTGTCGGGGTGACTGCGGGACTTTTGAGCGGGTGGAATCCAGAGCTGCTGTGCCCTGAGATGGGGAGACGTCAGGGAGAGCGGGTTTGTGGTAAGACCAGGAGCCCGGGGTTGGTCATGTTGCCTTTGAAATGCCTGTAAGACATCCAGGGGAGACTTCATGTAGGCAGTGATACTGGCAGTGAGATGACAGGAGGGGGGCCAGGCGCAGTAGCGTGAGCTACTTTGGAATCCCAGCACTTTGGAAGGCCCAGGCAAGTGAATCGCCTGAGGTCAGGAGTTCAAGGCCAGCCTGTCCAACATGGCAAAAAGCCATCTCTACTAACAATACAAAAATAGGGCCGGGCATGGTGGCTCACGCCTGTAATCCCAGCACTTTGGGAGGCCGAGGCGGGTGGATCACGAGGTCAAGAGATCGAGACCATCCTGGTCAACATGGTGAAACCTCATCTTTACTAAAAATACAAAAAATTAGCTGGGCATGGTGGCGCGTGCCTGTAATCCCAGCTACTCAGGAGGCTGAGGCAGGAGAATTGCCTGAACCCAGGAGGCGGAGGTCGCGGTGAGCCAAGATTGCGCCATTGCACTCCAGCCTGGGTAACAAGAGTGAAACTCCGTCTCAAAAAAAAAAAAATTTAGATGCTATTTATGTCTTTGAGCCTGAGAATGACCTCCATGGGTGGGGGGGCAGACACAGAAGACACGTCTGGGGTTCAAGACAGCTGGAGCTTACACAGCAGACAGGCATAGGTCTGAGATGCCAGATTATGACTGTGTGAAGATGGCTTTGCCCCGATCCCGGGCCTCAGTATGCTCATCTGAGATATGAGTGTAGAATCCCTGAATAACTCTCTCTCCCACTCTCCCAACCCACACATTCAATTCATCACAAAGCCCTGTTGATTTTGTCCCCAAAAGCCTTTTGCCTCTGTCCACTTTGTCCTGTCTCTATAGCCCTATCTTCTAAGCACCCAGGGTCGCAGCATTGTTTTTTTTTTTTTTTTTTTGAGACAGGATCTTGCTCTGTTGTCCAAGCTGGAGTGCAGTGGCACGATCTCGGCTCACTGCAACCTTTGCCTCTTGGGTTCAAGCAATTCTCTTGCCTCAGCCTCCTGAATAGAGTAGTTGGGACTACAGGCCTACACCCTGGGTGCATGCCCAGGTAATTTTTGTATTTTTATTAAAGATGGGTTTTTACCATGTTGACCAGGCTGGTCTTGAACTCCGGACCTCAGGTGATTCACCCACCTGGGCCTCATAAAGTGCTGGGAGTACAGGCGGAGCCACTGTGCCTGGCCCCCAACTCTCTATTCATCTCTTACCAGCCACTCACCACCCCACAGCCAAAGTGATCTTTTAAAAGCCCAAATCATATAACCGCAGTGCTTTGGGAGACCCAGGCAGGAAAATTGCTTGAGGCCAGAGCTACAAGACCAGTCTAGGCTGCATGGCGTAATCCTGTCTCTACAAAACAAAAATAAATTAGCCCAGCAGGTGGCTTACACTGGAGTTCCAGCTACTCAGGAGGCTGAGGCATGAGGATCACTTGAGCCCAGGAGGTCGAGGCTGAAGTGAGTCACAATTGTGCCACTGCACTCCAGCCTGGGCGACAGAGTGAGACCCTGTCTCAAAAAACAGTTTAAACCAGACAATTACACTGTGGCTCTTCATTGCTGATGGGATAAATATGAGTCTCCCCAACACCGCTGTTGATGTAAATGCATCTAAAATTATTTTTATATATTTTTTGCCTCCCCAGACTTCTCTTGCACCTTCCCCCTCTTCATGTACCACATCCTGGCTTCCCTACCTTTGTCTCCATTGCCAAGATTCTCGTTTCCCTCCCACCCCAGGGCCTTTGCACGTGCTGCTCCCTCTGCCTGAAACACCCTTTCTTTCCTTTACTTTTTTTAAAAAAACTCATTCCTGAGATCTCAGTGCAAATTTCACTTTCTCCCCTAAAGCTTTCCCTGGCTGCCTTGACTGAAGCAGGATCTTCTTTACGAGCTTCTCTCCTATGAAGAGATGGTCACAGGCTGGGCATGTTGCTCACCACTGCACTCCAGCCTGGGTGCCGCAGCAACATTCTGATCTCCAGCTCCCAGTCCCCAGAAAAGAGATGGTGACAGGCAGCAGCAATGAGACCGGGTTTGTTGGATCATTTGGTGATCACCCATCTGCCCCATTCATCTCTGACTTCCCTAGAGGCGAGGCTGGTGTGTGGCTGGCCCTGGAACTTAGCAGGCACGTGATAATAATTGATGAGTGATCCATTAAGGAGGACAATCTCTCTCTCCTCTGTCATCAGAGGATGGATTCATTCATTTAGTGTAAAATTATGCACTGAGCCCCAGTTGTATGCTAGTCACTATCCTAAGCACCGGGGATCCCGCGGTGACGACGACATTCAAAACCTCTGCCCAGGGACAGCTCACACGTGTGGCGTGAGAGCATTCTTCACCCAGAGGAGGTGGGCCAGAACTTTCTGCCCCTTTTTGCCACTTTTATTTTTCTTGAGACAGACTCTCACTCTCTTGCCCAGGCTGGAGTGCAGTGGCGCGATCTCGGCTCACTGCAACCTCCAACTCCTGGGTTCAAGCGATCTCCGGCCTCAGCCTCCCAAGTAGCTGGGATTACAGGCACCTGCCACCACACCCAGCTAATTTTTGTATTTTTGGTAAATGTGGGGTTTCACCATGTTGGCCAGGCTGATCTCAAACTCCTGACCTCAATAATCCAGCCGCCTCAGCCTCCCAAAGGATTACAGGGGTGAGCCACCCCACCCAGCCCGCCACCTCCTTTTGTAACCCTGGAGAGTGCACTTCAACTCTCCTCGTCCCCAAGCCCCTACCCCATGGCTCCCTGAGACCCTCCCAACAAATCCCAGTCCCCTGTCACCGTGTGCTGTTCCGAGGGCCGATGAGGGGGTTCTCTCTGTCTCTGTCGTCAGACCCAGGTGGCTGCCAGCCTTGAGCCCAGGTTATGAGTAGGGGGCTAATGACAGGAAGCCAGCTATGAGTTTTGGAGCAGATAAGTGTCCAGGAAAGAACCTTGAGCAAGAGCCTCAGAGATCACTATCAGACTTAAAATGTCGCCAGATGTGGGCCCTAATAGGTCCCGTGGTCTGCAGGCTTGGAGGATAAAGAGGAGGCGGGTGCCAGGGAGATCTTTCCACAGGCCATTCCAATTCTCCTCTCCTCTCCCTGTGCTGATGAAATTTGTTAAGAGATACAAAACACTTAAAACTTCCTGCAGCTGGGCTCAGTGGTGCACGCCTGTGATCCTAACACTTCGGGAGGCTGAGGGGCAGGTGGATCACTTGAGGTCAGGAGCTCCAGACCAGCCTGGCCAACATGGTGCAAACCCCGTCTCCACTAAAAATACAAAAAATAGCTGGATGTCATGTTGAGTACCCATAATCC
Source organism: Saguinus oedipus (assembly GCA_031835075.1). Lineage (NCBI taxonomy): Eukaryota > Metazoa > Chordata > Mammalia > Primates > Cebidae > Saguinus > Saguinus oedipus. The sequence continues at coordinate 51,922,176 of CM063187.1, read as the reverse complement.
CAGCTACTTGGGAGGCTGAGGCAGGAGAATCGCTTGACTCTGAGAGGTAGAGGTTGTAGTGAGCTAGGATTGAGCCTGGCAACAGAGTGAGATTCATCAAAAACAAAAGCAGAACAAAACAAAACAACTTCTTGGCACATAGTAGGCACTTGAGCGTTGTTAGCTCTTGGTATTAATATTGCTATGGTCCTGCTTCAATTAACATTAGGAATACATTCTGAGAGGTGCGTCCTTAGATGATTTCATCATTGTGCAAACATCATAGAGTCTGCTCACACAAACCTAGGTGGACCAGCCTGCTACATGGGGTTTGGCCATAGCCCAAATGGGACCATCATTTATTCACTTTTGAGACAGAGTCTTGCTCTGTCACCCCAGCTGATGTGTAATGGCACAATCTCAGCTCACTGCAACCTCTGCTTCTCAGGTTCAAGCGATTCCCCTTCCTCAGCTTCCAGAATAGCTGCGATTACAGGTGTGCCCTACCACACCCAGATAATTTTTGTATTTTTAGTAGAGACAGGTTTTCACCATCTTGGTCAGGCTGGTCTCAAACCCCTGATCTCAAGTGATCCACCCACCTCAGCCTCCCAAAGTGCTGTAATCCCAGCTACTGGGAAGGCTGAGGCAGAAGATTCGCTTGAACCCAGGAGGTGGAGGTTGCAGTGAGCCAAGATCACACCACTATACTCCTACCTGAGTGACAGAGAAAGACTCCATCTCAAAAAAAGAAAAAGGTAAGACACAAACACACACATTAGCTTAGGCCTATGCAGGGCCAGGGTCAGCAATGTCACCGTCTTCTCCTTCCATGTCTGTTCCACTGGAAGGAATTCAGGGGCAAAAACGCCCTTGCAGCTGTCTCCTAGGATACCAATGCTTTCTCCTGGACACCTCCTGAAGGACCTGCCTGAGGCTGTTTTACAGTTAACTTTTCCCTTTCCGTTTTTTCCCTTTTGAGGCAAGGTCTCACTCTGTCACCCAGGCTGGCATGGTCTGAGCTCACTGCAGCCTGTGCCTCTCAGGCTCAAACAATCCTCCCACCTCAGCATCCTGAGCAGCTGGGACTAAGGTGCGCACCACCACGCTGGGCTAATTGTTTTATTTTTTGCAGATACTAGGTCTGACTGTATTGCCCAGGCTGGTCTCAAGCTTCTAGACTTGAGCAGTTAACTTTTCTTTATAAGTAAAAGGAGTGCACTGTAAAATAACAACAAAAACTATAGTATTGTACATAAAGGCCGGCCGTGGTGGCTCACACCTGTTTCCCAGGACTTTGGGAAGCCAAGGTGGGTGGATCACTTGAGATCAGGAGTTCAAGACCAGCCTGGACAACATGGTGAAACCCATCTTTACTAAATATACAAAAATTAGTTGGGTGTGGTGGCACATGCCTGTAGCCCCAGCTACTCAGGAAGCTGAGGTAGGAGAACTACTTGAACCCGGGAGGCAGAGGTTTGTAGTGAGTTGAGATTGCACCACTGCACTCCAGCCTGGGTGACAGAACGAAACTCTGTCTCAATCAATCAATCAATATTTCAGCATCAATTTCCAAAAGAAACAACTCCTTTAAAAGAAATACAATTGCTGGGCACGGTGGCTCACTTTGGGAGGCCGAGACAGGCAGATCACTTGAGGTCAGGAGTTCGAAACCAGCCTGGACAACATGGTGAAACCCCGTCTCTACTAAAAATTTTTTTAAAAATTAGCTGTCCAGGATGGTGGGTGCCTGTAATCCTAGCTACTTGAGAGGCTGAGGTAGGAGAGTTGCTTGAACCCGGGAGGTGGAGGTTGCAGTGAGGGGAGATCATGCCACTGCACTTCAGCCTGGGTGACAGAGCAAGACTCTCCTGAAAGAAAGACGGACAATTTTATTACCACATCCCCAAAATAGCAATAATTCCTTCATGCACACACACACGAACACGCAAGTCTCTCAATGTTTACATTTCCAATTGTCTCATAACAATTACAAAGATTTTTTTGGAAGCAGTGTCTCAACTCTTCAAGATCAATTTTGGACTCAGAACCATCAATGTCCCTGTATTTCTATATGATGCCATCCTCTGTGCCATCTAGATCGGGGGGATTGACCAACTTTTTCTGTAAAGTGACACGGAGGAAATATTTTGGGCTTTTCGTGGCCCAGCGCTTGTGTCGAGCAGTCAGCTCTGCTGTTGTGGGATGAAGGAAGATGCAAGAAAAAGAGGTGAAGGAGTGGGCAGGGCCATGTGCCAATAAAACTTTATGGACATTGAATTTTGAATTTCATATCGTTTTCAAGTGTCATGAACATTATTATCCTTCTTTTGATTTTGCTTAACCATTAGCTCACAGACTGCCCCAAAACAGGCAGCGAGCCAGATCTGGCCTGGGCTGTGGGCCATAGTTTGTGAAACTCAAGTAGACGTCAGCCTGGTGTCGCTTTAAAGACTGCATGCAAAGTCCAGGCGTGGTGACTCACACCTCTAATCCCAGCACTTTGGCGGATCACTTGAGGTCAGGAGTTCGAAACCAGCTGGCCAACATGGTGAACCCCATCTCTACTAAAAATACAAAATAAATAGCCAGGTGTGGTGGCTGGTGCCTGTAGTCCCAGCCACTCAAAGGGCTGAGGCAAGAGAATCACTTGAACCCAGGAGGCAGAGGTTGTAGTGAGCTGAAGTCGAGCCACTGAACTAGGGAGACTCTGTCTCAAAAAAATAATTATAGTAATATAAAAAATACGACAAGAGATCGAGACCATCCTGGTCAACAAGGTGAAACCCCGTCTCTACTAAAAATACAAAAATTATCTGGGCATGGTGGTGCATGCCTGTAGTCCCAGCTACTCGGGAGGCTGAGGCAGGAGAATTGCCTGAACCCAGGAGGCAGAGGTTGCGGTGAGCCGAGATCGTGCCATTGCACTCCAGCCTGGGTAACAAGAGCGAAACTCCGTCTCAAATAAAATAAAATAAAATAAAATAAAATAAATAGAAAGAAAGAAAGGCCAGTTCCTTTTCTAAGGGCAACACCAGGGAGAGCTGGTGAGATGACGGTTGTTCTCCCCGGGCTGTGCTCTGCCTTGATTTGGGGATTGCCTCTCCCCATGATGAAATCCTAAAGGCATTTCTCCTGCTTCGCCACAACCTTCTGCCTTTTATGCTTTGTTTTGGTGACCATTCTTGTCAGAAATAAGCCTCTGCATTGTAAGGAAAAACAAGCACTTAGACAAAGGGTTTCTCAGCAAAGCAAATTTACTTTCCTGCAGAAGGGTGCCTCTTGTACGGCTGGTTCCCACGAGATCACCCCAAACAAAGGGGAGTAGAAGTTTTTACTCCTAACTTGACTCCTGCCCCTGTGTCCTTTCCCCATTGGCTGGGTCTGACAGCACAATTTAAACTAGACCAGATTAGCTAAACATTAAAATTTTTTAGATAAGGTTGACGCGTGATGGGAGAGAGGGGAGAGGAGGAAGGTCGTCTGCAGCGAACTAGAGGGCCAGTCTTCCCACATAAGGAAAGGAATGTGAGTTGGTGCTGATATCGCCATTGGTGGTGTGGCATGCCTGGGTGTGGTAAAGTCAGAGGAAGAAAAGAAGACAGAGCGTGGGGGGAGCTGGGAATTAAATAACAAAAGGTCGAGCAGGCTGTTTGAGGAGAAACCTTGCCATATCTTACAATTCTGGTATATTTCATCGTTACCTTTTATTTTAGATGCAGGGGGTACATGTACTTGGATATATATTTTTGAGGGGGTGGGGGGCAAGGGGCAGAGTCTTGCTCTATCACCCAGGCTGGAGTACAATGGCACAATCTCAGCTCACTACAACCTCCGCCTCAAGTGATTCTGCTGCCTCAGTCTCCCAAGTAGCTGGGACCACATGTGTGCACCACCTCACCCGGCTAATATTTTTATTTGTAGTAGAGACAGGGGTTCACCGTGTTGACCAGGCTGGTCTGGAACTTCTGATCTCAGGTGATCTGCCTGCCTTGGCCTCCCAAAGTGCTGGGATTACAGGCGTGAGCCACCGCTCCCGGCCTCCAGCTTTATATTTGTCTCCTACCAGCCACTCACCACCACATTCTGCCGGCTTTGAACATTTTCCTTTTTTTCTGAGACAGATTTTCGCTCTTGTTGCCTAGGCTGGAGTGCAATGGCTCAATCTCGGCTCACTGCAACCTCCACCTTCTGGGTTCAAGCAATTCTCCTGCCTCAGCTTCCCAGGTAGCTGGGATTACAGATGCCTACCACCAGGTCCACCAGCTAATTTTTTGTATTTTTAGTAGAAACCAGGTTTTGCCATGTTGGTCAGGCTGGTCTTGAACTCCTGACCTCAGGTGATCCGCCCGCCTCAGTCACCCAAAATGCTGGGATTACAGGCGTTGAGCCACAGAAGCGGGCGGCTCTGAACCTTTTAAAATCATAGTACCCCATATGGGGTATTGGGTAATAATGCTATTGGGTTTACAGCATTATTACCCAATCTGTTCTTGGCAAATTTAATTGTTTTTTCCTTCCTAACTGTTTTGCATCATAAATATAAATCAAACCTTTGGGGATGAAGGTTTTGTCCTTGTTTAGATGATTTCTTTGGTCTCGATTCCCACAAATGGGCCCTTGCAGATGAAAAGATCTTGTCAGCCGGGTGCGGTGGCTCATGCCTATAATCCCAGCACTTTGGGAGGCCGAGGCGGGTGGATCACGAGGTCAAGAGATCGAGACCATCCTGGTCAACATAGTGAAACCCCGTCTCTACTACAGATACAACAATTAGCTGGGCATGGTGGTGCGTGCCTGTAATCCCAGCTACTCGGGAGGCTGAGGCAGGAGAATTGCCTGAACCCAGGAGGCGGAGGTTGCGGTGAGCCGAGATCGCGCCATTGCACTCCAGCCTGGATAACAAGAGCGAACCTCCGTCTCAAAAAAAAAAAAAGATCTTGTCTCTGTCCCCGAGAAGGTCCTGACAGTCCTACCGCCGAGCAGGAGAGTTGCTGCCCCGGCCTCCCCCACACCCGGGGTTCCTGTGAGATTGGCTCCTGGTTGTGATGGGCGGGGTTGGATTTTGATTTCTTGCGCGCGGGAACATCTTCCTGCGGTGGTGGATGGCTACTCCCTCTCTTTCCGATTTGCGAATGTCTCTCTGTGTCTTTTGCCCACTTGCCTACTGGAATCCAACTTTGTTCCTCTTCTGTGTGGTTCACATGATAACATTATTGGTGCTATTTCTGTCACGGGGAATATAATTTTTTTCCCAGCCTATTTCTTGACTTACAATTTTAGTGTGAGTTGTGTTTTATACACAGAGCTTTTGATTTAAAGACTGTCAAATCTATCTCCTTAATATGAGAAAAAAAAAGAGAAAAAATTAGTTAGCATTTTTAAATTAAGGCATAATTTGCATACGGCACAATTCACCCTTTTTAAAGTACATTTCTGAGGTTTTGGGAAATGCACGTGTCACGGGACCACCTGCAACAAAACACTGAACAGGTCCATCACCCCAAATTCCCTCACACCCCGTTATTGCTCTAGTGTTTAAAACATAAGAAAAATAAAACAATAGATGTTTGAGTAGACAAAAAAATAGACAATTCTTTTCTTGGGGTTGCTCTATGTTTTAAAATATTGACCCCTAATTTTTGACTTTTTTTTTTCTTGAATAAAACCAATAATACCAAATGAGGGGGAAATTGCAGCTCAAACTAAACTTGGTAGTTAAAGAGTCCCTTGTAAGCTTGTTCTTCACTCAGATAATGAGAATGGTTAATAAGTTTCTTTCTTTCCTTCTTTTCCTTCCTTCCTTCTCTTCTCTCTTTCTTCCTTCCTTTCTCTTTCTTTCCTTTCTCTCTCTTTCTTTTTCTTTTTCTTTCTTTCTTTCCTAGAGATGGCATCTTTCTATGTTGTCTAGACTGGTCTCAAACTCCTGGGCTCAAGTGATCCTCCCGCCTCAGCCTGCCACAGTGCTCAGAATACAGGCATGAGCCACCGTGCCCATCCACATCTTTCTTTTGAGGGCTCTTTGCCTTGCATTTCTCTTCACGGATTCATTCACGCACCAGGCATAGGTGGAGCCCCACTGTGCACGCCCGTATCTGTGCATGGTCCTCCGTGTGCATCATTCCTGGGCTCCTTCAGGCTTTTCATCTACCAGCACCCTTGTCACATTCTTCTCCATCGTGGCACAGAGCGTCTAAAGGTGACACCTTCTCCCGTAACTAGAGATGCAGGAGTGACAGCAGCAATGAGCTGTCCCATTTGCCAATCATCGGCACAGATGAGCCAGACTGAGAGAGCTGGGTGCCAATCACACCACGAGGGGACAGGCTCTTTGCCCACAGAGGGTGGGTGGTATCCACATCTGCCTTCCTGGGGCTGTTTCAGCACAAAACTCCCATCGATTCTTTTTTTTTTTTTTTCTGATGCAATCTTGGCTCACTACAACCTTTGCCTCCCAGGTTCAAGCAATTCTCCTGCCTCAGCCTCCTGAGTAGCTGGGATTCCCCTGCCACCATGCCCAGCTAATTTTTGTATTTTTAGTAGAGATGGGGTTTCACCATTTTAGCCAGGCTGGTCTCGAACCCCTGACCTCAAGTAATCTGCCATCTTGGTCTCCTAAAGTACTGAGATTACAGGCATGAGCCACCACACGTACCCACCCTTCAGCAGTTCTTCAATGAACATCTGACCTACCGATGCTACTTTTGGGAGTTTATCCTTTTGTGATGTTTTCTCAATGGGCCAGTAATCATCGCTCACAGACAGGGGTACTCCGGTACTCCGTGTGCCGGACATCCTGCTGAGAACTTGACACTTTGATCTCATTTAAACCTGCAACAATCTTGAGGTGGGTGCTGTTGTTATCTCCAGTTACAGAGGAAGAAAAGGTGCTCAGACAGGTTAGTTCACTTACCCAAAGCCACCCAGCCAGGCGGCAGGGTTGGGAACACAAGCATGAAGTGAAATAGCCCAGTCCTGGACTGCCTGGATGTGACTATTGGGCACTTGAAATGAAATGCTTTTAAAAATCAGCTTTAGGTCGGGCGCGGTGGCTCACGCCTATAATCCCAGCACTTTGGGAGGCCGAGGCGGGTGGATCACGAGGTCTAGAGATCGAGACCATCCTGGTCAACAAGGTGAAACCCCGTCTCTACTAAAAATACAAAAATGAGCTGGGCATGGTGGTGCGCGTCTGTGGTCCCAGCTACTCAGGAGGCTGAGGCAGGAGAATTGCCTGAACCCAGGAGGCGGAGGTTGTAGTGAGCCGAGATCGTGCCATTGCACTCCAGTCTGGGTAACAACACCAAAACTCTGTCTAAAAAAAAAAAAAAAAATCAGCTTTACTGAGAGGGGATGGGGTTGGTAAAAAAATAAAAATAAATATTAGCCAGGTGTGGTAGCAGGTGCCTGTAATCCCAGCTACTCAGGCAGCTGAGGCAGGAGAATTGCTGGAACCCTGAAGGCAGATATTTCAGTGAGCGGAAATCATGCCATTGCACCCCAGCCTGGGTGACAAAAGTGGAACTCCATCTCAAAAAAAAAAAAAAAAAAAAAAAACCAGCCAGGCGTGATGGCGGACACTTGTAATCCCAGCCACTAGGGAGGCTAGGGCAGGAGAATCACTCGAACGCAGGAGGAAGAGGCTGCAGTGCAGTACACTCCAGCTTGGGCGACAGAGTGAGATAGTCTGAAAAAAAAAAAAAAAAAAAAAAAGAACTGCAGAGATATTTGTGCTGAAACAGCCCCAGGAAGGCAGGTGTGGACACCACCCGCCCTCTGTGGGCAGAGAGCCCGTCCCCGAGTGGTGTGATTGGCACTCAGCTCTCTCAGTCTGGCTCATCTGTGCCAACGACTGGCAGACGGGATAGCTCATTGCTGCTGCCACTCATGCATCTCTAGTTATGGGAGAGGGTGGCACCTTTAGACGCTCTGTGCTGCGGTGGAAGAGAATGTGACAAGGATGCTGGCAGATGAAAAGCCTGAGGGAACCCAGAAATGGTGCACACAGAGGACCATGCACAGATGCGGGCATGCACGGCAGGGCTCCACCTGTGCCTGGTACATGAATGAATCCGTGAAGAGAAATAAAAGGTAGAGAGAAAGCCCTTAAAAGAAAGATATGGATGGATGTGGTGGCTCACGCCTGTAATCCCAGCACTTTGTGAGTCTGAGGCAGGAGAATCACTTGAAGCCAGGAGTTCAAGACCAGCCTGGGCAACATGGTGTGACCCCCATCTCTATTATAAAAAAAAAGAAAAGAAAAGAAAGGTATACACTTATTAACGATTCTCATTATCTGAGGGAAGAACAAGGATGGCAGGGGACACTTTAACCACCAATTTTAGTTTGATCTGTAATATTCTCCCCCTTTGGCATTTTCTGTTTTGTTCAAGAAAAAAAGACCAAAAAATTGGAGGTCAATCTTTTAAAACATAGAGCAACCCAGAGAAAAGAACTGCTGATTCATGTCCATTCTTTTAGCTCTCTTACGTTTTGTTAACACTGGAGCCATAATGGGGTGTGAGGGAATTTGGGGTGACGGAGCTGTCCTCTGTTTTGGTTGCAGGCGATCACATGCCACGTGCATTTGCCAAAACCTCAGAACTGCACTTAAAAAGGGTGAATTGTGCTGTATGCAAATTATGCCTTTATTTTAAAAATGCTAATTTTTTTCTTTCTTTCTCACATTAAGAAGACAGATTTGACAGCCTTTAAATTAAGATCTCTGTGTATAAAACAAAACTCACACTAAAATTATAAGTTAAGAAATAGACCTGGAAAAACGTATATCCCCTGTGACAGAAATAGCATCAATAATCTTAACATGTGAACCATACAGAAGAGGAACAGAGCTGGATTCCAGTAGGCAAGTGGGCAAAAGACACAGAGAGACATTCGCAAATCGGAAAGAGAGGGAGTAGCCATCCACCACCGCAGGAAGATGTTCCCGCGCGCAAGAAATCAAAATCCAACCCCGCCCATCACAACCAGGAGCCAATCTCACAGGAACCCCGGGTGTGGGGGAGGTCGGGGCAGCAACTCTCCTGCTCAAGGTAGGACTGTCAGGGCCTTCTTGGGGACAGAGACAAGATCTTTTCATCTTCGGGGTCCATTTGTGGGAATCGAGACCAAAGAAAGCATCTAAACACGGACAAAAGCTTCATCCCCAAAGGTGTGATTTGCAGCACGATTTATTGTAAAAGTCACCAAAATAAAAATAGAGGTACTAATATCTTTGTCTTTATTTAATTTATTTTGAGACAGAGTCTCACTCTTGTTGTGCAGGCTGGAGTGCAGTGCCGTGATCTTGGCTCACTGCAAACCTTCGCCTCCCAGGTTCAAGCGATTCTCCTGTCTCAGCCTCCCAAGTAGCGGGATTACAGGCGCGCAGCACCGCGTCCAGCTAATTTTTGTGTTTTCAGTAGAGATGGGGTTTTGCCATGTTGGGCAGGCTGGTCTTGAACTCCTGATCTCAAGTGATCCGCCTGCCTTGGTCTCTCAAAGTGCTTGGATTACAGGCATGAGCCACTGTAATATCAGCACCTAGGAGAGTGCCCATCCTAGGTACTAGGTACAAATATTTTTAAAACATTGGCAGAGTTAAGAAGAGAGGGATATCATGCCTATATGCCTGATAACAAAGATTCTCGCACGCAGGGTTTGATGGCTCATGCCTGTAATCCCAGCACTTTGGGAAGCTGAGGAGGGAGGCTCACTTTCAACCCAGGAGTTGGAGACCAGCCTGGACAACATGGCAAATCCCCATCTCAACAAATAATAGCTGGGCATGGTAGTATGTGCCTGTGGTCCCAGCTACTCTGGAGGCTAAGGTGAGAGGATCACTTGAGCCCAGAATTTGGAGGCTGTACTGCAGTGAGCCCAGATTACACCACTGCACTTCAGTCTGGGTGACAGAGTGAGACCCCATCTCAAGGAAAAAAAACAAAACACTACCAACAACACCTATTATAAAAGACTCTACAAAAACCACAACCTGCTGGGCATGGTGGCTCACGCCTTTGGGAGGCCGAGGCGGGTGGATCAAGAGATCAAGAGCATCCTGGTCAACAAGGTGAAACCCCGTCTCTACTAAAAATACAAAAATTAGCTGGGCATGGTGGTGCGCGCCTGTAGTCCCAGCTACTCAGGAGGCTGAGGCAGGAGAATTGCTTGAACCCAAGAGGCGGAGGTTTCGGTGAGCTGAGGTCACGCCATTGCACTCCAGCCTGGGTAACAAGAGTGAAACTCTGTCTCAAAAAAAAAAAAAAAAGAAACACAACCTGGCACAAAAGCCATCACAACCTGTCACCAAAAATACTTTAAGGACATCTCCCCCACCATTGCCTGTTCACTCTCAGACTGGTGTCACCTTTATTATTGATCTTTGCAGCCAAGGATAATTATTTCAAAACAATTATGTAATCCTCCTCTTCTTTCCCTTAAAATCCTTCTTCTTCCTTTGCCTCTCTGCATACGCATGCCATTTACTATGACATGCATTTCCCGCTGCAATGATCTAGTCCCAGATAAACATAACTTCTTTTGGAAGCCTCTCTCTGGTTCTTATTTAGTTTGACATTGCAATAGCAAAACATTTAGGGAAAGGGGGAAAAAAAACCTTAAATCTGTGCCAAGGAATTGGGTAAGAATGCCATAAACCCTTCCCAGGGTACTATGATTTTAAAAGACCGAAGATGGCGTGCAGAAAGGGGAAATGCTTCTAGAAATTAAGTATCCAAAACCAGGCTGCCCACTTGAAAATATTAGTTAGGATATCAGCTTGTCAAGAAGCAGTGCCCAAATCCAGGCAGAGCAGAGCCTGGGATAACAACCATCATCTCACCAGCTCTCCCCAGTGTCGCCCTTAGAGAAGGAATTGGCTTCAGTAAAGGAGACACCACCTTTGAAAAACACACCGTAATCAATCAATTCTAAGAAGGAACTTTCCCCACATCTTGACGGCTCTGAAACTGGGAGGCATCTTCCAACAGCCGGCACCATACGACTGCTGTTTGCAAGGCATGAAAACCTGCAGAAGGGTGTCCACAGCCTAGAAAAAAATCCAGCAGATGAGAGTCGGGCACTCTCAGCCCCTGGGAACCAACTGGGTGGGAGTGGGTTGTGGGAGGGGGACATTGGTGGGGAATACGTTGTGTTTGGTGTTGCTTTGAAAACCGAAGTCAGAAATAAGCTGTTTCCTCTAATTGCAAAACTGGATCAAGAGCCCAGCAGTAATGATTTTTAGTTCTTACATGCAATTATGCAATCTTTTTTTTTTTTTTTTTTTTTTTTGAGACAGGGTCTCCCTCTATCATCCAGGCTGCAGTGCAATGGCGCCATCACGACTCACTGCAGCTTCAACCTCGTGGGCTCAGATGACTCTTGATTCTCCCACCTCAGCCTCCCCAGTAGCTGGGACCACAGGTACACACCACCATGTCCAGCTAATTTTTGTATAACTTTTCCATAATAAACAAAGAACAGGATCTCAATTGTGAAGCAAGTTTAGGAATCATTTGTTTTACTTGAATTTTCCTTTACTGCTTGCAAAAAAATACACCCATAAAAGCTCTTTCAGTAAATAAGAAATAAAAATTCCAAGTGATAATAAAGTGTTGTATTGCATCTTACAGGCAGTACACACTTTTCTTTCTTTCTTTCTTTCTCTCTCTCTCTCTCTCTCTCTCTCTCTCTCTCTCTCTCTCTCTCTCTCTCTCTCTCTTTCTCTCTTTCTCTCTTTCTCTCTTTCTCTCTTTCTCTCTTTCTCTCTTTCTTTCTTTCTTCTTGAGACAGAGTCTTGCTCTGCTGCCCATGCTCGTGTGCAGTGGCAAGATCTCGGCTCACTGCAACCTCCGCCTCCCAAGTTCAGGTGATTCTTCTGCCTCAGCCTCCGAGTAGCTGGGATTACAGGTGTGTGCCACCACACGCAGCTAATTTTTCTATTTTTAGTAGAGATGGGGGTTTCATCATATTGGCCAGGCTGGTCTCAAACTCCTGACCTCATGATCTGCCTGCCTTGGCTTCCCAAGTGTTGGGATTACAGGTGTGGGCCAGCACGCCTGGCCTATTTTTCTTCCTTTGTTAACAACTATAAAAGTGGAGTGTCTTAGAATCCATAAAATGCAGTAGCTTAAACATTCTGCAGAAGGAATAATGCTAATCATAGTAGCTGATGGGCCGGACAGGGTGGCTCACACCTGTAATCCCAGCACTTTGGGAGGCCAAGGCAGGTGGATCACGTGAGGTCAGGAGTTTGAGACCAGGCTGGCCAACACGGTGAAATACCATTTCTACTAAAAATACAAAATTAGCCGGTGTGGTGGTAGGTGCCTGTAATCTAAGCTATCCAGGAGGCCGAGGCAGGAGAATTGCTTGAACCCAGGAGGCAGAGATTGCAGTGAGCTGAGATCACGCCACTGCACTCCAGCCTGGGCAACAGAGTAAGACTCTGTCTCAAAAGAAAAAAAAAAAGCAGCTGCTGATTTTTTTTTACCACCTACTGAGTCCCAAGCACTGTTCTCAGTGCTTTGTAAATATTAACTGATTTTGTTGACATTATGGAAAGTGGAGGGAGAAGAGGGGAGAGGGCAGGCAGAGGAGAGATGGCCCCGTGTGCCAGAGGCAGCCAAAGAGCTTCTTAGACGCAGACTCACGTATCCATCTCCCACAGACTGTTTTTGCAAGTCCCCAGGACCTTGGTGGCAAATGTCTTCGGGGACCACAAGTTCACAAGCACCAGAATTATCTGTGGGGAAAGACTGATGTTAACTATTGAGCTGCATATTCAAAGCTTAATGCATTACAGTCTGGCATGGTGGCTCATGCCTGTAATCCCAGCACTTTGGGAGGCTGAGACAGGCAAATTACCTGAGGTTAGAAGTTCAAGACCAACCTGGGCAATACAGTGAAACCCTCTCTACTAAAATACAAAAAATTATCCAGGCGTGGTGGCATATGCCTATAATTCCAGCTTCTCAAGAGACTGAGGCAGGAGAATCGCTTGAACCCAGGAGGCAGAGGTTGCAGTGAGCCGAGATTGCACCACAGCACTCCAGCCTGGGCGACAGAGGGAGACTCTGTCTCCAAAACAAAAAGAATGACATACTAGTAGATGCTACACGGATGAACCTTGAAAACATGATGCTAAGTGAAAGAAGTAGCCGAAGTATTTCCTGGGCCAGGAGCAGTGGCTCACACCTGTAATCCCAGCATTCTGGGAGGCTGAGGCAGGTGGACCACTTGAACTCAGGAGTTCAAGACCAGCCTGGATGACACAGTGAGACCCTAATCTCTGGAAACATTACCAAAATTAACCAGGTGTGGTGACACTTGCCTGTAGTCCTAGCTACTCAGGAGGCTGATGTGGGAGGATCATTTGAGCCCCAGAGGTTCAGCCTTCAGCAAGCCACGATGGCACCACCGTACTCCAGACTGGCCAACAGAGTGAGATCCTGTCTCCAAAATAAAAAATTAAAGAAAAGAGATGCCAGTCACAACATTATATGATTCCATTCATACGAACAATGTTCATAAGAGGCAAATCTATAAAGACAGAAAGAGGATTAGTAATTTCTTAGGGCTGGGCAGAGTTGGGGAAGCTGGGGAGGCAGAAGAATGAGAGCTAATGGGTACAGGGTTTTTTCCAGGTGTGTGTATCTGTGAATACATTAACAGCCACTGAGTTGTAGACTTTAAATGTGTGAACTGTCTGGGAATGGTGGCTCATGCCTGTAATACCAGCACTTTGGGAGGCCAAGGAGTGCGGATCACCTGAGGTCAGAAGTTCAAGACCAGCCTGACTAACATGGTGAAACCCTCTACTAAAAAACAAAAAATTAGCAAGGCATGGTGGTGGGTGCCTGTAATTCCGAAATCCCAGCTACTCGGGAGGCTGAGGCACACAATTGCTTGAACCTTGGAGGTGGAGGTTGCAGTGAGCCAGGATCACACCACTGCACTCCAGCCTGGGCAACAGAGTGAGACTCCATCTTAAAAAAAAAAAAAAAAAAAGGAAAAAGTTATTTTTTCCTCCTTGTTTTATAGGTGTTTTAATTTTCTTCTGTTTTGTTTTTTGAAATGGTCTCTCACTCCATTGCCCAGGCTGAAGTGCAGTGGCACAATTCCACCTCAGTGCAGCCTCACAGGCTCAAGTAATTCTCCCACCTCTGCCTCCCAAGTAGCTGGGACCACTGATGCACACCACCATGTCATAGCCTCACTATGCTGCCCAGGCTGGTCTCAAACTCCTGGGCTCAAGCCATGCTCCCACCCTAGCCTCCCAAAGTGAAGTGTTTTAATTTTTTTTATCATAAATAGATGTACAGCCTTATGAAATTATTTTCCCACATCAGTTGAAATTACTATATTTTCTTCCTTGGTCTATTGATATGGTGAATTATATGAAAGATTTTTTTTTTTGATTTTTGAACCATCTTCACATTAGGAGGAGAAATCTTATTTGATCATGAAGAATTATGGTATGCTGGATTTAATAGAGGATTATTTAATTTGGGATTTTTGCATCTTCATTCACAAGTGAAAGGAATCTATAATTTTCTTGCATCTGGTCCTTATCCGATTTTGGATTCAACATTGCATTAGCCTCTAAAAATGAATCAGGCAGTTATTACATAATTTTCCAGCAATTTTCTGGAATAATTCATACAAGATAGGAATTAAACATTCTTTGAATGTTTGCTATCACTTGCTTAGAAAACCATCTGTGCCTGGGGGTTTTGGGGAGAGGGGAGATCTCCAAATATAATTTCAAATTCTTTAATAGTCACTGGCTTATTCAAGTTCTTTAATTTCGTGTCATTTTAGCATTGTATGTTTTTCTAGTAATTTAACCAGTTCATTCAGGTTTTTAATGTTAGCACATAGCCATAATATAGTTTCATTACTTTTTATATCTCTGTCCTGGCTATAATTATTCACCGTTTTACAATTTGTATTTTATTTGCAGCCTGTCTCTTTGTTCTCAATTTGTTTGCCAAAAGTAAGTCTATCTTAGTCGCTTTTTCAAAAATTAAAAGAGCTTTAGGATTCGTTCATCTTCTTTTCTTCCCCCATCCATTTCATTGATTTCTCCCATATTATTTTTAATCATTTTCATACCATACCCCCCAAAAATGTGCGAACTGTAGCTATAGGCACCATCACAAACGCATCTTAGTAATAAAAGTTTGTCTTTAAAAAGCAAGTTGCATTGGCCGGGCGAGGTGGATCACACTTGTAATCCCAACACTTTGGAAGGCCGAGGCGGATGGGTCACTTGAGGTCAGGAGTTCAAGACCAGCCTGATCAACATGGTGAAACTCCATCTCTACAAATGCAAAAATTAGCTGGGCGTGGTGGTGTGCGCTCATAGTCCCAACTACTTGGAAAGCTGAGGCAGGGGATTGGCTTGAACCTGGGAAGCAGAGCGGAGGCTGCAGTGAACCAAGAGTGTACCACTTCGCTTTGGCCTGGGCAACAGAGCAAGACTCTGTCTCAAAAAGAAAAGAAAAGAAAAGAAAAAGCAAGGTGCATACAGTAAGATATGGTTGTGGGCTGAAATGCAGCCCCCAAAGAGGCAATGAAGGTTTAAATGGGGCCATTAAGATGGGCCCTAGGCCGGGTGCAGTGGCTCAAGCCTGTAATCCCAGCACTTTGGGAGGCTGAGGCAGGTGGATCACGAGGTCAAGAGATCGAGACCATCTTGGTGAAAATGGTGAAACCCCATCTCCACTAAAAATACAAAAAATTAGCTGGGCACAGTGGCGCGTGCCTGTAATCCCAGCTACTCAGGAGGCTGAGGCAGGAGAATTGCCTGAACTCAGGAGGCGGAGGTTGCGGTGAGCCGAGATCGCACCATTGCACTCCAGCCTGGGTAACAAAAGTGAAACTCCGTCTCAAAAAAAAAAAAAAAAAAAAAGACGGGTCCTAATCCAATCGGACTTCCTCCTTATGGGAAGAGCAAATACAGCCACACAGGAGTCACCTGGGATGTGCACAGAGGACCACGTGAGGACACAGCAAGAAGGCGGCTGTCTGCAAGCCAAGGAAGGAGGCCTCAGACGAAAGCAACCGTGCTGACATCTTGATCTCAGACTTCCAGCTCCAGAAGTGGGAGACAATTCTGCTGTTTCAGCCCCATCAGCCTGTGCTACTGTATGAGGGTAGTTTGAGCAAACGAATACAGGTATTATTACTACAAAGCCCAAAAAACCAAGCAAAACTAAATAGGACGTTGTTTCAGGAAACATACACACATGCTGAAATAATAGTGAAAATCAAGCCGAAGTGAAACAATCCAGGATGGTGGGAACCAGTGAGGGGGGATGGGAGAAAGCGTTTAGCAGTAACATCCTATCCTTTTTCTTTTTCTTTTCCCCCACCCCTCAACCTCCTGGGCTCAAGCAATCCTCCCACCTCATCCTCCCAAGTAGCTGGGACTTCAGACTCGTGCCACCACACCAGGCTAATTTTTGTATGTTTTGTAGAGACGAGGTCCCACTATGTTGCTGAGGCTGATCTCAAACTCCTGGGTTCAAGTGATCTTCCCGCCTCAGCTTCCCACAGTGCTGGGACGACAGGCATGAGTCACCACACAGTCCAGGAGCATCTTCTGTTGTTCATAATAAGCCCATATCTGCTGAATCATCAATGGGTGTGAAATCACGGGGGAAGTTTTGATGAAAGGCAGATACCTACCTGTCTTAAAGTGTCTGCCCTGGACTGCTTATTAGCTGCAAAGGAGTATTATACAGCTGAGGAATCAGACATCATCTTGCTGGGTGATCAAAGCTCACTTCACTAATGAGGGACAGTAGGACACTGTCTGTGTCCAGAGGGATACCTTCAAAGTTGTGCACACATAACTTCATTATTCTGGTGGGGAATGTATAACCTGAATCTAATCATCATGAGGAAACATTAGACCAACTCAAAATGCGGATTTTTTTTTTTGAGATGGAGTCTTACTCTGTCGCCAGGCTGTAGTGCAGTGGCACCATCTCAGCTCACTGCAACCTCCCAGGTTCAAGCAATTCCTCTGTCTCAGTCTCCCCAGTAGCTGGGACTACAGGCACCCACCACCATCCCCAGCTAATTTGTTGTATTTTAGTAGAGACAGGGTTTCACCATGCTGGCCAGGATGATCTCAATCTCCTGACCTCGTGATTCACCTGCCTCAGCCTCCCAAAGTGCTGGGATTACAGGCGTGAGCCACTGCACGTGGCCAAAATATGGAACTTCTATATTTAAAAGGGCAAAGAGCTGTTCTTCCAAAATGTCAATATCATAAATACGTTCCAGATTCACGGAGGCTAAAGAGACATGACAACTGGCTGGGTGCAGTGGCTCACGCCTGTAATCCCAGCACTTTGGGAGGCCAAGGCAGGTGGATCGCCTGAGGTCAGGAGTTCAAGACCAGCGTGGCCAACATGGTGAAACCTCATCTCTATTAAAAGTACAAAAATTAGCTGGGCATGGTGGCAGGTGCCTGTAATCCCAGCTACTTGGGAGGCTGAGAGAGGAGAATTGCTTGAACCTGGGAGGTGGAGGCTGCGGTGAGCTGAGATTGTCCCACTGCACTCCAGCCTGTGCAACGGAATGAGACTCCATCTCAAAAAAAAAAAAGGCCAGGTGTGGTGGCTCACGCCTGTAATCCAAGCACTTTGGAGGCTGAGGTGGGCGGATCACCTGAGGTTGGGAGTTCAAGACCAGCCTGACAAATATGGTGAAACCCCGTCTTAAAAAAAAAAAAGAAAGAAAGAAAAAGAAAAGGAAGAGACAACTAAATGCAATGCCTGACCCTAGATGGGATCCTGAACTGGAAGGGGAAGTGCTGTGAAGGACATCATTGGGTAAACTGACATAATTTTGAATATCACCAGTGGATTAGATAAAAGTATGCATAAATGTTGCATTTACAGAAGCTGATTTCTGTGGTTATGGAGGGTAATATTTCTATTCTGAGGAAATACACACTGAAGAATTTAGTTACACACATGATATGTGTAACTAACCCTTAAATGCTTTAGAAAATATATGGGTAAGGCCCAGCATGGTGACTCATGCCTATAATCCCAGCACTTTAGGAGGCCGAGGCAGGAAGATTCCTTGAGTCCACAAGTTTCAGACCAGCCTGGGAGAGACCTAGTCTTTTCAAATAACAGTAGTAAAACCGGCTGAGTGTGGTCTTGCATGTCTTTGGTCCCAGCTACTTGGGAGGCTGCCTGGGGGAATTGCTGAAGTCCAGGCAGTTAAGCGGCAGTGAGCTGTGATTGCACCACTGCACTCCACACTCAGGGGGTGAGGCAGAATTGTTTGAACCTGGGAAACGGAGGTTGTGCCACAGTACTACAGCCTGAGCGACAGAGCAAAACTCCGTCTAAAAAAAACAGAAAAAGAAGAAAGAAAGAAAGATTGGGGAGCAAGAGAAAGAAAGGCAGGAAAAGAAAAATTACATATATATGAGCTAAAACTAGCTAATACCGTAAAAATCTGGCCTGCCCATCATCTATAGATCCAGATGAAACCAGCTGCGAGGTTAGCAGCACACATTTCACCCAGGGGCGAGCTGCAGCGGTGAAAGTGTCCTAGAGGCCCCCTTTGTGAATGACTACTGCTATCTTATTCTCTGAGAAACTGTTTTCTAAAATCATAGACTGTTGGAAACTTGGCTGTTTGAAAGTCTATCTGTAAGAATGAAACAGCCTAATCTTTGTTGCCTGGAAGATCTCCGTCACTTTGACAAAGATAAGAAGCCTCAATTTCCAGCCCTGGTGCAGAGCTTTAAATAAAGAGTTTCTGGGCGCAGCGTGCCACATTTATATTAACACTGTAGTTTCCAGGGAAACAAGACCTTAGGTCCACTTTGAAGTTCAAATCTGATTTATTTATTTGTTTTTTGTTTTTTTTTTTTTTGAGACAGGGTGTCATTCTGTCATGCAGACTGGAATACAGTGGTACAATCATATAGTTCACTGCAACCTCAAACTCCTGGGCTCAAGGCATCCCCTACCACCACACCCAGATAATTCTCTCCTCCCCTCCCCTCCCCTCCCCTCCTCCTTCTCTGCCTCCCTGCTTTCCTCCCTCCCTCCCTTACTCCCTTTCCTTCCTTTCTTCCTTCCTTCCTCCCTTCCTTCCTCCCTCCCTCCCTCTCTCCCTCCCTTCCTTTCTTCCTTCTTTCCTTCCTTCCATGGAGACTGGGTTTCACTGTTACCCAGGTTGGTCTTGAACTCCTGGGCTCACATGATCCTCTTGTGTTGGCCTCCCAAAGTGTTGGGATTACAGACATGAGCTACTGCACTGGGCCCAGGCTTGATGCTGAATCACTTATACAGATTCCTACCTTGTTCTAAACCTATCTAAACACTGCTTCACTTAAATTTCACCCAAATTTCTGTCTTCCTCCAAACCCTATAACTCGATTGCAGCTTCTCCTCTGGGGAGTGATCGCCATCATTTCAATGGGTCAACAAACCTGACTTTGTCTTGCTTGTCCCTGATGACTGGGCTAGGATGGGTGGGTGGATGAATAGATGGAATGGCACAAACTGTTAATAAATCAATCTGAGTATTTGTACTACAGTGTTTATATATGTGCAGGTTATCTATAAGTTTAAAATTATTTCCAAATTAAAATTTTGTCTTTTTGTTTGTTTGTTTTTTGAGACGGAGTCTCGCTGTGTCACCCAGGATGAAGTGCTGTGGCACAATCTCGGCTCACTGCAACCTCCGCCTCTCAGGTTCAAGTGGTTCTTCTCCCTCAGCCTCCCGAGTAGCTGGGACTACAGACGCCTGCCACCACCCTCGTCTAATTTTTTTGTTTGTTTGTTTTTTTGTTTTTTTTGAGACGGAGTTTTGCTCTTGTTACCCAGGCTGGAGTGCAATGGCGCGATCTCGGCTCACCACAACCTCCGCCTCCTGGGTTCAGGTAATTCTCCTGCCTCAGCCTCCTGAGTAGCTGGGATTACAGGCATGCACCACCATGCCCAGCTAATTTTTTGTATCTTTTTTTAGTAGAGACGGGGTTTCACCATGTTGACCAGGATGGTCTCGATCTCTTGACCTCGTGATCCACCCACCTCGGCCTCCCAAAGTGCTGGGATTACAGGCTGGAGCCACCGCGCCCGGCCTAATTTTTGTATTTTTAGTAGAGATGGGGTTTCACCTATTGGCCAGGCTGGCCTCTAACCCCTGACCTTGTGATCCACCCACCTGGGCCTCCCAGAGTGCTGGGATTACAGGCATGAGCCCCCGCGCCCGGCCTTTGTGTTGTTTTTGTGAGGTGCACGCCTGTAGTCCCAGCTACTCAGGAAGTTGAGGCGGGGAGATTGGTTTAGCGTAGGAGGTTAAGGCTACAATGAGCTACAATTGTGCCACTACTGCCCTCCAGCCTGGGCGGCAGAGTGAGACTCCGTTTCTAAATAAATAAATAAATAATAAAAAAAAAAGAAAAAGAAATAAATAGAAAACAAAGAAACTAAGGTGGTTTGGACCAGCGTTTAGGCACAAAGAAAGAAATTTTACATTGAATTTTATGTTGTAATTCAGCATATTGACGTTCAAATTTTGAAAAGCTTCTTACCATTTTCTCCGATACTAATATTTCATATGAACTTATTTCACTTTTCAAAAAATGATTATGATTTACCCAAGGAAATGCGCCTGCTTTGAAAAACTCGTCTGAGAGATCCAAGGGCAAGTTGAATGCTAAGACTTCACTGCTTAGGGTTTTCCTACCTTTGGGCGCCTGATCGGACTACATTTCCCAAAGTACCGCGGGGTGAGGCCTGGGAGGAGAGGAGGGGTCTGAGCTCCGATTGGAGACTGCGGAGCTCCGACCTCACCGCCAAGGCGTGGCCCTCAGGCTTGCTGGGAAACGGAGGGGAACCCCACGTTAGAGGAGGTGAGGGGGCTTGCGAGGTGACCCGTTGGAGTCACCCAGTTACTGCAGAAAAACGTGGTTCTGGGAAGGCGGTAACGGGCGTGCAACTTGGCCTCCTGGGCTTTGTCGCCCTGCAAGCCCTTGCGGCTTCCTCCTTTGTTGAATCATCCCAGGCCTCCTGCCCTTCCTCTACTACTTCCCTGGGATCCCTTAATGGATCTATCCCAATCAGCTGCCAAGGCCTTCCCTAGTCCATGACTCTGGCCTTGCAAACTACTGGCGCTCCGCAGAAATTCAGAGAGGACATTGGCAAACTCTGGCCCGTGGGAAGTCTGGTGGGGCTTCCTGGAGGAGACAGTAGGTTTCCCACGCAGATTAGTCAGGAATCAGCACCGAATGCCACTTATAGGCTGCTGTTCGATGTATAAGCAGGCATGCTACTCCCCACCTCGGACCTCTCTCTGCATGCTCCTAGCTGTCCCAGTGCTTGGTATGATAGCTCCAGGTACTGCCAGAGAGACAGACATTGTCAGACCAGACAGTGGCAGCTAAAGTGATGTAGAAAGCCCTGGTCCCTATGGAAAACTAGAGGAGGTACCTCACCCAGCCTGGAGAAGGCCAGGGAGGAAAAGCAGCAGAGATCCGACTCATCTCAGGTTCCCCAGCATGACGTCACACAAGCATCTTCATTCAAAGGGCTCTCATGTGCCAGGCGATGCTGAGGACACGGAGATAGTCATGCCCTGTCCTGCCCCCCACCACACACACACCTGGAGAGTCCCTCAGCCTGGCTCATCAGGGCTGGGTCAAGTGAGGAACAAGAGGTTTGTGGATACCAAAGGGGGTCCCTAACTCCGCACGGAGTGGGGGGAAAGTCTGGTTGTTTGGGATGATGTGTTACCCAATTCTTGGGAGTGGGAGTTTACCCTGCAGAGAAAGGAGGATGGAAATCTTTGCATATACAAGAGCACAGTGTCAGGAGAGAGCACACAGAGGTGAAGGTGAGGTTGACTTGCCCTGGGGAAGATCAGATTGGGAATTGCAGACTCCTCTGTATCTGGTACTATTCTAGATCAATATTGTTTTTATCCCCACAGTACAGATGGGGACACTGAGAAGCAGCAAGGTTATGTCTCACTCAGGTTTTCCCAGGAGATAACAGCTGAGATAGGATTGGAACCTGGGCCATCTGGCTCCAGAATCCGGGCAGGTAACCATGGTGCGCCATGCCCACATACTTTCCAGAATGGAAGCTCTGCAAGGGCGGGGACCTCTCTGGGAAATAATAGGTACTCGTTGTCTGCCTAATCTGACCTCTGGCTGGCTTTAAGATGTCAGGCTGTCTGTCCCTCCCCAGGGAAACTGAAGCTCAGAGTGGGGGGAATTTCTGATTGAAGGCTGGCTCCAGGCCACACCCCCACTATCCTATTCTGTATTCCTCTGGGGCTGTAGGACGGAGAGAGAAATAACTCCTGAAGGGAAAAGGGTGGGTGATCTCCCCTCTATACAAGCTGACAGTGATGGCTTGCTCTTCTCATGTGTGGATCCAATGGTGTCCCTTTAGGTGGCGGTGCCATGGCTGAAGGAGGGGACTGTGGTAAGGACAGACAGGGTCACATCCCCATTCCCGGGCTCCCTGATGTCAGGGTCACGCCCATGATGCCAATATTGGGGGAGGTACTAAGGTGATTTCTAAAGAGCCTCTCCTCCAAACAGAGCTGTCCACTATGCTGAGGCCCAGGCGGGCTGATTCCTGAGTGTCTTCACTGCCCCCAAGGAATAAAGGTACGAAAAATGATGAGGGAGAGTCGGGCAAGGTGCTCACACCTGTATTCCCAGTACTTTGGGAGGCCCAGACAGGCAGATGGCTTGAGCTCAGGAGTTCAAGGCCAGCCTGGGCAACATGGCAAAACCCGCCCTCTACAAACAATACAAAAATTAGCCAGGTGTGGTGGGTGCACCTGTAGTCCCAGCCACTTGAGGGGCTAAGGTGGGAGGACTGCTTGAGCCCAGGAGGTTGTGGCTGCAGTGAATCATGATTGTACCACTGCACTCCAGCCTGGCTGACAGAGTAAGACCCTGTCTCAAAAAAAAAAAAGGAAGGCAGCATGTGGCTCAAGTTCAGCCATCCCCAAATGCACACTGTCCTGGCCTCACCTGAACATCCCAAGAGCCATAGAAAGTAGAAGGGATTGTGCCCATGTTCAGATGAGGAAACCAAGGCTCACAGAGGGGAAGGGCTGGGCTCCTGGCCTCACTGGCAGGAAGCAGAGGAGGAAAAATTGGAAGTCTAAGCTTCAGGGTTGGGTGGGTCCTTAAGTCCATGTTTCAATATATCATCTCAACAAGTCCGTGAAATGATATCAGGGGAAACAAATTGGCGGCACACCACTTAAACAAATTAAACGGGCTCTTTCCTAAAGGACTTGTCAGAGCCTTTAGCTCCTTCATGTTTCCCCTTTCTCTTTGAAAAGGACCAAAGCCACAGCCTGGGCGGTTGGCAGGCCCTGCGTCCCAAAGGCCAAGAGAGGGCACAAAGGTGGAGGTGAAGGTGTCTACAGCGTTTACACGCGTGTACTCCGGGCATCTGTGCACAGGAGCAGATGACCGTGTGTACATATGCACCTGTTTCTCCATCACTCTGACATCTGTAAACAGCAGGCATCCAAAGGCCAGGACAGGCGCCCAAAGAGCACGGTCTGGCCCTTCCCATCTTCCCCTGCAGGAGATAAAGTCCAAGAGTGCCTTCACTGCCCCTCAAGTCAGATTCCACAAGGATTTATTGGCACCAGACTTAGCATGCTGCCAGCTCCTTCAAGGAAAGGCACTGACCCGGAGTCCCAGCACCGCAAGAGCCCTCCCAGAAGGGCCCAGCCCGGGGGACGGGGGGCGGGGGGACACTGCCATCCGTGGACAGGAAGTGAAGGGCGATCTCGGAGGAGGATGGGCACGGCACAGGAGAAGGCCGGGTGGTGGGATGGGCGGAGAGGCGGGTAACCAGCCCCGCTAGAAGGGGAACTCGCAGACGTAGTAGAGGCGCCGCTGGCAGTCGTGGTCCCACCAGGAGCCGTCGTCAGAGGCCTGCGCCACGCAGTTCTCCAGCGTGCCGCCGTTGGGCTGGTCCGGGCTGAGCGGGTGCGGCGTGGCGCTGGGCCGCGCGCCGGGTTCGGGGCGGGGTGCGCGGTGCCATGCGAAGAAGGACACGCGCTGCCCGTTTTCGAAGAGGTAGAGGCCTTCGGCGCGCCGATCGTGCACGCCCAGCCATACGGGCCAGTTGTAGGGAGCTAGCGCCGCGCGCAGGTAACGCGTGAGCGCCTCCATCTGCTGGCGGTCCGCGGGCTGCGCCAGGCTCCCGCCCCGCGCCGTGCACCGCGCCTGCGCCGCCGCCTGCGCTTCGAAGTCGCGCGAGAGTAGGAAGCACTTGTGGCCCAGACGCAGCCCCTTCAGGCAGCCTGTGGACCCCGCCGGGTTGAGAAGGAGGCGGGGTCATGCATTTGGAGGCGGGGAGGGGCGGGGATAAAACACAGAGGGTGGAGGGAGGCGGGGTCAGGACCTCGTTGGGTGGGCTGGGAGGAGGCTTGGCCAGAACCGCGGGAACCCAGAGGCGGAGAGTCCGGTCCGCCAGGGGCGGGGCCAGACGGTGGGGCGGGACTGTAGGGGGCGTGGCGCTGCCCCAGTCGGGTCCGCGCGGCTCCGGGATGCCGGCTCTGCTCCCCGCATTCAGACTCCCAGTTCTCTAACCTCCCTGTCCCCCAGCGCACCCCAGGGCTCCCGAACCCACCCTCCTGCCCCGAGCACCGAGAGCCAGTTTCCCACCAGTCCCTTACCTGGCCCAGATAGTCTCATTTTTTTCCATACCGCGCGCCGCGGACTCACCCTCCAAGCGGCCGTGCTCGCGCTCGGCGCGACCCTGCGCCTCCTGCAGGCCTTGCAGGGCATCGCGGGTGTCGCCCGCCGCGTTCCGCAGCTGCCGCAGCCCCTGGGTCAACTCGACCACGCGGGTGTCCAACGCGTGCAGACGGACGTGCAGCTGGTGCAGGCCTGCGTCCAGGCCGGCCAGGCGGCCCACTGCAGACACACAGGGATCGTGCTGGAGGGGAAGCCTGGGGATGCAGCGGGGAGCCTGAGGACCTGGAGAACAGAGACCTAGGGCTCCCGAGGGCGGGGCGGGAGTGGGGTGGGATGGGATTCCTGGAAGGTAGGATCGAGTGGCCCAGGCTCTTAGGAGGCATGGCCGTCGACCTGGGGCCTCTAGGGGTGTGGGGGCTCTGGGCTGGGCAATGGAGAGCTGAAAGGCCACCGGGCAGTGAACCGACCCTTCATTTTTGCGAAAGTGATAGCGGAGGCCAGGGGGTTTCGGAGTGGGGGCTTCTGGTTACTCACGGATGTAAGTGACGGTGTCCTCAGGGGTGGGAGAGGGGCTGAGGCTGGAGGATGGGGTTGGCGTTGCTTCCTCCTCTTCATCTCCCTGGTCCTCCTCCATCTCCCAGTCCTCTTTGTCCTCAACAGTTCCGGGAGGATTCTCATCCCCCCTCCCAGCAGGCAGTCCCAGGGCCTCCTGCAGATGCTGGGGCAGAGGAGGGGTGGTGAGCTCAAGCCTGCCACCAAGATGCCCCACATGCCCTTTTCCAACTCTTAACTCATTCTCTGCCTCCTGAGTCCTGTCTCTGAGCCCATCACCCCCATCCTCCGAGACTATCCCGATCGCTCCTCCTTGTCCATTTCCCTAACCTTGCAATACCCTCTCCCAGGCCCACAGTTTGCCACCCACAGTTCCCTGACACTCCAGAGCTCACCTTCAGCATCAGGGCCTCCCTCTCCCGCTCCTCCTCCTGAGCACCTCCCCAGACTCCCTCCCACTCCCTCTCGGCTCCCCGAGCCCCATGGCCAAAGCTCAAGAGCTGGGGGACCACCAAAGCCCCCAAAAGCCAGGCTGCCTGCATTAGGCTGTACTCTTGGCACCCAAGGTTCCAGATGTCTGGATGTCTGGGATGGGGGTGGGGGTCTCTGAGAACTGCTGAGTGGCTCTGCCCTGTGTGCAGATCACTAGCCCCCAGGTTCCCGACTCTCCCAGCTTCTCTCTTCCTGTTCCTCTCCTCGTCTCTGTCTGTCCGTTGGTCTCTTCTGCTCCTCTGAGTGTGTCTCTCCCCGCCCCTCTTGGCTCCCTCGAGGCCCTGCCTCTGTGGCCGGAAACCTCCAACGTTCCAAAGCCTGGATCCCGCCTTGGGTCTCCTCACACACCCGCCTCTTTCCACTTTCCAGAGCTCGCTTCCGCCCTGCTCTTTCCTTCTGCCGTGGCCCAAAGCTCAGATAATCAGGAAGAGGACGGAGCTGACTCTTCAAGGAATCTTGGAGAACGCAGGCCCGGTTTAGAACCAACTGGGCAGTGGTGGGATGCTGGGACTGAGCACTGCTCCCTTCTCCCCTGCCTGGTCTTTCCTGAAGAGGGAGCAGACCTCAGGGACTAACTGAGGTTGTTATTACCCTGGGGCCACCATTGCCCACACACCCAATGGAGGAGACTCCAGGGCCTCTCCTGCCCCTAGATTGCGCATCCCACCCTCCAAGCCCTTGTCTGGAGATGCAAGTGAGTGTGTGTGGGGGCAGGGCGACACATGTGAAGAGCATGCATGTGACTGTGTGCACAGCCCTGGAAGATGGGGCTTGGAGATTAATTGACCACTTTGCTAGAAGCCTCCTGCAGGCCAGGCCCTGGGCTGGGTGATGCTGGAGGCTACAGCTGCTCACAGACCAGCAGCCAGATAGTTCCCAGGGTGAGGGGGCTGGAGGAGGGGGAGAGTCTGGAGGAGCAGTCAGGGAAGGTTTCTCCAGGAGGTGAAATCGACAGACACTGGGTTGTGTGCCTAAGGAGCCCAGAGCATTCCAAGAGCCACCTCATCCCAGCCTGGACCACTGCAGTCTCCCTGCCCTCCCCCTTCTTCCTCCTGAGCCCCTCCAATCCCAGCTGCTTGCCGCAGCCAAAGCAATCCTTCCAAACCATAAATCAGATCACATCACTCCCCACTCCCCTGCTCCCCCACCTTCCCATCATAAGCAGGAGGGAAGCCAAGCCCGGGCCTCAGTCCTCAGCACAGCCTGCCTTGCTGGGGACTGGGAAGGAAGAACCCTTTGCGCCTCTGCAGCCTCATCACCCCCACTCCCCTCGCCCACCCCAGGCTCCACCTTCCCTGGCCTCTTGGCTTGTACCCAAATACTAAGCTCATTACAACCTCAGAGCCTCTGCACTAGCCCTTTCCTCCTTCTAGAAGATTCTTTCCCCAGCTCCTTCTCATCATCAAGATCTCAGCTCCAAGAAGCCTTCCCCAACCACCTTATCTGTCCCACAAGTTACTTTATTAAAATGCCCCATTTCATCTTTTTGGTATAATCAAGACTGGCACGATCTGTTTGTTTACATCTGTCCCCTGCCAAAGAAGGCAGGGGTTTTTATGCACTGCTGGATTCCCTAGCACAAGGCCTATCGAGCACATAGTAGGTGCTCAATCAACCTGTTGAGTGGGTGAGAGAGTAGCTGTTCCTGGTGGGGTCAAAGGCCTGGAGGCTTCACCTTTTTGGTTTGGTGGCACCCAAGTTCCCAGGGTCGTGGTGGCAGTGTGGGTGGAGGTGCTGAGGGCAATGGGAGAGGGGCTTGGAGGTGAGGGAGTATGGCGCCACTCCATGCCCCTCTATGCCAGGCCCACGAGTCACGCAGGGCTTTTCCAGCACAGGCCTGTCTGGTGGTGCCAACAAGCATGGAGCACAGCAGCCAGGGATCACTGGGCCTGCTCTTCAAAGGAGGAGACCAAGGCTCTGAAGCAGCATGGCCTGCTGGAGGTCACCAGTGTGGTGGCAGCTAGCCAAGGTTTCTGGCTCCAAGAGCAGGGCATCTGCCCTCGGCTGCCGGGAGCCCCAGGAGGGGCCTTGGAAAACAATGCCTCCAGCCTTCTGTTTTCCAAGAAAGCCTGGTACACCGAGGACACTGTGACCTTGGGCAGGCTGCCTCCTGCCTCAGAGCCTGGGCCTCTCAGGTGCCCACCAGGGACCTGGGCCCCTCACCGGGAGCTACAGACCTCAAGAAATAATACATATGTGGGGAAAGGCCTTGTAAACTGTGCAGGGGTGCACAGCCTCTCTGACTGCTGGAGCCGACACAGGCAGCTGTTCTCTCCCCAGGCTCAGCTGCTCACCACCTGGGCTAGTGGGCGTGTATCAAGATAGAGGCCTCCCCAGGCTGGGCAGGCACCTCCTCCATCTCATACTGGGGTACCCCAGAGAGCCTGCAGCTGGAGGGGAACCCAGAGGCTGCTTAGAACTGCCTCTTGCAGGCTCTGGAGGTGCTGTTGGAGCCGGAGAATGGGGAAGCCTGGGCTAAGGAGAGCCACTCACCACTCACTGCTGCCCTGTGGGATCTGCCTTTGTGGGTGCATCCCAGGCATGAATTAGCTGTCTGCACACAGCTGGCTGCTTATGCGTGCCTACACACACGCGTGCAAGCTATGAGGAGATGGCTGGGTGTGTCTGTGTGTGAGGATCAGGGATATGCAACTGTGAGGGGATATGCCCAACAGTGTACAATAGCAATTGAGTGAGGACTTTGGAGCCAACCCACCCATTCCTGATCCTTGTTACCACCTCCTTATAGCTGGATGACCTTGGGCAAGTTATTTAGCCTCTCTGTGCCTTGCTTTCCCCGCTGGAAAATGGCGATAGTGAAAGTCTCTGAGCCTGGCACACAGAAAATGCTCCAGGAATGTCAGCAGTAACTATCCTGGAGGGGAAGGATGGCACGGTGTTAGGCATGTAAACGGGTGAGTGCGAACCAGTGCAATGGACGGCACAGTGGGTGGGTGTGATGGGAAGGCGTGCACACGCTGTAACTCCGTTTTGGTGTTGAGAGATCTGGGCATGCATACGCGGGTGAACGCCTGCGTGCGTGTGTGTGTGTGGTGGGCAAATGTGTGCATGTGCTTATGTGCTGTGTGTGCCCGGGCGCAGGGGTGTGACACATAACTGCATGTAGCTGGGTGTGTTTGTGGCCCTGTACCCCAGGTGCACTGTGTCTGGGCTTGCGTGCGCTGGAGAGTGTGTGCATGTGGGGATGTCTGCAGGTGCTGTTCAGCTGGTGACTATGCACCTGTGCCTTGGGGGAATGTGGTCTGGCCCAGGTATGTCCACGTGTGCCCGGCCCAGTGCTTAGATGGAAAGGGTGTGTGTGTGGAGGGGTGGGGAATGGGGTAGGAATCTATAACTTTCACACTTCAATTTGGGGGTATAGCGTCTGGCAACAAATATTTATTGTGCCCCACTGTGTGCAGGGTGGTGAAGAGCTCTCTGGGAGGGGGCAGTCCTGAGGTGTGTGGGGGGCACAGTTACGGGGGCAAGATCCCTTATTTGGGATATGGGAGCAAGCAGTGGAGTCAGGATTTGGGGACTCGGAGGTGAAGAGGAGTGGTGGGGGAGGGCAAGGTTAGGGGGCGGAGCCGGCGTTGGTGGGGGGGATGGGCGAGGTTTGGGGGCGCGGGGAGGGGCGATGTCTCCTCCGCCGACTCCTGGAGGGAGGGGAGAGGGCGGAGGGAGGGGAGGGAGGGAGAGAGGGAGGGAGAGAGAAACAGGGTGAGGGAGAGACAGCGAGAGCGAGAGAGCGAGAAGGGTGGCAGAGGAGGCGCGGAGCGGGCGGCGGCGGCGGCGGCGGCCCGAGGAAGAGGAGGAGGAAGAGCAGGCGGAGACGCGGCGCCCAGAGCCGGCCGGACCGAGCCGGGGGCGGGCGAGGAGGGGCGCGGCGGCCGCGGCGGAAGGGGGGGTGCTCTGCGGATGGCCAGGCCCGGCCCGCGGGGGGGGTGAGGTCCTCGGCCCTCCCGCCCTCCCCCCCGGCCCCCGCCCGCCCCCTCCCCGGGCCCGCTCGCCCTCCGGGGCGGTGGGGCATGGCCTGAGGGTCCCCCGTCTCCGGGGGGGTGGGGGGTGGGGGGAGGGGGGAGGGGCCGCGGGCGCCGCCGACCGGGACTCAGCAGCCCCGCCAGGCAGGTAAGGGGGTCGAGAACCTGGGGGTTGGGGGAGCTACGGGGCCGGAGACACGGGAAGGGGCGGGGGCGCCCGGGATGTCCTTGGCCTGGCGCCGGGCTCCGGGCCTGGGTGTGCGGCTGGGGGTGCGGGTGAGGTGGGGAGCGTTGCCCTGGGCAACGCCAAATTGGGTTACGCCCCGTTCCCCGGTGCCCGGTCCCAGATCGCATCCTTGATGGGAGGCGCGCCCCCCATCCCCCGCCAGCAGAACCCCTATCCCGAACCCGCCTTCCGGCTCTCAGGGGCCAAGGGCTCAGTCCCGGTACCCGCCTCCCCGCCCAGCCCGGCCACTCCCCCGCCTCATCCTGGCGCACCTGGGCCCCTTCGCCAGGTCACCCTGGTTCCCCTTCTCCTCCAGGGAGGGTCTACGCCCGGGCGTCCTCCGCCCCCTTCGACCCCTCCAGCTCCCGCTTCTCCTTCCAGGCTCCTCCATTCCCTTCCCACCTCCTGCCGCAGCTCCCCGCGTCCCCTCCTGGTCTCCAGTCCCGACACCGCGGGCCGGCGCGCCCCCTCGGCTCCCGCCCCCGACTCCTTTTCCCCGGCGACCCCCGCCCCTCTCCCCAGCCCGGGCTCTCCCCCACCAGTTTCCCAGCTTCGGCCCGGGCTCTCTCTCCCCGCCCCTCTCCGCCTCCCTCCGCCTCCATTCATTCTCCCGGGCCCCGCTCTCGGCCACGCCAGCCGCCCCCAGTTCCCCCGCAGCCTCCCAGGGCACCCCCTCTCTCCCGTCCTCCGCCCCCCCCTCCGCCGATTCCTCAGCCCGTCTTGGTACCAGCTGCGTGCCAGCTATTCTTAGCCGCGAGCGTTTGATTCATGCCGCCCCGGCGGAGCGTGCCCGCTCCCTCCCGCGAGCCCTGAGGGGGAGGGGCCGGAGCCGGCCCGGGGGCTGGGGCAGCCTTGCGCGCTGGGGGCCTCGGCCAGCTTTTCTTTCCTCCCACTGGCCACCCCCTCCTAGCGGGGTTGAGGCTGAGGGTCAGCCAGGGTCAGCCGAGGGGGAGTGGCTGCGGGCCCCAGATCGAGAGGTGTGCTGTTTGGTGGGGTGAGGAGGAGGAGGCCAGGGTCTCCGCAGGGACGAGGTGGGGCGGCGCGGCTGGGTACCTGGAGGGGGAGGGGGCTTCGCAGCGCTGCCGCGCGTGGGGGAGGGGTCCGCCGGCCCTGGGTTAGAGGCTCGCTCGCCCACAGCTCCTGGAACCCTCTTCCTCCCCACACATTTCGTCTTTGCTTCCCCAACCCCCCAGCCCATCCCCACTCCCCCAAAGTCAGCAGTACCCTCCACTGCTTCCCATCTCCATGGCAACGGTGCAGGAACCGGGCCTGGTGTGGGGGGGGAGGGACCAGACCAGACATTCTGGTTTCCGGTGCTGGGGTGGGAGTTTGGGGAGAACAGGAGGGAGGCGGATCCCATTTGGAAGGGGCCCACCCTCATAAGGCCACCTCACGGGAGAACAGCAAGGATCCAGAAATGACCCCCCACCTCAGTCCCTCAGACCCTCCTCTCACTTCTTAATCTCCCTCCTAATACCCCGGTCCTCAGAGTGGAGCCCCTAGTACCCAGCAAAGCCAGCCTACCCCCACTGCAGTCCTAGGAAAGAGCTACAGGTCATCTGCAGCCACCCATATCTACCGGGGCACCACACCACTGTCACGAGGACAGTGCTCCCCTGCCAACCTCCCCACCCACCCACACACTTTCTCCAGATGCCCCAACCTCCAAAGGCCACTTCTTGTGGTTCCCTTGGGGACATCCCGGGCCAGATGCTCTGCCTGTGACACCCCATCTCAGTGCCCCTTGCTCCCCTGGGACAACCAATTCCCCAGCACTACTCGGCATGCCACGCGTTGTCAGCCACACTTAAGTGAAGTCACCAGCTCCACCCGCTCCAGGCTCACCACGCCTCCATCTCCCCTTACTACATCTCAGCCTCAGCTTCTCCCCAACGCCCGTCCCCCCGCCCCAATGCCCTGGGTGAGGGGCCAGGCTTGGGCCAGGAGGGCAGGATGCCTGTCAGTTTGTCCACCTGTCTGTCCTTAGCTAATTTTAGCTGCATTTTCTGTGGCCTGGCAAAGTGGGCCAGTAGCTCCCGTGGTGATTCTGCGGTTTCTGGGACACGGCCACGCTGGGTCACCAGCAAAGTGGGGCGCAGGGGGGGTGGGGGGGCTGCAAGCAGGGCCAAGGGCAGGGAAGGAGACACATGCCAGAAGCATGTCAGGGATGGGGGTGTGTGCATGCCAGCGTGGGAGGAGGTGGCAAGGGAGGCCCTGCAGGCAGAGGGTGTGCCCAGCCTCCTTCCTGTCCACCTTGGGCAGTAGGGGGAGGCTGCCCTTGACCACTTGACCACTGAGTGGCGCCCCTGGGCTCTGGGGGGTCCCAATCTCCTAGTCTGATGCCCGCCCTTGGCCCTCGCAGCCGCCTGTGATGCTGCCGTCCCCCGTCGCCCCGTGGCCCCACGATGACCCACAGCCCCGCAACAAGCGAGGACGAGGAACGCCACAGTGCCAGCGAGTGTCCCGAGGGGGGCTCAGAGTCCGACAGCTCCCCAGACGGGCCAGGTCGAGGCCCCCGGGGGACCCGGGGCCGGGGCAGTGGGGCACCTGGTAGCCTGGCCTCTGTCAGAGGCCTTCAGGGCCGCTCAATGTCAGTCCCAGACGACGCCCACTTCAGCATGATGGTCTTCAGGATTGGCATCCCGGACCTGCACCAGACAGTGAGTGCCTGCTCACTGGCTGGTGGCAGGGGGCGACGGGGGAGCTGGGGGTACAGGGCCCCAACTGACACAGGGAGGCCACTGGTGCTGGGTATCCCCGGAGGAATCACCCCCACGCCCAGCTCCCAGCTCCCTTCCCAACCCACCTGAGGCTCCTCTCTGGCCCCTGACCCACCCTATCCCCTGTCTCCTCCCCCACCAGAAATGCCTGCGCTTCAACCCCGATGCCACCATCTGGACAGCCAAGCAGCAGGTGCTCTGTGCCCTGAGCGAGAGCCTGCAGGATGTGCTCAACTATGGCCTGTTCCAGCCGGCCACCTCAGGCCGTGATGCCAACTTCCTGGAGGAGGAGAGGCTGCTGCGGGAGTACCCCCAGTCTTTCGAGAAGGGGGTCCCCTACCTGGAGGTGAAGCTTCCCCAACTCCTTCACTGACAAGAGAAGGCACGCCCTGAAATACATCTGCCTACCACCCACTTTTTAACACACTTGAAACCTTAACGAGGGGTCACCCAGTGTGCTAGTCCAGACCGAAGCAGCGCAGGGAACTCAGAGAGGCCTGAGTGCAAATTACCATCCGTTCTACTTCTCACTAGCCAAGTGGCCTTGGGCAATTCACTTCTGTGCCCTGAGCTTCTGCTGGCCCATCAAATTGGGGGAGGATTCCCAATTACAGTAGGCACTCTAGAACATTCCCTGTGGGGTCCAGACTCCTCCTCCTTCAAGGCAGGGGTTGTAGCGCACCTGTATCATGATACGCAGCACTCTCGGAAAAGCCACTGCCTCCCCTCTGCCCAATAAGCCAAGGTTCCAGGGCCATTTCCACTCCTACCCTGAGCTCCCCCCGCCACCGGGGAATTAGAGGGGGATGAGACCTTCCCCCTACTCCAAGCCTCCTCCCCAGGCCCCTGATTCCAAGTCTCTGTGTCTCTCCCACTACCCTACCCCTGACCCCAGTTCCGATACAAGACCCGAGTTTACAAACAGACCAACCTGGATGAGAAGCAGCTGGCCAAATTGCACACGAAGGTGAGAGAACCCTGCTGGCATCTGTCCCCTGTATAGACCCTACCACCAGAGCCGCCTGCCCAAGCACCTTCTCTCTCCACCTCTTGCCAACAGACTCCACATTCCTCAAGCCCGATATCCCTCTTGCAGTCCCCTCCACCCCCGACTTCACTTGGGATGCGGTACCACATTTGAGACAACCCCAAATACCATCATTCCCGTCACAGCCCCTTCTTACTTTCCTCTTTTGTCCCTCATCCCTCTGCCTGGGGTCGCATCATTCCCACCTGGCCTCCTTTGAGTCCCCTTTCTCTTCCCCTAACTCTCCCTACATTCGGCCAAGGCCTCTTTGCTTCCCCGCCTCGGCCTAGGACCCTGACGTTGAAGGTCCTTCTGCCTAGAGGCTATCTCATAGACAGGCTGCAGTTCCCCACCCTCATAGCCTGAACCTCTGCGAAATCCAAGCATTACCCGCCACCCTTTCCAGCCATATCTATCCTGGTACCTTACTCTCCAGTCCTCAGCCCCTATCTCCCCTGTTTCTCTGATGGTGAGAGCTGGGAGGAAATCGGGGAACTGCTTTGGTCAGAAATGAAGGATTCTTGATGCTTGAGAAGGAAAACCTCCCAATCCCTCCTTGTCTGCCCTCTCCCACCCACAGCATGCATCGAACTCTTTCCTCCCCTAAATATTCCATCCCTCCAGACTTGCACCGTCCAAGTTGGGAGCTACTGGTCAAGTGTGGCTCCTGAGAGCTTTCAATGTGGTTGGTCCCAACTAAGAAGCGCTGTGAGTGTGAAATACACACCGGGTTTCAAAAACTTAGTATCAAAAAAAGAAAAGTTAAATAATCTCATTAGTAATTTTCATCTCAATTGTCTGTTGAAACAATAACATTGTGGCTATGTCAGCTAAAGAACATATATCATTAAAATGAATTTCAACACGATTAACAGTTCACCCCCACCCTGCTTTCTTTTTTTTAATTTTTTTTTTTTTTTTTTTTTTTTTTGACAGGATCTTGCTCTGTCACCTGGGCTCCAGTGCAGCGGTGCAATCATGGCTCACTGCAGCCCTTTCAGGGTTCAGAGGATCCTTCCAGCTCAGCCTCCCGAGTAGCTAGGACTACAGGAGTGTGCCACCACACCTGGCTAGTTTTTTGCATTTTTTGTAGAGACTGGAAGGAGGGGTCTCACTTTGTTGCTCAGGCTGGTCTCAAACTCCTGGGCCCAAGTGATCCACCCGCCTCGGCCTCCCAAAGGGCTGGGTGCTTTCTCTGTAAAGGAGGCTGCTAGACACTTTTTAATGGCGTACATGACTCCACGTGTATTTTCACTGGACGGCCTTGCTCAAGGACCCTGCTTCTCCTTCCTGCTCCTGATTGTCCTGTCTTCTCTCTCTTTGCCCGTGGCTCAGACGGGGTTGAAGAAGTTCCTGGAGTATGTGCAGCTCGGGACATCTGACAAGGTGGCGCGGCTGCTGGACAAGGGGCTGGACCCCAATTACCATGACTCAGATTCGGGAGGTAGGGAGGGGCACACAGCTGGAGGACCTTGGGGCCAAGACAGGGCTGGGGAGCAGGGCTGCCATTTGCATTCAGATCCATTCCTTACTGATCCAGCTCTCTGTGGTTTCCCTGGGAACACCTCAGGCCGGATGCTCTGCCCGTGACACCCCCATCTCAGTGCTCCTTGTTTTCGTGTCTCCCAAACATGCCACTGTCCCGAGGGGCAGGCCGCAGGGCCAGAGGCTGTGGGGTGGAGAGCTCCAGAGCCTAGAAAATGGGCAGGGATGAAGGAGAGAACGGGCTCCATGTGACCAGCTTTTCCTGCCCTGCAGAGACCCCTTTGACACTGGCGGCCCAGACCGAAGGCTCCGTAGAGGTGATTCGAACCCTGTGCCTGGGCGGAGCCCATATTGACTTCCGGGCCCGGGATGGCATGACAGCGCTGCATAAGGCCGCCTGTGCCCGACACTGCCTGGCACTCACGGTGAGGCTGTGGGGTACCCAGCCCCGGTCCTGGGGCCCTCTCTCCTTTTCCCTTTGTTCTTTCTCAAACCTGGGTTCTTTGGTTTCTGTTAAAAATAGGCCCTCTCATGTCCCCAGTACAAAGCCCCTTTCCATAGACTGACAGGCAGCTCCTATTGTCACTGTTGTCAGGCCCCCTGGGTGCACCCACCTGGGCTACAGCTGACATTAAGCATTCCCCAGGCACAGCCTCCTCCCCTAAACACCCCAAATGTCTCCATCCCCAGTGACCCAGCTCAATACCAAACCTGCCTCTGTCTCCCCAAAGGGTAAACCCTTCTCCTTCCTTAGAATATGAAGTGAGCTCCCTGCTATGCCTCCAGGTAGAGCCCCTCCGCATATACCCTGTAAAGAGCCCTCCAGCTACCTTTCCAAACCCAGCCCTGCACCAGCTCCACTCCCTCCTCTCTCACATCCAAATACAGCCCCTTCCCCACGTACACAGCCTCAAATGCACTTTCCCAAATAGACAAACCCATACACCCACAAAATACATACACAGCGTCAGCTGCACAGTCTAATTTTAAAATACTCTTCTTCTCCCCCTGCCCCCGCCAGGACACTTGATTCCTCTTCATACACAGGTCAGGATGGGCTGCCCCCAAAAACAGCCATTGAGAAGCACCCCAGTGCACAGATGCTCCAGCTAAACAGCCCTCCCTTCTCACCCTCAAATTCTTTCCTGAAGAGCCCCTAATGCAGTCAGACGCCAGCCACAAGGATCTGCAATATACCCCTAGAATTAACAGACTCTCTTCATGTACCCCCCATTCCCACTCACCCCCAAACCCCCATCCTGCTCATGCACACCTCTCCCAGCCCCCAGACCTATTCAAGCCAGTAGCCACTGGCCACCTGGGGCTGTTTAAATTTAAATTAATTAGAATGAAATAAAAGTAAAGTTTCAGTTCCTGAGGCTCACTAGCCACGTTCAAGTGCTCAGGGCCCACTCCTGGCCACCATATAGGGTGGGGAGCTGCGCACCATCCCCATGATGGCGGAACGTTCTGTTGGACAGCTCTGCTCCAGGCTGTCCTCACACAAGGTTGCTGCCGACATTTTCTCCTATTAATGCTCATTATCGCCAGCCTTCCACACCCGGAGCTGTCCTTCAAGTGGGGGCAGGAAGTGGCCTCCAGCCCCAAGGAGGCTGACCTGATCCTTGCCCTTACCCAAGCTTATCTATCTGTCCCCTGGCTTCCTGCTGTGCCCCTTCTTTGAGATTCTGGACCTAATAACACCTCCCACTTGGCCAGGGACCCTCCTGCATCCAGACTCTGTCCTCTCATTTGTCCCCACAACCCACCTGTAGTAGGTAGAATGGGTGGGTGCTGTGGCCCCTAGTGTCCTTCAATGGCTCATCCAAGGTTGTCCCCCAGGGGAAAGGCTGGGCAGGGTGTCAGAGTGCCAGAGTCCTCTGGAGGCATCTACCAAGTCCCACATTGTTCACAGAGGATCAGAGCAGTCCAGTGAGGGAAAGGGCCGGGCTCAAGGTGGCACAAGGGCATCATGGCGGAACTGAGACTGGCCTCGGCCACTTGGTTCACCCAGGACTGCCAAGTCCCCCTGGCCCTTCAGAATGAGCCGGTTAATGTGTGACGGTCATCTGTGTTTTTCTACTGGGCTCTCTCTCTGTTCCTAGGCGCTCCTGGACCTTGGGGGTTCCCCCAACTACAAGGACCGCCGGGGGCTGACCCCCTTGTTCCACACGGCGATGGTGGGTGGTGACCCCCGATGCTGTGAGCTGCTCCTGTACAACAGGGCCCAGCTGGGCATAGCTGATGAGAACGGCTGGCAGGAGATTCACCAGGTGCTCCTGAAGGGCTGGGCCATGAAGGGCTGGGGTGGGGGACCGGGTCCCTAAGGCATCCAAGGGGCTGAGGCTGGGAACCAGATGCCAGGCTCCTCACAGAGCTTGGGGGTGAAGATAGCATGGTCCCCGAAGAGGAAAAGATGGGGGATGAAGACTTGAAGACCCTCAGGGAGCCCGGGCTGGGGAACCAGGCGCCTTGATCCCTGAGAGGGATGGGCTGGCCTCTTGGCCCTCTTAAGGAAGTAGACCAGACACCTGGGGCTTGGAATGACTGGACATTTGGGTTGTGAAGCTGACAGCCCAGGCCCCTCAGCAGGAAGTGGGGCTAAAAGGTGATGGGGAGGTGGATGCAGTGAACGCTAGCATCAGAAGGCCAGAACACAGGTCACAGACAGACTCTTGGCCCAGAGGGAGAGCAGCCTGGGCAGAATCCACCCTGGGTCTGATCCATGCCCGTCGCTCCCTGTCCTGCCCAGGCCTGCCAGCGGGGTCATTCTCAGCACCTGGAGCACCTGCTCTTCTACGGGGCTGAGCCTGGAGCCCAGAACGCCTCGGGGAACACGGCTCTGCACATCTGCGCCCTCTACAATAAGGTCTGCCTAGCAGCGGCCGCCCCAGGCCCCTCACACCCCCCACAGCCGCCTCCCCCAGGGCCAAGCTCAGGAACTCCTCTTGACTGCACTCTGCATCTTTCACTTCTTCACTGTTTCCACCCTTTATCCAGTCATCCATTCATCCATCCATCCATCCATGTATCCATCCATCCATCCATCCAACATATTTACTGAGCTCCTTCTCTGTGTCAGACCCAGAGCTGGGTAATGGGGACAAAGTATTGAGCTTGTGGCCTAGCATAGGGCAGATGACATAGTTTGCTGCTGCAATCCAGAGTGCTCAGAGCAAAGTCATAGGGAATCCAGGTCCCTGTGGGAGCCCACATTTGGGACTGGGCTTGGGTGGAGTGGCTGGGGGTAGAGGTGGCTTCCTGGAAGAGGTGCCCCCAATGTTAAGATTAGCAGGAGTAGAAAAGGATAAAAGGGGTGCTCCAGGGCAGGGGCGTGGCCTGTCCAGAAAGCCAGCAGAAAAGGGGCTGTGGGTCCTCAGTTCCCACGTGTCTTCATTCAGCCAGTGATGTGTGCAGGTGCCACGTGTCAGCAGGGCAGGGCACAGCGGAAGGCCAGGGTGCAGCCCCTGGAGGGAATGAGAGTGGGATAGGAGTTTTAGCAATTCAGGACCTTGGGGTTTCTGACAACCTGGGTCCCTGAGCAGGAAGGGAGTGCTGAAAGGAGACGGGAGGACATCCCCACTTCTGGAGCCCCTGGGAGAGGAGAGGTACAGAGTAGGCAGCGGGTCTCATGATAGCTGGTTGGCAAGAGCTGGGGCTATCAATGTCATGACCTCTGGCACTTCAGCCACCCAAGCTGCAGGTGATCCTGGGCAGATCAGCCCCGTGGGAAGCCTCAGTCTCCCCACCTGTTTCTTGATGCTCCCTGCCCTTGAAGGGCTGCTGGGGGTTACCTAGAGGGACAGGCGCTAGCATGACAGAGCTTGTCTGTCAGCCCCCTTCCTCCAGGAAGTCTTCCAAAACAGCCCTCAGCCCCCTCTGCTCGGCAGAACTTGCAGTGCTGGGGATTTGGCGGGTGGCCACGTGCCGCCTCGTGGCAGCCAGCAGTATGCCTGGAGCCCAGGAAAGACTCAGTGTTTGTCAAACCGAACCAACATGGTGCCGGCACTTCTCTCCCTGCATGCTCCTGTCTCTCCTGCTCTGCGACACAGGCCTCAAAACCAATTCTCTGACTCCCAGGCCCTCGTGCTGCTGAGGGGGAAGAAGCCCCAGCCCCACAGGCAGATGGGGGCGGGGGGCAAACAAGTCCCTCCCCCTCTTCAAGGCACCATCCTTCTTCCTGAAATGGGAATAACGCCAGCTTTTATTGAAGAGGATGAGCCATCATGTATATTAAGTGCTCATCCCTGGAAGGCAGCCATCAGAATAATAAGTGTCAGTCAGGGTCCAGTCGAGAGACAGAAACTGTACCATTTGGATAAACAGATAAATTTTAGTTTAGAGAATTAGGCCAGACACGGTGGCTCATGTCTGTATCCCAATACTTTGGGAGGCTGAGGCGGGAGGATGGCTTGAGCCCAGGAATTCAAGACCAGCCTGGGCAACATGGGAAAACCTGACCTCTATGAAAAATACAAAAATTGGCCGGGCATGGTGGCTCATACCTGTAATCCCAGCACTTCGGGAGGCTGAGGTGGGTGGATCATGAGGTCAAAAGATTGAGACCATCCTGGTCAACATGGTGAAACCCCGTCTCTACTAAAGATACAAAAATGAGCTGGGCATGGTGGTATGCACCTGTAGTCCCAGCTACTGGGGAGGCTGAGGCAGGAGAATCGCTTGAACCTGGGAGTTGGAGGTTGCAGTAAGCTGAGATCGCACTACTGCACTCTAGCCTGGGCTACAGAGTGAGACTCCATCTAAAAAAAAGAAAAATACAAAAATTAGCCAGGCACAATTGGATGCACCTGTAGTCCCAGCTACTCAGGAGGCTGAGTTGGAAAGATCACTTGAGCCTGGGAGGTGGAGGCTACAGTGAGTTATGATCATGCCACTGCACTATAGCCTGGGTGACGGAATGAAACCCTGACTCTGAAAAAGAAAAAAGAGAGACAGGAGGCAGAGTTTTCTCAGTGGACTGATGAACAAATCATTTCCCCTCCTTGGTAGTCTCCTTTCTCAGCTGTGAAATGGGTCATTAATTAATATCCGCCATGCAAAAGGACCAATGGGTTAATAGTTTTGCTTGCCTTTGCCATGGGCTTAACAAATCGATGCATAACACATGAGAACTTGTTTCTTCCATTTCCATGCCCACCCCCCCCACCAGTCTTCCTCCCAGGCTTTAAGCTTTCCAAGAGCCAGAGCTGAGTCTGACAGTTTTTCCTCAGCCCCTGCCACCTTGGCCTTCTGACATGCCTGTCTAGCCTTTAGTGGTGAAGGTCAGATCCGTGTCTCGGCTGTGAGCACCTCAAGGGGGAGAGTTGAGTCTGATTACTTGCTCTGTTCCAGGGCCCCGGCACGGAGCAGACCCACATGCGTCTTTGTTGAGTGAGTGAATGAATGAATGAAAATGAGTGAATGAATGATGGGTTAGTCCTCTTGGATTTCCACCCAGACTGTGCACAGTGCCTGGCTCAGAGCATTCAACAGGTGTTTGCTTATTTCAACAGACTGAATGACTCAACGAATGAATGAATGACTCAAACAAATGAATTTTGACTGACTCAACCTCACATCTTCCATTCTCATTCTTTCTGTGCACATTTCTTGAGCACCTACTATGTGCCCAGCACCAGGCACTGGGGATGTGAGATGAATCAGACACAGCATCTGCCCTGGGGAGGGCGAGGGCGGGGTGGGGGGGCTGGGAGTTCACAGTCTGGTGAGGAGGCAGACGTGTAAACAAATCACAGGGACAGCATGAGATAAGTGCTAGGATTCCTTTAAATTCGAGGTTCTCTGGGCTCCCAGGGGAGGGAGCCATCAACTCTGACTTGCACACTTTCTCAGCTTTGTAAGAGTAGGTTGAGGAGCACGTGAGCTCAGGGGCTGTGCTCTGGTCCTGTGCCCCCAGGGTGGGGGTTGGGGGTGTGAAAACATTCAAAAATACACATGGCAGCAGTTAACAGTCTAGTTGGCCAGCACGGGCACACACAGACTCACATGCACACACACACACACCCAGAACACACACTGGGCTAACTCTGCTGCCTAATGTGTGACTTGGGCGGTCAGAGTCCTCCATTCATAGCATCAGAAGGCCAGGTACATAGAAGAATCACTTGAGCCCAGGAAGCAGAGGCTGCAGCGAGCCAATACCACGCCACTCCACTCCAGCCTGGGGACAGAGTCTCAAAAAATAAGAAGGTCAGGTTGGAATCCTAACTGTTGCATTAAGCAGCTGTGTGGCCTTGGGCATAGTGTCTGCCCTCTCTGAGCCTGTTCTATAACATTTCATGTGGAAGGGGTAAGATCAAGGAGGTGCTTGGGGAATGCTGGTTAAATTAGCATCAGAGGGCACTGGGGTAGAGTTGAGCTGGAGGCCAGGTTGGGTTTGGCCAGGCCAAGACAAAAGGGAGACGACATTCCTCCTACCAAACAGTTCTTGTGGGTCCAGCATGAATCCAGGTGGTGGGTGCCACAGGCAAAATGAATCCCCTGTGCAACTTACGATGTAGAAGAGACACTGATGGGACAGATAACAGAAAATGGAATTTCAGGGAGGTGGTGTTATGAAGAAAATGAGTCAACATGGCTTAGAGTGCCTGGCACACACACCAGAATCATATTAAAAATAAGGCGAGGGGCTGGGCGCAGTGGCTCACTCCTGTGATCCCAGCACTTTGAGAGGCCGCTGAGTTTGGGAATTCGAGACCAGCCTGGCCAACATGGTGAAATCCCACCTCTACTAAAAATACAAAAATCAGCCAGGCATAGTGGCAGGCTCCTGTAACCTCAGCTACTCGAGAGGCTGAGGCAGGAGAATCACTTGAACCCAGGAAGCGGAGGTTGCAGTGAGCCAAGATCACACCACTGTACTCCAGCCTGGGCAAACTCCATCTCAAAAAAATTAAATAAATAAATAAAGCAAGGAAGAGGACAGGGTTTTGTTTTGTTTTTGAGAAGGAGTTTTGCTCTGTCCCAGGCTGGAGTGCAATAGCACAATCTCGGCTCACTGCAACCTCCGCCTCCCAGGTTCAAGCGATTTTCCTGCCTCAGCCTCCTGAGTAGCTGGGATTACAGAGGTGTGTCACCATGCCCAGCTAATTTTGTATTTTTTATCGTAGAGACAGGGTTTCACCATGTTGGCCAGGATGGTCTTGAACTCCTGACCTCAGGTGATCTGAAAGGGTTTTTTTTTAGACAGGGTGGCTAGAGAAGACCTCTCTGAAGAGGTGGCATGTGTGCAAAAGCCTCAATGAAGTGAGGAAGCAGACTATGCTGAGACCTAGTGGGAGAGGATTCCAGGCAGAGGGAGCAGCCGTGCAAAGGTCCTAGGGCACGAGTGTGCTGTCAGAGGAAGGAGGAGGCCAGTATGACTGGACCCTGGGAGCAAGCGGGGGTGATAGAGGATGAAGTTGAAGGGTCAGGGTGGGGAGTGGCAGGGCAGGCAGCTCAGGTTAGCTCAGCTAACACTAACCTGCTAGGCCATGGCATGGACTTTGTGCTTACCCCAAAGAGTGATGAGGGCTGATGTGTGATTGACATTGGCGAGAAATTGATCTGAATGTAGAAGGCGTCCCTGTCCCCACTGGCCCAGTCCTGCCCCTACCCTTTACTCTGAAATGTATGTCCCCTTCCTTCTGGGTCTGGCAGAAAATGCAATTAAGATAGAAGGTTTTGGAGTCAGAGAGATCTGGGTTTAAATCTGAGGTTGATAATCACCAGCTATGTGACCTTGGCTTTGTTTTTTGAGACAGGGTCTCACTTTGTTACCCAGACTAGAGTGCAGTGGCATGAACAAGGCTCTCTGCAGCCTCGACTTCTTGGGCTCAAGTGCTCCCCTCACCTCAGCCCCACAAATAACTGGGACTACAACCGTGGCCAACACACCAGGCTAATTTTTGTATTATTTGTAGAGATGGGGTTTTGCCATGTTGCCCAGGCTGGTCTTAAACTCCTGGGCTCAAGCGATCCTCATGCCTCAGCCTCCCAAAGTGCTGGGATTACAGGAGTGAGCCACCGCACTGGCCCACCTTGAGCTCTTTTGAAAACCTTAGTTTCCTCCTCTATAAAATAGAGACAATTTCCATCTCCAGGAATTGCTGGGAAGTTCAGTGAGCTTTTGCCTCTAAAGTGCAAAGTGCCTGGCATGTAGCATGATAAGCCTCCGGAAGGTCTAGACCTGTGGTTCTCAACCCGGGTGCTTCTGCCGCCCAGGGGACACTTGGCAGTGTTGAGAGACATTTATGGGTGTCATGACTGGGGAGGGGAGTGCTACTGACATCTAGTGGTAGAAATGGGGGATGCTACTCAACATCCCGCAGTGCTCAGAACACCCCCCATAAACCAATGAATCACCAAGAATTAATTATCCCGCCCCAACGTCCAGTGGAATGTAGCATGAGCCATATATCCTAAATGCCTTCAAATATCCTAGTGACCACGTTAAAAAGAAGGGGAAAATAATTAGGTGACATTTATTTTAACAACATATTTTACTTATAAGAGTGTATCCAAAACATTATCATTTCAACGTAGGATCAGTGCAGAAATTATTAGAGGTTTTTTGTTTGTTTGTTTTTGTTTTTGTTTTTGAGACAGAGTCTCACTCTGTCACCCAAGCTGGAGTTCAGTGGTGTAATCTCAGCTCACTGCAACCTCCAACTCCTGGGTTCAGGCGATTGTCCCACCTCAGCCTCCTGAGTAGCTGGGATTACAGGCGCCTGCCACCACGCCTGGCTAATTTTTGTATTTTTTGGTAGAGATGGGGTTTCACCATGTTGGCTAGGCTGGTCTTGAATACCTGGCTCAAGTGGTCCACTTGCCTCAGCCTCCCAAAATGCTGGAATTACAGGTGTCAGTCAGCACACCCAACTTTTCTTTTTTTTTCCCATGGAGGGAGGCAGGGCCTTGCTCTGTCACCCAAGCTTGATCTCAGTTCACTGCAGCCTCAAACTCCTGGGTTCAAGTGATCCCCCTATCTCAGCCTCCCAAGTAGCTGGGAATCCAGGCACCCACCACCATGCCTGGCTAATTTCTGTTGATCTTTTTGTAGACATGGTGGGGGGGGGGTCCTCACTATGTTGCCCAGGTTGGTCTGGAACTTCTGCCTTGGCCTCCCAAAGTCCTAGGATTATAGGCTTGAGCCACCGAGCCTGGCTACAGACATTTAAAGTCTCTCTTGTTTTCATGTGGCGTCCTTGAAATCCAGCGTGTATTTTGCATGCATGGT
This sequence comes from Saguinus oedipus, assembly GCA_031835075.1. Lineage (NCBI taxonomy): Eukaryota > Metazoa > Chordata > Mammalia > Primates > Cebidae > Saguinus > Saguinus oedipus. The sequence goes on along the minus strand of CM063187.1, from coordinate 51,877,747 downwards.
GCATTCCATTCAGGTTGGTCACATTTAAACTAAAGTACTCCTAGTCCATACCTGGCAGGCGGCTGCTGTCCTGAGTGGTGCAGGTTTAGGGTGGAGTATTTATTCCTGTGGATCTTAGCACAAGCTTGAACTAAGGGCCTTGGGTAAGTGGCTTCACCTGTGTGAGGCTCTGTTCCTTCAACTATGCAATGGGGCCCAGGACCCCCTTCCCCAGAAAGGGCCATCAGGAGTCTAATAAGATGATTTGGTGAAACGTTCCAACTATGTCCTGCACAGCGGTACACCATGAATAATACCCGTATCCACTCATGGTGACCTTAATTTTTTTTTCTCTCTGTCCTGCGCCATGGGCCATCACCCACAGGAGACCTGTGCCAGGATCCTCCTGTATCGAGGGGCCGACAAGGATGTGAAGAATAACAATGGACAGACCCCCTTCCAGGTCTGGGGCTGCAGGGGATATGCTGACATTTCCGGGGCTGAGGAAAGGGTGACAGTGACACCCAGTGGATAAGGAAGGGGACAATGAGGAAAGGAAGGAGAGAGGTTGTGGGGGGAGCTGGAATAAGAGGGAGGGCGTGGGGGGAAGGTTTGGGTTGGCCAGGGACCTCACCATGTTTCCTGCCCTCTCTCTGCTGCCTGCCCCCCTACCTGCCTGTACCCCCTCACTCCAGGTGGCAGTGATTGCTGGGAATTTTGAGCTGGGGGAGCTGATCCGAAACCATCGAGAACAGGATGTGGGTGAGTGACAGGGAGCTGGGGCTACACAGAGAACCTGGGGTGGCGGGGAGTTCATGGTGGGATGGGCAGTTGGGGGGCTGGATATGGGGGCTGGGATCAGATGGAGAAAACCCTAGAGAACCCAAAACGTCTGGGTGGTGGGGGGAGCAGTTCCAGGCCCCCCACCCTATCTCATCCCTGTGTCTCCCCCTCATACCTCTCTCCCACCATCTCTCATCCCTGCATGGCCCCTGCCTGCCCTTTCTCTCCCTCCCATCTGCCCCCGCCACCACTGTGCCCTCTCAGTGCCCTTCCAGGAGTCCCCGAAGTACGCGGCCCGGCGACGGGGGCCCCCGGGCACAGGGCTGACAGTGCCCCCGGCGCTGCTGAGAGCCAACAGTGACACCAGCATGGCCCTACCTGACTGGATGGTATTCTCTGCCCCGGGGGCCTCATCCTCTGGGGCCCCTGGCCCTACCTCAGGGTCCCAGGGCCAGTCGCAGCCCTCAGCCCCGACCACCAAGCTCAGCAGTGGGACCCTCCGAAGTGCCAGCAGCCCCCGGGGTGCCCGGGCCCGCTCTCCATCCAGAGGGAGGCACCCTGAGGATGCCAAGAGGCAGCCCCGAGGCCGGCCCAGGTAGGGGAGGCTGCCCTGGCACCACAGTTCCCAGCCCCATCGAATCTCCTTCCCGGATCAGTGGCTTCTCCCAAGGCCAGCCCAGCTGCCTTCTTCCCTGTGTCCCCATCCATCCAAGTCCCTAGTGTCACTCTGGGGTAAAGTAAGGTCCTTGGGAGGTACTGTCCCGACTCCATCTCCAGAGCACCACATGTTAGCTGGGCGTCTGCTCCACGACAGGGGCCCCAGACAGGGGGTACCCCAAATAAACATAGGCCCCAGCCCTTGAGGACAGACAGAATGACAGAGTGAGATGGAGGAAGCTGAGCAGGAAGAGGATGAGGGCTGGTGTCAGGGACTTGGCGGTGACAGGCAGACAGAGAGGTCACGCTGAAGGGAGGATGAGGAGGGGGTGGGGGACATTCCAGGGTCAGGAGGCCCACCTGGCTAGAGGAGGGTGAGAGGAAGGAGGAGGCCAGGCAGGCGAGTCCCGAGGAAGTGGGGGAGAGGCTGGCAACAGCGGGCAGAGGAGTTGGAGCTGACCCAGGAGGAAGCAGGGAGTCGCGGAAGGCTCGTGAGCAGAGGGATGACACAGTCCCAGCTCAGCCTCAGGAAGCTGAATCAGGCGGTGCGCACAGGACCGTGGGAGGGGCAGAGCCGGAAGCCAGGAGGCAGGAGAGGGGGCTGGGGGGGCAGCTGTGGGCAGGCAGAGGGAGCCCCCAAATGCCCTCTTTCCCTGAGGATGCCAGTGCTGGGAAACCCCTATCCCCCACCCTGATGCTCCATCCTCCCCCACCCAAGGACCTCTGTCCTCCTAGAGGTGTCCCTTCTCTCCACCTTCCCCTGCCTCTCATGCCCTCTGTGTACGCAGCTCCAGCGGGACACCCCGGGAAGGGCCAGCTGGGGGCACGGGGGGCTCAGGGGGCCCTGGGGGCTCCCTGGGCAGTCGCGGGAGGCGGAGGAAGCTCTACTCAGCGGTACCCGGACGCTCCTTCATGGCTGTGAAATCGTACCAGGCCCAGGCCGAGGGGGAGATCTCCCTGAGCAAGGGCGAGAAGATCAAAGGTACGATGGGTGGAAGCAGGGGGGTCTGGGCTGTAGGGGCGATCAGGGAGGAGGTAGAGCAGAGAGCAGACCACTCTTGGGCACCTGGAGCACCTCATGCACTCTGGGGAACTCAGAGAGCCCCGGGATGCCTCTTGAGCCTTGGAGGAGCATAGAGTGTAGCTAAGAAGCCCCTGTCAGGAGGCAGCGCTGAGGCAAAGGAGTCAAGTGAGCATCTGTGGGGCGCCGACGCTGTGTGCAGGGCATGGCTGGAACATTTCACCAAATTGTCTCATTAGACTCCTGATGGCCCTTTCTGGGGAGGGGGTCACAGGCCCCATTGCATAGTTGAAGGAACAGAGCCGCACACAGGTGAAGCCACTTGCCCAAGGCCCTCAGGCCAAGCCCACAGTCCTTCCTGCCACCTGGTGTGGAGCCTGAGACTGAGCAGCTTTAATTTTGCCTCCTGCATCTGCCCAGGGGTCCTCAACTGAGAGATGGGCCCCAATGAGTTCGCAAATGTAAGACATCTGGTCGTGGCGAGGGCTTGCAAAATGGTGGCCACTGTTATCGGGGTTCATCTCACTTTGGTTTTTCCATCATCTGGAAAGTGATGGTAGTTGCCCCTGCTTGGAGGCTTTGCAGGGCTGCTGACGTGTTCTTGGATAGAAGGATGCTTTAGAGACTACCACGTGCAGCAGGTGTGGCTGTTAATATGAGACATCGAGTAATTCTTTGCGAGACTCTAGGCTGCCCAGGAGCCGAGCAGCATAGAGGTTGAGAGCCAAGCGGCTTGGGTTCCAATCCTGACCCTTCCTCTTCTTAGCAGGGTGACCTCGACCAAATGATTTCTCTGGGCCTGTTTCTTCATCTGTAAAATGGGACCCTCATGAGGATTAGAGGAGTCAGTGATGGGAAGCACTTAGACCCATGTTTCCTACATAACAAGTGCCATATAAGAGTCATCATTTGGCCAGGCAAGGTGGCTCATGCCTGTAATCCCAACACTGGGAGGCCAAGGTGGGTGGCTAACCTGAGATCAGGAGTTCGAGACCAGCCTGGCCAACATGGTGACTCACCATCTCTATTGAAAATGCAAAAAAAAAAAAAAAAAAAATAGCCAGGTGTGGTGGTGTGTACCTATAATTCCAGCTACTTGGGAGGCCGAGGCAGGAGAATCGCTTGAACCCAGGAAGGGGAGGCTGCTGTGAGCCAAGATTGTACCACTGCACTCCAGCCTGGGTGACAAGAGTGTAACTCCATCTCGAAAAAGAAAAAGCCATCATTTTCCTAAGTGGCCCCTATTTTAGGCATTTAGAGGACAGAGACTCAGGCCCCTGGATAAGCAAGGAGGGTCCTATCATAGAAGGTGAACTTGAGTGAGGCCTTGAAGGGTATTCAGGGATCAGAGCATCAGGCAGGCAGTGTAACTGCATGTGTTTTGTAGTAATCTCTCTTCCCATAGCCTGAGTTCCTGTAGGTGAGGTCATAAGTCAATGGTCTCTGGGTCTCTAGTGCTCAGTTTAATGACCCAGCCTACAGGAGGTTTCAATACACATATATTGAGTGAATGAATGATCAAATTCAGGAGCCACTGTGGGGGGCAGGTGCAGCTTCTTCAGGGCCAGCTGCCTGGGATGTAGGCACATGGGGTGGGGGTTGATGGGAGAAAAGCATGGTGAGCTGAGGCCAGAGGTAAAGGCCCTTCCAGGCAGGCGGAGGACCATGGGCAGTATCTTTCTGAGCTACACACTCAAGGCTTCAATGCAGGGAGAGAACACTTTGCCTTCTGTTTTATATCCTCATCTTCCATTAAAAGGGACTTAATTGCCTCAAAGCCCGCCCACATCCACGATGTCACCAAGCTTCACACAGCCCAATGAGGTAGCAGACTCCCTCTAATCTCAGAATCAAAGCCTGAAGCCTTAACTTGACCTCCAAGCTGCCTCCCTCACCAACCTCATCTCATGTGACTCTTCCCTTCATCCACGAGGTTCCAGGGACCTCGTCCTTCTCTCCAGTCCTCCAATGGTACAAGCCCTTCATTACCCCAGTGCCCAAACCCCCCAATCCTCCAATGCCCGAGCCCTCCAACCCACCAATGCCCAAGCCCTCCAGTCCCCCAATGCCCCAAATCCTCCAAAACCCCAATGCCCCAAGTTCTCCAAACCCCCAATGTCCCAAGTCCTCCAACCCTCCAATGCCCTGAACCCTCCAATCCCCAATACCCCAAACCCTCCATTCCTCCAATGCCCTGAGCCCTCTAATCCTCCAATCCCCCGAGCCCTCCAATCCCCCAATGCCCTGAGCTCTTCATTCCCCCCAATACCCCAAACCCTCCAATCTTTCAGTGCCCGAGCCCTCCAATGCCCCAATTCCCTGAGCACTCCAATCATCTAATGCCCTCAGACCTCCAATCCCATAATACCCCAAGCCCTCCATTCCCCCAATGCCCCAAACCCTCCAATCGTACAATGTCCAAGCCCTCCAGTCCCCCAAATCCCTGAGCCTTCCAATCCTCCAAGCCCCGCCAACCCTCCAGTTCCCCAAGCCCTCTTGTACACCAAAACCTTCAAACATGCTGTTCCTTCGGCCTGGAAAACTCTTCCACGCTCTCTTTGCCTCCCCAGCTCCTAGGATCCTTCAGGTCTCAGCCTATATGTCACCCCTCAGGGACACCTCCCTGGACCCCTTTGCCATATGTAAGTTATACACTCCCATCTGGCTTCTCTCCAAACACCCTCTTCTTTTCTCTTGCGCTCTGACCCGAACTCCCAATCATGCAGTCACTTGTACGGTTATGCCCCTACTGGCTGCTGGTTTGCAAGCTTCTCCAAGGAAGGAAAAACATTGATTTATTCAACTGTGTCTACCCTGGCACCTGACTCATGACTGGTACTAAGTAAGTATTTTTTCAGTGAACAAATGATTGATCACAAGACCACCAAGCCAGGCATGGCAGAACCAGGCAAGAACCCAGTTCCCTTGACACCTCACCTCCCGCTCTCTTCCATGACTTTCAGCTTCCCCTCATTCGGTCTCCCCAGAGGCTCTCAAGGGAGGCAGCTTGTGGAAGGGAACACATCTGATGGCCCCAACTCAACCCCTAGCATGGCTGGAGCCATTTCCAGGCAGGGGTTTTCTCCACATTTGCTTCAGTTTCATCTATAAAGTGGAAAAACAGTCGTTACCTAGGTAGGTGTAAGGAAGGGTTGAATGAGGAAGGAAAATATGTGAAGGGCCGAATGGGGGCTGAGTCATGAAAAACGCTGAGGAAATGGAAGACAATGTGTTGTCACTGGTGCCATTGTCATGCAGCAAAGCTCTGGGATGGAGAGGTAACAGCTCCTGAGTGACTGAAAGCATGACTCCTGGAAGCAGACTGAGCTGTGTTCAAATCCACATCTGTCAGTTCCTAGCCTTGTAACCTTCAGCAGATGATCTTGGCTCTCCAAGCCTCAGTGTTCCTCTGAGTAAAAGGGGTAATGAAAGTGCCCCCTCTTAGGGTCCTGTCCCAGCTGAGAGCTAGATAAACATTAGCTGTTCCTGTCATGCATCTCTGTACTTCAGCACCAGGCCTGTAACAGGCAGTCAGTGATGTTTGCTAAATGGGTAAGCGGTAGAACCTGGGAGGTCGGGCAGGGGAAGCAGCTTCCATTAGGGGAGAGGGAGAGAAGGAAACAGGTGATTCTAATCTCTTCTCCCCTCTAGAGCCAGGAGAGGCAAAGAGAAACAGAGGGGTCTGGGGACAAAGGACAATAGATTAAGTGGCAAGGAGACTTTGGGAGGTGGCGGGGACAGTGGTGAGAGGGTAAGGTAGAGCTTGTGCCCCCATTGGTGATCTAAGTCCACAGAGCCTAGGAGGGTGTAGGGGAATTACACAATGAGCTGTGACCAGTTACCAGGGGAGACAAGGACCAATTGTGGACCTGCCCCTAATGTGGGAAGCCCATGTCATGGAACACACCCCTCTTCCCCAGTGCCTCTGGTCCCCACTGGATCCAGAAGCTAGAAGGCAAGAATGACATGATTTGGTTCTCCCCCAAGCTCCTCGCCCCTTCCTCAGACATTCATTAAGGATGCCCTTGGCCAGGAGCTGGTAACTGGGGAAGGCTGTAAGTTGAGCGTGTTGCCAGCTGAGGGGCAGCACAGAAACTCAGAAATGTATCTGTGTCCCTGTTCCCCAACCAGTACTTAGCATCGGGGAAGGAGGCTTCTGGGAAGGCCAGGTCAAAGGTCGTGTTGGCTGGTTCCCCTCTGACTGCCTGGAAGAGGTGGCCAATCGCTCTCAGGAGAGCAAGCAAGGTAATGCAGAACCTCCAGCTGTGCTCAGTGGACCGTAGGATTCCCATGTCCATTATTTTCCCTTTCTTGATGGGGGTGGGTGCTGGGAGGTAGATGGGAAGACTTGGGTTGGGCTTGTGGTTTCCACAAGAGTCCAAGGTTGTCTGTTGTCCCCCTGCAGAAAGCCGCAGTGACAAGGCAAAGAGACTCTTCCGGCATTATACCGTGGGCTCCTACGACAGCTTTGATGCCCCAAGGTAAATGTCCTTACACCCGTGGGTGACCCCCTTCACCCCAAGTTCCCTTCACAATTTATGCCTTTAAATATTTCCATTACCTCTAAGCCCCCTTTCTAATCTGTTCCTTCTAAAATTTGATCCAGGGGTGGGAGAAGACAGAATTAGCTTCAGATAGCACAGCCCAACCCAACCCCAAACTATCTTCCGCAGCCACTAAGACTGCCCAGCTCTGGGGTTGCCAGAGACCAGTGGAGTGGCCAGGGCAGTGTGGGGACACCTAGGGGCCTGGGGAGTTCTTATGTCTGGCTGTCTGGAGGCCCTTGTCTCCTTCTTGCGCCCCATATTGTGCAGTCTCGTGCAGTGGGAGTGTGTGTGTCCCATGCACTGGCGTGGGGAGGGTGCAGTCAGGGCTGGGTGGGATGGGGGGTGAGGAGAGGGGTGCACTGACACCTTTCCCCTCCCTGGCTGCTGGCTGACTTGCTTCGGAAGCTTAATCGATGGGATTGGCCCAGGGAGGTGAGAGGGGAGGGGCAGGGAGGGGATGGGGTCAGGAGGGAAAGACGGGATGCCTGGGGGGGTGTATGAACGTGTGTGCACGACCAGAGCTGAGGTTTCCCAGTGTGTGAACGTGTGTCTCTGTAGGTGTGCATGACATGCATCTGTGTGCATGTGTGGCCTGGATGTACATGTACCTATGCCCGGGGTTGGAGGGTCTGCCCTGCTCTGTACATACCGGTGCCTTTGTGGCTATGATGACTGTGGGCTTGCTCTGCACATCTGTGCCTCTCTGAATCTGTGGGCAAGCACTGCAGGGCATGTCAGTGAGTCTGCTCACACACACGGACAGGTGGGTCTCTGCACACATCTGTCCCTCTCTGTGCATGTCACTGTGCGTGTGCACTGGCACAGGAATGTGTGTGCATGCATGTGTGTCTGTCTGATTGATCTGAGATTCGGGACCTGGGATGTTGGGGGAGGGAAGGGCAGAGGAGGGGAGGATTCCAGGGCTTGGGCCTCCAGAAGGACAGGGCTGTGGGGGAGGGAGGGTCATAATTTGGTGTCTAAAGTAGGACACTCTCCTCCGCTGCTCCCTCCAATCCAAGGAAGGGTCCCTTTGTGCGTAGCATCCTTCCATTAAATGTGTCCAAACCTACGTGTCTGTGTTCTGGCCAGTGGGGATGGGTCAGGGATGGGGGCGGGGGACAGAGAAATGGCAATATGGGGAGAGAAGGTGGGGCTGGGGTGCCACCCTGCGCCCCGAGTGTCTGAGGCGCTTGACCGTTGTGCGTGTTTGCCTGGCACGTCTCCGGCTCTGGGCACCGGGTGAGTATTGGGGTACATCCCCACCCCGAGTTTCCATGTCAGCCTTTGCTTCTTGTCTACCAGCGTCTCTCTGGGTCTCTCCTTGGCCTCCGTCTGTGGGGGTCACTTGCTCTACCAGCTGAATGGGGGTGGTCCTGTCTCCTACTCTGTCTTGTCAATGGACTTCCTCCCCTACTCCTCCATGCTGGCTCCCACGTGCTGCTCTGTGTGTGGTGCGTCTGAGCCTCCCTTCCTCCTGCCTCCCCGCTGCTCCCGGACCCTGTCTGTGCTGGCCTGGCCTGTGCCTTGTGGTGGGCCCCTGCCGGAGATGGGCGATCCTTCCGTGTGTCCCCCCTCCTGGCGTGTGATGCCCTCGGGGGTCCACGCTCTTTCGGGGAGCCGTGGTGGTGTGTTCGCCCCTCCGCCTGGGCTTCTCTGGTGGAGGAGGGGTGTCGCTCACGGCTGTGGAGGCCCAGTCTGAATGGCCTGGCCTTCCTTTCCAACTGTGTCGAGGTGCGTTGTGTGTTGGTCTGTGGTGGTGGACTGCGCGTCCCTGCCTGGGGCCTCTCTCACCCGCGGCGTCCCTGCCCGGGAAGCGGGGCTCGGTCCGCGCGTCCGTGCACGCGGCTGCGAGGCATCTTGTGTGATGTTGTGCGTCCCTCTCCCCGCGCTCTCTCGCTCTGCACCTGCGCGGGAGGGCTCTGGAGGGGGAAGGGGGGTTAAGGGGGGGGCTCAGACCGGAAGTGCCTCCCCTTCTCCTCCCCCTCCTAGCCTCGCCCCTCCCCCTTCTCCCGCCAAGGGGGCCCCGCGTTCCCCTCCCAGCCCCCTCCCCCCTGCCCGGCCCCCTTCGACGCCCGGCGCAGGACGCCAAGGGGTTAAGCCTCGCGCCTGCCGCCCGCCTCCAGAGCTGTCCGCGGTGCTGAAAGCCGGCGCCGTCCGCGGTCTTCGCGCTACCGCCGCGGCCCGACCCCGCGCCCCGCGCCCCCGCGCCCCGCGCCCCCTGGCATGTGAGCCCCCGGCCCTGCCCTCCCTCCCGCGGGGGGGGTGCGCGCCCCCTCCCCCTCCCCCCTCCCGGCGCGGGTCAGCATGAGGCGGGGCCTGGGGGCCCGGACACGGGGGTTCGGCCGAGCGGGGACGGGGACGGGGACGCGGCGGCGGCGGCGGCGGCGGGGGCGGCCGGCACCGGGACCCGGGCCGGGGCTGGGGCCGCAGCGATGGCTTTGTCTGCGGTCGGCGGCGGGGGTCTCGGAGGTGGCCCCGGTGGGAGCTCCCTGCCGCAGCCGCCCCCCGCGCTGTCCTCCAGCTGGCCAGCCCTGGGGCCCCGGCGGCGCAGCGTCTGGTACATCTACAGGTAACGGAGCGCGCCGCCCCCTGCTTTGCAGCCCCGCCGGCAGGCCCCGGCGCGGCCGGCGGTGGCGACCCTCCGCCGCCGCTAACCCCCAGCCCCAGGGCCCTTCCCCCTCCCCCAACCCGCCCCTTCCCCTCCGCTCCTCTTCCCTAACCTTCTCTCAGCCGGAAAACCCTTTCTGGACCCTCGTCTCAACCTTTCTCATCTCCATCTCCCTCCCTGGACCCCTCTCCCAACCTCCCACCCAATACGCACTCAACGGCCCTGGGAATCTTTTCCTCCACCCCCTCACAGGCCCTTCCAAGCCCCACTCCGCTCTTCCCCCAGACTTCCCTCCCAGCAGGCCCCCCAAACGGATCCCCCTCCAGGATTTGGAACCCACTTGCCTTTCTGCCGCCCTTAGCGCCCCCACTCCCCGGAGCCCTCCTTGTGGGGAGCCACCGTGGCTTACCCGCATCCGCCTACATCCCGGGCCCCTGTCCCTCTGATCCCCACATCCCTACACCTCTTCACGGAGTTGGCAAGTCCCCCCATTCATACCCCTCTCTCCCATTCACAGTCATCCCCCCTCCATCACACACGCATTCCGCCCCCGGCTTCCCCTCCCCTCCTCTTTTTCCGCTGCGTGTCACTGTGCGACTGTGCGTGTGTCAGTGTGGCTGTGTCGATGTGCGTGTGTGTGACTGCCTGCAGCCGCGTGCGTGTGTGCGCGGTGTGTGTGTGAGAGAGATAGAGAGATGGTGGGCTCCGAGCCCACCCCCCAACTGTGTCCATCTGTGTGTCCCTGTGTGACAGCGTCTGTCTCTGTATGACTTGGAGCGACAGCGAGGCTGTCTGGGACTCTGTATGTGTGGTGCGTGGTGTGTGTGCTGGAGTGGGTCTGTCCCAGGGACTGCGGCTGTGCTTCCCAACACCCACCCTCCTGGGCCTGGCCTGCCCCTCCCCCACAGGTCCCTACTTCGAGGGTCCATCCTGTGTCTCTGTCCCCATGTGCTCCTCCCCCCTGCCCCCTGTCCCTGGGGGTCTGTGCATGTCAGGGGCACTTGAACCACTGGCTCTGCCCTCTGCCCAAGTGGGGCACGTGTTCTGAGCCCCGGCTGAGCTGCATGTGGAGCCGCATCCGCTTGTTTGTGCCACTTTTCGGCATGGGGAGGGAGGCTGGCGTCCCTTGTGGGGCCTCTAGGGGGGGGCGGCTGTGGACGTGGGTACACGGGGAGGGGCTGAGTGCGGGGTTGGGGGTGCGGCGTTCACAGCAGCAGGGTCTGGGCTGGTGGACCCTGTGTTTTTGAGAGGGACTGTGGGGCGGAGGAGGGGGAAGGAGGGGAGTGCAGGCCGCTGCGGTGCCTCTGTGTGTGGAATCCAGTGAACAATAGCTGGCTACTGAGCTCCGAAGGCCGCTCGGGGTCGCTGAGGGATGGCCTGGGGAAAAGCATTGTGTGAGCTCATGCAGGGCAGGTAGTCAGCCGGAGGGAGCATGAATGGGATGCTACGTGGGCAGCCAAGATGGGAGGCGAGGGGGAGGGGCTAGAGGGGGCTGGGTAGGAGGTGCAGGGTTGAGCCTGGAACCGGGGAGAGTGGGGATACTGAAGTGGGGGAGGGGTGGAGGCTGGAGCCTGGAGGGTTCCGAGCAGAGAACTGGGGTGGGGAGGGAATGCGGGGAATGTGGGGAGGATTTGGGGGTGGGGATTTGGGCTGTAGGGTGAGAGGACGCAGGGAATGTAAATGAAACGCAGCTGCCAGTAAACGCAGGTGGGAGGGCGTGTGATGAAGTGAGTCGAGGGGGCAGAAATAGGTAGAGGTTTCCACCGTTGGGAAAGAGGATGCCTGGGGAGTATGAAAGGGACCAGGGGTGCTTTAGGGGAGCCATTAAACTCCAGGTGCTGCAGCGCCGAGCTCAGGGGGGATTTGGAGCAGACGGATATATATGCTCAAGGTATTTCAGTGCTGTGGAGTGGAGGGTATTACCACTGCAGTTACCCAGGTGGTCTCTTGGGTATTGTTGAAGAGTGGTACTCACTGTGTGACCTTGGACAAGTTACTTAACCTTTCCGTGCCCTGTTTCCTCACCTATAGAGTGAAACTAGGGCCCAGTGTCATGGCTCATGCCTGTAATCCCAACACTTTGGTGGGAGGACTGCTTGAGCCTAGGAGTTCAAGACCAGCATGAGAAAGATAGTGAGACCTCATCTCTATCAAAAAATTATTTTAATTAGTTGGACATGGTGGCATGCACTTGTAGTCCTAGGTATTTGGGAGGCTGAAGTTGGAGGATCCTTTGAGCCCAGGAGTTTGAAGTGGCAGTGAGCCGTGATTGTGTCACTGCACTCCAGCCTGGGCAAGAGAGTGAGACCCTGTCTCAAAAAATATAAAAAAATACATGAAGTGGAACTGGTACATATCCATACCCCAAGGCTGCTTATGAGGAGAAAATTTAATGATCTATGTGTGAAGGACTTCAATACTGCCCAGCCCATGGCAAATTATCTTTCTTGGCATACTGACATGGGAGTTTTATTAATTATATTGGCTGACATTTGGGGAAGGTTTCTATATGGGGTATGAGGCTGATGAGGGGGCAGGGAGAAAGATGAAGGAAGGGAGGGATTTGTGGAATAAGTGAAAGAAAGTGAGGTTGCCACCAGCGAGGAAGGGTGCTGCTGGCTGCTGGGGGGCCCTGGAGACCTGGAAGAGATACAGGAGGAGGGGTAGGGTAGGGAGATGAGAATGAGGATGTCACAGAATGCATGGTCAGAAACAGGCAGCTCTGACCTCGGAGTCAATGTCCATGTCCAGTTTCCCTGTCCACTCACTGTTCCAGCCTTCTTGGCCGCTTTTCCTCCCTTCCCCTCTCCCTTCTCCCCACTTCATCCACCCCTTTCAGCCCCTTCCCTTTCTTGCTGCCATCACCTCTCCATCCAAAGGAGGAAGACCTGGCAGGTATGGATGAGTTTACTGGACTGTGATGAACTCTGAGCAAGGATTGTTGCTGGAGTACGTACATGTGGTCTCTCGTGGTGTTGAGTGCACTGAGGCGCCACAAGGAGGGTGGCGGCGGGAAGGGAGGACGCGTGCATGTCCAGAACCCTGTCACCATGGTGCAAATTTATGGATTTTACAAGGGGAGCCATTGGGGTTCTGGGAACATACAGGGGTGCTTGTAGGGGGTAGTACCCAAATACAACGGAGCACAGTAGGTATTATAGGCGTGTGCTGGGAGGTATGTGTTCAGGGGGCGTGTTATGGGAATATACTGAGATCCGAGTGAAGGGGAGTTATTATTGGAATGTACTGGGATGTGTGGGGGTTGTTGAAACATACTGGAGTATTCCAGGAGGGCTGTTTTGCTGAACTTATGGGGGCAGGTGATTGGGGAGCATGCTTGGCTATTATTGGAGTATATTAGGGCCACATGGATGTTGCTGGGATCTGGGTATTGTTGGAACGCACTGGGATTGTGAGGGCGGGAGGTGCTATATGGTTATGCTCTGGGACAGGCTTTAGACCCCTAGGATGCTGGGCACAGGAGAGCACTCTAGTGACTTCTGGGTGATCTTGGGTATTCTGAAGGCTGTGGGGTTGCAGCCAGGGTGTTTGAGTATCCCTGCTGTAGACTGGGGTGTCAGATCCTCTGGAAATAGAATGGATGTGTATTCCTGAGGTGTACAGTGGTATTGTCAGGGGTTTGGGTCTGTTTGAGTGAGTGTTGAGATAAATGAACTGTATCTGAGTTTCATTGACATTGCCTGGGTACGTGAGCCTTACCCAAATGTGCTGCTGGCATTTGGTGGCTTTATTCACGGGTGCTTTGCATTTTACTATAATAGAATATGCTGACTGCATGCAGGAGCTCCATTTGGGATGCACCAGGAAATACAGAAGACAGTGCCGTTCGCGGGGAGCTTTGCAGCAATGGAAATGTTCTATATCTGCACTGTCCAGTGTGGTGGCCACCAGCCACGTGCGGCTTCTGCACACTTTGAAATACGGCCACTGTGACTGAGGAATTGAATTTTTCCATTTGATTTTGATTAGCTTTCATAAAAATAGCCACATGCACCTAGTGGCCACCATATTGGGCAGTACAGAATAAGTAATTTTATCATGTATGTGGAGTCCTTGGGAGGTGACATATATATATGAAAGAAAGTGAGGGTGCCACCTTTACTATATATGTGTATACAGTAAAGGCATTTTGAGGGGTATCATCAAAGCACATGAATCCTCTTGACTTAACACCCTGACCTAAGGACAGCAAGCAGATCGTACTGAGCACCTACTATGTGCCAGGCATTGTGCAAAATACTATGTGTGTATTACCCCCACTGGACTCCCACCACAATCCCATCAGGTATGGTCTGTGATCACACCCCATTATAGATGAGGGAACTGAGATGCAAAAGGTTAAAGTTGTGGGCTCAAGGTCACAGGCAGGAAGTGACTAGCAGGGACCCAAGCCCAGCTGTCTGGTAATCTGGAGGCTCTTCTCCCATCCTCCCCACCGTGCCTGGCGATGAATGGATGGGTGGATGGAGGCATGGATGGATGAATGAGGAGAGAGGGAGTGGGAGAGAGAGCATGCCGGCTCTGAGGGGGAAGCCTGTCAGGGCTGCTGCTAGCATACACATACAGAGTGGGTGACAGAGATCCTAGAAGGTGCAATTAATGCCCCTGGAGCAGGAGCTCTGGTCTCTGGGTTGCTGGGTCGGGGACAGGCTCTGTGTCTCACGATTTCTTCTCCACTCCCCCTGCCCCCCCATTTCTCCTGCCTCCCTGCCAGCGATTACATCATTAAGGAGAAGACAGTCTTGCTGCAGAAGAAGGACAGTGAGGGGTTTGGGTTCGTGCTCCGGGGGGCCAAGGGTGAGTGCCAGCTGGGAAGGGGACGGGAGAAAGGTTCTGTGACCCCAGAATCAGGGCTGGGTCGGGGGCCTGGAAAGGGAAAGGGACCCCAGCCTGTCCACCACCCCACCCCGGGGTGCTGGTCCCTCAGCTGCGGTGAGGCCTCCGTGACTTGGGTCTGAGCCCCATCCCCTGCTCGGCCTCTCCACCCCCTCCCCTCCGACCCCGCCGGCTCCTCCCTGTCTGCAGCGCAGACCCCCATCGAGGAGTTCACCCCCACCCCGGCCTTCCCGGCGCTGCAGTACCTGGAGTCGGTGGACGAGGGTGGCGTGGCATGGCGAGCTGGACTGCGAATGGGAGACTTCCTCATCGAGGTGAGTCCAGACCCCTTCTCTTCCCAGGGAACCTGGTGACAAGTTCCCAGACCCCCTCATGATCCACACCAGGATCTGACTGCCCAGTTTTATCCTCCTTTGGCATCAGACTTCCTAGCCCCTGCTCACCCTCCAGCCAGCCTCCGCTTTCTCCAGCGATTCCATCCAAAGGCCTCTGAGGCATCTCAAAAGAGTGACACAGAGCTGTCCCCAACACACATACACAATACCAGGGGACAGCCAGGCACAGTGGCTCATGCCTGCAATCCCAATGCTTTGGGATGCTGAAGCAAGTGGATTGCTTGAGCCCAGAAGTTTGAGATCAGCCTGGGCAACATAGCAAGACACTGTCTCTTAAAAAAATGAGCCGAGGCATCCAGCGAGCCCGAGCGCCTTCTCCGTACCAGGGAAGCCCCACCCACCTGAAGCTAAGATGTCCAGCAAGCGGGCCAAAGCCAAGACCACCAAGAAGCGGCCACAGCGGGCCACATCCAATGTCTTCGCAATGTTTGATCAGTCCCAGATCCAGGAGTTTAAGGAGGCTTTCAATATGATTGACCAGAACCGTGATGGCTTCATTGACAAGGAGGACCTGCATGACATGCTGGCCTCGCTGGGGAAGAACCCGACAGATGAATACCTGGAGGGCATGATGAGCGAGGCCCCAGGGCCCATCAACTTCACCATGTTCCTCACCATGTTTGGGGAGAAGCTCAATGGCACGGACCCCGAGGACGTGATCCGCAATGCCTTTGCCTGCTTTGACGAGGAAGCCTCAGGTTTCATCCATGAGGACCACCTCCAGGAGCTGCTAACCACCATGGGTGATCGCTTCACAGATGAGGAAGTGGACGAGATGTACCGGGAGGCACCCATTGACAAGAAAGGCAACTTCAACTATGTGGAGTTCACCCGCATCCTCAAACATGGTGCCAAGGACAAAGACGACTAGGCCACCCAGCCCCCTGACACCCCAGCCCCTGCCAGTCACCCCTCAGCACACACACTCATCCATACCAACTCCTTGCCCATGACCCTCACTCAGGGATCCCCCCATTGAGGGGCTAGGGTCCCATGTTTCCCAATAGAGGAAACAGGCTAGGAGAAGCACGTGCCGGGCTGAGGCAGGTGTTCCCGCGGTGACCCCAGAGCCCTGGGCTGGAGTCTCTGACCCGTCCAAGGAAAGACCACCTTCTGGGAACATGGGTTGGAGGGTAGGACCTGGAGGCACCAAGGAAAGGCCCCATTCCCGGGCTGCTCCCCGAGGAGGAATGGTCCCTGAGTCCTGGGATCAACACCACTTCACAAGCATCCCCACACAAACAGAAGCTCACCAAGGTCCCCTCCCTACACCCTGACCGGCCACTGCTGCACACCCACCCAGAGCACGCCACCTGCCATGGGAGCATGCTCAGGAGTCGTGGGCAGCATGGATATCTGCCCCAAAGGAGGCAGAATCTCCAATAGAGGGCTGAGCACTGAAAAAAAAAAAAAAAAAATGAGCCGAGTGTGGTGCTGTGTGCCTGAGGTCCCAGCTACTCAGGAGGCTGAGGTGGGAGGATTGCTTGAGCCCAGGAAGTCCAGGCTGCAGTGAGCCATGATTGTGCCACTGCACAGCAACCTGGGTGATAGAGACTCTGTCTTTTAAAAATGAAAGTAGCCAGGCACAGTGGCTCCCACCGGTAATCCTAGCACTTTGGGAGGCTGAGGTGGGCAGATCACCTGAGGTTGGGAGTTTGAGACCAGCCTGACCAACATGGAGAAACCCCTTCTCTACTAAAAATACAAAATTAGCCAGGTGTGGTGGGGCATGCCTGCAATCCCAGCTACTCAGGAGGCTGAGGCAGGAGAATCACTTGAATCCTGGAGGCGGAGGTTGTAGTGAGCCAAGGTCACGCCATTGCACTCCAGCCTGGGCAACAAGAGTGAAACTCTGTTTCAAAAATAAATAAATAAATAAATAAAAGTAAATAAATACTGGGGACAAAGAGGAAGAGGGAGGTGAATAGGGTAGGCTGAGCCTCTTCCCCAACCCTGGGGCCAGGGAGGGTGGGAAAGGGGGCTTGCCCAGGGAGGCAGTGGTATGAAGGGTCAGAGGGAGGGGAACGTGGCCCAGAGGGCCATGGACAGGGCAGTGCAGGAGGCATCCTCGTTGGGGTGTCTGAAGCTGCAGGTACCCCTCCCCTCATCCACTTGATGTGATCTGGGGATGTCTGTGCCACAGGTGAACGGGCAGAATGTGGTGAAAGTCGGCCACCGACAGGTGGTGAACATGATCCGCCAGGGGGGCAACACGCTGATGGTGAAGGTGGTGATGGTCACCAGGCACCCGGACATGGATGAGGCAGTGCACAAGAAAGGTACTCCTGCAACCATTCTCACAGACACCCCACTGCCACCAGGCTCAGGCCCGTGGGAGCCACCAGGCTCAGGCCCGTGGGAGCCCCCAGAGCTGGTCGCTGCTGCCCAAGGCCTTCCCTTCCCCAGCCCTGTTGACTCTTGTGGGGAGAAACTGAGGCCAGGAGGGTTCACCCTGGCAGTGGCTATCCTTGGAGCCCTGTAGTGGGTAGAGGGTGGGGGGGGCGTCTCCCCCATTATACTGATGCCTCCCCCCATCACCTTTTCAGCACCCCAGCAGGCCAAGCGGCTGCCGCCCCCAACCATCTCCCTGCGTTCCAAATCTATGACCTCAGAGTTGGAGGAGATGGGTGAGCCTGTGGGGCTGCTGCGGCCAGGGGGCGGGGGGGAAGGGCAGCGGGGCTGGACCACCCCTTGAGTTCGTTAGTGTTGTTAGTGACCGGGGTCCTTGTCCTCATCCTGTCCCTAGTCCATGGGCTGGACTCTGGCCTGTGTGTGTGTCGCTGGGAAGGGGTGTCTGAGAGACAACTTTCCTCTGTGCTCTTGTATCTGTTTCTCTGTTGGGGTCTCTCTCAGGGTCTGTATGTGGCCCTCTCTACGAGTCTCTCTGTCTCCTTCCTTCTGTCCCACCTCACTCCCAACCCCCATTCAACATCTCTCCCTCCACCAGCTCACCCTAACCCCCTATAACAGAGAAAAGCGAGCCCCTCCTTCCAGAGGAGGCCGAGTGGACCTGGGGGTCCCACTTCCCCTGACAGGGAGCGGGTCGGACAGCTGACTGCCCCCACCCCGGGGCCCCGAGGGAGGTGGGCTTCCAGAGAGGGGACCCCACGCCTTCCCCTGATGTCCTAACTCTTGGCTCCTCTACTGCCTCTCCCCCGGGCTAGTCTCCCCCTGGAAGAAGAAGAGTGGTGAGTGGGCACAGGACTGGCGGGAGGGTCCCCGTCTCCCGACCCCGCCGGCGGATTCGCGCCTCCCCGAACCCGGCCCCTCACTGCCCCTCTCGCGCATGCGCGCCCGCTGGCCACGCCCGCTGGCCCGCACCTGCTGGCCACGCCCACTGGCCGAGCCCGCTCCGCCCCGCCCCCGGGGGCTCCCTGGGCTTCATCCGTGTCCTTTGCCCACAGAGTACGAGCAGCAGCCGGCGCCGGTGCCCAGCATGGAGAAAAAGCGGACCGTGTATCAGATGGCTCTCAGTAAGACGGCCCTGCCCTGCCCCTCGGGCTGCGGGGCCCCCAGCCCCGACATCCGCTGCATCCCTGTCCCACCATGAACCCCACGGCGCCCCTCACCTTCCTGCCCCAGCGAGGCCACAATTCCACCTCCCCTCCCTCCGCCCGTCCTCCCCCGATGGCTGCCCCGTTCCTTGCTCGCACTCCTTCCCATCCTGGCTGCTGCCCCCTGGGCTGGGAGATCGTGTCCCCAAGCGGGACAGCCTGTCCACCTGGACCCAGACAGGGCTGCCCTTTCTCGGTCGATCCAGGTGCTGGATGAACTGCGGGCCGCAGCTCTGGTCTCTGCGGCCCGGGTCAAAGTAAACTTCATTTTA
Source organism: Saguinus oedipus (assembly GCA_031835075.1). Classification (NCBI taxonomy): domain Eukaryota; kingdom Metazoa; phylum Chordata; class Mammalia; order Primates; family Cebidae; genus Saguinus; species Saguinus oedipus. The sequence goes on along the minus strand of CM063187.1, from coordinate 51,859,074 downwards.
TTGTCTTGCTACCCCTCTTCATCTCCCCCTAGACAAACTGGACGAAATCCTGGCTGCAGCTCAACAGACCATCAGTGCAAGCGAGAGCCCTGGACCCGGTGGCCTCGCCTCCCTGGGCAAACACCGACCCAAAGGCTTTTTTGCTACTGAGGTAGGCGGCCTGGTGTGGGGAGAAACTTGCAGGGGAGCCGCGGTTCACACACCAACCTGGAGCCTCTCTCTTTCCAAAACCCTCCTGACACCCCTGTGCTTTAGGCTGGTCCTGGGGAGGCAACACGCCTCCTAGGGTTCCCTCCTTTCTCTCAACTTTAGGGGCCTCCTTTCCTCCTTATCGCCTTTCCCCAAAATCCCATCTCTGTCCTTTTCTGTCTCCACTTTCCACCCCTGCTGTCATACTTGCTCTCTTCCCCTGCCTCTTTCAATCCTTCTGTGTCCCATCTCAAAGGTCTCAGGGAACACAAAATGGTGTCATGGATGGAGTCTCCCCTGGCATAAGAACAGATGCCCAACACATAGTACTTATTAAAATATGGATGGTCATCTCTGTGGCCACTCTGTCTGCCTCTCCCTACAATAAGAGTCTGACCTGTAGGGAGTGTTGATAATTTGGGGGACACTGCATTTTATTTTTAAATTTTCATTTATTTATTTATTTTGAGACAGAGTCTCACTCTGTTGCCCAAGCTGGACTGCAGTGGGGCGATAGTGGCTCACTGCAACTTCTGCCTCCTGAGTTCAAGTGATTCTCCTGCCTCAGCCTCCTGAGTAGCTGGGATTACAGCTGTGCACCACCATATCTATCTAATTTTTGTATTTTTAGTAGAGACAGGGTTTTGCCATGATGGCCAGGCTTGTCTCGAACTCCTGGCCTCAAGTAATCCACCTGCCTCGGCCGCCGCTGGGATTACACATGTGAGCCACTGTGCCCAGCCAGACACTGAATTTTATAAATTATCTCATTTATTCCTTAGACTCATCCTGGGAATACCAAGTTGTTATCTCATTTACAGAGGGGGAAACTGAGGCTCAAGGAAGGAGGAGGGATTTTAATCCAGGAAGGCAGCCCTCTGAACCCATGGTCCTGCCACAGCTCTGGCTCTTCTGGTCTCGCTGGCACCTTCCTGGCTGTCACCCTACTGCACTGGGCTGTGTGCCTTCCCTTCAACACATTCCTCACCAGGCCCACCAGTGCCACCCCTGACCCTCCGGCTGTCTCCTCCTCCAGAAGCCACACTCTGCCTTACGCCTCCCTTCCCGCTTCCTTCTTCTCTGCGCAGGCCCCATCCTCCAGCCACATCCACCACCTAGTGGTCAGGGGTCCATTGACTCTAAAACTGGGTGCTTTGGCTTTTAGGGGGTCATGGATCTCTTTGGCAGGCTGCCATAGTCCTTCTCAGAATAATGCTTATAAATGCATAACATGAAAGGATAACAGGAGGCTAGTTACGCTAACATATAGTTCTCAAAATATTTTTCTAAAGCAAAATTTGTGATATCACAATATCATCTTTTTTTTTGTCAACATGGTAGACACTGGCGCTGGATCTTAACAACTCTAATTTCAAAATCACGAGGAGCATAAACACTATTTTGGGAAATCTGCACCACTGTGATGGGATATGGAAATAGCTGTGATTCCTACTGGGGATACAGGCATGGGTCTTGCTGAAACGAGCATGGTTTGCTGCTTACATATTTAACTGAGGAAAGGTTGAGTTTTTGATGGAGGGTAATGAAAACAAAGACATGGGTTTTTTTCCTCTGCAAGTGCACGGGCCGCTGAAGTCTTTCCACAGTGCAGATGTTAGAAACTGCACTGTTCTCTGGAGGATCTCATGCTTTTATAAAAATCAAGAGCAGGGGACAAATTTTGTACCAGGACTCCTGGAATTTCTTTCTGATTTAGAGGCAGAAGGTCCTCGGCCACCTCTCAGGGCATGGCAAAGTGTCCTGTTCGTAACAAGTCTTCATTTTACACCAGCCCTTGGATTCTCAAGGAATTTGCAATCCTTGAGTCTGTTAGAGTCATATTCCCATGCCCACCTCTCCCTGAGTTCCACGGTACATGGACATTAGAGCCAGGAGGATGTGGCTTCAAATCCTGACTTCCTCTAACTCACTTAATTTCTCTGCAACTCAGTTTCCTGCTCTGCAAAAGAGTGTTAAAGCTGACCTTGCTGGTTCTTAGGAGGATTAAATTGATGAATCCCAGCACAGCAGGCTCTTCACAAATAGAGGTGTCCATCTTTCCCCATTTCCCTAGTCTCAGAGATGTTTTTCTAGATGGTTTCTCTGATCTAAGGCAAGTCCTTCCCCCATTCCCCAGAACTCACACCCTGGAGTTTTTGAAACTTCACATCTGGCTCTGAGTTCCACTGACTCCAAGGCCATCCCCTGGGGACATTGTTTGGAATCTAGTCCAGATATCAGCTCTTATTTCGTAATCCTCTCTACTGCCTCTTTCTTTCTCTTTCTTGAGACAGTCCTTTTCCAGCCTGTTCTTGAATGCCTCTGAAGATAAGGAGCTCACCACTGCCTGTTGCAGTTAGTCTATATGTGGATGGGTCTTCTTTTTTTTTTTTTTTTTTTTTAAGACGGGGTTTCACCATATTGGTCAGGCTGATCTCAAACTCCTGACCTCAGGTGATCTGCCCACCTCAGCCTCCCAAAGTGCTGGGATTACAGGCGTGAGCCACCACACCCTGTGTGGATGGGTTTTTAACAAATTTCTTCCTGGCCAGGTGCGGTGGCTCGCACCTGTAATCCGAGCACTTTGGGAAGCTGAGGTGGGCAGATCATCTGAGGTCAGGAGTTTGAAACCAGCCTGACTAACATGAAGAAACCCCATCTCTACTAAAAATACAAAAATTAGCCAGATGTGGAAGGTGCCTGTAATCCCAGCTACTCAGGAGGCTGAAGTGAGAGAATCAGTTGAACCTGGGAGACAGAGGTTGCAGTGGGCCAAGATTGTTCCATTGCACTCCAGCCTGGGTGACAAGAGCAAAACTCCATCTCAAAACAAAACAAAACAAAACTTATTCCTTATGTGGAGTTCAAATCTACCTCCACTAGGCTCTTACCTTTTTTGTCACAGTTTTCTCCTGTGATCTATCCTCACTCACCTGGCAGCAAACCCTCATAATTCCTCAGCACACTTCGTCACAACCAACTACACAGAAGGAAAGGGCAGTACAGAGACAGAGAGGCGGAGAGGGGGGTGAGAGAGAGAGAGAGAGAGAGAGAGAGAGAGAGAGAGAGAGACTGAGAGAGAGACAGAGAGGCAGAGACAGAGACAGAGAGAGACAGCGAGAGAGAGAGACAGCGAGAGAGAGAGACAGAGAGAGAGACAGCGAGTGAGACAGAGACAGCGAGAGAAAGACAGCGAGAGAGAGAGAGAGAAGGGAGAGAGAGACAGAGAGAGAGATGGGGGAGGGAGAGAGAGAGACCGAGAGAGAGACAGAGACAGAGAGAGAGAGTGAGAGAGAGACAGCGAGAGAGAGACAGACAGAGAGAGACAGAGAGACAGAGAGAGAGAGAGAGAGAGCGAGTGAGACAGAGACAGCGAGAGAGAAAGACAGCGAGAGAGAGAGAGAGAGAGAGAGAGAGCGAGAGAGCGAGAGAGCGTGCAAATTCCCATTTTGTGGAAGATGAAACAGTCTTAGAGATTTGCATTCACTTGCCTGAGACCTCTTGGCAAGTGTGTATCTAATCAGACAGAATCAAAGTCCAAGACCTCTTCCTCTGCGACGTGGTTTCTAGCATCTGCACTGTTGAAACAGTTGGCCCTCATGATCCCCAGATTCTGTGTTTGCGAATTCGCCTACTTGCTGAAATTTATTAGAACCCCAGGATCAATACAGGAAGGGTTTTTGTGGTTATTCTTGGACATGGGCAAAACAGAGAAAACTCTGGAGTAGCCCTATGTGCAGGCTCCCGACGAGGCGGAATGAGGCTGCCTTCTTACTTTGACTCCTATACTGTGAACAAGTGTCTTTTCTCGGTCTATTTAGTGCCACGTGCTTTGCATCCTTGGGCTTTTTAGTGGTGATATCAGTGTTTAAAAGGTCCCCCAAGCATGGTGCTGAAGAGCTGTCTAGTGTTCCTAAGTGTTAGAAGGCCGTGATGTGCCTTATGGAAAAAATATGTATGTTAGAGAAGCTTCATTCAGGCATGACTGAGAGCGCTGTTGACCAGGCGTTGGATGTGAATGAATCAACAGTATATATTAAATAAGGCATCCTTCAACAGAAACACGTGCAAAACAAGGTTATGTATTGATTGGCTGAGGGAAATGTGTGGCAACCCCATAGAACATAACTACTGCAAACAGCCACAGTTGCCTGTATTGGGGGTTGTGTAATTCTTTATTGTGGAAGCCTGTCCTATGCATTGTAGGATTTTAGCAGCATTCCTGGCCTCTACCATCTGGATGCCAGCAGCAAATATTGCCCAATGTCCCCTGGGGGGCAAGACCAACTCTAATTGAGAACCACTGTCCTGTATCATTCTAAGGTTAAAAAGATTTTCAGGCCCGGGTTCAGCAGCTCACACCTGTAATTCTAGCACTTTGGAAGGCCAAGGCTGGCAGATCCCTGGAGCTCAGTAGTTCAAGACCAACATGTGCAACATGGCAAAACCCCATCTCTACTAAACTCCATCTGTATCAGCCAGGCATGGTGGCTCACACCTGTAATCCTAGCACTGTGAGAAGCCAAGGTGGGTGGATAACCTGAGGTCAGGAGTTTGAGACCAGCCTGGCCAACATGGTGAAACCCTGTCCTATTAAAAATACAAAAATTAGCTGGGCATGATGGTGCATGCCTGTAATCCCAGCTACTTGGGAGGCTGAAGCAGGAGAATCACTTGAACCCGGGAGGCAGAAGTTGTGGTGAGCTGAGATCGCCCCATTGCACTCTAGCCTTGGTGACAGAGCAAAACAAAACTCCATCTCAAAAAAAAAAAAGGAAGTCCACTATGACTCACCAGTGATCCCTGTGTATGCCTCCAGAGACCCCGAAACATCAGAGACCCCACACTAGCATATCAGACTGAGTATAAATCTCTGATAAATTAATTAGAGCAAGTCCTATTTCCATTAATTCAACAAATGCACAGAGCTCCCGTGAAGTGCCAGGCAGCCACAGTGCGAGGTCTGCCCTGTGTGAACCCAGTTACAGGACAGCCAGGATCCCAGCCCTCAGGGAATTCACTCTCTGAGCTCCAAAGGTCTCCCAAGAGGAGCCCAGACACCAGCCAGTAATAAAACCAGCTGCCCACCTGCCCCCACCTTCTAGAAATGAAACTCACAGGCACTCCCCTGAGTTCTGCAGGACCTCCTTTCCCTCTGTGACCAGGGCAGCCATAGTCATTTGCCCTATACATCCCCCTCACCTCTTCTCTTACCTCTTGGATCTGCCCCTGGGCTTTCCCCGGGTCCCCCTCTCGTGCTGGAGGCTCTCTCTGCCACCTTCTCTGCTCCTTCCCCCTGCAGTCTTTATTTTTCCCACTCTCTGAGTCAATGCAGACCCCCTTCCATGAGCTTGCTGCATCTTGGTGGCCTCTCTTGGCATCTGGTCTGGTTCTTGCGTCTCGATTTCCCGTTCCTGTTGGCTCCTCTCCCTTTTCACTCTGCATCTTCCCTTTGGTCTAGTTGCAGTGTGAGGGTGCAGTATCCCTGCCCCCCCCGAGGTATCTTAGGTCAGGTCTGCACAAAAGTGAGCAAGAGCAAAGCATTGTGTAAGATGCCACTATTGGCCGAGTGTGGTGGCTCACGCCTGTAATCCCAGCACTTTGAGAGGCTGAAGCAGGAGAATCACTTGAACCCGGGAGGCAGAGGTTGCGGTGAGCCGAGATCACCCCATTGCACTCCAGCCTGGGTGACAGAGTGAAAAAAAAAAAAAAGATGCCACTGCGTAAGGACTTGGAAGCTGGGAAATTTCAACCCTCTCTAAAGATGCGCTTTTGCATACAACCTAGGGCAGGTGGGGAGGAAGACCCTAAGGTGCCAACAACGGGGGCACAGAGCCCAGCAGATCCACCCTAGGTCAGGGCATCTCTTGGGCTGTCTCCTCCCAGGGCTCTGCTGTCCATCCGACCCTCGGCATGGCTTCGGCTTTCTTGGCCACTGTCTTTGTCACCCACCACTGATGCCAGAGAACTCCCTTGCCCCCGAGTCTCTCAGTCGGAGAAGTCTCACCCTCTTGAAGTTGCAATCCCTGCTTCTGGGGTTCCCTCCTGGGGCTGCGTTGGCTCTCTCCGAGTCAGAGCTGCCTTCCCTCCCGCCTCTCTGCGCTCCTCCTGCTTCCCATCTCACTGTCGTTACCCTCTCGTCTCAGTCCACGTCTCTCTCCCTTCTAGGCACCATCTCTCTCTGTCCCTCCTCCTCTCTCTCTTTCCCCATCTTTCTCTTCTCATCCCTCTCTACTTCCCTGCCACCCTTTCCCCCATCTCTGTGTTCATCTCTGTGTCTCTGTCTCTCCATCACTGTCTCCCCATCTCTGCCTTTGTCTCTCTGTCTCTGTCTCCTGATCTCTGCCTTTGTCTCTCTGTCTCTGTCTCCTGATCTCTGCCTTTGTCTCTCTGTCTCTATCTCTGTCTCCCTTCTCTGCCTTTGTCTCTGTGTCTCTCCATCTCTGTCTTTCTCTCCCCATCTCTGCCATTGTCTGTCTCTGTCTCTCTGCCTCTGTCTCTCTATCTCTGTCTCTCCACCTGTGTCTCTGTGTCTCCTTGTCTCCCTGTCTCTGTCTATCTCTGTCTCCCCATCCCTGTCTCTTCAGTTGTCTCTCCACCCATTCTCTCCCCATCCCCTATCAGGGTGGCTTCCCTATCAGGAGTTCCCAGCCCCCGGTCAGCCCCAGGACCTGCGCTGCCATTGAGGCACCAGGCTCACGAGGTGACCGAGAGCTGGGCCTGCGGGCGACTCACTGAGGGGTGTCGCCCAGAAGCCGGTGACGTCACTCATGGCTGCGCACTCTGATTGGCTGTCCCTTCTGCGCGGGAGGGAATGCTCCTGTTGATTGGTGAAGTTTAAGTGCTCCCTTGGCAGTCAGTGCAACGCCCACGTCAGTGTTATGCCCCTCTGTCAGTCTGACATCTCTCCTGTTACCCTGACCCTTCTTATGTCAAACTTTTTGACCCTTCCTCTTCCACATGGCAAATCTTTTGTCAGTTTGCAAATCTGACACCTCCTCTGTCACTCTGCCCCCTCCTCCGTTGGGGACACTCCTCCCCTCTCACTCTAATCGGTTTCCTGCCACTCTAAGCCCTCTCCCATCACTCTGATGCCTGCCTGTAACCCTGACCCCTCCCCATCACACTGAAACCCTGCATCACCCTGACCCCTCCCCATCAACCAGATTCCTTACCTGTAACCCTGACCCCTCCCCATCACACCAACACCCTGAATCACCCTGACCCCTCCCCGTCACACTTACAACCCATCACCCTGACCCCTCCCCATCACACTGACACCCTGAATCACCCTGACCCCTCCCCGTCACACTTATAACCCATCACCCTGATCCCTCCCCATCACACTGACACCCTGAATCACCCTGACCCCTCCCTGTCAAACAACCCATCACCCTGACCCCTCCCCATCACACTGACACCCCCATCACCCTGACCCCTCTCCATCACACTGACACCCTGAATCACCCTGACCCCTCCCCGTCACACTTATAACCCATCACCCTGATCCCTCCCCATCACACTGATACCCTGAATCACCCTGACCCCTCCCCGTCACACTTACAACCCCATCACCCTGACCCCTCTCCATCACACTGACACCCTGAATCACCCTGACCCCTCCCCATCACACTTACAACCCCATCACCCTGACCTCTCCCCATCACACTGACACCCTGAATCACCCTGACCCCTCCCCGTCACACTTATAACCCATCACCCTGACCCCTCCCCATCAGCCTGACACCCTGCATCACCCTGACCCCTCCCCATCAGCCTGACACCCTGCATCACCCTGACCCCTCCCCATCATACTGACACCCTGCATCACCCTGACCCCTCCCCATCACACTGACATCTCCATCGCCCTGACCCCTTGCCTGTAATCCTGACCCATCCCCATCACTCAGACCCCTCCCATCACTCTGATCTGACCTGAAAAATGCTTTTTATCTCTCTCTTGTTAAAGAAGTATTGGGGCTTGGCATGGTGACTCATGCCTGTAATCCAAACACTTTGGGAGGCCAAAGCAATGGATTACTTGAGGTCAGGAATTCGAGACCAGCCTGGCCAACATGGTGAAACCCCGTGTCTACTAAAAATACATACACAATAAAATAGCCAGGCATGGTGGTGGGCACCTGTAATCGCAGCTGCTCGGGAGGCTGAGGCAGGAAATCGCTTGAACCTGGGAGGTGGAGATTTCATTAAGCTGAGATCACACCATTACACTTCAGCCTGGGTGGCAGAGTGAGACTCCATGTCTATATATATGTATAGATATACATATATATGTATGTGTGTGTGTGTATATATATATATTATAAAAATAGGGTATCTCAGCCAGGTTGGCAGCCTCCACAGCCTTAAAGACCCAGAATCCTTCTCAATTTCTGCTCTACCATCCTAGCTGTTTCCAACAGCAGACTGGCCTCATAGTCCAAACTGGCTGCTGGAGCACTAGCTATTGCACCAGCATTCCAGGTAGCAGGAACAAGGAAGGAAGGAAGGAAAGGCAGAAAGGCAAAAGAGTGCACTTTGCTGCCTCTTGAGTTACCTCCAAGACCCCAAATGTAACAGGCAACACTCCCACTTGTTTATCTGGGTTGGCCTTCCTTAGTCATACGGCCACACCTAGCTGCAAAGGAGTCTGGGAAGTGGAGTCTCTCAAAAGGTGCCAAATAAGATTGGCATTTTCTTACCAAGGAAATAGAGTAGAATGAGTATTGCGGTGGGCTGCATGCCCAGGAAGACAGACAGTAAACAAGCAAGCAAATAATTATGATGACTCCAAACTGGCATCAGTTCAGAGAGCTGTGGCAGAGTAACAGGAAGAAGCCTCTCCAGAGAGGAGACATTGGAGCCAAAATCTGAAGGAAACTCAAACCTTGCAGATCCTACACAATTCCACCCTACCGTCACCTGTCTGACCTCCTCTCCCACCCCTCAGCTCCTGGTCTTTTTCCTGCTCCTCCTGAGCCTGCCAGGCTCACCCTCACCTCAGGGCCTTTGCACCTACTGTTCCAGCTGCCTGGAACACTCTTCGTCTACACATGGTTATGCTGCCTCCTCCACCTCCTCCAGGACTTTGCTCAAATAATACCTTCTCAGTCAGGCCTTCCTTGACCACCTCATTTTATTTATTTTGAAACAAGGTCTTGCTCTTACCCAGGCAGGAGTGTAGTGGCATGATCATAAATCACTGCAGTCTCAAACTCATGGGCTCAAGGGATCCTCCCACCTCAGCCTCCCAGTAGCTGGGATAACAGGCACAGGTACCATGCACCACTAATTTTTTTAAAAAAATTTGTTTTGGTAGAGACAGGGTCTTGCTGTGTTGCCCAGGCTGGCCTCAAACTTTTGGCCTCAAGAGAGCCTCCCGCCTCCCAGAGTGCTGAGATCACAGACTTGAGCCACGGTGCCTGGCCAGCCCATATATTGTTTTGTTTTATTTTATTTTATTTGAGACAGAGGCTTGGTCTTTCGCCCAGGCTGGAGTGCAGTAGCACAATCTCAGCTAACTGCAAATTCTGCCTTCTAGATTCTAGTGATTCTCCTGCCTCAGCCTCCCAAGACCTGGGACTACAGGCATGTGCCACTACACCCAGCTAATTTTTTTGTATTTTTAGTAGAGATGGGGTTTCACTATGTTGGTCAGGCTGGTTTCAAATTCCTGACCTCAAATGATCCACCGCCTTGACCTCCCAAAGTGCTGGGATTACAGGTGAGAGCCACCATGCCCGGCACCAGCCCTTATTTTAAATTACATTCTCCCTCTCTGTTGCCCCTTACCTCCATCTGACCCATGTTATATTTTACAAATTTCTTTTGTTTATGGCCTGCTTGCCCTTCCTGTGGTCCAGGCCATTTGTGTAACTTGTTGTATCTGCAGTATCTGTCACAGTCCCTGGCATAAAGGAAGTCCTCACTAAATATTTCTGGAATGAATGAATCAATGAGACAAACATAGGAATAGTCCCTGTCAGGGAGGGAAGTGCAGTGAGAGGCGTGTAATACAGACCCCAGGAAGGTCTGGACTAGAACCAATAGAACTCATGTGATGATGAAATGTTCCACATCTACACTGTCCAGTTTGGGAGACAGCAGCCACAGGTAACTGTTGAGTACTTCAAATGTGGCCAGTGCAATGGAGAAATTGAATTTTACAAATTAATTTTAATTAATTGAAATTTACTCTTGTCTTTTTGGTTTGTCTGCAGAGTCTCACTCTGTCATCCAGGCTGGAGTGCAGTGGTACAATCGTAGCTCAGTGCAGCTATGAATTCTTGTACTCAGGTGATGCTCCCACCTCAGTCTCCCAAGTAACCAGGATGACAGGCATGTGCCGCTATGCCTGGCTAATTTTTTTTCTTTTTTGGAGACTGAGTCTTGCTGTATAACCCAGGCTGGAGTGCAGTGGCATAATCTCAGCTCACTGCAACCTCCGCCTCCCTGTTTTAAGTGATTCTCCTGCCTCAGCCTCCTGTATAGCTGGGGATTACAGGTACGTGCCACCAAGCCCAGCTAATTTTTAGTATTTTTAGTAGAGACGGAGTTTCACCATATTGGCCAGGCTGGTCTCAAACTCCTGACCTCAGGTGATCCCCCCCACCTTGGCCTCCCAAAGTACTGGGATTACAGGTGTGAGCCACGGCACCCAGCAACTTTTTTTTATTTTTGTAGAGACAGTCTCCCTATGCTGCCCAGGCTGGTGTCAAACTCTTGGGCTCAAGCTATCCTCCCAAATGTTGAGATTTCAGGCATGATCCGCCATGTTGGCCTGAAATTTATTTATAGTTGAATGGCTAGTGGCTACTCTATGGGGCAGGGCAGGCCTAAAGGAAGGGGGTAGCCAGGCCCAGGTGGAGGGCTACAATGACAGAGCTTCCCCAAGCAGAGCCCAGAGCCCAGTGCAAGGATGTTCCACGCAGAGTCTGGGAGGTGACAATTCAGGGAACCGGGAATGCTTGTGAATGACTGGAAGAAAGGAGCAGGAGGGGGCGTGGTGGGAAGTGCAGGCAGTGAAGTTTCACCCCAAAGGCTAGGACTTCATTCCAAAAGGGTTTCCTTTCTCTGCACTTCTGGTCCCAAAGATGGAGAAGAAAGAGAGATGGGGTGACCTGGCAGAAGCTGGGAGTCAGGGCCCAGAAGTGCTGGACCTTGGCTGATGCTCCGTTACTCATCTGACGCCTGCAGAACAGCAGGCCGTGTATAGGGACTGGGGACTCAGTAGGAAACTGATAAAGTCACTACCCTACCCTCAGGCAGGTTTCACAATGACCTCCATGAACCTTAGGCACTTTGTCCTTCTGCATTGAAAAAAAAAAGGGGCCAGCACGGTGGCTCGTGCCTTGTAATCTGACACTTTTTGGGAGGCCAAAGTGGGAGGATCCCTTGAGCCCAGGAATTTGAGATGAGTCTGAGCATTTCAAATGCCCAGTTTGTTTGTTTGTTGGTTTGTTTTGAGGTTTTGCAGAGGCAAGACCTCCCCTCTGCACAAAACTCAACACAGTGTCTCACACCTGTAATCCCAGCACTTTGGGAGGCCGAGGCAGGCAGATCGCGAGGTCAGGAGAACAAGACCATCCTGGCTAACATGGTGAAACCCCGTCTCTACTAAAAATACAAAAATAGCCAGGCATGGTGGTATGTGCCTGTAGTCCCAGCTACCTGGGAGCTGAGGCAGAAAAATGGCTTGAACCTGGGAGGTGGAGGCTGCAGTGAGCCAAGATCATGCCACTGCACTCCAGCCTGGGTGGCAAAATCAAAAATTAGCCAGATGTGATAGTGCCTGCCTATAGTCCCAGATACTCAGGAGGCTGAGGTTGGGATCACTTGGGCTTGGGGGAGCTGTGTTAACGCCACTGCACTCCAGCTCTGGCTCAAAAAAAAAAAAAAAAAAAGTTTAAATTTTATTATTTCACCGGGCGCGGTGGCTCACGCCTATAATCCCAGCACTTTGGGAGGCCCAGGCGGGTGGATCACGAGGTCAAGAGATCGAGACCATCCTGGTCAACAAGGTGAAACCCTGTCTCTACTAAAAATACAACAAATTAGCTGGGCATGGTGGCGCGTGCCTGTAATCCCAGCTACTCAGGAGGCTGAGGCAGGAGAATTGCCTGAACCCAGGAGGCGGAGGTTGCCGCGAGCCGAGATCATGCCATTGCACTCCAGCCTGGGTAACAAAAGCGAAACTCCGTCTTAAAAACAAAAAATATTATTTTTGTTGCTGCAAAGACGAATATTATCCAGGTAGATTTTTTTTTTCCACTTCCACTTTGAAAATAAATTAAAACATTTTCCCTAAAAGCATCGTGGGCCCTAGACACTGTAGGCGCAATGCCTGCGATGCGAGGGCCTTGCCTTCAGGGAGTTTCTAGGCTACTGGAGGAAGCAGGCAGCAGGTAAATAACTTGGGTTCTGGGGCAGAGAGATGCTGTGAGGAAACGCGACAGAGGGAAATGCAGTCTGGGAAGCGGGCGGGGAAGGTCCCTTGAGGAGAACTCAGTGCTGGAGAAAAACTGTGGCAGGAAGAGGGAAAGCAGCTGCAGAGAGAACTGAGCTTACCTGTGTTCTCAAGCCATGGTAGATCCGGGGCTGACAGAGGAGAAGGAAGAGGTGGGAGTGGAGGGGGACGAAGGGAGCAAGTGAGAAATGGGGGCAGGGGCTGGGTCCTGGGTGTCTTTATGTGTGGGCTTCCCTAGAACAGGAGCCTGAGGTGGGGATTCCTGTGCCGAGGGTTTGCTCAGGCGGGATGCTCAGGGAGTGCGGGAGACTGGCTGGGGCAGTGGAAGGTCAGCAGGTGCAGTTCTCGCTGGAGTCTGCCTCCAGCCTGATTCCATGGGGAGTTGTGGAGTGGGAACCCGTGGGGTCAGGCTGGGCACGCCGGCATTGTACTGCCTTGGACCTCCGTGTCAGTCAGTCGTGGGCTGTGTGCTGCTCCGAGAGGCAGGGGCACCTAATGGACTGGGTGAGTCCAGGACTCTGAAGGAGGGTGATTCTTCAGGGCCGCAGCAGGTGGCAGTCCCAGCGGCGGGGGGGGGGGGGTGGGATGCCACATGGGGCAGCTGCAGGGACACCAGCCATGCTTGTCATGGAGGGTCTTGTAGACCAGAGTTGGGAGTTGGGTCCCCTCCGTTCTCTTAACTACATGGGATTTCAAGCAGGGGTAATTGCATGCTTTTTGAAGCATGGGGAAACAGATGGGAACAGGGTTGGGGATCAAGGATGGCAGCTGGGAGACGAGGCAGTAGGCTGCTGCCGCCATCCTGGAGAGCACTGGTGGGGACCTGGCCATGGGCAGTGGCTGGAGGAAGGAAGCAGAGCGAGATGGACAGAAAGTCTGCTTTTTTCTCCTTCCTTTCTCCCTTCTGCCCAGATGCAAGGCTTTTCTTTTCCCCAGAATCTCCTTTCACCTTCTTTTTTGTTGTTGTTTTGAGCTGGAGTCTTGCTCTGTTGCCCAGGCTGGAGTGCAGTGGAGCAATCTTGGGTCACTGCAGCCTCCACGTCCCAGGTTCAAAGGATTCGGAACCTCAGCCTCTCAAGTAACTAGTATTACAGGCACCCGCCACTACGCCCAGCTAATTTTTTTTTTTTTTTTTTTTTTGAGACGGAGTTTCGCTCTTGTTACCCAGGCTGGAGTGCAATGGCGCGATCTCGGCTCACCGCAACCTCCGCCTCCTGGGTTCAAGAAATTCTCCTGCCTCAGCCTCCCGAGTAGCTGGGACTACAGGCACGCGCCACCATGCCCAGCTAATTTTTGTATTTTTAGTAGAGACGGGGTTTCACCATGTTGACCAGGATGGTCTCGATCTCTTGACCTCGTGATCCACCCACCTCAGCCTCCCAAAGTGCTGGGATTATAGGCGTGAGCCACTGCGCCCGGCCTAATTTTTGTATTTTTAGTAGAGACAAGGTTTCGCCATGTTGGCCAGGCTGGTCTCGAACTCTCAACCACAGGTGATCCTCCTGCCTCAGCCTCACAAAGTGCTGGGATTACAGGTGTGACCCACCACACCTGGCCTCCTTCCACCATTTTCTTCACACTGCTACTGCTCTCCCTTCCCACAGCGGCTTAGGGAAGAAATAGGGGGCAGCTGTAAGGGGAAGCCACGAGCCTTTCTGCACTGACTGATCTTTCTCTGCTATCTTTTCTCTGTCTCCCCTTCTGACTGCCGCCCCAAAGTCAAGCTTCGATCCCCACCACCGTTCCCAGCCAAGTTATGAGCGTCCTTCTTTCCTGCCTCCAGGACCTGGGCTGATGCTCCGACAAAAATCTATCGGTATGCCACTGGAAGAGGGGATGTGTGGGCTGGGGCAGGCCAGGAGGGCGACAATTTAGGGAAAACGAGCAGACCTGGGAATGTTCTCTGCTTCCAGAGAGACCATAGTTTCATCACATTGGGTCAGAAGTTCAGGCTTTGGAGGTGGGTGAACTTGACCATAAATCCTGGCTCCTCTCCTTCCCAGCTGTGTGAACTGGGACAGGTGGCTTCACTTCTGTGGGCCTCCAGCTCTGCATCTAGAGAATGGGAATGTAGTGAGCTAAAGCCCCGCTCCAGCTTTCTGATTCTTTCTCTTATACCCAATTCCATCCATTCATTCATTTTGCAAGTGTTTACCGAGCGCCCCCCACAGGCCAGGAATCATTCTAGAATGGGGATGTGTCAGTAAATAAAACAGACTAAAGGCTCCTGCCCTCCTGGGGCTTGCTTTCTAGCAGGGGAGGACAGATAATGGATTATAAGGATGATAAGCAAGAACATTAGTACATTAGCAGTGGTACATGCTATGGGGGAAAAAAGAGAAAAAAATAGTAGAGTAAGGTAAGAGAGATCAGGAGTGCTGGGGTAGGGGGTGGGGAGCAGGGGACGGCGCAGGTTTGACCTAAAACCTAGAGATGAAGTAGGGGGTCATGAGGCTCTCTGGGAGTAAGGCATTCCAGGCAGAGCGAACTGCCGCTGCAGAGGCCCTGAGGTTGGTCTGAGTCTGGTGCACTTACAGAACAGGGAGGAGGCCAGTGTAACGGGCGCTGAGGGAGCACTGGACATGAGGGCAGAGGGGGGACAGGGCCCTGATCATTCAGGGTCTGGGGAGTCACAGTGAGGACTTGAACCTTTGCTCCGAGTGAGGTGGGGACGCGGCAGGGCTCTGAGCAGAGGAAGGATGTGAGCTGATTTTGGTTTTAGCAGAATCTCTCTGGCTGCTGTGAAGGGACTAGAATGAAGGGGTCGAGCTGGGAAGCCCAGGGACCAGAGAGGAGGTACAGTTATTGCTATCCAGATAGGAAATGATGGTGGCTGACCCAGGGTGGTGACTCTGGAGGGGTGAGAGGGATTGGATTCTGGATACATTTTGAAACAACAGAATTTGCTGGTGGATTGGATGTGGGTGATGTGAGGGAGAAAGCCACGAAGGGTGACTGCAAGGTTTTCAGTCTGAGAGCCTGAAAGGACAGAGCTGCTGTTTGCTGCCCTGGTGGGGGGAGACCGGGGCTAGGAGGAGTCTGTTGGGGAGAAGATCGGGAGCTTGGGCTGGAGCCTTGGGAGTCTGAGATGCCCATAAGACAGCCAGCTGGGTGTGAGTATTTGATATAGGAGCTCAGGGCGGAGGATGGGGCCACAGGCAATAAACGGGGGTGTCAACAGCAGAGAGGCAGTGAATGAAGCTGGTCACTGGTTGAGAGGGAGTAGTCAGAGGCGAGAAGAGGGTCAAAGACAGTCCTGGCAGTGAAATAAGCAAAGACTTAAACTCCTCCACAGCTCCTGGAGTTGTTTTTCCTTGATTACATCCAGCTTTCCCCCAGGTCCTCGATTTCTAAGTCCATCAGTGTGAGTCTTGCAGCTGTGGGGGTCTACCCGGCTCTCATCGTTACCTGATTTTTTTCTATAGATCTGCTCCCTTTTAAACTTTAGCCTCATCCTAAGTGGTTCTCTGTAGAATCACAGCTTCAGTGTGCTGGTTGCATTTATTTCCTGCATATATGTGTAAAGAAACGCATATCTATGCATAAACACGAGGGACCATCCCTTCCCAGCTCAAACCACTCAGTGAATGGTTTATTCACTGAGCCTTTGAACGGAATTTTTTTAAAGAAACGGCGCCCCCTCCTGGCGTGGGGAGGAAGCTCCACTGAATTTCAGTTTCCTGACCTTGCGGACCTTGTGGTTTCCGGTTGTGCAGTGCACAACCTGTACCTCTGTATGATGCAGATTTGGGTTTACCCCAGCTGGGGAAGCGCTGGGCGAGTCCACGTGAAGTTCTTAGAATATACTGGCTGCCATTCTTCTTATTAGTATTATTGTTGCGGTTCTATGGGATAGTGGAGCAGGGAGACCCTCCCTCCCTTCTGTCCCCCTTCTTGATCCTCTCTATCTCCCCAGGGGCAGCAGAAGATGACAGACCTTACCTAGCACCCCCAGCCATGAAATTCAGCCGCAGCCTGTCTGTGCCTGGTTCGGAGGACATTCCCCCGCCACCCACCACGTCCCCACCGGAGCCCCCCTATAGCACACCTCCAGCCCCCTCCTCCTCAGGCCGCCTCACCCCCTCCCCCCGGGGAGGGCCCTTCAACCCTGGCTCTAGTGGCATCCTCCCCGCCTCCTCCCCAGCATCCTTTGACGGGCCCTCGCCTCCCGACACCCGCGTGGGAAGCCGCGAGAAAAGCCTGTACCACGGCGGGCCCCTGCCCCCCGCCCACCACCACCCGCCCCACCACCACCACCACCACGCCCCGCCGCCGCAGCCCCACCACCACCACGCCCACCCCCCTCATCCTCCGGAGATGGAGACAGGCGGCTCTCCCGACGACCCTCCACCCCGCCTGGCGCTGGGGCCCCAGCCCAGCCTGCGAGGCTGGAGGGGCGGCGGGCCCAGCCCAACCCCCGGGGCCCCGTCCCCGTCGCACCACGGCAGCGCGGGCGGGGGCGGCGGCTCCTCGCAGGGCCCGGCTCTGCGCTACTTCCAGCTGCCCCCGCGGGCGGCCAGCGCCGCCATGTACGTGCCCGCCCGCTCGGGCCGCGGCCGCAAGGGCCCGCTGGTTAAGCAGACGAAGGTGGAAGGCGAGCCCCAGAAGGGCGGCGGCCTCCCGCCCGCGCCGTCGCCCACGTCCCCTGCCTCCCCGCAGCCGCCGCCCGCGGTGGCCGCGCCCTCAGAGAAGAACTCCATCCCCATCCCCACCATCATCATCAAGGCCCCGTCCACCAGTAGCAGCGGCCGCAGCAGCCAGGGCAGCAGCACCGAGGCAGAGCCCCCCACCCAGCCCGAGCCCGCGGGAGGCGGCGGCGGCTCCTCGCCCAGCCCCGCCCCGGCCATGTCGCCCGTGCCGCCATCCCCCTCGCCCGTGCCCACCCCCGCCTCGCCCAGCGGCCCGGCCACGCTGGACTTCACAAGCCAGTTCGGAGCCGCCCTGGTGGGGGCGGCCCGGAGGGAGGGGGGCTGGCAGAACGAGGCGCGCCGGCGCTCCACGCTGTTCCTCTCCACCGACGCGGGGGACGAGGACGGCGGCGACGGCGGGCTGGGTGCAGGGGGCTCCCCAGGCCCACGGCTGCGCCACTCCAAATCCATTGACGAGGGCATGTTCTCCGCCGAGCCCTACCTCCGGCTGGAGTCTGCGGGCGCCGGCAGCAGTGCCGGCTACGGTGGCTACGGGGCCGGAAGCCGAGCCTACGGGGGTGGCGGGGGCAGCAGTGCCTTCACCAGCTTCCTGCCCCCGCGACCCCTGGTGCACCCGCTGACCGGCAAGGCCCTGGATCCTGCCTCCCCGCTGGGGCTGGCCCTGGCCGCCCGCGAGCGAGCGCTGAAGGAGTCCTCGGAGGGCAGCGGGCCCCCCCAGCCCCCTCCCAGGCCCCCGTCGCCCCGATACGAGGTCCCGCCGCCCACCCCGCACCACCACTCGCCCCACGCCCACCATGAGCCAGTGCTGCGTCTCTGGGGGGCCTCCCCGCCGGACCCCGCGCGCAGGGAGCTGGGGTACAGGGCCGGGCTGGGCAGCCAGGAGAAGTCCCTTCCCGCCAGCCCGCCCGCTGCCCGGCGCTCCCTGCTACATCGCCTGCCGCCCACCGCCCCGGGGGTGGGGCCCCTCCTGCTGCAGCTGGGAACGGAGCCCCCGGCCCCGCATCCCGGAGTGAGCAAGGCCTGGAGGTCCGGAGCCCCCGAAGAGCCCGAGCGGCTGCCGCTGCACGTGCGGTTCCTTGAAAACTGCCAGCCCCGGGCCCCCGTGACGAGCGGAAGGGGGCCCCCCTCGGAGGAAGGGCCGGGAGTCCAGCCGCCCAGCCCACGCCGGTCCGTGCCCCCCTCCCCGACCTCCCCGAGGGCTAGCGAAGAGAACGGGCTGCCCCTGCTGGTCCTGCCGCCGCCCGCCCCGTCGGTGGATGTGGAAGACGGCGAATTCCTCTTCGTGGAACCGCTGCCTCCGCCCCTGGAATTCTCCAACAGCTTCGAAAAGCCGGAGTCGCCCCTCACGCCTGGGCCTCCGCACCCGCTACCCGACCCACCTGCTCCGGCCACCCCGTTACCTCCGGTGCCGCCCCCGGCTGTCGCCGCAGCCCCTCCCACCCTGGACTCCACCGCATCCAGCCTGACATCCTATGACAGCGAGGTGGCCACCTTGACCCAGGGGGCCCCTGCCGCTCCTGGGGACCCCCCTCCGCCAGGCCCGCCTGCCCCAGCAGCACCGGCTCCCGCTGCCCCACAGCCCGGCCCAGATCCTCCGCCTGGCACGGATTCTGGCATCGAGGAGGTGGACAGTCGGAGCAGCAGTGACCATCCGCTGGAGACCATCAGCAGTGCCTCCACGCTGAGCAGCCTGTCTGCCGAAGGTGGTGGCAGCGCAGGGGGTGGGGGCGGGGGTGGGGCCGGTGTGGCCAGTGGGCCGGAGCTTTTGGACACCTATGTGGCCTACCTGGATGGCCAGGCCTTCGGGGGCAGCGGTCCTCCCGGCCCGCCATACCCTCCTCAGCTCATGACTCCCTCTAAGCTCCGGGGCCGGGCGCTAGGAGCTGCTGGAGGCCTGCGGCCTGGCCCCAGTGGGGGACTCCGAGACCCTGTCACCCCCACTAGCCCCACCGTCTCGGTGACAGGAGCTGGAACCGATGGGCTGCTGGCCCTGCGCGCTTGTTCAGGACCCTCCGCGGCGGGCGTGGCGGGGGGTCCGGTGGCTGTAGAGCCAGAAGTCCCACCGGTGCCCTTGCCCACGGCCTCCTCTCTGCCTCGGAAGCTGCTGCCCTGGGAGGAGGGCCCGGGCCCACCGCCACCACCTCTGCCCGGGCCCCTGGCCCAGCCTCAGGCCTCAGCTTTGGCCACAGTTAAAGCCAGCATCATCAGTGAACTCAGCTCCAAGCTTCAGCAGTTTGGGGGCTCCTCGGCAGCCGGGGGCGCTCTGCCCTGGGCCCGAGGAGGCAGCGGGGGAAGCACAGACAGTCACCACGGGGGAGCCAGCTACGTCCCCGAGAGGACTTCCTCCCTGCAGCGGCAGAGGTAAGCGGGGGATGGTGGCCAACAAGGGAGGCCAGAGGGCTTGATTTCATGGGTACCAGAGTTCGCCTACCCCATGGCTGTGTCCCTTTAGGGTCTCAGGGTGGCAGAAAGGAAACAGAAGCCGGACTGGTTGCTGTCACAGAAGCGCACTTTCAGACACTTTTTTTCTCTTTCCTTTTTTTATTTTTTTGAGACAGGGTCTCACTCTGTCACCTGGCTGGAGTGCAGTGGTATAATCATAGCTCACTTGCACCCTTCAACTCCTGGGCTCAAGCAATCCTCTGGGACTGCAGGTGCATGCCACCATGCCTGGCCAATTTTCTCTCTCTCTCTCTCTCTCTCTCTCTCTCTCTCTCTGTCTCTCTCTCTCTCTCTCTTCCTTTCTTCTTTCCCAAAGTTTCACTCTTGTTTCCCAGGATGGAGTGCAATGGCACAATCTCTGCTCACTACGACCTCCACCTCGCGGGTTCAAGAGATTCTCTTGCCTCAGCCTCCCAAGTAGCTGGGATTACAGGCATGAGCCACCATGCCCAGCTAAGTTTTGTAATTTTAGTAGAGACGGGGTTTCTCCATGTTGGTCAGGCTGGTCTCGAACTCCCAACCTCAGGTGACCCACCTGCTTCAGCCTCCCAAAGTGCTGGGACTACAGGCATGAGCCACTACACCTGGCTCTTTTTAATTTTTTTAGAGGCAGGGACTCACTCTGTCACCTGGCTGGAGTGCAGTGATGTAATCATAGCTCACTTGCACCCTCAAACTCCTGAGCTCAGGCAGTCCTCTAGGACTACAGGTGCATGCCACCATGCCCCGTCAATTTTTCTTTTCTTTTTTGAGGGGGGAGACAGAGTCTTGCTCTGTTGCCCAGGCTGGAGTGCAGTGATGCAATCTCCTCTCACTGCAACCTCCACCTCCCAGGTGCAAATGATTCTAAAGCCCCAGCCTCCTGAGTAGCTGGGATTACAGGTGCCCACCACCACACCCAGCACATTTTCGTATTTTTAGTAGACGCAGGGTTTTGCCATGTTGGCCAGGCTGGTCTTGAACTCCTGACCTCAAGGAATTTACCCCGCCTCAATCTCCCAAAGTGCTGGGATTAGAGGCATGAGCCACTGCGCCTGGCCATGGCCAATTTTTCTTAAATTTTTTGTAGAGACCAGCTATGTTGCCCAGGCTAATTTCAAACTCCTTTGAAACTAGCCTCAAGCAATCCTTTTTTGACCTCCCAAATTATTGCGATTATGGATGTAAGCGACTGAGTCCAGCCTTTAAATTTCCATTTATCTCAGTAGCTTCTGCTGTCTCTTCCCATCACCATCACAACCCATATCCCATATTCAACAAAGTGAGACCTGCTTATGTTTGTTTCCTTGGTGAGCTGTCACTTCTTTCTGACAGTCCCTGAAATCTGTGAGTCTCCTGAAGCCTGTGTGGTCCAAGACCTGATGCAGTTACAGGTGTGGCTCTAGAGCCCACCTTCTCGGCTTCCAGTCCCAGCCTCGCACTTTCTACCTGAGTGATCTTAGGCAAATGAATGCTAAGGCAAATTCTACCTCTCTGTAGAAGGGGGATGGCCTAGTACCAGCCTCAAAGAGTTTCTGAGAGGATTTAATGTGGGTCATTGTTGTAACATGAGATGGGGGAAGAGAGGGGCCTCTAACCAGAGCCCAGCAACTACTACATGGGGAAATATGGGATGAGGCCGAAGGTTCCCGGAGCAGCCAGTTAGCTACCTTGCCACAGAATTCAAGCCGATTCAAGACCTTCTAGTCCTAGAGAAAGTAGAGTTATATTTCTGATTCAGATACACAGCGGGTTGGGAGCAGTTCTTAAATCTCCTTGTTCATCTGCAGAGTTCATTCATATTCTGTTTGAAGATCTGTTATCCTAATGTGTGTGACATTCAAATATGGGTTCAGGGAGTGTATATTTGGGGCAACTTGAATCTATGCTCCCAGGCTGTAAAAAAAATAAAAGAAAAAGGAGACTGGGCACGCTGGCATGCATCTGTAGTCCCAGCTACTCAGGAGGCTGAGGTGGGCAGATCACTTGAGTCTGGTAGGTTGAGGCTGCAATGAGCTGATATCACACCAAGGCACTCCAGCCTGGGCAACAAAGTGAGACCCTGTCATAGAGAAAAATCAAAGAGAGAAAGAAAGAAAAGAAAAAGTGAGTGTCTATTATTAGAGCAACTTGAATCAATGCTCCTAGGTTGTATAAAAATAAACAAATGTGGCTGGGCGCGGTGGCTCACGCCTATAATCCCAGCACTTTGGGAGGCCGAGGCGGGTGGATCATGAGGTCAAGAGATCGAGACCATCCTGGTCAACAAGGTGAAATCCCATCTCTACTAAAAATACAAAAATTAGCTGGGCATGGTGGTGCGCGCCTGTAGTCCCAGCAACTCGGGAGGCTGAGGCAGGAGAATTGCTTGAACCCAGGAGGTGGAGGTTGCGGTGAGCCGAGATCGTGCCATTGCACTCCAGCCTGGGTAACAAGAGCGAAACTCTGTCTCAAAAAATAAAAAATATAAATAAAAAAATAAACAAATGTGTGTCTATTAGGCCTTTAAGATCTAAGTGCAATTCATTGACTATTCTTAAGTATTCTGAGTAAAGGAGAGGATTTTTTTCTTCCCCCACCCCCCACCCCAACCCCCACTGCTTACAGCAGCAATAGGAAGGATGCTTAATTCAGTCAACAATTGCATCAATGATTGATTCATGACCTGCTGTGTGCAGGGGGCCCTTCTGGATGATGAGATTTGCTGCTGGCCAGGACAGGCAATGACTGTGCGACCCGAAGGGCTCATAGTCTAGGGGCGTAGGAGTGGGGGCTGGGCAGTAAAACAAAATAATTGTAACCATCCCACAATGGGATCATTGGAGAAGGTCTCTAACAGGCAAGCTGGGGAGAATAATGGAAGTGGGGAGGGAGCGAATCCCAGGGCTGCCTGGGGCAGGAGTGAGCCAGGCATGGGGAGCGGCCAGTTCCAAGGGCCTGAGGTGGGACAGTGCTGGAGGGAACGAAAGGGATGAGGGGAACCTTTTTCTCCCCTTGTTTCTTCTCTCTTTCATCTCCCTCTCTTCATCTCTCTCTCTCTCTGTGTCCCCTGTCCCCTTCCATCTCTCTCCCCTGGATGCTCACCCTCTTTTTTGTCTCTCTCTCACTGTCTCCCCGTCTTTCACTCTGCTATGACTGGCCATAACCTGAAAGGCAGTATAGAGTAGTGGTAAAGAGCTCAGACTTTGGTGCCATATAACCGGGCTCTGCCACTTCCTGTGTGTCCTTTGGCAAGTTACTTAACCTCTCTGTGCTCATAATAATAGTAACCTGCATCAGGGTTGTCGTGGGGATTAAATTGAGATGCAATCATGTAAAGCACTTAGAACAATGCCTGGCACACGTG
Organism: Saguinus oedipus; assembly: GCA_031835075.1. Taxonomy (NCBI): domain Eukaryota; kingdom Metazoa; phylum Chordata; class Mammalia; order Primates; family Cebidae; genus Saguinus; species Saguinus oedipus. The sequence continues at coordinate 51,836,003 of CM063187.1, read as the reverse complement.
AGCATCAGTAAGGGGTGACGATTATTATTATTATCACTTAATGTCTCTTTTTCTTTCATCTCTCTTGACTGTCGCCCTCTCCCTGTCCTGTCATCTTTCTCTCCCTTCATTTCTTTCCTCGACCGCCGTCTTACCCTTTGCTCCCTCCGTTTCTTCCCTTCTCTCTCCTCCATCTCTCCCCCTACCCCGTGTCTCTCCTCCTCTCTCCCTATATCTTGACCTCTGCCTCGTTCTCACCCCTGCCCTTGACCCCTAAATCCCTGTCCTCCCCACCCCCTGCCCACCTCCTTGTAACATTCCAGACTCTCCGACGACTCGCAGTCCTCGCTCCTCTCCAAGCCAGTCAGCAGCCTGTTTCAGAACTGGCCTAAACCACCTCTGCCGCCGCTCCCCACCGGAACAGGGGTCTCCCCGACAGCCGCTGCAGCCCCAGGGGCCACTTCACCCTCAGCCTCCTCCTCCTCCACGTCCACCCGCCACCTCCAGGGCGTGGAGTTCGAGATGCGGCCCCCTCTGCTCCGCCGGGCCCCCAGCCCCTCGCTGCTGCCGGCCTCGGAGCACAAGGTCAGCCCCGCGCCCAGGCCCTCTTCCCTGCCCATCCTGCCTTCTGGACCCCTCTACCCAGGCCTCTTTGACATCCGTGGCTCCCCAACTGGAGGGGCAGGAGGCTCGGCTGATCCCTTCGCCCCAGTATTTGTGCCACCACACCCGGGGATGTCCGGGGGGCTCGGGGGAGCCTTGTCAGGGGCCTCGCGCTCCCTCTCACCAACCCGCCTGCTCTCGCTGCCCCCGGACAAGCCGTTTGGCGCTAAACCTCTGGGGTTCTGGACCAAGTTTGACGTGGCCGATTGGCTGGAGTGGCTGGGCTTGGCGGAGCACCGAGCCCAGTTCCTGGACCATGAGATCGATGGCTCCCACCTGCCCGCCTTGACCAAGGAGGACTACGTCGATCTTGGTGTGACTAGGGTGGGACACCGCATGAACATCGACCGGGCTCTCAAATTCTTCCTGGAGAGGTGATGGCTGGCCTGGACGGACCAGCCCGTCCACAAACTCTTGAGCCTGCTGGCCTCTTGACCTCTGACCCCTGACTGTCATTCTCTCCCCGGGCCAGGGACTCTGTTCAAACTGCGCCCTGCCCTCTTCTCCCAAGGCCAGAGGTCACCAGGTGGCCCAATCCAGGCCGGACATTTGCACCTCACTGGAGGGGGGCAGCTGACACCAGACTGTGTGCAAAGCGGGGAGCGGAGGGAGGATAGGAGAAATTACAGAGGGGGATTGAGAAGGAGGGAAGGGCCTATTCTGGGGGGAGGGGACAGACAGAGCCATAGAGGGTCAGCCCTGAGCCTGATTGGATGGGGACCATCCCCCAGGCCGCAGGGGAAGGGGGTGCCCTCAGATTCCATCACCTGCCGCCCCTCTAACAACCCTTCCCACCCTCTCCAGGCCCCTCAGCTCTTCCCCCCTTCCCCTCTCCCCAGCACACACAGCTGCCCGCCTCAGCCTCTTGCACGCTCCGTTGCACGCCTACTCACCTCTCTCCCTGCCTCTCCCCTCCCTGGGCTGCAATTTTGCACAAATTTGCCCTCTCGCTGTCTTGCACATTCTGCCTTTGCTTCCGGCTGGCGAGGCCCGCTCAAACACACTCTTCTCCTCGCACGCACTGCATTTCCTTTCTCACCCTCCATGCCTCCTGCTCTGATTCTCGCTGCTTACACACTTCCCTCCCAGGGCCCTCCTTTACACACTCCATTTCACATCTCCAGACCCCCTCCCCCCGCTCGCTCTGGACCCTTGTTGCAGACACACTTGGGACACATTTTCCCTCCCCCACTCACAGACTCCATGCACATCATTCATTCTCTGGAGTGCCCTGCTCTTTGCTCAACCCTTGCACACTTGCTGTCTTATGCCCATCCCACACACTCTTACCTCCCTTGCACACTTGCTATCTTACGTCCCTCCCACACACTTACCTCCATTTTCTTACGTTGAAGCACTTTCCCTTTTTATTCTTAAACACCCGGATTCTTCCTCTCCCACCTCCCCCATCACCATGACAGTCCTAGCCCCCCACCCCCTTGTTCCCCCTCGCTCCTCTTGCACCGTCACTTTTGGTCACACCTTTTGCACACTTGCCTCCCAGGAACTGTGTTTCACAAATGCTCATTCTCTTCTTCTTTGCCAGGCTCCCACTCCCTTGCCCCTTTCTCTTTGAAATCTTTGCCGCTCTGCATTTTTGATTCTTTTGTGAACCCTCCTGCACACTTGCTTCGGCACACGTGCCCCCTCCAGCACTAATGGTCTCCGGAAGCCTTGCTTCTCCCCCTTCATCATGTTCTTGCACACCATTGCATTGCTGCACACCCCTTCGTGTCTTTTCTACCTGGATGAGAGCTCTGCCACTTCTTTCCTTTTGCACACTCATCTCATTCCACGCGCTCTTCGGCTGTAACTGTCATTTCTTTTCCTGACACCCTTATTTTTTTTTTTCCTGTTGATGAGCAGCTCTTGCGGCCATTCTCACTCTGATTCTCTTACCTCCTTAAGCGCTTTCTCTTCCTGGTGAGAAGACCCTATGCACACTCGCTTCCTGCTCACTTTGCTTCCACACTCCAGCCTCTCCTTGCCTCCAGCTCCCCACCCCATCCTCTCTTTTCTCAGTCTTCTTGTCCTTCCTGGGTCATCTGTTCATCCCTTTTGCACGAAGATTCCCCTTTCCTAACCTGTCCTCTCCAAGAAGCTCCCTCTCCCTCCAGCATGGCTGTTCTGTCCCGCACGCTTCCTCTCTCCCCTTATTCCCGGGGCTTGGGAATTTTAAGCCACCCCTCCCCCTCGAAAGCCCCCTCCCCTGCTGTGGGTAAAGGGGGGAGGGCATTGCCCTCAGGTCCCCCCCCATGTTCAGCTGCCAAAGAAGGGAGCTCCCCCTCCTTCCCCAAACCCATTTCCCCTCTGCGGCCCCTACCCCCGAGAGGGGGGGGCGCTCCGTCCATGAGGGGAGGGGGCTGCAAGCCCCCTCCCCTTACCATGTCAGGGATCTGCGGGGAACCTCGTGGGAGGGTCGTGGGAGGGGGGTGGGGTGATGAGGAGAGGGGCAGAGGCCGCGCTGGACCCCTACCCGCCCCCTCCCCCTTGTCGGATGCCCCCAGTCCGCAGGGGGCCTGCGCGGCGCCCGTCTATCAAGGGCTTGTTCATTCTGGATGGGTGCCGCGGGGTTGGGGAGGGCGTAGGGGGTGGGGGGGGAGGAGAGGTCGGGGTGGGGAGTGGGGAGGGATCGAATGCGGGGACAGCGCGGGGTGGAGAGACAAAGCAAAAAGCGGAACAATAACAAAAGAAAATACAAAAAACAGAAAAAAAAAACCCCACAAAATCCCTAGAACACAAAAAAATCCAGAAAAAAACCTGAAATAAAAGCCCGAGAATTGTCTTCCAATGGGGGCGGGAGGGCAAGAGGACGGGGGCGGATGAGGACGTCTGATTCTCGCTGAGATAGGGCTCCGCACGCGCTGAAAGCTCCAGTGCCCAGGTCTTCCCTTTCGCGGGCTTCAGTTCATCCCTCAAGGGATTGGGACCCAGGCGTCCACGTAAAGGAACTGAATGAAGATTAGGGAGGCGGAATTATAACATGGGGGTTCATTCCTACCCCCATCATTTCCCTCTTCCGACTCCCCAACAAGATTTTGCAGAGAGAAATGGCTTTTGTACCAGGTCATTCTTTATAATTAAACTCACAGTATCCACCCCCTCGAGCCGGCCCCGCCTCCTTCCTGGGAAGGCAACGCCCCCTGTCCTCCCGGGCCCCGGGTGGGTGGTGCCTGCCGGCGGGCGGTGCGCATGCGCAGGCGGGATCGGCCCAGGCGTCAGGCCTCCTCGTCCGGCTCCGCCCCCAGGGCCTCGAGCATGCGCCGCCGGACGAGGGAGCGGCGCAGGTGCAGGCGGTAGTCACCCAGCAGGAGGTCGTCGTGGCGCACGAGCTGGTGCGCGACCCCGCGAGGACTCAGCCCGGAGCGCAGCAGGCGCGAGCGCGTCTGGAAGTCCGTGACTGCGATGAGCCACCTGCAAGGCGGGTGGGAACGGAAAAGCAACTGGCAGGTCGTCTCAGCCCCGGCTTTGATCGTCGAAGAGTCCCTGCTTGGTTCATGGAGTCGTTTACCAGCTCCGGTCAGCAGACCGTCGCTCCGTCCCTAAACTCCCCTCCAGCCCTGCCCTCTCGCCTTGGTCGCTCTAGTCTCCTTATACTCTCTTAGCCTGGTTCTGCACCCCAATCACTCTCTGTCGAGGCTCCATCTCAGAACGCTCCAAGGTCCGACCCTCACCTTGCGGCTGCAGGCTCCGCTCTGTGCTAGGCACCCTAGGCCTGTCCCCACCCTGTCACCCCTGCCCCTACGCCTACTATGTGCACAGACCCCTCCGTCCCCTCACAGCTTCCTTTCCAGGCTCAGACTCCATACCTCGGGTGTGCCTATCCGGGTCACTACTAGGTCACTCAAAGTCGGATCCCCACTCACTACAGATCCCGCCTTCTCCCTGATCTCACCGGTCCCTGCCTCCAAACGCGCTCACTCTAGGCCCCGCCCCTCGGGGGGGGGCTCTGCACCAATCTCGCTCTTTTCTAGTGGCTCCTGGCCCCGCCCCTTCATGCTTTCACTCCACTGTCGCCCCACCTCACAACGCCCTTACACCAACCACGCTCTTTTCTAGTGGCTCCGGGCCCCGCCCCTCAGCGCCTTTACACCAACCACGCTCTTATCTAGTCGCTCCTGGCCCTGCCCCGCCCGCTACCGCTTCACTGTCGCCCCGCCCCCCAACCCCCTTACACCAACCACGCTCTTATCTAGCGGCTCCTGGCCCCGCCCCTCGGCGCCCTTACACCAACCACGTTCTTACCTAGTCGTTCCCGGTCTCGCTCCCTCGCCGCGCTAACTCTTCACCCAGCCCCTCCCGCTCGCTCTAGGCCCCGAACCCGCGGTTTGCTCACCGGTTCCGGCGGCCCGCAGTCCCACAGATGACATTCATGTTCTCAAAGCGGATGCTGCTCACGCGCCCGCTCTCCATGGCCCCGGGTAACTCGGCCTCCAGCGCTTGCAGCACCTCCAGGTGGGTAAAATCCTCCTCGGGCTGCGAGTGTAGGAGAAAGAACCTCAGCCCGTGACCTCCTGGTTCATTTTGGGTTCAGAAGTAACCACCCTAGACCGCACCTGCAGAACCTGCCGCAGAGTTCCAGGTGGCATTTGTGGGGCCTGGGATCAAGATAGCACTTGATCCCAGGGTACCGACGCTATTGTCAAAGGAGGCAACAGATTTTCTCTCAGATGGGAAAGCATCTACTGTCACTCTAGGTCATTCTCCAAAAAAATCAATTCTCACCAAGCCGATTTGCCCAAAAGTCAATGAACAGTTGGTTGAGTGATTCACCAACTTAGCCAACTTTACCAATCTACCAAAAGCTTTCCCAGCAACCTACGGTGGATGCGACGGGAAGCTCTTGAAGATTTCTGCCAGGATTTAAGTTGCACACCCTACCTTTTATATTTTAAGAATATTCAGTTGTCAAAAGATAAGGGTCATAGGTGGTTTTGATGTCTTGTCAATCTATTAACATTCAGAAACATGTACTGGTCACTAAACACATTTGCAGCACATGATTATCATGTCGAGGGTGATTACAGTTTTCATAGCACATAAAATTGCCGAGGAACTAAAATGAATGGAGATTGATCCCTAGAACGAGGACAGCAATCCCTGTATGTGGGGTGGAGAGTCACACAGATTAGCTGAGAGAGTACCTTAGAGGCCTTTGCCTGGCACACAGTAAGTACTTATTGACATCAACTCTTTCATTCAATTACTGAGTGCCTGGGACCCTACTATATACCTCTTCTGATTGAAGGCAAGGATGACTAGTTTGCTGAATCTGCCAAAAACATGGGCTTTTTCTTTTTTCTTTCTTTCTTTTTTTTTTTTCTTTTTGAGACAGTCTCACTCTGTCACCCAGGCTGGAGTGCAGTGACATGATCTTGGTTCAGCTCACTACAACCTCAACCTCCTGCATTCAAGTGATTCTCCTGCCTCAGCTTCCCAGTAGCTGGGATTACTGGCGCCAGCCACCATATGCGGCTAATGTTTGAATTTTTAGTAGAGATGGATTTTCACCATGTTGGCCAGACTAGTCTCAAACTCCTGACCTCAGGTGATCCACCCACCTTGGCCTCCCAAAGTGTTGGGCTTACAGGCATGAGCCACCACACCCAACACACATGGGCTTTTTCTTGAGTGTTTATTGTATTTGTAAACTTTACAGAATTTCATAGTAGATGGATTAGTAGGACTCCTCTTGTCCTCCTTCCCTGCCCCCCTCCATCTCCTCTTTCTCTGCCCCTTGGTCTCCCCTCTGACATGAGCAGTACCTTTCATGACTGACCCTTTGACAAATTCACAACCAGTTTTCAGCAAACTGTCCTGGTGCCAAGCCCACTGCTGATCAGCCACAGAGCCTGCATTTAAACTCTGGCCACACTGCTGCTCAGCCTGTGCCTTTCCCACCACCCCACCCAAACTGCAGAAAATAAGAGCCTCGGGCCACTCACCAGGGTCTCCATGCAAAGGCAGAGGGGCTGGGCAGCTGGTTGTGTGGAGAACTTCCGGATGCACGGGAGCTCTCGGTCCAGTGCCTCGTACTCTGCAATGACCCGCCGCAGGTACTGCCTCCTAGGGAGAGAGCAAGCAGGCAGGGATCTCTGAGGTCAGGGGTGATTTCCATCACATTTGGGGGAGCAGAGGACAGAAGTCATGGGGGTCAGGTACAACTCACGAGGATTTGATGGGCCTGCCCAGGCTCTGAGCCTGCATCTCCTCTGGGGTCTCCAGGTCCATAAGGAGGGCTCCTGAGGACAGAGAACCCAGTGTCAGCTGCCCTGAGCCCTCCTCAGCCACAATTCTGCTTTAATAGGCATCACCAATTGCTTGCCCATGCCACACCCAGAATAGCTGGATGCGTTATTGAGCTACTGTCTGTCAGCTCCACCACATGACACTGGCTCTATGATGCCTGGGCTGAGACTACTAACCACATTTCTGCTTTACCAGCTGGGTTCCTATTAGGCTCTGCCTGAAGGGGGCGCCAGAGTGAGCTTTCAGGGCAGGAGGAAGCAGGAGGAACTTGCTCCTTTTTGCCTCCTCTTCTAGTCACCCCAGCCTTACTTCTTCACTGTGGCAGCTTTCATAACAGCACTTGAATCTAGTTTTCAGTTTTTTTCAGCACTCTCAGAATCTGTCTCCTGATTGGAACTTGATTGATAATAGTTTTCAAATATGGGCCCTTTTTGACCACCCCACCATCAGCTAACTGGTCTCTCTCTTATGGCTAAGTGCTAATTGTCCCATGTACTCCATTTTCCCTTTCCCCTACAATCCTAGAGTTTTACCCAGCACATGGCTTCCCAGCTGGAGACAACAGTCCCAGACTCCCTTGCAGCTAGGTGTGGCCATATGACCAAGAGCTCACCAATAAAGTGTTAGCTGGAGTGAGAGGTGTAAATTTGGAGTCATTTGCTTAGAAGATTACTGCTTTTCTGGGACTCTTTGCCCTTTCTCTTGGACTAGAATGTAGATTAGCAATAACCCAGCTTCAGCCATGTTCAGATATGGGGAGCAACAGTATGTGAGGAACTCTCATCTCTAAATCTTCTCACAGAGCCAAGATGTCCCACCAACCCTGCCTTCCATTACACAATAGAGAAAAGCCCTTCTGGTTCTTGACCAGCTGAGGCAGGCAATATAGAAAGACTCTATCTCTACAAAAAAAAAAAAAAATGTTTTAGTTATCTGGGCATGTTGTGTGTACCCAGTTACTGAGGAGGCTAGGGTGAGAGGATTGCTTGAAGTCACAAGTTAGAGGTTGCAGTGAGACATGATTGTACACTGTACTTCGGCCTGGGTGATGAGAGAGAGAGAGAGAGAGAGAGAGAGAGGAAGAGAGGAGGGAGGGAGGAAGGAGAGAGAAAGAAAGAGAAGGAGAGAAAGAGCTGGGCATGGTGGCTTATGCTTGTAATCCCAGCACTTTGGGAGGCTGAGGCAGGCAGATCACAAGGCCAGGAGTTTGAGACCAGCCTGGCCAAAATGGTAAAACCCCATCTCTACTAAAAACACAAAAATTAGCCAGGCATGGTGGTATGTGTATGTAATACCAGCTACTCAGGAGGCTGAGGCAGAAGAATTGCTTGAACCCGGGAGGCAGAGTTTGCAGTGAGCCAAGATGGAGACACTGCACTCCAGCCTGGGTGACAGAGTGAGACTCTGTCTCAAAAAAAAAAGAGAGAGAAAGAAAAGAGAGAGAGAGAGGAAAGGAGGAAAAGAGAAAAGAAAAGAAAAAAGAAACACACTTCTGTCTTCTTTATGCTGTTGTGTTTTGGGGTATCTTTGTTACAACTGTGGAAAGAGAGGGAAGCAGACCCTGACAGCCAGGCCCTGATGCTCTCCTCCCGAACATAAGACAGTTCCCATAACACCAACAGCAAGCAAGGCCACTCTGACTGCAGTGGACTGAGACAAAAACAAGACCACTCCGGAATCATGTCTCAACACAACAAACATGAACATTGTCCAAACCACAAAAATGACCAAAGTCCCCCCGCCCAGCTCAGAGCTGCCGGCTGCTTTTTCATTAACACCGGCATTAGCTCCATCCACCCCTCCTGGCTCCTGATAAGATGAAGATTCCCAATCACGGGCTTGCCCGTGCTGTCTGTCAACTTCCCATCCAGAGCAAAGCCCCACTCACACGAACACTCCCCAAACTGACCTGACACAGCCGGGCTCTTGTAATAAGCCTTGCTAACACCCTTCTACTGAGACAACCCGTGTGTGTGTGTGTGTGTGTGTGTGTGTGTGTGTGTGTGTAGTCTCCCTCATTACAAGAATACAACACATTCAGCTTGGTTTAACTAGTCAGTGGTGTGATGGTGTATTTTCACAAGGCTCTCGCACACTGTCTCTCACACGTGTGTCGCATTTGCCAGTTGTCATGGTGTCAGTGCTCACACTATGGCCAATTTCATGCTACCAACAGTTTCAACAACCAGCTCTTAAAATGCGACGTTTGCCTCCTTTGAGCCAGCACAGGCTGCGTCCAGCACACCACTGCCACAGATGTGGCCGGTGGTCTTTGACTTCAGGACATCAACACAGCTTAGCCTGTCCCATCTCTCTCTTCCCTGCCCTCTGCCTCCCACCTGTTTCCCCAGGGCGGCTGGTTTGAGCTTTTTACCTCAGCATCCCATGCTCTGCAAGCCATCAGAGGCCCCCTCTTACCCTCAGGATGGAGTCCTGACTCTGGTAGACACAGACTCCGGGGCCACCCCCAGACCTAGATTCAAATCTACATTTTAACAGGATCCTGGATGCACCTTACCTCATTATTTCCTTCCAGCCATATTGGCCTCCCTCCATCCCTCAAATGCAGTTGTCCCCTCCTCAAGTCTGTCCATTTAACAATATACTATGTGCTTATTGTCCCTTTTATATGCCAAACACTTTTTAAAATACTTTTCATTGTGCCAGGTCACATGCTTCACACCTGTAATCCCAGCACTTTGGGAGGCCGACGTGGGCAGATTGCCTGAGCTCAGGAGTTCGAGACCAGACTGGCCAATAAGGTAAGATCCCATCTCTACTAAAAATACAGAAAATTAGGTTGGCGTGGTAGTGCACACCTGTAGTCCCAGCTATTCTGGAGGCTGAGGCAGGAGAATCATTTGAACCCAGGAAGCAGAGGTTGCAGGGAGCAAGGATCACACCACTGCACTCCAGTGGCAAAGCAAGACTCTGCTGCCAAAATAAAATAAAATAGAATAGAATAAAATACTTTCTGGCTGGGCACAGTGGCTCACGCTTGTAATCCCAGCACTTTGTGAGGCTGAGTTGGGTAGATCACGAGGTCAGGAGATTGAGACCATCCTGGCCAACATGGTGAAACCCTGTCTCTACTAAAAATACAATAATTAGCTGGGTGTGGTGGCAGGTGCCTGTAATACCAGCTACTCAGGAGGCTGAGGCAGGAGAATTGCTTGAACCCTGGAGGTGGAGGTTGCAGTGAGCCGAGATCATGCCACTGCACTCCAGCCTGGGCAACAGAGCAAGACTCTGTCTCAAAAAAAAGAAAGGAAAAGAAAACAAAAAGAATAATATACTTTCCATTGCATCCTCACAACCTTCTGAGGTAGTGTTGTTTAACGCATGATGAAACAGAGAGGTTAAGTGACTTGCCCAAAGTCACACAGCACATAAATGACAGAATAAGGATAAAAATGTAAGCATCTGGATCCAGAGTGTGTATTCTCAATCTCCCGAGGCGTCTTCCTCTCACTCCACTCTCATCTAGTCTCCTAACTCCTCTCCCTCTCCAGTTACCCCAGCAATTTTGAAATGTAGATCTGACCCTATGGCCCCTTTCTCAAAACCCTCCCAGGACTTTTCATTGTCTTTGGGATGAATAAAGTCTGAAGTCCTTCCAGTGACCATAAGACCAGACGTGATCAGACCCTGCTGATGTCCTAAGCCTGATCAAGTGCCGTCGTCCTCTTCACCTGCTGCATTCCAGAAACGCTGTTTTTCTGCGACTTGGATTCTCTCTGACCCCTCCTGCTGCAGGATCTTGGCTAATGCTGTGACTCTGTGTGGAATGCTCTTTCCCCTCATCTGACTAATCAAGTCTCCCTGAGAGTCCACTGAGGGCATTTCTCATAGCACAATATGCTTGTTCTCATAGTGGTTGCAATTTTGCGTTTATTTCTATGATTCCCTAATTACACTGTCTTCCCTACATCTTCTGAGGAACTCGAGGGCAGAGGCTTGTCTTTTTGCCCCCAGCATCTAGCAAAGTGCCAGGCTTCTAGTGGGTCCTTAGTACTTACTGAATGAAGGCTGAAATGTGTGCACATTTTCTGGGGCCCTAATTTAAACCAACCAACTATAAAAAATAAAATTTTGAGATAATTAGGGAAATTTAAATATTCACTAGGTATGAGATGATATTCAAAAATAACTATTGGCCAGGCATGGTGGTTCACACCTATAATCCTGGCAGTTTGGGAGGCTGAGGCAGGAGGATCACTTGAGCCCAGGATTTCGAGGCTGCAGTGAGCTACGATGGTGCCACTGTACTCCAGCCTGGGTTACAAAGTAAGTCCCTGTCTCAAAAAAATAAATTAATTTTTAAAAATTGTATGCCTTTGAAAAGAATTAAATGAATCCAAAAGTAACTCTAGCAACATCAAAGATGCATGTGAAAAAAATGTTAATAGTTTCTCATGAAATACGACATTAGAAATAAGAACTATTTCTAGTTAACAGTGATCTTAATATATTCATTCACATGTATACTTGTAATTGAATTAACAAAAGTGTAAATTCAAAAGTAAGTACTTATTGAGTAACTGGGTAAATGCAGCAATTTCAAGCTTTCCCCCCGCTCTTTGGTGTTGCCCAGGCTGGAGTGCCGTGGTGCAATCATGGCTCACTGCAGCCACGAACTCCTGGGCTCACGGGATCTTCCTGTCTCAGCCTCCCAAGTAGCTGGTTAAATTTTTCTTAACAGGCATCTCAGAGGGCCCCTCTATGCCTTGGAGGATGCTGGCGATTAAGAGATGAATGAGACACACCCCTGCCCTTTCAGACTCTTAGGTAAAGGGTAATGTGTGTTTCAACGAAAGCGTTACAAGGTGGAGGGAAAGCCCAGTCTGGGGGCAATCAGGGAAGGCTCCCTAGAGGAGGTATTGTCCACAGCGAGACCTAAAGAATAAGAAGGCATTCACCAAATAAAGAGGTGACGGAGAGAAGGACGTTTCACATGGAGGGTCTAGCGTGGGCCAAGGTTTTTGAGCAAAAGAGAACATGTCACCTGCAAGAACTACCCAGAATTCTCTTGAGCCCCAAGACTAAAGAGCCCTTATTGCCATTGGAGGCTATGAATGATCTGTGAGATGACGTGTTTCATGTTTCCTCTCCCAGCATGAGAACAAGCCAGGCTGTTTCATCTGTTAGGCACTACAGGCAAAGTGCTTGGGGCCCAAGGGCTTTCTAATGGTGTATGCTGAAGTTTGCAACCTGATCAACTAAAAAAAAGTCATTGGCTCCACAATGCTGCAAAGAAAACAGCAAAATTAAAATGAACAAACGTTGATCTACAAAACAGCTAACTGGTTGACTCAACTCCACTGAACTTTTCTAGGGCTACATATACATTACATGTCACATGGGTACCTCAGCCTAGGCTACAGATGATGCAGGTAGGGTCTCCAAAAGAAAGATGCCTTCAAAAGCTCTAAAAGAGACCTGAAGGCAGAGAATCGACGTCTGTTTTGCCCCCAGGACCCTTGTTCTACCTTGAAGGCTGAGGTGGGAGAATCACTTGAGCCCAGGAGTTCAAGGCTGCAGTGAGTTTGTTTTTGTTTTTTTGAGGTAGAGTTTCCTTCCGTCACCCAGGCTGGAGTGCAATGGCACAGTCTTGGCTCACTGCAGCCTCTGCCTCCTGAGTTCAAGTGATTCTCCTGCCTCAGCCTCCCCAGTAGCTGGGACTATAGGCGCCCACCACCACGCCTAACTAATTTTTATATTTTTAGTAGAGATGGGGTTTCACCATGTTGGCCAGGCTGGTTTCAAACTCCTAACCTCAGGTGATGTGCCCACCTTGGCCTCCAAAGTGCTGAGATTACAGGCCTGAGCCACCATGCCCAGCCTTGATTTGGTTTTCTATTACCTGCAGTCAAACGCATCCTCACTGAGATATTGCTCTATAAACGTTGAATGAGTGTAAATGCATGAGCTGTGCTACAGCACAGAGTGCTAGCAGGAAGTGCTGGCCTAGGAGTCTGAAGTAGTCAGCAGGGGTCAGACCACACAGGGCCTCAAAAGCCAGGCCGGAGCTTTGGGACTCTGTCCTGGAGGTGACAGGAAGCTAGGAAGTATTATGAGCAAAGGCCAGCCAGGGTCACTGCTGGAAGTCAGAGAGACCTTTCTGGAGCCATGGAGGGATAGGCAGGAGGAGAGAGACTGGGGACCGGGGAGGAGGTGAGGAGAGGGTCCACATGGAAGAGGATGAGACCCGGGACAGGGCCGCAGGGACAGAGAGGAAGGGATACAGAAGGGAGAGTCAGAGGGCAGGAAGATGGGGCCTGACGGGCTGTGGGAGGGAACTGTGGGAGGTGGAAGGATGGCACCAGTGACTGGGTTGGCGGTGGGGAGCAGCTCTGGGGGAAGATGCTGAGCTCAGGGCGGAAGACAAAACAGTGAGGGTACCTAGGAGAAGAATGGCCTCAGAGGTGTTGCTTAGGCCCCAGAGGGTCATGGGAAATGTAGTTCTGAGTTCAGGGCATTGGCCAAGGAACTGCAGAGCCTCATGGGAAATGTAGTTTGAGGTCCAAGGGGGAGGCTCTCTAGGAATCTGGTGAATGTTAGGGGTGGCTTTCACTTTGGAGTGCCAGTGACTCGCTTGAGACCACACTGTGAACCAGGGCTACCACGCATTGCCTGGATGGAGGAAGTCCACCCCTTCCCCGACGACACTGCTCAGTACCTGCCATCCTGTGTGTGGTGGGGTTGCCCATGGTGGGGGAGCACACGGGCTGCACTCCTGGCTGCATCCTGGGAAGGTGGGTGGGAGACGTCTCAGGAAGACGGCAGGAGAAGCTCTGACTGGGCCACCCACCCCAGCTCCTTCTCCCCACTGCTGCCTCCTCCACCTCCTCTTTGAAGCCCCAGGGTAGAATTACAGAGGAACTGGAAGACTGAGACCACGAGGAGATCTGGGTTCCCCTGACCTCAGGGACTCCCTGTGCACCCCAGTCCCTTCTTGCCCATTTCCCTGTTTTCCCTCCTATCTCTCCCTGTCTCCTAGAGTCCCTTTCTGCACCCCTCTCTCTCCACCTCCCTTCCTCTTTCTCTCCCCATCTCTCTGCTCCCCTGCCTCCTCCCTTGTGTCCCCAGGTCTCCACCACTCTTTCGCTTGATTTCTCTGCCTTTTTCCTTCCTCCTTCTCTCCTGGGCTCCATCTCTTCAATCTCCTCTATCGGCTTCCCTGGCATCTCCCCAGGCCCCTGTCCCTCCTTGTCTTCATCATTTTCTGCCCCTCCCTAACCCCGTCAGGCTCTCTCTGTCCTCCTACGTCTCCCCAGTCCCCTTGTCCCATCGCTCTCCTCTCCTAGCTGCCTCCACTGCCCCCAGGAGCTCCCTTCCCCTCTGTCATCCTTTTTCTGTTCCCACTTGCCCTCGCTCATCCCTGCCCCAGGCAGGAACTGGTTAGAAACAGGTGAGATTCCAGCGGAAACTGGGTTCTCTGGGGGGAGGGGATGGAAGGCAGAGGGCCTGGTTGCCATGGTGCCCCCAGAGGGAGGAGGAGGGGTGGGGGCCTGGACTCTTGGGTCTGAAGGAGGTGGCACTGGGGGCCTAAAATCCTGGGGGCCTGGGACCTGCTCACCTGGGGCTGAGGAAGGAGGGCCTGGGGTCTGGACACCTGAGGCTGAGGGAGGGGGTCTGGGGCCTGTACACCTGGGGCTGAGGGAGGAGGGCACTGGGGGCCTAGACTCCTGGTTCTGAAGGAGGAGGGCTCTGGGGGTCTAGATTCCTGGTTCTGAAGGAGGAGGGTGCTGGGGGTCTAGACTCCTGGGTCTGGAGGAGAAGGGCCTGGGGTCTGAACTCCTGGGTCTGAGGGAGAAGGGGCCGGAGTTCCGGACACTTGGATTTGATGGGGGAGAGCCTGGGATCTGGACTCCTGGGTTTAAGGGAAGAGAGGATGGGGGCCTGGGGGCCTGGGTCTGGGGGCTCCTGAGCCTCTCATGCTAGAGAGAAGGGGTCTAGCCATGTAGGTGCCTGTCCAGCATCCCTTTCCCTGGGTCTGCAGAGCTCTCAGCAGGAACTATGGAAGAGAAAGCTGGATCTTCCCCTATTCATTTTGTCTGTCCTCGCAGTCTCTGTCTCTGTTACTTGTATCTGTTTCTGTACCTCTCTCTCCACATCCAGATGGTCTCTGGACTGTCCATTGCTCCTGCTTACTAAGTATTCATTCTAGGTAGTGGCACCTTGATTTCTTCAGTGATTTGTTCAGCAGTGAGCTTAAGAATCAATCTAGGCTGGGCGCGGTGGCTCAAGCCTGTAATCCCAGCACTTTGGGAGGCCGAGGCGGGTGGATCACGAGGTCAAGAGATCGAGACCATCCTGGTCAACATGGTGAAACCCCGTCTCTACTAAACATACAAAAAATTAGCTGGGCATGGTGGCGCGTGCCTGTAATCCCAGCTACTCAGGAGGCTGAGGCAGGAGAATTGCCTGAACCCAGGAGGCGGAGGTTGCGGTGAGCCGAGATCGCGCCATTGCACTCCAGCCTGGGTAACAAGAGCGAAACTCCGTCTCAAAAAAAAAAAAAAGAATCAATCTAGGCTACAAAGTCAGCCTTTGGACCTTTGCTGGAGCTGTTAGAAAAGATCTTTCCACTGTGGTTTTGGGGCTGGTCAGAGCCAGGGTTGGTGCTCCTGGGGCTGCCACATCACCATGCAGGGAGATAACTTGCCAGAGAGCAAAGACAACCCGAGGGAAGCAAAGCCCAAAGATACAGACAGTCTGATTCCTGGAGATGATTGGAAAACCTGGATCCAGCTGTGCCTGAAGCCCTCTTCTACCCCATAAAGTTCCTTTTATGGTTAAGTCAATTTGATTTGAGTTTCCGTCAGTGGCAATTAAAACAATCCAGATTTAAATAGTTTTGCTCAGTTCTGGGGACCCTGACCCCCTGCTGGCATCTTCACATCTCTTTCTCTCCCATCGAGCTGTCTTCCATTTCCAATTGGCAATGTTATCTCAGCGGGATGGAGGACATTTTTCATTGCCTTGACCACAGGCACACCTGACCCTCCCAGCCTATCAGTCTCCAAGTTTTATTCCTTTTGCCTCTTACCTCTCTCTGCTCCTTCCTCTCCTCTCTGCTCCCATAGCTCCCGCAGCCACTTAGACCTCATTCTCTCCTATTGGGACCCTTGCCCCAGCCTTCTTTTTGGTTTGTTCGTTTTTGAGACAGGGTCTCACTCTGTTCCCCAGGCTGGAGTGCAGTGGTATGAGAACAGCCTTGACCTCCCAGGCTCAAGCAATCCTTCTGCCTCAGTCTCCAGAGTAACTGGGACCACAGGACCACATCACCACGCCCAGCTAATTTTTTTTTTAAAGATGGGTCTCGATGTGTTTCCCAAGCTGGTCTCAAACTCCAGGGCTCGGGTGATCCTCCCACCTTAGCCTGCGAAAGTGCTGGGATTACAGGTGTGAGTCACCACGCCTGGCCCAGCCTCCTCGCCATCCCATCCTCCATTCTCTCGCCCTCATTCCTTTCCTCACAGGCGAGGCTCCAGAGGGGTCTTTCGGTGCCCAGCACTGACCTGCCCCTTCCCTCCCCACAGTCTTCCCAGGGCTCCCCAGTGCCTTGGACAACCCTTCAGCCCCTCACCTGGCTGAAAGAGCTGCGTGATCTAGCCCTACCTCTCTCTCCCACCTCACCCCCTCAAACATTCTCTAGCTACCCTTTATTAATTATTTTATATAAATAATCCCTCCCACACATCCTACCTTATTTCTGTCTCCACTCTTTTCACATGCTGTGTCTTCTGCCTGGAATGCTCTTTCAACCTCCTTTCCCCATGCCCCAAAATGCCCTCATCTTTTAATAAGAACTCAAATGCTCCTCTTCCAGGAAGCCCTCTCTGACTCATCCTCCTCCCTCTGCCTGTTGTTATCTGCTCCTTCTCCAGACCTCTGAACACTGCCCCCTACCCCATCTGTCTTGCTCAGAAATTTGTTTCCTGACTCATCTCTGGCTCTCCAGCATCACCCCACACAGGGCCAGGCTTCTGGGAAGTTCAGAATACATGAGTTGAATGAATACATGATTATTTCCATCTATTTCTGTCACTCACACTCAGTAGCCCCGTAACCCCATCTGCCCTGTCCCTCCTGGTCTTCACAAGCCAACATAAGGTGAAGAAGAGGACATGGGTTCTGACATCAAACAGACCAGCATCAGATACTGCTCCCAGGCTGTGCAATGTCAGGCAAATGTCTTCCCCTCCTGAGCCTCATCTTCCTCATCTCTTGCCTTCCTTAATGTTACCTTCAAGGGCTGTTGGTGCTTACATGAGGCAAGGTACAGCAACACCCCCAAATTCGAGCCAGGCACCAAGGAGGCACTCAAAAGGAGGTCGTTTCCTTTCCAGTCCTCTGACTCTGCGTCTTGCTTTGACTGTCTTTGTCTCTCCTCCACTGCATCTCTCTCTGCTCCTCTGTGTCTCTCTTCTTCCCTCTGGGGTTTGAGACTATATCTCCATCTCTCCAGGCCTCCATTGCTCTCTGTGACTTTGACTTTCTTCCCTTCTCTCTACCTGCCTCTGGAACCCTACCTCATCTCTCTGTGTGGCTTAATTTGCTTTTTTTTTTTAATTTGGGTTGTTTTATTTAATTATTTTGAGACAAGGTCTTGCTCTGTTGCTCAGGCTGGTGTGCAGTGGTGCAATCACAGCTCACTGCAGCCTCAACCTTCTAAGCTCAAGCGATTCTCCCGCCTCAGCCTTCCAAGTAGGCGGGACTACAGGCACGCACCACCACGCCTGGCTAATTTTTGTATTTTTGGGGTAAAGCTGAAATTTTACCATGTTGTCCAGCTTGGCCTTGAACTCTTGACTTCAAGCTATCTGCCCACCTCAGCCTCCCAAAGTGCTGGGATTACACTGTGTGTCTAAATTTGAATTCCTGTATCATACGTTTCTGTATCCCTGTATCTCACTGTCTGCATCTTATAGATTTCTGTGTATCTTCGTGTCTCCATCTTTCTCTCCCTGTCTTTCTCTCTGTACGTCTGTCTCTGTCTCCATCACCCTATTTCCCAGTCTCTGTTTCTCTGCCTCCATCTCTCTTTCCTGCTCTTTCTCTCTATGTCTCTTTCTCTGCCTCCATCACTCTGCCTGTTTCCCCATCTGTCTGCTTCTCTGTGTCTCCACCTCTCTATCTCCTTGCTTGTCTCTCTGCCTTACCCCGACCAGCTTTCCTCTGCCACTCACTCCATCTCTCTGGACCATCCCTGTCCCACTTCCTGGCCTGGCTTCTAGTCTAAGACACACATCCCTGAATCAGTGTTTTCCTCCGATGTCAGAAATACTGTCAGCATGGCAGTGGCAGCAGAGATGGCCGTAGCCCTGGTCAAAGGGTTTGCTTCCCACCTCCCTGTTCTCAGGGTTTGTTCTCTCCAGGGGGAGCACCAGGAGAACAAGTGAGTCTGTGTTTACACACATGTGTACATGCCTCTGAATGTGTCTGCATCTATCTTCAGGCACATTTGTGTGTAAATCTGTAGGTATTTGTGAAAACTCATTCATTCAGTCATCCATCCATCCATCCCTTCATCTATTTCTCCAACATCCCCCAATCCATCCAATCATCCATCCATCTACCTAACCCTCCACTCATCCCTCTCTTCATCTATTTCTCCAAAATCTATCCATCCATCCTCCATCTACTTCTTCACCTACCCACCCTATCATCCATTCCATCATCCATCCATCCGCCCAACCTCCACTCATTCATCCCTTTATTTCTGCAGCATTCATCCATCCATACAATCATCCACTCATCCATCCATTCCTTCATCTATTTCTCCATCATCCATCCATCCATCCAATGATCCATCTATCTTCTATCTGTTCAACCACTTACTCATCCATTCCTTCATCTATTTCTGCAGCATCTATCTATCCATCCTCCATCTAACTCTTCGTCTATCCATCCAATCACTCATGTATTCACTCAACCGTCCACTGATTCATCTATCCATTCCTTCATCTATTCCTGCAACATCCTTCTATTCATCCACCATTCTATCCATTTTCTATCCATCCAACCATTCACTCATCCATCCATCTATCCGTTTATTCCTTCATCAATCCTTCCAGCATCCATCCAGTCATGCACCCACCCATCAATACATCATATGTTCCTCCACTTATGCATTCACATGTTCACTCATTCATTGAACCAACTGATATGTATTGAGTGCCTCCCATGTGCCGGGTACTGTGCCAGGCAGCTGAGACACCACTGTGAACAAAACAAAGTGCTACTCCTATGGAGCTTGTGTGCTCGGCAGTCCTCAAAGTGCCAGACTCCCTCCTGCCCCCCAGGTCTTACGCGAACTGTTCCTTCTCCCTGGAACATTTCCCCTCCCCTCCCTCGTTTTCACCACCTGGCTTATGCCTACTCATCCTTCTGAGCTCAGCTGAAAATTCACTTTCTCAGGGACCTCCTTGACCTCTCTCAAACACACAGCACAATGAATATCCCTTCCTAGCGTTGATCCTAGTAGGAGGGTCCTAGTATATATAGTTATTTGATTATTATCTGTCTCTTCCACTAGACCATGAGCTCTTCCAAGCCTGGCATTTTAGTCTGTTTTGTTCCCAGCTGAATTTCTGGTGCCCCCAAAAATGCCTAGCACACATTAGGTGCTCAGAAAGTATTTCTTAAATGACTGCATGAATTGAGTTGAAGGAATGTGGAAGAGTCTATCTCTGTCTCCTGGCTCCCTGTCCAGTGCTCTTTATATTGTCCTATACTCCTAGCAGCAGTAACATGCAAGTCCTCAAATAGGTTGTAGATGTAAACAGCATGGTGGTTACAGGCAAGGGCTCTGGATTCAGATCCACTCGGTTTTTTGTTTTTTCTTTTTGTTTTTTGAGACAAGGTCTCACTCTGACATGCAGACTGGAGTGCAGTGGCACAGTCATGGCTCACTGCAGCCTCCATTTTCCTACAGCCTCAACTTCTGGGACTCAAGCAATCCTCCCACCTCAGCCTCCCCCTCTCCCAAGCAGCTAGGCTACAGGCATGTGCCACCATGCCCAGCAAATTTTTGTATTTTTTTGTAGAGATGGGATCTCACTATGTTGTCCAGCAAGTCTCGACTCCTGAGCTCACACAATCCTGCCGCCTTCAGCCTCCCAAAGTGCTGAGATTATAGGTGTGAACCACTGCAACTGGTGCAGACCCATACACTTTTTAGTCTCCACTCACACTTTCCAGATGCATGACCTTGGACAGGGCACTTCCCTTGTTAGGCCTCAATTTCCTCAGTCGTCAAGTCCAGCTAAAGTTTAAATGAGCAAATGCATTTAGGTTTTAGTTATGACAACATTAAACACTAGCCATTTTTCCTAAGCGTCTTCCATGAATTTAATTTAAGCCTCAAAATAACTCAATGAGATAGAATATGATGTTTTTTTTTTTGAGACAGAGTCTCACTCTCGCGCCAGGCTGGAGTGCAGTGGTGCAGTCTTGGTTCACTGCAATGTCTGCCTCCCAGGTTCAAGTGATTCTCCTGCCTCAGCCTCCTGAGTAGCCAGGACTGCAGGCCTGCATCATGATGCCTGGCTAATTTTTGTATTTTTTAGTAGAAACGGGGTTTACCATGTTGGCCAGGATGGTCTCAATTGCTTGACCTCGTGATCCACCTGCCTCAGCCTCCCAGAGTGCTGGGATTACAGGCGTGAGCTACCACACTTGGCCAAGATAGAATATGATTTTTAAAAGTATTATTATCTGCACTTACAGAGAGAGAAACTGAGGCATGGAGAATATAAGTAATCCTTTCAAGGTTGCATGGAGAGGGGAGCAGAGCTGGGATTTGAATCCCAGTGCTCTGTCCCCAAAGTCACACAGACAACCAGTGCACCACGGCTGCCTCTCAATGCCTGGGCAGCCTCCGAATCCGAGCATCTCTTTGGAAACATGTCATGGCAGCCTGGCAGGCCCATCTGTGTTCCTGTCTCTGAGTATGTGCGTCACTGCATGTCTCTCCCTGTGGAATGGGGCTACCTGTGGACCCTGGGCAGGCCCAGCAGGGTGCAAGCGTCAGGCCATGAGAGTCGGCACCGGGACCTGCATGCATGGTCCGTAGGTGTACACCCGCGCATGCTACCCTGGGTGTAAACGCACATCCATCTGGGGGGATGCAAGAAGCCACAAGGATGGGACTCTGGGCAAACCTGGGAGGCATTTCTGGGGGTTCTGTGGTAGGATAATGACTGTGAGATGTACGCATAGGCAGCAGTAGGGGTGGGGTGTGATCTAATTAGAGGAAGGACCTAGGACGCTTGCTTGAAGTTGAATTTGCAGAAGCAGCAAGCGATTTTTACTTTATTTGTTTTGTCATTTTTATTTCTTGCTCTAAATATTTATTTATTTTAACTTTATATTTTTGAGACAGGCTGGAGTGCAGTGGCACATTCTTGGCTAACTGCCACCTCTACCTCCCAGGTTCACGTGATCCTCCTGCCTCAGCCCCTAAGATAGCTAGAACTACAGGGTTGCATCACCACACCTGGCTAATTTTTGTACAGACAGGGTTTTGCCATGTTGCCCGGGCTGATCTTGAACTTCTGAACTCAAGTGATCCACCCACCTTAGCCTCCCAAAGTACTAGGATTACAGGCATGAGACACTGCACCTGGCCTATTTATTCTTGAGATGGGATCTTGCTCTGTTGCCCAGGCTGGAGTTCAGTGGTGCAGTTATAGCTCACTGCAGCCTCAAAATCCTGGGTTCCAGCAATCCCCCCACCTCAGCCTCCTGCATAGGTGGGACTACAGGCATGCGCCACCACACCCACTAGTATTGTTTTTGTTTTTTTGTTTTTGTTTTGTAGAGATGGGGTCTCACTATGTTGTCCAGGATAGTCTCAAACTCCTGGACTTCAAGTGATCCTCCCTTCTCGGCCTAAGTATTGAGATTTACAGGTGTTAGCCCAGCCTGATTTTTACTTAGAGGTTATATTTATTTGAATGTCACTGATTGCGGGTCAGCACTGAGGGGGCCTCCAAGCCATCTCTCCAGGCTACACAGATCTAGTTCATGCTTGTCCAACCCATGGTCTGAGGCCCCCAAGCAGCCCAAGATGGCTTGGAATGCAGCCCAACACAAATTTGTAAACTTTCTTAAAACATCACGAGACTTTTTTGGTAATTGTTCTTTTTTTTAGCTCATCAGCTATCGTTAGTGTTACTGTATTTTATGTGTAGCTCAAGACAACTCTTCTTCCAATGCAGTACAGGGAGGCCAAAGGATTAGATACCCCTGAGCTAGACCTTACCCAAGGGATTTAACCTCCACGGGCCTCAGTTGTCTCCTCTGTGAAATGGGAGTGGCATAATTGCACCCAAGGGAAAATTAAATGAGAAAATGCTTTCAAAGCACTTAGCACTTCACCACTTACAGGAAGTGACAATTGCAATTAACTGCTATTAATATACCAGAAACTGTTACTTGCTGCTTTTGAGAAATATTCATTAAGCACTTAGTTGGTAGCAATGTTTTGTCTACACTGACTGGTTTCTCAAACTGTGGATCCCTTGGAAATACGTTTGTGGTATGTATTTTACTGATGAGGTAATGAGGGCTCAGAGCAAGAGGTGCACACAGGCAGGAGGTGGCCCAGGTGGGATTCAAACCCAGGTCCCTGCTAGTACCTCTATCCTGGCCGTGGCACTGTACCTTTGAGTCTCAGCTTCCCCTTCCACCACCGGCCTTCAGAGCGGCTCAGGTGGGAGGGCCTGAAGTCCTGGGTTCCTGGGAAGAGGGGCCTGGGGTCCCGGACTTCTACCTGTGTGATAGAGGGGCGGAGAACCTGGCCCCAGACCATGGAGAAGCAGCGTGTCATGATCCCAGATCTCTGGATCCCCAATGTGGAAACGCACTTGGTCTCTGATGCCTTGGCCCCAGGAAATCTCCCTGCTTCCTTGCTGAGGCCAAGTGATTTCGGCTTTCTGGCCGCGGGTTTGGAGCCGGGGAAGGAGGGAGGGTGCAGGGGGAGGAGCCGTAGACCTGCGACAGTGGCAAGGGGAGGAGCCAAGCCGGCACCGCGGCGGGGCGCGCGGGGCTGCGGCGGCGGTGGTGGCGGCAGCGGCAGCGGCAGCTCTAGGTGAGTCCGCTCCTCCCCTCCCCCAGCCACAGCTCCCGCCCCAGCTAGATCCCGGTGGTCGGCCTCGGCGCGTGGGGGCAGGGTAGGTGCAGAGGCGCGTGGATCTCGGGCCGGGTAGTGGGAGCAATGCAGCCCTCTCCGGCCACCCCGGGGGACGGACACGTGGCCTTGGAAGGGGGTCCCGAAATACCTGGGTGTACCCCACCCCTCGCCCACCGACCTCCAGCGCGTGGGGATCGTTTCCCATTCCACGGCCCCTAAGGACTTAGGGCTCCATGACTTTTCGAAGTCCCGGACATCATTCCCCTCCCCTGCAGCGTCTTGGGACCCCAGCATCTTAACCCCCACAACCTTAAAAAAAGAAAAAAAAAAAAATTCCCATCCTCTCTGCAGCCCAGGGAGGCATTAAGGACTTCAACTCCCAGCAGCCCCTGCAGCGTCGGGTCTATGAAGCCGCAGCTTCGCGAGCGCGAGGCCTGCCGGGAATTGTAGTCTCTTAGCCTTTAACGGGAGCTGGGGGTCCGGGGGTGGGAGGGGGGTGGCCGGGCTCCCAGTGAGTCGCCTGGGGTCGGGCAGCTGGGCTCGAGGAAAGCAAGATGTGACTCTTAAGCTGAGCTTTTTCTCTCACCTCAGCCCGTGGATCAGACTTCCCCTTTCATCACCCAGCGTGTGGGGACGGGTCCACAGTCCCTTGTCCGCCCGACAACCCCCATGGGCTGCCGCCCGCCGCCGCCCCGGCTGCCACCCAGGACGCGGCAGAGATAAGCTCAGGTGAGTGTGACCATGCCTGTCTTGGAGTCCTGGCCTTCTGCAGCACCCCCACGACACCTGTCCATTTGTGAGCCCTGGTCTGTCTGTTCCTAATTCCCCTGCATCCCCTTCAACCGGTCTTGATGCCTGGCTCTGAGCCATGTGTCACTAATTCCCCCTCTCCCCACATTCACCTCTCCCTCCTAGCCCCCTCTCATTTATGTGCTCATCCAGCCTTCCCTTCTGAACCCATGTCTGTCTGCCCAGCCCTCCTCTTTCTCCTTTTGTCTGTCTGTGGTCTCTAGCCATCATCTACCGCCCTTTATTTCCGCACCCATGTATCCTCCCATTCGACTGTTTCTCTTTCAAAGACATTTCTGCCCACACTCCTGCCTGCCCCTCTTCACCGTCCCTCTTCCCCTCGTCTCTTGAGCCCCCATGGATTAATTACACCTCAGTTCATTCCTTGTCACTGTCCATCCCAAGTCTCAATCATTGACTTCCTTCTGCTGTCTGTTCACCTCTCCCTGTCCTCCGAGCCTCAGGCTGGCCTTTTCATCATCTCTGTCTCTGCTCCCTGCATCCCTTCCTCCCTCAACGTGGTCTCCATCTCTGCATCTCCACCTCTCCACCCCAGCTACCACTGTACCTGTCCACCTCCTATCTCTCTACGTGCATGCATCCCTCTCTCCTGGCCCTCCCCTCGTCTACCCCAGTCTGGCCTCCTTCTTGGTCCCTGGACCCTCCAAGTGCTCCCTCCCACCCTAAACCCCCATTCATCCTGTTCCTACGCTCTAAAACGTTTTTCTCTACGATGCCTTTCCCGACCCCGGCACCACTGCTGTCTGCCTGTGGCTGGCTCCATGTCACCCTTCAGGTCTGGAAGAGCCCTCCCTGACCACCCCTCTCTGAGTTCCTTTGTGGCACATCCTCCAGCTGTGTCCTGTGGAGCACTCCTCACAGTCTGAGAGTGACCCGTTTGTGTGTATGTTTTTGTTTGCTTGTTTCCTCTATGTCTCCTCTTGTTGGATTGTGACCCCAGGAGGTCAGGGAACTCCAGGACCTTGTTCTCTGCTGGATTCGCAGCAACCAGCATAGCATGCAGGGTGTAGTTGGTGCTGGACGGATGTTAGCTGAATGAATGAATGATGAATGGCTGGCACCTTGTCTGCTCATCCCTAACTCCTGTTCCTTCATCTGTGCAGCCCTAATCTTTGTTTCCTCGTCTGTCTGTCCCTTTATTTGTGCATCCTGATTCTTTGTCCCTTCACTGCCCTTCTCTGTCTTCCTCCTTGTTCATTTGTCCCTATTCTGTCCTCTACTCCATTTACGCTGATCTCTGTCCCCTTGGCTTATCCAGCCCCTGTTACTCTCTTCATCCCTAATTTCTGCCCTCTTGTCTGTCCGTTCCTAATTCCTTTTCCTTGTCCATCCCGCTGTAATACCTGTCCTCTTGTCCTCCCTCAAATCTTCATCCCTCATCCATCTGTCTCTAATCATCGTCCCCTTTGCCCATCCTTCCTTTGCTCGGTGTCTCCTTCCACCCTTATCTCCACACCTGCCCACCCTTCTCTCCCATTCTGTTTCCCATCTGCACCCTTGCCCCACTCCTCCCACGCACAGGACCAGACGGCCACCATGTCAGGGGACTATGAGGACGACCTCTGCCGGCGGGCACTCATCCTGGTCTCAGACCTCTGTGCACGAGTCCGAGATGCTGACACCAATGACAGGTGCCAGGAGTTCAATGACCGAATCCGCGGCTATCCCCGGGGTCCAGATGCAGGTCAGCACCCCTGGCTGTTTTGGCCAGCCCCCTGCCTGCATGGCCAGGAGACTCAGAGCAGAGCTGCTCAGCTTTCTGTTGCCTGTGGGGCCAGTCCCTCATAGAGTCTTGCCCCCATCCTGCCTGCTGCTACCCCTCTCCCAAACCTCTGATCCAAGGAGAAAGCTTTGTGGTCCACTTGACCCCTGACTTTTTGAGTTTTGCCCTGTGGGCCTCCCTCTGACTACCGCCACCAAACGTCCCCTTCAGAGATCTCTGTGCATCTTGTGTACATCTCAGGCTCTTGAGTCAGACTGTCTGACTTGTTTGGGTTCAAATACCACCTCCCCCACTTTATTAATAACTGCATGGCTATAGGTGAGTGACTTTTCTTCTGAGCCTCAGTCTCCTTGTCTGGAAAATGGGGATAATAAAAGGGACGCGTCATAGAGCAGATGAAAGACTTAAAGGATGTAACACCTGGGAAGCACTTAGAGCAATGCTGGGCACACAGTGGCCATTCATTCAACTTTGGGGCTCACCTACCGAGCCTGTGAGGTCCTTACACACCTCACGTCTCCGTGATTACTCACAGTGACCCCTTGTGGGGTATCTAAGCCCCATTTTCAACAGGGCAAACTGAGGCTGAGAAAGGTGAAGTGACCTGTCCAAGGTTACACAGCTAAAAAGCAGCAGGGTTCTGGGAACCAGGAAATGTTGAGTCTCATTGTCCAGCTGAGGAAACGCTGAGCAGAAGCAGCGTGTGCTGAGTGGTTACAAGCATAGTCACACTTGCTGAGCACCAGATATGCAGGATGTCCAGGTGACAGTCATGAGGGACAAGGGCCAGAGAGCAGCAGCAGTCCCTTGCCCAGAGGCTCACAGCCTGTAGGTAGCAGAGCCAGAATTTGATCTTGCATAGTCTAGTACAGCACTGTAGTTTGGGGGTCCCTGAGACCACCCTCAGGTTCAATGATTTGCTAGAATCATTGACTCACAGAACTCAGGAAACTGTTTTCTTGTTGTTTTTGTTTGTTTGTTGAGGCGGTGTTTCACTCTTGTTGCCCAGGCTGGAGTGCAATGGCACGATTTCTGCTCACTGCAACCTGCACTTCCCAGGTTCAAGCTATTTTCCTACCTCAGCCTCCCAAGTAACTGGGAATACAGTCACCTGCCACCATGCCCAGCTAATTTTTTGTATTTTTAGTAGATATAGGGTTTCACCATGTTGGCCAGGCTGGTCTCGAACTCCTGACTTCAAATGATCCATCCACCCGCCTCAGCCTCCCAAGAGTCCTGGGATTAGGCGTGAGCCACCATGCCCAGTTGGAAATTGTTATACTCATGGTTATGGTTTATTATAGTGAAAGGATACAGACTGAAGTCAGCAAAAGGAAGAGGTGCCCAGGACAGAGTCCAGGACAGACCAGGTGTGAGCTTCTGGTCATCTTCTCCCAGTGGAGTGTTTAATTTTCCTAGCAATGATGTGTGACAGCATGCACAGCGTATTACCAAGCAGGACAGCTAACCTGAGCCTTCGTGTGTGGAGTTTTTATTGGGGGATTATCCCATATATGTGGCTGATCACTGGTGTGGCTGACTTTAGTCTCCAGCTCCTGTAGAGGCTGAGCTGGAGGCCTCCAGCATACATCACAGTGTTAGCATAGACTATCATGCACGATCCAAGGCCCAGGTAAACAAAGACACTCTAATCAGACAGGACTTTCCACGGGCTTAGAGGTTCCCTCCCAGGAGCTGATCACCTTTCTGTGGGCAAGGTGAATCTTCTACTGCACAACTATACTGCCTCTCCATGCCCAAATAGCTCCCCAGTCTGTGCAGGCAGGAATGGGGAATCTGTCAGGGTTTGTGGGATTCACATTTTGAGTTGGACAGGGTCTGAATCAGACTGGCAGTGAGACAAAGCATCTGTTTAATTCTTCTCCACAATGACCCTGTTTTCTCAATTCACCCTGTATCCAGGAGGCTGGTAAAGTCCTTGTCTCTGGTTTCTAAGAGGCCCCCCAGAATGCTCAATGAGTGTTGGTCACTTAAAAAGGAGCACTCTGGCCAGGCATAATGGTGCATGCTTGTAATCCCAGAACTTTGGGGAGCCAAGGTGGATGGATCACCTGAGGCCAGGAGTTTGAGACCAGCCTGACCAACATAGCAAAACCCCATATATACTAAAAATACAAAAATTAGCCAGGCTTGGTGGTGCCCACCTGTTGTCCCAGCAACTTGGGAGACTGAGGTACAAGAAGTGTTTGAACTCAGGAGATGGAGGCTGCAGTGAACTGGGATCATGCCATTGCACTCCAGCCAGAAGATAGAGTGAGACTCAAAAAAAATCACCCTAAGAGGGAGGGGAGAAGGAAACCCAGGGTTCTTCTGCCAGTGCCTGGTGTATATGTTTCTGCAGGGCAACTTCCTTTCTCTCAGAGCCTGTTTTCTCACCTGTAAAATGGCAAGTCATTCCGAAGTTACATAATATCATAAGGATTAATATCCATCACTGTAGCTTCACTGAGCAGTACAGGACCAGAAGTTATCCCCTTCCTGCCGTGTGTCCCCTAATGTAACTGGACACAGCCATTCCACTCAGCTGTTCTTGCTGGCACTGGCCTGGCTATCTGCTTCCCCACCATAATCCACTGTCTGTTTGGAGTAGGGATTTCCCCTGTCTTCTACTTTGCCAGTACCCAGGAGTCCATTTCAAAACAAATTCCCATTCCTTGAAGGTAATTTCTGAAAAACCCCACTCCTGGTACCAATTATTCAAGATGCCAAAAACCTTTGGCTGTAAGAACAGTGCTATACTTGGGTTTCTCTGCAAGGCATATCAGCACATATGTGGCATTCAGAATGTGTTAGCTATGGTGCTGAATGCACATAGTGATAGCAATAAGATTTATTCTAGTAAAAATTCACATTTGAACTACTATTTATTGGGAAGCATTGAGGTGTGATAGCATTATGGTAAAGACCATGGACTCTGAAGCCAGGCTTCTGAGGCTTAAATCCTGGCTCTACCACCTATCAGCTCTGAACTTTGAGCAGGTGACTGTCGGTCTACTGACCTCAGTTTTCTTTTGTGGAAAACAGGGATAAATATATTGCCAACCTCATGTGGTGCTTGATAAGTTTAAATAACCTGATGCCTATAAAGTACTGAGGTGTCTGGTATGTAATCACCCCTCAACATATGTTAATATCTTCCACCTGTGATTTACCTTCTGCATTCCTTCAAACACCGTGAGGGGGAAGAACTGATTTTTCCTACTTGGAAAATGGGAAATGTAAGGTTCAGAGTGGTAATGATACGTTTCCAAGGCCACACAGCAAGTGTGATTTGAACCCTCACCTGCTTAACTGTGTAATTCAGGGTCCACGCTTCCTTGATCATCTCTGAGCATTTTGGAGGACCTTGGTGTTACCTCAGATGTGTTCTCTTACAGAGAGGTGGCATAATCTAGTGATTAAGATAATAAAATCTGGAGACAGACTGCAGGATTCAAATCTCCGATCTGTCATTTATTACCTGTAAAACCTTAAACAAATCACTGAATCTCTCAGTGTCTGTTTCCTCATCTTTAAAATGGTTACATAGAAATACTGGGCTGGGCGCAGTGGCCACATATGTAATCACAGCATGTTGGGAGGCCAAGGTGGGAAGATTGCTTGAGGTCAGGAGTTCAAGACTGGCCTGGGCAACATAGCAAGACCTTGTCTCTACAAAAAATTTTAAAAGTTAGCCAGGTGTGATAGCACGTACCTGTAGTCCCAGGTTCTTGGGGACTACAAGAAGACTGCTTGAGCCCAGGAGTTCAAGGCTGCAGTGAGCTGTGATCATGCCGCTGTACTCCAGCCTGGGTAATACAGACTCCATCTCTTTAAAAAAATACAGTATGGCCAGGCATGGTGGCTCACACCTGTAATCCCAGCACTTTGAGAGGCCGAGGTGGGTGAATCACGAGGTCATATCGAGACCATCTTGGCCAACATGGTAAAACCCTGTCTATCATAAAAATACAAAAATTAGCCAGGCGTGGTGGCACACGCCTGTAATCCCAGCTACTCAGGAGGCTGAGGCAGGAGAATCACTTGAACTCAGGAGGCAGAGGTTGTGGGAGCTGAAATTGTGCCATTGCATTCCAGCCTGGGCAACAAGAGCAAAACTATCTCAAAAAAATAAAATGCAATACTTACCTTGTAGAGTTGTAGAGCATAAATTAAATGATACATGTAAAATGCCTGGTACTGGCAATCGCACAATTGCATGGCAAATACAAAGGGTTAACTCTGGGGACAGCAGAGGGAGGATGGACTGTGGTCCCACCCTGACCCCTACCTCTGTCCTCATTCTCTCTAGACATCTCCGTGAGCCTGCTGTCAGTCATCGTGACATTCTGTGGCATTGTCCTTCTGGGTGTCTCTCTCTTCGTGTCCTGGAAGTTGTGCTGGGTGCCCTGGCGGGACAAGGGAGGCTCAGCAGTGGGCGGTGGCCCCCTGCGCAAAGACCTAGGCCCTGGTGTTGGGCTGGCGGGCCTGGTAGGCGGCGGCGGGCACCACCTGGGGACTGGCCTGGGTGGTCATCCTCTGCTGGGTGGCCCACACCACCATGCCCATGCTGCCCACCATCCACCCTTTGCCGAGCTGCTGGAGCCAGGCAGCCTGGGGGGTTCTGACACCCCTGAACCCTCCTACTTGGACATGGACTCGTATCCAGAGGCCGCAGCAGCTGCAGTGGCCGCTGGGGTCAAACCGAGCCAGACATCCCCTGAGCTGCCCTCTGAGGCAGGAGCAGGCTCTGGGTTGCTCCTGCTGCCCCCCAGTGGTGGGGGCTTGCCCAGTGCCCAGTCACATCAGCAGGTCACAAGCCTGGCACCCACCACCAGGTGAGAGAGGATACTGGGCTGGGGGTCCCCTCTGACCTTCTGCTCCTCCTCTGTGTCTCTTTCCCATCTATGGCTTTTATAAGTTCAGGATTTGGAGGAGAATTGGGGTATTGACTCCTGGATCCTGGAGGTGGAGGTGTCTCAGCTGAGACCCGCAGGCTGAGCGAGTTAGCCAGGCAAGGAGGCAGGGCTGTGACTTGGGCATTCTAGGCGAAGGGAGTGCCCCAGGCAAAGATGAGAGGAGAACAAGATCGTAGTGCATTGTGGGAACAGCCCTTAGTCACCAAGGCATGAGAATAAGTTTGGGGGAAAAAAAAAAAACTTCAGGCTGGGTGTGGTGGCTCACATCTGTAATACCAGCACTTTGGGATGCCGAGGTGGCTGGATCCCTGGAGGTTAGGAGTTCAAGACCAGCCTGGCCAATATGGTGAAACCTCATCTCTACTAAAAATACAAAAAAAAAAGAAAGAAAGAAAAGAAAGCCAGGCATGGTGGTGCTTGCCTGTAATCCCAGCTACTCAGGAGGCTGAGACAGGAGAATCGCTTGAACCCTGGAGCCAAGATCGCACCACTGTACTCCAGCTTGGGCGGCAGAGCGAGACTCCATCTCAATAAAAAAAAAAAAAAAAAAGGAAAAGAAAACTTCAGAGATGTGGCTACAGACACCAGACCACATGGGGCTTTAAGTGCCAGGCTGAGGGTCTGGGACTTTGTCCTGAGGGCACTGAGGAGCCACGGGGGCGGGGGCTGTGAGCAGCGGAGGAGCAGGGTCAGCTCTGGGTGTAGAAGGAACCCTCTGGGGCCATATGAGAGTGGACTGGAGGGAGACAATGGAGGCTGAGAGTCCAGGCAAGAGAGGACAAGGCCTGAGCTGTTACCAGGACAGTGGGGCTACCGAGGAGAGATGGCCGGGGAGATTAAGAGAAGGGCAGAAGAGGGTTCAAAGAAGGTCTGTGTTTGGGGTCCATGGAGAAGCATCCTGGGTCACCAGCTTGAGATCCAGAGGAGGTTACTGGAAGCTGGTGCCTGCACAGGTCTGGGCTGGAACTAGCTTTGATATGGGGAGAATGAGGCTGGGTGTGGTGGCTAACACCTGTAATCCCAGCACTTTGGGAGGCCGAGGCGGGTGGATCACCTAAGGTCAGGAGTTCAAGAGCAGCCTGACCAACATGGTAAAACCTGTCACCACTAAAAATATAAAAACTAGCTGGGTGTGGTGGCATGTGCCTTTAATCCCAGCTATTCGGGAGGCTAAGGTAGGAGAATCGCTTGAACCCGGGAGGTGGAGGTTGCAGTGAGCCAAGATAATGCTATTCCACTCCAACCTGGGCAACAAGAGCAAAACTCTGTCTCAGTAAGAAAGAAAGAAAAGGAAGGGAGGGAGAGAAGGAGGGAGGGAGGGGAATGCCCCCAGATACCAATGGGGAAACTGAGGCTCAGAGAGCACAGCGGCCTGATCAAACTCAGAGTGAGCAAAGGAGGGGACTTGTGGCCACCTGGCTGGGGGTGGAGGGAAAGGCAGGAAGGAGCCTCCAGATCTTTGCATGCAGTCAAAGATCAGAGTCACTGACCTCACCTTGGTTTCCCCTCACCCCCTACAGGTACCCAGCCCTGCCCCGACCCCTCACCCAGCAGACTCTGACCTCCCAGCCGGACCCCAGCAGTGAGGAGCGGCCACCCGCCCTGCCCTTACCCCTGCCAGGTGGCGAGGAAAAAGCCAAACTCATCGGGCAGATTAAGCCAGAGCTGTACCAGGGGACTGGCCCTGGTGGCCGGCGGGGCGGTGGGGCCCCGGGCTCTGGAGAGGCAGGCTCAGGGGCACCGTGTGGCCGCATCAGCTTTGCCCTGCGGTACCTCTATGGCTCAGACCAGCTGGTGGTGAGGATCCTGCAGGCCCTGGACCTCCCCGCCAAGGACTCCAATGGCTTCTCAGACCCTTACGTCAAGATCTACCTGCTGCCCGACCGAAAGAAAAAGTTTCAGACCAAGGTCCGGGGCAGCTGTGGGCTGGATACTGGGGTCTCACAGAGAGGGAGCTGGGGGCCTGGACTCCTGGGTCTGAGAGAGGAGTGGGCTGGGGGCCTGGACTCCCGGGTTCCGTGGAGGAGGGGCTGGGGGCCTGGATTCCTGGGTCCTGTGGAGGAGGGGATTGTAGAGACGGTGTCTGTCTCCTGTGGCCCATCCCCACCAGGTGCACAGGAAGACCCTCAACCCTGTCTTCAATGAGACGTTTCAATTCTCGGTGCCCCTGGCTGAGCTGGCCCAGCGTAAACTGCACTTCAGCGTCTATGACTTTGACCGCTTCTCGCGGCACGACCTCATTGGCCAGGTGGTGCTGGACAACCTCCTGGAGCTGGCTGAGCAGCCCCCTGACCGCCCGCTCTGGAGGGACATCGTGGAGGGCGGCTCGGTCAGTGGCCCCCTCCCCTGACCTTCCCCTTCCCAGGACCCCGAGACCCCCCAGGTTGCAAGCCCCCTGCCCTCAGAGTTCATAGCCACTTCACTTCTCCCTGCATTTCTCTGTTAAAATGTATCGCACTGAGGACGATTGGAAACTTACAGGCAAGAACAGAGAATGATACAGTGGACACCCTTATTCTCCCTGAGGTCGCCAAATATTATTGTCAGGCCTGGATCTGGTTTTCCAACCTCTCACCCACATTGCCATCAGTGCCTTTCTGCCTCAACCCCATGACTTCTCCCCTCTCACCCCAGACTTCTGACCTTCCAGCTTCCTGACTTTCCAATGTCTGGACTTCTGGAAACCCCAATCCCTCAATAATTTCTGAACTTTGGAATTTTCCAAACCCCTGGCACTGGAACTCTTTCCTATTCTGACCCTCTGTTTTTCCGTGGTCCCTGCCCAAACCCTGGTAGCCCAATCCCCTAGACCTCAGCCATCCTGGGGGCCCCAATATCCTGACACTCCCCAGTTCTCCCAGCATCCAGATCATAGGGCCCAGTGGCCTATTCCTTATTCCTTAACACCCCTGGCACCTCATTCTCTCTATACCTCCAGCCCCTCCCCAGTCCCACTCTTAGGTCCTTGTTGTATGTCCTGAGCTCTTCTGCCCCCAGATCTCACATCCTCAACCCTACGGTGCCTGTCCTCCAATTCGAATCTGTGAATTATCCAACATTCCAGGTCCCTGCCCATCTGGGGTAGCTGTGCATGTGATTCAGGGAGGGCTGTCTTTATATGAGGAAGGGACTAGCTCTGACCGCCTCATGGCCCTCCTCAAGGTCCTTTCCTTCTCCCAGCCTCAGTTTCCCCATCTGTCCAGTTGAGCTGGGTCTATAGCTCTTCCTGCAGGCTTCTTCATGGGGCTCTCCCCAGCCTACCTGCTTCACCCCTCCAAGCCCAGCCTCTGGGACTGAAGTGCCTCAGTTTTAAGGTCCTGTTCCCAGGGCCCCTGTGTGTCCCACCAGCTCCCCCTCCCAGTCACCACTTGTGGAAGCCCCACACCAGAGCTTTCTTTCTGTATCCGCGCTGTGCAGGAAGTAGGGTGTCTAAGTCTACGTTTCTCTCTCTCCGGTCTTTGCCCCTCCACTCTTCCTTCTAGGTCACTATCACTGTCTCTGGATCTTTATACACCCCAACCCACTGTCTCTGTCCCTTTCTCTCTCTGGGCCTCTGTCTCTCTCTGGGTCTCTCTCTATATATATATCTGGGTCTCTGTCCCCCTCCCTCTCTGGGTCTCTGTCCCCATCTCTCTGGGCCTCTGTCTCCCTCTGAGTCTCTGTCTCTGTCTCTGGGCCTCTGTTCCTCTTACTTTAGAACTTTGTGGGTCTGTTTTTCTGTCTGTATCTCAGTTTTTTTGGCTTCTGTCTAAGTCAGTCTCTCTCTCTCTCTCTCTCTCTCTCTCTCTCTCTCTCTCTCTCTCTCTCTCTCTCTCTCCCTCTCTCTCCCTCTCCCTCTCTCCCTCTCTCTCCCTCTCCCTCTCCCCCCCCCTCCCCCTGCACTTATGTCTCTTCCAGTCTTCCCTGCAGAACAAATAGGCTTTGACTGTAACGGGCGGCTGTAACCAGGGAGTTACTGGGCCTTGGCCCAGAGTCAGATTGTTAAGTGGATCGGAAACCTGAGCCCTGGATGTCAGGGTGGAGAGCGGGAGGCCCCAGAGAGAAAATCAGGAAGAGTTGAAGAGGGGCTGAGGCAAGATACCGCTGACCTTTTCCCCAACTGCAGGAAAAGGCAGATCTTGGGGAGCTCAACTTCTCACTCTGCTACCTCCCCACGGCCGGGCGCCTCACCGTCACCATCATCAAAGCCTCTAACCTCAAAGCGATGGACCTCACCGGCTTCTCAGGTAAGGGTCCTGGGTCTAAGGGAAGAGGGGCCGGGGGCCTGGACTCCTGGGTCCGACAGAGGAGGGGCCGGGGGCCTGGACTCCTGGGTCTGAGGGAGGAGAGGCCGGGGGCCTGAGGTCCCAGACACCTGGGTCTCAGGAAGGGAGTCTGTGGTTCCTTACTTCATCGCTGCTCCCAGACCCCTACGTGAAGGCCTCTCTGATCAGCGAGGGGCGGCGTCTGAAGAAGCGGAAAACCTCCATCAAGAAGAACACGCTCAACCCCACGTATAACGAGGCGCTGGTGTTCGACGTGGCCCCTGAGAGCGTGGAGAACGTGGGGCTCAGCATCGCAGTAGTGGACTACGACTGGTGAGGGGCGCACCGGGCTGGGTGTGTGGCAGGAAGGCTGGGTGGGGACAGGCTTTTCCACCGCCCTCCCCGGGGCCTCACCGACCCCAACCCGCAGCATCGGGCACAATGAGGTGATCGGCGTGTGCCGCGTGGGCCCTGATGCCGCCGACCCGCACGGCCGCGAGCACTGGGCGGAGATGCTGGCCAACCCCCGCAAGCCCGTGGAGCACTGGCATCAGCTAGTGGAGGTGAGTGGGGTCCCGCACGGCACCCGCCCAGCACCCCCACAGTCTCGGCCCCTTCATTCATAGAAACAACGCAAACGTCTTTTCATTTATTTATTTATTTGTTTATGAGACGGAGTCTCACTCTGTCCTCCAGGCTGGAGTGTAGTGTCGCGATCTCGGCTCACTGCAACCTCCGCCTCGCCAGGTTCCAGCGATTCTGCTGCCTAAGCCTCCTGAGTAGCTGGGTTACAGGCATGTGCTGCCACGCCCAGCTAATTTTTGTATTTTTAGTAGGGACGGGGTTTCACCGTGTTGTCCAGGCTGGTCTTGAACTCCTCACTTTGGCCACCTCGGCCTCCAAAGTGCTGGGATTACAGGCGTGAGCCACCGCGCCCAGCTGTGTGTGTGTGTGTGTGTGTGTGTGTGTGTGTGTGTGTGTGTGTGTGTCAGTGTCAGAGTCTAGCCTTTGTTGCCCAGGCTGGAGTGCAATGGCGTAATCTTGGCTCACTGCAACCTCCGCCTCCAAGGTTCAGGCAATTCTCCTGCCTCAGCCTCCTGAGTAGCTGGGATTACAGGTGTGTGCCACCATGCCCAGCTAATTTTTTTTTGTAGTTCTTTAGTAGAGATGGGGTTTCTCCATGTTGGTCAGGCTGATCTTGAGCTCCCGACCTCAGCCGCCTCAGCCTTCCCAAGTGCTGGGATTACAGATCTGAGCCACTCCGCCCAGCCCACCTTGCGTCCTTATGAGCCACAGAGTCCGGTGTCTTAGGTTCCAGTCCCTGCTGTGCCAACTTTAGCTGTGCAGCTTAGAGCCAGTTACCCAAATGCTCTGTGCCTCAGTTTACCCAGTGGGAAATGGGACTGTTGATAGCATCTTCTGTTAGGATAGAGGTGAGATGTGCCGAGTTAAACGTTCTGTAAATGGTTGCTGTTGTTACCCATGAGGCTAAGTTGAAAACAGAGGGGAGGAACTGGGTGAAAAGATCGAGGTGGGAGGTGGTTTATTTGTTTGTGTTGCATCATGTTAAGAGCAGGCTGTGACAATTACTTGATTGTAGCATACTGGGCAGGCAGCAACTTTTTTTTTAATGGGTCAGAGTGAGATGGCTCACACCTGTAATCCCAGTACTTTGGGAGGCTGAAGTGGGAGGATCATTTGAGCTCAGGAGTTCAAGACCAGCTTGGCCAAAATATAGAGAAACCCCATCTCTACAAAATACAAAATACAAAAATCAGCTGGGTGTGATGGTGGGCACCTGTAATCCAAGCGACTCAGGAGGCTGAGGCGCTTGAACCTGGGAGGCAGAGGTTGCAGTGAGCCACCATTGTGCCACTGCACTCCAGCCTGGGCAACAGCGAGAGACTGTCTCAAAAACAGAAAAGAAAAGAAAAAGTCATTTAAGATTATCGCTTGGTCAGGAGAAATAATCAAACATGGCCATTCTCTCAATAAAAAACAAGAAGAGCAAAGAAGTAGTGTAGAAAGTGTTATTGATAGATTTGTCTCCATTAAAAGCCAAGAAAGTAAAATTATTCAAATTCTGTCTAGGGTATATATGAAAGATTTAAATGTAAAATAGTGTTGTGAATTTCAACACACTTACTCTTCATTTTTCAGTATTTTTCAACTAGTTTAGCATTTGGGGGAAAATAAATTTAGAAAAAATATATAAAAGCTTGGGCAGGTGCAGTGGCTCACGCCTGTAATTCCAGCACAGGCCTTGGGAGGCCAAGGCAGGTGGATCACTTGAGCCTGGGAGTTTGGGACTAGAGTGGGCAATATGGTGCGGGGCAGGGGGGCTGTCTCAACAAAAATAATTTAGGAATTAGTAGGCATGGTGGTACACACCTGTAGTCCCAGCTACTCAGGAGGCTGAGGTGGGAGGATCCTTTGAGCCCAGGAGTTGGATACAGCAGTGAGCTGTGATCTTACCACCACATTCTATCCCTGGGCAATGAAGCAAGACCCGCAACTCCTTAAAAAAAAAAAAAAGGCACGTATATAAGGGCACATACTTTTCCTTAGGAATAGCAAGCTGATATGGCATGAGACTGGCCTTTTTAAAAAATTTGATATTTTGTTCATCATGGATTTTTTTGCATTAATTCTGATTTTTTAAAAATATTGCATTAAATATTCTTTTTAAAAATATTTATTTATTTATTTATTTATTGAGGCAGTCTCACTCTGTCACCCAAGCTGGAGTGTGGTGTCACAATCTTGGCTCACTGCAACCTTCCCCTCCTGGGTTCAAACGATTCTCCTGCTCAGCCTCCCAAGTGGGTGGTCACTCTGTCACCCAGGCTGGAGTGCGGTGTCACAATCTTGGCTCACTGCAACATTCCCCTCCTGGGTTCAAGCAATTCTCCTGCTCAGCGTCCCAAGTGGGTGGTCACTCTGTCACCCAGGCTGGAGTGCAATGTCACAATCTTGACTCACTGCAACATTCCCCTCCTGGGTTCAAGCAATTCTCCTGCTCAGCCTCCCAAGTAAGTGGAAATACAGGTATGTGCCACCACACTCTGCAATTGTTTTTTTCTTTTCTTTCTTTTTTTTTTTTAGTAGAATGAGGTTTCACTGTGTTGGCCAGGCTGGTCTAGAACTCCTGACCTCAAGTGATCCACCCTCCTCGGCCTCCCACAGTGTGGGGATTATAGGCGTGAGCCACTGTGCCCCGCCAGCATTGCATTAAGTATTCTGTACCTTGATGCTACATTTGTGGCACACATTTACATGTAGTACTGGGTGAAACTTTCACCACATCACCAGATTTCATCTGGCCCTGCTTGTGGGCTTCTTTCCAGTGATGATGAGGGACTTAACAGCTGGGCACAGAGCTCAGATTTGAGATTGGAAAAGACTGGGACTCTATGAAAGTGGACAGGATGGAGCTACTCCCTCCTTCTGTCATTCACTCATTCATCCCACAAACCTTCCCACAAGTTTCTGGTGAGCCACTGCCCATGCTGGGTGACGCTAGATGCACAGAGTCCAGGTGGAGTCCTGACTGCCCATGAATTTCAGCCCCTCGTGGTCTCTGTGGCCCCAGAAGGTCCTTCTGCACCCAGAGTTCCCCCTCCCTTCCTTGCTCATAGCCCTCCCGTGGCTCCCCAGTGCCTCCAGGACAGTCACAGCCCTTCTGAGCCATGCAGGACCTGCCCCACTCACCCCGACAGCTCATCTCTCCTCCCATTTGCAGTCTCCTCTTTTTGTGCCTCCATCTCCCCATCTGTAGAATGGAATTGTAATACCAACTTCCCATCACTTCGGGGCCAAGTGAGAAAGCACATCCTAAATAATGAAACAGGATTGACATCTTATCCTGTTGGTGATTAGCATCTGTTTGAACTCTGTCCCTCACTCCCAAACCTTCTGGACTTTCTCCTTTAGGAAAAGACTTTGACCAGCTTTACAAAAGGCAACAAAGGACTATCAGAGAAAGAGAACTCAGAGTGAGGGGTAAGGAGTCTGGCCACAGGGGTGGGGCTGAAGGTAGGGACCCCTGGGTCTGAGGGAGGAGGGCTGGAGCCTGGACTCCCGGGTCTGAGGGAGGAGGGGCTGGGGGCCTGGACTCCCGGCTCTGAGGGAGGAGGGGCTGGGTGCGTGGACTCCCGGGTCTGAGGGAGGAGGGGCTGGGGGCTCGGACTCCCGGGTCTGAGGGAGGAGGGGCTGGGGGCTCGGACTCCTGGGTCTGAGGGAGGAGGGGCTGGGCCTGGGACTCCTGGGTCCTTGGGTGGTGATGGGGCTACAAGGGGTCATGGCGCAGTTCTGTGCTGTTGCTGACCCCTCCTCTCCTGCTCCCCCGTGCAGGTCTGGCCTAGGCTGGGGATCGGACCAGGCTCCCTCAGGACCCCATCCTTTCCTGCCCGGACCGTGAATTCATCTCCTCGAAGCCATAACGTCCGAGCTGCTGGTGCAGGGCAGCCCCGGCCCTGGGCTTCCCATCCCTGGAAGCGAGAGGATGGGGGGAGACCGGCCCAGCTCCTTGTTTCAGGGTGGGGGGCATTTAGCCTCCACTGTATATGTCTTTTCTTCCCTGGGGCTCCCCCTCGAGTCGAGGGGTCATGCATGTCTGGGGGACCCCTGCCACCACAACCCTCTGTCTGTCTCTGTCTCTTTGCTGTGTGTCTGAGACTTGGTGTCCTGACCCCTGTTCTCGCTGTGAATGTCAATGGGCCATCCTATCTGTCCTTCCAGACACACACACCTGTGTCCACCCCTTCTGTTGGCCACACCCCACGTCTGGCCGGTCCCCCCACTGCTGCTGCTATCAACGCCAGAATAAACACACTCCATGGGCCTCACTCCACCTGGGTCTCCTGTCCTCTCTGAAACTGGGAAGCTGGATTGCAACATGCTGGTTCTGCGAGCAGACAAATTCGTGTTTCTTTCAATGACTGGGCAACTTAAGGATCTCTCTGAGCATTGGTTTATAAAAATGGTGTTAGTCAGGATCACTGTGAGTACAGAACACAAAATGCAACCTAAAGCCATAAACAGAATTGAAAGACCTCCATCCATGGAAAGCCTGTGAGCACAGAGGGACTTCAGGCATGGTTATATCCAGGTGTTCAAGGGACTCTTTCACTTCTGCTTTCCTTTTTTTTTTGAGATGGAGTTTCCCTCTGTTGCCCAGGCTGGAGTGCAGTGGTGTGATTTCGGCTCACTGGAAACTCCACCTCCCGGCTTCAAGTGATTCTCCTGCCTCAGCCTCCCTATTAGCTGGGATTACAGGTGCTCACCACCACACCTGGCTAATGTTTTGTATTTTTGGTAGAGATGGGGTTTTACTATGTTGGCCAGGCTGGTCTTGAGCTCCTGAGGTCATGTGATCGGCCCGCCTCCGCCTCCCAAAGTGCTGGGATTACAGGTGTGAGCCACCACGGCCAGCTATTGACTTCTTTTTCATGTAGGTCTTTGGAGTGGCAATAATATGGCTGCTCGGAACTCCAGGTGTATAATGCTGTATCTGTTATGATGCCTTTGGCTGGAAAAAAACACACCAGACTTCCCAACTGAAAGAGCTTAAATGAGAAAGCTGTTTTTGCATGTTCGCTATGAAATCTTTCAAAGACAAGACAGTCCCAGGGTTGGCTTGGTTGCTGAAGAACATCAGGCTCTGGTTGGCATCTCTGAGATTGGTGTTCGGTCCCCTCCTGAGTACAAACTGTTTATAGCAGCATCGTGTTCTCACACAGTGGCATCTAAATCAAGCAGTGTAGACCGGGCCTCCCCTTCTGTGTTCCTCCTTTTTCCTCCCCAGAATAATTCTCCTTATTTCTCTCTTGTCAGAACCCGGCTGTATGGCTACCCTGAGTTGCAAAGTGGTCTGGGCAGTGAACATCTTATTTCCAGTCCCCATGGTGGGGTGCGGGCTTTGCCTACAGGAAGCATGGGTAGGGGAACGATTGTTGGGTAGGAAATTAACAGGATCTGCCACAATTTCAAGAAATTAATAGGACTTGTTGTAATTGCCTTCAAAGCAGATAACTTCAGAGGAAACAATGTGAGAATCAGCTGTCCCTCAGCTGCTGTGTCATTCAGGGACAGGATTCTGATTGGTCCTGACAACTTGGGCCAATCATTGGGTACAGTTTGGGGCAGACTCTGGGGTCTGACCTCTGCCTTAGCTGACTCCTCCTCCTCCCCTGCCTGTGTTCCCCAGGATTGGTCCAAAGACCTTCAGTACCTCTTCCCTTTTTTGCTGGAGGGATAAATTCATCTCTTGCAAGCCAGTATGTAGGGGGTCTCTTGATGGACAGTTCCAACAGAATCACACGGCAATGGGCAAGGGACAGTCCCTCTAAGTGGCAGGTTTCCACTACATTCTACCCTCAGCTGCTTGACACTAATTCACACCTGCATTCCAGGACACATATTTCAAAAAATCCCATTGCAAAAATTGGTCCAATCACTGTGTTAGTTTGCTGGGGCTGATGCAACAAGTTACCATAACCTAGCTGAAAACAACAGAAATGTATTCTCTCACAGCTCTGGAGGCCCGAAGTCTGAAGTCAAGGTGTTACTGCCAGGCACAGTGGTTCATGCCTGTAAATGCCAGCACTTTGGGAGGCTGAGGCGGGAGGATCACTCAAGCCCAGGAGTTGGAGACCAGGTAACATAGTGAATACTCTTTAAAAAAAAAAAAATGCCAGGCACTGTGGCTCACACCTGTAATCCCAGCACTTTCGGAGGCCAAAGCAGGCAGATCACAAGGTAAGGAGATCGAGACCATCCTGACTGACATGGTGAAACCCTGTCTCTACTAAAAATACAAAAATTAGCCAGGCATGGTGGCACACACCTGTAGTCCCAGCTACTCAGGAGGCTGAGACAGGAGAATCGCTGGAACCCAGAAGGCAGGGATTACAGTGAGCCGAGATTGTGCCACTGCACTTCAGCCTGGCATCAGAGCAAGACTCCATCTCAGGAAAAAAAAAAAAAAAATAGCTGGGCATAGTGATGTTCACTTGTAGTTCCAGCTACTTGGGAGGTTGAAGTGGGAATATCGCTTGCGCTCAGGAGTTTGAGACCAGCCTGGGTGGCATAGCAAAACCCTGTCTCTACAAATAATAGTAATAATAATAACAACAGTAAAATTAGCCAGGCATGGTGGTGCTCACCTGTAGTCCACACACCTGGCGGCTGAGGCAGGAGGATCACTTGAACCCAGAGTTTGAGGCTGCAGTGAGTTGTGATGGCCTCACTGCATCAGGAGGAGTTTGGTCTCAAACTCCTGAGCCCAAGGACAGGCGTCCGTATAGGGGAAAGGGAGAGGGAGATTTGAGACACGGAGACACAAGGGAAGAGGCAAAGAAAAGACAGAAGCAGAGACTGGAGTGATGCCTCCACGAGCCAAGGAAGGTGAAGGATCACCAGCAGCCACCAGGAGGTAGGAGGGAGGAGGGAAACAGATTCTCCATCAGAACCTCAGAAGAAAACAACCTCACCAATGCCTTTGTCCAGGCTGCACTGCAGTGACGCCATCACAGCTGACTGCAGCCTCAAACTCTGGGTTCAAGTGATCCTCCTGCCTCAGCCGCCAGGTGTGTGGACTACAGGTGAGCACCACCATGCCTGGCTAATTTTACTGTTGTTATTATTATTACTATTATTTGTAGAGACAGGGTCTTGCTATGCCACCCAGGCTGGTCTCAAATTCCTGAGCGCAAGAGTTTGGATGTGAGAGACCACTCTCAATCCTGGACGATGCCATTAGAGATCCTTAATTACATCCCAGAGACCCTTCTTCTAAATAAGGTCACATTCAAAGGTTCCAGGGTGTAGGACACAGCTATATCTTTCAGGGGCCACAGTTTAACCCACTATAACCACCTTGAAAAGCAGTTGGTCAGTTTCTTATAAAGTTAACACAAACTTACCATATGACTCAGCAATCCAGTTCCCACCCGTGAGAAATAAAAACATGTTCACACGAGTTTTCACAACAGCCTTATTCATGATAGTCCCAATCTGGAAATGCAGAAACAACATCAATGTCCATCAATGAGAGGGTGGATGGTCAAACCGTGGTCTGTCCACAGCATGGAATACAACTCACCCATTAACACGAACCACCTACCAATATGCATAGCACCATGGATAAATCTCAAAAATATGATGGCATGTGATGTAAGCCAGACACAAGAGTATATACTGGAGGATTCCAGTTATGTTAAATTGTAGAAAGAAAACACCTGAGCTGGGCATCGTGACTCCTGCCTTTAATCCCAGCACTTTGGGAGGCTGAGGTGGTGGATTACTTGAGATCAGGAGTTCAAAACCAGCCTGGCCATCATGGTAAAACCCGTCTCTACTAAAATAACAAAAATTAGCCAGGTGTGGTGGCATGCACACAGTAATCCCAGCTACTCGGGAGGCTGAGGAAGGAGATTCACTGAGCCTGGGAGGCAGAGGTTGCAGTGAACCGAGATCATGACACTGCACTTCCAGCCTGGGCAACAGAGCAAGACTCCATTTCAAAAAAGAAAGAAAGAAGGAAAGAAGGAAGGAGAGGAGGGGATGGGAGGAGAAGGAAGAGAAGAGAAGAGAAGAGAAGAGACTAATATGTAGGGGCAGAAAGTGGATCAGTGGTTGCCTGGGGCTGTGGCAGCGGGTGGGTGGTTGTGGAGAGATTGATTACTAGTGGACACAGAGAACCTTTCCAGATGATGAAGTTGTCACACAACTGAATACGTTGTCAAAACTCGTTGCACTTAAAATTGGTTCATTTAAATTCTTGTTACATTGTTGCAAAATAAACTTTAGCATCTTAGCCAAAATTTTTTTTTTTGAGACAGAGTCAGCCAATTTTTAAAAAAAAAATTTTTTTGAGACAGAGTCTCTCTTCGATGCCCAGGCTGGAGTGCAGTGGTACAATCTCAGTTCACTGCAACCTCCGCTTCCTGGGTTCAAGTGATTCTTCTGCCTCAGCCTCTGGATTAGCTGGGATTACAGGCATGAGCTACCTCGGCCAGACTCAGCCAATTTTAGGTGTACGGTAGCATTGTGCAATCAACACCCCTACTCATCTCTAGA
Source organism: Saguinus oedipus (assembly GCA_031835075.1). Taxonomy (NCBI): domain Eukaryota; kingdom Metazoa; phylum Chordata; class Mammalia; order Primates; family Cebidae; genus Saguinus; species Saguinus oedipus. The sequence goes on along the minus strand of CM063187.1, from coordinate 51,792,191 downwards.
TCTCTTTCCTCTTCAGAATTAAAACTTTGTTCCCATTAAGCAACTCACTGTTCCCTTTTCTCCCCAGCCCCTGGCAGCACATTCCACTCTCTGGGAAATTCTCCATGAATTTGACTACTATAGGTACCTCATGTAAGTGGAATCATGCAGCATCTGTCTTTTTGTGATGGATTGTTTCACTTAGCATGATATCCTTAGACTTCACCCATGTTGTAGCATATGTTAGAATTTCCTTTTTTTTAAGGTTCAATGATTTTCCATTATGTGTATATACCACATTTTGTTTATTAATTCACTGATGAACAGTTGGGTTGCTTCCTTCACCTTTTGGCTATTGTAAATTATGCTGCTATGAAAATGGATTGGAAATACCTTTTTGACAGATTTGTACATTTTTGACCAGGCATGGTGTGTGCATGTAATCCCAGCTACTTGGGAGGCAGAGGCAGGAAGAATTGCTTGAGCCTGGGAGGTGAAGGTTGCAGTGAGCTGAGATTGCGCCACTGCACTCCAGCCTGGGGGACAAAGTGGGACTCTGTCTCGAAGGAAGGAAGGAAGGAAGGAAGGAAGGAAGGAAGGAAGGAAGGAAGGAAGGAAGGAAGGAAGGAAGGAAGGAGGGAAGGAGGGAAGGAGGGAAGGAGGGAAGGAGGGAAGGAGGGAAGGAGGGAAGGAGGGAGGGAGGGAGGGAAGGAAGGAGAGAAAGGAGAGAAAGGAAAATTAATGTTAAATGAAATTGTAGCCCCCTCAGCATCCCATGCCCACATATAACAGTGGAGGAAAAACAGGAAAACTATCACAATTGTCACTTGAAAGGGGAGGGAAGATAAAGAAACAAAATAGTATGGCCATTTGCTGAATTTATCAAGACTCCTCCACTTTCAAGAGACAGAAAACTGGCCTTAAAAAGAAAACTATTGCTAGGCACAGTGGCTCATGCCTGTAATCCTGGCACTTTGGGAGGCTGAGGTGGGAGGATCACTGGAGCCCAGGAGTGAGAGACCCAGCCTTAGCAACATAGCAAGACTCCGTCTCTTACAAAAAAAATAATTTTTTTTAAATAGCCAGGTGCCATGTTGTGCACCTGTAGTCCCAGCTAGTCAAGAGCTAAGGTAGGAGGATCTCTTGAGCCCAGGAGGTCAAGGCTGCTGTGAGCCATCGTTGAGCTACTGCACTCCAGTCTGGAGGACAGAGAGATGACACCCAGTTTCCAAAAGAAAATTATTAAAGTATAACATACTCACAAAGAAACTCACACATATCCAGTAAGTATGGATCAGATTATAGGCTGAGCACACCCATGTAAGCAGCCCTGGGTCATGAACTGGAGCACCACCAGCTCTCTAAGCCCCTCATGCTCCTTGTCAGTTACTTCCTCACCTCAAAGGTAACTACTGCCCTGATTTCTGACACCATAAGTCAGTTTGCCTTGTTTTTGATCTTCAGCTACTTGGAATCCTACAAGTGTACAGACTTATGTGTTGGAATTCTTTTTATTTTTTATTTTTTCTGAGGCAGAGTCTCACTCTGTCGCCCAGGCTGGAGTGCAGTAGCATGATCTCAGCTCACTGCACCCTCCGCCTCCCGGGTTCAAGCAATTCTCCTGCCTCAGCCTCCCGAGTAGCTGGGACTACAGGCATGTGCCACCATGCCCAGCTAATTTTTTGTATTTTTAGTAGAGACAGAGTTTCACCATGTTGGCCAGGAGGGTCTCTATCTCTTGACCTCGTGATCCACCCTCCTTGGCCTCCCAAAGTGCTGGGATTACAGGCGTGGGCCACCGCACTCAGCCTGAATTCTTTGATTCTTCATACATCTGTGAGATTTGTCCATGTCGTTGCTGATTGTTGGAGGTTGTTCACTGTCATCACTGTATAAGGTGTGTATTATGAGCCAGGCACGGTGGCTCACACCTATAATCCTAGCACTTTAGGAGGGTGAGGCAGGCAGATAGTTTGAGCCCAGGAGTTCAAGACCAGCCTAAGCAACATAGTGAGACCCCGTCTCTACCAAAAAAAAAAAAAAAATACAGAAATTAGTTGGGTGTGGTGGTGTGTGCCTGTAGTCTCAACTACTAGTAAGTTGAGGTGGGAGGATGACTTGAGCTTGGGAAGCAGAGGTTGCAGTGAGCTGAGATCATGCCACTGCCCTCCAGCCTGGGTGACAGAGGGTGATCCTGTCTCAAAAAACAAAAAAAGTGAATTATGGGGATACACAATAATCTATCCATTCTACAATGGATTAGGTGGCTTCTGTGTGGCACACTCACAGTACTGCTATGTACATTGCATTCTGGTGAACATAGGTAGGCATTTCTGTTGGGTATAGAAGTGTCATTGCTGGGTCCCAGGGTGTATACATGTGTGCAAATGTTCATCTTTTTTTTTGAGATGGGCCAGGCTGGTTTTCAATTCCGGACCTCCAGTGATCTGCCCACCTCAGCCTCCCAAAGTGCTGGGATTACAGGCATGAGCCACCATGCCCGGATTCATGTTCATCTTTAATAGACACTGCCAATCAGTTTTCCCGACTAATTTTCTCCATTTATACACCCTCCAGCAGTCTCTGAGAATTTCAGTTGCTCACCAACATTTGGTATTGTTAGCCCTTTCAATCTTAGCAATTCTGGTGGGAATGCAGCAGTATTTTATTATGGTTTTTATTTACCTTTCCCCCATGCCTAATGAAATTGAACACCTTTCCAAATATTGAGCCACATGAATATGCTATTTTGTGAAATGTCAATTCACACCATGTGTCCATTTCTCTATTGGATTTTCTGCCTTTTTCTGAAAAACAGGTTAGTAGGAGTTTTTATATATTCTCATGAAGCCTTTGTTAGAAAAAAATATTCTTCTCCCACTCTCTGGCTTGTCTTTTCATTCTCCTAATGGTATTTTTTGATGAACATAAGTTCCTATTTTAATATAGTCCAATTTATCAACATTTTCCTTTATAGTTAAGGCTTGTTTGTTTCTTGTTTAAGAAGTATTTTTTGGCCAGGCACAATGGCTCATGCCTGTAATCACAGCACTTTGGGAGGCTGAGGCAGGAGGATCACAAGAGCCCAGGAGTTTGAGACAAACCTGGGCAACATAGCGAGACCCTATCTCTATTAAAACAGACAAGTAATAAAAGAAATGTTTTCTTACCCTAAAGGTTCTGAAGATATTCTACAATATTTTCTTCTAGAGGTTTTAATATTTAAGCTTAAACATTTAGCCCTACAACACATCTGGAATCAATTTTTGTGTACTGTGTGAGAAAGGGGTCATGTGGCTATCCGTTGACTCAGCCCTATTTATTCAAAAAAATAATTTTTTGCTTCTCACTGCACTGCAACGTTGCTTTTGTCATAAACCAACTTTACATTTCTGTATTTTGACTTCCCTCTCAGGCAGAATCTCTTTCCTCATAATGGCAAACAGGGCCCACAGCAGCTCGAAGCTTCCATCCTATCATTTTAACAGCCTAGCAGAGAAGGGCTACTGCCTTCCTGAATGATAATACCAAGGTCTCAAGGTTAGCTCTCATTGGCCCAACTTGGTTTCATGTCCATTTCTGTAGCGCTCATGTGTTTTAGTCCACGTTGTCTTGCTATAAAGGAAAACTTGAGGCTGGCTAATTTTTTTTTTTTTTTTTTTTTTTTTTTTTTTTTGAGACAGAGTCTTGCTCTGTTGCCAAGGCTGGAGTGCAGTTGTGCAATCTCAGCTCACTACAACCCCCACCTCCCAGGTTCAAGTGATTCTTCTGCCTCAGCCTCTGGTGTAGCTGGTATTACAGGTACCTGCCACCATGCCTGGCTAATTTTTTGTATGTTTAGTAGAGACAGGGTTTCACCATGTTGGCCAGGCTGGTGTCGAATTTCTGACTTCAAGGATCCACAAGGCTGGGTAATTTATAACGAGAAAAGGTGTATCTGGCTTATGATTCTGCTGACTGGAAGATTGGGCATTTAGGGAAAATCTCAGGCTGCTTCCACTCTTGGTGGGAGGAGAAGGGAAGCAAGGGTCACATGGCAATAGAGGAGGTAAGAGAGGCAAGTGTCAGCCTTTTTTTTTTTTTTGAGACACAGTCTCACTCTGTCACCAGGCAGGAATGCAATGGTGTGATCTTTGCTCACTGCAACTTCCACCTCCCAGGTTCAAGAGATTCTCCTGACTCAGCCTCCCAAGTAGGTGGGACTACAGGTGCACTCTGCCAGGCTCAGCTATATTTGTATTTTTAGTAGAGATGGGGGGTTCACCATGTTGGCCAGGATGGTCTCCTGACCTCATGATTGGCCCACCTCGGCCTCCCAAAGCGCTGGGGCTGCAGGCATGAGCCACCATGCCTGGCCATGTTACCTCTTTTTAACAACCAGCTCTCATGGGAATTAATGGGGGGAGAATTCAATCACCCATACTCCTAGGGAGGGCATTAATCTATCTGTGACGGGTCCATGCTTGTGACCCAAACACCTCTCATTAGACCCCCATCTCCAAATCTGGGGAGCAAATTTCAACAGTAAAATTTGGATGGCAGCCTGGCCAACATGGGGAAACCCCATCTCTACTAAAAATACAAACATTAGCCAGCATGGCACGTGCCTGTAATCCCAGCGACTTAGGAGGCTGAGGCAGGAGAATCACTTGAACCCAGGAGGTGGAGGTCACACTGAGCTAAGATGTGCAACTTTGCACTCCAGCCTAGTTGGCAAAGCAAGACTCTGTCTTAAAAAAAAAAAAAAAAAAAAAAAAAAAGGATGGGACAAACATCCCAACTATGGCACATGGCACCAGGAGAGGAAGCACTCAGACTGGCCAGGTCTGACTCTTGTTCTCACACTTACACCCCTGGCAGGGTCCACTCAATGAAAATATATTTTGCATAGGGAGGAGTAATGGAAAATCAGACATTTAAGAGAATAAAAAGAGAAGCAACAGACTGTGAGAAAATATTTTCAAAACATCTATCAGAAAAAAAGCTGGTATCCAGGCCAGTCATGGTGGCTCATGCCTGTAATCCCAGCACTTTGGGAGGCCAAGGTTGGCAGATCACCTGAGGTCAGGAGTTCAAGACCAGCCTGGCCAACATGGCAAAACTCTGTCTCTACTAAAAATACAAACATTAGCTGGACGTGGTGGTGAGCGCCTGTAATCCCAGCTACTCGGGAGGCTGAGGCAGAAGAATTGCTTGAACCTGGGAGGCGGAGGTTGCAGTGAGCCAAGATCAAGCCACTGCACTCCAGCCTGGGCAACAGAGCGAGATTCTGTCCCCCGACCCCCCTCAAAATACCCCCAAATTTAAAACCATTAGAAAGCTGAAAATCCAAATCACTAATAACACCAAATGTTGGTGAGGATAAGGAACATCAGGAACTCTTACTCCTTGCTGGCAGTAATGCAAATTGGTACAGCTACATTAGAAGACAGTTTGGCAGCTTCTTAAAAAACTAAACACTCTCACCATATATCACAGCACTCGTGTTCCTTGGTATTTACTTAAATGAGATGAAAATTTATATCCACACAAAAACCTGAAGACAAATATTCATACCGGCTCTGTACATAAAAATTGCCAGAACTTGGAAGCAATCAAGATGTCCTTCAGGAGACATCGCAGATGAGACATTGCTCATCGCAGATGAGCAAACTGCGATCCATTCATACAATGGAATATTTTTCAGTTATAAAAAGAGATGGGCTCTCAAGCCATGAAAAGATGTGGAGGAAATGAAAATGCATATTGCTAAGTCAAAGAAGCCAATATAAAATGCCTACATAATGTATGATTCCAACTATATGACACTGTGGAAAAGGAAAAACTATAGAGACAGTTAAAAAAAATCAGTGGGTTTTTAGGGGTTTGGGAGAGGGAAGATTGAATCAGCAGAGCTCACCCAACTTTTAGGACAGTGAAACCACTCTGCATAATACTATAAAAGTAGATATATGTCATTATATAAATTTATCTAAACCCATAGACTGTACAACACTAAGATGTAAACTCTGAACTTTCCTCTCAATTTGCTGTAAATTTAAAACTGCTCTTTAAAAAAAAAGGTCTATTTTTAAAAACAAACAAACAAAACCACTGTAGAATGTACAAAGTCTCACACAAAGAGTGGACTTTGATGTAAACTACAGGTTTCAGCTGATAATAATGTATCAGTATTGGCTTATTAATTGTAACAACTGTGGCACAGTAACAGAATGTTAACAGGGGAGATGGGGGTCGATGGAGGGGAATATAGAAACTTTCCATACTTTTCATTTGACTTTTTTCTGTAAACCTAAGACTACTCCAGAAAAAAAAAAATCTATGAATGAAGAAGAATATCAGAGATAACAGATGTCATTCAGGCAGAAACAATAGCTGTACATTATATAGATCCAAGCTGCCCTAGGTGTTCACTCTAATAACAGGTTGCACGTTGGGGCATAATTATGGAGTATACAAGAGATAAAGGTGCCAGCTGCAGTGGCTCATGCCTATAATCCCAGTACTCCGAGTAATACTCAGAGGCCGAGGCGAGCAGATCACCTGAGGTCAGGAATTTGAGACAAGCCTGGTCAACATGGTGGAACCCCGTCTCTATTAAAAAACAAAAATTAGCCGGGGGCATCGTGGTGTGTGCTTGTAATCCCAGCTTCTCAGGTGGCTGAGACAGGAGTCTTTGAACCCAGTGGGCAGAGGTGACAGTGAGCTGAGATCACAGCAATGAACTCCCGCCTGGGCAACAGAGCAAGACTCCATCTCAAAAAAAAAAAAGATACAACATACTGAAGTAATTTAAACACAGTATTGGTAACACGGAAATTTTTTTTTTTTTTTTAATGAATGAGAGGTTCTTAAGTTGCCCAGGTTGGTTGGCCTCGAAAGCATAGCCTTGCCTCCTCAAGCGCCAGGACAACTGGCATGAGCCACCGCAGCCTGGAGATATGGTCTATCGTTGCATCCTTTTATTGTAACATCAATAGATGTCTCCAATAACCAAAGGCTTACTCCTGACGTCACCAGTCCTCAAGACCAAGGAGGGCCCTGCGTTCCATGGCGCCCCCTGACGGGAGCAAATTAATCTACATCTAAGAGAAAGCAGCCAATGGGGTAAGCTGACTCCAGCAGGGCTCCCATGTCATATCCAACACCCCTCACTCCCTGATGGCAATTCAAGTCACTTTCCATCTCGATATCCTGAGTGCTTGGGGAAGAAATCAGGCTGAGAGACATGCGAAAGGTAAAGAAGATACAAATTCTCTGCCATCCAATTCGATACAATCCTTGACCCACCAGGCATCCAGGGTAGTGGGTTCAACGAAGTAGCTCAGGTATCCAATTAGGTAGGGCAGCGTTGCCATAAGGACACGAGTCTCTGCAGGGTTTCCAGGATCCTGGAGCTCTGGCCCTGAGCGCACAGTGTCTCTTGGCAAGGCGTGGCCATCTAGACCAGCGAGCGCGCGCTGGTCGAGGGCAGCCAGCGAGGCTTCGTGAGGTCACTAGTTGCCGAGCAGGGGGCCGGAGCGCGTGAGCTCCCGGGAGCCTGCAGGCCGGACGCGCGCACCTGTTCCGGAGTGCTGACTGGTGCGCATGCGCTGATGCCTCCGGCAGCAGTGTCTTTTGAAAGGGAGAGATAAAGGAAGGGAAACGGCCTGAGGCCGGGCCAGGGCAGCGAGGCCATGCGAGAGGCCAGAGGCTCTAAGAAGAGGGTCACACTGACTGATGGATTTCGAGGTGTCCGCTCTGCCCCAGGACATACCTAGAAGAGGATGCGACCCCCTAGAAAACATCCAGAGACTGAGAGGGGAAAACAGTTCTGAGGGGCGGAGCCCCCAACAGGCCCAGACCCAGAGGGGCAAAGAACGGTTCCCAGACGGAAGGAAAAACGCCGGGAAAAAGGCGGGGGTGACAGGAAGAGAAGGAGACGGACCCTGAGGAAGGACCCTGAGGCGATGGAGAAGGGGCCTCTGGCCAGGAGCCATAAGAGGGGCTGTGACAGAGACGGAGGGGACAGGAGAAGAACCCACGGTCACAGGCGGAGCGCCGGACCGCACAGGGGCTGAGGCGGGAGTTGGGGGCAGAGACGAGACAGGGAGAAGACAGCCGCGAGGACAGTGCAGAAGTGCAATCAACAGCGAAGAGGATAGGGTCTGACGCAAAGGGGAGAGGACGAGCGAGAGAAGACAGTGAATCAGGTAGGAGCGAAATGCAGAGGGGACGGAGACAAGGAACCCAGGGACCAGGATGCAGACCAAGGAGTAGAAGCAGGTTGGAGGGAGGGCCAGGCTCAGCGGCTCATGCCTGTCATCCTAACACTTTGGGAGGCCAAGGCGGGAGGATGACCTGAGCGAGGGAGGTCAAGGCTGCAGTGAGCTATGATGATGTGACTACCCTGCAACTTGGGAAACGAAGGGAGTCCCTGACCGGAAAAGAAAAAAAAGGCAAAATGAGCCAGGCATGGTGGTGGCGGCCCACATCTGTTTTCTTATCTACTAGCCAGGAAGCGGAGATGGGAGGATGGCCAGAGCCTGAGAATTAGAGGCTGTAGTGAGTGGTGTTCGTGCTACTGGACTCCAGTCTCGTCCGGGCAACAGAGTGAGACTGGCTCTAAGAAAAAAACAAGAGAGAGAAAGAAAGAAACAAAAGAGCAAAGAGAGAAGTGGAACAGAAGTCGAGAGCACATAGACAGTTAGAAGGTAGAAGGCAGAGAAAGAGACCATGACAGAAAGACAGGAGACAGAAGCCGAGCAAGGGACAGAGATACGGCATTCAGAATGGGAGGAGACAGAGCCAGAGGGAGCGGCAACAGAATGCACTGACTCTGAGCGGAGGGCGGTCGGGGTGAGGCTACCAGGATGAGCGGAAGAGAGCCCGTTCAGTGACACAGACACAGGTGAAGTTATAGAGGCAGAGAGTGGGATCTCAGGCAGAAGGGATGGTAACATAAAAAGGGGGTGATGGAAAGAGAAAGGCATTGAGGCAAGATGAGGGCTACATGGAAGGTGCCTTGCCAGCCGTCCGGCAGTGAGAGATTAGGGGTGTGGGCAGACTTCGAGGCAGAATTGTATCTTACAGGGGAGGAGAGTGATGGGGAGTACATGACCGAGACCCACCAGAGAAAGATGAGGACAGAGAAACAGGGACTGAGTCACAGAAAGGGCAAAGAGAAGGAAAATGAGAGGGTCAGAGCTGTCTGAGACTTCGTCAGGGGTGAGGATAACAGGCAAGAGCGAAGAGAGGAAAGCCAGTAAAGACCCAGAGAGAGTGAGAGGGACCCACAAACCCGTGGGTACCTGAGACCTGCCACTCATCCAAGTCCCTAAACCTAGGAAGTAATGAAACCTAGAAAGTTTGAGGTTTTCTATTTTTTTTCTTTCTTTCAGTTTGGTTAAGTTATGGCCTTGACTTGGAATTGTGATTTGAAAGATCTCAACACCGATGCCAGATTTGTGACCGAGCGTCTGAACCCTCCAGCACCCTTTCATTGGCCCACGGTAGTCATGGCACAGAGCAGTATGCAAAATCACTCTTTTTCCATTCATTTATTAAACAACCATTGAATATTCACTCTATACCAGGCATCATTCTGGGTCCCGGGGCGGCGACAGCAGAAAACAAAATGCATACAACCCACGCAGATTTGAACCTAGTTAGTGGACAAGGAAATATATAACGTCAGGTAGTGTTAAGCGCGAAGAAGGGAAACGAAGCAACGCTGAGAGGACAGGGTAGTTGAGGTTGCTGATAAGGGCAGACTAGGTTATTCAGACCAACGTTCCCACTAAGAGCAACTAAAATCGCTGGCTTTTTTTATTTTTTAATTTTTTACCTTTTATTCTTTGTCCTGCAAGTATTGGCCTGCCACAGTATCCTGCGAATGTAGTCCCGGCTCCCTAGAAGGATGAGGCAGGAGGACCCGTTGAGGCCAGGAGTTCCAGGCTGTAGTGCACAATTAATACAATCATGAATAGTCATGCATTTCAGCCTGGACAACAATCTAGCAAGTGGTTAAGCAAACTGTTAAGGCAACAATGTTTTTTTAACATTTACGTATTAGGAAGAAAAAAAAATTTTGGTTGTTTTTTTTTTTTTTGCCAATCAATGAGAGCTTGTAAGGTTGCTGAGGTTGGTTGGCCTTGAACTCTTGGCCTCGCCTTCGCAAGCGCCACGACATCCGGCCGGAGCCACTTTGGGCCCCGGTCTGGGACCTATCCTTTTGTCCCTTTGACTGCACAGGAACTGATGTAGACAATCGCGAGAGGCTTACTCCTGACGTCACCAGTCCCCAAGGCCTTGTAGGGCCCTGTGTTCTTTGGCGCCCCCTGGCGGCGGGAAAGGGACCTGCATCGGACAGAGAGCAGCCAAAGGGGTCAGCTGACTCCAGCAGGCTTCCGGTGCCAGGTCCGACACCCCTCACTCCCCCACGGTGACTCAAGTCACTTTCCATCTCCGCGTCCCAAGGGCTTGAAGAAGAAATCCTGGCGAGTGACAGAAATGCCAAAGGTAAGGAACATCCAAATTCCCTGGCATCCAATCCTATAATGTGTTTGACCCGCCAGGCATCCAGAGTAGTGGGTCCAACGAAATGGCGTAGGTATCCAGTTAGGTAGGGCAGCGTTGCCATAAGGACACGAGTCTCTGCAGGGTTTCCAGGATCCTGGAGCTCCAGCGCTGAGCGCACCGTGACTCTTGGAAAGGCGTGGCCATCTTGTCCAGCGAGCGCGCGCTGGTCGAGGGCAGCCAGCGAGGCTTCGTGAAGTCACTAGTTGCCGAGCAGGGGGCCGGAGCGCGTGAGCTCCCGGGAGCCTGCAGGCCGGTCGCGCGCACCTGTTCCGGAGTGCTGACTGGTGCGCATGCGCTGATGCCACCGGCAGCAGTGTCTTTTGAAAGGGAGAGATAAAGGAAGGGAAACGGCCTGAGGCCGGGCCAGGGCAGCGAGGCCATGCGAGAGGCCAGAGGCTCTAAGAAGAGGGTCACACTGACTGATGGATTTCGAGGTGTCCGCTCCGCCCCAGGACATACCTAGAAGAGGATGCGACCCCCTAGAAAACATCCAGAGACGGAGAGGGGAAAACAGTTCCGAGGGGCGGAGCCCCCAACAGGCCCAGACCCAGAGGGGCAAAGAACGGTTCCCAGACGGAAGGAAAAACGCCGGGAAAAAGGCGGGGGTGACAGGAAGAGAAGGAGACGGACCCTGAGGAAGGACCCTGAGGCGATGGAGAAGGGGCCTCTGGCCAGGAGCCATAAGAGGGGCTGTGACAGAGACGGAGGGGACAGGAGAAGAACCCACGGTCACAGGCGGAACGCCGGACCGCACAGGGGCTGAGGCGGGAGTTGGGGGCAGAGACGAGACAGGGAGAAGACAGCCGCGAGGACAGTGCAGAAGTGCAATCAACAGCGAAGAGGATAGGGTCTGACGCAAAGGGGAGTGGACGAGCGAGAGAAGACAGTGAATCAGGTAGGAGCGAAATGCAGAGGGGATGGAGACAAGGAAGCCAGGGACCAGGATGCAGACCAAGGAGTAGAAGCAGGTTGGAGGGAGGGCCAGGCTCAGCGGCTCATGCCTGTCATCCTAACACTTTGGGAGGCCAAGGCGGGAGGATGACCTGAGCGAGGGAGGTCAACGCTGCAGTGAGCTATGATGATGTGACTACCCTGCAACTTGGGAAACGAAGGGAGTCCCTGACCGGAAAAGAAATAAAGGCAAAATGAGCCAGGCATGGTGGTGGCGGCCCACGTCTGTTTTCTTATCTACTAGCCAGGAAGCGGAGATGGGAGGATGGCCAGAGCCTGAGAATTAGAGGCTGTAGTGAGTGGTGTTCGTGCTACTGGACTCCAGTCTCGTCCGGGCAACAGAGTGAGACTGGCTCTAAGAAAAAAACAAGAGAGAGAAAGAAAGAAACAAAAGAGCAAAGAGAGAAGTGGAACAGAAGTCGAGAGCACATAGACAGTTAGAAGGTAGAAGGCAGAGAAAGAGACCATGACAGAAAGACAGGAGACAGAAGCCGAGCAAGGGACAGAGATACGGCATTCAGAATGGGAGGAGACAGAGCCAGAGGGAGCGGCAACAGAATGCACTGACTCTGAGCGGAGGGCGGTCGGGGTGAGGCTACCAGGACGAGCGGAAGAGAGCCCGTTCAGTGACACAGACACAGGTGAAGTTATAGAGGCAGAGAGTGGGATCTCAGGCAGAAGGGATGGTAACATAAAAAGGGGGTGATGGAAAGAGAAAGGCATTGAGGCAAGATGAGGGCTACATGGAAGGTGCCTTGCCAGCCGTCCGGCAGTGAGAGATTAGGGGTGTGGGCAGACTTCGAGGCAGAATTGTATCTTACAGGGGAGGAGAGTGATGGGGAGTACATGACCGAGACCCACCAGAGAAAGATGAGGACAGAGAAACAGGGACTGAGTCACAGAAAGGGCAAAGAGAAGGAAAATGAGAGGGTCAGAGCTGTCTGAGACTTCGTCAGGGGTGAGGATAACAGGCAAGAGCGAAGAGAGGAAAGCCAGTAAAGACCCAGAGAGAGTGAGAGGGACCCACAAACCCGTGGGTACCAGAGACCTGCCACTCATCCCAGTCCCTAAACCTAGGAAGTAATGAAACCTAGAAAGTTTGAGGTTTTCTATTTTTTTTCTTTCTTTCAGTTTGGTTAAGTTATGGCCTTGACTTGGAATTGTGATTCGAAAGATCTCAACACCGATGCCAGATTTGTGACCGAGCGTCTGAACCCTCCAGCACCCTTTCATTGGCCCACGGTAGTCATGGCACAGAGCAGTATGCAAAATCACTCTTTTCCCATTCATTTATTAAACAACCATTGAATATTCACTCTATACCAGGCATCATTCTGGGTACCGGGGCGGCGACAGCAGAAAACAAAATGCATACAACCCACGCAGATTTGAACCTAGTTAGTGGACAAGGAAATATATAACGTCAGGTAGTGTTAAGCGCGAAGAAGGGAAACGAAGCAACGCTGAGAGGACAGGGTAGTTGAGGTTGCTGATAAGGGCAGACTAGGTTATTCAGACCAACGTTCCCACTAAGAGCAACTAAAATCGCTGGCTTTTTTTATTTTTTAATTTTTTACCTTTTATTCTTTGTCCTGCAAGTATTGGCCTGCCACAGTATCCTGCGAGTGTAGTCCCGGCTCCCTAGAAGGATGAGGCAGGAGGACCCGTTGAGGCCAGGAGTTCCAGGCTGTAGTGCACAATTAATACAATCATGAATAGTCATGCATTTCAGCCTGGACAACAATCTAGCAAGTGGTTAAGCAAACTGTTAAGGCAACAATGTTTTTTTAACATTTACGTATTAGGAAGAAAAAAAAATTTGGGTTTTTTTTTTTTTTTTTTTGCCAATCAATGAGAGCTTGTAAGGTTGCTGAGGTTGGTTGGCCTTGAACTCTTGGCCTCGCCTTCGCAAGCGCCACGACATCCGGCCGGAGCCACTTTGGGCCCCGGTCTGGGACCTATCCTTTTGTCCCTTTGACTGCACAGGAACTGATGTAGACAATCGCGAGAGGCTTACTCCTGACGTCACCAGTCCCCAAGGCCTTGTAGGGCCCTGTGTTCTTTGGCGCCCCCTGGCGGCGGGAAAGGGACCTGCATCGGACAGAGAGCAGCCAAAGGGGTCAGCTGACTCCAGCAGGCTTCCGGTGCCAGGTCCGACACCCCTCACTCCCCCACGGTGACTCAAGTCACTTTCCATCTCCGCGTCCCAAGGGCTTGAAGAAGAAATCCTGGCGAGTGACAGAAATGCCAAAGGTAAGGAACATCCAAATTCCCTGGCATCCAATCCTATAATGTGTTTGACCCGCCAGGCATCCAGAGTAGTGGGTCCAACGAAATGGCGTAGGTATCCAGTTAGGTAGGGCAGCGTTGCCATAAGGACACGAGTCTCTGCAGGGTTTCCAGGATCCTGGAGCTCCAGCGCTGAGCGCACCGTGACTCTTGGAAAGGCGTGGCCATCTTGTCCAGCGAGCGCGCGCTGGTCGAGGGCAGCCAGCGAGGCTTCGTGAGGTCACTAGTTGCCGAGCAGGGGGCCAGAGCGCGTGAGCTCCCGGGAGCCTGCAGGCCGGACGCGCGCACCTGTTCCGGAGTGCTGACTGGTGCGCATGCGCTGATGCCACCGGCAGCAGTGTCTTTTGAAAGGGAGAGATAAAGGAAGGGAAACGGCCTGAGGCCGGGCCAGGGCAGCGAGGCCATGCGAGAGGCCAGAGGCTCTAAGAAGAGGGTCACACTGACTGATGGATTTCGAGGTGTCCGCTCCGCCCCAGGACATACCTAGAAGAGGATGCGACCCCCTAGAAAACATCCAGAGACGGAGAGGGGAAAACAGTTCTGAGGGGCGGAGCCCCCAACAGGCCCAGACCCAGAGGGGCAAAGAACGGTTCCCAGACGGAAGGAAAAACGCCGGGAAAAAGGCGGGGGTGACAGGAAGAGAAGGAGACGGACCCTGAGGAAGGACCCTGAGGCGATGGAGAAGGGGCCTCTGGCCAGGAGCCATAAGAGGGGCTGTGACAGAGACGGAGGGGACAGGAGAAGAACCCACGGTCACAGGCGGAGCGCCGGACCGAACAGGGGCTGAGGCGGGAGTTGGGGGCAGAGACGAGACAGGGAGAAGACAGCCGCGAGGACAGTGCAGAAGTGCAATTAACAGCGAAGAGGATAGGGTCTGACGCAAAGGGGAGAGGACGAGCGAGACAAGACAGTGAATCAGGTAGGAGCGAAATGCAGAGGGGACGGAGACAAGGAACCCAGGGACCAGGATGCAGACCAAGGAGTAGAAGCAGGTTGGAGGGAGGGCCAGGCTCAGCGGCTCATGCCTGTCATCCTAACACTTTGGGAGGCCCAGGCGGGAGGATGACCTGAGCGAGGGAGGTCAACGCTGCAGTGAGCTATGATGATGTGACTACCCTGCAACTTGGGAAACGAAGGGAGTCCCTGACCGGAAAAGAAATAAAGGCAAAATGAGCCAGGCATGGTGGTGGCGGCCCACGTCTGTTTTCTTATCTACTAGCCAGGAAGCGGAGATGGGAGGATGGCCAGAGCCTGAGAATTAGAGGCTGTAGTGAGTGGTGTTCGTGCTACTGGACTCCAGTCTCGTCCGGGCAACAGAGTGAGACTGGCTCTAAGAAAAAAACAAGAGAGAGAAAGAAAGAAACAAAAGAGCAAAGAGAGAAGTGGAACAGAAGTCGAGAGCACATAGACAGTTAGAAGGTAGAAGGCAGAGAAAGAGACCATGACAGAAAGACAGGAGACAGAAGCCGAGCAAGGGACAGAGATACGGCATTCAGAATGGGAGGAGACAGAGCCAGAGGGAGCGGCAACAGAATGCACTGACTCTGAGCGGAGGGCGGTCGGGGTGAGGCTACCAGGATGAGCGGAAGAGAGCCCGTTCAGTGACACAGACACAGGTGAAGTTATAGAGGCAGAGAGTGGGATCTCAGGCAGAAGGGATGGTAACATAAAAAGGGGGTGATGGAAAGAGAAAGGCATTGAGGCAAGATGAGGGCTACATGGAAGGTGCCTTGCCAGCCGTCCGGCAGTGAGAGATTAGGGGTGTGGGCAGACTTCGAGGCAGAATTGTATCTTACAGGGGAGGAGAGTGATGGGGAGTACATGACCGAGACCCACCAGAGAAAGATGAGGACAGAGAAACAGGGACTGAGTCACAGAAAGGGCAAAGAGAAGGAAAATGAGAGGGTCAGAGCTGTCTGAGACTTCGTCAGGGGTGAGGATAACAGGCAAGAGCGAAGAGAGGAAAGCCAGTAAAGACCCAGAGAGAGTGAGAGGGACCCACAAACCCGTGGGTACCAGAGACCTGCCACTCATCCCAGTCCCTAAACCTAGGAAGTAATGAAACCTAGAAAGTTTGAGGTTTTCTATTTTTTTTCTTTCTTTCAGTTTGGTTAAGTTATGGCCTTGACTTGGAATTGTGATTCGAAAGATCTCAACACCGATGCCAGATTTGTGACCGAGCGTCTGAACCCTCCAGCACCCTTTCATTGGCCCACGGTAGTCATGGCACAGAGCAGTATGCAAAATCACTCTTTTCCCATTCATTTATTAAACAACCATTGAATATTCACTCTATACCAGGCATCATTCTGGGTACCGGGGCGGCGACAGCAGAAAACAAAATGCATACAACCCACGCAGATTTGAACCTAGTTAGTGGACAAGGAAATATATAACGTCAGGTAGTGTTAAGCGCGAAGAAGGGAAACGAAGCAACGCTGAGAGGACAGGGTAGTTGAGGTTGCTGATAAGGGCAGACTAGGTTATTCAGACCAACGTTCCCACTAAGAGCAACTAAAATCGCTGGCTTTTTTTATTTTTTAATTTTTTACCTTTTATTCTTTGTCCTGCAAGTATTGGCCTGCCACAGTATCCTGCGAGTGTAGTCCCGGCTCCCTAGAAGGATGAGGCAGGAGGACCCGTTGAGGCCAGGAGTTCCAGGCTGTAGTGCACAATTAATACAATCATGAATAGTCATGCATTTCAGCCTGGACAACAATCTAGCAAGTGGTTAAGCAAACTGTTAAGGCAACAATGTTTTTTTAACATTTACGTATTAGGAAGAAAAAAAAATTTGGGTTTTTTTTTTTTTTTTTTTGCCAATCAATGAGAGCTTGTAAGGTTGCTGAGGTTGGTTGGCCTTGAACTCTTGGCCTCGCCTTCGCAAGCGCCACGACATCCGGCCGGAGCCACTTTGGGCCCCGGTCTGGGACCTATCCTTTTGTCCCTTTGACTGCACAGGAACTGATGTAGACAATCGCGAGAGGCTTACTCCTGACGTCACCAGTCCCCAAGGCCTTGTAGGGCCCTGTGTTCTTTGGCGCCCCCTGGCGGCGGGAAAGGGACCTGCATCGGACAGAGAGCAGCCAAAGGGGTCAGCTGACTCCAGCAGGCTTCCGGTGCCAGGTCCGACACCCCTCACTCCCCCACGGTGACTCAAGTCACTTTCCATCTCCGCGTCCCAAGGGCTTGAAGAAGAAATCCTGGCGAGTGACAGAAATGCCAAAGGTAAGGAACATCCAAATTCCCTGGCATCCAATCCTATAATGTGTTTGACCCGCCAGGCATCCAGAGTAGTGGGTCCAACGAAATGGCGTAGGTATCCAGTTAGGTAGGGCAGCGTTGCCATAAGGACACGAGTCTCTGCAGGGTTTCCAGGATCCTGGAGCTCCAGCGCTGAGCGCACCGTGACTCTTGGAAAGGCGTGGCCATCTTGTCCAGCGAGCGCGCGCTGGTCGAGGGCAGCCAGCGAGGCTTCGTGAGGTCACTAGTTGCCGAGCAGGGGGCCGGAGCGCGTGAGCTCCCGGGAGCCTGCAGGCCGGACGCGCGCACCTGTTCCGGAGTGCTGACTGGTGCGCATGCGCTGATGCCTCCGGCAGCAGTGTCTTTTGAAAGGGAGAGATAAAGGAAGGGAAACGGCCTGAGGCCGGGCCAGGGCAGCGAGGCCATGCGAGAGGCCAGAGGCTCTAAGAAGAGGGTCACACTGACTGATGGATTTCGAGGTGTCCGCTCCGCCCCAGGACATACCTAGAAGAGGATGCGACCCCCTAGAAAACATCCAGAGACGGAGAGGGGAAAACAGTTCCGAGGGGCGGAGCCCCCAACAGGCCCAGACCCAGAGGGGCAAAGAACGGTTCCCAGACGGAAGGAAAAACGCCGGGAAAAAGGCGGGGGTGACAGGAAGAGAAGGAGACGGACCCTGAGGAAGGACCCTGAGGCGATGGAGAAGGGGCCTCTGGCCAGGAGCCATAAGAGGGGCTGTGACAGAGACGGAGGGGACAGGAGAAGAACCCACGGTCACAGGCGGAGCGCCGGACCGCACAGGGGCTGAGGCGGGAGTTGGGGGCAGAGACGAGACAGGGAGAAGACAGCCGCGAGGACAGTGCAGAAGTGCAATC
Source organism: Saguinus oedipus (assembly GCA_031835075.1). Taxonomy (NCBI): domain Eukaryota; kingdom Metazoa; phylum Chordata; class Mammalia; order Primates; family Cebidae; genus Saguinus; species Saguinus oedipus. Next base: position 51,774,294 of record CM063187.1, on the reverse strand, counting down.
AACAGCGAAGAGGATAGGGTCTGACGCAAAGGGGAGTGGACGAGCGAGAGAAGACAGTGAATCAGGTAGGAGCGAAATGCAGAGGGGACGGAGACAAGGAAGCCAGGGACCAGGATGCAGACCAAGGAGTAGAAGCAGGTTGGAGGGAGGGCCAGGCTCAGCGGCTCATGCCTGTCATCCTAACACTTTGGGAGGCCAAGGCGGGAGGATGACCTGAGCGAGGGAGGTCAACGCTGCAGTGAGCTATGATGATGTGACTACCCTGCAACTTGGGAAACGAAGGGAGTCCCTGACCGGAAAAGAAATAAAGGCAAAATGAGCCAGGCATGGTGGTGGCGGCCCACGTCTGTTTTCTTATCTACTAGCCAGGAAGCGGAGATGGGAGGATGGCCAGAGCCTGAGAATTAGAGGCTGTAGTGAGTGGTGTTCGTGCTACTGGACTCCAGTCTCGTCCGGGCAACAGAGTGAGACTGGCTCTAAGAAAAAAACAAGAGAGAGAAAGAAAGAAACAAAAGAGCAAAGAGAGAAGTGGAACAGAAGTCGAGAGCACATAGACAGTTAGAAGGTAGAAGGCAGAGAAAGAGACCATGACAGAAAGACAGGAGACAGAAGCCAAGCAAGGGACAGAGATACGGCATTCAGAATGGGAGGAGACAGAGCCAGAGGGAGCGGCAACAGAATGCACTGACTCTGAGCGGAGGGCGGTCGGGGTGAGGCTACCAGGATGAGCGGAAGAGAGCCCGTTCAGTGACACAGACACAGGTGAAGTTATAGAGGCAGAGAGTGGGATCTCAGGCAGAAGGGATGGTAACATAAAAAGGGGGTGATGGAAAGAGAAAGGCATTGAGGCAAGATGAGGGCTACATGGAAGGTGCCTTGCCAGCCGTCCGGCAGTGAGAGATTAGGGGTGTGGGCAGACTTCGAGGCAGAATTGTATCTTACAGGGGAGGAGAGTGATGGGGAGTACATGACCGAGACCCACCAGAGAAAGATGAGGACAGAGAAACAGGGACTGAGTCACAGAAAGGGCAAAGAGAAGGAAAATGAGAGGGTCAGAGCTGTCTGAGACTTCGTCAGGGGTGAGGATAACAGGCAAGAGCGAAGAGAGGAAAGCCAGTAAAGACCCAGAGAGAGTGAGAGGGACCCACAAACCCGTGGGTACCAGAGACCTGCCACTCATCCCAGTCCCTAAACCTAGGAAGTAATGAAACCTAGAAAGTTTGAGGTTTTCTATTTTTTTTCTTTCTTTCAGTTTGGTTAAGTTATGGCCTTGACTTGGAATTGTGATTCGAAAGATCTCAACACCGATGCCAGATTTGTGACCGAGCGTCTGAACCCTCCAGCACCCTTTCATTGGCCCACGGTAGTCATGGCACAGAGCAGTATGCAAAATCACTCTTTTCCCATTCATTTATTAAACAACCATTGAATATTCACTCTATACCAGGCATCATTCTGGGTACCGGGGCGGCGACAGCAGAAAACAAAATGCATACAACCCACGCAGATTTGAACCTAGTTAGTGGACAAGGAAATATATAACGTCAGGTAGTGTTAAGCGCGAAGAAGGGAAACGAAGCAACGCTGAGAGGACAGGGTAGTTGAGGTTGCTGATAAGGGCAGACTAGGTTATTCAGACCAACGTTCCCACTAAGAGCAACTAAAATCGCTGGCTTTTTTTATTTTTTAATTTTTTACCTTTTATTCTTTGTCCTGCAAGTATTGGCCTGCCACAGTATCCTGCGAGTGTAGTCCCGGCTCCCTAGAAGGATGAGGCAGGAGGACCCGTTGAGGCCAGGAGTTCCAGGCTGTAGTGCACAATTAATACAATCATGAATAGTCATGCATTTCAGCCTGGACAACAATCTAGCAAGTGGTTAAGCAAACTGTTAAGGCAACAATGTTTTTTTAACATTTACGTATTAGGAAGAAAAAAAAATTTTGGTTTGTTTTTTTTTTTTTTTTTTTTTTTTTTTGCCAATCAATGAGAGCTTGTAAGGTTGCTGAGGTTGGTTGGCCTTGAACTCTTGGCCTCGCCTTCGCAAGCGCCACGACATCCGGCCGGAGCCACTTTGGGCCCCGGTCTGGGACCTATCCTTTTGTCCCTTTGACTGCACAGGAACTGATGTAGACAATCGCGAGAGGCTTACTCCTGACGTCACCAGTCCCCAAGGCCTTGTAGGGCCCTGTGTTCTTTGGCGCCCCCTGGCGGCGGGAAAGGGACCTGCATCGGACAGAGAGCAGCCAAAGGGGTCAGCTGACTCCAGCAGGCTTCCGGTGCCAGGTCCGACACCCCTCACTCCCCCACGGTGACTCAAGTCACTTTCCATCTCCGCGTCCCAAGGGCTTGAAGAAGAAATCCTGGCGAGTGACAGAAATGCCAAAGGTAAGGAACATCCAAATTCGCTGGCATCCAATCCTATAATGTGTTTGACCCGCCAGGCATCCAGAGTAGTGGGTCCAACGAAATGGCGTAGGTATCCAGTTAGGTAGGGCAGCGTTGCCATAAGGACACGAGTCTCTGCAGGGTTTCCAGGATCCTGGAGCTCCAGCGCTGAGCGCACCGTGACTCTTGGAAAGGCGTGGCCATCTTGTCCAGCGAGCGCGCGCTGGTCGAGGGCAGCCAGCGAGGCTTCGTGAGGTCACTAGTTGCCGAGCAGGGGGCCGGAGCGCGTGAGCTCCCGGGAGCCTGCAGGCCGGTCGCGCGCACCTGTTCCGGAGTGCTGACTGGTGCGCATGCGCTGATGCCACCGGCAGCAGTGTCTTTTGAAAGGGAGAGATAAAGGAAGGGAAACGGCCTGAGGCCGGGCCAGGGCAGCGAGGCCATGCGAGAGGCCAGAGGCTCTAAGAAGAGGGTCACACTGACTGATGTATTTCGAGGTGTCCGCTCCGCCCCAGGACATACCTAGAAGAGGATGCGACCCCCTAGAAAACATCCAGAGACGGAGAGGGGAAAACAGTTCTGAGGGGCGGAGCCCCCAACAGGCCCAGACCCAGAGGGGCAAAGAACGGTTCCCAGACGGAAGGAAAAACGCCGGGAAAAAGGCGGGGGTGACAGGAAGAGAAGGAGACGGACCCTGAGGAAGGACCCTGAGGCGATGGAGAAGGGGCCTCTGGCCAGGAGCCATAAGAGGGGCTGTGACAGAGACGGAGGGGACAGGAGAAGAACCCACGGTCACAGGCGGAGCGCCGGACCGAACAGGGGCTGAGGCGGGAGTTGGGGGCAGAGACGAGACAGGGAGAAGACAGCCGCGAGGACAGTGCAGAAGTGCAATTAACAGCGAAGAGGATAGGGTCTGACGCAAAGGGGAGAGGACGAGCGAGACAAGACAGTGAATCAGGTAGGAGCGAAATGCAGAGGGGACGGAGACAAGGAACCCAGGGACCAGGATGCAGACCAAGGAGTAGAAGCAGGTTGGAGGGAGGGCCAGGCTCAGCGGCTCATGCCTGTCATCCTAACACTTTGGGAGGCCCAGGCGGGAGGATGACCTGAGCGAGGGAGGTCAACGCTGCAGTGAGCTATGATGATGTGACTACCCTGCAACTTGGGAAACGAAGGGAGTCCCTGACCGGAAAAGAAATAAAGGCAAAATGAGCCAGGCATGGTGGTGGCGGCCCACGTCTGTTTTCTTATCTACTAGCCAGGAAGCGGAGATGGGAGGATGGCCAGAGCCTGAGAATTAGAGGCTGTAGTGAGTGGTGTTCGTGCTACTGGACTCCAGTCTCGTCCGGGCAACAGAGTGAGACTGGCTCTAAGAAAAAAACAAGAGAGAGAAAGAAAGAAACAAAAGAGCAAAGAGAGAAGTGGAACAGAAGTCGAGAGCACATAGACAGTTAGAAGGTAGAAGGCAGAGAAAGAGACCATGACAGAAAGACAGGAGACAGAAGCCGAGCAAGGGACAGAGATACGGCATTCAGAATGGGAGGAGACAGAGCCAGAGGGAGCGGCAACAGAATGCACTGACTCTGAGCGGAGGGCGGTCGGGGTGAGGCTACCAGGATGAGCGGAAGAGAGCCCGTTCAGTGACACAGACACAGGTGAAGTTATAGAGGCAGAGAGTGGGATCTCAGGCAGAAGGGATGGTAACATAAAAAGGGGGTGATGGAAAGAGAAAGGCATTGAGGCAAGATGAGGGCTACATGGAAGGTGCCTTGCCAGCCGTCCGGCAGTGAGAGATTAGGGGTGTGGGCAGACTTCGAGGCAGAATTGTATCTTACAGGGGAGGAGAGTGATGGGGAGTACATGACCGAGACCCACCAGAGAAAGATGAGGACAGAGAAACAGGGACTGAGTCACAGAAAGGGCAAAGAGAAGGAAAATGAGAGGGTCAGAGCTGTCTGAGACTTCGTCAGGGGTGAGGATAACAGGCAAGAGCGAAGAGAGGAAAGCCAGTAAAGACCCAGAGAGAGTGAGAGGGACCCACAAACCCGTGGGTACCAGAGACCTGCCACTCATCCCAGTCCCTAAACCTAGGAAGTAATGAAACCTAGAAAGTTTGAGGTTTTCTATTTTTTTTCTTTCTTTCAGTTTGGTTAAGTTATGGCCTTGACTTGGAATTGTGATTCGAAAGATCTCAACACCGATGCCAGATTTGTGACCGAGCGTCTGAACCCTCCAGCACCCTTTCATTGGCCCACGGTAGTCATGGCACAGAGCAGTATGCAAAATCACTCTTTTCCCATTCATTTATTAAACAACCATTGAATATTCACTCTATACCAGGCATCATTCTGGGTACCGGGGCGGCGACAGCAGAAAACAAAATGCATACAACCCACGCAGATTTGAACCTAGTTAGTGGACAAGGAAATATATAACGTCAGGTAGTGTTAAGCGCGAAGAAGGGAAACGAAGCAACGCTGAGAGGACAGGGTAGTTGAGGTTGCTGATAAGGGCAGACTAGGTTATTCAGACCAACGTTCCCACTAAGAGCAACTAAAATCGCTGGCTTTTTTTATTTTTTAATTTTTTACCTTTTATTCTTTGTCCTGCAAGTATTGGCCTGCCACAGTATCCTGCGAGTGTAGTCCCGGCTCCCTAGAAGGATGAGGCAGGAGGACCCGTTGAGGCCAGGAGTTCCAGGCTGTAGTGCACAATTAATACAATCATGAATAGTCATGCATTTCAGCCTGGACAACAATCTAGCAAGTGGTTAAGCAAACTGTTAAGGCAACAATGTTTTTTTAACATTTACGTATTAGGAAGAAAAAAAAATTTGGGTTTTTTTTTTTTTTTTTTTGCCAATCAATGAGAGCTTGTAAGGTTGCTGAGGTTGGTTGGCCTTGAACTCTTGGCCTCGCCTTCGCAAGCGCCACGACATCCGGCCGGAGCCACTTTGGGCCCCGGTCTGGGACCTATCCTTTTGTCCCTTTGACTGCACAGGAACTGATGTAGACAATCGCGAGAGGCTTACTCCTGACGTCACCAGTCCCCAAGGCCTTGTAGGGCCCTGTGTTCTTTGGCGCCCCCTGGCGGCGGGAAAGGGACCTGCATCGGACAGAGAGCAGCCAAAGGGGTCAGCTGACTCCAGCAGGCTTCCGGTGCCAGGTCCGACACCCCTCACTCCCCCACGGTGACTCAAGTCACTTTCCATCTCCGCGTCCCAAGGGCTTGAAGAAGAAATCCTGGCGAGTGACAGAAATGCCAAAGGTAAGGAACATCCAAATTCCCTGGCATCCAATCCTATAATGTGTTTGACCCGCCAGGCATCCAGAGTAGTGGGTCCAACGAAATGGCGTAGGTATCCAGTTAGGTAGGGCAGCGTTGCCATAAGGACACGAGTCTCTGCAGGGTTTCCAGGATCCTGGAGCTCCAGCGCTGAGCGCACCGTGACTCTTGGAAAGGCGTGGCCATCTTGTCCAGCGAGCGCGCGCTGGTCGAGGGCAGCCAGCGAGGCTTCGTGAGGTCACTAGTTGCCGAGCAGGGGGCCGGAGCGCGTGAGCTCCCGGGAGCCTGCAGGCCGGACGCGCGCACCTGTTCCGGAGTGCTGACTGGTGCGCATGCGCTGATGCCTCCGGCAGCAGTGTCTTTTGAAAGGGAGAGATAAAGGAAGGGAAACGGCCTGAGGCCGGGCCAGGGCAGCGAGGCCATGCGAGAGGCCAGAGGCTCTAAGAAGAGGGTCACACTGACTGATGGATTTCGAGGTGTCCGCTCCGCCCCAGGACATACCTAGAAGAGGATGCGACCCCCTAGAAAACATCCAGAGACGGAGAGGGGAAAACAGTTCCGAGGGGCGGAGCCCCCAACAGGCCCAGACCCAGAGGGGCAAAGAACGGTTCCCAGACGGAAGGAAAAACGCCGGGAAAAAGGCGGGGGTGACAGGAAGAGAAGGAGACGGACCCTGAGGAAGGACCCTGAGGCGATGGAGAAGGGGCCTCTGGCCAGGAGCCATAAGAGGGGCTGTGACAGAGACGGAGGGGACAGGAGAAGAACCCACGGTCACAGGCGGAGCGCCGGACCGCACAGGGGCTGAGGCGGGAGTTGGGGGCAGAGACGAGACAGGGAGAAGACAGCCGCGAGGACAGTGCAGAAGTGCAATCAACAGCGAAGAGGATAGGGTCTGACGCAAAGGGGAGTGGACGAGCGAGAGAAGACAGTGAATCAGGTAGGAGCGAAATGCAGAGGGGACGGAGACAAGGAAGCCAGGGACCAGGATGCAGACCAAGGAGTAGAAGCAGGTTGGAGGGAGGGCCAGGCTCAGCGGCTCATGCCTGTCATCCTAACACTTTGGGAGGCCAAGGCGGGAGGATGACCTGAGCGAGGGAGGTCAACGCTGCAGTGAGCTATGATGATGTGACTACCCTGCAACTTGGGAAACGAAGGGAGTCCCTGACCGGAAAAGAAATAAAGGCAAAATGAGCCAGGCATGGTGGTGGCGGCCCACGTCTGTTTTCTTATCTACTAGCCAGGAAGCGGAGATGGGAGGATGGCCAGAGCCTGAGAATTAGAGGCTGTAGTGAGTGGTGTTCGTGCTACTGGACTCCAGTCTCGTCCGGGCAACAGAGTGAGACTGGCTCTAAGAAAAAAACAAGAGAGAGAAAGAAAGAAACAAAAGAGCAAAGAGAGAAGTGGAACAGAAGTCGAGAGCACATAGACAGTTAGAAGGTAGAAGGCAGAGAAAGAGACCATGACAGAAAGACAGGAGACAGAAGCCAAGCAAGGGACAGAGATACGGCATTCAGAATGGGAGGAGACAGAGCCAGAGGGAGCGGCAACAGAATGCACTGACTCTGAGCGGAGGGCGGTCGGGGTGAGGCTACCAGGATGAGCGGAAGAGAGCCCGTTCAGTGACACAGACACAGGTGAAGTTATAGAGGCAGAGAGTGGGATCTCAGGCAGAAGGGATGGTAACATAAAAAGGGGGTGATGGAAAGAGAAAGGCATTGAGGCAAGATGAGGGCTACATGGAAGGTGCCTTGCCAGCCGTCCGGCAGTGAGAGATTAGGGGTGTGGGCAGACTTCGAGGCAGAATTGTATCTTACAGGGGAGGAGAGTGATGGGGAGTACATGACCGAGACCCACCAGAGAAAGATGAGGACAGAGAAACAGGGACTGAGTCACAGAAAGGGCAAAGAGAAGGAAAATGAGAGGGTCAGAGCTGTCTGAGACTTCGTCAGGGGTGAGGATAACAGGCAAGAGCGAAGAGAGGAAAGCCAGTAAAGACCCAGAGAGAGTGAGAGGGACCCACAAACCCGTGGGTACCAGAGACCTGCCACTCATCCCAGTCCCTAAACCTAGGAAGTAATGAAACCTAGAAAGTTTGAGGTTTTCTATTTTTTTTCTTTCTTTCAGTTTGGTTAAGTTATGGCCTTGACTTGGAATTGTGATTCGAAAGATCTCAACACCGATGCCAGATTTGTGACCGAGCGTCTGAACCCTCCAGCACCCTTTCATTGGCCCACGGTAGTCATGGCACAGAGCAGTATGCAAAATCACTCTTTTCCCATTCATTTATTAAACAACCATTGAATATTCACTCTATACCAGGCATCATTCTGGGTACCGGGGCGGCGACAGCAGAAAACAAAATGCATACAACCCACGCAGATTTGAACCTAGTTAGTGGACAAGGAAATATATAACGTCAGGTAGTGTTAAGCGCGAAGAAGGGAAACGAAGCAACGCTGAGAGGACAGGGTAGTTGAGGTTGCTGATAAGGGCAGACTAGGTTATTCAGACCAACGTTCCCACTAAGAGCAACTAAAATCGCTGGCTTTTTTTATTTTTTAATTTTTTACCTTTTATTCTTTGTCCTGCAAGTATTGGCCTGCCACAGTATCCTGCGAGTGTAGTCCCGGCTCCCTAGAAGGATGAGGCAGGAGGACCCGTTGAGGCCAGGAGTTCCAGGCTGTAGTGCACAATTAATACAATCATGAATAGTCATGCATTTCAGCCTGGACAACAATCTAGCAAGTGGTTAAGCAAACTGTTAAGGCAACAATGTTTTTTTAACATTTACGTATTAGGAAGAAAAAAAAATTTGGGTTTTTTTTTTTTTTTTTTTTTTTTTTGCCAATCAATGAGAGCTTGTAAGGTTGCTGAGGTTGGTTGGCCTTGAACTCTTGGCCTCGCCTTCGCAAGCGCCACGACATCCGGCCGGAGCCACTTTGGGCCCCGGTCTGGGACCTATCCTTTTGTCCCTTTGACTGCACAGGAACTGATGTAGACAATCGCGAGAGGCTTACTCCTGACATCACCAGTCCCCAAGGCCTTGTAGGGCCCTGTGTTCTTTGGCGCCCCCTGGCGGCGGGAAAGGGACCTGCATCGGACAGAGAGCAGCCAAAGGGGTCAGCTGACTCCAGCAGGCTTCCGGTGCCAGGTCCGACACCCCTCACTCCCCCACGGTGACTCAAGTCACTTTCCATCTCCGCGTCCCAAGGGCTTGAAGAAGAAATCCTGGCGAGTGACAGAAATGCCAAAGGTAAGGAACATCCAAATTCCCTGGCATCCAATCCTATAATGTGTTTGACCCGCCAGGCATCCAGAGTAGTGGGTCCAACGAAATGGCGTAGGTATCCAGTTAGGTAGGGCAGCGTTGCCATAAGGACACGAGTCTCTGCAGGGTTTCCAGGATCCTGGAGCTCCAGCGCTGAGCGCACCGTGACTCTTGGAAAGGCGTGGCCATCTTGTCCAGCGAGCGCGCGCTGGTCGAGGGCAGCCAGCGAGGCTTCGTGAGGTCACTAGTTGCCGAGCAGGGGGCCGGAGCGCGTGAGCTCCCGGGAGCCTGCAGGCCGGACGCGCGCACCTGTTCCGGAGTGCTGACTGGTGCGCATGCGCTGATGCCACCGGCAGCAGTGTCTTTTGAAAGGGAGAGATAAAGGAAGGGAAACGGCCTGAGGCCAGGCCAGGGCAGCGAGGCCATGCGAGAGGCCAGAGGCTCTAAGAAGAGGGTCACACTGACTGATGGATTTCGAGGTGTCCGCTCCGCCCCAGGACATACCTAGAAGAGGATGCGACCCCCTAGAAAACATCCAGAGACGGAGAGGGGAAAACAGTTCTGAGGGGCGGAGCCCCCAACAGGCCCAGACCCAGAGGGGCAAAGAACGGTTCCCAGACGGAAGGAAAAACGCCGGGAAAAAGGCGGGGGTGACAGGAAGAGAAGGAGACGGACCCTGAGGAAGGACCCTGAGGCGATGGAGAAGGGGCCTCTGGCCAGGAGCCATAAGAGGGGCTGTGACAGAGACGGAGGGGACAGGAGAAGAACCCACGGTCACAGGCGGAGCGCCGGACCGCACAGGGGCTGAGGCGGGAGTTGGGGGCAGAGACGAGACAGGGAGAAGACAGCCGCGAGGACAGTGCAGAAGTGCAATCAACAGCGAAGAGGATAGGGTCTGACGCAAAGGGGAGTGGACGAGCGAGAGAAGACAGTGAATCAGGTAGGAGCGAAATGCAGAGGGGATGGAGACAAGGAAGCCAGGGACCAGGATGCAGACCAAGGAGTAGAAGCAGGTTGGAGGGAGGGCCAGGCTCAGCGGCTCATGCCTGTCATCCTAACACTTTGGGAGGCCAAGGCGGGAGGATGACCTGAGCGAGGGAGGTCAACGCTGCAGTGAGCTATGATGATGTGACTACCCTGCAACTTGGGAAACGAAGGGAGTCCCTGACCGGAAAAGAAATAAAGGCAAAATGAGCCAGGCATGGTGGTGGCGGCCCACGTCTGTTTTCTTATCTACTAGCCAGGAAGCGGAGATGGGAGGATGGCCAGAGCCTGAGAATTAGAGGCTGTAGTGAGTGGTGTTCGTGCTACTGGACTCCAGTCTCGTCCGGGCAACAGAGTGAGACTGGCTCTAAGAAAAAAACAAGAGAGAGAAAGAAAGAAACAAAAGAGCAAAGAGAGAAGTGGAACAGAAGTCGAGAGCACATAGACAGTTAGAAGGTAGAAGGCAGAGAAAGAGACCATGACAGAAAGACAGGAGACAGAAGCCGAGCAAGGGACAGAGATACGGCATTCAGAATGGGAGGAGACAGAGCCAGAGGGAGCGGCAACAGAATGCACTGACTCTGAGCGGAGGGCGGTCGGGGTGAGGCTACCAGGATGAGCGGAAGAGAGCCCGTTCAGTGACACAGACACAGGTGAAGTTATAGAGGCAGAGAGTGGGATCTCAGGCAGAAGGGATGGTAACATAAAAAGGGGGTGATGGAAAGAGAAAGGCATTGAGGCAAGATGAGGGCTACATGGAAGGTGCCTTGCCAGCCGTCCGGCAGTGAGAGATTAGGGGTGTGGGCAGACTTCGAGGCAGAATTGTATCTTACAGGGGAGGAGAGTGATGGGGAGTACATGACCGAGACCCACCAGAGAAAGATGAGGACAGAGAAACAGGGACTGAGTCACAGAAAGGGCAAAGAGAAGGAAAATGAGAGGGTCAGAGCTGTCTGAGACTTCGTCAGGGGTGAGGATAACAGGCAAGAGCGAAGAGAGGAAAGCCAGTAAAGACCCAGAGAGAGTGAGAGGGACCCACAAACCCGTGGGTACCAGAGACCTGCCACTCATCCCAGTCCCTAAACCTAGGAAGTAATGAAACCTAGAAAGTTTGAGGTTTTCTATTTTTTTTCTTTCTTTCAGTTTGGTTAAGTTATGGCCTTGACTTGGAATTGTGATTCGAAAGATCTCAACACCGATGCCAGATTTGTGACCGAGCGTCTGAACCCTCCAGCACCCTTTCATTGGCCCACGGTAGTCATGGCACAGAGCAGTATGCAAAATCACTCTTTTCCCATTCATTTATTAAACAACCATTGAATATTCACTCTATACCAGGCATCATTCTGGGTACCGGGGCGGCGACAGCAGAAAACAAAATGCATACAACCCACGCAGATTTGAACCTAGTTAGTGGACAAGGAAATATATAACGTCAGGTAGTGTTAAGCGCGAAGAAGGGAAACGAAGCAACGCTGAGAGGACAGGGTAGTTGAGGTTGCTGATAAGGGCAGACTAGGTTATTCAGACCAACGTTCCCACTAAGAGCAACTAAAATCGCTGGCTTTTTTTATTTTTTAATTTTTTACCTTTTATTCTTTGTCCTGCAAGTATTGGCCTGCCACAGTATCCTGCGAGTGTAGTCCCGGCTCCCTAGAAGGATGAGGCAGGAGGACCCGTTGAGGCCAGGAGTTCCAGGCTGTAGTGCACAATTAATACAATCATGAATAGTCATGCATTTCAGCCTGGACAACAATCTAGCAAGTGGTTAAGCAAACTGTTAAGGCAACAATGTTTTTTTAACATTTACGTATTAGGAAGAAAAAAAAATTTGGGTTTTTTTTTTTTTTTTTTTTGCCAATCAATGAGAGCTTGTAAGGTTGCTGAGGTTGGTTGGCCTTGAACTCTTGGCCTCGCCTTCGCAAGCGCCACGACATCCGGCCGGAGCCACTTTGGGCCCCGGTCTGGGACCTATCCTTTTGTCCCTTTGACTGCACAGGAACTGATGTAGACAATCGCGAGAGGCTTACTCCTGACGTCACCAGTCCCCAAGGCCTTGTAGGGCCCTGTGTTCTTTGGCGCCCCCTGGCGGCGGGAAAGGGACCTGCATCGGACAGAGAGCAGCCAAAGGGGTCAGCTGACTCCAGCAGGCTTCCGGTGCCAGGTCCGACACCCCTCACTCCCCCACGGTGACTCAAGTCACTTTCCATCTCCGCGTCCCAAGGGCTTGAAGAAGAAATCCTGGCGAGTGACAGAAATGCCAAAGGTAAGGAACATCCAAATTCCCTGGCATCCAATCCTATAATGTGTTTGACCCGCCAGGCATCCAGAGTAGTGGGTCCAACAAAATGGCGTAGGTATCCAGTTAGGTAGGGCAGCGTTGCCATAAGGACACGAGTCTCTGCAGGGTTTCCAGGATCCTGGAGCTCCAGCGCTGAGCGCACCGTGACTCTTGGAAAGGCGTGGCCATCTTGTCCAGCGAGCGCGCGCTGGTCGAGGGCAGCCAGCGAGGCTTCGTGAGGTCACTAGTTGCCGAGCAGGGGGCCGGAGCGCGTGAGCTCCCGGGAGCCTGCAGGCCGGACGCGCGCACCTGTTCCGGAGTGCTGACTGGTGCGCATGCGCTGATGCCACCGGCAGCAGTGTCTTTTGAAAGGGAGAGATAAAGGAAGGGAAACGGCCTGAGGCCGGGCCAGGGCAGCGAGGCCATGCGAGAGGCCAGAGGCTCTAAGAAGAGGGTCACACTGACTGATGGATTTCGAGGTGTCCGCTCCGCCCCAGGACATACCTAGAAGAGGATGCGACCCCCTAGAAAACATCCAGAGACGGAGAGGGGAAAACAGTTCTGAGGGGCGGAGCCCCCAACAGGCCCAGACCCAGAGGGGCAAAGAACGGTTCCCAGACGGAAGGAAAAACGCCGGGAAAAAGGCGGGGGTGACAGGAAGAGAAGGAGACGGACCCTGAGGAAGGACCCTGAGGCGATGGAGAAGGGGCCTCTGGCCAGGAGCCATAAGAGGGGCTGTGACAGAGACGGAGGGGACAGGAGAAGAACCCACGGTCACAGGCGGAGCGCCGGACCGAACAGGGGCTGAGGCGGGAGTTGGGGGCAGAGACGAGACAGGGAGAAGACAGCCGCGAGGACAGTGCAGAAGTGCAATTAACAGCGAAGAGGATAGGGTCTGACGCAAAGGGGAGAGGACGAGCGAGACAAGACAGTGAATCAGGTAGGAGCGAAATGCAGAGGGGACGGAGACAAGGAACCCAGGGACCAGGATGCAGACCAAGGAGTAGAAGCAGGTTGGAGGGAGGGCCAGGCTCAGCGGCTCATGCCTGTCATCCTAACACTTTGGGAGGCCCAGGCGGGAGGATGACCTGAGCGAGGGAGGTCAACGCTGCAGTGAGCTATGATGATGTGACTACCCTGCAACTTGGGAAACGAAGGGAGTCCCTGACCGGAAAAGAAATAAAGGCAAAATGAGCCAGGCATGGTGGTGGCGGCCCACGTCTGTTTTCTTATCTACTAGCCAGGAAGCGGAGATGGGAGGATGGCCAGAGCCTGAGAATTAGAGGCTGTAGTGAGTGGTGTTCGTGCTACTGGACTCCAGTCTCGTCCGGGCAACAGAGTGAGACTGGCTCTAAGAAAAAAACAAGAGAGAGAAAGAAAGAAACAAAAGAGCAAAGAGAGAAGTGGAACAGAAGTCGAGAGCACATAGACAGTTAGAAGGTAGAAGGCAGAGAAAGAGACCATGACAGAAAGACAGGAGACAGAAGCCGAGCAAGGGACAGAGATACGGCATTCAGAATGGGAGGAGACAGAGCCAGAGGGAGCGGCAACAGAATGCACTGACTCTGAGCGGAGGGCGGTCGGGGTGAGGCTACCAGGATGAGCGGAAGAGAGCCCGTTCAGTGACACAGACACAGGTGAAGTTATAGAGGCAGAGAGTGGGATCTCAGGCAGAAGGGATGGTAACATAAAAAGGGGGTGATGGAAAGAGAAAGGCATTGAGGCAAGATGAGGGCTACATGGAAGGTGCCTTGCCAGCCGTCCGGCAGTGAGAGATTAGGGGTGTGGGCAGACTTCGAGGCAGAATTGTATCTTACAGGGGAGGAGAGTGATGGGGAGTACATGACCGAGACCCACCAGAGAAAGATGAGGACAGAGAAACAGGGACTGAGTCACAGAAAGGGCAAAGAGAAGGAAAATGAGAGGGTCAGAGCTGTCTGAGACTTCGTCAGGGGTGAGGATAACAGGCAAGAGCGAAGAGAGGAAAGCCAGTAAAGACCCAGAGAGAGTGAGAGGGACCCACAAACCCGTGGGTACCAGAGACCTGCCACTCATCCCAGTCCCTAAACCTAGGAAGTAATGAAACCTAGAAAGTTTGAGGTTTTCTATTTTTTTTCTTTCTTTCAGTTTGGTTAAGTTATGGCCTTGACTTGGAATTGTGATTCGAAAGATCTCAACACCGATGCCAGATTTGTGACCGAGCGTCTGAACCCTCCAGCACCCTTTCATTGGCCCACGGTAGTCATGGCACAGAGCAGTATGCAAAATCACTCTTTTCCCATTCATTTATTAAACAACCATTGAATATTCACTCTATACCAGGCATCATTCTGGGTACCGGGGCGGCGACAGCAGAAAACAAAATGCATACAACCCACGCAGATTTGAACCTAGTTAGTGGACAAGGAAATATATAACGTCAGGTAGTGTTAAGCGCGAAGAAGGGAAACGAAGCAACGCTGAGAGGACAGGGTAGTTGAGGTTGCTGATAAGGGCAGACTAGGTTATTCAGACCAACGTTCCCACTAAGAGCAACTAAAATCGCTGGCTTTTTTTATTTTTTAATTTTTTACCTTTTATTCTTTGTCCTGCAAGTATTGGCCTGCCACAGTATCCTGCGAGTGTAGTCCCGGCTCCCTAGAAGGATGAGGCAGGAGGACCCGTTGAGGCCAGGAGTTCCAGGCTGTAGTGCACAATTAATACAATCATGAATAGTCATGCATTTCAGCCTGGACAACAATCTAGCAAGTGGTTAAGCAAACTGTTAAGGCAACAATGTTTTTTTAACATTTACGTATTAGGAAGAAAAAAAAATTTGGGTTTTTTTTTTTTTTTTTTTTTTTTTGCCAATCAATGAGAGCTTGTAAGGTTGCTGAGGTTGGTTGGCCTTGAACTCTTGGCCTCGCCTTCGCAAGCGCCACGACATCCGGCCGGAGCCACTTTGGGCCCCGGTCTGGGACCTATCCTTTTGTCCCTTTGACTGCACAGGAACTGATGTAGACAATCGCGAGAGGCTTACTCCTGACGTCACCAGTCCCCAAGGCCTTGTAGGGCCCTGTGTTCTTTGGCGCCCCCTGGCGGCGGGAAAGGGACCTGCATCGGACAGAGAGCAGCCAAAGGGGTCAGCTGACTCCAGCAGGCTTCCGGTGCCAGGTCCGACACCCCTCACTCCCCCACGGTGACTCAAGTCACTTTCCATCTCCGCGTCCCAAGGGCTTGAAGAAGAAATCCTGGCGAGTGACAGAAATGCCAAAGGTAAGGAACATCCAAATTCCCTGGCATCCAATCCTATAATGTGTTTGACCCGCCAGGCATCCAGAGTAGTGGGTCCAACGAAATGGCGTAGGTATCCAGTTAGGTAGGGCAGCGTTGCCATAAGGACACGAGTCTCTGCAGGGTTTCCAGGATCCTGGAGCTCCAGCGCTGAGCGCACCGTGACTCTTGGAAAGGCGTGGCCATCTTGTCCAGCGAGCGCGCGCTGGTCGAGGGCAGCCAGCGAGGCTTCGTGAGGTCACTAGTTGCCGAGCAGGGGGCCGGAGCGCGTGAGCTCCCGGGAGCCTGCAGGCCGGACGCGCGCACCTGTTCCGGAGTGCTGACTGGTGCGCATGCGCTGATGCCACCGGCAGCAGTGTCTTTTGAAAGGGAGAGATAAAGGAAGGGAAACGGCCTGAGGCCGGGCCAGGGCAGCGAGGCCATGCGAGAGGCCAGAGGCTCTAAGAAGAGGGTCACACTGACTGATGGATTTCGAGGTGTCCGCTCCGCCCCAGGACATACCTAGAAGAGGATGCGACCCCCTAGAAAACATCCAGAGACGGAGAGGGGAAAACAGTTCTGAGGGGCGGAGCCCCCAACAGGCCCAGACCCAGAGGGGCAAAGAACGGTTCCCAGACGGAAGGAAAAACGCCGGGAAAAAGGCGGGGGTGACAGGAAGAGAAGGAGACGGACCCTGAGGAAGGACCCTGAGGCGATGGAGAAGGGGCCTCTGGCCAGGAGCCATAAGAGGGGCTGTGACAGAGACGGAGGGGACAGGAGAAGAACCCACGGTCACAGGCGGAGCGCCGGACCGAACAGGGGCTGAGGCGGGAGTTGGGGGCAGAGACGAGACAGGGAGAAGACAGCCGCGAGGACAGTGCAGAAGTGCAATTAACAGCGAAGAGGATAGGGTCTGACGCAAAGGGGAGAGGACGAGCGAGACAAGACAGTGAATCAGGTAGGAGCGAAATGCAGAGGGGACGGAGACAAGGAACCCAGGGACCAGGATGCAGACCAAGGAGTAGAAGCAGGTTGGAGGGAGGGCCAGGCTCAGCGGCTCATGCCTGTCATCCTAACACTTTGGGAGGCCCAGGCGGGAGGATGACCTGAGCGAGGGAGGTCAACGCTGCAGTGAGCTATGATGATGTGACTACCCTGCAACTTGGGAAACGAAGGGAGTCCCTGACCGGAAAAGAAATAAAGGCAAAATGAGCCAGGCATGGTGGTGGCGGCCCACGTCTGTTTTCTTATCTACTAGCCAGGAAGCGGAGATGGGAGGATGGCCAGAGCCTGAGAATTAGAGGCTGTAGTGAGTGGTGTTCGTGCTACTGGACTCCAGTCTCGTCCGGGCAACAGAGTGAGACTGGCTCTAAGAAAAAAACAAGAGAGAGAAAGAAAGAAACAAAAGAGCAAAGAGAGAAGTGGAACAGAAGTCGAGAGCACATAGACAGTTAGAAGGTAGAAGGCAGAGAAAGAGACCATGACAGAAAGACAGGAGACAGAAGCCGAGCAAGGGACAGAGATACGGCATTCAGAATGGGAGGAGACAGAGCCAGAGGGAGCGGCAACAGAATGCACTGACTCTGAGCGGAGGGCGGTCGGGGTGAGGCTACCAGGATGAGCGGAAGAGAGCCCGTTCAGTGACACAGACACAGGTGAAGTTATAGAGGCAGAGAGTGGGATCTCAGGCAGAAGGGATGGTAACATAAAAAGGGGGTGATGGAAAGAGAAAGGCATTGAGGCAAGATGAGGGCTACATGGAAGGTGCCTTGCCAGCCGTCCGGCAGTGAGAGATTAGGGGTGTGGGCAGACTTCGAGGCAGAATTGTATCTTACAGGGGAGGAGAGTGATGGGGAGTACATGACCGAGACCCACCAGAGAAAGATGAGGACAGAGAAACAGGGACTGAGTCACAGAAAGGGCAAAGAGAAGGAAAATGAGAGGGTCAGAGCTGTCTGAGACTTCGTCAGGGGTGAGGATAACAGGCAAGAGCGAAGAGAGGAAAGCCAGTAAAGACCCAGAGAGAGTGAGAGGGACCCACAAACCCGTGGGTACCAGAGACCTGCCACTCATCCCAGTCCCTAAACCTAGGAAGTAATGAAACCTAGAAAGTTTGAGGTTTTCTATTTTTTTTCTTTCTTTCAGTTTGGTTAAGTTATGGCCTTGACTTGGAATTGTGATTTGAAAGATCTCAACACCGATGCCAGATTTGTGACCGAGCGTCTGAACCCTCCAGCACCCTTTCATTGGCCCACGGTAGTCATGGCACAGAGCAGTATGCAAAATCACTCTTTTCCCATTCATTTATTAAACAACCATTGAATATTCACTCTATACCAGGCATCATTCTGGGTACCGGGGCGGCGACAGCAGAAAACAAAATGCATACAACCCACGCAGATTTGAACCTAGTTAGTGGACAAGGAAATATATAACGTCAGGTAGTGTTAAGCGCGAAGAAGGGAAACGAAGCAACGCTGAGAGGACAGGGTAGTTGAGGTTGCTGATAAGGGCAGACTAGGTTATTCAGACCAACGTTCCCACTAAGAGCAACTAAAATCGCTGGCTTTTTTTATTTTTTAATTTTTTACCTTTTATTCTTTGTCCTGCAAGTATTGGCCTGCCACAGTATCCTGCGAGTGTAGTCCCGGCTCCCTAGAAGGATGAGGCAGGAGGACCCGTTGAGGCCAGGAGTTCCAGGCTGTAGTGCACAATTAATACAATCATGAATAGTCATGCATTTCAGCCTGGACAACAATCTAGCAAGTGGTTAAGCAAACTGTTAAGGCAACAATGTTTTTTTAACATTTACGTATTAGGAAGAAAAAAAAATTTGGGTTTTTTTTTTTTTTTTTTTTTTTTTTTGCCAATCAATGAGAGCTTGTAAGGTTGCTGAGGTTGGTTGGCCTTGAACTCTTGGCCTCGCCTTCGCAAGCGCCACGACATCCGGCCGGAGCCACTTTGGGCCCCGGTCTGGGACCTATCCTTTTGTCCCTTTGACTGCACAGGAACTGATGTAGACAATCGCGAGAGGCTTACTCCTGACATCACCAGTCCCCAAGGCCTTGTAGGGCCCTGTGTTCTTTGGCGCCCCCTGGCGGCGGGAAAGGGACCTGCATCGGACAGAGAGCAGCCAAAGGGGTCAGCTGACTCCAGCAGGCTTCCGGTGCCAGGTCCGACACCCCTCACTCCCCCACGGTGACTCAAGTCACTTTCCATCTCCGCGTCCCAAGGGCTTGAAGAAGAAATCCTGGCGAGTGACAGAAATGCCAAAGGTAAGGAACATCCAAATTCCCTGGCATCCAATCCTATAATGTGTTTGACCCGCCAGGCATCCAGAGTAGTGGGTCCAACGAAATGGCGTAGGTATCCAGTTAGGTAGGGCAGCGTTGCCATAAGGACACGAGTCTCTGCAGGGTTTCCAGGATCCTGGAGCTCCAGCGCTGAGCGCACCGTGACTCTTGGAAAGGCGTGGCCATCTTGTCCAGCGAGCGCGCGCTGGTCGAGGGCAGCCAGCGAGGCTTCGTGAGGTCACTAGTTGCCGAGCAGGGGGCCGGAGCGCGTGAGCTCCCGGGAGCCTGCAGGCCGGACGCGCGCACCTGTTCCGGAGTGCTGACTGGTGCGCATGCGCTGATGCCTCCGGCAGCAGTGTCTTTTGAAAGGGAGAGATAAAGGAAGGGAAACGGCCTGAGGCCGGGCCAGGGCAGCGAGGCCATGCGAGAGGCCAGAGGCTCTAAGAAGAGGGTCACACTGACTGATGGATTTCGAGGTGTCCGCTCCGCCCCAGGACATACCTAGAAGAGGATGCGACCCCCTAGAAAACATCCAGAGACGGAGAGGGGAAAACAGTTCCGAGGGGCGGAGCCCCCAACAGGCCCAGACCCAGAGGGGCAAAGAACGGTTCCCAGACGGAAGGAAAAACGCCGGGAAAAAGGCGGGGGTGACAGGAAGAGAAGGAGACGGACCCTGAGGAAGGACCCTGAGGCGATGGAGAAGGGGCCTCTGGCCAGGAGCCATAAGAGGGGCTGTGACAGAGACGGAGGGGACAGGAGAAGAACCCACGGTCACAGGCGGAGCGCCGGACCGCACAGGGGCTGAGGCGGGAGTTGGGGGCAGAGACGAGACAGGGAGAAGACAGCCGCGAGGACAGTGCAGAAGTGCAATCAACAGCGAAGAGGATAGGGTCTGACGCAAAGGGGAGTGGACGAGCGAGAGAAGACAGTGAATCAGGTAGGAGCGAAATGCAGAGGGGACGGAGACAAGGAAGCCAGGGACCAGGATGCAGACCAAGGAGTAGAAGCAGGTTGGAGGGAGGGCCAGGCTCAGCGGCTCATGCCTGTCATCCTAACACTTTGGGAGGCCAAGGCGGGAGGATGACCTGAGCGAGGGAGGTCAACGCTGCAGTGAGCTATGATGATGTGACTACCCTGCAACTTGGGAAACGAAGGGAGTCCCTGACCGGAAAAGAAATAAAGGCAAAATGAGCCAGGCATGGTGGTGGCGGCCCACGTCTGTTTTCTTATCTACTAGCCAGGAAGCGGAGATGGGAGGATGGCCAGAGCCTGAGAATTAGAGGCTGTAGTGAGTGGTGTTCGTGCTACTGGACTCCAGTCTCGTCCGGGCAACAGAGTGAGACTGGCTCTAAGAAAAAAACAAGAGAGAGAAAGAAAGAAACAAAAGAGCAAAGAGAGAAGTGGAACAGAAGTCGAGAGCACATAGACAGTTAGAAGGTAGAAGGCAGAGAAAGAGACCATGACAGAAAGACAGGAGACAGAAGCCGAGCAAGGGACAGAGATACGGCATTCAGAATGGGAGGAGACAGAGCCAGAGGGAGCGGCAACAGAATGCACTGACTCTGAGCGGAGGGCGGTCGGGGTGAGGCTACCAGGACGAGCGGAAGAGAGCCCGTTCAGTGACACAGACACAGGTGAAGTTATAGAGGCAGAGAGTGGGATCTCAGGCAGAAGGGATGGTAACATAAAAAGGGGGTGATGGAAAGAGAAAGGCATTGAGGCAAGATGAGGGCTACATGGAAGGTGCCTTGCCAGCCGTCCGGCAGTGAGAGATTAGGGGTGTGGGCAGACTTCGAGGCAGAATTGTATCTTACAGGGGAGGAGAGTGATGGGGAGTACATGACCGAGACCCACCAGAGAAAGATGAGGACAGAGAAACAGGGACTGAGTCACAGAAAGGGCAAAGAGAAGGAAAATGAGAGGGTCAGAGCTGTCTGAGACTTCGTCAGGGGTGAGGATAACAGGCAAGAGCGAAGAGAGGAAAGCCAGTAAAGACCCAGAGAGAGTGAGAGGGACCCACAAACCCGTGGGTACCAGAGACCTGCCACTCATCCCAGTCCCTAAACCTAGGAAGTAATGAAACCTAGAAAGTTTGAGGTTTTCTATTTTTTTTCTTTCTTTCAGTTTGGTTAAGTTATGGCCTTGACTTGGAATTGTGATTCGAAAGATCTCAACACCGATGCCAGATTTGTGACCGAGCGTCTGAACCCTCCAGCACCCTTTCATTGGCCCACGGTAGTCATGGCACAGAGCAGTATGCAAAATCACTCTTTTCCCATTCATTTATTAAACAACCATTGAATATTCACTCTATACCAGGCATCATTCTGGGTACCGGGGCGGCGACAGCAGAAAACAAAATGCATACAACCCACGCAGATTTGAACCTAGTTAGTGGACAAGGAAATATATAACGTCAGGTAGTGTTAAGCGCGAAGAAGGGAAACGAAGCAACGCTGAGAGGACAGGGTAGTTGAGGTTGCTGATAAGGGCAGACTAGGTTATTCAGACCAACGTTCCCACTAAGAGCAACTAAAATCGCTGGCTTTTTTTATTTTTTAATTTTTTACCTTTTATTCTTTGTCCTGCAAGTATTGGCCTGCCACAGTATCCTGCGAGTGTAGTCCCGGCTCCCTAGAAGGATGAGGCAGGAGGACCCGTTGAGGCCAGGAGTTCCAGGCTGTAGTGCACAATTAATACAATCATGAATAGTCATGCATTTCAGCCTGGACAACAATCTAGCAAGTGGTTAAGCAAACTGTTAAGGCAACAATGTTTTTTTAACATTTACGTATTAGGAAGAAAAAAAAATTTGGGTTTTTTTTTTTTTTTTTTTTTTTTTTGCCAATCAATGAGAGCTTGTAAGGTTGCTGAGGTTGGTTGGCCTTGAACTCTTGGCCTCGCCTTCGCAAGCGCCACGACATCCGGCCGGAGCCACTTTGGGCCCCGGTCTGGGACCTATCCTTTTGTCCCTTTGACTGCACAGGAACTGATGTAGACAATCGCGAGAGGCTTACTCCTGACATCACCAGTCCCCAAGGCCTTGTAGGGCCCTGTGTTCTTTGGCGCCCCCTGGCGGCGGGAAAGGGACCTGCATCGGACAGAGAGCAGCCAAAGGGGTCAGCTGACTCCAGCAGGCTTCCGGTGCCAGGTCCGACACCCCTCACTCCCCCACGGTGACTCAAGTCACTTTCCATCTCCGCGTCCCAAGGGCTTGAAGAAGAAATCCTGGCGAGTGACAGAAATGCCAAAGGTAAGGAACATCCAAATTCCCTGGCATCCAATCCTATAATGTGTTTGACCCGCCAGGCATCCAGAGTAGTGGGTCCAACGAAATGGCGTAGGTATCCAGTTAGGTAGGGCAGCGTTGCCATAAGGACACGAGTCTCTGCAGGGTTTCCAGGATCCTGGAGCTCCAGCGCTGAGCGCACCGTGACTCTTGGAAAGGCGTGGCCATCTTGTCCAGCGAGCGCGCGCTGGTCGAGGGCAGCCAGCGAGGCTTCGTGAGGTCACTAGTTGCCGAGCAGGGGGCCGGAGCGCGTGAGCTCCCGGGAGCCTGCAGGCCGGACGCGCGCACCTGTTCCGGAGTGCTGACTGGTGCGCATGCGCTGATGCCACCGGCAGCAGTGTCTTTTGAAAGGGAGAGATAAAGGAAGGGAAACGGCCTGAGGCCAGGCCAGGGCAGCGAGGCCATGCGAGAGGCCAGAGGCTCTAAGAAGAGGGTCACACTGACTGATGGATTTCGAGGTGTCCGCTCCGCCCCAGGACATACCTAGAAGAGGATGCGACCCCCTAGAAAACATCCAGAGACGGAGAGGGGAAAACAGTTCCGAGGGGCGGAGCCCCCAACAGGCCCAGACCCAGAGGGGCAAAGAACGGTTCCCAGACGGAAGGAAAAACGCCGGGAAAAAGGCGGGGGTGACAGGAAGAGAAGGAGACGGACCCTGAGGAAGGACCCTGAGGCGATGGAGAAGGGGCCTCTGGCCAGGAGCCATAAGAGGGGCTGTGACAGAGACGGAGGGGACAGGAGAAGAACCCACGGTCACAGGCGGAGCGCCGGACCGCACAGGGGCTGAGGCGGGAGTTGGGGGCAGAGACGAGACAGGGAGAAGACAGCCGCGAGGACAGTGCAGAAGTGCAATCAACAGCGAAGAGGATAGGGTCTGACGCAAAGGGGAGTGGACGAGCGAGAGAAGACAGTGAATCAGGTAGGAGCGAAATGCAGAGGGGATGGAGACAAGGAAGCCAGGGACCAGGATGCAGACCAAGGAGTAGAAGCAGGTTGGAGGGAGGGCCAGGCTCAGCGGCTCATGCCTGTCATCCTAACACTTTGGGAGGCCCAGGCGGGAGGATGACCTGAGCGAGGGAGGTCAACGCTGCAGTGAGCTATGATGATGTGACTACCCTGCAACTTGGGAAACGAAGGGAGTCCCTGACCGGAAAAGAAATAAAGGCAAAATGAGCCAGGCATGGTGGTGGCGGCCCACGTCTGTTTTCTTATCTACTAGCCAGGAAGCGGAGATGGGAGGATGGCCAGAGCCTGAGAATTAGAGGCTGTAGTGAGTGGTGTTCGTGCTACTGGACTCCAGTCTCGTCCGGGCAACAGAGTGAGACTGGCTCTAAGAAAAAAACAAGAGAGAGAAAGAAAGAAACAAAAGAGCAAAGAGAGAAGTGGAACAGAAGTCGAGAGCACATAGACAGTTAGAAGGTAGAAGGCAGAGAAAGAGACCATGACAGAAAGACAGGAGACAGAAGCCGAGCAAGGGACAGAGATACGGCATTCAGAATGGGAGGAGACAGAGCCAGAGGGAGCGGCAACAGAATGCACTGACTCTGAGCGGAGGGCGGTCGGGGTGAGGCTACCAGGATGAGCGGAAGAGAGCCCGTTCAGTGACACAGACACAGGTGAAGTTATAGAGGCAGAGAGTGGGATCTCAGGCAGAAGGGATGGTAACATAAAAAGGGGGTGATGGAAAGAGAAAGGCATTGAGGCAAGATGAGGGCTACATGGAAGGTGCCTTGCCAGCCGTCCGGCAGTGAGAGATTAGGGGTGTGGGCAGACTTCGAGGCAGAATTGTATCTTACAGGGGAGGAGAGTGATGGGGAGTACATGACCGAGACCCACCAGAGAAAGATGAGGACAGAGAAACAGGGACTGAGTCACAGAAAGGGCAAAGAGAAGGAAAATGAGAGGGTCAGAGCTGTCTGAGACTTCGTCAGGGGTGAGGATAACAGGCAAGAGCGAAGAGAGGAAAGCCAGTAAAGACCCAGAGAGAGTGAGAGGGACCCACAAACCCGTGGGTACCAGAGACCTGCCACTCATCCCAGTCCCTAAACCTAGGAAGTAATGAAACCTAGAAAGTTTGAGGTTTTCTATTTTTTTTCTTTCTTTCAGTTTGGTTAAGTTATGGCCTTGACTTGGAATTGTGATTCGAAAGATCTCAACACCGATGCCAGATTTGTGACCGAGCGTCTGAACCCTCCAGCACCCTTTCATTGGCCCACGGTAGTCATGGCACAGAGCAGTATGCAAAATCACTCTTTTCCCATTCATTTATTAAACAACCATTGAATATTCACTCTATACCAGGCATCATTCTGGGTACCGGGGCGGCGACAGCAGAAAACAAAATGCATACAACCCACGCAGATTTGAACCTAGTTAGTGGACAAGGAAATATATAACGTCAGGTAGTGTTAAGCGCGAAGAAGGGAAACGAAGCAACGCTGAGAGGACAGGGTAGTTGAGGTTGCTGATAAGGGCAGACTAGGTTATTCAGACCAACGTTCCCACTAAGAGCAACTAAAATCGCTGGCTTTTTTTATTTTTTAATTTTTTACCTTTTATTCTTTGTCCTGCAAGTATTGGCCTGCCACAGTATCCTGCGAGTGTAGTCCCGGCTCCCTAGAAGGATGAGGCAGGAGGACCCGTTGAGGCCAGGAGTTCCAGGCTGTAGTGCACAATTAATACAATCATGAATAGTCATGCATTTCAGCCTGGACAACAATCTAGCAAGTGGTTAAGCAAACTGTTAAGGCAACAATGTTTTTTTAACATTTACGTATTAGGAAGAAAAAAAAATTTGGGTTTTTTTTTTTTTTTTTTTTTTTTGCCAATCAATGAGAGCTTGTAAGGTTGCTGAGGTTGGTTGGCCTTGAACTCTTGGCCTCGCCTTCGCAAGCGCCACGACATCCGGCCGGAGCCACTTTGGGCCCCGGTCTGGGACCTATCCTTTTGTCCCTTTGACTGCACAGGAACTGATGTAGACAATCGCGAGAGGCTTACTCCTGACATCACCAGTCCCCAAGGCCTTGTAGGGCCCTGTGTTCTTTGGCGCCCCCTGGCGGCGGGAAAGGGACCTGCATCGGACAGAGAGCAGCCAAAGGGGTCAGCTGACTCCAGCAGGCTTCCGGTGCCAGGTCCGACACCCCTCACTCCCCCACGGTGACTCAAGTCACTTTCCATCTCCGCGTCCCAAGGGCTTGAAGAAGAAATCCTGGCGAGTGACAGAAATGCCAAAGGTAAGGAACATCCAAATTCCCTGGCATCCAATCCTATAATGTGTTTGACCCGCCAGGCATCCAGAGTAGTGGGTCCAACGAAATGGCGTAGGTATCCAGTTAGGTAGGGCAGCGTTGCCATAAGGACACGAGTCTCTGCAGGGTTTCCAGGATCCTGGAGCTCCAGCGCTGAGCGCACCGTGACTCTTGGAAAGGCGTGGCCATCTTGTCCAGCGAGCGCGCGCTGGTCGAGGGCAGCCAGCGAGGCTTCGTGAGGTCACTAGTTGCCGAGCAGGGGGCCGGAGCGCGTGAGCTCCCGGGAGCCTGCAGGCCGGACGCGCGCACCTGTTCCGGAGTGCTGACTGGTGCGCATGCGCTGATGCCACCGGCAGCAGTGTCTTTTGAAAGGGAGAGATAAAGGAAGGGAAACGGCCTGAGGCCAGGCCAGGGCAGCGAGGCCATGCGAGAGGCCAGAGGCTCTAAGAAGAGGGTCACACTGACTGATGGATTTCGAGGTGTCCGCTCCGCCCCAGGACATACCTAGAAGAGGATGCGACCCCCTAGAAAACATCCAGAGACGGAGAGGGGAAAACAGTTCTGAGGGGCGGAGCCCCCAACAGGCCCAGACCCAGAGGGGCAAAGAACGGTTCCCAGACGGAAGGAAAAACGCCGGGAAAAAGGCGGGGGTGACAGGAAGAGAAGGAGACGGACCCTGAGGAAGGACCCTGAGGCGATGGAGAAGGGGCCTCTGGCCAGGAGCCATAAGAGGGGCTGTGACAGAGACGGAGGGGACAGGAGAAGAACCCACGGTCACAGGCGGAGCGCCGGACCGCACAGGGGCTGAGGCGGGAGTTGGGGGCAGAGACGAGACAGGGAGAAGACAGCCGCGAGGACAGTGCAGAAGTGCAATCAACAGCGAAGAGGATAGGGTCTGACGCAAAGGGGAGTGGACGAGCGAGAGAAGACAGTGAATCAGGTAGGAGCGAAATGCAGAGGGGATGGAGACAAGGAAGCCAGGGACCAGGATGCAGACCAAGGAGTAGAAGCAGGTTGGAGGGAGGGCCAGGCTCAGCGGCTCATGCCTGTCATCCTAACACTTTGGGAGGCCAAGGCGGGAGGATGACCTGAGCGAGGGAGGTCAACGCTGCAGTGAGCTATGATGATGTGACTACCCTGCAACTTGGGAAACGAAGGGAGTCCCTGACCGGAAAAGAAATAAAGGCAAAATGAGCCAGGCATGGTGGTGGCGGCCCACGTCTGTTTTCTTATCTACTAGCCAGGAAGCGGAGATGGGAGGATGGCCAGAGCCTGAGAATTAGAGGCTGTAGTGAGTGGTGTTCGTGCTACTGGACTCCAGTCTCGTCCGGGCAACAGAGTGAGACTGGCTCTAAGAAAAAAACAAGAGAGAGAAAGAAAGAAACAAAAGAGCAAAGAGAGAAGTGGAACAGAAGTCGAGAGCACATAGACAGTTAGAAGGTAGAAGGCAGAGAAAGAGACCATGACAGAAAGACAGGAGACAGAAGCCGAGCAAGGGACAGAGATACGGCATTCAGAATGGGAGGAGACAGAGCCAGAGGGAGCGGCAACAGAATGCACTGACTCTGAGCGGAGGGCGGTCGGGGTGAGGCTACCAGGATGAGCGGAAGAGAGCCCGTTCAGTGACACAGACACAGGTGAAGTTATAGAGGCAGAGAGTGGGATCTCAGGCAGAAGGGATGGTAACATAAAAAGGGGGTGATGGAAAGAGAAAGGCATTGAGGCAAGATG
Organism: Saguinus oedipus; assembly: GCA_031835075.1. NCBI lineage: Eukaryota > Metazoa > Chordata > Mammalia > Primates > Cebidae > Saguinus > Saguinus oedipus. The sequence continues at coordinate 51,747,280 of CM063187.1, read as the reverse complement.
AGGGCTACATGGAAGGTGCCTTGCCAGCCGTCCGGCAGTGAGAGATTAGGGGTGTGGGCAGACTTCGAGGCAGAATTGTATCTTACAGGGGAGGAGAGTGATGGGGAGTACATGACCGAGACCCACCAGAGAAAGATGAGGACAGAGAAACAGGGACTGAGTCACAGAAAGGGCAAAGAGAAGGAAAATGAGAGGGTCAGAGCTGTCTGAGACTTCGTCAGGGGTGAGGATAACAGGCAAGAGCGAAGAGAGGAAAGCCAGTAAAGACCCAGAGAGAGTGAGAGGGACCCACAAACCCGTGGGTACCAGAGACCTGCCACTCATCCCAGTCCCTAAACCTAGGAAGTAATGAAACCTAGAAAGTTTGAGGTTTTCTATTTTTTTTCTTTCTTTCAGTTTGGTTAAGTTATGGCCTTGACTTGGAATTGTGATTCGAAAGATCTCAACACCGATGCCAGATTTGTGACCGAGCGTCTGAACCCTCCAGCACCCTTTCATTGGCCCACGGTAGTCATGGCACAGAGCAGTATGCAAAATCACTCTTTTCCCATTCATTTATTAAACAACCATTGAATATTCACTCTATACCAGGCATCATTCTGGGTACCGGGGCGGCGACAGCAGAAAACAAAATGCATACAACCCACGCAGATTTGAACCTAGTTAGTGGACAAGGAAATATATAACGTCAGGTAGTGTTAAGCGCGAAGAAGGGAAACGAAGCAACGCTGAGAGGACAGGGTAGTTGAGGTTGCTGATAAGGGCAGACTAGGTTATTCAGACCAACGTTCCCACTAAGAGCAACTAAAATCGCTGGCTTTTTTTATTTTTTAATTTTTTACCTTTTATTCTTTGTCCTGCAAGTATTGGCCTGCCACAGTATCCTGCGAGTGTAGTCCCGGCTCCCTAGAAGGATGAGGCAGGAGGACCCGTTGAGGCCAGGAGTTCCAGGCTGTAGTGCACAATTAATACAATCATGAATAGTCATGCATTTCAGCCTGGACAACAATCTAGCAAGTGGTTAAGCAAACTGTTAAGGCAACAATGTTTTTTTAACATTTACGTATTAGGAAGAAAAAAAAATTTGGGTTTTTTTTTTTTTTTTTTTTTTTTTGCCAATCAATGAGAGCTTGTAAGGTTGCTGAGGTTGGTTGGCCTTGAACTCTTGGCCTCGCCTTCGCAAGCGCCACGACATCCGGCCGGAGCCACTTTGGGCCCCGGTCTGGGACCTATCCTTTTGTCCCTTTGACTGCACAGGAACTGATGTAGACAATCGCGAGAGGCTTACTCCTGACATCACCAGTCCCCAAGGCCTTGTAGGGCCCTGTGTTCTTTGGCGCCCCCTGGCGGCGGGAAAGGGACCTGCATCGGACAGAGAGCAGCCAAAGGGGTCAGCTGACTCCAGCAGGCTTCCGGTGCCAGGTCCGACACCCCTCACTCCCCCACGGTGACTCAAGTCACTTTCCATCTCCGCGTCCCAAGGGCTTGAAGAAGAAATCCTGGCGAGTGACAGAAATGCCAAAGGTAAGGAACATCCAAATTCCCTGGCATCCAATCCTATAATGTGTTTGACCCGCCAGGCATCCAGAGTAGTGGGTCCAACGAAATGGCGTAGGTATCCAGTTAGGTAGGGCAGCGTTGCCATAAGGACACGAGTCTCTGCAGGGTTTCCAGGATCCTGGAGCTCCAGCGCTGAGCGCACCGTGACTCTTGGAAAGGCGTGGCCATCTTGTCCAGCGAGCGCGCGCTGGTCGAGGGCAGCCAGCGAGGCTTCGTGAGGTCACTAGTAGCCGAGCAGGGGGCCGGAGCGCGTGAGCTCCCGGGAGCCTGCAGGCCGGACGCGCGCACCTGTTCCGGAGTGCTGACTGGTGCGCATGCGCTGATGCCACCGGCAGCAGTGTCTTTTGAAAGGGAGAGATAAAGGAAGGGAAACGGCCTGAGGCCAGGCCAGGGCAGCGAGGCCATGCGAGAGGCCAGAGGCTCTAAGAAGAGGGTCACACTGACTGATGGATTTCGAGGTGTCCGCTCCGCCCCAGGACATACCTAGAAGAGGATGCGACCCCCTAGAAAACATCCAGAGACGGAGAGGGGAAAACAGTTCCGAGGGGCGGAGCCCCCAACAGGCCCAGACCCAGAGGGGCAAAGAACGGTTCCCAGACGGAAGGAAAAACGCCGGGAAAAAGGCGGGGGTGACAGGAAGAGAAGGAGACGGACCCTGAGGAAGGACCCTGAGGCGATGGAGAAGGGGCCTCTGGCCAGGAGCCATAAGAGGGGCTGTGACAGAGACGGAGGGGACAGGAGAAGAACCCACGGTCACAGGCGGAGCGCCGGACCGCACAGGGGCTGAGGCGGGAGTTGGGGGCAGAGACGAGACAGGGAGAAGACAGCCGCGAGGACAGTGCAGAAGTGCAATCAACAGCGAAGAGGATAGGGTCTGACGCAAAGGGGAGTGGACGAGCGAGAGAAGACAGTGAATCAGGTAGGAGCGAAATGCAGAGGGGATGGAGACAAGGAAGCCAGGGACCAGGATGCAGACCAAGGAGTAGAAGCAGGTTGGAGGGAGGGCCAGGCTCAGCGGCTCATGCCTGTCATCCTAACACTTTGGGAGGCCAAGGCGGGAGGATGACCTGAGCGAGGGAGGTCAACGCTGCAGTGAGCTATGATGATGTGACTACCCTGCAACTTGGGAAACGAAGGGAGTCCCTGACCGGAAAAGAAATAAAGGCAAAATGAGCCAGGCATGGTGGTGGCGGCCCACGTCTGTTTTCTTATCTACTAGCCAGGAAGCGGAGATGGGAGGATGGCCAGAGCCTGAGAATTAGAGGCTGTAGTGAGTGGTGTTCGTGCTACTGGACTCCAGTCTCGTCCGGGCAACAGAGTGAGACTGGCTCTAAGAAAAAAACAAGAGAGAGAAAGAAAGAAACAAAAGAGCAAAGAGAGAAGTGGAACAGAAGTCGAGAGCACATAGACAGTTAGAAGGTAGAAGGCAGAGAAAGAGACCATGACAGAAAGACAGGAGACAGAAGCCGAGCAAGGGACAGAGATACGGCATTCAGAATGGGAGGAGACAGAGCCAGAGGGAGCGGCAACAGAATGCACTGACTCTGAGCGGAGGGCGGTCGGGGTGAGGCTACCAGGATGAGCGGAAGAGAGCCCGTTCAGTGACACAGACACAGGTGAAGTTATAGAGGCAGAGAGTGGGATCTCAGGCAGAAGGGATGGTAACATAAAAAGGGGGTGATGGAAAGAGAAAGGCATTGAGGCAAGATGAGGGCTACATGGAAGGTGCCTTGCCAGCCGTCCGGCAGTGAGATATTAGGGGTGTGGGCAGACTTCGAGGCAGAATTGTATCTTACAGGGGAGGAGAGTGATGGGGAGTACATGACCGAGACCCACCAGAGAAAGATGAGGACAGAGAAACAGGGACTGAGTCACAGAAAGGGCAAAGAGAAGGAAAATGAGAGGGTCAGAGCTGTCTGAGACTTCGTCAGGGGTGAGGATAACAGGCAAGAGCGAAGAGAGGAAAGCCAGTAAAGACCCAGAGAGAGTGAGAGGGACCCACAAACCCGTGGGTACCAGAGACCTGCCACTCATCCCAGTCCCTAAACCTAGGAAGTAATGAAACCTAGAAAGTTTGAGGTTTTCTATTTTTTTTCTTTCTTTCAGTTTGGTTAAGTTATGGCCTTGACTTGGAATTGTGATTCGAAAGATCTCAACACCGATGCCAGATTTGTGACCGAGCGTCTGAACCCTCCAGCACCCTTTCATTGGCCCACGGTAGTCATGGCACAGAGCAGTATGCAAAATCACTCTTTTCCCATTCATTTATTAAACAACCATTGAATATTCACTCTATACCAGGCATCATTCTGGGTACCGGGGCGGCGACAGCAGAAAACAAAATGCATACAACCCACGCAGATTTGAACCTAGTTAGTGGACAAGGAAATATATAACGTCAGGTAGTGTTAAGCGCGAAGAAGGGAAACGAAGCAACGCTGAGAGGACAGGGTAGTTGAGGTTGCTGATAAGGGCAGACTAGGTTATTCAGACCAACGTTCCCACTAAGAGCAACTAAAATCGCTGGCTTTTTTTATTTTTTAATTTTTTACCTTTTATTCTTTGTCCTGCAAGTATTGGCCTGCCACAGTATCCTGCGAGTGTAGTCCCGGCTCCCTAGAAGGATGAGGCAGGAGGACCCGTTGAGGCCAGGAGTTCCAGGCTGTAGTGCACAATTAATACAATCATGAATAGTCATGCATTTCAGCCTGGACAACAATCTAGCAAGTGGTTAAGCAAACTGTTAAGGCAACAATGTTTTTTTAACATTTACGTATTAGGAAGAAAAAAAAATTTGGGTTTTTTTTTTTTTTTTTTTTTTTTTTGCCAATCAATGAGAGCTTGTAAGGTTGCTGAGGTTGGTTGGCCTTGAACTCTTGGCCTCGCCTTCGCAAGCGCCACGACATCCGGCCGGAGCCACTTTGGGCCCCGGTCTGGGACCTATCCTTTTGTCCCTTTGACTGCACAGGAACTGATGTAGACAATCGCGAGAGGCTTACTCCTGACATCACCAGTCCCCAAGGCCTTGTAGGGCCCTGTGTTCTTTGGCGCCCCCTGGCGGCGGGAAAGGGACCTGCATCGGACAGAGAGCAGCCAAAGGGGTCAGCTGACTCCAGCAGGCTTCCGGTGCCAGGTCCGACACCCCTCACTCCCCCATGGTGACTCAAGTCACTTTCCATCTCCGCGTCCCAAGGGCTTGAAGAAGAAATCCTGGCGAGTGACAGAAATGCCAAAGGTAAGGAACATCCAAATTCCCTGGCATCCAATCCTATAATGTGTTTGACCCGCCAGGCATCCAGAGTAGTGGGTCCAACGAAATGGCGTAGGTATCCAGTTAGGTAGGGCAGCGTTGCCATAAGGACACGAGTCTCTGCAGGGTTTCCAGGATCCTGGAGCTCCAGCGCTGAGCGCACCGTGACTCTTGGAAAGGCGTGGCCATCTTGTCCAGCGAGCGCGCGCTGGTCGAGGGCAGCCAGCGAGGCTTCGTGAGGTCACTAGTTGCCGAGCAGGGGGCCGGAGCGCGTGAGCTCCCGGGAGCCTGCAGGCCGGACGCGCGCACCTGTTCCGGAGTGCTGACTGGTGCGCATGCGCTGATGCCACCGGCAGCAGTGTCTTTTGAAAGGGAGAGATAAAGGAAGGGAAACGGCCTGAGGCCAGGCCAGGGCAGCGAGGCCATGCGAGAGGCCAGAGGCTCTAAGAAGAGGGTCACACTGACTGATGGATTTCGAGGTGTCCGCTCCGCCCCAGGACATACCTAGAAGAGGATGCGACCCCCTAGAAAACATCCAGAGACGGAGAGGGGAAAACAGTTCCGAGGGGCGGAGCCCCCAACAGGCCCAGACCCAGAGGGGCAAAGAACGGTTCCCAGACGGAAGGAAAAACGCCGGGAAAAAGGCGGGGGTGACAGGAAGAGAAGGAGACGGACTCTGAGGAAGGACCCTGAGGCGATGGAGAAGGGGCCTCTGGCCAGGAGCCATAAGAGGGGCTGTGACAGAGACGGAGGGGACAGGAGAAGAACCCACGGTCACAGGCGGAGCGCCGGACCGCACAGGGGCTGAGGCGGGAGTTGGGGGCAGAGACGAGACAGGGAGAAGACAGCCGCGAGGACAGTGCAGAAGTGCAATTAACAGCGAAGAGGATAGGGTCTGACGCAAAGGGGAGAGGACGAGCGAGACAAGACAGTGAATCAGGTAGGAGCGAAATGCAGAGGGGACGGAGACAAGGAACCCAGGGACCAGGATGCAGACCAAGGAGTAGAAGCAGGTTGGAGGGAGGGCCAGGCTCAGCGGCTCATGCCTGTCATCCTAACACTTTGGGAGGCCCAGGCGGGAGGATGACCTGAGCGAGGGAGGTCAACGCTGCAGTGAGCTATGATGATGTGACTACCCTGCAACTTGGGAAACGAAGGGAGTCCCTGACCGGAAAAGAAATAAAGGCAAAATGAGCCAGGCATGGTGGTGGCGGCCCACGTCTGTTTTCTTATCTACTAGCCAGGAAGCGGAGATGGGAGGATGGCCAGAGCCTGAGAATTAGAGGCTGTAGTGAGTGGTGTTCGTGCTACTGGACTCCAGTCTCGTCCGGGCAACAGAGTGAGACTGGCTCTAAGAAAAAAACAAGAGAGAGAAAGAAAGAAACAAAAGAGCAAAGAGAGAAGTGGAACAGAAGTCGAGAGCACATAGACAGTTAGAAGGTAGAAGGCAGAGAAAGAGACCATGACAGAAATACAGGAGACAGAAGCCGAGCAAGGGACAGAGATACGGCATTCAGAATGGGAGGAGACAGAGCCAGAGGGAGCGGCAACAGAATGCACTGACTCTGAGCGGAGGGCGGTCGGGGTGAGGCTACCAGGACGAGCGGAAGAGAGCCCGTTCATTGACACAGACACAGGTGAAGTTATAGAGGCAGAGAGTGGGATCTCAGGCAGAAGGGATGGTAACATAAAAAGGGGGTGATGGAAAGAGAAAGGCATTGAGGCAAGATGAGGGCTACATGGAAGGTGCCTTGCCAGCCGTCCGGCAGTGAGAGATTAGGGGTGTGGGCAGACTTCGAGGCAGAATTGTATCTTACAGGGGAGGAGAGTGATGGGGAGTACATGACCGAGACCCACCAGAGAAAGATGAGGACAGAGAAACAGGGACTGAGTCACAGAAAGGGCAAAGAGAAGGAAAATGAGAGGGTCAGAGCTGTCTGAGACTTCGTCAGGGGTGAGGATAACAGGCAAGAGCGAAGAGAGGAAAGCCAGTAAAGACCCAGAGAGAGTGAGAGGGACCCACAAACCCGTGGGTACCAGAGACCTGCCACTCATCCCAGTCCCTAAACCTAGGAAGTAATGAAACCTAGAAAGTTTGAGGTTTTCTATTTTTTTTCTTTCTTTCAGTTTGGTTAAGTTATGGCCTTGACTTGGAATTGTGATTTGAAAGATCTCAACACCGATGCCAGATTTGTGACCGAGCGTCTGAACCCTCCAGCACCCTTTCATTGGCCCACGGTAGTCATGGCACAGAGCAGTATGCAAAATCACTCTTTTCCCATTCATTTATTAAACAACCATTGAATATTCACTCTATACCAGGCATCATTCTGGGTACCGGGGCGGCGACAGCAGAAAACAAAATGCATACAACCCACGCAGATTTGAACCTAGTTAGTGGACAAGGAAATATATAACGTCAGGTAGTGTTAAGCGCGAAGAAGGGAAACGAAGCAACGCTGAGAGGACAGGGTAGTTGAGGTTGCTGATAAGGGCAGACTAGGTTATTCAGACCAACGTTCCCACTAAGAGCAACTAAAATCGCTGGCTTTTTTTATTTTTTAATTTTTTACCTTTTATTCTTTGTCCTGCAAGTATTGGCCTGCCACAGTATCCTGCGAGTGTAGTCCCGGCTCCCTAGAAGGATGAGGCAGGAGGACCCGTTGAGGCCAGGAGTTCCAGGCTGTAGTGCACAATTAATACAATCATGAATAGTCATGCATTTCAGCCTGGACAACAATCTAGCAAGTGGTTAAGCAAACTGTTAAGGCAACAATGTTTTTTTAACATTTACGTATTAGGAAGAAAAAAAAATTTGGGTTTTTTTTTTTTTTTTTTTTTTTTTTTTTGCCAATCAATGAGAGCTTGTAAGGTTGCTGAGGTTGGTTGGCCTTGAACTCTTGGCCTCGCCTTCGCAAGCGCCACGACATCCGGCCGGAGCCACTTTGGGCCCCGGTCTGGGACCTATCCTTTTGTCCCTTTGACTGCACAGGAACTGATGTAGACAATCGCGAGAGGCTTACTCCTGACATCACCAGTCCCCAAGGCCTTGTAGGGCCCTGTGTTCTTTGGCGCCCCCTGGCGGCGGGAAAGGGACCTGCATCGGACAGAGAGCAGCCAAAGGGGTCAGCTGACTCCAGCAGGCTTCCGGTGCCAGGTCCGACACCCCTCACTCCCCCATGGTGACTCAAGTCACTTTCCATCTCCGCGTCCCAAGGGCTTGAAGAAGAAATCCTGGCGAGTGACAGAAATGCCAAAGGTAAGGAACATCCAAATTCCCTGGCATCCAATCCTATAATGTGTTTGACCCGCCAGGCATCCAGAGTAGTGGGTCCAACGAAATGGCGTAGGTATCCAGTTAGGTAGGGCAGCGTTGCCATAAGGACACGAGTCTCTGCAGGGTTTCCAGGATCCTGGAGCTCCAGCGCTGAGCGCACCGTGACTCTTGGAAAGGCGTGGCCATCTTGTCCAGCGAGCGCGCGCTGGTCGAGGGCAGCCAGCGAGGCTTCGTGAGGTCACTAGTTGCCGAGCAGGGGGCCGGAGCGCGTGAGCTCCCGGGAGCCTGCAGGCCGGACGCGCGCACCTGTTCCGGAGTGCTGACTGGTGCGCATGCGCTGATGCCACCGGCAGCAGTGTCTTTTGAAAGGGAGAGATAAAGGAAGGGAAACGGCCTGAGGCCAGGCCAGGGCAGCGAGGCCATGCGAGAGGCCAGAGGCTCTAAGAAGAGGGTCACACTGACTGATGGATTTCGAGGTGTCCGCTCCGCCCCAGGACATACCTAGAAGAGGATGCGACCCCCTAGAAAACATCCAGAGACGGAGAGGGGAAAACAGTTCCGAGGGGCGGAGCCCCCAACAGGCCCAGACCCAGAGGGGCAAAGAACGGTTCCCAGACGGAAGGAAAAACGCCGGGAAAAAGGCGGGGGTGACAGGAAGAGAAGGAGACGGACTCTGAGGAAGGACCCTGAGGCGATGGAGAAGGGGCCTCTGGCCAGGAGCCATAAGAGGGGCTGTGACAGAGACGGAGGGGACAGGAGAAGAACCCACGGTCACAGGCGGAGCGCCGGACCGCACAGGGGCTGAGGCGGGAGTTGGGGGCAGAGACGAGACAGGGAGAAGACAGCCGCGAGGACAGTGCAGAAGTGCAATTAACAGCGAAGAGGATAGGGTCTGACGCAAAGGGGAGAGGACGAGCGAGACAAGACAGTGAATCAGGTAGGAGCGAAATGCAGAGGGGACGGAGACAAGGAACCCAGGGACCAGGATGCAGACCAAGGAGTAGAAGCAGGTTGGAGGGAGGGCCAGGCTCAGCGGCTCATGCCTGTCATCCTAACACTTTGGGAGGCCCAGGCGGGAGGATGACCTGAGCGAGGGAGGTCAACGCTGCAGTGAGCTATGATGATGTGACTACCCTGCAACTTGGGAAACGAAGGGAGTCCCTGACCGGAAAAGAAATAAAGGCAAAATGAGCCAGGCATGGTGGTGGCGGCCCACGTCTGTTTTCTTATCTACTAGCCAGGAAGCGGAGATGGGAGGATGGCCAGAGCCTGAGAATTAGAGGCTGTAGTGAGTGGTGTTCGTGCTACTGGACTCCAGTCTCGTCCGGGCAACAGAGTGAGACTGGCTCTAAGAAAAAAACAAGAGAGAGAAAGAAAGAAACAAAAGAGCAAAGAGAGAAGTGGAACAGAAGTCGAGAGCACATAGACAGTTAGAAGGTAGAAGGCAGAGAAAGAGACCATGACAGAAATACAGGAGACAGAAGCCGAGCAAGGGACAGAGATACGGCATTCAGAATGGGAGGAGACAGAGCCAGAGGGAGCGGCAACAGAATGCACTGACTCTGAGCGGAGGGCGGTCGGGGTGAGGCTACCAGGACGAGCGGAAGAGAGCCCGTTCATTGACACAGACACAGGTGAAGTTATAGAGGCAGAGAGTGGGATCTCAGGCAGAAGGGATGGTAACATAAAAAGGGGGTGATGGAAAGAGAAAGGCATTGAGGCAAGATGAGGGCTACATGGAAGGTGCCTTGCCAGCCGTCCGGCAGTGAGAGATTAGGGGTGTGGGCAGACTTCGAGGCAGAATTGTATCTTACAGGGGAGGAGAGTGATGGGGAGTACATGACCGAGACCCACCAGAGAAAGATGAGGACAGAGAAACAGGGACTGAGTCACAGAAAGGGCAAAGAGAAGGAAAATGAGAGGGTCAGAGCTGTCTGAGACTTCGTCAGGGGTGAGGATAACAGGCAAGAGCGAAGAGAGGAAAGCCAGTAAAGACCCAGAGAGAGTGAGAGGGACCCACAAACCCGTGGGTACCAGAGACCTGCCACTCATCCCAGTCCCTAAACCTAGGAAGTAATGAAACCTAGAAAGTTTGAGGTTTTCTATTTTTTTTCTTTCTTTCAGTTTGGTTAAGTTATGGCCTTGACTTGGAATTGTGATTTGAAAGATCTCAACACCGATGCCAGATTTGTGACCGAGCGTCTGAACCCTCCAGCACCCTTTCATTGGCCCACGGTAGTCATGGCACAGAGCAGTATGCAAAATCACTCTTTTCCCATTCATTTATTAAACAACCATTGAATATTCACTCTATACCAGGCATCATTCTGGGTACCGGGGCGGCGACAGCAGAAAACAAAATGCATACAACCCACGCAGATTTGAACCTAGTTAGTGGACAAGGAAATATATAACGTCAGGTAGTGTTAAGCGCGAAGAAGGGAAACGAAGCAACGCTGAGAGGACAGGGTAGTTGAGGTTGCTGATAAGGGCAGACTAGGTTATTCAGACCAACGTTCCCACTAAGAGCAACTAAAATCGCTGGCTTTTTTTATTTTTTAATTTTTTACCTTTTATTCTTTGTCCTGCAAGTATTGGCCTGCCACAGTATCCTGCGAGTGTAGTCCCGGCTCCCTAGAAGGATGAGGCAGGAGGACCCGTTGAGGCCAGGAGTTCCAGGCTGTAGTGCACAATTAATACAATCATGAATAGTCATGCATTTCAGCCTGGACAACAATCTAGCAAGTGGTTAAGCAAACTGTTAAGGCAACAATGTTTTTTTAACATTTACGTATTAGGAAGAAAAAAAAATTTGGGTTTTTTTTTTTTTTTTTTTTTTTTTGCCAATCAATGAGAGCTTGTAAGGTTGCTGAGGTTGGTTGGCCTTGAACTCTTGGCCTCGCCTTCGCAAGCGCCACGACATCCGGCCGGAGCCACTTTGGGCCCCGGTCTGGGACCTATCCTTTTGTCCCTTTGACTGCACAGGAACTGATGTAGACAATCGCGAGAGGCTTACTCCTGACGTCACCAGTCCCCAAGGCCTTGTAGGGCCCTGTGTTCTTTGGCGCCCCCTGGCGGCGGGAAAGGGACCTGCATCGGACAGAGAGCAGCCAAAGGGGTCAGCTGACTCCAGCAGGCTTCCGGTGCCAGGTCCGACACCCCTCACTCCCCCACGGTGACTCAAGTCACTTTCCATCTCCGCGTCCCAAGGGCTTGAAGAAGAAATCCTGGCGAGTGACAGAAATGCCAAAGGTAAGGAACATCCAAATTCCCTGGCATCCAATCCTATAATGTGTTTGACCCGCCAGGCATCCAGAGTAGTGGGTCCAACGAAATGGCGTAGGTATCCAGTTAGGTAGGGCAGCGTTGCCATAAGGACACGAGTCTCTGCAGGGTTTCCAGGATCCTGGAGCTCCAGCGCTGAGCGCACCGTGACTCTTGGAAAGGCGTGGCCATCTTGTCCAGCGAGCGCGCGCTGGTCGAGGGCAGCCAGCGAGGCTTCGTGAGGTCACTAGTTGCCGAGCAGGGGGCCGGAGCGCGTGAGCTCCCGGGAGCCTGCAGGCCGGTCGCGCGCACCTGTTCCGGAGTGCTGACTGGTGCGCATGCGCTGATGCCACCGGCAGCAGTGTCTTTTGAAAGGGAGAGATAAAGGAAGGGAAACGGCCTGAGGCCGGGCCAGGGCAGCGAGGCCATGCGAGAGGCCAGAGGCTCTAAGAAGAGGGTCACACTGACTGATGGATTTCGAGGTGTCCGCTCCGCCCCAGGACATACCTAGAAGAGGATGCGACCCCCTAGAAAACATCCAGAGACGGAGAGGGGAAAACAGTTCCGAGGGGCGGAGCCCCCAACAGGCCCAGACCCAGAGGGGCAAAGAACGGTTCCCAGACGGAAGGAAAAACGCCGGGAAAAAGGCGGGGGTGACAGGAAGAGAAGGAGACGGACCCTGAGGAAGGACCCTGAGGCGATGGAGAAGGGGCCTCTGGCCAGGAGCCATAAGAGGGGCTGTGACAGAGACGGAGGGGACAGGAGAAGAACCCACGGTCACAGGCGGAGCGCCGGACCGCACAGGGGCTGAGGCGGGAGTTGGGGGCAGAGACGAGACAGGGAGAAGACAGCCGCGAGGACAGTGCAGAAGTGCAATCAACAGCGAAGAGGATAGGGTCTGACGCAAAGGGGAGTGGACGAGCGAGAGAAGACAGTGAATCAGGTAGGAGCGAAATGCAGAGGGGACGGAGACAAGGAAGCCAGGGACCAGGATGCAGACCAAGGAGTAGAAGCAGGTTGGAGGGAGGGCCAGGCTCAGCGGCTCATGCCTGTCATCCTAACACTTTGGGAGGCCAAGGCGGGAGGATGACCTGAGCGAGGGAGGTCAACGCTGCAGTGAGCTATGATGATGTGACTACCCTGCAACTTGGGAAACGAAGGGAGTCCCTGACCGGAAAAGAAATAAAGGCAAAATGAGCCAGGCATGGTGGTGGCGGCCCACGTCTGTTTTCTTATCTGCTAGCCAGGAAGCGGAGATGGGAGGATGGCCAGAGCCTGAGAATTAGAGGCTGTAGTGAGTGGTGTTCGTGCTACTGGACTCCAGTCTCGTCCGGGCAACAGAGTGAGACTGGCTCTAAGAAAAAAACAAGAGAGAGAAAGAAAGAAACAAAAGAGCAAAGAGAGAAGTGGAACAGAAGTCGAGAGCACATAGACAGTTAGAAGGTAGAAGGCAGAGAAAGAGACCATGACAGAAAGACAGGAGACAGAAGCCGAGCAAGGGACAGAGATACGGCATTCAGAATGGGAGGAGACAGAGCCAGAGGGAGCGGCAACAGAATGCACTGACTCTGAGCGGAGGGCGGTCGGGGTGAGGCTACCAGGATGAGCGGAAGAGAGCCCGTTCAGTGACACAGACACAGGTGAAGTTATAGAGGCAGAGAGTGGGATCTCAGGCAGAAGGGATGGTAACATAAAAAGGGGGTGATGGAAAGAGAAAGGCATTGAGGCAAGATGAGGGCTACATGGAAGGTGCCTTGCCAGCCGTCCGGCAGTGAGAGATTAGGGGTGTGGGCAGACTTCGAGGCAGAATTGTATCTTACAGGGGAGGAGAGTGATGGGGAGTACATGCCCGAGACCCACCAGAGAAAGATGAGGACAGAGAAACAGGGACTGAGTCACAGAAAGGGCAAAGAGAAGGAAAATGAGAGGGTCAGAGCTGTCTGAGACTTCGTCAGGGGTGAGGATAACAGGCAAGAGCGAAGAGAGGAAAGCCAGTAAAGACCCAGAGAGAGTGAGAGGGACCCACAAACCCGTGGGTATCAGAGACCTGCCACTCATCCCAGTCCCTAAACCTAGGAAGTAATGAAACCTAGAAAGTTTGAGGTTTTCTATTTTTTTTCTTTCTTTCAGTTTGGTTAAGTTATGGCCTTGACTTGGAATTGTGATTTGAAAGATCTCAACACCGATGCCAGATTTGTGACCGAGCGTCTGAACCCTCCAGCACCCTTTCATTGGCCCACGGTAGTCATGGCACAGAGCAGTATGCAAAATCACTCTTTTCCCATTCATTTATTAAACAACCATTGAATATTCACTCTATACCAGGCATCATTCTGGGTACCGGGGTGGCGACAGCAGAAAACAAAATGCATACAACCCACGCAGATTTGAACCTAGTTAGTGGACAAGGAAATATATAACGTCAGGTAGTGTTAAGCGCGAAGAAGGGAAACGAAGCAACGCTGAGAGGACAGGGTAGTTGAGGTTGCTGATAAGGGCAGACTAGGTTATTCAGACCAACGTTCCCACTAAGAGCAACTAAAATCGCTGGCTCTTTTTATTTTTTAATTTTTTACCTTTTATTCTTTGTCCTGCAAGTATTGGCCTGCCACAGTATCCTGCGAGTGTAGTCCCGGCTCCCTAGAAGGATGAGGCAGGAGGACCCGTTGAGGCCAGGAGTTCCAGGCTGTAGTGCACAATTAATACAATCATGAATAGTCATGCATTTCAGCCTGGACAACAATCTAGCAAGTGGTTAAGCAAACTGTTAAGGCAACAATGTTTTTTTAACATTTACGTATTAGGAAGAAAAAAAAATTTTGGTTTTTTTTTTTTTTTTTTTTTTTTTTTTTTTTGCCAATCAATGAGAGCTTGTAAGGTTGCTGAGGTTGGTTGGCCTTGAACTCTTGGCCTCGCCTTCGCAAGCGCCACGACATCCGGCCGGAGCCACTTTGGGCCCCGGTCTGGGACCTATCCTTTTGTCCCTTTGACTGCACAGGAACTGATGTAGACAATCGCGAGAGGCTTACTCCTGACGTCACCAGTCCCCAAGGCCTTGTAGGGCCCTGTGTTCTTTGGCGCCCCCTGGCGGCGGGAAAGGGACCTGCATCGGACAGAGAGCAGCCAAAGGGGTCAGCTGACTCCAGCAGGCTTCCGGTGCCAGGTCCGACACCCCTCACTCCCCCACGGTGACTCAAGTCACTTTCCATCTCCGCGTCCCAAGGGCTTGAAGAAGAAATCCTGGCGAGTGACAGAAATGCCAAAGGTAAGGAACATCCAAATTCCCTGGCATCCAATCCTATAATGTGTTTGACCCGCCAGGCATCCAGAGTAGTGGGTCCAACGAAATGGCGTAGGTATCCAGTTAGGTAGGGCAGCGTTGCCATAAGGACACGAGTCTCTGCAGGGTTTCCAGGATCCTGGAGCTCCAGCGCTGAGCGCACCGTGACTCTTGGAAAGGCGTGGCCATCTTGTCCAGCGAGCGCGCGCTGGTCGAGGGCAGCCAGCGAGGCTTCGTGAAGTCACTAGTTGCCGAGCAGGGGGCCGGAGCGCGTGAGCTCCCGGGAGCCTGCAGGCCGGTCGCGCGCACCTGTTCCGGAGTGCTGACTGGTGCGCATGCGCTGATGCCACCGGCAGCAGTGTCTTTTGAAAGGGAGAGATAAAGGAAGGGAAACGGCCTGAGGCCGGGCCAGGGCAGCGAGGCCATGCGAGAGGCCAGAGGCTCTAAGAAGAGGGTCACACTGACTGATGGATTTCGAGGTGTCCGCTCCGCCCCAGGACATACCTAGAAGAGGATGCGACCCCCTAGAAAACATCCAGAGACGGAGAGGGGAAAACAGTTCCGAGGGGCGGAGCCCCCAACAGGCCCAGACCCAGAGGGGCAAAGAACGGTTCCCAGACGGAAGGAAAAACGCCGGGAAAAAGGCGGGGGTGACAGGAAGAGAAGGAGACGGACCCTGAGGAAGGACCCTGAGGCGATGGAGAAGGGGCCTCTGGCCAGGAGCCATAAGAGGGGCTGTGACAGAGACGGAGGGGACAGGAGAAGAACCCACGGTCACAGGCGGAGCGCCGGACCGCACAGGGGCTGAGGCGGGAGTTGGGGGCAGAGACGAGACAGGGAGAAGACAGCCGCGAGGACAGTGCAGAAGTGCAATCAACAGCGAAGAGGATAGGGTCTGACGCAAAGGGGAGTGGACGAGCGAGAGAAGACAGTGAATCAGGTAGGAGCGAAATGCAGAGGGGACGGAGACAAGGGACCCAGGGACCAGGATGCAGACCAAGGAGTAGAAGCAGGTTGGAGGGAGGGCCAGGCTCAGCGGCTCATGCCTGTCATCCTAACACTTTGGGAGGCCAAGGCGGGAGGATGACCTGAGCAAGGGAGGTCAACGCTGCAGTGAGCTATGATGATGTGACTACCCTGCAACTTGGGAAACGAAGGGAGTCCCTGACCGGAAAAGAAATAAAGGCAAAATGAGCCAGGCATGGTGGTGGCGGCCCACGTCTGTTTTCTTATCTGCTAGCCAGGAAGCGGAGATGGGAGGATGGCCAGAGCCTGAGAATTAGAGGCTGTAGTGAGTGGTGTTCGTGCTACTGGACTCCAGTCTCGTCCGGGCAACAGAGTGAGACTGGCTCTAAGAAAAAAACAAGAGAGAGAAAGAAAGAAACAAAAGAGCAAAGAGAGAAGTGGAACAGAAGTCGAGAGCACATAGACAGTTAGAAGGTAGAAGGCAGAGAAAGAGACCATGACAGAAAGACAGGAGACAGAAGCCGAGCAAGGGACAGAGATACGGCATTCAGAATGGGAGGAGACAGAGCCAGAGGGAGCGGCAACAGAATGCACTGACTCTGAGCGGAGGGCGGTCGGGGTGAGGCTACCAGGATGAGCGGAAGAGAGCCCGTTCAGTGACACAGACACAGGTGAAGTTATAGAGGCAGAGAGTGGGATCTCAGGCAGAAGGGATGGTAACATAAAAAGGGGGTGATGGAAAGAGAAAGGCATTGAGGCAAGATGAGGGCTACATGGAAGGTGCCTTGCCAGCCGTCCGGCAGTGAGAGATTAGGGGTGTGGGCAGACTTCGAGGCAGAATTGTATCTTACAGGGGAGGAGAGTGATGGGGAGTACATGACCGAGACCCACCAGAGAAAGATGAGGACAGAGAAACAGGGACTGAGTCACAGAAAGGGCAAAGAGAAGGAAAATGAGAGGGTCAGAGCTGTCTGAGACTTCGTCAGGGGTGAGGATAACAGGCAAGAGCGAAGAGAGGAAAGCCAGTAAAGACCCAGAGAGAGTGAGAGGGACCCACAAACCCGTGGGTACCAGAGACCTGCCACTCATCCCAGTCCCTAAACCTAGGAAGTAATGAAACCTAGAAAGTTTGAGGTTTTCTATTTTTTTTCTTTCTTTCAGTTTGGTTAAGTTATGGCCTTGACTTGGAATTGTGATTTGAAAGATCTCAACACCGATGCCAGATTTGTGACCGAGCGTCTGAACCCTCCAGCACCCTTTCATTGGCCCACGGTAGTCATGGCACAGAGCAGTATGCAAAATCACTCTTTTCCCATTCATTTATTAAACAACCATTGAATATTCACTCTATACCAGGCATCATTCTGGGTACCGGGGCGGCGACAGCAGAAAACAAAATGCATACAACCCACGCAGATTTGAACCTAGTTAGTGGACAAGGAAATATATAACGTCAGGTAGTGTTAAGCGCGAAGAAGGGAAACGAAGCAACGCTGAGAGGACAGGGTAGTTGAGGTTGCTGATAAGGGCAGACTAGGTTATTCAGACCAACGTTCCCACTAAGAGCAACTAAAATCGCTGGCTTTTTTTATTTTTTAATTTTTTACCTTTTATTCTTTGTCCTGCAAGTATTGGCCTGCCACAGTATCCTGCGAGTGTAGTCCCGGCTCCCTAGAAGGATGAGGCAGGAGGACCCGTTGAGGCCAGGAGTTCCAGGCTGTAGTGCACAATTAATACAATCATGAATAGTCATGCATTTCAGCCTGGACAACAATCTAGCAAGTGGTTAAGCAAACTGTTAAGGCAACAATGTTTTTTTAACATTTACGTATTAGGAAGAAAAAAAAATTTTGGTTTTTTTTTTTTTTTTTTTTTTTTTTTTTTGCCAATCAATGAGAGCTTGTAAGGTTGCTAAGGTTGGTTGGCCTTGAACTCTTGGCCTCGCCTTCGCAAGCGCCACGACATCAGGCCGGAGCCACTTTGGGCCCCGGTCTGGGACCTATCCTTTTGTCCCTTTGACTGCACAGGAACTGATGTAGACAATCGCGAGAGGCTTACTCCTGACGTCACCAGTCCCCAAGGCCTTGTAGGGCCCTGTGTTCTTTGGCGCCCCCTGGCGGCGGGAAAGGGACCTGCATCGGACAGAGGGCAGCCAAAGGGGTCAGCTGACTCCAGCAGGCTTCCGGTGCCAGGTCCGACACCCCTCACTCCCCCACGGTGACTCAAGTCACTTTCCATCTCCGCGTCCCAAGGGCTTGAAGAAGAAATCCTGGCGAGTGACAGAAATGCCAAAGGTAAGGAACATCCAAATTCCCTGGCATCCAATCCTTTAATGTGTTTGACCCGCCAGGCATCCAGAGTAGTGGGTCCAACGAAATGGCGTAGGTATCCAGTTAGGTAGGGCAGCGTTGCCATAAGAACACGAGTCTCTGCAGGGTTTCCAGGATCCTGGAGCTCCAGCGCTGAGCGCACCGTGACTCTTGGAAAGGCGTGGCCATCTTGTCCAGCGAGCGCGCGCTGGTCGAGGGCAGCCACCGAGGCTTCGTGAGGTCACTAGTTGCCGAGCAGGGGGCCGGACCGCGTGAGCTCCCGGGAGCCTGCAGGCCGGACGCGCGCACCTGTTCCGGAGTGCTGACTGGTGTGCATGCGC
This sequence comes from Saguinus oedipus, assembly GCA_031835075.1. Lineage (NCBI taxonomy): Eukaryota > Metazoa > Chordata > Mammalia > Primates > Cebidae > Saguinus > Saguinus oedipus. The sequence goes on along the minus strand of CM063187.1, from coordinate 51,729,033 downwards.
TGATGCCTCCGGCAGCAGTGTCTTTTGAAAGGGAGAGATAAAGGAAGGGAAACGGCCTGAGGCCGGGCCAGGGCAGCGAGGCCATGCGAGAGGCCAGAGGCTCTAAGAAGAGGGTCACACTGACTGATGGATTTCGAGGTGTCCGCTCCGCCCCAGGACATACCTAGAAGAGGATGCGACCCCCTAGAAAACATCCAGAGATGGAGAGGGGAAAACAGTTCCGAGGGGCGGAGCCCCCAACAGGCCCAGACCCAGAGGGGCAAAGAACGGTTCCCAGACGGAAGGAGAAACGCCGGGAAAAAGGCGGGGGTGACAGGAAGAGAAGGAGACGGACCCTGAGGAAGGACCCTGAGGCGATGGAGAAGGGGCCTCTGGCCAGGAGCCATAAGAGGGGCTGTGACAGAGACGGAGGGGACAGGAGAAGAACCCACGGTCACAGGCGGAGCGCCGGACCGCACAGGGGCTGAGGCGGGAGTTGGGGGCAGAGACGAGACAGGGAGAAGACAGCCGCGAGGACAGTGCAGAAGTGCAATCAACAGCGAAGAGGATAGGGTCTGACGCAAAGGGGAGAGGACGAGCGAGAGAAGACAGTGAATCAGGTAGGAGCGAAATGCAGAGGGGACGGAGACAAGGAACCCAGGGACCAGGATGCAGACCAAGGAGTAGAAGCAGGTTGGAGGGAGGGCCAGGCTCAGCGGCTCATGCCTGTCATCCTAACACTTTGGGAGGCCAAGGCGGGAGGATGACCTGAGCGAGGGAGGTCAAGGCTGCAGTGAGCTATGATGATGTGACTACCCTGCAACTTGGGAAACGTAGGGAGTCCCTGACCGGAAAAGAAAAAATAGGCAAAATGAGCCAGGCATGGTGGTGGCGGCCCACGTCTGTTTTCTTATCTACTAGCCAGGAAGCGGAGATGGGAGGATGGCCAGAGCCTGAGAATTAGAGGCTGTAGTGAGTGGTGTTCGTGCTACTGGACTCCAGTCTCGTCCGGGCAACAGAGTGAGACTGGCTCTAAGAAAAAAACAAGAGAGAGAAAGAAAGAAACAAAAGAGCAAAGAGAGAAGTGGAACAGAAGTCGAGAGCACATAGACAGTTAGAAGGTAGAAGGCAGAGAAAGAGACCATGACAGAAAGACAGGAGACAGAAGCCGAGCAAGGGACAGAGATACGGCATTCAGAATGGGAGGAGACAGAGCCAGAGGGAGCGGCAACAGAATGCACTGACTCTGAGCGGAGGGCGGTCGGGGTGAGGCTACCAGGATGAGCGGAAGAGAGCCCGTTCAGTGACACAGACACAGGTGAAGTTATAGAGGCAGAGAGTGGGATCTCAGGCAGAAGGGATGGTAACATAAAAAGGGGGTGATGGAAAGAGAAAGGCATTGAGGCAAGATGAGGGCTACATGGAAGGTGCCTTGCCAGCCGTCTGGCAGTGAGAGATTAGGGGTGTGGGCAGACTTCGAGGCAGAATTGTATCTTACAGGGGAGGAGAGTGATGGGGAGTACATGACCGAGACCCACCAGAGAAAGATGAGGACAGAGAAACAGGGACTGAGTCACAGAAAGGGCAAAGAGAAGGAAAATGAGAGGGTCAGAGCTGTCTGAGACTTCGTCAGGGGTGAGGATAACAGGCAAGAGCGAAGAGAGGAAAGCCAGTAAAGACCCAGAGAGAGTGAGAGGGACCCACAAACCCGTGGGTACCAGAGACCTGCCACTCATCCCAGTCCCTAAACCTAGGAAGTAATGAAACCTAGAAAGTTTGAGGTTTTCTATTTTTTTCTTTCTTTCAGTTTGGTTAAGTTATGGCCTTGACTTGGAATTGTGATTTGAAAGATCTCAACACCGATGCCAGATTTGTGACCGAGCGTCTGAACCCTCCAGCACCCTTTCATTGGCCCACGGTAGTCATGGCACAGAGCAGTATGCAAAATCACTCTTTTCCCATTCATTTATTAAACAACCATTGAATATTCACTCTATACCAGGCATCATTCTGGGTACCGGGGCGGCGACAGCAGAAAACAAAATGCATACAACCCACGCAGATTTGAACCTAGTTAGTGGACAAGGAAATATATAACGTCAGGTAGTGTTAAGCGCGAAGAAGGGAAACGAAGCAACGCTGAGAGGACAGGGTAGTTGAGGTTGCTGATAAGGGCAGACTAGGTTATTCAGACCAACGTTCCCACTAAGAGCAACTAAAATCGCTGGCTTTTTTTATTTTTTAATTTTTTACCTTTTATTCTTTGTCCTGCAAGTATTGGCCTGCCACAGTATCCTGCGAGTGTAGTCCCGGCTCCCTAGAAGGATGAGGCAGGAGGACCCGTTGAGGCCAGGAGTTCCAGGCTGTAGTGCACAATTAATACAATCATGAATAGTCATGCATTTCAGCCTGGACAACAATCTAGCAAGTGGTTAAGCAAACTGTTAAGGCAACAATGTTTTTTTAACATTTACGTATTAGGAAGAAAAAAAAATTTTGGTTTGTTTTTTTTTTTTTTTTTTTTTTTTGCCAATCAATGAGAGCTTGTAAGGTTGCTGAGGTTGGTTGGCCTTGAACTCTTGGCCTCGCCTTCGCAAGCGCCACGACATCCGGCCGGAGCCACTTTGGGCCCTGGTCTGGGACCTATCCTTTTCTCCCTTTGACTGCACAGGAACTGATGTAGACAATCGCGAGAGGCTTACTCCTGACGTCACCAGTCCCCAAGGCCTTGTAGGGCCCTGTGTTCTTTGGCGCCCCCTGGCGGCGGGAAAGGGACCTGCATCGGACAGAGAGCAGCCAAAGGGGTCAGCTGACTCCAGCAGGCTTCCGGTGCCAGGTCCGACACCCCTCACTCCCCCACGGTGACTCAAGTCACTTTCCATCTCCGCGTCCCAAGGGCTTGAAGAAGAAATCCTGGCGAGTGACAGAAATGCCAAAGGTAAGGAACATCCAAATTCCCTGGCATCCAATCCTATAATGTGTTTGACCCGCCAGGCATCCAGAGTAGTGGGTCCAACGAAATGGCGTAGGTATCCAGTTAGGTAGGGCAGCGTTGCCATAAGGACACGAGTCTCTGCAGGGTTTCCAGGATCCTGGAGCTCCAGCGCTGAGCGCACCGTGACTCTTGGAAAGGCGTGGCCATCTTGTCCAGCGAGCGCGCGCTGGTCGAGGGCAGCCAGCGAGGCTTCGTGAGGTCACTAGTTGCCGAGCAGGGGGCCGGAGCGCGTGAGCTCCCGGGAGCCTGCAGGCCGGTCGCGCGCACCTGTTCCGGAGTGCTGACTGGTGCGCATGCGCTGATGCCACCGGCAGCAGTGTCTTTTGAAAGGGAGAGATAAAGGAAGGGAAACGGCCTGAGGCCGGGCCAGGGCAGCGAGGCCATGCGAGAGGCCAGAGGCTCTAAGAAGAGGGTCACATTGACTGATGGATTTCGAGGTGTCCGCTCCGCCCCAGGACATACCTAGAAGAGGATGCGACCCCCTAGAAAACATCCAGAGACGGAGAGGGGAAAACAGTTCCGAGGGGCGGAGCCCCCAACAGGCCCAGACACAGAGGGGCAAAGAACGGTTCCCAGACGGAAGGAGAAACGCCGGGAAAAAGGCGGGGGTGACAGGAAGAGAAGGAGACGGACCCTGAGGAAGGACCCTGAGGCGATGGAGAAGGGGCCTCTGGCCAGGAGCCATAAGAGGGGCTGTGACAGAGACGGAGGGGACAGGAGAAGAACCCACGGTCACAGGCGGAGCGCCGGACCGCACAGGGGCTGAGGCGGGAGTTGGGGGCAGAGACGAGACAGGGAGAAGACAGCCGCGAGGACAGTGCAGAAGTGCAATCAACAGCGAAGAGGATAGGGTCTGACGCAAAGGGGAGTGGACGAGCGAGAGAAGACAGTGAATCAGGTAGGAGCGAAATGCAGAGGGGACGGAGACAAGGAACCCAGGGACCAGGATGCAGACCAAGGAGTAGAAGCAGGTTGGAGGGAGGGCCAGGCTCAGCGGCTCATGCCTGTCATCCTAACACTTTGGGAGGCCAAGGCGGGAGGATGACCTGAGCGAGGGAGGTCAACGCTGCAGTGAGCTATGATGATGTGACTACCCTGCAACTTGGGAAACGAAGGGAGTCCCTGACCGGAAAAGAAATAAAGGCAAAATGAGCCAGGCATGGTGGTGGCGGCCCACGTCTGTTTTCTTATCTACTAGCCAGGAAGCGGAGATGGGAGGATGGCCAGAGCCTGAGAATTAGAGGCTGTAGTGAGTGGTGTTCGTGCTACTGGACTCCAGTCTCGTCCGGGCAACAGAGTGAGACTGGCTCTAAGAAAAAAACAAGAGAGAGAAAGAAAGAAACAAAAGAGCAAAGAGAGAAGTGGAACAGAAGTCGAGAGCACATAGACAGTTAGAAGGTAGAAGGCAGAGAAAGAGACCATGACAGAAAGACAGGAGACAGAAGCCGAGCAAGGGACAGAGATACGGCATTCAGAATGGGAGGAGACAGAGCCAGAGGGAGCGGCAACAGAATGCACTGACTCTGAGCGGAGGGCGGTCGGGGTGAGGCTACCAGGATGAGCGGAAGAGAGCCCGTTCAGTGACACAGACACAGGTGAAGTTATAGAGGCAGAGAGTGGGATCTCAGGCAGAAGGGATGGTAACATAAAAAGGGGGTGATGGAAAGAGAAAGGCATTGAGGCAAGATGAGGGCTACATGGAAGGTGCCTTGCCAGCCGTCCGGCAGTGAGAGATTAGGGGTGTGGGCAGACTTCGAGGCAGAATTGTATCTTACAGGGGAGGAGAGTGATGGGGAGTACATGACCGAGACCCACCAGAGAAAGATGAGGACAGAGAAACAGGGACTGAGTCACAGAAAGGGCAAAGAGAAGGAAAATGAGAGGGTCAGAGCTGTCTGAGACTTCGTCAGGGGTGAGGATAACAGGCAAGAGCGAAGAGAGGAAAGCCAGTAAAGACCCAGAGAGAGTGAGAGGGACCCACAAACCCGTGGGTACCAGAGACCTGCCACTCATCCCAGTCCCTAAACCTAGGAAGTAATGAAACCTAGAAAGTTTGAGGTTTTCTATTTTTTTTCTTTCTTTCAGTTTGGTTAAGTTATGGCCTTGACTTGGAATTGTGATTTGAAAGATCTCAACACCGATGCCAGATTTGTGACCGAGCGTCTGAACCCTCCAGCACCCTTTCATTGGCCCACGGTAGTCATGGCACAGAGCAGTATGCAAAATCACTCTTTTCCCATTCATTTATTAAACAACCATTGAATATTCACTCTATACCAGGCATCATTCTGGGTACCGGGGCGGCGACAGCAGAAAACAAAATGCATACAACCCACGCAGATTTGAACCTAGTTAGTGGACAAGGAAATATATAACGTCAGGTAGTGTTAAGCGCGAAGAAGGGAAACGAAGCAACGCTGAGAGGACAGGGTAGTTGAGGTTGCTGATAAGGGCAGACTAGGTTATTCAGACCAACGTTCCCACTAAGAGCAACTAAAATCGCTGGCTTTTTTTATTTTTTAATTTTTTACCTTTTATTCTTTGTCCTGCAAGTATTGGCCTGCCACAGTATCCTGCGAGTGTAGTCCCGGCTCCCTAGAAGGATGAGGCAGGAGGACCCGTTGAGGCCAGGAGTTCCAGGCTGTAGTGCACAATTAATACAATCATGAATAGTCATGCATTTCAGCCTGGACAACAATCTAGCAAGTGGTTAAGCAAACTGTTAAGGCAACAATGTTTTTTTAACATTTACGTATTAGGAAGAAAAAAAAATTTTGGTTTTTTTTTTTTTTTTTTTTTTTTTTTTGCCAATCAATGAGAGCTTGTAAGGTTGCTGAGGTTGGTTGGCCTTGAACTCTTGGCCTCGCCTTCGCAAGCGCCACGACATCCGGCCGGAGCCACTTTGGGCCCCGGTCTGGGACCTATCCTTTTGTCCCTTTGACTGCACAGGAACTGATGTAGACAATCGCGAGAGGCTTACTCCTGACGTCACCAGTCCCCAAGGCCTTGTAGGGCCCTGTGTTCTTTGGCGCCCCCTGGCGGCGGGAAAGGGTCCTGCATCGGACAGAGAGCAGCCAAAGGGGTCAGCTGACTCCAGCAGGCTTCCGGTGCCAGGTCCGACACCCCTCACTCCCCCACGGTGACTCAAGTCACTTTCCATCTCCGCGTCCCAAGGGCTTGAAGAAGAAATCCTGGCGAGTGACAGAAATGCCAAAGGTAAGGAACATCCAAATTCCCTGGCATCCAATCCTATAATGTGTTTGACCCGCCAGGCATCCAGAGTAGTGGGTCCAACGAAATGGCGTAGGTATCCAGTTAGGTAGGGCAGCGTTGCCATAAGGACACGAGTCTCTGCAGGGTTTCCAGGATCCTGGAGCTCCAGCGCTGAGCGCACCGTGACTCTTGGAAAGGCGTGGCCATCTTGTCCAGCGAGCGCGCGCTGGTCGAGGGCAGCCAGCGAGGCTTCGTGAAGTCACTAGTTGCCGAGCAGGGGGCCGGAGCGCGTGAGCTCCCGGGAGCCTGCAGGCCGGTCGCGCGCACCTGTTCCGGAGTGCTGACTGGTGCGCATGCGCTGATGCCACCGGCAGCAGTGTCTTTTGAAAGGGAGAGATAAAGGAAGGGAAACGGCCTGAGGCCGGGCCAGGGCAGCGAGGCCATGCGAGAGGCCAGAGGCTCTAAGAAGAGGGTCACACTGACTGATGGATTTCGAGGTGTCCGCTCCGCCCCAGGACATACCTAGAAGAGGATGCGACCCCCTAGAAAACATCCAGAGACGGAGAGGGGAAAACAGTTCCGAGGGGCGGTGCCCCCAACAGGCCCAGACACAGAGGGGCAAAGAACGGTTCCCAGACGGAAGGAGAAACGCCGGGAAAAAGGCGGGGGTGACAGGAAGAGAAGGAGACGGACCCTGAGGAAGGACCCTGAGGCGATGGAGAAGGAGCCTCTGGCCAGGAGCCATAAGAGGGGCTGTGACAGAGACGGAGGGGACAGGAGAAGAACCCACGGTCACAGGCGGAGCGCCGGACCGCACAGGGGCTGAGGCGGGAGTTGGGGGCAGAGACGAGACAGGGAGAAGACAGCCGCGAGGACAGTGCAGAAGTGCAATCAACAGCGAAGAGGATAGGGTCTGACGCAAAGGGGAGTGGACGAGCGAGAGAAGACAGTGAATCAGGTAGGAGCGAAATGCAGAGGGGACGGAGACAAGGAAGCCAGGGACCAGGATGCAGACCAAGGAGTAGAAGCAGGTTGGAGGGAGGGCCAGGCTCAGCGGCTCATGCCTGTCATCCTAACACTTTGGGAGGCCAAGGCGGGAGGATGACCTGAGCGAGGGAGGTCAACGCTGCAGTGAGCTATGATGATGTGACTACCCTGCAACTTGGGAAACGAAGGGAGTCCCTGACCGGAAAAGAAATAAAGGCAAAATGAGCCAGGCATGGTGGTGGCGGCCCACGTCTGTTTTCTTATCTGCTAGCCAGGAAGCGGAGATGGGAGGATGGCCAGAGCCTGAGAATTAGAGGCTGTAGTGAGTGGTGTTCGTGCTACTGGACTCCAGTCTCGTCCGGGCAACAGAGTGAGACTGGCTCTAAGAAAAAAACAAGAGAGAGAAAGAAAGAAACAAAAGAGCAAAGAGAGAAGTGGAACAGAAGTCGAGAGCACATAGACAGTTAGAAGGTAGAAGGCAGAGAAAGAGACCATGACAGAAAGACAGGAGACAGAAGCCGAGCAAGGGACAGAGATACGGCATTCAGAATGGGAGGAGACAGAGCCAGAGGGAGCGGCAACAGAATGCACTGACTCTGAGCGGAGGGCGGTCGGGGTGAGGCTACCAGGATGAGCGGAAGAGAGCCCGTTCAGTGACACAGACACAGGTGAAGTTATAGAGGCAGAGAGTGGGATCTCAGGCAGAAGGGATGGTAACATAAAAAGGGGGTGATGGAAAGAGAAAGGCATTGAGGCAAGATGAGGGCTACATGGAAGGTGCCTTGCCAGCCGTCCGGCAGTGAGAGATTAGGGGTGTGGGCAGACTTCGAGGCAGAATTGTATCTTACAGGGGAGGAGAGTGATGGGGAGTACATGACCGAGACCCACCAGAGAAAGATGAGGACAGAGAAACAGGGACTGAGTCACAGAAAGGGCAAAGAGAAGGAAAATGAGAGGGTCAGAGCTGTCTGAGACTTTGTCAGGGGTGAGGATAACAGGCAAGAGCGAAGAGAGGAAAGCCAGTAAAGACCCAGAGAGAGTGAGAGGGACCCACAAACCCGTGGGTACCAGAGACCTGCCACTCATCCCAGTCCCTAAACCTAGGAAGTAATGAAACCTAGAAAGTTTGAGGTTTTCTATTTTTTTTCTTTCTTTCAGTTTGGTTAAGTTATGGCCTTGACTTGGAATTGTGATTTGAAAGATCTCAACACCGATGCCAGATTTGTGACCGAGCGTCTGAACCCTCCAGCACCCTTTCATTGGCCCACGGTAGTCATGGCACAGAGCAGTATGCAAAATCACTCTTTTCCCATTCATTTATTAAACAACCATTGAATATTCACTCTATACCAGGCATCATTCTGGGTACCGGGGTGGCGACAGCAGAAAACAAAATGCATACAACCCACGCAGATTTGAACCTAGTTAGTGGACAAGGAAATAGATAACGTCAGGTAGTGTTAAGCGCGAAGAAGGGAAACGAAGCAACGCTGAGAGGACAGGGTAGTTGAGGTTGCTGATAAGGGCAGACTAGGTTATTCAGACCAACGTTCCCACTAAGAGCAACTAAAATCGCTGGCTCTTTTTATTTTTTAATTTTTTACCTTTTATTCTTTGTCCTGCAAGTATTGGCCTGCCACAGTATCCTGCGAGTGTAGTCCCGGCTCCCTAGAAGGATGAGGCAGGAGGACCCGTTGAGGCCAGGAGTTCCAGGCTGTAGTGCACAATTAATACAATCATGAATAGTCATGCATTTCAGCCTGGACAACAATCTAGCAAGTGGTTAAGCAAACTGTTAAGGCAACAATGTTTTTTTAACATTTACGTATTAGGAAGAAAAAAAAATTTTGGTTTTTTTTTTTTTTTTTTTTTTTTTTTTTGCCAATCAATGAGAGCTTGTAAGGTTGCTGAGGTTGGTTGGCCTTGAACTCTTGGCCTCGCCTTCGCAAGCGCCACGACATCCGGCCGGAGCCACTTTGGGCCCCGGTCTGGGACCTATCCTTTTGTCCCTTTGACTGCACAGGAACTGATGTAGACAATCGCGAGAGGCTTACTCCTGACGTCACCAGTCCCCAAGGCCTTGTAGGGCCCTGTGTTCTTTGGCGCCCCCTGGCGTCGGGAAAGGGACCTGCATCGGACAGAGAGCAGCCAAAGGGGTCAGCTGACTCCAGCAGGCTTCCGGTGCCAGGTCCGACACCCCTCACTCCCCCACGGTGACTCAAGTCACTTTCCATCTCCGCGTCCCAAGGGCTTGAAGAAGAAATCCTGGCGAGTGACAGAAATGCCAAAGGTAAGGAACATCCAAATTCCCTGGCATCCAATCCTATAATGTGTTTGACCCGCCAGGCATCCAGAGTAGTGGGTCCAACGAAATGGCGTAGGTATCCAGTTAGGTAGGGCAGCGTTGCCATAAGGACACGAGTCTCTGCAGGGTTTCCAGGATCCTGGAGCTCCAGCGCTGAGCGCACCGTGACTCTTGGAAAGGCGTGGCCATCTTGTCCAGCGAGCGCGCGCTGGTCGAGGGCAGCCAGCGAGGCTTCGTGAAGTCACTAGTTGCCGAGCAGGGGGCCGGAGCGCGTGAGCTCCCGGGAGCCTGCAGGCCGGTCGCGCGCACCTGTTCCGGAGTGCTGACTGGTGCGCATGCGCTGATGCCACCGGCAGCAGTGTCTTTTGAAAGGGAGAGATAAAGGAAGGGAAACGGCCTGAGGCCGGGCCAGGGCAGCGAGGCCATGCGAGAGGCCAGAGGCTCTAAGAAGAGGGTCACACTGACTGATGGATTTCGAGGTGTCCGCTCCGCCCCAGGACATACCTAGAAGAGGATGCGACCCCCTAGAAAACATCCAGAGACGGAGAGGGGAAAACAGTTCCGAGGGGCGGAGCCCCCAACAGGCCCAGACCCAGAGGGGCAAAGAACGGTTCCCAGACGGAAGGAAAAACGCCGGGAAAAAGGCGGGGGTGACAGGAAGAGAAGGAGACGGACCCTGAGGAAGGACCCTGAGGCGATGGAGAAGGGGCCTCTGGCCAGGAGCCATAAGAGGGGCTGTGACAGAGACGGAGGGGACAGGAGAAGAACCCACGGTCACAGGCGGAGCGCCGGACCGCACAGGGGCTGAGGCGGGAGTTGGGGGCAGAGACGAGACAGGGAGAAGACAGCCGCGAGGACAGTGCAGAAGTGCAATCAACAGCGAAGAGGATAGGGTCTGACGCAAAGGGGAGTGGACGAGCGAGAGAAGACAGTGAATCAGGTAGGAGCGAAATGCAGAGGGGACGGAGACAAGGGACCCAGGGACCAGGATGCAGACCAAGGAGTAGAAGCAGGTTGGAGGGAGGGCCAGGCTCAGCGGCTCATGCCTGTCATCCTAACACTTTGGGAGGCCAAGGCGGGAGGATGACCTGAGCAAGGGAGGTCAACGCTGCAGTGAGCTATGATGATGTGACTACCCTGCAACTTGGGAAACGAAGGGAGTCCCTGACCGGAAAAGAAATAAAGGCAAAATGAGCCAGGCATGGTGGTGGCGGCCCACGTCTGTTTTCTTATCTGCTAGCCAGGAAGCGGAGATGGGAGGATGGCCAGAGCCTGAGAATTAGAGGCTGTAGTGAGTGGTGTTCGTGCTACTGGACTCCAGTCTCGTCCGGGCAACAGAGTGAGACTGGCTCTAAGAAAAAAACAAGAGAGAGAAAGAAAGAAACAAAAGAGCAAAGAGAGAAGTGGAACAGAAGTCGAGAGCACATAGACAGTTAGAAGGTAGAAGGCAGAGAAAGAGACCATGACAGAAAGACAGGAGACAGAAGCCGAGCAAGGGACAGAGATACGGCATTCAGAATGGGAGGAGACAGAGCCAGAGGGAGCGGCAACAGAATGCACTGACTCTGAGCGGAGGGCGGTCGGGGTGAGGCTACCAGGATGAGCGGAAGAGAGCCCGTTCAGTGACACAGACACAGGTGAAGTTATAGAGGCAGAGAGTGGGATCTCAGGCAGAAGGGATGGTAACATAAAAAGGGGGTGATGGAAAGAGAAAGGCATTGAGGCAAGATGAGGGCTACATGGAAGGTGCCTTGCCAGCCGTCCGGCAGTGAGAGATTAGGGGTGTGGGCAGACTTCGAGGCAGAATTGTATCTTACAGGGGAGGAGAGTGATGGGGAGTACATGCCCGAGACCCACCAGAGAAAGATGAGGACAGAGAAACAGGGACTGAGTCACAGAAAGGGCAAAGAGAAGGAAAATGAGAGGGTCAGAGCTGTCTGAGACTTCGTCAGGGGTGAGGATAACAGGCAAGAGCGAAGAGAGGAAAGCCAGTAAAAACCCAGAGAGAGTGAGAGGGACCCACAAACCCGTGGGTACCAGAGACCTGCCACTCATCCCAGTCCCTAAACCTAGGAAGTAATGAAACCTAGAAAGTTTGAGGTTTTCTATTTTTTTTCTTTCTTTCAGTTTGGTTAAGTTATGGCCTTGACTTGGAATTGTGATTTGAAAGATCTCAACACCGATGCCAGATTTGTGACCGAGCGTCTGAACCCTCCAGCACCCTTTCATTGGCCCACGGTAGTCATGGCACAGAGCAGTATGCAAAATCACTCTTTTCCCATTCATTTATTAAACAACCATTGAATATTCACTCTATACCAGGCATCATTCTGGGTACCGGGGCGGCGACAGCAGAAAACAAAATGCATACAACCCACGCAGATTTGAACCTAGTTAGTGGACAAGGAAATATATAACGTCAGGTAGTGTTAAGCGCGAAGAAGGGAAACGAAGCAACGCTGAGAGGACAGGGTAGTTGAGGTTGCTGATAAGGGCAGACTAGGTTATTCAGACCAACGTTCCCACTAAGAGCAACTAAAATCGCTGGCTTTTTTTATTTTTTAATTTTTTACCTTTTATTCTTTGTCCTGCAAGTATTGGCCTGCCACAGTATCCTGCGAGTGTAGTCCCGGCTCCCTAGAAGGATGAGGCAGGAGGACCCGTTGAGGCCAGGAGTTCCAGGCTGTAGTGCACAATTAATACAATCATGAATAGTCATGCATTTCAGCCTGGACAACAATCTAGCAAGTGGTTAAGCAAACTGTTAAGGCAACAATGTTTTTTTAACATTTACGTATTAGGAAGAAAAAAAAATTTTGGTTTTTTTTTTTTTTTTTTTTTTTTTTTTTTGCCAATCAATGAGAGCTTGTAAGGTTGCTGAGGTTGGTTGGCCTTGAACTCTTGGCCTCGCCTTCGCAAGCGCCACGACATCCGGCCGGAGCCACTTTGGGCCCCGGTCTGGGACCTATCCTTTTGTCCCTTTGACTGCACAGGAACTGATGTAGACAATCGCGAGAGGCTTACTCCTGACGTCACCAGTCCCCAAGGCCTTGTAGGGCCCTGTGTTCTTTGGCGCCCCCTGGCGGCGGGAAAGGGACCTGCATCGGACAGAGGGCAGCCAAAGGGGTCAGCTGACTCCAGCAGGCTTCCGGTGCCAGGTCCGACACCCCTCACTCCCCCACGGTGACTCAAGTCACTTTCCATCTCCGCGTCCCAAGGGCTTGAAGAAGAAATCCTGGCGAGTGACAGAAATGCCAAAGGTAAGGAACATCCAAATTCCCTGGCATCCAATCCTTTAATGTGTTTGACCCGCCAGGCATCCAGAGTAGTGGGTCCAACGAAATGGCGTAGGTATCCAGTTAGGTAGGGCAGCGTTGCCATAAGAACACGAGTCTCTGCAGGGTTTCCAGGATCCTGGAGCTCCAGCGCTGAGCGCACCGTGACTCTTGGAAAGGCGTGGCCATCTTGTCCAGCGAGCGCGCGCTGGTCGAGGGCAGCCACCGAGGCTTCGTGAGGTCACTAGTTGCCGAGCAGGGGGCCGGACCGCGTGAGCTCCCGGGAGCCTGCAGGCCGGACGCGCGCACCTGTTCCGGAGTGCTGACTGGTGTGCATGCGCTGATGCCTCCGGCAGCAGTGTCTTTTGAAAGGGAGAGATAAAGGAAGGGAAACGGCCTGAGGCCGGGCCAGGGCAGCGAGGCCATGCGAGAGGCCAGAGGCTCTAAGAAGAGGGTCACACTGACTGATGGATTTCGAGGTGTCCGCTCCGCCCCAGGACATACCTAGAAGAGGATGCGACCCCCTAGAAAACATCCAGAGATGGAGAGGGGAAAACAGTTCCGAGGGGCGGAGCCCCCAACAGGCCCAGACCCAGAGGGGCAAAGAACGGTTCCCAGACGGAAGGAGAAACGCCGGGAAAAAGGCGGGGGTGACAGGAAGAGAAGGAGACGGACCCTGAGGAAGGACCCTGAGGCGATGGAGAAGGGGCCTCTGGCCAGGAGCCATAAGAGGGGCTGTGACAGAGACGGAGGGGACAGGAGAAGAACCCACGGTCACAGGCGGAGCGCCGGACCGCACAGGGGCTGAGGCGGGAGTTGGGGGCAGAGACGAGACAGGGAGAAGACAGCCGCGAGGACAGTGCAGAAGTGCAATCAACAGCGAAGAGGATAGGGTCTGACGCAAAGGGGAGAGGACGAGCGAGAGAAGACAGTGAATCAGGTAGGAGCGAAATGCAGAGGGGACGGAGACAAGGAAGCCAGGGACCAGGATGCAGACCAAGGAGTAGAAGCAGGTTGGAGGGAGGGCCAGGCTCAGCGGCTCATGCCTGTCATCCTAACACTTTGGGAGGCCAAGGCGGGAGGATGACCTGAGCGAGGGAGGTCAAGGCTGCAGTGAGCTATGATGATGTGACTACCCTGCAACTTGGGAAACATAGGGAGTCCCTGACCGGAAAAGAAAAAATAGGCAAAATGAGCCAGGCATGGTGGTGGCGGCCCACGTCTGTTTTCTTATCTACTAGCCAGGAAGCGGAGATGGGAGGATGGCCAGAGCCTGAGAATTAGAGGCTGTAGTGAGTGGTGTTCGTGCTACTGGACTCCAGTCTCGTCCGGGCAACAGAGTGAGACTGGCTCTAAGAAAAAAACAAGAGAGAGAAAGAAAGAAACAAAAGAGCAAAGAGAGAAGTGGAACAGAAGTCGAGAGCACATAGACAGTTAGAAGGTAGAAGGCAGAGAAAGAGACCATGACAGAAAGACAGGAGACAGAAGCCGAGCAAGGGACAGAGATACGGCATTCAGAATGGGAGGAGACAGAGCCAGAGGGAGCGGCAACAGAATGCACTGACTCTGAGCGGAGGGCGGTCGGGGTGAGGCTACCAGGATGAGCGGAAGAGAGCCCGTTCAGTGACACAGACACAGGTGAAGTTATAGAGGCAGAGAGTGGGATCTCAGGCAGAAGGGATGGTAACATAAAAAGGGGGTGATGGAAAGAGAAAGGCATTGAGGCAAGATGAGGGCTACATGGAAGGTGCCTTGCCAGCCGTCCGGCAGTGAGAGATTAGGGGTGTGGGCAGACTTCGAGGCAGAATTGTATCTTACAGGGGAGGAGAGTGATGGGGAGTACATGACCGAGACCCACCAGAGAAAGATGAGGACAGAGAAACAGGGACTGAGTCACAGAAAGGGCAAAGAGAAGGAAAATGAGAGGGTCAGAGCTGTCTGAGACTTCGTCAGGGGTGAGGATAACAGGCAAGAGCGAAGAGAGGAAAGCCAGTAAAGACCCAGAGAGAGTGAGAGGGACCCACAAACCCGTGGGTACCAGAGACCTGCCACTCATCCCAGTCCCTAAACCTAGGAAGTAATGAAACCTAGAAAGTTTGAGGTTTTCTATTTTTTTTCTTTCTTTCAGTTTGGTTAAGTTATGGCCTTGACTTGGAATTGTGATTTGAAAGATCTCAACACCGATGCCAGATTTGTGACCGAGCGTCTGAACCCTCCAGCACCCTTTCATTGGCCCACGGTAGTCATGGCACAGAGCAGTATGCAAAATCACTCTTTTCCCATTCATTTATTAAACAACCATTGAATATTCACTCTATACCAGGCATCATTCTGGGTACCGGGGCGGCGACAGCAGAAAACAAAATGCATACAACCCACGCAGATTTGAACCTAGTTAGTGGACAAGGAAATAGATAACGTCAGGTAGTGTTAAGCGCGAAGAAGGGAAACGAAGCAACGCTGAGAGGACAGGGTAGTTGAGGTTGCTGATAAGGGCAGACTAGGTTATTCAGACCAACGTTCCCACTAAGAGCAACTAAAATCGCTGGCTCTTTTTATTTTTTAATTTTTTACCTTTTATTCTTTGTCCTGCAAGTATTGGCCTGCCACAGTATCCTGCGAGTGTAGTCCCGGCTCCCTAGAAGGATGAGGCAGGAGGACCCGTTGAGGCCAGGAGTTCCAGGCTGTAGTGCACAATTAATACAATCATGAATAGTCATGCATTTCAGCCTGGACAACAATCTAGCAAGTGGTTAAGCAAACTGTTAAGGCAACAATGTTTTTTTAACATTTACGTATTAGGAAGAAAAAAAAATTTTGGTTTTTTTTTTTTTTTTTTTTTTTTTTTTTTGCCAATCAATGAGAGCTTGTAAGGTTGCTGAGGTTGGTTGGCCTTGAACTCTTGGCCTCGCCTTCGCAAGCGCCACGACATCCGGCCGGAGCCACTTTGGGCCCCGGTCTGGGACCTATCCTTTTGTCCCTTTGACTGCACAGGAACTGATGTAGACAATCGCGAGAGGCTTACTCCTGACGTCACCAGTCCCCAAGGCCTTGTAGGGCCCTGTGTTCTTTGGCGCCCCCTGGCGGCGGGAAAGGGTCCTGCATCGGACAGAGAGCAGCCAAAGGGGTCAGCTGACTCCAGCAGGCTTCCGGTGCCAGGTCCGACACCCCTCACTCCCCCACGGTGACTCAAGTCACTTTCCATCTCCGCGTCCCAAGGGCTTGAAGAAGAAATCCTGGCGAGTGACAGAAATGCCAAAGGTAAGGAACATCCAAATTCCCTGGCATCCAATCCTATAATGTGTTTGACCCGCCAGGCATCCAGAGTAGTGGGTCCAACGAAATGGCGTAGGTATCCAGTTAGGTAGGGCAGCGTTGCCATAAGGACACGAGTCTCTGCAGGGTTTCCAGGATCCTGGAGCTCCAGCGCTGAGCGCACCGTGACTCTTGGAAAGGCGTGGCCATCTTGTCCAGCGAGCGCGCGCTGGTCGAGGGCAGCCAGCGAGGCTTCGTGAGGTCACTAGTTGCCGAGCAGGGGGCCGGAGCGCGTGAGCTCCCGGGAGCCTGCAGGCCGGTCGCGCGCACCTGTTCCGGAGTGCTGACTGGTGCGCATGCGCTGATGCCACCGGCAGCAGTGTCTTTTGAAAGGGAGAGATAAAGGAAGGGAAACGGCCTGAGGCCGGGCCAGGGCAGCGAGGCCATGCGAGAGGCCAGAGGCTCTAAGAAGAGGGTCACACTGACTGATGGATTTCGAGGTGTCCGCTCCGCCCCAGGACATACCTAGAAGAGGATGCGACCCCCTAGAAAACATCCAGAGACGGAGAGGGGAAAACAGTTCCGAGGGGCGGAACCCCCAACAGGCCCAGACCCAGAGGGGCAAAGAACGGTTCCCAGACGGAAGGAAAAACGCCGGGAAAAAGGCGGGGGTGACAGGAAGAGAAGGAGACGGACCCTGAGGAAGGACCCTGAGGCGATGGAGAAGGGGCCTCTGGCCAGGAGCCATAAGAGGGGCTGTGACAGAGACGGAGGGGACAGGAGAAGAACCCACGGTCACAGGCGGAGCGCCGGACCGCACAGGGGCTGAGGCGGGAGTTGGGGGCAGAGACGAGACAGGGAGAAGACAGCCGCGAGGACAGTGCAGAAGTGCAATCAACAGCGAAGAGGATAGGGTCTGACGCAAAGGGGAGTGGACGAGCGAGAGAAGACAGTGAATCAGGTAGGAGCGAAATGCAGAGGGGACGGAGACAAGGAAGCCAGGGACCAGGATGCAGACCAAGGAGTAGAAGCAGGTTGGAGGGAGGGCCAGGCTCAGCGGCTCATGCCTGTCATCCTAACACTTTGGGAGGCCAAGGCGGGAGGATGACCTGAGCGAGGGAGGTCAACGCTGCAGTGAGCTATGATGATGTGACTACCCTGCAACTTGGGAAACGAAGGGAGTCCCTGACCGGAAAAGAAATAAAGGCAAAATGAGCCAGGCATGGTGGTGGCGGCCCACGTCTGTTTTCTTATCTGCTAGCCAGGAAGCGGAGATGGGAGGATGGCCAGAGCCTGAGAATTAGAGGCTGTAGTGAGTGGTGTTCGTGCTACTGGACTCCAGTCTCGTCCGGGCAACAGAGTGAGACTGGCTCTAAGAAAAAAACAAGAGAGAGAAAGAAAGAAACAAAAGAGCAAAGAGAGAAGTGGAACAGAAGTCGAGAGCACATAGACAGTTAGAAGGTAGAAGGCAGAGAAAGAGACCATGACAGAAAGACAGGAGACAGAAGCCGAGCAAGGGACAGAGATACGGCATTCAGAATGGGAGGAGACAGAGCCAGAGGGAGCGGCAACAGAATGCACTGACTCTGAGCGGAGGGCGGTCGGGGTGAGGCTACCAGGATGAGCGGAAGAGAGCCCGTTCAGTGACACAGACACAGGTGAAGTTATAGAGGCAGAGAGTGGGATCTCAGGCAGAAGGGATGGTAACATAAAAAGGGGGTGATGGAAAGAGAAAGGCATTGAGGCAAGATGAGGGCTACATGGAAGGTGCCTTGCCAGCCGTCCGGCAGTGAGAGATTAGGGGTGTGGGCAGACTTCGAGGCAGAATTGTATCTTACAGGGGAGGAGAGTGATGGGGAGTACATGACCGAGACCCACCAGAGAAAGATGAGGACAGAGAAACAGGGACTGAGTCACAGAAAGGGCAAAGAGAAGGAAAATGAGAGGGTCAGAGCTGTCTGAGACTTCGTCAGGGGTGAGGATAACAGGCAAGAGCGAAGAGAGGAAAGCCAGTAAAGACCCAGAGAGAGTGAGAGGGACCCACAAACCCGTGGGTATCAGAGACCTGCCACTCATCCCAGTCCCTAAACCTAGGAAGTAATGAAACCTAGAAAGATTGAGGTTTTCTATTTTTTTTCTTTCTTTCAGTTTGGTTAAGTTATGGCCTTGACTTGGAATTGTGATTTGAAAGATCTCAACACCGATGCCAGATTTGTGACCGAGCGTCTGAACCCTCCAGCACCCTTTCATTGGCCCACGGTAGTCATGGCACAGAGCAGTATGCAAAATCACTCTTTTCCCATTCATTTATTAAACAACCATTGAATATTCACTCTATACCAGGCATCATTCTGGGTACCGGGGTGGCGACAGCAGAAAACAAAATGCATACAACCCACGCAGATTTGAACCTAGTTAGTGGACAAGGAAATATATAACGTCAGGTAGTGTTAAGCGCGAAGTAGGGAAACGAAGCAACGCTGAGAGGACAGGGTAGTTGAGGTTGCTGATAAGGGCAGACTAGGTTATTCAGACCAACGTTCCCACTAAGAGCAACTAAAATCGCTGGCTCTTTTTATTTTTTAATTTTTTACCTTTTATTCTTTGTCCTGCAAGTATTGGCCTGCCACAGTATCCTGCGAGTGTAGTCCCGGCTCCCTAGAAGGATGAGGCAGGAGGACCCGTTGAGGCCAGGAGTTCCAGGCTGTAGTGCACAATTAATACAATCATGAATAGTCATGCATTTCAGCCTGGACAACAATCTAGCAAGTGGTTAAGCAAACTGTTAAGGCAACAATGTTTTTTTAACATTTACGTATTAGGAAGAAAAAAAATTTTTGGTTTTTTTTTTTTTTTTTTTTTTTTTTTTTTTTTTGCCAATCAATGAGAGCTTGTAAGGTTGCTGAGGTTGGTTGGCCTTGAACTCTTGGCCTCGCCTTCGCAAGCGCCACGACATCCGGCCGGAGCCACTTTGGGCCCCGGTCTGGGACCTATCCTTTTGTCCCTTTGACTGCACAGGAACTGATGTAGACAATCGCGAGAGGCTTACTCCTGACGTCACCAGTCCCCAAGGCCTTGTAGGGCCCTGTGTTCTTTGGCGCCCCCTGGCGGCGGGAAAGGGACCTGCATCGGACAGAGAGCAGCCAAAGGGGTCAGCTGACTCCAGCAGGCTTCCGGTGCCAGGTCCGACACCCCTCACTCCCCCACGGTGACTCAAGTCACTTTCCATCTCCGCGTCCCAAGGGCTTGAAGAAGAAATCCTGGCGAGTGACAGAAATGCCAAAGGTAAGGAACATCCAAATTCCCTGGCATCCAATCCTATAATGTGTTTGACCCGCCAGGCATCCAGAGTAGTGGGTCCAACGAAATGGCGTAGGTATCCAGTTAGGTAGGGCAGCGTTGCCATAAGGACACGAGTCTCTGCAGGGTTTCCAGGATCCTGGAGCTCCAGCGCTGAGCGCACCGTGACTCTTGGAAAGGCGTGGCCATCTTGTCCAGCGAGCGCGCGCTGGTCGAGGGCAGCCAGCGAGGCTTCGTGAAGTCACTAGTTGCCGAGCAGGGGGCCGGAGCGCGTGAGCTCCGGGGAGCCTGCAGGCCGGTCGCGCGCACCTGTTCCGGAGTGCTGACTGGTGCGCATGCGCTGATGCCACCGGCAGCAGTGTCTTTTGAAAGGGAGAGATAAAGGAAGGGAAACGGCCTGAGGCCGGGCCAGGGCAGCGAGGCCATGCGAGAGGCCAGAGGCTCTAAGAAGAGGGTCACACTGACTGATGGATTTCGAGGTGTCCGCTCCGCCCCAGGACATACCTAGAAGAGGATGCGACCCCCTAGAAAACATCCAGAGACGGAGAGGGGAAAACAGTTCCGAGGGGCGGAGCCCCCAACAGGCCCAGACCCAGAGGGGCAAAGAACGGTTCCCAGACGGAAGGAAAAACGCCGGGAAAAAGGCGGGGGTGACAGGAAGAGAAGGAGACGGACCCTGAGGAAGGACCCTGAGGCGATGGAGAAGGGGCCTCTGGCCAGGAGCCATAAGAGGGGCTGTGACAGAGACGGAGGGGACAGGAGAAGAACCCACGGTCACAGGCGGAGCGCCGGACCGCACAGGGGCTGAGGCGGGAGTTGGGGGCAGAGACGAGACAGGGAGAAGACAGCCGCGAGGACAGTGCAGAAGTGCAATCAACAGCGAAGAGGATAGGGTCTGACGCAAAGGGGAGTGGACGAGCGAGAGAAGACAGTGAATCAGGTAGGAGCGAAATGCAGAGGGGACGGAGACAAGGGACCCAGGGACCAGGATGCAGACCAAGGAGTAGAAGCAGGTTGGAGGGAGGGCCAGGCTCAGCGGCTCATGCCTGTCATCCTAACACTTTGGGAGGCCAAGGCGGGAGGATGACCTGAGCAAGGGAGGTCAACGCTGCAGTGAGCTATGATGATGTGACTACCCTGCAACTTGGGAAACGAAGGGAGTCCCTGACCGGAAAAGAAATAAAGGCAAAATGAGCCAGGCATGGTGGTGGCGGCCCACGTCTGTTTTCTTATCTGCTAGCCAGGAAGCGGAGATGGGAGGATGGCCAGAGCCTGAGAATTAGAGGCTGTAGTGAGTGGTGTTCGTGCTACTGGACTCCAGTCTCGTCCGGGCAACAGAGTGAGACTGGCTCTAAGAAAAAAACAAGAGAGAGAAAGAAAGAAACAAAAGAGCAAAGAGAGAAGTGGAACAGAAGTCGAGAGCACATAGACAGTTAGAAGGTAGAAGGCAGAGAAAGAGACCATGACAGAAAGACAGGAGACAGAAGCCGAGCAAGGGACAGAGATACGGCATTCAGAATGGGAGGAGACAGAGCCAGAGGGAGCGGCAACAGAATGCACTGACTCTGAGCGGAGGGCGGTCGGGGTGAGGCTACCAGGATGAGCGGAAGAGAGCCCGTTCAGTGACACAGACACAGGTGAAGTTATAGAGGCAGAGAGTGGGATCTCAGGCAGAAGGGATGGTAACATAAAAAGGGGGTGATGGAAAGAGAAAGGCATTGAGGCAAGATGAGGGCTACATGGAAGGTGCCTTGCCAGCCGTCCGGCAGTGAGAGATTAGGGGTGTGGGCAGACTTCGAGGCAGAATTGTATCTTACAGGGGAGGAGAGTGATGGGGAGTACATGCCCGAGACCCACCAGAGAAAGATGAGGACAGAGAAACAGGGACTGAGTCACAGAAAGGGCAAAGAGAAGGAAAATGAGAGGGTCAGAGCTGTCTGAGACTTCGTCAGGGGTGAGGATAACAGGCAAGAGCGAAGAGAGGAAAGCCAGTAAAGACCCAGAGAGAGTGAGAGGGACCCACAAACCCGTGGGTACCAGAGACCTGCCACTCATCCCAGTCCCTAAACCTAGGAAGTAATGAAACCTAGAAAGTTTGAGGTTTTCTATTTTTTTTCTTTCTTTCAGTTTGGTTAAGTTATGGCCTTGACTTGGAATTGTGATTCGAAAGATCTCAACACCGATGCCAGATTTGTGACCGAGCGTCTGAACCCTCCAGCACCCTTTCATTGGCCCACGGTAGTCATGGCACAGAGCAGTATGCAAAATCACTCTTTTCCCATTCATTTATTAAACAACCATTGAATATTCACTCTATACCAGGCATCATTCTGGGTACCGGGGCGGCGACAGCAGAAAACAAAATGCATACAACCCACGCAGATTTGAACCTAGTTAGTGGACAAGGAAATATATAACGTCAGGTAGTGTTAAGCGCGAAGAAGGGAAACGAAGCAACGCTGAGAGGACAGGGTAGTTGAGGTTGCTGATAAGGGCAGACTAGGTTATTCAGACCAACGTTCCCACTAAGAGCAACTAAAATCGCTGGCTTTTTTTATTTTTTAATTTTTTACCTTTTATTCTTTGTCCTGCAAGTATTGGCCTGCCACAGTATCCTGCGAGTGTAGTCCCGGCTCCCTAGAAGGATGAGGCAGGAGGACCCGTTGAGGCCAGGAGTTCCAGGCTGTAGTGCACAATTAATACAATCATGAATAGTCATGCATTTCAGCCTGGACAACAATCTAGCAAGTGGTTAAGCAAACTGTTAAGGCAACAATGTTTTTTTAACATTTACGTATTAGGAAGAAAAAAAAATTTTGGTTTTTTTTTTTTTTTTTTTTTTTTTTTTTTGCCAATCAATGAGAGCTTGTAAGGTTGCTGAGGTTGGTTGGCCTTGAACTCTTGGCCTCGCCTTCGCAAGCGCCACGACATCCGGCCGGAGCCACTTTGGGCCCCGGTCTGGGACCTATCCTTTTGTCCCTTTGACTGCACAGGAACTGATGTAGACAATCGCGAGAGGCTTACTCCTGACGTCACCAGTCCCCAAGGCCTTGTAGGGCCCTGTGTTCTTTGGCGCCCCCTGGCGGCGGGAAAGGGACCTGCATCGGACAGAGGGCAGCCAAAGGGGTCAGCTGACTCCAGCAGGCTTCCGGTGCCAGGTCCGACACCCCTCACTCCCCCACGGTGACTCAAGTCACTTTCCATCTCCGCGTCCCAAGGGCTTGAAGAAGAAATCCTGGCGAGTGACAGAAATGCCAAAGGTAAGGAACATCCAAATTCCCTGGCATCCAATCCTTTAATGTGTTTGACCCGCCAGGCATCCAGAGTAGTGGGTCCAACGAAATGGCGTAGGTATCCAGTTAGGTAGGGCAGCGTTGCCATAAGAACACGAGTCTCTGCAGGGTTTCCAGGATCCTGGAGCTCCAGCGCTGAGCGCACCGTGACTCTTGGAAAGGCGTGGCCATCTTGTCCAGCGAGCGCGCGCTGGTCGAGGGCAGCCACCGAGGCTTCGTGAGGTCACTAGTTGCCGAGCAGGGGGCCGGACCGCGTGAGCTCCCGGGAGCCTGCAGGCCGGACGCGCGCACCTGTTCCGGAGTGCTGACTGGTGTGCATGCGCTGATGCCTCCGGCAGCAGTGTCTTTTGAAAGGGAGAGATAAAGGAAGGGAAACGGCCTGAGGCCGGGCCAGGGCAGCGAGGCCATGCGAGAGGCCAGAGGCTCTAAGAAGAGGGTCACACTGACTGATGGATTTCGAGGTGTCCGCTCCGCCCCAGGACATACCTAGAAGAGGATGCGACCCCCTAGAAAACATCCAGAGACGGAGAGGGGAAAACAGTTCCGAGGGGCGGAGCCCCCAACAGGCCCAGACCCAGAGGGGCAAAGAACGGTTCCCAGACGGAAGGAGAAACGCCGGGAAAAAGGCGGGGGTGACAGGAAGAGAAGGAGACGGACCCTGAGGAAGGACCCTGAGGCGATGGAGAAGGGGCCTCTGGCCAGGAGCCATAAGAGGGGCTGTGACAGAGACGGAGGGGACAGGAGAAGAACCCACGGTCACAGGCGGAGCGCCGGACCGCACAGGGGCTGAGGCGGGAGTTGGGGGCAGAGACGAGACAGGGAGAAGACAGCCGCGAGGACAGTGCAGAAGTGCAATCAACAGCGAAGAGGATAGGGTCTGACGCAAAGGGGAGAGGACGAGCGAGAGAAGACAGTGAATCAGGTAGGAGCGAAATGCAGAGGGGACGGAGACAAGGAACCCAGGGACCAGGATGCAGACCAAGGAGTAGAAGCAGGTTGGAGGGAGGGCCAGGCTCAGCGGCTCATGCCTGTCATCCTAACACTTTGGGAGGCCAAGGCGGGAGGATGACCTGAGCGAGGGAGGTCAACGCTGCAGTGAGCTATGATGATGTGACTACCCTGCAACTTGGGAAACGAAGGGAGTCCCTGACCGGAAAAGAAATAAAGGCAAAATGAGCCAGGCATGGTGGTGGCGGCCCACGTCTGTTTTCTTATCTGCTAGCCAGGAAGCGGAGATGGGAGGATGGCCAGAGCCTGAGAATTAGAGGCTGTAGTGAGTGGTGTTCGTGCTACTGGACTCCAGTCTCGTCCGGGCAACAGAGTGAGACTGGCTCTAAGAAAAAAACAAGAGAGAGAAAGAAAGAAACAAAAGAGCAAAGAGAGAAGTGGAACAGAAGTCGAGAGCACATAGACAGTTAGAAGGTAGAAGGCAGAGAAAGAGACCATGACAGAAAGACAGGAGACAGAAGCCGAGCAAGGGACAGAGATACGGCATTCAGAATGGGAGGAGACAGAGCCAGAGGGAGCGGCAACAGAATGCACTGACTCTGAGCGGAGGGCGGTCGGGGTGAGGCTACCAGGATGAGCGGAAGAGAGCCCGTTCAGTGACACAGACACAGGTGAAGTTATAGAGGCAGAGAGTGGGATCTCAGGCAGAAGGGATGGTAACATAAAAAGGGGGTGATGGAAAGAGAAAGGCATTGAGGCAAGATGAGGGCTACATGGAAGGTGCCTTGCCAGCCGTCCGGCAGTGAGAGATTAGGGGTGTGGGCAGACTTCGAGGCAGAATTGTATCTTACAGGGGAGGAGAGTGATGGGGAGTACATGACCGAGACCCACCAGAGAAAGATGAGGACAGAGAAACAGGGACTGAGTCACAGAAAGGGCAAAGAGAAGGAAAATGAGAGGGTCAGAGCTGTCTGAGACTTCGTCAGGGGTGAGGATAACAGGCAAGAGCGAAGAGAGGAAAGCCAGTAAAGACCCAGAGAGAGTGAGAGGGACCCACAAACCCGTGGGTACCAGAGACCTGCCACTCATCCCAGTCCCTAAACCTAGGAAGTAATGAAACCTAGAAAGTTTGAGGTTTTCTATTTTTTTTCTTTCTTTCAGTTTGGTTAAGTTATGGCCTTGACTTGGAATTGTGATTTGAAAGATCTCAACACCGATGCCAGATTTGTGACCGAGCGTCTGAACCCTCCAGCACCCTTTCATTGGCCCACGGTAGTCATGGCACAGAGCAGTATGCAAAATCACTCTTTTCCCATTCATTTATTAAACAACCATTGAATATTCACTCTATACCAGGCATCATTCTGGGTACCGGGGCGGCGACAGCAGAAAACAAAATGCATACAACCCACGCAGATTTGAACCTAGTTAGTGGACAAGGAAATAGATAACGTCAGGTAGTGTTAAGCGCGAAGAAGGGAAACGAAGCAACGCTGAGAGGACAGGGTAGTTGAGGTTGCTGATAAGGGCAGACTAGGTTATTCAGACCAACGTTCCCACTAAGAGCAACTAAAATCGCTGGCTCTTTTTATTTTTTAATTTTTTACCTTTTATTCTTTGTCCTGCAAGTATTGGCCTGCCACAGTATCCTGCGAGTGTAGTCCCGGCTCCCTAGAAGGATGAGGCAGGAGGACCCGTTGAGGCCAGGAGTTCCAGGCTGTAGTGCACAATTAATACAATCATGAATAGTCATGCATTTCAGCCTGGACAACAATCTAGCAAGTGGTTAAGCAAACTGTTAAGGCAACAATGTTTTTTTAACATTTACGTATTAGGAAGAAAAAAAAATTTTGGTTTTTTTTTTTTTTTTTTTTTTTTTTTTTTGCCAATCAATGAGAGCTTGTAAGGTTGCTGAGGTTGGTTGGCCTTGAACTCTTGGCCTCGCCTTCGCAAGCGCCACGACATCCGGCCGGAGCCACTTTGGGCCCCGGTCTGGGACCTATCCTTTTGTCCCTTTGACTGCACAGGAACTGATGTAGACAATCGCGAGAGGCTTACTCCTGACGTCACCAGTCCCCAAGGCCTTGTAGGGCCCTGTGTTCTTTGGCGCCCCCTGGCGGCGGGAAAGGGTCCTGCATCGGACAGAGAGCAGCCAAAGGGGTCAGCTGACTCCAGCAGGCTTCCGGTGCCAGGTCCGACACCCCTCACTCCCCCACGGTGACTCAAGTCACTTTCCATCTCCGCGTCCCAAGGGCTTGAAGAAGAAATCCTGGCGAGTGACAGAAATGCCAAAGGTAAGGAACATCCAAATTCCCTGGCATCCAATCCTATAATGTGTTTGACCCGCCAGGCATCCAGAGTAGTGGGTCCAACGAAATGGCGTAGGTATCCAGTTAGGTAGGGCAGCGTTGCCATAAGGACACGAGTCTCTGCAGGGTTTCCAGGATCCTGGAGCTCCAGCGCTGAGCGCACCGTGACTCTTGGAAAGGCGTGGCCATCTTGTCCAGCGAGCGCGCGCTGGTCGAGGGCAGCCAGCGAGGCTTCGTGAGGTCACTAGTTGCCGAGCAGGGGGCCGGAGCGCGTGAGCTCCCGGGAGCCTGCAGGCCGGTCGCGCGCACCTGTTCCGGAGTGCTGACTGGTGCGCATGCGCTGATGCCACCGGCAGCAGTGTCTTTTGAAAGGGAGAGATAAAGGAAGGGAAACGGCCTGAGGCCGGGCCAGGGCAGCGAGGCCATGCGAGAGGCCAGAGGCTCTAAGAAGAGGGTCACACTGACTGATGGATTTCGAGGTGTCCGCTCCGCCCCAGGACATACCTAGAAGAGGATGCGACCCCCTAGAAAACATCCAGAGACGGAGAGGGGAAAACAGTTCCGAGGGGCGGAACCCCCAACAGGCCCAGACCCAGAGGGGCAAAGAACGGTTCCCAGACGGAAGGAAAAACGCCGGGAAAAAGGCGGGGGTGACAGGAAGAGAAGGAGACGGACCCTGAGGAAGGACCCTGAGGCGATGGAGAAGGGGCCTCTGGCCAGGAGCCATAAGAGGGGCTGTGACAGAGACGGAGGGGACAGGAGAAGAACCCACGGTCACAGGCGGAGCGCCGGACCGCACAGGGGCTGAGGCGGGAGTTGGGGGCAGAGACGAGACAGGGAGAAGACAGCCGCGAGGACAGTGCAGAAGTGCAATCAACAGCGAAGAGGATAGGGTCTGACGCAAAGGGGAGTGGACGAGCGAGAGAAGACAGTGAATCAGGTAGGAGCGAAATGCAGAGGGGACGGAGACAAGGAAGCCAGGGACCAGGATGCAGACCAAGGAGTAGAAGCAGGTTGGAGGGAGGGCCAGGCTCAGCGGCTCATGCCTGTCATCCTAACACTTTGGGAGGCCAAGGCGGGAGGATGACCTGAGCGAGGGAGGTCAACGCTGCAGTGAGCTATGATGATGTGACTACCCTGCAACTTGGGAAACGAAGGGAGTCCCTGACCGGAAAAGAAATAAAGGCAAAATGAGCCAGGCATGGTGGTGGCGGCCCACGTCTGTTTTCTTATCTGCTAGCCAGGAAGCGGAGATGGGAGGATGGCCAGAGCCTGAGAATTAGAGGCTGTAGTGAGTGGTGTTCGTGCTACTGGACTCCAGTCTCGTCCGGGCAACAGAGTGAGACTGGCTCTAAGAAAAAAACAAGAGAGAGAAAGAAAGAAACAAAAGAGCAAAGAGAGAAGTGGAACAGAAGTCGAGAGCACATAGACAGTTAGAAGGTAGAAGGCAGAGAAAGAGACCATGACAGAAAGACAGGAGACAGAAGCCGAGCAAGGGACAGAGATACGGCATTCAGAATGGGAGGAGACAGAGCCAGAGGGAGCGGCAACAGAATGCACTGACTCTGAGCGGAGGGCGGTCGGGGTGAGGCTACCAGGATGAGCGGAAGAGAGCCCGTTCAGTGACACAGACACAGGTGAAGTTATAGAGGCAGAGAGTGGGATCTCAGGCAGAAGGGATGGTAACATAAAAAGGGGGTGATGGAAAGAGAAAGGCATTGAGGCAAGATGAGGGCTACATGGAAGGTGCCTTGCCAGCCGTCCGGCAGTGAGAGATTAGGGGTGTGGGCAGACTTCGAGGCAGAATTGTATCTTACAGGGGAGGAGAGTGATGGGGAGTACATGACCGAGACCCACCAGAGAAAGATGAGGACAGAGAAACAGGGACTGAGTCACAGAAAGGGCAAAGAGAAGGAAAATGAGAGGGTCAGAGCTGTCTGAGACTTCGTCAGGGGTGAGGATAACAGGCAAGAGCGAAGAGAGGAAAGCCAGTAAAGACCCAGAGAGAGTGAGAGGGACCCACAAACCCGTGGGTATCAGAGACCTGCCACTCATCCCAGTCCCTAAACCTAGGAAGTAATGAAACCTAGAAAGATTGAGGTTTTCTATTTTTTTTCTTTCTTTCAGTTTGGTTAAGTTATGGCCTTGACTTGGAATTGTGATTTGAAAGATCTCAACACCGATGCCAGATTTGTGACCGAGCGTCTGAACCCTCCAGCACCCTTTCATTGGCCCACGGTAGTCATGGCACAGAGCAGTATGCAAAATCACTCTTTTCCCATTCATTTATTAAACAACCATTGAATATTCACTCTATACCAGGCATCATTCTGGGTACCGGGGTGGCGACAGCAGAAAACAAAATGCATACAACCCACGCAGATTTGAACCTAGTTAGTGGACAAGGAAATATATAACGTCAGGTAGTGTTAAGCGCGAAGTAGGGAAACGAAGCAACGCTGAGAGGACAGGGTAGTTGAGGTTGCTGATAAGGGCAGACTAGGTTATTCAGACCAACGTTCCCACTAAGAGCAACTAAAATCGCTGGCTCTTTTTATTTTTTAATTTTTTACCTTTTATTCTTTGTCCTGCAAGTATTGGCCTGCCACAGTATCCTGCGAGTGTAGTCCCGGCTCCCTAGAAGGATGAGGCAGGAGGACCCGTTGAGGCCAGGAGTTCCAGGCTGTAGTGCACAATTAATACAATCATGAATAGTCATGCATTTCAGCCTGGACAACAATCTAGCAAGTGGTTAAGCAAACTGTTAAGGCAACAATGTTTTTTTAACATTTACGTATTAGGAAGAAAAAAAATTTTTGGTTTTTTTTTTTTTTTTTTTTTTTTTTTTTTTTTTGCCAATCAATGAGAGCTTGTAAGGTTGCTGAGGTTGGTTGGCCTTGAACTCTTGGCCTCGCCTTCGCAAGCGCCACGACATCCGGCCGGAGCCACTTTGGGCCCCGGTCTGGGACCTATCCTTTTGTCCCTTTGACTGCACAGGAACTGATGTAGACAATCGCGAGAGGCTTACTCCTGACGTCACCAGTCCCCAAGGCCTTGTAGGGCCCTGTGTTCTTTGGCGCCCCCTGGCGGCGGGAAAGGGACCTGCATCGGACAGAGAGCAGCCAAAGGGGTCAGCTGACTCCAGCAGGCTTCCGGTGCCAGGTCCGACACCCCTCACTCCCCCACGGTGACTCAAGTCACTTTCCATCTCCGCGTCCCAAGGGCTTGAAGAAGAAATCCTGGCGAGTGACAGAAATGCCAAAGGTAAGGAACATCCAAATTCCCTGGCATCCAATCCTATAATGTGTTTGACCCGCCAGGCATCCAGAGTAGTGGGTCCAACGAAATGGCGTAGGTATCCAGTTAGGTAGGGCAGCGTTGCCATAAGGACACGAGTCTCTGCAGGGTTTCCAGGATCCTGGAGCTCCAGCGCTGAGCGCACCGTGACTCTTGGAAAGGCGTGGCCATCTTGTCCAGCGAGCGCGCGCTGGTCGAGGGCAGCCAGCGAGGCTTCGTGAAGTCACTAGTTGCCGAGCAGGGGGCCGGAGCGCGTGAGCTCCGGGGAGCCTGCAGGCCGGTCGCGCGCACCTGTTCCGGAGTGCTGACTGGTGCGCATGCGCTGATGCCACCGGCAGCAGTGTCTTTTGAAAGGGAGAGATAAAGGAAGGGAAACGGCCTGAGGCCGGGCCAGGGCAGCGAGGCCATGCGAGAGGCCAGAGGCTCTAAGAAGAGGGTCACACTGACTGATGGATTTCGAGGTGTCCGCTCCGCCCCAGGACATACCTAGAAGAGGATGCGACCCCCTAGAAAACATCCAGAGACGGAGAGGGGAAAACAGTTCCGAGGGGCGGAGCCCCCAACAGGCCCAGACCCAGAGGGGCAAAGAACGGTTCCCAGACGGAAGGAAAAACGCCGGGAAAAAGGCGGGGGTGACAGGAAGAGAAGGAGACGGACCCTGAGGAAGGACCCTGAGGCGATGGAGAAGGGGCCTCTGGCCAGGAGCCATAAGAGGGGCTGTGACAGAGACGGAGGGGACAGGAGAAGAACCCACGGTCACAGGCGGAGCGCCGGACCGCACAGGGGCTGAGGCGGGAGTTGGGGGCAGAGACGAGACAGGGAGAAGACAGCCGCGAGGACAGTGCAGAAGTGCAATCAACAGCGAAGAGGATAGGGTCTGACGCAAAGGGGAGTGGACGAGCGAGAGAAGACAGTGAATCAGGTAGGAGCGAAATGCAGAGGGGACGGAGACAAGGGACCCAGGGACCAGGATGCAGACCAAGGAGTAGAAGCAGGTTGGAGGGAGGGCCAGGCTCAGCGGCTCATGCCTGTCATCCTAACACTTTGGGAGGCCAAGGCGGGAGGATGACCTGAGCAAGGGAGGTCAACGCTGCAGTGAGCTATGATGATGTGACTACCCTGCAACTTGGGAAACGAAGGGAGTCCCTGACCGGAAAAGAAATAAAGGCAAAATGAGCCAGGCATGGTGGTGGCGGCCCACGTCTGTTTTCTTATCTGCTAGCCAGGAAGCGGAGATGGGAGGATGGCCAGAGCCTGAGAATTAGAGGCTGTAGTGAGTGGTGTTCGTGCTACTGGACTCCAGTCTCGTCCGGGCAACAGAGTGAGACTGGCTCTAAGAAAAAAACAAGAGAGAGAAAGAAAGAAACAAAAGAGCAAAGAGAGAAGTGGAACAGAAGTCGAGAGCACATAGACAGTTAGAAGGTAGAAGGCAGAGAAAGAGACCATGACAGAAAGACAGGAGACAGAAGCCGAGCAAGGGACAGAGATACGGCATTCAGAATGGGAGGAGACAGAGCCAGAGGGAGCGGCAACAGAATGCACTGACTCTGAGCGGAGGGCGGTCGGGGTGAGGCTACCAGGATGAGCGGAAGAGAGCCCGTTCAGTGACACAGACACAGGTGAAGTTATAGAGGCAGAGAGTGGGATCTCAGGCAGAAGGGATGGTAACATAAAAAGGGGGTGATGGAAAGAGAAAGGCATTGAGGCAAGATGAGGGCTACATGGAAGGTGCCTTGCCAGCCGTCCGGCAGTGAGAGATTAGGGGTGTGGGCAGACTTCGAGGCAGAATTGTATCTTACAGGGGAGGAGAGTGATGGGGAGTACATGCCCGAGACCCACCAGAGAAAGATGAGGACAGAGAAACAGGGACTGAGTCACAGAAAGGGCAAAGAGAAGGAAAATGAGAGGGTCAGAGCTGTCTGAGACTTCGTCAGGGGTGAGGATAACAGGCAAGAGCGAAGAGAGGAAAGCCAGTAAAGACCCAGAGAGAGTGAGAGGGACCCACAAACCCGTGGGTACCAGAGACCTGCCACTCATCCCAGTCCCTAAACCTAGGAAGTAATGAAACCTAGAAAGTTTGAGGTTTTCTATTTTTTTTCTTTCTTTCAGTTTGGTTAAGTTATGGCCTTGACTTGGAATTGTGATTCGAAAGATCTCAACACCGATGCCAGATTTGTGACCGAGCGTCTGAACCCTCCAGCACCCTTTCATTGGCCCACGGTAGTCATGGCACAGAGCAGTATGCAAAATCACTCTTTTCCCATTCATTTATTAAACAACCATTGAATATTCACTCTATACCAGGCATCATTCTGGGTACCGGGGCGGCGACAGCAGAAAACAAAATGCATACAACCCACGCAGATTTGAACCTAGTTAGTGGACAAGGAAATATATAACGTCAGGTAGTGTTAAGCGCGAAGAAGGGAAACGAAGCAACGCTGAGAGGACAGGGTAGTTGAGGTTGCTGATAAGGGCAGACTAGGTTATTCAGACCAACGTTCCCACTAAGAGCAACTAAAATCGCTGGCTTTTTTTATTTTTTAATTTTTTACCTTTTATTCTTTGTCCTGCAAGTATTGGCCTGCCACAGTATCCTGCGAGTGTAGTCCCGGCTCCCTAGAAGGATGAGGCAGGAGGACCCGTTGAGGCCAGGAGTTCCAGGCTGTAGTGCACAATTAATACAATCATGAATAGTCATGCATTTCAGCCTGGACAACAATCTAGCAAGTGGTTAAGCAAACTGTTAAGGCAACAATGTTTTTTTAACATTTACGTATTAGGAAGAAAAAAAAATTTTGGTTTTTTTTTTTTTTTTTTTTTTTTTTTTTTGCCAATCAATGAGAGCTTGTAAGGTTGCTGAGGTTGGTTGGCCTTGAACTCTTGGCCTCGCCTTCGCAAGCGCCACGACATCCGGCCGGAGCCACTTTGGGCCCCGGTCTGGGACCTATCCTTTTGTCCCTTTGACTGCACAGGAACTGATGTAGACAATCGCGAGAGGCTTACTCCTGACGTCACCAGTCCCCAAGGCCTTGTAGGGCCCTGTGTTCTTTGGCGCCCCCTGGCGGCGGGAAAGGGACCTGCATCGGACAGAGGGCAGCCAAAGGGGTCAGCTGACTCCAGCAGGCTTCCGGTGCCAGGTCCGACACCCCTCACTCCCCCACGGTGACTCAAGTCACTTTCCATCTCCGCGTCCCAAGGGCTTGAAGAAGAAATCCTGGCGAGTGACAGAAATGCCAAAGGTAAGGAACATCCAAATTCCCTGGCATCCAATCCTTTAATGTGTTTGACCCGCCAGGCATCCAGAGTAGTGGGTCCAACGAAATGGCGTAGGTATCCAGTTAGGTAGGGCAGCGTTGCCATAAGAACACGAGTCTCTGCAGGGTTTCCAGGATCCTGGAGCTCCAGCGCTGAGCGCACCGTGACTCTTGGAAAGGCGTGGCCATCTTGTCCAGCGAGCGCGCGCTGGTCGAGGGCAGCCACCGAGGCTTCGTGAGGTCACTAGTTGCCGAGCAGGGGGCCGGACCGCGTGAGCTCCCGGGAGCCTGCAGGCCGGACGCGCGCACCTGTTCCGGAGTGCTGACTGGTGTGCATGCGCTGATGCCTCCGGCAGCAGTGTCTTTTGAAAGGGAGAGATAAAGGAAGGGAAACGGCCTGAGGCCGGGCCAGGGCAGCGAGGCCATGCGAGAGGCCAGAGGCTCTAAGAAGAGGGTCACACTGACTGATGGATTTCGAGGTGTCCGCTCCGCCCCAGGACATACCTAGAAGAGGATGCGACCCCCTAGAAAACATCCAGAGACGGAGAGGGGAAAACAGTTCCGAGGGGCGGAGCCCCCAACAGGCCCAGACCCAGAGGGGCAAAGAACGGTTCCCAGACGGAAGGAGAAACGCCGGGAAAAAGGCGGGGGTGACAGGAAGAGAAGGAGACGGACCCTGAGGAAGGACCCTGAGGCGATGGAGAAGGGGCCTCTGGCCAGGAGCCATAAGAGGGGCTGTGACAGAGACGGAGGGGACAGGAGAAGAACCCACGGTCACAGGCGGAGCGCCGGACCGCACAGGGGCTGAGGCGGGAGTTGGGGGCAGAGACGAGACAGGGAGAAGACAGCCGCGAGGACAGTGCAGAAGTGCAATCAACAGCGAAGAGGATAGGGTCTGACGCAAAGGGGAGAGGACGAGCGAGAGAAGACAGTGAATCAGGTAGGAGCGAAATGCAGAGGGGACGGAGACAAGGAACCCAGGGACCAGGATGCAGACCAAGGAGTAGAAGCAGGTTGGAGGGAGGGCCAGGCTCAGCGGCTCATGCCTGTCATCCTAACACTTTGGGAGGCCAAGGCGGGAGGATGACCTGAGCGAGGGAGGTCAACGCTGCAGTGAGCTATGATGATGTGACTACCCTGCAACTTGGGAAACGAAGGGAGTCCCTGACCGGAAAAGAAATAAAGGCAAAATGAGCCAGGCATGGTGGTGGCGGCCCACGTCTGTTTTCTTATCTGCTAGCCAGGAAGCGGAGATGGGAGGATGGCCAGAGCCTGAGAATTAGAGGCTGTAGTGAGTGGTGTTCGTGCTACTGGACTCCAGTCTCGTCCGGGCAACAGAGTGAGACTGGCTCTAAGAAAAAAACAAGAGAGAGAAAGAAAGAAACAAAAGAGCAAAGAGAGAAGTGGAACAGAAGTCGAGAGCACATAGACAGTTAGAAGGTAGAAGGCAGAGAAAGAGACCATGACAGAAAGACAGGAGACAGAAGCCGAGCAAGGGACAGAGATACGGCATTCAGAATGGGAGGAGACAGAGCCAGAGGGAGCGGCAACAGAATGCACTGACTCTGAGCGGAGGGCGGTCGGGGTGAGGCTACCAGGATGAGCGGAAGAGAGCCCGTTCAGTGACACAGACACAGGTGAAGTTATAGAGGCAGAGAGTGGGATCTCAGGCAGAAGGGATGGTAACATAAAAAGGGGGTGATGGAAAGAGAAAGGCATTGAGGCAAGATGAGGGCTACATGGAAGGTGCCTTGCCAGCCGTCCGGCAGTGAGAGATTAGGGGTGTGGGCAGACTTCGAGGCAGAATTGTATCTTACAGGGGAGGAGAGTGATGGGGAGTACATGACCGAGACCCACCAGAGAAAGATGAGGACAGAGAAACAGGGACTGAGTCACAGAAAGGGCAAAGAGAAGGAAAATGAGAGGGTCAGAGCTGTCTGAGACTTCGTCAGGGGTGAGGATAACAGGCAAGAGCGAAGAGAGGAAAGCCAGTAAAGACCCAGAGAGAGTGAGAGGGACCCACAAACCCGTGGGTACCAGAGACCTGCCACTCATCCCAGTCCCTAAACCTAGGAAGTAATGAAACCTAGAAAGTTTGAGGTTTTCTATATTTTTCTTTCTTTCAGTTTGGTTAAGTTATGGCCTTGACTTGGAATTGTGATTTGAAAGATCTCAACACCGATGCCAGATTTGTGACCGAGCGTCTGAACCCTCCAGCACCCTTTCATTGGCCCACGGTAGTCATGGCACAGAGCAGTATGCAAAATCACTCTTTTCCCATTCATTTATTAAACAACCATTGAATATTCACTCTATACCAGGCATCATTCTGGGTACCGGGGCGGCGACAGCAGAAAACAAAATGCATACAACCCACGCAGATTTGAACCTAGTTAGTGGACAAGGAAATATATAACGTCAGGTAGTGTTAAGCGCGAAGAAGGGAAACCAAGCAACGCTGAGAGGACAGGGTAGTTGAGGTTGCTGATAAGGGCAGACTAGGTTATTCAGACCAACGTTCCCACTAAGAGCAACTAAAATCGCTGGCTTTTTTTATTTTTTAATTTTTTACCTTTTATTCTTTGTCCTGCAAGTATTGGCCTGCCACAGTATCCTGCGAGTGTAGTCCCGGCTCCCTAGAAGGATGAGGCAGGAGGACCCGTTGAGGCCAGGAGTTCCAGGCTGTAGTGCACAATTAATACAATCATGAATAGTCATGCATTTCAGCCTGGACAACAATCTAGCAAGTGGTTAAGCAAACTGTTAAGGCAACAGTGTTTTTTTAACATTTACGTATTAGGAAGAAAAAAAAATTTTGGTTTGTTTTTTTTTTTTTTTTTTTTTTTTGCCAATCAATGAGAGCTTGTAAGGTTGCTGAGGTTGGTTGGCCTTGAACTCTTGGCCTCGCCTTCGCAAGCGCCACGACATCCGGCCGGAGCCACTTTGGGCCCTGGTCTGGGACCTATCCTTTTGTCCCTTTGACTGCACAGGAACTGATGTAGACAATCGCGAGAGGCTTACTCCTGACGTCACCAGTCCCCAAGGCCTTGTAGGGCCCTGTGTTCTTTGGCGCCCCCTGGCGGCGGGAAAGGGACCTGCATCGGACAGAGAGCAGCCAAAGGGGTCAGCTGACTCCAGCAGGCTTCCGGTGCCAGGTCCGACACCCCTCACTCCCCCACGGTGACTCAAGTCACTTTCCATCTCCGCGTCCCAAGGGCTTGAAGAAGAAATCCTGGCGAGTGACAGAAATGCCAAAGGTAAGGAACATCCAAATTCCCTGGCATCCAATCCTATAATGTGTTTGACCCGCCAGGCATCCAGAGTAGTGGGTCCAACGAAATGGCGTAGGTATCCAGTTAGGTAGGGCAGCGTTGCCATAAGGACACGAGTCTCTGCAGGGTTTCCAGGATCCTGGAGCTCCAGCGCTGAGCGCACCGTGACTCTTGGAAAGGCGTGGCCATCTTGTCCAGCGAGCGCGCGCTGGTCGAGGGCAGCCAGCGAGGCTTCGTGAGGTCACTAGTTGCCGAGCAGGGGGCCGGAGCGCGTGAGCTCCCGGGAGCCTGCAGGCCGGTCGCGCGCACCTGTTCCGGAGTGCTGACTGGTGCGCATGCGCTGATGCCACCGGCAGCAGTGTCTTTTGAAAGGGAGAGATAAAGGAAGGGAAACGGCCTGAGGCCGGGCCAGGGCAGCGAGGCCATGCGAGAGGCCAGAGGCTCTAAGAAGAGGGTCACACTGACTGATGGATTTCGAGGTGTCCGCTCCGCCCCAGGACATACCTAGAAGAGGATGCGACCCCCTAGAAAACATCCAGAGACGGAGAGGGGAAAACAGTTCCGAGGGGCGGAGCCCCCAACAGGCCCAGACACAGAGGGGCAAAGAACGGTTCCCAGACGGAAGGAGAAACGCCGGGAAAAAGGCGGGGGTGACAGGAAGAGAAGGAGACGGACCCTGAGGAAGGACCCTGAGGCGATGGAGAAGGGGCCTCTGGCCAGGAGCCATAAGAGGGGCTGTGACAGAGACGGAGGGGACAGGAGAAGAACCCACGGTCACAGGCGGAGCGCCGGACCGCACAGGGGCTGAGGCGGGAGTTGGGGGCAGAGACGAGACAGGGAGAAGACAGCCGCGAGGACAGTGCAGAAGTGCAATCAACAGCGAAGAGGATAGGGTCTGACGCAAAGGGGAGTGGACGAGCGAGAGAAGACAGTGAATCAGGTAGGAGCGAAATGCAGAGGGGACGGAGACAAGGAAGCCAGGGACCAGGATGCAGACCAAGGAGTAGAAGCAGGTTGGAGGGAGGGCCAGGCTCAGCGGCTCATGCCTGTCATCCTAACACTTTGGGAGGCCAAGGCGGGAGGATGACCTGAGCGAGGGAGGTCAACGCTGCAGTGAGCTATGATGATGTGACTACCCTGCAACTTGGGAA
The DNA here is from genome assembly GCA_031835075.1 of Saguinus oedipus. NCBI lineage: Eukaryota > Metazoa > Chordata > Mammalia > Primates > Cebidae > Saguinus > Saguinus oedipus. The sequence goes on along the minus strand of CM063187.1, from coordinate 51,692,197 downwards.
ACGAAGGGAGTCCCTGACCGGAAAAGAAATAAAGGCAAAATGAGCCAGGCATGGTGGTGGCGGCCCACGTCTGTTTTCTTATCTGCTAGCCAGGAAGCGGAGATGGGAGGATGGCCAGAGCCTGAGAATTAGAGGCTGTAGTGAGTGGTGTTCGTGCTACTGGACTCCAGTCTCGTCCGGGCAACAGAGTGAGACTGGCTCTAAGAAAAAAACAAGAGAGAGAAAGAAAGAAACAAAAGAGCAAAGAGAGAAGTGGAACAGAAGTCGAGAGCACATAGACAGTTAGAAGGTAGAAGGCAGAGAAAGAGACCATGACAGAAAGACAGGAGACAGAAGCCGAGCAAGGGACAGAGATACGGCATTCAGAATGGGAGGAGACAGAGCCAGAGGGAGCGGCAACAGAATGCACTGACTCTGAGCGGAGGGCGGTCGGGGTGAGGCTACCAGGATGAGCGGAAGAGAGCCCGTTCAGTGACACAGACACAGGTGAAGTTATAGAGGCAGAGAGTGGGATCTCAGGCAGAAGGGATGGTAACATAAAAAGGGGGTGATGGAAAGAGAAAGGCATTGAGGCAAGATGAGGGCTACATGGAAGGTGCCTTGCCAGCCGTCCGGCAGTGAGAGATTAGGGGTGTGGGCAGACTTCGAGGCAGAATTGTATCTTACAGGGGAGGAGAGTGATGGGGAGTACATGACCGAGACCCACCAGAGAAAGATGAGGACAGAGAAACAGGGACTGAGTCACAGAAAGGGCAAAGAGAAGGAAAATGAGAGGGTCAGAGCTGTCTGAGACTTCGTCAGGGGTGAGGATAACAGGCAAGAGCGAAGAGAGGAAAGCCAGTAAAGACCCAGAGAGAGTGAGAGGGACCCACAAACCCGTGGGTACCAGAGACCTGCCACTCATCCCAGTCCCTAAACCTAGGAAGTAATGAAACCTAGAAAGTTTGAGGTTTTCTATTTTTTTTCTTTCTTTCAGTTTGGTTAAGTTATGGCCTTGACTTGGAATTGTGATTTGAAAGATCTCAACACCGATGCCAGATTTGTGACCGAGCGTCTGAACCCTCCAGCACCCTTTCATTGGCCCACGGTAGTCATGGCACAGAGCAGTATGCAAAATCACTCTTTTCCCATTCATTTATTAAACAACCATTGAATATTCACTCTATACCAGGCATCATTCTGGGTACCGGGGCGGCGACAGCAGAAAACAAAATGCATACAACCCACGCAGATTTGAACCTAGTTAGTGGACAAGGAAATAGATAACGTCAGGTAGTGTTAAGCGCGAAGAAGGGAAACGAAGCAACGCTGAGAGGACAGGGTAGTTGAGGTTGCTGATAAGGGCAGACTAGGTTATTCAGACCAACGTTCCCACTAAGAGCAACTAAAATCGCTGGCTCTTTTTATTTTTTAATTTTTTACCTTTTATTCTTTGTCCTGCAAGTATTGGCCTGCCACAGTATCCTGCGAGTGTAGTCCCGGCTCCCTAGAAGGATGAGGCAGGAGGACCCGTTGAGGCCAGGAGTTCCAGGCTGTAGTGCACAATTAATACAATCATGAATAGTCATGCATTTCAGCCTGGACAACAATCTAGCAAGTGGTTAAGCAAACTGTTAAGGCAACAATGTTTTTTTAACATTTACGTATTAGGAAGAAAAAAAAATTTTGGTGTTTTTTTTTTTTTTTTTTTTTTTTTTTGCCAATCAATGAGAGCTTGTAAGGTTGCTGAGGTTGGTTGGCCTTGAACTCTTGGCCTCGCCTTCGCAAGCGCCACGACATCCGGCCGGAGCCACTTTGGGCCCCGGTCTGGGACCTATCCTTTTGTCCCTTTGACTGCACAGGAACTGATGTAGACAATCGCGAGAGGCTTACTCCTGACGTCACCAGTCCCCAAGGCCTTGTAGGGCCCTGTGTTCTTTGGCACCCCCTGGCGGCGGGAAAGGGACCTGCATCGGACAGAGAGCAGCCAAAGGGGTCAGCTGACTCCAGCAGGCTTCCGGTGCCAGGTCCGACACCCCTCACTCCCCCACGGTGACTCAAGTCACTTTCCATCTCCGCGTCCCAAGGGCTTGAAGAAGAAATCCTGGCGAGTGACAGAAATGCCAAAGGTAAGGAACATCCAAATTCCCTGGCATCCAATCCTATAATGTGTTTGACCCGCCAGGCATCCAGAGTAGTGGGTCCAACGAAATGGCGTAGGTATCCAGTTAGGTAGGGCAGCGTTGCCATAAGAACACGAGTCTCTGCAGGGTTTCCAGGATCCTGGAGCTCCAGCGCTGAGCGCACCGTGACTCTTGGAAAGGCGTGGCCATCTTGTCCAGCGAGCGCGCGCTGGTCGAGGGCAGCCACCGAGGCTTCGTGAGGTCACTAGTTGCCGAGCAGGGGGCCGGAGCGCGTGAGCTCCCGGGAGCCTGCAGGCCGGACGCGCGCACCTGTTCCGGAGTGCTGACTGGTGCGCATGCGCTGATGCCTCCGGCAGCAGTGTCTTTTGAAAGGGAGAGATAAAGGAAGGGAAACGGCCTGAGGCCGGGCCAGGGCAGCGAGGCCATGCGAGAGGCCAGAGGCTCTAAGAAGAGGGTCACACTGACTGATGGATTTCGAGGTGTCCGCTCCGCCCCAGGACATACCTAGAAGAGGATGCGACCCCCTAGAAAACATCCAGAGATGGAGAGGGGAAAACAGTTCCGAGGGGCGGAGCCCCCAACAGACCCAGACCCAGAGGGGCAAAGAACGGTTCCCAGACGGAAGGAGAAACGCCGGGAAAAAGGCGGGGGTGACAGGAAGAGAAGGAGACGGACCCTGAGGAAGGACCCTGAGGCGATGGAGAAGGGGCCTCTGGCCAGGAGCCATAAGAGGGGCTGTGACAGAGACGGAGGGGACAGGAGAAGAACCCACGGTCACAGGCGGAGCGCCGGACCGCACAGGGGCTGAGGCGGGAGTTGGGGGCAGAGACGAGACAGGGAGAAGACAGCCGCGAGGACAGTGCAGAAGTGCAATCAACAGCGAAGAGGATAGGGTCTGACGCAAAGGGGAGAGGACGAGCGAGAGAAGACAGTGAATCAGGTAGGAGCGAAATGCAGAGGGGACGGAGACAAGGAACCCAGGGACCAGGATGCAGACCAAGGAGTAGAAGCAGGTTGGAGGGAGGGCCAGGCTCAGCGGCTCATGCCTGTCATCCTAACACTTTGGGAGGCCAAGGCGGGAGGATGACCTGAGCGAGGGAGGTCAAGGTTGCAGTGAGCTATGATGATGTGACTACCCTGCAACTTGGGAAACGTAGGGAGTCCCTGACCGGAAAAGAAAAAATAGGCAAAATGAGCCAGGCATGGTGGTGGCGGCCCACGTCTGTTTTCTTATCTGCTAGCCAGGAAGCGGAGATGGGAGGATGGCCAGAGCCTGAGAATTAGAGGCTGTAGTGAGTGGTGTTCGTGCTACTGGACTCCAGTCTCGTCCGGGCAACAGAGTGAGACTGGCTCTAAGAAAAAAACAAGAGAGAGAAAGAAAGAAACAAAAGAGCAAAGAGAGAAGTGGAACAGAAGTCGAGAGCACATAGACAGTTAGAAGGTAGAAGGCAGAGAAAGAGACCATGACAGAAAGACAGGAGACAGAAGCCGAGCAAGGGACAGAGATACGGCATTCAGAATGGGAGGAGACAGAGCCAGAGGGAGCGGCAACAGAATGCACTGACTCTGAGCGGAGGGCGGTCGGGGTGAGGCTACCAGGATGAGCGGAAGAGAGCCCGTTCAGTGACACAGACACAGGTGAAGTTATAGAGGCAGAGAGTGGGATCTCAGGCAGAAGGGATGGTAACATAAAAAGGGGGTGATGGAAAGAGAAAGGCATTGAGGCAAGATGAGGGCTACATGGAAGGTGCCTTGCCAGCCGTCCGGCAGTGAGAGATTAGGGGTGTGGGCAGACTTCGAGGCAGAATTGTATCTTACAGGGGAGGAGAGTGATGGGGAGTACATGACCGAGACCCACCAGAGAAAGATGAGGACAGAGAAACAGGGACTGAGTCACAGAAAGGGCAAAGAGAAGGAAAATGAGAGGGTCAGAGCTGTCTGAGACTTCGTCAGGGGTGAGGATAACAGGCAAGAGCGAAGAGAGGAAAGCCAGTAAAGACCCAGAGAGAGTGAGAGGGACCCACAAACCCGTGGGTACCAGAGACCTGCCACTCATCCCAGTCCCTAAACCTAGGAAGTAATGAAACCTAGAAAGTTTGAGGTTTTCTATTTTTTTTCTTTCTTTCAGTTTGGTTAAGTTATGGCCTTGACTTGGAATTGTGATTTGAAAGATCTCAACACCGATGCCAGATTTGTGACCGAGCGTCTGAACCCTCCAGCACCCTTTCATTGGCCCACGGTAGTCATGGCACAGAGCAGTATGCAAAATCACTCTTTTCCCATTCATTTATTAAACAACCATTGAATATTCACTCTATACCAGGCATCATTCTGGGTACCGGGGCGGCGACAGCAGAAAACAAAATGCATACAACCCACGCAGATTTGAACCTAGTTAGTGGACAAGGAAATATATAACGTCAGGTAGTGTTAAGCGCGAAGAAGGGAAACGAAGCAACGCTGAGAGGACAGGGTAGTTGAGGTTGCTGATAAGGGCAGACTAGGTTATTCAGACCAACGTTCCCACTAAGAGCAACTAAAATCGCTGGCTTTTTTTATTTTTTAATTTTTTACCTTTTATTCTTTGTCCTGCAAGTATTGGCCTGCCACAGTATCCTGCGAGTGTAGTCCCGGCTCCCTAGAAGGATGAGGCAGGAGGACCCGTTGAGGCCAGGAGTTCCAGGCTGTAGTGCACAATTAATACAATCATGAATAGTCATGCATTTCAGCCTGGACAACAATCTAGCAAGTGGTTAAGCAAACTGTTAAGGCAACAATGTTTTTTTAACATTTACGTATTAGGAAGAAAAAAAAATTTTGGTTTTTTTTTTTTTTTTTTTTTTTTTTTTGCCAATCAATGAGAGCTTGTAAGGTTGCTGAGGTTGGTTGGCCTTGAACTCTTGGCCTCGCCTTCGCAAGCGCCACGACATCCGGCCGGAGCCACTTTGGGCCCCGGTCTGGGACCTATCCTTTTGTCCCTTTGACTGCACAGGAACTGATGTAGACAATCGCGAGAGGCTTACTCCTGACGTCACCAGTCCCCAAGGCCTTGTAGGGCCCTGTGTTCTTTGGCGCCCCCTGGCGGCGGGAAAGGGTCCTGCATCGGACAGAGAGCAGCCAAAGGGGTCAGCTGACTCCAGCAGGCTTCCGGTGCCAGGTCCGACACCCCTCACTCCCCCACGGTGACTCAAGTCACTTTCCATCTCCGCGTCCCAAGGGCTTGAAGAAGAAATCCTGGCGAGTGACAGAAATGCCAAAGGTAAGGAACATCCAAATTCCCTGGCATCCAATCCTATAATGTGTTTGACCCGCCAGGCATCCAGAGTAGTGGGTCCAACGAAATGGCGTAGGTATCCAGTTAGGTAGGGCAGCGTTGCCATAAGGACACGAGTCTCTGCAGGGTTTCCAGGATCCTGGAGCTCCAGCGCTGAGCGCACCGTGACTCTTGGAAAGGCGTGGCCATCTTGTCCAGCGAGCGCGCGCTGGTCGAGGGCAGCCAGCGAGGCTTCGTGAAGTCACTAGTTGCCGAGCAGGGGGCCGGAGCGCGTGAGCTCCCGGGAGCCTGCAGGCCGGTCGCGCGCACCTGTTCCGGAGTGCTGACTGGTGCGCATGCGCTGATGCCACCGGCAGCAGTGTCTTTTGAAAGGGAGAGATAAAGGAAGGGAAACGGCCTGAGGCCGGGCCAGGGCAGCGAGGCCATGCGAGAGGCCAGAGGCTCTAAGAAGAGGGTCACACTGACTGATGGATTTCGAGGTGTCCGCTCCGCCCCAGGACATACCTAGAAGAGGATGCGACCCCCTAGAAAACATCCAGAGACGGAGAGGGGAAAACAGTTCCGAGGGGCGGTGCCCCCAACAGGCCCAGACACAGAGGGGCAAAGAACGGTTCCCAGACGGAAGGAGAAACGCCGGGAAAAAGGCGGGGGTGACAGGAAGAGAAGGAGACGGACCCTGAGGAAGGACCCTGAGGCGATGGAGAAGGGGCCTCTGGCCAGGAGCCATAAGAGGGGCTGTGACAGAGACGGAGGGGACAGGAGAAGAACCCACGGTCACAGGCGGAGCGCCGGACCGCACAGGGGCTGAGGCGGGAGTTGGGGGCAGAGACGAGACAGGGAGAAGACAGCCGCGAGGACAGTGCAGAAGTGCAATCAACAGCGAAGAGGATAGGGTCTGACGCAAAGGGGAGTGGACGAGCGAGAGAAGACAGTGAATCAGGTAGGAGCGAAATGCAGAGGGGACGGAGACAAGGAAGCCAGGGACCAGGATGCAGACCAAGGAGTAGAAGCAGGTTGGAGGGAGGGCCAGGCTCAGCGGCTCATGCCTGTCATCCTAACACTTTGGGAGGCCAAGGCGGGAGGATGACCTGAGCGAGGGAGGTCAACGCTGCAGTGAGCTATGATGATGTGACTACCCTGCAACTTGGGAAACGAAGGGAGTCCCTGACCGGAAAAGAAATAAAGGCAAAATGAGCCAGGCATGGTGGTGGCGGCCCACGTCTGTTTTCTTATCTGCTAGCCAGGAAGCGGAGATGGGAGGATGGCCAGAGCCTGAGAATTAGAGGCTGTAGTGAGTGGTGTTCGTGCTACTGGACTCCAGTCTCGTCCGGGCAACAGAGTGAGACTGGCTCTAAGAAAAAACAAGAGAGAGAAAGAAAGAAACAAAAGAGCAAAGAGAGAAGTGGAACAGAAGTCGAGAGCACATAGACAGTTAGAAGGTAGAAGGCAGAGAAAGAGACCATGACAGAAAGACAGGAGACAGAAGCCGAGCAAGGGACAGAGATACGGCATTCAGAATGGGAGGAGACAGAGCCAGAGGGAGCGGCAACAGAATGCACTGACTCTGAGCGGAGGGCGGTCGGGGTGAGGCTACCAGGATGAGCGGAAGAGAGCCCGTTCAGTGACACAGACACAGGTGAAGTTATAGAGGCAGAGAGTGGGATCTCAGGCAGAAGGGATGGTAACATAAAAAGGGGGTGATGGAAAGAGAAAGGCATTGAGGCAAGATGAGGGCTACATGGAAGGTGCCTTGCCAGCCGTCCGGCAGTGAGAGATTAGGGGTGTGGGCAGACTTCGAGGCAGAATTGTATCTTACAGGGGAGGAGAGTGATGGGGAGTACATGACCGAGACCCACCAGAGAAAGATGAGGACAGAGAAACAGGGACTGAGTCACAGAAAGGGCAAAGAGAAGGAAAATGAGAGGGTCAGAGCTGTCTGAGACTTCGTCAGGGGTGAGGATAACAGGCAAGAGCGAAGAGAGGAAAGCCAGTAAAGACCCAGAGAGAGTGAGAGGGACCCACAAACCCGTGGGTATCAGAGACCTGCCACTCATCCCAGTCCCTAAACCTAGGAAGTAATGAAACCTAGAAAGTTTGAGGTTTTCTATTTTTTTTCTTTCTTTCAGTTTGGTTAAGTTATGGCCTTGACTTGGAATTGTGATTTGAAAGATCTCAACACCGATGCCAGATTTGTGACCGAGCGTCTGAACCCTCCAGCACCCTTTCATTGGCCCACGGTAGTCATGGCACAGAGCAGTATGCAAAATCACTCTTTTCCCATTCATTTATTAAACAACCATTGAATATTCACTCTATACCAGGCATCATTCTGGGTACCGGGGTGGCGACAGCAGAAAACAAAATGCATACAACCCACGCAGATTTGAACCTAGTTAGTGGACAAGGAAATATATAACGTCAGGTAGTGTTAAGCGCGAAGAAGGGAAACGAAGCAACGCTGAGAGGACAGGGTAGTTGAGGTTGCTGATAAGGGCAGACTAGGTTATTCAGACCAACGTTCCCACTAAGAGCAACTAAAATCGCTGGCTCTTTTTATTTTTTAATTTTTTACCTTTTATTCTTTGTCCTGCAAGTATTGGCCTGCCACAGTATCCTGCGAGTGTAGTCCCGGCTCCCTAGAAGGATGAGGCAGGAGGACCCGTTGAGGCCAGGAGTTCCAGGCTGTAGTGCACAATTAATACAATCATGAATAGTCATGCATTTCAGCCTGGACAACAATCTAGCAAGTGGTTAAGCAAACTGTTAAGGCAACAATGTTTTTTTAACACTTACGTATTAGGAAGAAAAAAAAATTTTGGTTTTTTTTTTTTTTTTTTTTTTTTTTTTTTGCCAATCAATGAGAGCTTGTAAGGTTGCTGAGGTTGGTTGGCCTTGAACTCTTGGCCTCGCCTTCGCAAGCGCCACGACATCCGGCCGGAGCCACTTTGGGCCCCGGTCTGGGACCTATCCTTTTGTCCCTTTGACTGCACAGGAACTGATGTAGACAATCGCGAGAGGCTTACTCCTGACGTCACCAGTCCCCAAGGCCTTGTAGGGCCCTGTGTTCTTTGGCGCCCCCTGGCGGCGGGAAAGGGACCTGCATCGGACAGAGAGCAGCCAAAGGGGTCAGCTGACTCCAGCAGGCTTCCGGTGCCAGGTCCGACACCCCTCACTCCCCCACGGTGACTCAAGTCACTTTCCATCTCCGCGTCCCAAGGGCTTGAAGAAGAAATCCTGGCGAGTGACAGAAATGCCAAAGGTAAGGAACATCCAAATTCCCTGGCATCCAATCCTATAATGTGTTTGACCCGCCAGGCATCCAGAGTAGTGGGTCCAACGAAATGGCGTAGGTATCCAGTTAGGTAGGGCAGCGTTGCCATAAGGACACGAGTCTCTGCAGGGTTTCCAGGATCCTGGAGCTCCAGCGCTGAGCGCACCGTGACTCTTGGAAAGGCGTGGCCATCTTGTCCAGCGAGCGCGCGCTGGTCGAGGGCAGCCAGCGAGGCTTCGTGAGGTCACTAGTTGCCGAGCAGGGGGCCGGAGCGCGTGAGCTCCCGGGAGCCTGCAGGCCGGTCGCGCGCACCTGTTCCGGAGTGCTGACTGGTGCGCATGCGCTGATGCCACCGGCAGCAGTGTCTTTTGAAAGGGAGAGATAAAGGAAGGGAAACGGCCTGAGGCCGGGCCAGGGCAGCGAGGCCATGCGAGAGGCCAGAGGCTCTAAGAAGAGGGTCACATTGACTGATGGATTTCGAGGTGTCCGCTCCGCCCCAGGACATACCTAGAAGAGGATGCGACCCCCTAGAAAACATCCAGAGACGGAGAGGGGAAAACAGTTCCGAGGGGCGGAGCCCCCAACAGGCCCAGACCCAGAGGGGCAAAGAACGGTTCCCAGACGGAAGGAGAAACGCCGGGAAAAAGGCGGGGGTGACAGGAAGAGAAGGAGACGGACCCTGAGGAAGGACCCTGAGGCGATGGAGAAGGGGCCTCTGGCCAGGAGCCATAAGAGGGGCTGTGACAGAGACGGAGGGGACAGGAGAAGAACCCACGGTCACAGGCGGAGCGCCGGACCGCACAGGGGCTGAGGCGGGAGTTGGGGGCAGAGACGAGACAGGGAGAAGACAGCCGCGAGGACAGTGCAGAAGTGCAATCAACAGCGAAGAGGATAGGGTCTGACGCAAAGGGGAGTGGACGAGCGAGAGAAGACAGTGAATCAGGTAGGAGCGAAATGCAGAGGGGACGGAGACAAGGAAGCCAGGGACCAGGATGCAGACCAAGGAGTAGAAGCAGGTTGGAGGGAGGGCCAGGCTCAGCGGCTCATGCCTGTCATCCTAACACTTTGGGAGGCCAAGGCGGGAGGATGACCTGAGCGAGGGAGGTCAACGCTGCAGTGAGCTATGATGATGTGACTACCCTGCAACTTGGGAAACGAAGGGAGTCCCTGACCGGAAAAGAAATAAAGGCAAAATGAGCCAGGCATGGTGGTGGCGGCCCACGTCTGTTTTCTTATCTGCTAGCCAGGAAGCGGAGATGGGAGGATGGCCAGAGCCTGAGAATTAGAGGCTGTAGTGAGTGGTGTTCGTGCTACTGGACTCCAGTCTCGTCCGGGCAACAGAGTGAGACTGGCTCTAAGAAAAAAACAAGAGAGAGAAAGAAAGAAACAAAAGAGCAAAGAGAGAAGTGGAACAGAAGTCGAGAGCACATAGACAGTTAGAAGGTAGAAGGCAGAGAAAGAGACCATGACAGAAAGACAGGAGACAGAAGCCGAGCAAGGGACAGAGATACGGCATTCAGAATGGGAGGAGACAGAGCCAGAGGGAGCGGCAACAGAATGCACTGACTCTGAGCGGAGGGCGGTCGGGGTGAGGCTACCAGGATGAGCGGAAGAGAGCCCGTTCAGTGACACAGACACAGGTGAAGTTATAGAGGCAGAGAGTGGGATCTCAGGCAGAAGGGATGGTAACATAAAAAGGGGGTGATGGAAAGAGAAAGGCATTGAGGCAAGATGAGGGCTACATGGAAGGTGCCTTGCCAGCCGTCCGGCAGTGAGAGATTAGGGGTGTGGGCAGACTTCGAGGCAGAATTGTATCTTACAGGGGAGGAGAGTGATGGGGAGTACATGCCCGAGACCCACCAGAGAAAGATGAGGACAGAGAAACAGGGACTGAGTCACAGAAAGGGCAAAGAGAAGGAAAATGAGAGGGTCAGAGCTGTCTGAGACTTCGTCAGGGGTGAGGATAACAGGCAAGAGCGAAGAGAGGAAAGCCAGTAAAGACCCAGAGAGAGTGAGAGGGACCCACAAACCCGTGGGTACCAGAGACCTGCCACTCATCCCAGTCCCTAAACCTAGGAAGTAATGAAACCTAGAAAGTTTGAGGTTTTCTATTTTTTTTCTTTCTTTCAGTTTGGTTAAGTTATGGCCTTGACTTGGAATTGTGATTTGAAAGATCTCAACACCGATGCCAGATTTGTGACCGAGCGTCTGAACCCTCCAGCACCCTTTCATTGGCCCACGGTAGTCATGGCACAGAGCAGTATGCAAAATCACTCTTTTCCCATTCATTTATTAAACAACCATTGAATATTCACTCTATACCAGGCATCATTCTGGGTACCGGGGCGGCGACAGCAGAAAACAAAATGCATACAACCCACGCAGATTTGAACCTAGTTAGTGGACAAGGAAATATATAACGTCAGGTAGTGTTAAGCGCGAAGAAGGGAAACGAAGCAACGCTGAGAGGACAGGGTAGTTGAGGTTGCTGATAAGGGCAGACTAGGTTATTCAGACCAACGTTCCCACTAAGAGCAACTAAAATCGCTGGCTCTTTTTATTTTTTAATTTTTTACCTTTTATTCTTTGTCCTGCAAGTATTGGCCTGCCACAGTATCCTGCGAGTGTAGTCCCGGCTCCCTAGAAGGATGAGGCAGGAGGACCCGTTGAGGCCAGGAGTTCCAGGCTGTAGTGCACAATTAATACAATCATGAATAGTCATGCATTTCAGCCTGGACAACAATCTAGCAAGTGGTTAAGCAAACTGTTAAGGCAACAATGTTTTTTTAACATTTACGTATTAGGAAGAAAAAAAAATTTTGGTTTTTTTTTTTTTTTTTTTTTTTTTTTTTTTGCCAATCAATGAGAGCTTGTAAGGTTGCTGAGGTTGGTTGGCCTTGAACTCTTGGCCTCGCCTTCGCAAGCGCCACGACATCCGGCCGGAGCCACTTTGGGCCCCGGTCTGGGACCTATCCTTTTGTCCCTTTGACTGCACAGGAACTGATGTAGACAATCGCGAGAGGCTTACTCCTGACGTCACCAGTCCCCAAGGCCTTGTAGGGCCCTGTGTTCTTTGGCGCCCCCTGGCGGCGGGAAAGGGACCTGCATCGGACAGAGAGCAGCCAAAGGGGTCAGCTGACTCCAGCAGGCTTCCGGTGCCAGGTCCGACACCCCTCACTCCCCCACGGTGACTCAAGTCACTTTCCATCTCCGCGTCCCAAGGGCTTGAAGAAGAAATCCTGGCGAGTGACAGAAATGCCAAAGGTAAGGAACATCCAAATTCCCTGGCATCCAATCCTATAATGTGTTTGACCCGCCAGGCATCCAGAGTAGTGGGTCCAACGAAATGGCGTAGGTATCCAGTTAGGTAGGGCAGCGTTGCCATAAGGACACGAGTCTCTGCAGGGTTTCCAGGATCCTGGAGCTCCAGCGCTGAGCGCACCGTGACTCTTGGAAAGGCGTGGCCATCTTGTCCAGCGAGCGCGCGCTGGTCGAGGGCAGCCAGCGAGGCTTCGTGAGGTCACTAGTTGCCGAGCAGGGGGCCGGAGCGCGTGAGCTCCCGGGAGCCTGCAGGCAGGTCGCGCGCACCTGTTCCGGAGTGCTGACTGGTGCGCATGCGCTGATGCCTCCGGCAGCAGTGTCTTTTGAAAGGGAGAGATTAAGGAAGGGAAACGGCCTGAGGCCGGGCCAGGGCAGCGAGGCCATGCGAGAGGCCAGAGGCTCTAAGAAGAGGGTCACACTGACTGATGGATTTCGAGGTGTCCGCTCCGCCCCAGGACATACCTAGAAGAGGATGCGACCCCCTAGAAAACATCCAGAGACGGAGAGGGGAAAACAGTTCCGAGGGGCGGAGCCCCCAACAGGCCCAGACCCAGAGGGGCAAAGAACGGTTCCCAGACGGAAGGAGAAACGCCGGGAAAAAGGCGGGGGTGACAGGAAGAGAAGGAGACGGACCCTGAGGAAGGACCCTGAGGCGATGGAGAAGGGGCCTCTGGCCAGGAGCCATAAGAGGGGCTGTGACAGAGACGGAGGGGACAGGAGAAGAACCCACGGTCACAGGCGGAGCGCCGGACCGCACAGAGGCTGAGGCGGGAGTTGGGGGCAGAGACGAGACAGGGAGAAGACAGCCGCGAGGACAGTGCAGAAGTGCAATCAACAGCGAAGAGGATAGGGTCTGACGCAAAGGGGAGAGGACGAGCGAGAGAAGACAGTGAATCAGGTAGGAGCGAAATGCAGAGGGGACGGAGACAAGGGACCCAGGGACCAGGATGCAGACCAAGGAGTAGAAGCAGGTTGGAGGGAGGGCCAGGCTCAGCGGCTCATGCCTGTCATCCTAACACTTTGGGAGGCCAAGGCGGGAGGATGACCTGAGCGAGGGAGGTCAAGGCTGCAGTGAGCTATGATGATGTGACTACCCTGCAACTTGGGAAACGTAGGGAGTCCCTGACCGGAAAAGAAAAAATAGGCAAAATGAGCCAGGCATGGTGGTGGCGGCCCACGTCTGTTTTCTTATCTACTAGCCAGGAAGCGGAGATGGGAGGATGGCCAGAGCCTGAGAATTAGAGGCTGTAGTGAGTGGTGTTCGTGCTACTGGACTCCAGTCTCGTCCGGGCAACAGAGTGAGACTGGCTCTAAGAAAAAAACAAGAGAGAGAAAGAAAGAAACAAAAGAGCAAAGAGAGAAGTGGAACAGAAGTCGAGAGCACATAGACAGTTAGAAGGTAGAAGGCAGAGAAAGAGACCATGACAGAAAGACAGGAGACAGAAGCCGAGCAAGGGACAGAGATACGGCATTCAGAATGGGAGGAGACAGAGCCAGAGGGAGCGGCAACAGAATGCACTGACTCTGAGCGGAGGGCGGTCGGGGTGAGGCTACCAGGATGAGCGGAAGAGAGCCCGTTCAGTGACACAGACACAGGTGAAGTTATAGAGGCAGAGAGTGGGATCTCAGGCAGAAGGGATGGTAACATAAAAAGGGGGTGATGGAAAGAGAAAGGCATTGAGGCAAGATGAGGGCTACATGGAAGGTGCCTTGCCAGCCGTCCGGCAGTGAGAGATTAGGGGTGTGGGCAGACTTCGAGGCAGAATTGTATCTTACAGGGGAGGAGAGTGATGGGGAGTACATGACCGAGACCCACCAGAGAAAGATGAGGACAGAGAAACAGGGACTGAGTCACAGAAAGGGCAAAGAGAAGGAAAATGAGAGGGTCAGAGCTGTCTGAGACTTCGTCAGGGGTGAGGATAACAGGCAAGAGCGAAGAGAGGAAAGCCAGTAAAGACCCAGAGAGAGTGAGAGGGACCCACAAACCCGTGGGTACCTGAGACCTGCCACTCATCCCAGTCCCTAAACCTAGGAAGTAATGAAACCTAGAAAGTTTGAGGTTTTCTATTTTTTTTCTTTCTTTCAGTTTGGTTAAGTTATGGCCTTGACTTGGAATTGTGATTTGAAAGATCTCAACACCGATGCCAGATTTGTGACCGAGCGTCTGAACCCTCCAGCACCCTTTCATTGGCCCACGGTAGTCATGGCACAGAGCAGTATGCAAAATCACTCTTTTTCCATTCATTTATTAAACAACCATTGAATATTCACTCTATACCAGGCATCATTCTGGGTACCGGGGCGGCGACAGCAGAAAACAAAATGCATACAACCCACGCAGATTTGAACCTAGTTAGTGGACAAGGAAATATAAAACGTCAGGTAGTGTTAAGCGCGAAGAAGGGAAACGAAGCAACGCTGAGAGGACAGGGTAGTTGAGGTTGCTGATAAGGGCAGACTAGGTTATTCAGACCAACGTTCCCACTAAGAGCAACTAAAATCGCTGGCTTTTTTTATTTTTTAATTTTTTACCTTTTATTCTTTGTCCTGCAAGTATTGGCCTGCCACAGTATCCTGCGAGTGTAGTCCCGGCTCCCTAGAAGGATGAGGCAGGAGGACCCGTTGAGGCCAGGAGTTCCAGGCTGTAGTGCACAATTAATACAATCATGAATAGTCATGCATTTCAGCCTGGACAACAATCTAGCAAGTGGTTAAGCAAACTGTTAAGGCAACAATGTTTTTTTAACATTTACGTATTAGGAAGAAAAAAAATTTTTGGTTTTTTTTTTTTTTTTTTGCCAATCAATGAGAGCTTGTAAGGTTGCTGAGGTATTTGGCCTTGAACTCTTGGCCTCGCCTTCGCAAGCGCCACGACATCCGGCCGGAGCCACTTTGGGCCCCGGTCTGGGACCTATCCTTTTGTCCCTTTGACTGCACAGGAACTGATGTAGATAATCGCGAGAGGCTTACTCCTGACGTCACCAGTCCCCAAGGCCTTGTAGGGCCCTGTGTTCTTTGGCGCCCCCTGGCGGCGGGAAAGGGACCTGCATCGGACAGAGAGCAGCCAAAGGGGTCAGCAGACTCCAGCAGGCTTCCGGTGCCAGGTCCGACACCCCTCACTCCCCCACGGTGACTCAAGTCACTTTCCATCTCCGCGTCCCAAGGGCTTGAAGAAGAAATCCTGGCGAGTGACAGAAATGCCAAAGGTAAGGAACATCCAAATTCCCTGGCATCCAATCCTATAATGTGTTTGACCCGCCAGGCATCCAGAGTAGTGGGTCCAACGAAATGGCGTAGGTATCCAGTTAGGTAGGGCAGCGTTGCCATAAGGACACGAGTCTCTGCAGGGTTTCCAGGATCCTGGAGCTCCAGCGCTGAGCGCACCGTGACTCTTGGCAAGGCGTGGCCATCTAGTCCAGCGAGCGCGCGCTGGTCGAGGGCAGCCAGCGACGGTTCGTGAAGTCACTAGTTGCCGAGCAGGGGGCCGGAGCGCGTGAGCTCCCGGGAGCCTGCAGGTGGGACGCGCGCACCTGTTCCGGAGTGCTGACTGGTGCGCATGCGCTGATGCCTCCGGCAGCAGTGTCTTTTGAAAGGGAGAGATAAAGGAAGGGAAACGGCCTGAGGCCGGGCCAGGGCAGCGAGGCCATGCGAGAGGCCAGAGGCTCTAAGAAGAGGGTCACACTGACTGATAGATTTCGAGGTGTCCGCTCCGCCCCAGGACATACCTAGAAGAGGATGCGACCCCCTAGAAAACATCCAGAGACTGAGAGGGGAAAACAGTTCCGAGGGGCGGAGCCCCCAACAGGCCCAGACACAGAGGGGCAAAGAACGGTTCCCAGACGGAAGGAAAAACGCCGGGAAAAAGGCGGGGGTGACAGGAAGAGAAGGAGACGGACCCTGAGGAAGGACCCTGAGGCGATGGAGAAGGGGCCTCTGGCCAGGAGCCATAAGAGGGGCTGTGACAGAGACGGAGGGGACAGGAGAAGAACCCACGGTCACAGGCGGAGCGCCGGACCGCACAGGGGCTGAGGCGGGAGTTGGGGGCAGAGACGAGACAGGGAGAAGACAGCCGCGAGGACAGTGCAGAAGTGCAATCAACAGCGAAGAGGATAGGGTCTGACGCAAAGGGGAGAGGATGAGCGAGAGAAGACAGTGAATCAGTTAGGAGCGAAATGCAGAGGGGACGGAGACAAGGGACCCAGGGACCAGGATGCACACCAAGGAGTAAAAGCAGGTTGGAGGGAGGGCCAGGCTCAGCGGCTCATGCCTGTCATCCTAACACTTTGGGAGGCCAAGGCGGGAGGATGACCTGAGCGAGGGAGGTCAACGCTGCAGTGAGCTATGATGATGTGACTACCCTGCAACTTGGGAAACGAAGGGAGTCCCTGACCGGAAAAGAAAAATAATGCAAAATGAGCCAGGCATGGTGGTGGCGGCCCACGTCTGTTTTCTTATCTACTAGCCAGGAAGCGGAGATGGGAGGATGGCCAGAGCCTGAGAATTAGAGGCTGTAGTGAGTGGTGTTCGTGCTACTGGACTCCAGTCTCGTCCGGGCAACAGAGTGAGACTGGCTCTAAGAAAAAAACAAGAGAGAGAAAGAAAGAAACAAAAGAGCAAAGAGAGAAGTGGAACAGAAGTCGAGAGCACATAGACAGTTAGAAGGTAGAAGGCAGAGAAAGAGACCATGACAGAAAGACAGGAGACAGAAGCCGAGCAAGGGACAGAGATACGGCATTCAGAATGGGAGGAGACAGAGCCAGAGGGAGCGGCAACAGAATGCACTGACTCTGAGCGGAGGGCGGTCGGGGTGAGGCTACCAGGATGAGCGGAAGAGAGCCCGTTCAGTGACACAGACACAGGTGAAGTTATAGAGGCAGAGAGTGGGATCTCAGGCAGAAGGGATGGTAACATAAAAAGGGGGTGATGGAAAGAGAAAGGCATTGAGGCAAGATGAGGGCTACATGGAAGGTGCCTTGCCAGCCGTCCGGCAGTGAGAGATTAGGGGTGTGGGCAGACTTCGAAGCAGAATTGTATCTTACAGGGGAGGAGAGTGATGGGGAGTACATGACCGAGACCCACCAGAGAAAGATGAGGACAGAGAAACAGGGACTGAGTCACAGAAAGGGCAAAGAGAAGGAAAATGAGAGTGTCAGAGCTGTCTGAGACTTCGTCAGGGGTGAGGATAACAGGCAAGAGTGAAGAGAGGAAAGCCAGTAAAGACCCAGAGAGAGTGAGAGGGACCCACAAACCCGTGGGTACCTGAGACCTGCCACTCATCCCAGTCCCTAAACCTAGGAAGTAATGAAACCTAGAAAGTTTGAGGTTTTCTATTTTTTTTCTTTCTTTCAGTTTGGTTAAGTTATGACCTTGACTTGGAATTTTGATTTGAAAGATCTCAACACCGATGCCAGATTTGTGACCAAGCGTCTGAACCCTCCAGCACCCTTTCATTGGCCCACGGTAGTCATGGCACAGAGCAGTATGCAAAATCACTCTTTCTCCATTCATTTATTAAACAACCATTGAATATTCACTCTATACCAGGCATCATTCTGGGTACCGGGGCGGCGACAGCAGAAAACAAAATGCATACAATCCACGCAGATTTGAACCTAGTTAGTGGACAAGGAAATATATAACGTCAGGTAGTGTTAAGCGCGAAGAAGGGAAACGAAGCAACGCTGAGAGGACAGGGTAGTTGAGGTTGCTGATAAGGGCAGACTAGGTTATTCAGACCAACGTTCCCACTAAGAGCAACTAAAATCGCTGGCTTTTTTTATTTTTTAATTTTTTACCTTTTATTCTTTGTCCTGCAAGAATTGGCCTGCCACAGTATCCTGCGAGTGTAGTCCCGGCTCCCTAGAAGGATGAGGCAGGAGGACCCGTTGAGGCCAGGAGTTCCAGGCTGTAGTGCACAATTAATACAATCATGAATAGTCATGCATTTCAGCCTGGACAACAATCTAGCAAGTGGTTAAGCAAACTGTTAAGGCAACAATGTTTTTTTAAGATTTACGTATTAGGAAGAAAAAATTTTGGGTTTTTTTTGCCAATCAATGAGAGCTTGTAAGGTTGCTGAGGTTGGTTGGCCTTGAACTCTTGGCCTCGCCACTTTGGGACCTATGCTTTTGTCCCTTTGACTGCACAGGAACTGATGTAGACAATGGCGAGAGGCTTACTCCTGACGTCACCAGTCCCCAAGGACCCTGAGGCAATGGAGTTTGGGCCTCTGGCCAGGAGCCATAAGATGGGCTCTGACAGAGACGGAGGGGACAGGAAAAGATCCCACGGCCGTACGGCACTTAATCTGAGGCGGGAGTAGGGGCCAATGATGCGACAGGGAGAAGACAGCCGCAAGGACAGTGTAGAAGTGCAATCAACAGCGAAGAGGATAGATTGTGACGCAAAGTGGAGAGGACGAGCCAAAGAAGACAGTGAATCAGATGAGATCGAATTGCACAGGCGTCGGAGACAAGGACCCCAGGGGCCAGGATGGAGACAAAGGGGTATAATCAAGATGGAGGGAGGGCCAGGCTCAGTGGCTCATACTTGTTATCGTAACACTTTTGGAGGCCAAGGCGGGAGGATCTCTTGGAGCCAGAAGTTCGAGACCAGCCCTGCCAAACATGATGTAACCTCGTTTCTACTAAGTATAGAAAAATTAGCGCCTTAATTGTCTTTTCCATCTTGCAAGATGGCGGGTGAAAAAGTTGAGAAGCTGGATACTAAAGAGAAGAAACCTGTAGCCAAGAAGGCTGATGCTAGTAGCAAAGTGAAAAAGGGTAGCCTCAAGGCTAAAAAGCCCAAGAAGGGGAACCCCCATTGCAGCTGCAATCCTGTTCTTGTCAGAGGAATTGGCAGGTATTCCTGATCTGCCATGTATTCCAGAAAAGCCTTGTACAAAAGGAAGTACTCAGCGGCTAAATCCAAGGTTGAAAAGAAAAAGAAGGAGAAGGTTCTTGCAACTGTTACAAAACCAGTTGGTGGTGACAAAAACGGCGGTACCTGGGTGGTTAAACTTTGCAAAATGCCTAGGTGTTATCCTACTGAAGATGTGCCTCAAAAGCTGTTGAGTCACAGCAAAAACCCTTTAGTCAGCACGTGAGAAAACCGAGCCAGCATTACCCCCGGGACCATTCTGATCATCCTCACTGGATGCCACAGGGGCAAGAGGGTGGTTTTCCTGAAGCAGCTGGCTAGTGGCTTGTTACTTGTGACTGGACCTCTGGTCCTCAATCGAGTTCCTCTGCGAAGAACACACCAGAAATTTGTCATTGCCACCTCAACCAAAATTGATATCAGCAATGTAAAAATCCCAAAACATCTTACTGATGCTTACTTCAAGAAGAAGAAGCTGTGGAAGCCCAGACACCAGGAAGGTGAGATCTTCGACACAGAAAAAGAAATACGAGATTACAGAGCAGAGCAAGATTGATCAGAAAGCTGTGGACTCACAAGTTTTACCAAAAGTCAAAGCTATTCCACAGCTCCAGGGCTACCTGTGATCTGTGTTTGCCCTGACAAATGGAATTTATCCTCACAAATTGGTGTTTTAAATATCCCAGTAATCTAATTAAATGACTGATTACCTTTAAAAAAAAAAGAAAAAGAAAAATTAGCTAGGTGTGGTCGCACGTTTGTGTATTCCTAGCTACTTGGGAGGCTGAGGCAGGAGAATCGCTTCAACCTTAGAGGCTGAGGTTGCAGTGTGCCACCAAAGTTGTGCCACTCCTGTTTGGGTGACAGAGTGAGACTTCATCTAAGAAAAAAGAGAGAGAGGGAAGGACAGAGGAAAGGAGGGAGTGAGGGATGGAGGCAGGGAGGAAGGAGATAAGGAAGGGAGGAAGGAGGGAAGGGAATATGGTACCACTTGAACCCTGGATGTGGAGGTTTCAGTGAGTTGAGGTCATGCCATCTAGCCTGGGAGACAGAGTGAGACTTCATCAAAAGGAAGAGAGATAGAGAGAAAAGGAAAGAAAGAGAAAAAGAAGGGAGGGAGAGAAAAAGAGGGAGGGAGGAAGGAAGGAAAGGGAGAGAAAGAAAATGAAACCACTTTCTTTCCTCATCCATAAGGAGCAACTCCTCATGTGTTTAAATTTTATTAGGAGATTGCCACAATTCAGTCAATTCAGAAGTAGGATCTTCAGGCTCTACTTCAAATTCTAGTTCCCTTGCTATTTCCACCACATCTGATATGACTTCTTCCACTAACGTCTTGAACTTCTCTCAAAGTCATCATGAGTGCTGGAATCAACTTTTTCCAAACTCCTGTTAATGTTGATTTTGGACCTCCTCCCATGAATTACAGATGTTCTTAATGGCATCTAAGAATGGTGAATCCTTTCCAGAATGTTGTTGATGGACTTTGCCCAGATCCATCAGAGGAATCACTATGGCAGCTGTGCCCTTATGAAATGTATTTCTGAAATAACGAGACCTGAAAATTAAAATTACTTCTTGATCCATGGGCTGCAAAACGGATGTTGTGTTAGCAGGCATGAAAACGATTCTAATCTTGTTCCTCTCCATCAGTGCACTTGGGTGACCTGGTATATTGTTAATGAGCTGTAATATTTTCAAAGAAATATATTTTTTTCTGAGCAGTAGATCTCAACAATGGGCTTAAAATATTCAGTAAACTGTGAAGTAAACAGATGTGCTGTTATTCAGTCTTTGTTGTTCTATTTCTTGAGCACAGGCCTAGTAGGTTTTGCATAATTCTTAAGGGCCCTAGGATTTTCAGAATGGCAAATGAGCACTGGCTTCAATTAAAGTCACCAGTTGCATGAACCCCTAACAAGAGAGTCAGCCTATCCTTTGAAACTTTGAAGCCAAATATTGAATTTTCCTCTCTAGCAATACAAGCCCTAGATGGCATGTTCTTTTCATAGAAGGCTGTTTTATCACATTGAAAATCTCTTGTTTAGTATAGCTGCTTTTCATCAATTATCTCAGGCCTTCTGGATAACTTGCTGCAGCTTCTTCATCAGCATTTGCTGCTTCACCTTGCACTTCTTCACCCCACCCCCACCCCGCCCCCCAGATGGAGTCTCACTCTATCACCCAGGGTAAATTACAGTGGCAAGATCTTGGCTCACTGCAGTCTCCACCACCCAGGTTCAAGCAATTATCCTGCCACAGCCTGTCGAGCCACACCTGTCGGGATTACAGGTGTGAGCCACCACGCCCAGCTAAATTTTGTATTTTTAGTAGAGGTGGTGTTTCTCCATGTTGGCGAGGCTGGTCTTGACCTCCTGACCTTGTGATTCACCCACCTTGGCCTCCCAAAGTGCTGGGATTACAGATGTGAGCCACTGTGCCTGGCCTCACCTTGCACTTCTATGTTATAGAGATAGCTTCTTTCCTTAAACCTCATGAACCAATCTTAGCTAGCTTCCAACATTTCTTCTGTGGCTTCCTTACCTCTCAGCCTTCATGTAGTTGAAGAGCATTAAGGCCTTACTCTGAATTAGGTTTTGACTTAGGTGAAAACTGACTAGTTTGATCTGCCATCCAGACCTTGAAAGCTTTCTTCAAATCAGCAATAAGGCTGTTTTGCTTTCTTACTGTTCATGCATTCACTGAAGTATCGCTTTTCATTTCCTTCAAGAACTTTTTCTTTGCATTTACAACTTGGCTAATCAGTGCAAGAGGCCTTTTCTTTGGCCTAGCAGAGCTTCTAACATGCCTTCCTCAATGAACTGAATCACATTTAGTTTTTGATTTAAAGCGAAAGGCATGTGACTCTAACCTCTGGTTAGAAGTAACATGGGTGGGGCCAGGTGCAGTGGCTCATGCCTGTAATCCCAGCACTTTGGGAGGCTGAGGTGGGTGGATCATGAGGCCAGGAATCGACACCAGACTGGCCAACATTATGAAACCCTGTCTCTACTAAAATACAAAAACATTAGCCGGGCATGGTGGTGTGTGCCTGTAATCTCATCTACTCAGGAGACTGAGCCAGGGGATTCGCTTGAACCCAGGAGGCAGAGGCTGCAGTGAGCTGAGATCTCAAGCCACTGCACTCCAGCCCAGCAACAGAGCGAGACTCCGTCTCAAAAACAAAAAAAGCAGGCAACACGGTGTTGGCCAGGTAGAGAACTCATCTGCATAATTAAAGATTAGGGTGGGGCAGCCAGCTCCTTCACAGCTATGCAAATGACACACGTGGTCCCACCAATCTGTCATCCCCTATGTAAATAAGACACCGCCTCCTCAAGCTCACCTATAAAATGCCCAGTCATTTCATGATGGAACCAGAAGACCCACTTGGGAACCCCTCTCTCTGCAGGAAAGAGAGCTTTTCTCTTCCTTTCATCTATTAAACCTCCACTCTTAACCTCAAAGAAAATTTTAAAAAAAGAAAAGAAAAAAAGAAAAACAAAGACCTTCTGTGTGTAAAAGAGCTAAAAAAGGCCAGAATTCAAAACCTCCTTCATATCTTTGCCATGTATCTTGGGGACCCACTGTCACTCTAATCTTGAGTTCTCCCAAGTGTGGAAAGAGGGAAAAGAGAGAAATATAATCCAGGAAGGAGATCCAAAAGAGGATGAAATCTTCCCCATCTTATAGCCCCTGCTCAGTAGAGTCCAAAAGTAGGGCTGAGAGATGCTCTCTAAGAGGCCAAGTGAAGTGATCACAAAGAGTCTTTCTACGCTTCCCGCAGACAGCTCCCACCTTTAATTCCTTGATCCAGTGGTTTATGACCTATATCAAAACTCCTCTTCAGGATCGGAGGGAGGGACTGAGCATCCCGGACTCCCTGAAGATACTCTCTCTCTTTTCTCCTTTTGGATGCCTTGCTGGCAATACAGCTTGGAACACTGCAGGACTTCATAACCTGGGGCCTGACTTCAGGGGTCAAAAGTTTCCCTGAAATTGTATATAAAGGTTCGTCCGCATGTGTTTTTCTCAAGGGAAAAAAAAATCTATGGCTGTCATCAGATTCTCAAAGGATTATTCCACTTGCAAAGGACAGACCCTAATTCAAATTGGCTGAATTTTAAAAATGGAATACATGGCCAGGCATGGTGGCTCACACCTGTAATCCCAGCACTTCAGGAGGCTGAGGTGAGCAGATTACTGGAGGTCAGGAGTTCGAGACCAGCCTGGCCACCATGGTGAAACCCCGTCTTTCCTAAAAATACAAAAAATTCACCAGGAGTGGTGATGTGTGTGTGTAGTCCCAGCTACTCGGGAGGCTGAGGCAGGAGAATGGCTTGAACCTCGGAGGCAGAGGTTGCAGTAAACTGAGATCATGCCACTGCACTCCAACCTGGGTGACAGAGTGAGACTGTCTCAAAAAAAAAAATTGTGCGGTATTCATAGAATGTATTGCTTCATGTAACTGAAAAGCCATGGCTAGCCTAGAGCTTCAGGCAGGACTAGATCCAGGCGCTCAAATGATGTTGTGGGGAATGTGCCTCTTTGCATCTCTGAGTTCTCGTTTCCTCTGATTGGCTTCATCTTCACATAGGCTGTCCCCTCGTGCTGAAAATACGATCATCAGCATCATTAGGCTCACATCCAACCACCTTAGCAACACCGGCTTAATTCTGTGCTTGGGCCCAGTTGCTCACATGACCACCCCTGAACCAATCAGTATGGCTGGAGATTATAAATTCTTTCATTAACCAAGCCTGGGTTCTCTGTCTGATTCTCAGGGGAGAGGACCTGGTGTATCCAAAGAGAGATATGCAGGAAGGACACATGGGCTATTTGGAGAGAAAGGTGGTTCTGCAACCAAAACTAGAGATGCTTTGTAGGAATCGAAAGCTGCATTGGGCCAGGCGCAGTGGCTCACCCCTGTAATCCCAGCACTTCGGGAGGCCGAGGTGGGCAGATCACTTGAGCCCAGGAGTTTGAGACCAGCTTGGGCAACATGGCGAAACCTCATCTCTACAAAAAATACAAAAATTAGCTGGGCATGGTAGTGTGTGTCTGTGGTCCCAGTTACTCAGGAGGCTGAGGTAGGAGGAATGCTTGAGCCAGGGAGGCAGAGGTTGCAGTAAGCTGAGATGGCACCACTGCACTCCAGCTTCGGTGACAGAATTGAGACCCTGTCTCTCTCTGTCTCTCTCTCTCTCTCTCTCTCTCTCTCTCACACACACACACACACACACACACACACACACACACACACACACACACACACGTGTTACGGTGTTTTCTGTTATGCCCATAGCAAATTACCACAAACAGTGACTTAAAACAATGCAAGTTTTTGTTTTTTTGAGATGGAGTACAATGGCACAATCTTGGCTCACCACAACCTCTGCCTCCTGGGTTCAAGCAATTCTCCTGCCTCAACCTCCCAAGTAGCTGGAATTACAGGCACCCATCACCATGCCCAGATAATTTTTTGTATTTTTAGTAGAGATAGGGTTTCACCATGTTGGCCAGGCTGGTCTCGAACTCCTGATCTCACCTCCACTTCCCAAAGTGCTGGGATTATAGGCATGTGCCACCGTGCCTTGCCATCTGGTGCAAATTTATTTTCTTACAGTTCTGCAGTTCAGAAGTCCAACATGGGCCTCACTGGGCTAAAATCAAGATGGCAGCAGGGCCGCATTTCTTTCTGGAGGCTCCAGGGGCAAATCTGTTTCATTGTCCTTTCCAGCTTCTAAAGGCTGTCTTGGCTGATGGCACCTTCCATTTTCAAAGCCAGCAGTGTAGCATTTTTCAACCCTGCTTCCATTGTCCCACGCCTTTTTCTGATTCTTTCCTTCTGGCCTCCCTCCTCCACCTGGAAGGACTCTGATTGCAATGGGCATGCCTGTGTACTGCAGCATACCTTCCCTATCTTAACGTCAGCTAATAAAGATTAGCAATCTTAATCCTGCCAGCTGCCCTACTTCATCTCTGCCATGTAATCAAACATATTCATGGGTTCTGGGGATGATGACATCTTTGGGGAGCCATTATTCTGCCTACCCTAGGAAATATAAGTGCCAAAGAAGCACCTATCAAATAGTCCCCCCAGCGTGACTCATGGCTCAGGAGCAAAGTTAGGGTTAACAGAAACTGGAAAACAATGCAAGTTTTTGTTTTTTTGAGACGGAGTACAATGGCACAATCTCGGCTCACCGCAACCTCTGAAAGTGGAAGGGAAGGGAATTCATATTTAATTGAACACACACTAGTTGTCAGACACTGCTTTTGGAACTTTTTTTGGGGGGGGGATGGAGTCTCACTCTGTGGCCCAGACTGGAGTGCAGTGGTGTGATCTTGGCTCACTGCAACCTCCCCTTCCTGGGTTCAAGTGATTCTCCTGCCTCAGCCTCTTGAGTAGCTGGGATTATAGGTGCCTGCCACCACACCCAGTGACTTTTTGTATCTTTAGTAGAGAGCAGGTTTCACCATGTTGTCCAGGCTGATCTCAAACTCCGGGCCTCAGGTGATCCACTTGACTTGGCCTCCCAAAGTGTTGGCATTGCAGACATGAGCCACCATGCCCAGACCTGCTCCCTCCCACAGTGTTGGCATTGCAGATGGGAGCCACCGTGCCCAGCCTGCTCTCAGAACTTTACAAAATTATCATTTACTTTGATGACAACCCTATTAAATATAAATGAGTATCCCCATTTTACATATGAGGAAAGAGAGGTTCCAGGTGGAAGAATGACTTGTCTAGTGACACGCAGTTAGATGGTGGCAGTAGCAGGATTTGAATTTGGTCCTGTCTGCCACAAAGGACATTTAAAATAGGGCCTTATGTTTATATTCATAGTATGCATGGATGTATATATTCATATATATTTCTTCCTTTTAGAAAATTATTTTTAAGCTGGATGCGGAAGCTCACACCTGTAATCCCAGCACACTGGAGACTGAGGTGGGAGGATCACTTGAGCCCAGAAGTTCGAGACTGACCTGGGCAACACGGCAAGACCCCATCTCTACAAACAAACAAAAAAGCAAAAATTAACTTGGCATGGTGGTGTGCATCTGTAGTCCCAGCTTCTGGGGAGACTGAGGTAGGAGAATCACTTGAGCCCAAGAGTTTCAGGCTACAGTGAGCTGTGATCATGTCACAGCACTCCAGCCTGGGTGACAGAGCAAGACCCCCTCTCAAAAAAAAAGAAAAAGGAAAACTTATTATTATTGAGATGGAGTTTCCCTCTTGTTCCCAGGCTGGAGTGCAATGGCTCTGCACTCTGTTCACTACAACCTCCGCCTCCCAGGTTCAAGCGATTCTCCTGCCTCAGCCTTCCAAGTAGCTAGGATTACAGACATGCACCACCACACCTGGATAATTTTGTATTTTTAGTAGAGACAGGGTTTCTCCATGTTGGTCAGGCTGGTCTCCAACTCCTTACCTCAGGTGATCGCTTGACTCAGCCTCCCAAAGTGCTGGGATTACAGGCGTGAGCCACCGCTCCCAGCCAGGAAAATTATTTTTAAATTGTACAAATAATATACGGATAGACTTTTCTTGCTTGTTAAAAAAAAAAAGCGTTACAGACAAAGCTAAGATTCCCTTTGGTCACCCATCTCTCATCTAGATCTCTTCCCTGAAAATAGCCATTATTATCATTTCATGTTGATCCTTCCAGATCTTTGTCTAAAAGTGAGTGTGTGCATGTGTGTGTGCACCTGTGTGCATGTGTGAATGTGTGTGCATGAATGTGTGCATGTGTGCATGTAGGTGTATGTGGGGGGGTGAGTGTACGTGTGTGCATGTGTGTGTACATGTGGGCTCATGTGTGGGTGCGTGTGTGTATGTGTGCATGTGTGTACACAAGTGGGTGCACATGTGTGTGCATGTGTGCACGTGTGGTACTATAGTATATGCGTAGTATTGTATAGTAAATGAGTAGTATTGTTTTGAGCAAGCATATGAGAGTCTTTTAACATAAATGGGATCCTACTGTACATATTGTTCTGCTGCTTGCTTTTTTAACTCAACAATATGTCTTGGAAATGTATCCAGATTTATTTAAAGAGCTTGTCCTCTTCCTTCTAAAAGCTGCAGTAGTATTCCATAGAACTCGGGGTTTCTTTGTCCATTCTCCTCATGCCGGACGTTTGGGTTATTCTTGGTTTCTTCGCTCTTTTAAACAATGTTGCTATGAACATCTTTACAGGAGTTTCCTTGGAGACATGTCTAAAAAGGAGAGTTAGAATTATCAGGTAATGTGACTATATTCATTTTAATTTTAATAAATAATTCCTGGAACTGTCAAGTATTTCTACATAACAAAGACCAAAAACTCAGCAACCTCTCATGTGTTCTTGATCTAGTCAGACTTTTTTTTTCTTTGGGATGGAGTCTCACTCTGTTGCCCAGGCTGGAGTGCAATGGCATGACCTCAGCTCACTGCAACCTCTGCCTCCGAGTTCAAGCAATTCTCCTGCCTCAGCCTCCCAAGTAGCTGGGACTACAGTTGTGCACCACCACACCTGGCTGATTTCTGTATTTTTAGTAGAGGCAGGGTTTCACTATATCTTAGCCAGGCTGGTCATGAACTCCTGACCTCAAGTGATCCACCTGCCTCAGCCTCCCAAAGGGCTGGGATTACAGACATGAACCACTGCACCTGGCCTAGCCTGACTTTTCTAGGGCTGCTCTGCTTGAAGCTGCAGGTTTGGCTGGCTCAGGTCTGCTCCAAGCATCTCATTCTGGAGCCCAGGCTGAGAGAAGGTCAGCTGCCAGGGAGAGCATCACATGGTGATGGTGGGGGCACAAGCGGACTAGAGGCAGATGCAAGGCTTCTGAAAGCCTAGACTCAGACGCTGGTGCCTCCACCCACATGCCATTGGCTAAAGCAAGTCATATGAGCCTGTGCAGAGTTAAAAGGCAAGGAGGCACCCTGCACACATGATGAGGTCATGGCAGGGGTGTGGACGCTTTGGTAAACATACTGATTTCCACCTTTTTTTTTTTTTTTTTTGAGACAAGGTCTCGCTCTGTCACCCAGGGAGTGCAATAGCGTAATCATGGCTCACTGCAGTGTCTGCCTCTCAGGTTCAAGCAATTCTCCTGCCTCAGCCTCCTGAGTAGCTGGAAACACAGGCGTGCACCACCACGCCCAGCTAATTTGGTATTTTTAGTAGAGATGGGATTTCACCATGTTGGTCAGGCTGGTCTCCAACTCCTGACCTTGGGTGATCCCAACACTTTGGGAGGCTAAGGCAGCCTCAGTTACAGGTGTGAGCCACTGTGCCCAGCCTAATTTTCACTTCTACTGGTAGCAGGAGAGAGGACCGGCTTCCCTACATTCTCATCAATGCTTTTTTTTTTTTTTTTCTTGAAGCAGAGCCTCTCTTTGTTGCCCAGGATGGAGTGCAGCGATGCGATCTCAGCTTGCCACAACCTCTGCCTCCCGGATTCAAGCAATTCTACACCTCAGCCTCCCAAGTAGCTGGGATTACAAGCACCTGCCACTATGCACAGTTAATTTTTTCTATTTTTAGTAGACAGGGGATTTCACCATGTTGGCCAGGCTGGTCTCACACTCCTGACCTCAAGTGATCTGCCTGCCTCGGCCTCCCACAGTGCTGGGATTACAGGCGTGAGCAACCGCACCTGGCTGGTTCATCTTTTTAATTTTAGCGATTCTCATTCATGTAAACAGCATTTTATTATGCCACTTCATTTGCATTCTGTGATGACTAAAGATGTTGACTATTTTTTCATGTTTATGGTGTGTAGTAGCTCGTTCTCACACTGCTATAAAGAAGTACTTGAGACTGGGTAATCTATACAGAAAAGGGGTTTATCCGCTCTCCGGTCCATGCCTTCAAGATGACGAAGAAAAGAAGGAACAACCGTCATGCCAAAAAGGGCTGCGGCCACGTGCAGCCTATTTGCTGCATGAACTGTGCCCAATGCGTGCCCAAGGACAAGGCCCTTAAGAAATTCGTCATTGGAAACAGTGGAGACCGCAGCAGCCAGGGACATTTCTGAAGCAAGCATCTTAGATGCCTATGTGCTTCCCAAGCTGTATGTGAAGCTACATTACTGTGTGAGTTGTGCAATTCATGGCAAAGTAGTCATGAATCGATCTCGTGAAGCCCTTGAGGACTGAACACCCCCACCCCGATTTCAGGTGCTGCCCCACGACCCCCACCAAAGCCCATGTGAGGAGCTGAGTCCTTAAAGACTGATGATGAACTATTCTCTGGAGAAAAACAAAATGGAAATTGTACTTTAAAAAAAAAAGAGGCCAGGCAAGGCAGCTCACACCTGTAATCCCAGCACTTCAGGAGGCCGAGGCATACAGATCACAAGGTGAGGAGATCAAGACCATCCTGGCTAACATGATGACACCGTGTCTATACTAAAAATACAACAATTAGTGGGGTATGGTGGTGCATGCCAGTAATCCCAGCTACTTGGAAGGCTGAGGCAGGAGAATTGCTTGAACCTGAGAGGTGGAGGTTAGCAGTGAGCCAAGATCGCGCCATTGCACTCCAGCCTGGGTAACGAGAGCGAAACTCCGTCTCAGAAAAACAAAAAAAAAAAAAAGAAAAAAAAAGAAACAAAGAAAAAGGGTTTAATTTGCTCATGATTCCACAAGCTGTCCAGGTAGCATGGCTGGGGAGGCCTCAGGAAGCTGTCAATCACAGTGGAAGGCAAAGGGGAAGCAGGCATGTCTTACATGGCTGGAGAAGGGGGAAGAGAAGGAAGGGGAGGCGCTACACACCTTTCAACAACCAGATCTGGTGAGAACTCACATCACAAGAACTGCAAGGGGGAAGCCCAGCCCCATGATCCAATCACCCCCCACCACGCCTCTTCTCCAACATTGGGGATCACAGCTCCACATGAGATTTGGGTGGGGACACACATCTAAACCATATCATTGCCTAATTTTACATTTTCCTTTGTAAAGTGTTTATTCTAGTATTTTGCACTTATTTCTCTTTGTTTGTTCAACTTTTATTATTGACGTTTAGAAGTTCTTTATTTCTTTATCACATGTATAGTATACAATATATAGTAAAAAGCATATGTGTTACATATTACTATATATAGTAGTACATTATATATCATATATTGTATATAGTAGTATATTATGTATGCTATATTATATAGCAATACTATATACTACTATATATAGTATAGTATACTATATATATGTGCTATATATAGTAAATATTATCTCCAGTATATATAAACACACACACTATATATGTAGTAAATTTTATCTCCAGTATATATATATATATATATATATATATATACACACACACTATATATATAGTAAATATCTCCAGTATATATATATACACACACTACATATATATAGTAAATATTATCTCCAGTATATATATACACACACTATATATATAGTAAATATTATCTCCAGTATATATATATACACACACACACTATATAGATATAGTAAATATTATCTCCAGTATATATCTACACACACACTATATATATATAGTAAATATTATCTCCAGTATATATCTATACACACACTATATATACATAGTAAATATTATCTCCAGTATATATATATACACACACTATATATAGTAAATTTTATCTCCAGCATATATATATATATACATACTATATATATAGTAAATTTTATCTCCAGTATATATATATATTTGGCCAGGCTGGTCTTGAATTCCTGACCTCAAGTGATCCACCTGCCTCGGCCTCCCAAAGTACTGAGATTATAGGTGTGAGCCACCTATAATCTTACTAGAGATTATATTATCTCTAGTATATAATTATAATATTATCTCTAGTATACATCTATACACACACTATATATATAGTAAATATTATCTCCAGTATATATATATATAGACACACACTATATATATAATAAATATTATCTCCAGTATATATCTATACACACACTATATATATAGTAAATATTATCTCCAGTATATATATATATAGACATACACTATATATAGTAAATCTTATCTCCAGTATATATATATATATAGACACACACACACTTATATATAGTAAATATTATCTCCAGTATATATCTATACACACACTATATATATATAGTAAATATTATCTCCAGTTATATCTACATATAGACACACACTATATATATATAGTAAATTTTATCTCCAGGTCTCTGGGTTGCCTTTTCATTTACCTAATGATGTTTTCTGGTAAGCAGAAGTTTTAAATTTGATTCAGTGTAATTTGTCACATTTTTATGATTATTACTTTCTGTGTCCCGTCTAAGGGATCTTTGCCTCTTTCAAGGTTGCAAAACTCTCCTCCTGTATTTTCTTCCTAATGCTTTATAGTTTTAGCTTTGGTATTTAGATTCATAATCTGTTTTGAATTTGTGAATGGTATGAGATAGTGATTGAAGTTAGTGATTTTCGGCCAGGTGTGGTGGCTCACACCTATAATCTCAGTACTTTGGGAGGCCGAGGCAGGTGGATCACTTGAGGTCAGGAATTCAAGACCAGCCTGGCCAACATGGTGAAACCCTGTCTCTACTAAAAATACAAAAATTAGCTGGACATGGTGGCGCGCACCTGTAATCCCAGCTACTCCAGAGGCCAAGGCAGGAGAACCGCTTGAGCCCAGGAGGCAGACGAAGTGAGCCAAGATCATGCCACTGCACTCCAGCCTGGTGACAGAGTGAGACTCTGTCTCAAAAGAAAAAAAAAATTCTTGCACATCTTTTGCTGAACTTACTCCTGTGCATTTTGTATGTTTTATGCTATGTTGAGCAGAATCTTAAAATTTCATTTTGCACCAGTATATAAAAATATAATTTAAATTTTTCTGTATTGACCTTTTATTTTTCAAAATAGCTAAATCACATATTTGTTGTAGAAGTTGTTTATTTCTAAGGGCTTTTTTTTTTTAACCAATATGGTGTTGTCTTGAATAAAGATAGTTTTAAAGATTTTTTTCTGCATCTACCGAGATAATCCTATGACTTTTCTCCTTTATTGTGTTATGTGCTAAACTATATTCACTGCTTTTTGAATGTTAAACAAATCTTGCTTTCCTGGTCTAAGTCTCATTTGCTTATGATGTATTAACCTTTTCATATATTACTATTTTGATTTTCCAGTATTTTATCAAGGGCTTTTCCATCTGTGTTCATAAGGGATATTGGTCTATAATTTTCTTTTCAGCAGGGTTATGCTGCCTTTGAAATGACTTCAGAAGTGTTTCTTCCACTTCTGTTTTCTCAGAGAGTTTGTGTAAGGTCTAGAATTTCTCTCTGATTTTTTTTTTAGACAGGTTTGCTCTCTGTCACCCAAGTTGGAGTGCAGTGGTGTGATCTTGGCTCACTGCAACCTCTGCCTCCCAGGTCCAGCACTTCTCCTGCCTCAGCCTCTCGAGTAGCTGGGACCACAGGCATGTGTCACCACACCCAGCTAATTTTTGTATTTTTTGTAGAGACAGGGTTTCACCATGTTAGCCAGGCTAGTCTCAAACTCCAGACTTCAAGGGATGTGCCTGCCTTGGCCTCCCAAAGTCCTGGGATTAGAGGCATGAGCCACCCTACACAGCCATACCTCTGATTCTTTTTATTTTTATTTTCATTTATTTTTCTTTTTTTGAGACAGGGTCTTGGCTCTATCGACCAGGCTAGAGTGCACTGGTGCGATCTTGGCTCACTGCGACCTCTGCCTCCCAGGTTCAAGCAATTCTCCTGCTTCAGCCTCCCGAGTAGCTGGGACTACAGGCATGGGCCACCACAACTAATTTTTGTATTTTTAATTAAGACAGGGGTTCTCCTGTTGGCCAGGCTGGTCTTGAACTCCGGGCACAATGGCTCGTGCCTGTAATCCCAGCACTTTGGAAGGCCAAGGTGGGTGGATGACTTGACCTCTGATTCTTTGCACAGTTTCTGCATCTCTGCTGAGATTTTCCATCTCTCACTCACTGTGCATCGTTTCCTGTAAGTTGCTGAACATGTTTGTAATAGCTGTTTTAAAGTGCTTGGCTCTCAGTTTCAACATCTGTGTTACCTTGAGGTCTGTTTCTGTTGGCTGCTTGTTTTTTGGCTTTAGTTTAGGACACATTTTTCTGTTCCTTTGCAGGTTTTGTGTTTTTTAACTGAATGTTGATCATTATGGATGGCGCCTAGTACGGCCCTTAGATGATGCTGTCTTCCTTTGAAAAGTGTTGAGTTTTTGTTCTGAAAGGCAGTTACTGAAGATGTTTTGGATCCCACGAGGCTTGGGGTACTGGGGTTTGTTTTTTGTTTGTTTTTCTTTCTTTTCTTTTCTTTGCGGCATGATCTCTGCTAAAAATACAGGCCTGGCGCAGTGGCTCACACCTGTAATCCCAGCACTTTGGGAGGCCGAGGAAGGCAGATTACAAGGTCAGGAGTTTGAGACCAGCCTGATCAACATGGTGAAACCCCATCTCTTCTAAAAACACAAAAATTAGCCAGGCGAAATGGCACAGGCCTGTAATCCCAGCTACTCGGGAGGCTGAGGCAGGAGAATCGCTTGAACCTGGGAAGCAGAGGTTGCAGTGAGCTGAGATGACACACCATTGCACTCCAGCCTGGGTGACAGAGTGAGCAAGACTCTGTCTCAAAAAAAAAAAAAAAATTACCTGGGCATGATGGCACGTGCCTGTAATCCCAGCTGCTCGGGAGGCTGAGGCAGGAGAATCGCTTGAACCCAGGAGGCAGAGGTTGCATTGAGCCAAGATCGCACCACTGCACTCCAGCCTGAGCAACAGCAAGACTCAGTCTCCAAAAAAAGAAGAAGAAAATGCACTGCTTTAACCCCGTATCTCTGTGCTGTGGTGGGGACAGGGCTCCCAGTGAAGAGCCTGGGCTCACCCTCAGCATTACCTCCTCCCAAAGATCACAGTCCTCTTTCTACTGTTATAGAGGGCCTGAAAACAGTGGCCCTCCTATATTTTGTCCAGTTTTTTCGCAGGAGGGCACGTCTGGTGCCAGTGACTCATCCCAGCCGTATGCAGGAGCTCCCGATGTGTTACATTTGTAATGGGAAAAAAAATCCTCATGATTCAATTTTGTCCCAAACATTATGGCAGAGTAGAAAGAACACGTGCTGTGGAGTGCAGCAGAGCAGGTCTGGGCTGGGCGCGGCAGCTCACGCCTGTAATCCCAGCATTTGGGAGGCCAAGATGGGTGGATCTTGAGGTCAGGTGTACAAGAGCAGCCCGGCCAAGATGGTGAAACCCTGTCTTTACTAAAAATACAAAAAAATTAGCCAGATGTGGTGGCAGACACCTGTAATCCCAGCTACTTGGGAGGCTGAGGCAGAGAATTGCTTGAACCCAGGAGGCGGAGGTTACAGTGAGCTGAGATTGCGCCACTGCACTCCAGCCTGGGTAACAGAGCGAGACTCTGTCTCAAAAAAAAAAAAATCACCCATGTAATCCCAGCACTTTGGGAGGCCGAGGTAGGCAAATCACGAGGTCAAGAGATTGAGACCGTCCTGGCCAACGTGGTAAAACCCCGTCCCTACTAAAAATACAAAAATTAGCTGGGCGTGGTGGCGCAGGCCTGTAGTCCCAGCTACTCGGGAGGCTGAGGCAGGAGAATTGCTTGAACCCAGGGAGGTGGAGGTTGCGGTGAGCTGTGATTACACCTCTGCACTCCAGCCTAGCAACAGAGTGAGACTGTCTCAAAAAAAAAAAACAGAGCAGGTCTGGATTTCACACTCCTACTGCGTTCCTGTGCAGTGGTCTTGTATAAGCACCTCAGCGCTTTGCAGTTGAGTCTTCTTCATAAAATGGAGAGGATGATATTCACAGCACCTTCCTTGCTGGATTGTTGGTGGGGTCAGAGGTGACCCAGGCACTTATCACATGTACAGTAGACCCACAAGAACAATTAATGTGTTGTTATGAGGAGGGATGATTCTGTTTCAAGGAAGGTATTTGAAGTGCACGGTTTGTATGTTATATTTCACAAATTCTGTGAAAATACTCAGTTCGCCTGGCATTTTCCAGACACTGGGAGTGTAGTCATCACTGAAAATAGACCAGGTCTTTGTTCTCATGGAGTTTGCCTTCAAGTGAGGGAAGACAGTGAGTAGTAAGGAAATGAGCGAATAAGAACATTTCAGACTGAGCGCTGTGGCTCATACCTGTAATCCCAGCACTCTGGGAGGCGGAGGAGGGCAGAGCACTTGACCACAGGCACTCGCCACCACAGCCAGCTGTTAAGTTGAAGTCAGGAGTTCTCGACAAGCCTGGCCAACATGGTGAAACCCTGTCTCTACTAAAAATACAAAAATTAGGCCGGGCACTATGGCTCACACCTGCAATTCCAGCACTTTGGGAGGCTGAGGCCAGCGGATCACTTGAGGTCACGAGTTCGAGAGCAGCATGACCAACATGATAAAAGCCCATCTCCACTAAAAATACAAAAATTAGCCAGGTGTGGTAGTGCATGCCTGTAGTCCCAGCTACTCAGGAGGCTGAGGCAGGAGAATCGCTTGAACCCGGGAGGCGGAGGTTGCAGCAAGCCAAGATCATGCCACTGCCTGGGTGACAGAGCAAGACTCCATCTCAAAAAAAAATTAGCCTGGCATGGTGGCACACACCTGTGATCTCAGCTACTCAGGAGGCTGAGGCACAAGAATTGCTTGACCCTGGGAGGCAGAGGCTGCAGTGAGCCAAGATCACACCACAAAACTCCAGCCTGGGCAACAGAGGGAGACTCTGTCTCCATTTAAAAAAAAAAATGGAAAATTTCATTTATCAGTGAGAGCTGTGAGAAAAATATAACACAGTCATATGGCAAAGAGTGACCAGGGATGGGTAGGAGGGTGTCTCTAAACCAGTGGGACAAGGAAGGCCCCTCTGAGAAGGTGATATTTGAACTGAGACCTGAAAATCGGAAGCCAGCATGTGATGGTCTGGGAAAAGAGCATTCCAGTGGAGAGGAGCAGGTACCACGGCCCTGCAGCGGGAATGAGCGTGCTGTCCTGGAGAAGCTGGAGCGGGGAGAGGCAGGAGGTGAGGATGGAGCAGGTGCCACGGCCCTGCAGCGGGAATGAGCGTGCTGTCCTGGAGAAGCTGGAGCAGGAAGAGGCAGGAGGTGAGGATGGAGCAGGTGCCAGGCCCTGCAGCAGGAATGAGCGTGCTGTCCTGGAGAAGCTGGAGCGGGGAGAGGCAGGAGGTGAGGATGGAGCAGGTGCCAGGCCCTGCAGCGGGAATGAGCGTGCTGTCCTGGAGAAGCTGGAGCAGGGAGAGGCAGGAGGTAAGGATGGGGCAGCATCAGGGCCTAGACCTCTCGGGGCCTTAGCAGCCGTGGGAAGGAGTGTGGCTTGAACTCCAAATGCAGAGTTTTCCGAGTGTGGCTTGAACTCCAAATGCAATGAGAAGTCCTCCAAGTGTTTTAAGTTGGAGGCTAAAGTGATGTGATTTCCTTTTCAACAAGTTTCACCCTGGCTGCTGTGTGGAGAATGGATTGTGGGGAGGAAAGAGCGAACGCGATAAGGCTGGGCCGAGCGCAGTGTCTCACGCCTGTAATCTCGGCACTGTGGGAGGCCAAAGTGGGCGGATCACTTGAGGTCAGGAGTTCGAGACCAGCCTGACCAATATGGTGAAATCCTGTCTTCACTAAAAATACAGAAATTATCCAGGCATGGTGGCGCGCGCCTGTAATCCCAGCTACTCGGGAGGCTGAGGCAGGAGAATCGCATGAACCCAGGAGGTGGAGGTTGTGGTGAGCCGAGATCACGGCATTGCACTCCAGTCTGC
This sequence comes from Saguinus oedipus, assembly GCA_031835075.1. Taxonomy (NCBI): domain Eukaryota; kingdom Metazoa; phylum Chordata; class Mammalia; order Primates; family Cebidae; genus Saguinus; species Saguinus oedipus. Next base: position 51,655,550 of record CM063187.1, on the reverse strand, counting down.
GCAACAGAGTGGGACTGTCTCAAAAACAACAACCAAAAAAAAGCAGTAAGGCCAAGGAGGAGGCCTTCAGTGGCCACGGGAGAGAGGATGGTGGCTTTGGCTAACACGGTGCCAGGAGGGATGGAAAGAGGGGATGCTTGGAAATGTATTTTAAAGGTAGAGGCACTGGATGATGGATGGGACAGAAGGAGTGAGGAAGGGGTGCCATTAAGAAGGATTTCTACGTCTATAAGTCAACAACCGAGTGGAGGATGGTTCAGTTTACTGAGATAAGAAAGATTAGAAGCAAAGCAAGTGTGTGGGGGCAGGGGCCAGGATGCAGGAGCCCGACTTTGGCTGTTAGATTTGAGAAGAGACGTCAAGGAGCTGTTTGTCCACCTGCAGGAGCTCAGGGCAGAGCATGGCATTGAACCCCATATTGGGAGTCATCAGCTGCCTGAGTTTTTTGTTTGTTTTGTTTTGTTTTTTGAGACAGGGTCTCACTCTGTCACCCAGGCTGGAGTGCAGTGGCTCGATCTTGGCTCATTGCAACCAACACCTCCCAGGTTCAAGTGATCCTCCCACCTCAGCCGCCCGAGGAGCTGGGATTACAGGCACCCACCACCACACCCAGCTAATTTTTGTATTTATAGTAGATATGGGGTTTCACCATGTTGGCCAGGCTGGTCTCGAACTCCCTACCGCATGATCTGCCCACCTCAGCCTCCCAAAGTGCTGGGATTACAGGCACGAGCCACCGCGTCTGGCCCAGCTGTCTGGGCTTAAAGCCCCCTAGGTGAACTGGGTCACCTAGGGGGAGAGAACAGAGCACAATGAAGGCTGGGACCCAGTGGCTTTCCTCCCACATCTAGGGGCCAAGCCAAGGATGGGAACTGGCAGACGAGTCCAAGAGGGCCGAGCCAGGTGAGAGAGGAGGACAGCGAGGAGGGTTTAAAGCCACAGAAAGACATTGGTTTCCAGGAGGTCCTGTGGCCAGAGCTGCCAAGTAGAAGAGTGGGATGAGAGGAGAGAAGGGCCATTGCATGTGCGGTGTGGAGGCCATCAGTGGCCTTGCACAAGGACAGCTTGGCCGGGGGTGGGAGGAAGAAGCGCAGCTGGTGTTTGGAGAGGAACTAGGACAGGAAGGAGAGGAAGCCTTTGTGAAGTGCTGCTGAGAAGAACAAGAGAAAGGGGTGGTCACTGCAGGGAGATGTGTCGGAGGAGAGCATGATGGAGTGGTTCCTCTTCAAGATGGGAGATACCGGGGAAATTTTTTTTTTTTTTTTTTTTGAGACAGAGTTTCACTCCTGTTGCCCAGGCTGGAGTGCAGTGGTTCTCGGTTCTCGGTTCACTGCAACCTCTGCCTCCAGGGTTCAGGCAATTCTCCTGCCTCAGCTTCCCGAGTAGCTGGGATTACAGGCATGCATCACCACTCCCAGCTAATTTTGTATTTTTAGTAGAGACGGGGTTTTTCCACGTTGGTCAAGCTGGTCTTGAACTCCCAACCTCAGATGATCTACCCACCTCAACTTCCCAAAGTGCTGGGATTACCGGGGTGAGCCACCGTGCCTGGCCCTATAATGGGGAAATCTTAAATGCTGGTGCAGACAGGGAGAAGCACTTATGCAGGAGAGGAGGGGTTAATTGCAAGCAAAAACCTGCCCTAAATGTGACTTCTCTCCGATGAATCGCCCTCAAATTTTTCATGAAAAATAGCATATATCTTGAAAGTTGAAAAAAACGTTGTGCATCCATATGCCACCATTTTGATTCAATCATTGTTAATATTTGAGATGCTGAATGATTTGAGAGGAGGTTGCAGACGCAGATGCTTCCCTATGAATCTCCTAAGAGAAGAATATTCTAGGCCAGGCATGGGGGCTCATGCCCATCATCCCAGCACTTTGGGAGGCTGAAGCAGGCAGATTGCTTGAGGCCAGGAGTTTGAGACCTGCCTAGGCAATGTAGAGAAACATGGGGAAACTCTACAAAAAATACAAAAATTAGCCCAGTGTGGTGGTGCGCACCTGTAGTCTCAGCTACTCAGGTGGCTGAAAAGAGAAGATGGCTTCAACTTGGGAGGCAGAGGTTGCACCAAGCCAAGATTGTGCCACTGCACTCAAACCTGGGCAACAAAGTGAGACCTTGTCTCAAAAACAAAGAACAGGCCAGGCGCAGTGGCTCACACCTGTAATCCCAACACTTTGAGAGGCCGAGGCAGGTGGATCACCTGAGGTCAGGAGTTCAAGACCAGCCTGACCAATATGGTGAAACCCTGCCTCTATTAAAAATACAAAAATTACCCGGGCGTGGTGGCAGGTGCCTGTAATCCCAGCTACTTGGGAGGCTGAGACAGGAGAACTGCTTGAAGCCGGGAGGTGGAGGTTGCAGTGATTCAAGATCAGAGTGAGACTCCATCTCCAGAAACAAAAAAAGAAAAGAATAAGAACATTCTCCTACATAACTACAATATTATGTCATATCAGACCCAAGAAAATTAACCTTAATTCCCTAGTGCTTTTAAGATCGAGTCCAAATTCACATTATCCGACTTGTTCATAGATTGTCCTTTAGGACTTTTAAAAAATACTATAAGCTGGGCACAGTGGCTCAAGCCTGTAATCCCAGTGCTTTGAGAGGCCAAGGCATGAGGATCACTTGAGGTCAGGAGATGAAGACCAACCTGGGCAACACAGCAAGACTCCGTCTCTTAAAAAAAAAAAAAAAAGTTTAAAAATGAGCCAGGTGCAGTGGCTGACACCTGTAATCACACTTTGGGAGGTTGAGACTGGAAGATCATTTGAGGTCAGGCATTTGGGACCAGCCTGAGCAACATGGTGAAACCTCATCTCTACTAAAAATACGAAAGAAAAAATATTAGCCAGACATGGTGGTGTGCACCTGTAGTCCCGGCTACTGGGGAGACAGAGGGAGGAGAACAGCTTGAGCCTGGAAGGCGGAGGTTGCAGTGAGCTGAGATCGTGCCAGTGCTCTCCAGTCTGGGCAATAGAGCAAGACTCCATCTCAAAAAAAAAAAAAAAAAGAATTAACCAGATGTGGTGGCACCTGCCTGTAGTCCCTGGTACTCAGGAGGCTGTGGCAGGAGGATCAGTTAAGCCCAGGAGTTAGAGGCTGCAGTGAGCTATGACTGTGCCACTGCACTCCAGCCTAAGCAAAAAAGTAAGACCGCCATCTCCAAAAAAAAAAAAAAAAGAAATGTTGCAAATCAGAATCAAAGCAAGGTTCGTTCATTGCATGTGGTTGTTTTATCTCCTTAATCTCTTAATCTAGAGCAACCACTCCAGCCACTTTCTATCCCCCATCATGGGGACTTTTAGGAGGGACTAGGCTGTTTGTCGCCTAGGGTGTCCCACATTCTGGATTCGCCTCATTTTTCCTTCACAGTGTCTTCCAGTTTCTCTCTCTCCTAGTTGCTGTAGATGGAAATGAGGGCTGGTGCAGAGGCTCCCCCGCATTCTCAGTTCACAGCACTTCGGCACCTCAGTCATTTTTTCTTCGTGTCCCTAGGCCAAAAAGAAATACTTGGTGGTTCCATCATTAAGTAGCTATGTTCATACAACTTAAGAGATACTTTGTGGGGCCAGGCACGGTGGCTCATGCCTGTAATCCCAGCACTTTGGGAGGCCAAGACAAGCGGATCACCTGAGGTCAAGAGTTTGAAAGCGGCCTGACCAACATGGAGAACCCCTGTCTCTACTAAAAATACAAAATTAGCCGGGCATGGTGGCACGTGCCTGTCATTCCAGCTACTCGGAAGCCGAGGCAGGAGAATTGCTTGAACCCTGGAGGCAGAGGTTGCCGTGAGCCGAGATCTCGCAATTCTACTCCAGCATGGGCAACAAGAGCAAAACTCCGTCTCAAAAAAAAAAAAAAAGACATTATGTTCTAGCAAGTTGGCACCAGTTGAAAAGTAATGCACACAAATTGAAAGAAAAGTATTTTATTTTATCCTTTTTTAAAAAATTGATACAGAGTCTTACTCTGTTGCCCAGGCTGGAGTGCAGTGGCACGATCTCAGCTCACTGTAACCTCTGCCTCTGGGGTTCAGTGATCCTCCTGCCTCAGCTGCCAGAGTAGCTGAAACTGCAGGTGTGCACCACCACGCCCGGCTGATTTCTGTATTTTCAGTAGAGACGGAGTTTCGCCAACAGGTGTTGCCACGTTGGCCAGGCTGGTCTCAAATTTCTAGCCTCAAATGATCTGCCCACCTTGGCCTCCCAGAGTGCTGGAATTATAGGCATGAACCACCATGCCTGGCCTTTATTTCATTCTTAAATGGCACTGATTACTTACTAACGGGGTATATGCACCTGTTGGATGCTGTACAACCTCTCAAACTTTAGAATCAGATTGGACACCACTACCCTTATTTCCCATTCCAGAAACAGGTAAGTACTGGCTTTTAATCAGCAAACTGCCAAAAACTCAGCTTCACAGAGATAATATCATCCCCCAAATGTAGTATAACCTAATGTTGAACCTGTGGACTGTCCCAAGCCATGAAGCCATGGTGGTGTCTGAGACATACCAACCATCACTGTGTTTCACTTGAAAAATTAACCAGTTGTGTGCTGGAGCCATCATGTGCTGCTTTCCAAACAAGCAAAAACAGTACATCGCTTCTCTACTGAATGCTGAGAACCGGCTGTTAAATGTTTGCCAGCAAATGCAGTGAGAAGTCCTCCAAGTGTTTAAAGTGCAATGACAACAAAAAGCAGTGAGGCCAGGGAGGAGGCCTTCAGTTGGCCACAGGAGAGAGGATGGTGGCTTTGGCTAACACGGTGCCAGAAAGGATGGAAAGAGGGGATGCTTGGAAATGTATTTGAAAGGTAGAGGCACTGGATGATGGATGGGACAGAGAGAGTGAGGAAGGGGTGCCGTCAAGAACAATTTCTGTGTCTTTAAGTTAACAGCCGAGTGGAGGATGGTACAGTTTACTGAGATAAGGAAGACTGGAAGCAAAGCAAGGGTGTGTACAGGGGCCATGTAGCTGGGATGACAGGCTCCCATCACCACACCTGGCTAATTTTTGTGTTTTCAGTAGAGACGGGGTTTCACCGTGTTGGCCAGGCTGCTCTTGAACTCCTGGCCTCAAGTAATCCGCCCGCCTTGGCCTCCCAAAGTGCTGGCATTGCAGGGGTAATCCCAGGGAACCTGCAGTGGCCTGCTATGAATTTGCTATAGTCCCCCCAGGGTGTCTTAGCATCTAGTTTGAGAACCACGGGTCTTGCAGCTTTATTAGATTTAATTTAAATGCTCTTGGCAAGAAAACGTCATAAGTGATGCTCTGTTTTGGTTTGGTTTTTTTCCAAGACGGAGTCTTGTTCTGTCACCCAGGCTGGAGTACAGTGGCACAATCTTGGCTCACTGCGACCTCTGCCTCCCAGGTTCAAGAGATTCTCCTGCCTCAGACTCCCAAGTAGCTGGGATTACAGGCATTCCCCACCACACACTGGGCTAATTTTTGTATTTTTAGTAGAGACGGGGTTTTGCTATGTTTGTCAGGCTGGTCTTGAACTCCTGGCCTCAGGTAATCTGCCTGCTTTGGCTTCGGATTACAGGCATGAGCCATTGCACCAGTTAAATTTACATTTTAATTGCCCTACCCCAAACCTGGAAGCAGCCATTTTCCCAATGAGTCTGCTTCCTTTTAGTGAAGAATGGCATCTAGAAACTGAGACTGGGTTGGGTGCACATGTTCATTTCAGCCAAACTTTCAACTGCATCTGAAGCAGGTGTTTGAGACGGTCCAGTCTGGTGAAGAACCCCAGTGTTCTGCATTACTGACTGTTGCAGGTATCTATTGCTGTGTAACAAATCACCCCCAATACTTAGTGGCTGAAAACAACCAAATCATGTTATTACCTCTTAAGTTTCTGAGTTAAGAATTGAGGAGGGGCTCAGGGAGGTAGTTCTGGCTCTGGGTCTCTGCAGTAGGTGCAGTGAGGCAGTGGCGAGGATTATCACAAAGCAAGACTAGGGGCCAGGTGCAGTGGCTCACGCCTGTAATCCCAGCACTTCAGCAGGCCGAGGCGGGTGGAACACAAGGTCAAGAGATCGAGACCATCCTGGTCAACATGGTGAAACCCCAACTCTACTAAAAATACAAAAAATTAGCCAGGCATGGTGGCACGTGCCTGTAATCCCAGCTACTTGGGAGGCTGAGGCAGGAGAATTGCCTGAACCCAGGAGGCAGACGTTGCAGTGAGCCAAGATCGCACCATTGCACTCCAGCCTGGGTAACAAGAGTGAAACTCCGTCTCAAAAAAAAAAAAAAAAAGCAAGACTAAGGCAGCTGCCTGTCAGCCATGCATCCTACTCTCTCCAGGCATCTCAAGGCCTCTCCACATGGATTATGTATTAATACGTTTTGCGTTGCTATAAGGGAATATCTCAGGCTGGGTAATTTATAAAGAAAAGAGGTTTATTTGGCTCATAGTTCTGCAGGCTGTACACAAAGCAAGGCTGGTGCGGTGACTCAGGTAGTCCCAGCACTTCGGGAGGCCAAAGTTGGTGGATCACTTGAGCCCAGGAGTTTGAGACCAGCCTTGGAAACATGGTCTCAAACTCTCTAGAAAAAATTTTAAAATTAGCCAGGCATGGTAACACATGCCTGTGGGCCCAGCCACTGGGGAGGCTGAGGTGGGAGAATTGCTTGAGCCTAGGAGGGCAAGACTGCAGTGAGCCGAGACCCGAGGTCACACCACAGCACTCCAGCCTGGATGACAGAGCAAGACCCTGTCTCAAAAAAAAAAAAAAAAGGCTGGGCGCGGTGGCTCACACCTGTAATCTCAGCACTTTGGGAGGCAAAGGAGGGTGGATCACAAAGTCAAGAGATCGAGGCCATCCTGGTCAACATGGTGAAACCCCGTCTCTGCTAAAAATACAAAAATTAGCTGGGTATGGTGGCGCGTGCCTGTAGTCCCAGCTACTCGGGAGGCTGAGGCAGGAGAATTGCCTGAACCCAGGAGGCGGAGGTTGCGGTGAGCCGAGATCGCGCCATTGCACTCCAGCCTGGGTAACAAGAGCGAAACTCTGTCTCAAAAAAAAAAAAAAAGGAAACATGGCACCAGCACATACCTGTGGTCAGTACCTAAAGAAGCTTTTGTTTTTTTGAGACAGAGTCTCACTCTGTCACCCAGGCTGGAGTGCAATGGCATGATCTCAGCTCACTGCAGCCTCTACCTGCCAAGTAGCTAGAACTACAGGCACACGCCACCACACCCAACTAATTTTTGTATTTTTAGAAGAGATGGGGTTTCACCATGTTGGCCAGGCTGGTCTGGAGCTCCTGACCTCCGGTGATCCGCCCACCTCGGCCTCCCAAAGTGCTGGGATTCCAGGCGTGAACCACTGTACCCGGCCAGGAAGTTTTCAACCATAGAAGAGCGTGAAAGGGGAGGGGAAGCAGTCATGTCACACGGTGAGAGAAGGAGCAAAAAAGAGAGAGGAGGAAGGCACCAGGCTCTTTTCAACAACTGGATCTCAGTGAACTGATGGAGCAAGAACTCGTTGGTTGCTGCAGGGATGGCACCAAGACATTCATAAGGGGGCTGCCTCTGTGACCCAAACACCTCCCCCCAGGCCCCATCTCCCACACTGGGGATCATGTTTCAAAATGACATCTGGAAGGGCAAGTATCTAACTTGGCCGGGTGTGGTGGCTCATGCCTGCAATGCCAGCACTTTGAGAGCCCAAGGCGGGAGGACAGCTTGAGCCCAGGAATTTTTTTTTTTTTTTTTTTTTTGAGACGGAGTTTCGCTCTTGTTACCCAGGCTGGAGTGCAATGGTTCGATCTCGGCTCACCGCAACCTCCGCCTCCTGGGTTCAGGCAATTCTCCTGCCTCAGCCTCCCGAGTAGCTGGGGTTACAGGCACGCGCCACCATGCCCAGCTAATTTTTGTATTTTTAGTAGAGACGGGGTTTCACCATGTTGACCAGGATGGTCTCGATCTCTTGACCTCATGATCCACCCGCCTCAGCCTCCCAAAGTGCTGGGATTATAGGTGTGAGCCACTGTGCCCAGCCGAGCCCAGGAATTTGAGACCAGCCTAGGCAACATAGTGGGACCCCATCTCTACAAAAAAAAAAACTCACAAATTAGCCATGCATGGTGGCACATGCCTATAGTGCCAGCTACTTGGGAGGCATAGGTGGGAGGATCCCTTGAATACCTTGTGTCAAGGCTGTGGTAAGGCACGACTGCACCACTGCACTACAGCCTGGGTGACAGAGCGAGACCCTGTCTCAATAAATAAATAAATAAATGCCTAATTAGATCAGGTTAGTCTGAGCCTCCTCACAGCATAGCTACCTCAGGGCAGTTGTTCGGCTCATGGAGCTGCCAAAGGCTGGAGTTAATATTTTAGCAAATAAAGCAGAAGCTACATCTCTTTGGTGGCCACAGGCCATTGGTTGAAAAAGTCACAAAAGCCCTCCCAGTTTCAGGGGCTTTTATTTATCAGAGGTGCACCTCACTGCCAATCAGCACTTCTGATGGGGCGAGACATGGCAAAGTGTCAGTCTCGCCATCTGTCATAAGAAGGGCCTGAGGGACGGGGCGATGATCACAGCCATCTTCAGGAAATGTAGTCTGTCACCCTGACTCTGGACAAATACAGACGTTCTGGAAAGCAGACAAGCAGGCAATGGGGATGGTACCCTGCTGTGAGGATGGAGCATTCAGCTCTGTGCTCCTGTTTCAGTGGCCACCCAGCTCTCCCAACAGTGAGGGTTAGGGTCTGGATTAGAGGCATACATAGTGTCTTCATTCACTGGGGCTGCTACAGAAAAATATCTTAGATTGGGTAATTTTTTCTTTTCTTTTTCTTTTTCTTTTCTTTTTTTTTTTTTTTTTTTTTGAGACAGAGTCTCACTCTGTCACCAGGCTGGAGTGCAGTGGTACAATCTTGGCTCACTGCAACCTCTGCCTTCCCGGTTCAAGAGATTCTCCTGCCTCACCCTCCCAAGCAGCTGGTATCACAGGCATCTGCCACCACATCCAGCTAATTATTGTATTTTTAGTAGAGACGGGGTTTTACCATGTTAGCCAGGATGCTCTCCATCTCTTGACATTGTGATCTACCTGCCTTGGCCTCCCAAAGTGCTGGGATTACAGGTGTGAGCCACCTGTAATCTTTTTTTGTTTTTTTTTGTTTGTTTGTTTTTGTTTTTTTTAGAGGGAATTGTGCTCTGTAGCCCAGGCTGGAGTGCAGTGGCACACTCTTGGCTCATTTTGACCTCCAGACCTCTTGGGCTCAAGCAATTCTCCTCCCTTGGCCTCCTGAGTAGCTAGGATTGCAGGTGCCCATCACCACACCCAGCCAATTTTTGTAGTTTTAGTACAGATGGGGTTTCACCATGTTGGCCAGGCTACTCTTGAACTCCTGACCTCAAGTGATCTGCCCACCTTGGCCTCCCAAAGTGCTGAGATTAAAGGTGTGAACCACCTTGCCCGCCTTAGATTGCATACTTTATAAACAACGGGAATTTTCTCTTCTGGTTCTGAAGGCTGGAAGTCCAAGATCAAGGCGCCAGTAGATTCAGTGTCTAGGGAGGCCTGTTCTTCGTAGATGGTGCCTTCTTGCCATTTCTCAACATAGCAAAAGGGAATACAACTCACTCAGACCTCCAGGGTTTTTTGTTTGTTTTTTGAGACAGGGTCTCATTCTATCCCCGGGGCTGGAGTGCAGTGGCAAGATGCAGCTCACCACAACCTTCAACTCCAGGTTCGAGCAATCCTCCCATCTCAGCCTCCTGAGTAGCTGGGACTACAGGCACATGCCACTGTAGAGGCTAATTTTTTTGTATTTTTGATGGACTTTGTATTTTGTATGGGTTTTGCCATGTTACCCAGACTGCTCTGAAACGCTTGGGCTCAAATGATCCTCCTACCTGAGCCTCCCAGATTTCTGGGATTACAGGTCTGAGCCGCTGTGTCTGGCCGAATCGCTGTTATATAGTCACTAATGCGGCTGAGCATGGTGGCTCATGGTTGTAATCATAGCACTTTCGGAGGCTGATTTGGGTGGACTGCCTGAGCAGTCAGGAGTTTGACACACCCTAGGCCACATGGTGAAACCCCATCTCTACCCCATCTCCACTAAAATACCAAAAAATAGCCAGGCTTGGTGGCAGGAGCCTGTAGTCCCAGCTACTTGGGAGGCGGAGGCATGAGAACTGCTTGGGCCTGGGAGGCAGAGGTCACAATGAGCAGACATTGTGCCACTGCACTCCAGCCTGGGTGACAGAGCGAGACAGTCTCCAATAAATAAAGTCGCTAATGCCATTCATGAGGGCTCTGTCCTTGCAACTTAATCACCTCACAAAGGCTCCACCTGTTAATACTGTCACACTGGCAATTAAGTTTCAACACAGGCATTTCCAGGGAATATTCTCAGATCATAGCACTTAGTGACGGTCAGAATTGAGGGTAAGAGGCCAGGTACAGCAGCTCGTGCCTGTAAACCCAGCACTTTGGGAGGCCGAGGCAGGGGGATCACCTGAGGTCAGGAGTTCAAGACCAGCCTGGCCAACATGGTGAAACCCCGTCTCTACTAAAAATACAAAATTTAGCCAGGCATGGTGGCATGTGCCTGTAATCCCAGCTACTTGGAGACTGAGGCACAAGAATAGCTTGAACCCAGGATGGGGGGCGTGCAGTGAGCCGAGATCATACCATTGCACTCTAGCCTGGGCAACAAAGTGAGACCCTGTCTCAAAAAACAAAAACTTGGGCGTAAGGCACAGGGCCAGCAGCTTAGCACCCATGCCGGTGCAAGCCACCTTCCTGGAGCTTCCCACTGTGGGTGGCAGCTTTGCATATTCCAGCCCAGGCGAAGGTGCATGGTATTGACCTGTGCAATTGTGTGGAGCTAAATACAGGAACCCAGAGTGGCTGTGATTCCTTTAGCCACTGACCCTCAGAGTCCCACTTTGAGAGACTTTTCTCAGCAAACCAAACTACATTAAGTGAGAAGTTCATTCATTTTCCCATATTTTATTTATCAAAGGTATACCAAACTGCCAATCAGAACTTCTGATTGGGGTGAGACAGGCAATGAACGCACTAAGTGGAAAATTTTTTTTTTTACAGCCCGAGGCAAAGAAATTTGAAATTTAACCTCTGAAATCCCATCCCAAAGAAAATGTACAACTTCTACTTGGTGTTTTCTTTTTTTAATGGTGAAAATATCTCTAAGCATTCGTCACTGTGGAGGGTCACTGCCCCCGTCTCTTACCTAATATTATTTCTGGGGCATCAGAGGCCCCAATCCATGTTGGAAACGTGAATGAGAAATAAGGATCAGGATTCAGGTTGCTCAGGACTGTCACCTGAGTGAAATTAGAGTTAAGCCTTAGGGCACAGTTTCACGGATGGTGGGGAGCTTTAAGGTTTGATTTTGTGTTTGGGTCAAACCTGGGGCTCCATCCTCATCTTTTTCCACTCTGCTTCTCTTCTTCCTCTACGCCACACCTGTCTCGCTCCCATCTCTCACACGGGCCTGGCTTGCTGCCATCGGGGGCCTCTGCCCCAGGTGCTTGCTCCTACACACACAATCAGCTGTCTCCTTTTGGCCTCCGCCCAAAAGACACCTCCTCCAGGAGGCCTCCCCTGATCACCTCAAGTCTGCCCTCGTGGCCTCCCACCAACTTCTTTCCTCCCTAATTGTTCTCTTATTTTCTTCATTGCTCACACTGCTCTTGGAAATAAGACCCTGAGTTACCCTCTCTGCTGGAGGGTCAGCTCTGCGGGGACAGGCGCTGTCTCCTTCTGTTATCTGGCCGGCTCTCTGGGCCCTCAACAGTGCTTTGGTGCTGAACAGGCCCTTGAGGAGCTCTGGGTGCTGCCGGCAAATCGTTTCTCCTTCAGTAAAACAGGGGCAGTCGCACCCTCTCGGCAGGGCCGAGATCCAGGCTGCATGGACCTAGAGGGTTCACTGGTTGTTAAAATATTGGGATACTACCTTGCTTCTCTAAGGGCCACACCTGACACGCCTTGGCCTCTCACCTGCGACCCTCTTGGGGTGTGTGTGTGTGTGTGTTGTTTTTGAGACTGAGTTTCACTCTGTCACCCAGGCTGGAGTGCAATGCTGTGAACTCGGCTTACTACAACCTCCACCTCCCAGGTTCAAGCGATTCTCGTGCCTCAGCCTCCCAAGTAGCTGTAATTACAGGTGCACGCCACCATGCCCTGCTAATTTTTTTTCTTTTCTTTTCTTTTCTTTTTTTTTTTTTTTGAGACAAAGTCTCACTCTGCCGCCAGGTTTGAGTGCAATGTGTGATCTTGGCTCACTGCAACCTTGGCCTCCCAGGTTCAAGCGATTCTCCTGCCTCAGCCTCCCAAGTGGCTGGGACTACAGGTGCAAGCCACCATTCCTGGCTAATTTTTGTATTTTTAGTAGAGACGGGGTTTCACCTTGTTGACCAGGATGGTCTCAATCTCTTTTTTTTTTTTTTTTTTTTTTTTTTTTTTTTTTTTTTTTTTGCCAATCAATGAGAGCTTGTAAGGTTGCTGAGGTTGGTTGGCCTTGAACTCTTGGCCTCGCCTTCGCAAGCGCCACGACATCCGGCCGGAGCCACTTTGGGCCCCGGTCTCAATCTCTTAACCTCGTGATCCGCCCGCCTCGGCCTCTCAAAGTGCTGGGATTACAGGCGTGAGTAATTGCGCCTCGCCTAATTTTTGTATTTTCAGTAGAGACAGGGTTTCACCATGTTGGCCAGGCTGGTCTCAAACTCCCGAAGTCAAGTGATCCGCCCACCTCAGCCTCCCAAAGTGCTGGGAATTACAAGCATGAGCTACCTTGCCCCACCGAGACCCTCTTGTAAGAAAGGGTTAACTCAGGGCTCAGCAGGGGCCTGTTCTCACCTTTGCCCACCAGGGACCCCATCCCTAGGAGCTGGTACGATGCCATGCTTGTCAGCTGCTAGACGCAGCATCTGGCCAGTGGCAGACCAGCAGGAACCGCAGCTGCCATCATGTGACTCTGCTGGGGTCGCCACTGGTCCTGGCCTACTCTGTGCTGGACGCCGATGCACACACGTGTTCACTGGTCCAGTCTCGCAAACCTGAAGGGCCACAGCACCACCTGCCACTTTGTGGCCGTCGTCTGGCCTCTTCTCAGTTTCCCCTCTTGGCAGCTCTCAGGGCTCAGCACCCACCAGCGCCCACCCAAAGCCGCCTCTTCCCAACCCTTGCTTCTCTCTGGATCTCTGGCTCATTATAGATGTGTCTGGCCCACTTTCCTTCCAGCTTCCAACCCCGACTCTCCCCAGACTCTGCCTGCAGGAGCAGGGCCCCCCGTTTCCTCCCTAGGGCTCTCCAAGGAGAAGGGGGAAGAGGGAGAGTCTGTCTGGGAGTCCCTGGCGCTGAAAGAAGGAACCTTCATCTTTCTTCTCTCTCCTGAGTCCTCAGTTATTAGTCAGTGTTTTGGGGGATAACAAGGAAGGGGTGAAAATTCTGTGCTAATTTTAACATCTGGAAGGCGCTTTAGTGCCCTGGACAGGGGCTGCCACCGCTCCTTCTGAGTTCTCTGCCCCTAATTCCCGATGTCTCCCTTTCTCTGGGCCCAAAGTTTTGGGGTAGTGGAAGGGGGAGCCGGGAGGGACACAGTGACCTCCCAGAGGCCTCTGCATCCGCCCTCCTCCTCCCTGCACCCGATGCAGCTCAGCTTCACAGCTCTAAATTCATCCCCAGCACCTGCTGCCAACACCTGGGGGAGGTGAGAGGAGAGTGGGCAGAGAGTTTCAGGCTGTGCTCTCTGCCCTTCCCAGGTGCCTCCACCTGCCAGATCTGGACCAGGTCCTGCAAGTTAGGACCCAACCTATTCTCCATCTCTCTGAGGGTGCCACCAGCCCAGGACTCTGCATTCAAACCCCATCCTGGCTCCTCCGAGAGCCTCAATGGTCTCTTCTGGAAAATGGGTTTGAGAGTCCTTCTCTTCATGAGGTGGGGAGGCTGATGAACTGGGCACACAGGGGGGTCCAAGAAGGGCCCTCTGTCCCCTCCCGCACCCCATCTGCTCCCTGGGCTCTTGCCACCCAGTCTTGGGCCCTCACAGCTCCAGCTCCCCAGCCTCCCTCCCCCCCCCCCCCCCCGCACCATGGGTCCTTCCCTCTATCTTCTGTCCTCTCATCTCTGTCCAACTTAGTTCCTCCCTGCTCTTCCTGACAGCACCCACAGCACCCCCCATTCTTCTCCCCACAGCCCTCCCGGGCCCTCTGTTTCCTGCAGCCCTCAAAGCTGGGCCTTCCCTCCTTTCCCCTCACTTCCTGGCTCCTGGGCCTCTCCTGCCCATTTCTCTACCCATTTGTCCCTCCTTTCCTCTTCCTCTGCCCTCTCCCCCACCCCTCACCCCCGCTCCCCCAGCCCTCCCCTCCCCTCCATCCAGGACCTTATTGCAGGAGTCTCCCCACCACCTCTCCCCACCCACACTCTCTCCCCTTTCCCTCCTCTCTCCCCTTTCCCTCCTCTCTCCCCTGCTCCCTCCCCTTTTTCTCCCCCTCTTCTTTCCTCCACCCTCTTCCCTCTTCCTTCCTTCTTTCCTTCCCCTTCCCTCCCTCTCCCATCCTCTCCGGTTCTTCCCCCCTCTTTCCTTCCTCCCTCTCCTCGCGTCCTCCCTCCCCTCCCTCTCTCCCCCCTCCGCTCCTCCCGGGCCTCCCTCCTGCTCCCTCCCTCCGCCCGCCCGCTCCCAACATCATCAGTATTCCGCTCCCGTCTCCGCCGCTCTCGGCTGCTCTCGGTCGCTGCCGCACCGTCCGAGGCGGGGGCCGGGGCCGGGGCCGGGGCCTGGGGGGGGGTGGGGTGGGGGGAGAGCGGCGCCGGCGGGCCCGAGGAGGGAGGAAGGAAGGAAGGAAGGCTGGAAGGAAGGAAGCCAGGAAAGAAAGAAGGAAAGAAAGGAAGGCAAGAAGGAAGGCGGGCGGCGGGCGAGGGCGCCCGGCCGGACGGCGGGCGGGCGCGAGGCGAGGAGGCAGAGCGGCCCCCCCAACCCCGCCGCCGCCGCTGCGGAAGCCCCCTCCCCACCCAGGAGCCGGGGAGGGGGGAGAGCGCGAGAGAGGCTCCCGGCCCGGCCGCAGCCCCGCCCCCCGCGCCTCCCCGCAGCGGGCCTTGCACCCCAAATTCCTGAGCCTCATTGGGGGGGTCCTCCCCCCACGGGCCGGGCATGCTGCCCCCTGGAAGGAGTCCCTCTCCTCGCTGTGAGTAGCCGCTGAGGGGCACGGGTCAGGGGCGGGGGCCGGAGGCGGAACCGCGGGGGGTAGGTGGGGGGCATTCGCTAATCGGGGGACAGTGGTCTTAGGCCTCCTCTGGGATGGGGTGGGGGATGGCAGAGGACAAGGGGCGGGGCCTGACGGAGGCAGAAGGCGGTGGGGGAGGCGGCTGGGTGGGGGTTCTCCGGGCCGGGCGAGTTCTGTGCTGGGGGGGTCGCCGCTGCCTGGGGACAGGTTGTGGGGTGTGCGTCCGGCGGTAGCCGCGTATCCAGCTGTGGGGTTGAGGAAGTAGACTTAGGGTGGGGGGCTCGCCGGGCGTAGGTCCGGGCCCCCCTTTCTGGGGCGGGAGTCCAGGTTCTTCCTCTCCCCATGGCCCCTCCCACCCTCCACACCGCTGCTGCTTGGGGTGGGGGGGGCACGCCAGTGATGGGGAGGGGGGAGAGGCGGGCACGGGGTTTCCTTGGTGACCGCGCCTGGCAAGAGCGGTTGCCGTGGCAACCGGGGAGAACCGGGGAGTTTGGGAAGTGAAAATGGGAAAGACGGAGGGGGTGATTGGGGAGTGAGACAACCCCCTCCCCAGTCTTAAGCCCTTCTGTCTCTGGGGTCACCCCGCCTCTCCTGGTGGGAGACTCACCCCTGCCCCTCCCTCTCCCCAAGACCACCGTTCCTTGACCCCACTCGGCTTTGGGGCCTTGTATCCTTGGGCACGTGTCTCTCCAGGACCATTGCCTCTCCCACCTCCCTCCGCCCTCCCCTTCTGGAAGCCTCCCCTCCTGCGGACCCCGGCCCCCCATTTGCTGCCTCCTCCCCAGGCTTCCGACCCTCACACCTGCTCTTCTAGGATCTTCTAAGGCACAACACCTGCCCCTCAGGATCCCCTCACCCCCATCCCAGACCCTCCCCAGATATCTCTCACCAGACCCTCTGTCCAGGAGACCCGCCCCCCTTCAGCTGCCCTCTCCTCCCGCTCTCCCCTCCCTGCTTCTCTTCCGGCCTTGCACCCCAGCGTCTCCGCTTTCTCCCCAGCACCCCAGCTGCCTTCTCAGCCCAGCACTCTCTGAAACCTCTTCCTATGACCTTTCTTCACCCAGAGACCCCCGCATCCTGTCTCCTCACCCCATAGAACCCCCGATCTCAGACCCCCACAATCTTAGATCTCTGCTTTTGGGAACCTCTCCTTCCAACTCATCATCAATCCCGGGGCCCGGGCTCTCAAGGTTCCCCCCCCATCTCCATGTCCTGCCTCCCTGGGGTCCCATCCGGCCAGGGGCCCAGCCCGTCTTTCCCCAGGGCTGGAATCCGCGGAGCCCAGGATGGCCTCTTGCCCACTCCCCACCCCCTCCCCTCCTCTCTGCACCCATATCTTCTTCCCCAGACCCCCTCACCTCTGCTCTCCTCCTGGGCGCCCTCCCCTCCTCCCTGCCCCCTCCCTGTAGCCGCTGGCGACTTTCTCTCGGGGTGGGGAATTCCCCTGGGGAGAGCCCAGCTGGGAAGGGGGGGGAAGGGAGCCTCGGGGCTGCCCCTCGGCCCCCTCCCCGCCCCCCTCTCCAGCTGGGAGCTGCAGTGGCGCCTCCGCAGCGCCCCATTGCTATGCGCCTCACATCCCAAGTCCCGGCCGCGCAGCCGCCAGACAGGAACTCGGGCTCCAGGCAGCTGGGAGTAGCCGGAGCCGGCTTCCCTCCTGGTCCAGGAGCCTAAAAACTCCCGCCCCTCAACCCCGGACCTTGGCCAGGACGGCCCCTCCCTCTTCCTGTAGCACCTTCTGCAGCCTCTGCCTTCTAACCTGCCTTTCTGCAGCCTCCACTTCCCCTTCCCACCTTGCTCCTCCATCTCCTTCCTCCTTCTCCTCCTCCTCCTCCTCCTCCTCCTCCTCCTCCTCCTCCTCCTCCTCCTCTTCCTCCTCCTCCTCCTCCCCTCCTGCCTGGGGCTCCTCTCCTCCTGGCCACCCAATGGTCCAAACGCACACAGAAAAGAGGGACAGAGTGAAGCAGTGGAAAGGCGGGAGAGAGACCCAAGGAAGGGAAGAGTGGGAGCCAGGGTGGGAGGCCCAGGGCGAGAGAGGGGACCCAGCCTCTGAAACAGACACACAGACAATTTGGGCATCAGCATCCAGAGTGGAGTTACTCACTTAATTTCCCAAAGAAAGAAAGAGTGGGGGAGCCAGGGACACAGGCCACTCCCACCCAGAGAGCAGACACACGGGTGAGGCAGAGACGCAGGGAGCCACAGACTAAGGGAGAGTGGGACAGACCCACAGGGCACCTGCTGGGGCCAGCAGGGAGCTGGGGGACACTGGCCACCAGAGCCCTGGGGGATTAGAGGCCACTTCTGACTTGTCAGAGAGACCCCAAGTCAACGACAGAGAGTGGGAGCATGCGAGGAGGACACGGGGACGTGGAGGCAGAGATGCCCTAGCTTGTACACTCGCACATACAGTCATTCACTGGCAGCCAGAGACCCCATTTGCAACCACATTGGCCTAGCTGCGGACATAGACCCCACGCTCAGCAGGAGGTCAGGAGAAAGAGGGAGCAGTCCTCAGACCTGTAGTCCTGTGTCACACACAGTCTTCATACAAAGACCTGGAGGGAGAGACAAAGGTGGGAAGCCCTTGCCTCGTGGTCCTGTGTCCTCGTGGCCTCACGTGGGCAGAGAGACACACAGAGAAAGGCAGGGAGGTGTGGGAACGCTGCCAGGGCATCGAGCACACACCGTTCTCCAGGTGCCGCTAAGACAGTCCCGGAGCTACACATACGCCAGACGCAGTGCCAGCCCAGGGGGTGCGAGCGCGTGTGCACTGCAGGGAGGGCCAGCCCTGTTGGGCTCCAGCAGTCACCCTTAATCCCACTCAGAGACAGCCCAGAGAGTGCTTCCCATGCCACGGGGCTCCTCAGGGACCTCCTTGCCGTCCGAGAGGTCAGCAGAATTAAGACATCAGATATCACAGGGCGCTGACATCTCTCTCACAAGCAGAACCTGTGCACACAGGCACCCTCGCACACCGTCGGCGCCCATGCGGAGGTGCTGGGGGTTGGGGGTCGGGGGTGGCCACTGAATCCTCAGTCCCTTCCGGAACCCTGGCCCTGCTTTCTTGCCAGGGTCCCCACCCCCTTGATCACCTGTCTTATCTGCTAGGACACCTGCTGGGTAGCTCACACTGGCTCCATCCTGTCTCCCTGTTTCGTCCCTCCCTATCCCGTGCTCTCTGGCCGGGTGTCTGTCATGGGGTGTCACCTGGACCTCCTGTCTCTGTCAAGCTGTCTCACCCCTCCATCTCCCGTCATCTTTCCCGAGACTGACCCTTTGCCCCCTGCTAAGCCTGGCCCAACCGTGGAGTCTCTGGACTCATCCATCAGTCTTTCCCTCTCCCACCCCATCTGCTGTGAAACCTGCCTCTATTTCTGTCTCTTCTCAACACCCGCTCTCAGTGCCTCTCTTTGTCCCTCTGTGTCACTCGCCCTCACCTCTGCCGCTGTTCCTGCCAGCCTGTCTGCCCCCTGCTCCCCCGCAGCTCCCTCTCCCCACATCCCTGAGGACTCACTTAGGCTGGGATCCTCCCAGAGCCCAAGAGCATTATTTTCCTGGTGCTTTCAACATGTTTAATTTGTTGCCAACATTTTTTAAATTAGAGATTTCTCATAAAAATCTAGACTGCCAGCTTTTGGAATCTTCTTCCCCCCTGGGTAACTGTGGGCTGTGCTCAGGTGCCCAGGGCCACCGCGCCCCACTCTCCCCTCTAACCAGTGTCCTGATTGGTCTTCCCTGCTGGGCAGGGAAGTTTGCAACCCCTGCTGTTTGCTCCTCCTCCTGTCTGCTCTGTCTCTTTGTGCACCGTCACCCTCTCCACTCTCCATCCCTTGGTTTCCCTGGCCAGGTCCTCTCTGTGGCTCCTCCATCATCCCCCCATCAGTTAGCCCTCACTCCAAGCCTCACTTTGACTGGGCCCTGTTTCTGCGTAAATGGCCTCTTTCCCGTGCTAAGAGCAGGAGAGTCCTATCCTTATCTGGGAGAAGTGGTTCTTCAGGCTGCCAGGGCACCGAGCACACACCCGTTCTCCAGGGCCAGGGTCTGCTGTGAAACTGCCAGTCCTCCCAGTGCTGGAGAGTCAGCGTTGTGTGAAGCCACCATGTCGCAGCCTGCACTTCTCAGATGGCTGATGGCTAGGGCAGGCCACAGACCCTATGCTCTTGTCCTCAGCATGTGGCATCACGGCCCGTAGGCAGGGGGTGGGCTTCCTCCCTGAGCTCCAGGCTGCACATGTGGTCCCAGAGCAGGCAGAGATGGAGGGCTGACTGCCATAGAGGACCTGGCGTGCGGACCCTGTTTCCAGAGGAGGAAGGCCTCACCTCCAGATAGGGGTGCAGAGGACAGGGCTCCCCTTCGAGCCTGCAGCGCTCAGGCCCAGCAGCAGCCCCTCCACCACCCTTGCTGGGTGTAGGGGCACATCTTCCTGTCCTCTCTGGCGGGGTGTGGAAAACCTCGATAACTCTGAGTTTCGGGACCGTCTCTCCCCACTGGGGAGAACGCCCCCTTCCTTCTAGTCCCAGTTACTGAGACTGGGCTGGCTCTGCTAGACAGGGGGTGGCAGGAGAGTAAGAAGAGAGGCAGGATGCCCCTTGTTGCCTGGAAACCCACGCGCAACTGTTGTCACAGCAGGCAGAGGTGGAGGGGCTGCCTCCAAGGCCCACGAGATGGGCTGGTGGGGGCTGGCCGCTGGGGAGCAGGCAGGAGCCCACAGGGGAATGCTGGTTCCCCAGGAGGGCTTCTGAGAGTGAGGATGGCGGGGGGAGTGTCTGGTAGTATCTGGGATCCTAGTGGGAGGTTGAAAAGTGAGTATAAGACCTAGACAGACCACAGGCTGGGCGCCGTGGCTCACACCTGTAATCCCAGCACTTTGGGAGGCTGAGGAAGGTGGATCACCTGAGGTCAGGAGTTCAAGACCAGCCTGGCCAACATGGTGAAACCCCGTGTCTACTAAAAATACAAAATTAGCCAGGCGTGGTAGTGTGAGCCTGTAATCCCTGCTACTTGGGAGGCTGAGGCAGGAGAATCACTTGAACCCGGGAAGTGGAGGTTGCAGTGAGCTGAGATCATGCCGTTGCACGGCAGCCTAGGTGACAAGAGCGAAACTCTGTCAAAATAAAAGAAGAAAGCTAGATGGAGAGGAGGAAGGGAGTTAGGCAGGGCAGTGGGCGGGGGCAGTCAGCAGCCACTCCCAGGCTCACCATGCCCCCAGAAACAGCACCGGCTGGGGAGTTAGCTTAGACCCCAGAGCTCTTGTTCAAACACTGTGACAAAGATCAGAAGGCAGTGTGGCCACAGCTCCACTGGAGAGGCCATCCCCAGGTGGTAAACGCAGAGGAGACTGGCCTTCCCCTTGCCTGGAACCATCTCATCCAGAGCCTGAGATGATCATGATTGCAGCTAACGGTGATTGACAGCGTGCCACGCACCAGGCTCAATGCTCAGCCTCTTATGTGGATTTTTCCCATGTATTCCTGTGGCAACCCTGCAGGGAGGCACAGTCATCATCCCCGGTTCGACAGATGGGGAAACTGAGGCCCAGAAGGGTGGGGTCGTTGCCCAGAATTATACACCTAGAAGTGGTGGAGCAGGGACTGCAAACCTGTATGTGGGCTGTCCTGCAGGTTGCCTCTGCTTTGCAGAGGGGGAAATTGAGTCCCAGAGAGGAGAATACAGTGGTCCATTGGGCCATCCAAGTGGAAATTAGACTTTTTTTTTGAGGCAGGGTCTCACTCTGTCACCCAGGCTGGAGTGCAGTAGTGCAATCTTGGCTCACTGCAACCTCCATCTCCCGGGTTCAAGCAGTTCTCCTGCCTCAGCCTCCCAAGTAGCTGTGACTACAGGCACACATCACTACACCCGGATAATCATTTTATTTTATTTTATTTTATTTTATGATAGAGACAGGGTTTCACTGTATTGACCAGGCTGGTCTCAAACTCCTGACCTCAAGTGATCCACCTGCCTCAGCCTCCCAAAGGGCTGGGATTACAGGTGTGAGCCACTGCACCTGGCCATAAAATTAATAATCACAATAAGCAGGTTGTTCATAACAATAGACCTATAAAAGGTTAGACTTTTGTAGTTGGAGGAGGACAGGGTCTTGCTCTGTTACCCATGCTGAAGTGCAATGGCACAATCACAGCTCACCACAGCCTTGACCTCCCGGGCTCAAGCGATCCTCCCACCTCAGCCTCCTGAGTAGCTGGGATTACAGGTGTGCACCACCACACCCAGCTAATTTGTGTATTTTTTGTAGAGAGGGGGTTTCTCACTATGTTGCCCAGGCTGGTCTGGAACTCCTGAGCTCATGCGATCTTCTTGCCTTGGCTTCCCGAAGTGCTGGGATTACAGGCAAGTGCCACCACGGCCATCACGATGAGACTTTAAAGGCACTGGAGCTCCTGTAACTCAGGGGCCATCAGGTTCTCAGTCTGGTTTATGCCTCTAAACCACCATAAAGGAAAAGGACTCTCCACGCAGATTCTCACAGTAGAGAATCAGTCCTCACCAACGCGGAGGTTGTAGGACCTTGTTTTGGGAAGGGCAAGGACCCCAGATAGGATCCCATGGGCCCCCGCTCCTTGACAAACGAATGGTTTCGATCCAGCCAGACCAGAAATGCTGGATTTACAATAGCAGAGGGGGATGGCCTAAGTCACAGAATGGGGAAATGGTTTGTTCTTCTGACCCATAAGAATAAATAACTTTTTTAAAAAAAAAAAGATGGAGTCTTGCTCTGTCGCTCAGGCTGGAGTGCAGTGGCGTGATCTTGGCTCACTGCAACCTCCACCTCCCAGGTTCAAGCAATTCAACTGTCTGAACCTCCCGAGTAGCTGGGATTACAGGCATGCACCACCTCGCCAGCTAATTTTTCATATTTGTAGTAGAGATGGGGTTTCACCATGTTGGCCAGGCTGGTCTTGAACTCCTGACCTCAGGTGATCTGCCCGCCTTGGCCTCCCAACGTGCTGGGATTACAGGTATGAGCCACTGTGCCTGACCGATAATAAATGATAACTTTTAATGTAGCTGTCATTTAAGAATCAAGCACTGCACATGGTCACCAGGAGCCCCAACAAACTGTTCTTAGGTGTCATTAACTTCACAGACTGCAAGGCAGAGCCTGGGGTAGGGGACACAGGGAGAAACTGGCCAGCCAGAGTTTAAACCCAGTTTTCCTCCACACCGACATTCTTTCTACCTCTCCATCCTTCCTTTTCACAGGACGGTGTAATGAGGAGGAGGATCTTCTGGATCCTGGAATAACTTCATTGAGCATTTTCTTCTTATGCTGCAGGCATTTCCCTAAGCTCATCACAGAGAACAGACATTCCTCAACTACAGATGAGCCGATCGAGGCCCTGAGGGATGATGTTCCCTTTGCAAGGCTACATAGCCAGTGACTGTTGCAGCTGAGGTCCAAACCCAGGTCTAATTGATTCCAAGGCCCACCTTTGAGCCACACCCCTATACAGAGCTCAGGGAGGGAGGAGGGGACTTCATTCTCCATCCTGAAATGGAATATAGGAGTGAGATGGGCACTTAGAGACCCCTTAGCCCCTTGCTCCGAGACCAGCATCCCCTGGGAAACAATTACAGCCTCACCCTAGATACACCGATGCAGAATCTGTGTGTTTTGGGTATTATTATTTATTTTATTTATTTATGTTTGAGATGGAGTCTCTCTCTGTCGCCCAGGCTGGAATTCAGTGGCGTGATCGCGGCTCACTGCAACCTCTGCCTACTGGGTTCAAGTGATTCTCTTGCCTCAGCTTCCCGAGTAGCTGGGGTTACAGGTGCATGCCATCATGCTCAGCTAGTTTTTTGTATTTTTAGTATAGACAGAGTTTCACTGTGTTAGCCAGGATGGTCTCAATCTCCTGACCTTATGATCCACCTGCCTTAGCCTCCCATAGTGCTGGGATTACAGGCGTGAGCCACCTCACCCAGCCTATTATTATTTTTATTTTTTGAGACAGAGTCTCACTCTGTCACCAAGGCTGGAGTGCAATGATGCAATCTCAGCTCACTGCAGCCTCCACCTCCCACGTTCAAGCGATTCTCCTGCCTCAGCCTCCCAAGTAGCTAGGACCACAGGCACATGCCTCCACGCCAAGCTGATGTTTGCATTTTTAGTAGAGACAGGCTTTCACCATGCTGGTCAGGCTGGTCTCAAACTCCTGACCTCAAGTGATCTGCTCGCCTCAGCCTCCCAGAGTGCTGGGATTACAGGCATGAGCCACTGCGACCGGCCACAATCTGCCTCTTAACAAGATTCCCAGGCAGCTGGACATGCATTCATGTCTGAGAAGCGTTGCTCTAGTTCACATAGTTTTCAGCTTTTTATGACTTTTAGTAGCAGCCTTGTGTTGTAAACGAAGTAGCTGTGCACAACCCTGTGAGAGAAAACAGATCGCAACAGCGACCTTCCTAGGAGGGGCCCTGTGGGTGGAGCCGGCTGGGGCCACGCTCCTCCCACCTGCAGGCTCACTCTCACACCCCACTGCCCGAGCCTTGACAACGAATACTGTTGTAAAAACCACCAATGCCACGCCAGATCCCAGTTCTCTTCCGGGCAAATTCAGTTCAGGGGTGTTAAGCTGCCCCATCCCAGCACAGAATCACAGTCCAAGGGTCTGGAAGTTCAGTATTTTTTCTTTTTTTTCTCTTTTTTTTTTTTTTTGAGACAGAGTCTTACTCTGTCACCCAGGCTGGAGTGCAATGGCACGGTCTTGGCTCACTGCAACCTCCACCCACTAGGTTCAAATGATTCTCCTTTCTCAGCCTCCTGAGTAGCTGGGATTACAGATGCCTGCCACCATGCATGGCTAATTTTGGTTTGTTTTTTTTTTTTTTGAGACGGAGTTTCACTCTTGTTACCCAGGCTGGAGTGCAATGGTGCGATCTCGGCTCACCGCAACCTCCGCCTCCTGGGTTCAGGCAATTCTCCTGCCTCAGCCTCCTGCGTAGCTGGGATTACAGGCACGTGCCACCGTGCCCAGCTAATTTTTTGTATTTTTAGTAGAGACGGGGTTTCACCATGTTGACCAGGATGGTCTCAATCTCTTGACCTCGTGATCCACCCGCCTCGGCCTCCCAAAGTGCTGGGATTACAGGCGTGAGCCACCACACCCGGCCTAATTTTGTATTTTTAGTAGAGATGGGGTTTCACCATGTTGGTCAGGCTGGTCTCGAACTTCTGACCTCAGATGATCTGCCCGCCTCAGCCTCACAAAGTGCTGTGATTACAGGTGTGAGACACCGTGCCTGGCCCTCTTTTTTTTTTCTTTCATTTTTGGAAGTTCAGTTGGTATCACGAAGCCTGCCCAAATCTGGCTCTCCATAGGTATGGCAGTGACCTCACCGTGCCTCAGCATGCCCTTCCGTGAAATGGGCTGCAGCAGTTCTCACCGTGGGCCCCTGGCAGGGACTCAATGAGCTCTTGCAGGCAGCTCCCACAGCGCAGGCCTGGCACCGGCAACCGAGGCAGAGCTGGCCAGGCGCTTGGGCCTCACACTCTCAGTAATGCTCTGTTTCTCTCGCTGTGACCTCCCTGGCTTCTGCATGCGTCCTGTAAGAGCCCTTGAGGTTGCTGGGCAAGAAGCAGACAGAGCAGCACTTCGGGACTCAGGCAGAAGCAGCTCCAAGCAGGATCAGGGGTTAGATCCACGCCGTCCCATACAGTAGCCACTACAGCCACCACCACCCCGCATGAGCACCAATGGTCACGTCAAGCCAAATGGAGAATTCAGCCCCTGTTCATGCTTGACTCATGTCACATGCTCCGTAGCCTCATGTGGCCGGTGGCTGCCAATGTTGGACAGCATAGATAGAACATTTACATCATTGCAGAGAGTTCTGTTGGATGATGATGCATTGAAATGTTGAAATACAGCCGGGTGCTGTGGCTTACGCTTAGAATCCAGCACGTTGGGAGGCTGAGACAGGAGGATTATTTGAGCCTGGGCAACATGGCAGAAGCCCATCTCTACAAAAATACATAAAGATTGGCCGGGCATGGTGGCTCACGCCTGTAATCCCAGCACTTTGGGAGGCTGAGGAGGGCAGATCACAAGGTCAAGAGATTGAGACCATCCTGGCTAACATGGTGAAACCCTGTCTCTACTAAAAATACAAAAATTAGCTGGCTGTGGTGGTGCACGCCTGTGGTCCCAGCTACTCGGGAGGCTGAGACAGGAGAATCACCTGAACCTTGGGAAGCAGAGGCTGCAGTGAGCCGAGATCGTGCCACTGCATTCTAGTCTGGTGACAGAGCGAGACTCCATCTCAAAAGAAAAAAGAAAGAAATTAGCCAGGTGTAGTGGTGCATGCCTGTACTTGGCTACTCAGGAGGCTGAGGTGGGAGGATCATGTGGGCCCGGGAGGTCGAGGTTGTAGTGAGCTGAGATCATGCCACTGCACTTCAGTAGAAATTTATATATGTGTGTGTGCACATATCTATGTATACAGTTGCCCCTTGGCCAACTTGGGGCCAGGAGCACCGGCCCCCTGTGCAGTTGAAAATCTGCATATAAATTTTGACTCCTCTAAAATGTAACTACTAATAGTGTGCTGTTGACTGGACACCCTACGTAAACAGTCAGTTAACACATTCTGTATGTTAAATGTATTCTAGCCTGAATTCTTACAATAAAGTGAGCTAGAGAAAAGAAAATGCTATTAAGAAAATGCTGAGGAAGAGAAAGTACGTTTACTATCCACTAAGTGGAGTAGATCATCGTAAAGGGCTCCCCCTGATCGTCTTCACATTGAATGGGCTGTGAGGAGGAGTAGGGGGGGGCGTGGGGGGTTGTCTTGCTGTCTCAGGAGTAGCAGAGGCGGGAGAAAGTCCACGTAAAAGTGGACCCCATGGTTCAAACCCCTGTCATTCAAGGGTCAACTGTAGTCCTCCATTGGCTGGGAAATAAATAGCCCACCTCAACCCTTCCTGGGTCCCCCCCCACCTCCAGCCCTCCCAGCCCTCTGTCTTCTGGAACCTGCTGTTAATTCCCATTTCTCCGAGGAGGAAACGAGTGACCCCAGGGTATTGTTCCTAGCAGAAAATTGGCAGCACCAGGGGGTCGGAGCCCCGGTTTCTCCTTTTCCCAGTGGGCAGCCAGGCTCCGAGTCCCACATCTCACTTGTTGGTCACTTGCTGTGTGCCAAGCCCTACTTGGGCCCCCTTGCCACAGCCCAGTGCAGCGTCATCAGAGAGGGAGCAGCTCACTCACCCAAGGTCGCACAGCCGGGAACTGGACAGGAGCCAGGTGGGCCCTGCTCCCCTGCGGCACTGTGGGTGTGAGCAGAGTGAGGCGCTGCCCGCGAGTGGAGACTGGGGCTGGGGGCAAATGGCAGGGACCGCTGCATTCTCTTCTCCCCTTAACAGCTTCCATCCTCTTCTGGCTTTCGGAATTTGACCCCAGATCTGTAAGAAGGGCCTGGCTCCTCCCTCTCCCTCACCTCCTACACCGCCCCCAGGTTCTGCCACTTTTACAAATTTGCTTTATCTGTTCACTCTTTCCTTCCTCTTCATCTCTGTGGCTCCAGCCATGGCCTCGTCCTCTACCCCCAATCCCTGGCCCGGCTCCTCCCTGGCCTCCAGCCGCCTCCCTCTAGTCCACTCAGAGGGGCCCTTCACCCCCCAGAGCTGAGTCTGCCCCTCGGTTGTCACAGCCCGGTGTGGGAGGAAGGCCCCGGGCCCATCGCCATGGCCTCTGTCACAGCTTGACATCTCCTCCTCCGGGCTTCCCTCCTGGACATTCTGGGGCCCACCCTCTCAGGCGGCTCACCCCCACCCCCACACCCGCCTCCCTAGAGACAAGGCTCTTTGCATCGGGTGCCAGCAGAGGACCTGCCGGTAGGGGGCGCTGGCTCGCTCCTTCCTGCCGCAAATACTGAGGCTTGGAGGGGCCGGCACGGTGGCAGGCCCTGGGGATGTAGCCGTGAACACCCTGGCAAAGCCCTCAGGAGTTCCCCTCCTAGCAGGAAGCCAAGCAATGAATGCAGGAACAAAGCACCGAGCATCAGGTGCTGGGTGGCTGCGACGAGCTGTGAAGAAGTGCAAGGGATAGGGATGGCAGGGGGAACTCAAAGACGTCCTGGAGGTGTCTTGGGAACGCAGCGCCTCCCTGACCCCAGGAAGAGCACCCCTGGCCGGCCGACGGCACAGCAGGAGCAAAGTCCCCTCGAGGGTAAGGGGCTTGGTATGGGTGGGAGGAGCCTGGGTGGGAGGTGCCTGGTGGGTGGGTGGAGCCTGGGGGAGGCCGGAGTGGCTGCAAGGGAAAGAACAGTCCCTCCCCTCCCCCTCCAAACAAGTCACCACTTCTCCTCCTCCCACGG
This sequence comes from Saguinus oedipus, assembly GCA_031835075.1. Lineage (NCBI taxonomy): Eukaryota > Metazoa > Chordata > Mammalia > Primates > Cebidae > Saguinus > Saguinus oedipus. Next base: position 51,627,977 of record CM063187.1, on the reverse strand, counting down.
CACCTCACCCCCACCCCACCTCCACCCCCACTTCACTGGCCGGTCCCAAGCCCCCAGCCCTGCTTCCTCTGGGACCTGGACTACCCTTTCCCTAAGGTTCTTCTTAGGGGCCTGACAATTCTTGGGGCTGTGGGACTGCTTTTATTTTCAAAGCATTCAGGACCTGGATTGGCTCAGAGAAACACACGCAGGAAGTCTCATCCATCCTTGACGCCCGCGTTGCCTGTCGCCTCCCCCCGAACGCGGGTCTCTCACATAGGACCAGGAACTTCACGGACAGAAGTGCCCATCCCTCCCCGGGTTCGATGCCTCTCCACCCCCTGGGCTCCAGGTTCCACTCCGGCCCCAGCCCCTCACAGTTGGGAAGTTCTCTAGCTCTAACCTCCATGCTGTTTGCTGCAATGGTAGTCAATTTCCTATCTTCCCTCTGGCCTTCTGAATTTACCCCCCAAAAAACTGAGTGTGCCTGACAGGAACGTTCTCTGCCTCCCATTTCTCCTCACCCCGCCTCCCCTGGGTCCCCGAGTTTCCGATCTGCCATCTGCCTGAATCCTCCCAGGCACAGTGCCCGAGATCTCGCAGAACTGGGACTGGGGAGGATGGCGAAGCTGGTGAGGACTCAGCCTCACACCTCGAGTGCCCAGGGCCCTCCCAGCCTCTGCTTCCCCTGAATCTCAGCTCCATCTCGGGGCCTCCTGTCCTGCCCCTCTCATGCCCCCTTGTATGCTTGTGACTCTGCCAGTCTCTGCTCCTCTTCTCCTCTTTGGGGGCCTCCTGTGTCTGCATCTCTGGTTCCTTCCTTGTACCAGGTTAGGGAGAACAGGTGTACCTTTGTGATGGGTCCCCCCCTGGGGCACCTGGGGTGGAAGACGCAGCCATGGTGACCTGGCCAAGTTCTGGGCTTGGGGTTCCAATCTGGCCGTGCTGCTTGAGGGCCGTGTAACCTTCAGCAAGTGCTGCCCGCCTCCAAATCTGCTTCTGCATCTGTAAAATGGGCACAACAACCATCCCTCCCTCCCAGGGCCATGGGGAGAAGCCAGCGGCTTGAGGAGTGGAGAACATGGCACCCACATGTAATCAGTACTTCCCATCGCTACTAGGGGTGCGTGGGGGCAGGGGACAGGCCACGGAGTTCCCACTAACAGGGCGTGAAGCCATGGTGGGGTGTCAGGCGTGCCGTGTCCTGTGCAGTGCGGGTGACTGCAGGGGCGGAGGAAGGATGGCTGTTCAGCTGCCTGTGGCCTTGCCTATACCCACCCCACACACAGGCAACCTCTGTGGGAATTGTGGTTGTCATCAGGCCAATCTTGGGGGTCTTTGGGGCCCCTGGACTCTGGTGAGGCTGACCTGGGAGGAGCCACTTCCTAGCTGTGTGTTTCGCCTTCAGCAACTGACAGTACCTCTGCGCGCCTCAGCTTTCCTAGAGGTGAAATGGGTGGAATAGCACTCTTCTCTCAGAGGGTTGATGGGCAAACTGTGGAGCTTAATGCAAGTAAAGCTCCCAGGACAATACCAGTCCATGCCAGGTGTGCGTTGGACATTACCACCTTTGGTGGTGTCATTATTCGCTGAGTTCGCACGAGTCAGATGTATGCGGCATGCCTGGCTGTGGGAATGAGTTTAGCCGGCATTCCTGTTATCCAGGTCAGAGAGCTCTATCTGGGGACGGCTGGGGCTAGGTGCCCCTCAGTGTGTGGCTGTATCCAGGAGCGTAGCTCACACAAGTGGGTATCTAAGGCTTGGGCAAAGTGGTAGCTTTCCTCTGGGTGCACGGAGCTGTGCTGGGGACCTCCTGTTTGGAACCTGAGGTGTAGTATCTAGGACTTAGCCATCCAGATGCTGCTGGGGCATGGAGGGTGACCTGGGACACTGGTGTCCAGCTGACGACAGCTGCATCATGGCATGTAGATGTGCTTCCTCGGCCAGGCCTGGTGGATCCCGTCTGTCATCCCAGCACTTTGGGAGGCCGAGGCAGTCGGATCACTGGAGGTCAGGAGTTCGAGACCAGCCTGGCCAACGTGGTGAAACCCCGTCTCTACCAAACATACAAAAACTAGCCAGGCCCGGTGGTGTACATCCATAATCCTAGCACTTTAGGAGGCCAAGGCAGGCAGATCACTGAAGGTCAGGAGTTCAAGACCAGACTGGCCCACATGGTGAAATCCCGTCTCTACTAAAAAATACAAAAATTGGCCGGGCGTGGTGGTGGGCACCTGTAGTCCCAGCTACTCAGGAGGCGGAGGCAGGGGAATTGCTTGAACCCAGGAGGCGGAGGTTGCAGTGAGCTGAGATTGTGCCACTGCACTCCAGCCTGGGCAACAGAGTGAGACTCCGTCTCAAAAAAAAAAAAAAAAAGCTGTGCTGCCTCTGTCAGCAGCCCTCCTAGGTTGGAAGGGGAGCTGGGGACTGAGGGTGTCCAGGGCTGGGAGCCTGAATGTGCAGCTATTGCAGTGTGGCCTGGGCTGAGTGGGGGTGTTGTGTGAGCATGGGAGGAAATAGACCCCCAGCGATGATAACATACCCATCCATCCTGCACCCAGTGTTCGGTGAGCAACTGCCATGTGCCCGGCACTGTCGTGGGTCCTGGGAATCCGTCACAAAGTGATTGGCCTTGGGAAACTCACATTCAAGCGCACGGGCATATAAAAGCTCACACACTGATAAATGTCACGGTGAAACATAAGACAGAGAAGGTTCTGGAGGGGGGACAGGGGTGCTGTCTGATGCGGGGCGGTCAGGACAACCTCACTGAGAAGGTAACATTGGAGCACAAACCTGATAGAGAACAGGGCGAGAGCCTGTAGATGACCAGCGAAGAGGCTCCAGGCAGAGGGAAGAGCAGGTGCAAAGGCCCTGGGGCCAGGGTGTGCACGGCCTGTTCTGGAAACAAGAGTAGCGGGGGAGGAGACAGGCAATGAGGTCAGAGATGGAGCTGGGCTGGGGAGTGGGGGCCTGATAACTGAGGTGAAGTCCTCACCTCTGCTCTGAGTGGGACAGGAGCCATGGGGGACTGTGGGGCAGAGTCAGGGCAGGGTCGGTGGGGTGTTGACAGGGTCCCTCTCGCTGCCTGCTACCCGTGGGGAATGGACAGGGAGTGGGGTTGAGGGTAGAAGTGGGGAGATGGGGGAGGACCCGGGAGAGGAGGATGGGAGCCAGGCCAGGGAAGTACCCTGGGGGTGGAGAGAAAGATCCTCTGATTCCAGGGTCTGATTCCGCATATGTTGTGAAAACAGAATGCTTTACAGGATTTGGCAATTTAATCCCCCCAGCGGCCCTAGGAGGCAGAGACTCTCAGTGTCCCTGTTTCACAGCAGAGGGAACTGCAGCCACTGGCCTGAGGGTACCTGGGAAGTGGCAGCAGAGTCAGGACTCCAACCCAGGCCTCGAGGCACTCAGCAGCGTGCACCACTCTCGGGATGTGCATTTTGTGGCCCCTGGGGGTCCTGGGCCAGTGTCTGGCACATAGCAGAGACTGGGTAGACATTCGTTGGCTGGACGGACGGATGGACAGATGGATGGGTTGATGGATGGATGGTGGACAGATGGATGGGTGGATGGATGGTGGACGGATGGATGGGTGGATACATCGAATGAATGAAGGTGGCTGCCCTGACGATTTTGTAGAAGTGTGTCAGGGGGTGAGGATCTGGCTAAGGTCCAAAGAAGAGGGGTGCCTCTGGGGGTGGGAGTCTTTGTGGCATGAAGAGGGGCTGGCCCTGAGCTGTGGGACAGGCTGACGGTGCTGGTATATCAGGTGTGGGGGTTGGAGTAAAGGTTGCGTGGCGTGGTGGGGGTTCGAGGGAGTTCCTGGGGTACAGGGCGTCTGCAGGAAAACCCTGGGCAAGATTGTGTGCCTAGGCCCCATGGGGGTGCGATGCAGGAGGGGTTGTTTTGGCTGTTGGTGGGGGCAGGGGGTCAGTGGTGGCCGGGCCTGGTCATGCAGCCGAGGAGGCAGTCTGTGTGCCACGAGGCTCCGGCTTGGCACGGCCCAACCACCCCCCTTCCTTGGGCAGCCCAGCCGGCAACCTTCCTCCCCCCCTTCCCCCGACCTTCCTCGCTGCCTTCTCGGCTGCCCAGAACCAATGGGTTAATTAGATAACGGAGCCTTTGATTAGCGGGGGAGGGGGAGGCCTCCCCACTGACAGCGCAGGGAAGGGAGGCCGAGGAGGAGGGAGGAGAGGTGCCCTCCCCGTTCAGAAGGAGAGAAAGAAGGAGGGAGGGGTGGGGAGGGAGGGAGCTGAGGCACAGCTTGGCTCTGCACTGCCGTGTGACTAGAAATTGTAATCGCGGAGAAAGAGAGAGACAGACAGAGCGGGGAGAAAGGGACCAAGACAGACGGATGGACAGACACCCTGACTGAGACAGGCTCGGGGCCGATGAGAGGGTGACAAGGAGAGAGCAAGAGGGAGGCATAGATGGAGGAGAAGGAGAGAAGGGGCCTGGGGGTCCCGAGGGAGGCAAGATTGTGAGGGGGGAGGCTCCAGAGGGGGTTGAGGCCAAAGGAGGTAGACAGGGACCAGAGGTGGAAGGGGAGGACTGAGAGGGGCAGGGAGAGAGAAGAGGGGGTTGGGGGGACCGGGGTCGGTGGGTGGAGAGAAAGGAGGCTGCCGGTGGGGGGAGAGTCGAGGTAGAGGTGGGAGAGGGGGTGGAAGGAGATCGGAGGAGGCGAGCGGGGAGGGGAGGAAAGGACTGCTGCAGTGGCCAAAGGACAGCCTCCCCCCAGGGGTGGGAAGAGCGGCAGGCCAGTGGGGGGGCGCAGGGAGACCCAAGAAGCCCCTGCGCCCCCCCAACACCATCTCAACGGGAAGCCCTGGAGAACTGGGGAGACAGAGACCCCGGCTGGCTGGAGGCATGTGGAGGGGGGGGCCTGGGTGCAGGGAGAGGCCCAGCGGAAGCCAAGCCACCAGGGTGAGTGTCCCCCACCATGGGGTGGGGGGGAGACAAGGACGGGCGATGGCGGAGGGCGAGGGGGGAAAGAGGAGGGAGGCTGAGTCGCTGCAGAAGCCAAAAGAGATGGGGGTGGGGGGATGCGGGCTGGCAGCGGGAGAACTGGGGACAGATGCGGAGGTAGACTCAGCCGAGGCAGGCCTGGAGGCCGGGTTGGGTGCCGAGGGTTCCCACGGGCCTGGCAGGGGCCACAGCCTCAAAATCCTGGCCCCACACCTTGGCTAAGAGCATGTGGGCTGGGTCGTCATAGGGTCTTAAGAGGTGGGGGCCTTAGACCCAGGATAAAGACTGGCCTCGACCTCCCATTCAGGAGAACGAAGACCCTCACCTCACTCACAGTCAGACACAGATCACAGATCACGTCCCCAGCCCTCCAGGAGAAAAACGAGCCCAGGGTGGGGGGTGGCAGGGGGAAGACACAGAATCAACCTCCCTCTCTTCCCTCTTTCTTTCTCTCCCTAACCCCCTCTTCCCCGTCTCTCTGCCTCTGTCTCTGTGTCTCTCTGTCTCTGTGTCTCTGTCTAGCCTTTGCTCTCACACACGCACTCAGATACACAGACATATGCACACACATTTTTATCTGGGTTAAAATGGTCTTGGAAACTGCAGAAGGAGGGAGTGACTCTGTGTGCACACGGCCATGTGCCTGGGGGTTAGCCTGTGGGGGTGGGGGCTGAGAGGCCACCGTGAGAGGGCGTGCCCCGTCCATGAGTGTGTGAGCCAGTTGGTGTGCCTGTTTGTGTGACCTGCTCCCCTCCAGGCCTCTGGGGGACGGTTTGGGTTTGGCCTATGCTGGGGCAGAGCCCACTGGCGTGGGTGTATTTGTGTGTACTCAGAGATGCTGCGTGCAAGGGAGGGTTGGGAGCTGGAGGGTAGACCCGGGGCCGGAGTGTCCCCTCCGCACCCTCCCGGCCTGCTCTGTGTCCTTGCATAGGCCATTTTCCCTCACAGTGCCTCAATGTCCCCATCTGCAAATTGGGTATCCTAACAGCTGCCTCCTACAGTCATTGTGAGGCTTCAGTGAGACAATCATAGAGTTTGCTGCATTGTGGGGCTCACCCAGTATTCTGGCGCGAGTGTTATTACTGGTATCATTGCTGCTGCTGTGACTGGCCCATCTCCTTTCCTTCTCTGGTTCTATGGAAATGGGGGTGGCAGGACAGATTGGGGAGGTGCAGCGTGACTTCTCAGAGGACCCGACTCCCCACGGTCCACTCCCCCCCCCAGAACCCGCTTAGATTCCTAGACCCCCTTCCCTTCCCCATCCCCTCCCCGAGAGCCAAGCTCCATCCTGCGGCACCAGCTGGCACCAGTCCCACTGGGGCTGCCTCTGCCTGGAGCACCCACAGTCTCTGGGCAAAAGAGGGAGTGCAGCTGGTGGCCTCTCAGTTTGTGCCACCCCCTAGGTCCCGAGCCACCCTCACCCACAAGCTCCAGTCTCCTCCCTCCTCAACCTGCTGCCTCCCAGCCCGCCCTCACCTGCCCATACCTGTCACCTCCATGGCTGCCTCGGCTGCCACCTCAGCTCTCTGTCCCTCAGGTTCCCCCTGAGTCTGACTCAAGTCTCTGAAGCTGCTGTGAGGCCCCCACAAGACCTGGACGGGGTGGGCAGTGACAGGAGGGTGTGCGGTAGAGGGTCTGTCAGGCTAGCTGAGGGTGCAGCCAGTGGGGGAACGTGGCTCTCCACTGACGTTCCTGGGAGGGGGAGGAGAGGGAGAGGGGGTGAAAGGGAGAGGAGGCTAGGACCCACCTCCCAGGACATCATGCAGGTGGCAAGGGGACCAGGTGGGTGCTGGGATGGGAGCAAGGTCCTCTAGGCCTGGCTCACTCTCCCCTTTTCTGCCCCCTCACCTTGTCTGTCTCTCTCTTACTCAACTGATGTATCTACCCTTTTGAAATCATGCAGAGCCAGGTTTTGAATCTGGATGACTTCTGCACTTCCTGGCCGAGTGACCTTGGGCAGGCACTTACTCTTCCCCCAGCCTCAGTTTCCCCTGCTGCAGAATGGGTGTAGTCTTGTCAGCATGGAGAAATGAGCCAGTGCAGGGCACTTCCCTGAGCCTGCCCCAGCCTGTTGGGTGGGTCTTTCCACGGCTGTCTGCCTCCCTACCCCTCCGGTCCTGGGCAATGGGGCAGGGAGGTGGCGCTGGGGCTGCCCGTGTGTTGGCGAGCACCCAGGCCGCATGGGCTCCTGTCCCTCACCGAGTCTCTCCCCTCTCTCTCCCCTGCCCACAGCCCCCCAGTGTCCACGCGGAGCATGAACATTGAGGATGGCGCGTGCCCGCGGCTCCCCGTGCCCCCCGCTGCCGCCTAGTAGGATGTCCTGGCCCCACGGGGCACTGCTCTTCCTCTGGCTCTTCTCCCCACCCCTGGGGGCCGGTGGAGGTGGAGTGGCCATGACGTCTGCCGCCGCAGGGGGCTCCCCGCCGGCCACCTCCTGCCCTGAGGCCTGCTCCTGCAGCAACCAGGCCAGCCGGGTGATCTGCACACGGAGAGAGCTGGCTGAGGTCCCGGCCAGCATCCCAGTCAACACGCGGTACCTGAACCTGCAGGAGAACGGCATCCAGGTACTCAGGGCCAGCGGGTGGAGGGGGACCAAGTTGGGGGGACGGACTGGGGACGTGCACAGATGTGGCCTATTATGTCCCTTCTGGGCCTGCCACACCGGCTCGTCCCCTTCTCCAACATCTGTGGATGTGGTCTGCAGATCAGCATCCTCTCCATCCCGAGGGGGAGTGGAGGCCTCTGCTTTGTGGGCACAGTCCTCCCTGTCTCCCAGCCACTGTGTTGGGGCCCAAGTGCAGGCCACCTGATCAGGCCCCCAGCACGGGACAGGCATGTCGGCCTAGGCGGAACCCTGGAGTCACTGAGCGGTGGAGAACAACCCTTCCACGGCACCTCTGTGCCCTCTGTACCACCACACCCTTGCGCAGCCTTGGGAAGGTGACGGCATGATTCTGAGCCTCAGTTTCTTCATCTGAAACACAGGGGCAATGCAAGCCCCTGCATTGAGGCATTGTTCTGAGGGCCGATGGGTCTCGTACTTGTCGGGGCTTTAGCCTGGGTCCCGGCACCTGGCGAGCAGTCAGCGGACAGGAGGCGTTTCCGTGGTCGTTGAGCAGGCAGTGCGGGTTTGCATCCCCATGTCATGGAGCTGGTGTGAGAATTGGAGAGCAGAGAGGCTGAGAACGCTCTGGTGCCCGGCGTCATGGCAGCCTGTGGCTGGTGCTCAGGATGGAGCAGCTGCCATTGATTAATGATGACTGTGGTTATGATAGGCTGTAAGCGAGGGCTGGGGGACACAGCTGTGCTATTAGGAAGCAGGGCTTCCCAACCTCTGCCCTATGGACACTTGGGGCTGGATCATCCTTTGGGGGGCAGGGTGGGGGACTCTGTCCTGTGCGCTGTAGGATGTTTCACAGCATTTCTGGCCACTAGATGCCAGTAGCACCCCACGCCCAGTTCCAAAAATGTCTCCAGGCATTGCCAGTGATTCCCAGGGGGGATCATCACCCCAGGTTGATTTGGTCCAACCCCTGCTTCCAAGCAAGCCTCCTGCTGCCCCAGCTCTAAAGCTGGGAGAGAAGAGGATGCCCGTGCCAGAGGTCCCAGCCCCGCCAGATCTAATCCTCCAGATCCAACTGCTCCTCTAAGAAGGCCGGCTGTGACCGGACATGGTGGCTCACACCTGGAATCCCAGCATTTTTGGGAGGCCCAGGTGGGCAGATCACCTGAGGTCGGGAGTTTGAGACCAGCCTGACCAACATGGAGAAAGCTCATCTCTACTAAAAAACAAAAATTACCCAGGTATGGTGGCACATGTCTGTAATCCCAGCTACTTGGGAGGCTGAGGCAGGAGAATTGCTTTAACCCAGGAGGTGGAGGTTGCAGTGAGCCAAGATCGCACCATTGCACTCCAGCCTGGGCGAAACTCTGTCTCAGAAAAAAAAAAAGAAGGGTGGCTGCTCTTCTTCCTGGTCTGTCCCTAGAAAGGGGTGAGAGGACTTGGCCACTCCCATCTGACCATCCTGAGAGCCAGATTCCTGGGTGACTGTGGGGCAAGGGCCAGTGAAGGGGTCCAGAAACGCCAGAGGCCTGGTCGCATCACCGCCCCCTGCTCCTGCAGGGCCTTTTCCTTCTGTCCAGGCCCAACTCTCACAGGCTCCCATTTCTGCCAGTGTGCTTAGAGTCTGCCTTAGCATCTCCCCAGCTGCAGCCCCCACTGATCCGTCCACATCCCCCTTAAGCAGGTGACATTCTACACTGGGCAGCCCCCATGCACCTGCCTGCTTCCCTGTGCTCCATCCTTCACCCACTTACACACGTGACGTTCAACAGACACCAGCAGCACTGGCTCTGTGCCAAGCCCTGTCCTGGGTGGTGTCCCAGCCAGGCAAAGCCCAGCCCTGGCCCGGGCAGCTCACATCCTAGTGGGGAAGAAACGAGGAGAAGGAGCAAATGGATGGGATGGCACTCCAGGGAAATGTGTCTCAGAGACGTGGCCAGGGAGAGGCTGCAGTGAGCCGTGATCGCCCCACTGCACTTCAGCCTGAGTGACAGAGTGAGACCCTGTCTCTAAAAATGCAACCATTTACATAGACACAGGAATGTCGGGGAGGTGCCCACACCGCTCGCCAGCAGCCCCAGGCTGGGGCAACGTCCCCGTCATAGAACCTGGACCCGTTTCTCTCTGGGAAGCTCAGTGCCACACAAACGTGTGCTGAACGCCACCAGCAGATGTGCATTCATTTATGATAAGTCACGCACAGGCCGGCTCCCTGCGTATATCACACACATGGTAAAGCACACACCAGGGTGGGCGCCGTCAAAGGGTCAAAAGCATCAGTAGGGATCTGGGCACCTCCATTTCTCATCGCCCCCACCGGGGGTTCTTGCACCCTCTCCAGAGAGGAGGGTGGAGGGTGTGTTTGTCCAGTCCAGGAGAGTGGATGCTTGTGAGTGTTTGCCCAGTGGCCTTGACCTCCCTCAGCGGACACATCCCACACAGCAAGAGGTGTGGACCACATCGAGAGGAATCCCAGGCTCTTCATTATTTTGTTTATTTATTTTTGAGACAGAGTAAGACTCTGGAGCTGGAGTGCCAGTGGCACAATCATGGCTCATTGCAACCTCCGCCTCCCAGGCTCAAGCCATTCTCCCGCCTCAGCCTCCCAAGTAGCTGGGATTACAGGCATCCACCACCACACCCAGCTAATTTTTATATTTTTAGTAGAGATGGAGTTTCACCATGTTGGCCAGGCTGGTCTTGAACTCCTGACCTCAAGTGATCCACCCACCTCAGCCTCCCAAAGTGCTGGGATCACAGGCGTTAGACACCGCGCCCGGCCCAGAGGCTCTTTAAAAAGTAATCACTTTTAGCCTGGCACAGTGACTCATGCCTGTAATCCCATGATTTGGAAGACTGAGGCAGGTAAATTGCTTGAGCCCAGGAGTTTGAGACCAGCCTGAGTCACTCGGTGAATCCCCATCTCCACTAAAAATACAACAATTAGCCAGGTGTGGTGGCATGCACCTGTGGTCCCAGCTTCTCAGAGGGCTGAGGTGCGAGGAGCACTTGAGCCTGGGAGGCAGAGGTTTCAGTGAGCTGAGATTTCACCACTGCACTCCATCCTGGGCAACAGAGTGACCTTGTCTCAAAAAAACAAAAAAAAAGTAATAACTTTTTAGTTATCCAAATTAAAAAATGAAAATATCACCCTCGTCCATCACCAGATATAAATAACTACTGTTCACATTTTGTTTTAACACCTTCCTGGCTGTTTCCTGTGTCTATGTAAATGGTTTCATTCTTAGAGACAGGGTCTCACTCTGTCACTCAGGCTGAAGTGCAGCGGGGCGATCACGGCTCACTGCAGCCTCAACCTCCCTGGCTCAAATGATCCTCCTGCCTCAGCCTCCAGAGTAGCTGGGACTACCGGGGGACTCCACCACACCCGGCCAATTTTTTTTTTCTTTGTTATGAAGACAGGGTCTCACTCTGTTTCCCAGGCTGGTCTTGAACTCCTGGGCCCAAAGCAATTCACCCATTTTGGCCTCCCAAACTGCTGGGATTACAGGTATAACCAACCGCACACAGCCATAAATGTATTTTTAATTACTTCTTACAGAATAAATACAAATTAATTGAGAGAAACTAGAAAATACACCTAAGTAAAAACAAGAGGACAGAACCCGACCGTAACCCACAGCCACACGTGGCTCCCCTCTGCTTCGGTGTCTGTGCGTTCAGACGCCCTCCCCACCCATGCACAGCACATCGCGCAATTGCTGCTGATTTGTAAATGGATTTTTTGCTTTTTTAAATTTTTTTTAGACAGAGTTTTGCTCTTGTTGCCCAAGCTGGAGTGCAGTGGTGCGATCTCGGCTCAATGCAACCTCCACCTCCCGGGTTTAAGCGATTCTCCTGCCTCAGCCGCCCAAGTAGCTGGGATTACAGGCGCGTGCCACCACGCCTGACTAATTTTTTGTATTTTTAGCAGAAACAGGGTTTCACCATGTTAGCCAGGCTGGTCTGGAACTCCTGACCTCAGGTGATCTGCCCACCTTGGCCTCCCAAAGTGCTGCTGGGATTACTGGTGTGAGCCACCATGCCCAGCTTCTTTTCTTTTTGACCAAATCTTGCTCTGTCGCCCAGGCTGGAGTACAGTGGTGCGATCTTGGCTCACTGCAACCTCTGCCTCCTGGGCTCAAGCGATTTTCATGCTTCAGCCTTCTGAGTACCTGGGATTACAGGTGCCAACCAGCATGCCCGACTAATTTTTGTATTTTTTAGTAGAGACAGGATTTCACCATATTGGCCTGGCTGGTCTTGAACTCCCAGCCTCAAGGGATCTGCCAGCCTCAGCCTCCCAAAGTGCTGGGATTACAGGCGTGAGCGACAGCACCTGACCTCCTTATTCCCAATTTCTGAGTTGATATGAACAATGCTGGGGGACATCCGTTGGCTCATTCTTTCTAATGTTCTGGACTCAGCCCTTGGGATAAATTCCTAGAAGCAGAGTTTCCAGGTCTGAGGGAGAGAAGCAAGGCTCTGAGTTCTGCGTGGCTTCCTCATGTACGTGAACTCCTCCCTTACACACACACACACACACACACATGCACACACATAAGGGCCTGGCACTGATGAGAGAAGCATGGCCTGAGTTTTGCGTGGCTTCCTCATGTGCGTGAACTCCTCCCTTACCCCCCTCCACACACACACACACACGTGTCAGGGGCTGGCACTGAAGCACTGATAGCGACAGGCTGCATTCTGGAGATTCGAGAGCCTCCCGTGTGGCCCACCACCTTGGCTGTCATCTGTCCCCTGCTGCACTGTCACCTGCATGAAGCAGGGACTTTGCACTGTTCCCTCCCAGACCCCCAGCACCTAGGGCCAGCCGAGCCTGGTGCGCAGGAGGCGCCCAGCAGCTGCTGCCTGTGAATGGGAGGCCAGCTCCCGAGCTCCTGCTCTCGTCCCTGGCAGAGGCCCTGCAGCCGCCTGTCGGTGGGAGCTGATGCCAATCCCTGCTGTGTGCTCTGCAGGGTAGCTCAGAGACTTCTGTCACCTGTTCTCACATGCCCCCGGCCTGGGCGCACAGCACAGGCAGCAAGAACCTCGCAGGGACTTTGACGGACTCTAAATGCACGGGGTGATGGTGCTGGCCTCTCTCCGGGAGGCTAGAACGTTGCCATCCATCTTTGGCGAGAGGGTTAAAATGTCCTTCTGCCACATGATGGGGACAGGAGGTGGTCCCCATAGGAAGACAGAGGATGTTTGTTTTTTGAAAAAGTCATGGCCGGGCGCAGTGGCTACGCCTGTAATCCCAGTACTGTGGGAGGCTGAGGTGGGTGATCACCTGAGGTCGGGAGTTCGAGACCAGCCTGACCAACATGGTGAAACCTCATCTCTACTAAAAATACAAAAATTAGCTGGGCGTAGTGGCGCAGGCCTGTAGTCCCAGCTACTTGGGATCCTGAGGCAGGAGAATGGCCTAAACTCGGGAGGCAGAGGCTGCAGTGAACTAAGATCACACCAATGCACCCTAGCCTGAGTGACACAGCGAGATTCCATCTCAAAAAAAAAAAAAAAATCAGCAATCTTCCAAAGCCCTCCCCCCACCCCACCACTGTTTTCTGAGATTTGTGGGGCCTGTAAGCCCAGAGCCTCTGGAGATGCCTTCTAAGGCAGAGGCCTGGAGACTGCCTCTCCCCAGCTCACATGCTCTGGCCCCCTGGGAGAAGACCAGGTGCAGGCCTGCTCCTCAGCCTCCTCAGGGCCCCGGGGGACAGCTGCTCCACGTCGCCTGGGCCCGGCCTGTCCACTCCCGGCTCCTCCTCGGTCAGGCATGTGGTCCTCACCGGACCGGCTCCTTCTTCCTTCCCTCCTTTTATCCAGTCCCCCGGCCTTCCCTTCTCCCCATAGCCCATCCTCCTACTGTGTTTACTGTGGATTTGTGTGTGTGTGTGTATGCTTGCAAAATGCGTATTGTTGCTTTGTGTGCATGTATAAAATTAATTTCTGCAGATGAAGCTGCATTAGAGATCGCTGTCTTTGTCTCACTGTTTTCACTCGGCCTGTTTCCAAGAGTGGTTCACGTTGCCGCATGTGTGTGTGTGTGCGCGCGCGCGCGTGTGCATGTGTGTGTCTACTCCGTGGCTATAACCGCTGAAGCACTGATGGGCACCCGCCCCCCTCCACCTGCCAAGTCCCCCACTGCCAACTGATGAGATTGGACGTCCCAGAGGGTTCTAGCTGCCCCACTGCAAATCCTCCCTGGGGACCCCTCTGGGAGCTGTGTGGTCATTTCTGTGGAATATATACCCAGAGGGAATTGCCAGGCCATAGGATACGCATGTACTTAATTTAGCAAAGCACCACTGAATCCACCCAAGGCCTTTAGCGGACGGCCCTGGGTCTCTCCTGGGGCCTGCCATGAGGTTGTATGGCAAGGAAGTGTGGTTCCAGCTTAAGGAGCAAACCAATCCATCCTAAGAAAAACATTACAGGGGCTCCAAGAGCTGTGTTTAAGGATGGCCCGACAGCCAACATTTACAAGTAGCCACCACTCCTGCTGACGAGGGGCTGCTTAGGTCAGGGGCCCCCAACCTTTTTGCCACCAGGGACCGGTTTCATGGAAGACAATTTTTCCACGGACTGGGGTGCCAGGGGGATTCAGCTGCATTTCACTTACGGTGCGTTTCACTTCTATCATTATCATTATATCATCATATATAATAAAATAATTACACTACTCACCAAAACGTAGAATCAGTGGGAGCTCTGAGCTTGTTTTCCTGCAACTAGATGGTCCCACCTGGGGGTGAGGGGAGATCATTGGGCATTAGATTCTCATAGGGAGCACGCAACCTAAACCCCCTGCCTGCATAGTTCACGATAGGGTGCATGTTCCTATGAGATCTAATGCTGTCCGGGCGCGGTGGCTCACACCTGTAACCCCAGCACTTTGGGAGGCTGAGGTGGGTGGATCACCTGAGGTCAGGAGTTCAAGACCAGCCTGGCCAACATGGCGAAACCCCATCTCTACTAAAAATACAAAGATCAGCCAGGCATGGTGGCAGCTGCCTGTAATCCCAGCTACTCGGGAGTCTGAAGCAGGAGAATTGCTTGAACCCAGGAGGCAGAGATGCAGTGAGCCAAGATCGCACCACTGTGCTCCAGCCTGGGCGACAGAGCAAGACTTTGTCTCAAAATAATTTTTTCTGTAATTTAAATAAAAGAGAATCTAATGCCGACACTGATCTGACAAGAGGCAGAGCTCAGGCAGGAACCCTTACCCGCTGCTCACCTCCTTCTGTGCTGCCTGTTCCCAGCAGGCCACCCACCAGTGCCGCTCTGTGGCCCAGGGGTTGGGGACCCCTGGGTTAAATGAATCACTGTGCCCCTTACAATGGAATATTATGTAGCTACTTAAAACAGAGTTTCAAAGAATAGTGGGCGACATGGAAAAACGCTCAAAACATATACTGAGCTTTCAAAGAATGTGAATCGGATCTCCAATCCACTTTTAAAACTCAAGTAGTAGATTTTAAAAGACCGAGAAACACACAGGAATGTCAGCAGGGTCTTTCTCTTTGCATTAGTTTACGGGGCATATTTGATTTCCTCTTTATGTTTCCTTTATTCTCTAGATTTTCTTCAGTGACATTTTGTAACTTTTATAATCAGAACAAATTAAACTTTAAAAATACTAAGTATTGGCCAGGCACAGTAGCTTATGCTACTTTGGGAGGTCAAGGCAGGCGAATCACAAGGTCAGGTGTTTGAGAGCAGCCTGGCCAACACGGTGAAACTCCATCTCTGCTAAAAATACAAAAATTAGCTGGGGGTGGTGGCAGGCGCCTGTAATCCCAGCCAGTCGGGAGACTGAGGCAGGAGAATCATTTGAACCCGGGAGGCAGAGGTTGCAGTGAGATGAGATCCCACCATTGTACTCCAGCCTGGGCAACAGGGTGAGATTCCATCTCAAAAAAAAAAAAAGAAAGAAAGAAACCCTAAAAATACTAAGTATAAAATGCTAGGCAAGCTGGAAAGAAAAAAAAAAAAGTCTATACTGGAATTTGCTCACCTTTTCCTAAATGAGGAAAAAGAAACTAAAATTTCAAAGCATTTACCTGGAGTGAGGAAGGGACAGTTCATCCAACAGCATCCCATTTTTTCCCATGAGAGCAGAATGACTCCTCCCATCTTATGAATGTGGAAATGGAGACACAGGTGGCTCTGAGTGACTTGTCCAAGGTCGCCCAGCAAGCTGTGGCCCCCATAAGCTTGCTCTGTGCCTCAGAAGGTAGATGTCTGCCCCAGCCTTAGAGTCAGCATAGAGAAGCCAGGCCCAGCCAGCCACAGTGGGGCGGCTACAGCATGGTAGTTCTGTTGCAAAAACAACACACACAAACCCTGCCACAGTGGCTCATGCCTGGAATCCCAGAACTTTGGGAGGCCAAGGCGGGCGGATCCCTTGAGCTCAGGAGTTTGAAACCAGCCTGGGCAACATAGCGAGACCCCATTTCTACTAAAAATACAAAAACTAGCCAGGTGTGGTGGTGCCCACCTGTAGTCCCAGATGCCGGAGAGGCTGAGGTGGGAAGGTGGCTTGAGTCCAGGAGGCAGAGGCTGCAATGGAAGGCGACTGTGCCACTGCACTCCAGCCTAGGGGGCAGAGCAAGACCCTGTCTCAAAAAACCCAAATCAAACAAACAGAAACCCTGCTGTCATGCATTACCAAGGTGAATACCCGGAATGGCTTTTAAATTACTCACTAGCTTGCATTTTCCAGACGGCTGATTCCTCCATGGGCATGAAACATAGAGCTTTGGATTGGACAGACTCTACCCAGTTAGAGCCCTCTAAGGAAGAAAATGGTGGGAGCACCAGGCACGGTCGCTCACGCCTGTAATCCCAGCACTTTGGGAGGCCTAGGTGGGTGGATCAGGGTGAAAACCCTATCCAACCCAAAATACAAAAATTAGCTGGGAGTGGTGGTGGGCGCCTGCAGCACCAGCTACTCAGGAGGCTCAGACAGGAGAATCACTTGAACCTGGGAGGCAGAGGTTGCAGTGAGCTGAGATTGTGCCACTGCACTCCAGCCTGGGCAACAGAAAGAGATTCCATCAAAAGAGAGAAAGAGGGAAGGAGAAAGGGAAGAAGGGAAGGAGGGAAGGGAGAGAAGGAGGGAGGGAAGGAAGGTTGGAAGGTTGGAAGGAAGGAAGGAAAATGGTGAGAGGAAGGATCTGGGGGGGATCTAGAAGCTGACCTCTCTTGAGGTCAACTAGGACAGCCCCCGTCGTGGGCCTGGGACTAGCAGCCAGGAGGTCCTCTGGGTAGGAGGGAGCAGTGCGCCCTCTGCTGTCCGTTCCCAGGCTGCCGCTCCTTCGTGTCTGTGGCCTCTCTGGCTCTCATTGCAGCTGCATTGCCGTCCTCATTCCCTCAGCAGCGCCATCTTGAGGCCCAGACAATCCTTGTCAGCGCTCGGAGTCTCAGTTTCTACCCTTTTCCAATAGGATTTCCCATTCGTTGTCAGTTTCTTCTTAACTTTTTCTCATGATAATGCACCGCACACTTACAGAAAAGAATAGTTGGCGGGTGCAGTGGTTCACGCCTATAATCCCAGGACTTTGGGAGGCCAGGGCAGGGGGGATCACCGGAGGTCAGGAGTTCCAGACCAGCCTGGACAACCTGATGAAACCCCGTCTCTACTAAAAATACAAAAAAAATGAGCCCGGCAGGGTGGCGAGCTCCTGTAATCCCAGCTACTCGGGAGGCTGAGGCAGGAGAATCGCTTGTACCCAGGAGGCAGAGGTTGCAGTGAGCCAAGATCCTGCCACTGCACTGCAGCCTGGGCAACAGCGAGACTCCATCTCAGAAAAAAAAGAAAAAGAAAAAGTCCAGGCCTGGTGGCTCATGCCTACATTCCCAGCACTTTGGGAGGCTGAGGCGGGCAGATCACCTGAGGTCAGGAGTTCGAGACCAGCCTGACCAACCTGATGAAACCCCGTCTCTACTAAAAATACAAAAAAATGAGCCGGGCATGGTGGTGCACACCTGTAATCACAGCTACTCGGGAGGCTAGGCAGGATAATTGCTTGTACCTCGGAGGTGGAGGTTGCAGGGAGCCGAGATCACGCCACTGCACTGCAGCCTAGGTGACAGAGCATGACTCCATCTCAAAGACAAAAAAAGAAAAAGAACACCGTCTATAAGAGCCCAGCGCAAAAGATTGTCAGAGAGAACAACCATGTAAGTACCACCTGGGTCAGGAGGTGGAAGCTAGGGAGCCTTCCCCTTCTCCCAGAGGCACCTGCTCCAACTCCTGACTGCAAAGGGCGGTTTCGCGCTGGTGCAGTCGGAGCCACGTGCTGCCTCTCGTTGTGTGGCTTCTTTCACTCTGCAGTGTTGCTGAGAGTCACGTCCATGCTCTGAGCAGCCTTGGCTTCTCTCCTTTTCTGTCATTGTATAATATTCTGTCAGATGAAGCTACCACAGTTTTTTTACCCATTTCCTACTGATGGGCATTTGCATTCTTTCCCGTTTGGGGCCCTTACCCTGCTTGATTTTAGATTTAAAATCTTTTTGTGCTGGAGGAGACAGGCCGAACATCTCTCTACTTAGCCCATGGATGAAAGTCCCAAGGTGGGAGAGGCAGAGCGGCTCCGTGCTGCTGTGGTCTGAAGCTGGAGTTGGCTCCTGGTGGTGGCCTCAGATGCAGGTCTGACCACACACTTGCTTCTTCTTTTTTTTTTTTTTTTGAGACAGAGTTTTGCTCTCTCACCAGGCTCCAGTCTGGAGTGCAGTGGCTCAATCTCAGCTCACTGCAACCTCCGCCTCCTGGGTTCAAGGAGTAGCTGGGACTACAGGCAGGCGCCACCATGCCCAGCTAATTTTGTATTTTAGTAGAGATGGGGTTTCACCCTGTTGGCCAGGATGGTCTTGATCTCATGACCTCGTGATCCACCCGCCTTGGCCTCCCAAAGTGCTGGGATTACAGGCATGAGCCACTGCACCTGGCCTCTTTCTTTTTTCTTCTTTGAGATTTGGCTCAGGAAGGGACAGGACCACACACACCATGTGCCACTGCCTAGAACTCATCCTCTTTTTTTTTTTTTTTTTTTTTTGAGACCAAGTCTGGCTCTGTCACCCAGGCTGGAGGGCAGTGGCAAGATCCCAGCTCACTGCAACCTCCACTTCCCAGATTCAAGCAATTCTCCTGCCTCAGCCTCCCAAGTAGCTGGGACTACAGGCACCCGCCACCACACCTAGCTAATTTTTGGTATTTTTAGTAGAAATGGGATTTCACTGTGTTAGCCAGGATGGTCCCAATCTCCTGACCTCATGATCCACCCGCTTTGGCCTCCTGAAGTGCTGGGATTACAGGATTGAGCCACCGCACATGGCCTAATTTTTAATTTCTTAGAAGTGGGATCTTGCTATGTTGTCCAGGCTGGGATGCAATGGTGCAGTCATGGCTTACTGCAGCCACACCTTCTGGGCTCAAGCAATTCTCCTGCCTCAGCCTCCCAAGTAGCTGGCACTACAGGCATGTGCCACCACACCTGGCTAATCTTTACATTTTTGGTAGGAACAGGGTCTTGCTATGTTACTCAGGCTGGTCTTGAACTGAGCTCAGGCTGTTCTCCCACCTCAGTGCCCCAAAGTACTGAGATTACAGGCATGAGCCACCACGCCCAGCCCCCAATTTGTTGATGTCATTGTGCTTGTCTATCTTGATTGCTGCTGGCCCCAGCACACCACACAAAATGTAAATGCCCAAAATGCAACCGTTAAATTGATGAGTGCACAGGATTGCTTGGCGTCTTGCAAAGCCACGTGGCCCCTGAGCCTCGGGACAGGCCAGGGACAAGGTGGGTGGGAGTAGCAGTCCCACGTCTCTGTCGATCAGCCTGAGAGGCCCAGAGAGGCACAAGACCCGGTCCTCCCCTCCAGGAATGACTGGAAGGCCTTGAGTCACCTCTCTGAGCCTGCCTCCTGGTCTAGAAAAGAGACCAATCGTTTGTACAACTCAGGGAGGGTGAGCGGGAGAACGTCAGCCAGGCCCCAGCACTGCTCCAAGCCCTTTACGTGGTCAGCGAACTTCAGCCTCACAACAGCCCCCTGAGGAGGTCCCATTCCTCTCATGTCACAAATGAGGAAACTAAGGCAGAGGAGAGTAAGACACATGCACACGGTCCCAGTCCCATGGTTAGTAACGAAGCTGGGACTCAGCCCAGGCAGGCTGGCTCCCGAATTTACTTTTTTTTTTTCTTCTTTTCTGAGATGGAGTCTTGCTCTGTCACCCAGGCTGGAGTGCAGTGGCACCATCTTGGATCACTGCAACGTCCGCCTCCCAGGTTCAAGCGATTCTCCTGCCTCAGCCTCCTGAGTAGCTGGGATTACAGGCACGCGCCACCATGCCCAGCTAATTTTTGTATTTTTAGTAGACACGGGGTTTCACCATGTTGGCCAGGATGGTCTCGATCTCTTGACCTCGTGATCCACCCGCCTTCGCCTCCCAAAGTTCTGGGATTACAGGCTGAGCCGCCGCGCCCAGCAAGAACTTGGTTTTCTGAACGCAATTCCTAACGCTTCCTAATTTGTAGCTATCCCTGGCGCCATACCCTGGTGACTCAGCTTCAGATCTGCACCCCACAGCCCAGCCCAGCTCATCCAGAAGCCCCAGCTTCTTCCTATCCTCCTAGCTGTGGCCTATAACCCCACACGGCCACCACGACATCCAGCTGAAGTCACCATGCCATCTCCTCCTAGGGGATACCTTTCTGCAAGCTACCCTGTCCCCATCTCAGATCAGGATGAGTATGCCCAGTGCTCTCAGCCACACGAAGCTCAGGGCCACCCTCTACCCAGCCCCTTCCTTCACACCCTTCCAGAAACTTGCCCTGCCTTTATATAGTCACAGACACCGGGCGCGGTGGCTCACACCTATAATCTCGGCACTGTGGGAGGCCAAGACAGGCAGATCACCTGAGGTCGGGAGTTTGAGACCAGCCTGACCAACATGGAGAAATCCCATCTCTACTAAAAATACAAAATTAGCCAGGCATGGTGGGGCATGCCTGTAATCCCAGCTACTCGGGAGGCTGAAGCAGGAGAATCGCCTGAACCCGGGAAGCGGAGGTTTTGCTGAGCATAAGGCAGGAGGGGTGGGAGTGAGGGAGGCCAGGGAACACTGCGCAGGAAGCAGCACTGGACCATGGCCGGGGCCTTGGTTTAACCCCACGCTCCCACCCGACCCGCAGGTGCCTTAGGCGAAGTGGTCCTGCCTCGCTTGGCCGCACACGTCCCTCTGATATAGCTCTCATCACCCTGTTAACACCCAGGTTCAAATGCTTCTCTGGGCTCCTGGTGATTGGGGGGGCAGGTGGTGGGGTACACATCCAGCCAGGCCTTGCACCCATGCCAGGGCCTGAGGATGAATGGGAGGAAGGAGACAGGGAACCCTAGGCCTGAGCCAGGTCAGTATGAGAATCAGGAACCCACAATGGCCCTTGCAATGCTGCCAGCCACGTAGTCAGGGCACTCCCTAAAGTCCCTTGTCTCAGGGACAAGGAAGAAATATGAGAAGTCATCATAAAGACTGTGGATGTGACAAGTAATAGTTTTTAAAATCTGAGTGTAAAAAAAAATTTTTTTTTTTTTTTTGAGACGGAGTTTCGCTCTTGTTACCCAGGCTGGAGTGCAATGGTGCGATCTCGGCTCACTGCAACCTCCGCCTCCTGGGTTCAGGCAATTCTCCTGCCTCAGCCTCCCGAGTAGCTGGGATTACAGGCACGCGCCACCATGCCCAGCTCATTTTTGTATTTTTAGTAGAGACGGGGTTTCACCATGTTGACCAGGATGGTCTTGATCTCTTGACCTCGTGATCCACCCACCTCGGCCTCCCAAAGTGCTGAGATTACAGTGTAAAAAAATTGACATACACACAACAGTAAGCTCGCTAAACTTTTGTTATTGGCTCATTATATTCAAAACATAAAACAGGCTGGGTGTGGTGGTTCATGCCTGTAATCCCAGCACTTTGGGAAACTGAGGCAGAGAGATAACTTGAGGTCAGGAGTTTGAGACCAACCTGGCAACCTGGGCAAAACTCTCTCTACTAAACTACAAAAATTATCCGGGTGTGGTGGTTCACACCTGTAATCCCAGCTACTTGGGAGGCTGAGGTGGAAGAATCACTTGAACCCAGGAGGTGGAGGTTGCAGTGAGTTGAGATCACACCAGCCTGGGCAATAGAGCGAGATCCAGTCTTTAAATAAATAAATAAATCAGCCAGGCGACGTGGCTCACTCCTGTAATCCCAGCATTTTGGGAGGCTAAGGCAGGTGGATTACCTGAGGTTGGGAGTTCGAGACCAGCCTGGCCAACATGGAGAAACCCTGCCCCTACTAAATATACAAAATTAGCCAGGTGTGGTGGTACCTGCCTGTAATCCCAGCTACTTAGGAGGCTGAGGCATGAGAATCGCTTGAACCCAGGAGGTGGAGGTTGCAGTGAGCTGAGATCGTGCCATTGCATTCCAGCCTGGGCAATAACAGTGAAACTCCATCTCAAAAAAGAAAGAGAGAGAAAGAAAAAAATAAATCAAAACAATTTCTGGTGTTAGGATGAACAGTTGATCATTTCCTTACCACGGTTACATTTTTAATAAGGAATTTCTTGACAATTTATTTTCTTAAAAAACCCAGTAGATCTCGGAGGGGTCGTTTTCAGCTTTAGCAATATTCACCTACCACAGCTGAAGTGAAAAGTCCCCTCCACAGGCCAGGTTGCAGGATAAAAGAAAAGTCCCCGTTGGGGTGAGAACGCAGCTACTGATGGGGCCACGTCCCTTTGCCTGATTCACATCTGCATCCTTGAAACCTGGCCCAGAGTCCAGCCTGGGTGGAGGCGGGCTCAGCAGATCGGGGCTGAAGGGCGAGGGAACTTGGAAGTGTGGGCAGCTAGGTGGCTGTCAGGGGGGGCCCCAGGCCCAGGTCCTCTACTGTATTACAAAATATCAGCATCTTCATCAGACCAAAGATGTCAGGGTGAGGGACAGGGGATTTACCTGCTCTGAGAACCAGTCCCCACCTTGCCCATCCCACTCTGCGTTGGTGGCTATGAGAGTGATGCCACCCCGACTTCAGAGATGATCTAGTCTGGGGTGTTTCAAACCAAGCCTTGGAGGGGCCCCAGGCCTGCCTCCTGCTGCAGCCAGGGCAGCCTCCATGACCTGTTTCCACCATTGCTGGTTAAATGATTATTTCCATAATTTTTTTTTTTTTTTTTTTTTTGAGATGAAGTCTCACTCTGTCTCCCAGGCTGGAGTGCAGTGACGCGTTCTTGGCTCACTGCAACCTCCGCCTCCCAGGTTCAAGCAATTTTCCTGCCTCAGCTTCCCGAGTAGCTGGGATTACAGACATGTGCCACCACACCCAGCTAATTTTTGTATTTTTAGTAGAGATGAGGTTTCACCACGTTGGCCAGGCCGGTCTCAAACTCCTAACCTCAGGCGATCCGTCCGCCCAGCCTCCCAAAGTGCTGGGATTACAAGCGCGAGCCAGCGTGCCCAGCCTCCATAGTTCTTACGTTTAGTATCTCTCTTCTCCACTGAGCCCAGGTTCTAGCAAGACAGAGCTGTGTCTGTTTTGTCCATAGCTGGATCCCCAGAGCCCAGTATTACATTGGACATGTAGCAGCTCTCAAAAAATACCTGTCAAATGAGGAAATCAATACATGGTAATGTAAGAATGAATGGCCCCTGCAGCTCAAAAAGCATTCTGAAACCCACAGACAGCCCAGCTCTTTCCGTTTCGGGTGGGTTTGTTGATTTTTGGGACAGAGTCTCGCTCTGTCACCCAGGCTGGAGTGCAGTGGCATAATCGTGGCTCACTGCAACCTCCACTTCCTGGGTTCAAGTGATTCTCCTGTCTCAGCCTCCCGAATAGCTGGGACTACAGAAGTGTGCCACCACGCAAAGCTAAATTTTGGTGTTTTTTGTTTGTTTTTTGGGTTTTTTTGAGACGGAGTTTTGCTCTTGTTGCCCAGGCTGGAGTGCAATGGTTCAATCTCGGCTCACTGCAACCTCCGCCTCCTGGGTTCAGGCAGTTCTCCTGCCTCAGCCTCCTGAGTAGCTGGGATTACAGACATGTACCACCACACCCAGCTAAGTTTCTATTTTTAGTAGAGATGGGTTTCTCCATGTTGGTCAGGCTGGTCTCAAATTCCCAACCTCAGGTGATCTGCCCACCTCAACCTCCCAAAGTACTGAGATTACAGGCGTGAGCCACTGCACCCAGCCAGGACCAATGTTAATGATCATTATCAGCTGAATTAACAATGACAAAATATATATTATTTCATGCTTGCCATGTCCCACACATTTGCTATCTCATCCCAAGCACTCACTCACTGTCTCGTCCAAGCATCATCATAACTCCATGGGACCTGTGAGGAAAATGGGCTCAGAGAGGTTAGGACACTTGCCCAAGGCCACACAGCTGGTCAGCAGCAAAGCCAGGATTCAAACCAAGCCTCAACCATCCCCCACAAGGCTGCTCAGCAAGCATTCTGCAGAGAAGAGAAGAAAGAATAGATGAATTCTGTTCAAAATAAAGAGACTCCCTATTTAAAGCAGGCCTATGCCACATGTTTCAACAAAACCAGGCTTCCCTTCGCAGCAACGCCCCCATCCCACTTCTTCTCAAGAGCATTATTAAAGTGATTGGCGGGGGGGACCCCACCCCCTCCCTTTGGGAGTGCCCCTTCATCTCCCTTTACACCACCCCCTTCCCTCTGCAGCTGGGTCACCGCGAGCAGCCTCAGGCTGTCATCTCAGTCCTCTGTCCAGAGGCATCAGGGAGACTTGGAAAAGAGACGCTGTGGCTGGAGGCCTAGCTCCCCGCCTCCTGGGGCTGGCGACCCTGCTGAGTCACTTGACTTCACTGAGCCCTGGTCTCCTGTCTCTGAGATGGTGTGTGAAGCTCACCTCCGGAGCTGCCGGGGAGTCAACAGGCGCCTGCTGTGCTGCAGAGACGCAGGGATTCACAGGGAGGAGGCGGGCGTGGAGGGTACTGAGGCCTGAGTTGAAACCCTGGCTCTGCCACTTCCTTGTCATGTGGCCTCGCTCAGCCATCTTCCTTCTCTGAAAAGTGAGCCTTTCACGCCTGTTAGCACTGTGGGAGGCTGAGGCTGGTGGATCACCTGAGGTCAGGAGTTGGAGACCAGGCTGGCCAACATGGAGAAACCCCGTCTCTACTAAAAATACAAAATTAGCCAGGCATGGTGGTGCATGCTTGTAATCCCAGCTACTCAGGAGGCTGAGGCAGGAGAATTGCTTGAACCTGGAAGGCAGAGGTTGTGGTGAGCCGAGATGGCACCATTGCACTCCAGCCTGGGTGACAAGAGTGAAACTCTGTCTCAAAAAAAAAAAAAAAGTGAGCCTAACAACCCCTGCCCTGCAGGGAATCATCACCTGTGCCCTGCGCTCGCCTCCAGGTGCCCATCCCCAATCCCTGAGCTGAGTGAATCTCACCTCAGCCTTCAGAGCAAGGCTGACTTTGTGATGTCCTTTCACAGACAACAGCCCCTCTCCACGAGTGCGTCTGCAGGCCTGCTTTATCTCCGTTCAATCAATAAGCAATGGAGGAATGAATGGAGGCCTTTGGGCTGGGTTCAAGAGGGCGAGCAGGAGCTTTCTAGGTGGAAGAAAGGGAAGGGTGTCCCGAGAATAGGGAACAGCATGTGCAAAGGTGGAGTGCCTGGCAAGAGGGTCTAAGGACTGATCGTGGCTCTGAGTGAGGGCTGTGAGTGAAGGGTCATGCAGGGGCGAGGGAGAGGAAGGCAGAAGCCAGGTGGGGCTTCCAATGCAGGCTGAACTTCCCAATGGCACTGGGAAGCCCTGGAGGCATCTAGAGGAGGGCAGGTTCAAATGATAGCATTTTGGATATGCTGAGTTAAATAAACAGTAAAGTTGATTTCACCTGCTTGGGTTTTTTGTTTGTTTTTTGATACAGAGTCTCGTTCTGTCACCCAGGCTGGAGTGCAGTGCCAAGATCTCTGCTCACTGAAACCTCCACCTCCTGGGTTCAAGCAATTTTCCTGCCTCAGCCTCTCGATTAGCTGGGATTACAGGCCCTCTCCACCATACCCAGCTAATTTTTTGTATTTTTGGTAGAGACAGGGTTTCACCATATTGGCCAGGCTGGTCTTGAACTCCTGACCTCATGATCCACCCGCCTCGGCCTCCCAAAGTGCTGGGATTACAGGCATGAGCCATTACATCTGGCTGAGTTTTTTTTAATGTGGCTTCTAGGATATTTAAAATTACACATGTGGGCGGGGTATGGTGGCTCACACCTGTAATCCCTGGGTAACATAGGAAGACCCTGTCTCTACAAAAAATTAAACTAATAAAAAAATAGCCAGGTGTGCTGGCATGGGCCTGTCGTCCCAGCTACTCAGGAGGCTGAGGCAGGCGGATCACTTGAGCCTGGAAGGTCGAGGTTGCAGTGAGCCGAGATTGTGCCACTGCACACCAGCCTGGGCAATACAGCAAGACTCCATCTTAAAGCAAAACAAACAAACAACAACAGATCACACCTGTGGTTCACATTCTGTCTATTGGACAGCACCAACATAAATTATTATAATTTTATGACTATGCCTAAGCCACTGCACCCAGCCTCTTGCTCTTTTTTTTTTTTTTTTTAAGAAAGAAAAGGAGTGAAGGAGAGGAAGAAAGAGGAAGAAAAAGAGGGAGAGAAAACGGGAATGTAGCTTTATTCTAAAAATGGGTATTAATAATGGCCGATCAATATTTTGTGTATTTAAGGTGGAGAATGTATATTTTGTGTATTTAAAATGGAGAGCTCTATAAATATTTTTTGAGCTTACTTGTTCCGGATCTGAGTTCAAGTCCTGGATATCCTTATTAATTTTCTGTCTAGTTGAGTCTAAATCTCTTTATGAGTCTTATGTATCTGGGTGTTAGGATCGTTAGCATTGATCCTTTTACCAGTATATCTTTGTTGCTTTGAAATCTATTTTATCAGATGCGAGAATTGCAACTCCTGCTGTTTATTTATTTATTTATTTTGCTCTCCATTTCGTTGGTAAATCTTTCTCCATCCCTTTGTTTTAAGTCTTTGTGTATCTTTGGATGTGAAATGGGTCCGGATGTAGCATACCGTTAGGTTTTGGCTGTATCTTTTGATTGGGGGATTTAGTCGACTTAAATTTAGGATGACTGCCATTTGATGTTAACTGGCTACTTTATCCATTCGTTGATGTAAATTCTTTATGTTGATGCTCTTTACTTTTTGGTATATTTTTAGAAAGGCTGATACTGGTTGCTCTTTTTTCTCTTGGCGCATATACTCTGAAACCTGACTTTTCAGCTTCTTTGTGATGACACAGGATGCTGCCTGGGGTTCTCGGTTTCCACCCTTCATACTGCAACACGGCATTCCCCAGCATCTGTCCCCTTCACCCTGGCGCACGTCACTATCTGGGCTTCACAAATGTGATCCCATGGCTGTGTGGCCTTCTGGGCTTCAGTGCACCCGGCGTGGTGATCGGGAGTGAGGACTCCATGAGATCCTGCCTCCCATGCCCTGGCCCAGCACTGCCCCTCCTGTGGACCCTAGCCCCAGCCCTGACGGGTGGCAGCCGGCGTCAGAGGTCAAGAGCCAGGACTCTGGCACCGGAGGGCCTGGATCCAATCCCAACTCTACTGTCCACGTCTGTGTGCCCTTGGGCAAGTCACTCTCCCTCCCTAATTCACAATCGTTCGTGTGAAACCCTTGAGGCCTGATGCGTTTTGGCATTCTGATATTAGAAACGTAATAACAGCATAGATTTTATAACATTTTAGTGGTCTTGAAACATGGGAATTTCTAGAATGAAATGTTTGGATAGTCACGCGTGGGATCAATAAAAGCTTTAAATAGTTTCACATTGGGCACAGTGGCTCACACCAGTAATCCCAGCACTTTGGAAGGCCAAGGTGGGTAGATCACCTGAGGTGAGGAGGACCAAGGTGGGTAGATCACCTGAGGTCAGGAGTTCAAGACCAGCCTGGCCAACACGACGAAACTCCATCTCTACTGAAAATGCAAAAAATTAGCCAAGCGTGGTGATGCATGCCTGTAATCCCAGCTACTCAGGAGGTTGAGGCAGGAGAATCGCTTGAACCTGGGAGGCAGAGGTTGCAGTGAGCCAAGATCATGCCTCTGCAGTCCAGCCTGGGCAACAGAGTAAGACTCCACCTCAAAATAAATAAATGGCTTCACGTGAGTTCTGATCGGGTTTTGCCGCCAAGTGGGATTTGGTATCAAAGTTTGGAAAAATCTGGTTGTTGGCGCCTTATGAATTTTGGAATTGAAGTATTAAATAAGGATGGGTAATAGGCCTATCTCACAGGACAGTTTGGAGGATTCAATGAGTTATTACCCACAAAGCACTCAGAACACTGTCTGGCACCAGAGATGTGTTCAGTGCGCATTAGTTGCTAGTATTCGTATTTTTATTTTTTTATCTATTTATTTATTTTGGGGATGGTGTCCCCCTGTGTCATACAGCCTGGAGTGCAGTGGCTTGATCACAGTTCACTGCAGCCTTGACCTCCTGGGCTCAAGCGATCTTTCACCTCAGCCCCTTGAACAGCTGGGAACACAGGTGCACACCACCACACGGGGCTAATTTTTGTATTTGTTTGTAGAGACGGGGGTCTTGCATTGTTGACCAGGCTGGTCTTCAACTCCTGGGCTCAAGCGATCCTCCCACCTCAGGCTTCCAAAGTGCTGGGATTACAGGTGTGAGCCACTGTGCCCAGCCGTTTTTTGTTTTTCATTTTTAAAACTATAGTGGCTGGCGAGGTGGCTCACACCTGTAATATCCCAGCATTTTGGGAGGCCAAGGCAGGTGGATCACAAGGTCAGGGGTTCAAGACCAGCCTGGTCAACATGGTGAAACCCTGTCTCTACTAAATACAAAATACAAAATTAGCCAGGCATGGTGGCACATACCTGTAATCCCAGCTTCTTGGGAGACTGAGGCAGGAGAATCGCTGGAACCCGGGAGGCAGAGGTTGCAGTGAGCTGAGATCATGCCACTGCACTCCAGCCTGGGTTACAGAGCAGGACTCTGTCTCTAAAATAAAATAAAACAATGTATCACTGGCTTGGAATGAAATATTCCCATTCTAAATGTAGTTTGGGGAGTCCTGACAGTCACCTTCTGTCATGTAACCACCACCCCAATGTAGCACGTCAGTCACCCCAGAAAGCTCTCTCACGCCCTTCCCTGTCTGCCCCAGACACACCACCCACCCACACACTCAGAGATGTCCACTTAGAACGCCAGAGCACGGTGTGGACGGATCCACGGCACCGGCTCCTTGGTGTTCGGCTTCTTTGCTCAGAAGCCAAACTGATGACCCCCAAGAGATTCATCCAGGGGGTCATCAGTAGCCAGGTCCCTTTCATGGCTGAGGCGCAGCGTCCATTGCGCGGCCACCTCTGGCAGTGTTTGCCCATTCACCTGCTCGTGAGCATTTGGGCCGTCTCCAGCTTAGGCAGTCCCAAGGGAGAACTGCTGTGGAACACCCACGTGGAAGCTGTTGCATGGACATCTGCCTTCATTTCTCTTGAGGAAATATCCAGGAATGGAATAGCCGGGTCAGACAGTAACTCCAGTTTTAACTTTTTTTTTCAAGATTTTTTTCCTCCTCAATCCCAGAATTACTGTTTTTATATTTCTTGTTAAATTATTTTTTGTAGAGACAAGGTCTCGCAATGTTGCCCAGACCTCAAGCTCCTGGGCCCAAGTGATCCTCTCACCTCTGTCTCTCAAAGTACTGGGATTACAGACATGAGCCACTGTGCCTGGCCCCCAAAATTCTTTTCTTTTCTCTTTTTTTTGAGACAGAATCTCACTCTGTCACCCAGACTGGAGTGCAGTGTCACAATCTCAGCTCACTGCAACCTCCGCCTCCTGGGTTCAAGTGATCCTTCTGCCTCAGCCTCCTGAGTAGCTGAGACTACAGGAACACACCACCACGCCTGGCTAATTTTTGTATTTTTAGTACAGGCAGGGTTTCACCATGTTGGCCAGGATGGTCTCAAACTCCTGACCTCATGATCCACCTGCCTTGGCCTCCCAAAGTGCTGGGATTACAGGCATGAGACACCACACCTGGCCTTGAATTCAGTTTTCGCTTTATAAGAGACTAGCTCTTTTCCTTGTTTTTTCTTTTCTTTTTTTTTTTTTTTTTTTTGAGACGGAGTTTCGCTCTTGTTACCCAGGCTGGAGTGCAATGGCGCGACCTCGGCTCACCGCAACCTCCGCCTCCTGGGTTCAGGCAATTCTCCTGCCTCAGCCTCCTGAGTAGCTGGGATTACAGGCACGCGCCACCGTGCCCAGCTAATTTTTTGTATCTTTAGTAGAGACGGGGTTTCACCATGTTGACCAGGGTGGTCTCGATCTCTTGACCTCGTGATCCACCCGCCTCGGCCTCCCAAAGTGCTGGGATTACAGGCTTGAGCCACTGCGCCCGGCCTGTTTTTTCTTTTTTAAGACAGAGTTTTACTTTGTTGACCACCCAGGCTGGAGTGCAGTGACATGATCTGGGCTCACTGCAGCCTTCACTTTCCAGGCTCCTGCAGTCCCGCCACCTCAGCCTCCCTAGCAGCTGGGACAGCAGGCATGTGCCACTGCACCTGGCTAATTTTTGTATTTTTATTTTTGTGTAGATAAGGTCTATGCTATGTTACCCAGGCTGATCTTGATTTCCTGGGCTCCGGTGATCTATTCACCTCCGCCTTGCAAAGTGCTGGGATTACAGGCATGAGCCACCCCCGTGCCCAGTCCCCCAAAATTCTTGGATCCAGTTCTTTTGTTTGTTTTTACACAGAGTCTTGCTCTGTTGCCCAGGCTGGAGTGAAGTGACACTATCTCGGTTAACTACAACCTCTGCCTCCTGAGTAGCTCCTGGGATTACAGGCATGTGCCACCACACCTGGCTCATTTTTATGTTTTTAGTAGAGACAGGGTTTCACCATATTGGTCAGCCTGGTATTGAACTCCTGACCTCAGATGATCCACCTGCCTCGGCCTCCCAAAGTGCTGGGATCACAGGCATGAGTCACCACACCCAGCCTTGACTCCAGCTTTCACTTTATAAGAAACTCATCAAACCATGTTGCAATGTGGTCACACCGTCTCCTGCTCCCACCAGCACAGCACAGGAGATCCAGCGACCCGACCCCACCCGTGCCCGGGACCTTGGTGATCCCCCCACGGCCCCCGTCAGTGTCTCCATGACTGATCTGTGTCTCCCTCTCCCCAGGTGATCCGGACGGACACGTTCAAGCACCTGCGGCACCTGGAGATTCTGCAGCTGAGCAAGAACCTGGTGCGCAAGATCGAGGTGGGCGCCTTCAACGGGCTGCCCAGCCTCAACACACTGGAGCTGTTTGACAACCGGCTGACCACGGTGCCCACGCAGGCCTTCGAGTACCTGTCCAAGCTGCGGGAGCTCTGGCTGCGCAACAACCCCATCGAGAGCATCCCCTCTTACGCCTTCAACCGCGTGCCCTCGCTGCGGCGCCTGGACCTGGGCGAGCTCAAGCGTCTGGAGTACATCTCCGAGGCGGCCTTCGAGGGGCTGGTCAACCTGCGCTACCTCAACCTGGGCATGTGCAACCTCAAGGACATCCCCAACCTGACGGCCCTGGTGCGCCTGGAGGAGCTGGAGCTGTCGGGCAACCGGCTGGACCTGATCCGCCCAGGCTCCTTCCAGGGTCTCACCAGCCTGCGCAAGCTGTGGCTCATGCACGCCCAGGTGGCCACCATCGAGCGCAACGCCTTCGACGACCTCAAGTCGCTGGAGGAGCTCAACCTGTCCCATAACAACCTGATGTCGCTGCCCCACGACCTCTTCACGCCCCTGCACCGCCTCGAGCGCGTGCACCTCAACCACAACCCCTGGCACTGCAACTGCGACGTGCTCTGGCTGAGCTGGTGGCTCAAGGAGACGGTGCCCAGCAATACCACGTGCTGCGCGCGCTGCCACGCACCCGCCGGTCTCAAGGGCCGCTACATCGGGGAGCTGGACCAGTCGCACTTCACCTGCTACGCGCCCGTCATCGTGGAGCCGCCCACGGACCTCAACGTCACCGAGGGCATGGCCGCCGAGCTCAAATGCCGCACGGGCACCTCCATGACCTCCGTCAACTGGCTGACGCCCAATGGCACCCTCATGACCCACGGCTCCTACCGCGTGCGCATCTCCGTCCTGCATGACGGCACGCTCAACTTTACCAACGTCACCGTGCAGGACACGGGCCAGTACACGTGCATGGTGACGAACTCGGCTGGCAACACCACCGCCTCAGCCACGCTCAACGTCTCGGCCGTGGACCCGGTGGCGGCCGGGGGCACCGGCGGGGGCGGCCCTGGGGGCGGTGGTGGTGTCGGAGGGGGCAGTGGCGGCTACACCTACTTCACCACGGTGACTGTGGAGACCCTGGAGACGCAGCCCGGAGAGGAGGCCCTGCAGCCGCGGGGGACCGAAAAGGAACCGCCAGGGCCCACGACAGACGGTGTCTGGGGCGGGGGCCGGCCGGGGGACGCAGCAGGCCCGGCCTCATCGTCCACCACGGCACCGGCCCCGCGCTCCTCGAGGCCGACGGAGAAGGCGTTCACGGTGCCCATCACGGATGTGACGGAGAACGCCCTCAAGGACCTGGACGATGTCATGAAGACCACCAAGATCATCATTGGCTGCTTCGTGGCCATCACATTCATGGCCGCGGTGATGCTCGTGGCCTTCTACAAGCTGCGCAAGCAGCACCAGCTCCACAAGCACCACGGGCCCACGCGCACCGTGGAGATCATCAATGTGGAGGACGAGCTGCCCGCCGCCTCGGCTGTGTCCGTGGCCGCCGCGGCTGCTGTGGCCGGTGGGGGTGGCGTGGGCGGGGACAGCCACCTGGCCCTGCCCGCCCTGGAGCGAGACCACCTCAACCACCACCACTATGTGGCTGCCGCCTTCAAGGCGCACTACAGCAGCAACCCCAGCGGCGGGGGCTGCGGGGGGAAGGGCCCGCCCGGCCTCAACTCCATCCACGAACCTCTGCTCTTCAAGAGCGGCTCCAAGGAGAACGTGCAAGAGACGCAGATCTGAGGCCGCGGGGCCGGACGGGTGAGGGGCGCGGAGCCCCCACCCTGGTCCCAGCCCCACCGGGACCCCTCCTTCCCACAGCCCAGCACACCTTCTGGGACCACGCAGGGAATTGGGGAGAGGTGGCTTCCTGCCCCATCTGGGGCGCAGACCCCCAGTGAGGACAGGGTGGGGCTCCATAAGCGGAGTCTCCAGGGGTCCTCACCTCACCCCCGCTGATCCCTGGCGACGGGAGGGGACATGGGATCCAGAAGTGGCCCGAGTTCTCCTCACTTCCTCCTCGCTCTCCCGACTGTTCCCAGCCCGACGCCTTCCAGGGGAGAGAGGAGATTTTTCCAGGGGTGCCCTTTCCCCTCGGCCCCAGACACCCTCCTTTTACGGTTCAGTTTTTGCAGTTTGACGCCCGTCCCTCCCTCCCACTCCTCCGCCCTTCGAAACTGAAAAGATGGACGTGTCGCCAGAGCTCCTGCACCCTGGCCCGTCCCTCCTGGCCGGCAGTCCCTGTCGTCGGCAGGGTGGGGGTGGCAGCCTCCACCCGCCCCAGCCCCACCTGCCCCACAGACATTTTTGATACTGAAGGGAGGTTTGCGTCAACGACTACCTGCTCTGTAATTACTTTAAAAAAAAAAACATGGAAAAAGTAAAAAAATATTTTTTTTGGTCATGAAAGCATGGAGGAGAGAAAGCAAAGTGAATGTGGGTGGGGGCGGGGGAGCGGCTGGAGACGCACCCGAAGACCCGCCAGAGGGTGAGTGCGGGGCACCTCCTGGTGGTCTTAGGCCCCTTAGGCTTCACCCTGGAGACCCCAGGGACGGTCTGATTCCTTCCCCTCACCCCTAACGCTGCCACACCACAGCCAAATCTAAGGCAGGGGCTTAGAACAAAGGAAATCTGCCATCCCACAGTCCTGGAGGCTGGAAGGGACGGAGGGCACAGGAGGGCCGGGCTCTCTCCCATCCCACAGTCCTGGAGGCTGGAAGGGACGGAGGGCACAGGAGGGCCGGGCTCTCTCCCATCCCACAGTCCTGGAGGCTGGAAGGGACGGAGGGCACAGGAGGGCCGGGCTCTCTCCCATCCCACAGTCCTGGAGGCTGGAAGGGATGGAGGGCACAGGAGGGCCAGGCTCTCTCCCATCCCACAGTCCTGGAGGCTGGAAGGGACGGAGGGCACAGGAGGGCCGGGCTCTCTCCCATCCCACAGTCCTGGAGGCTGGAAGGGACGGAGGCACAGGAGGCCGGGCTCTCTCCCATTCCACAGTCCTGGAGGCTGGAAGGGACGGAGGCACAGGAGGCCGGGCTCTCTCCCATCCCACAGTCCTGGAGGCTGGAAGGGACGGAGGGCACAGGAGGCCGGGCTCTCTCTGAAACCTGTGGGCCTCTGGTCGGGGTGGGGAAGAGCTTCCTGCTTCGCCAGCTGCTGGTGGCCCCAGGCTGTCCTGGCTGGTGGCCGGATCACATCACCCCAGTTTTCCAGGCCTGTCCTTGTAGGCTTCCAGCTCTTCCCTCTCTGTATGCGACTGTGTCCAACTCCCCCGTTGTTGTTGTTGTTGTTGTTGTTTGTTTGTTTGTTTGTTTTTGAGTTGGAGTTTCGCTCTTGTTACCCAGGCTGGAGTGCAACAACCTCCGCCTCCTGGGTTCAGGCAATTCTCCTGCCTCAGCCTCCTGAGTAGCTGGGATTACAGGCACGCGCCACCATGCCCAGCTAATTTTTTGTATTTTTAGTAGAGACGGGGTTTCACCATGTTGACCAGGATGGTCTCGATCTCTTGACCTCGTGATCCACCCACCTCGGCCTCCCAAAGTGCTGGGATTACAGGCTTGAGCCACCGCGCCCGGGCTCTTTTTTTTTTTTTTTTTTTTTTTTTTAGTGCAGCAATACGATCTCAGCTCACTGCAACTTCTGCCTCCCAGGTTCAAGTGAATCTTCTGCCTCAGCCTCCCAAGTAGCTGGGATTACAGGTGCCCACCACCATGCCTGGCTAATTTTTGTATTTTTAGTAGAGACAGGGTTTTGCCATGTTGGCCAGGCTGGTCTCGAACTCCTGACCTCAAGTGATCCACTTGCCTTGGCCTCCCAAAGTGCTGGGATTACAGGTGTGAGCCACCACTGCCTGCCTAACTTCCCCTTTTACAAGGACAGAGATTGGACTGGACCAGGCGCCCACACCTCCAGTATAACCTCCGCTCCATCCTTAGCAAAAACTCAAATTGCCAAACAAGGTCCTGTTCTGAGGTCAGGATTTCTGCACTTCCCTTTCGGGGTGACAGTTCAGCTCATGACAGGGCCTAATCCAGAGCATGTGTCTCCACTGCCGACCCCCTCAGGGCTCTGGAGGAGGGGGTGGTGAAGGCAAGGGAGGCTGAGTTGGGTGGGGGAGAGGGAGGCTGGGGCTGCGGCCTCTGGGGCACAGGAGCTGTATTTCTGGCTTGTTTAGTGGGAGGATGGCGGGACAGATTGGGTGGGCCTGGGGAGGCAGGGGCATCACGGTGCCGCCCAGAAAGTAAGGGACAGAGCCCTCAGAGGGCAGGGAGAAAACAGTGGGTGGAGTGGGGGGCTGCCGGCACAGTGGGCAGCTGTTGGGTGGGTGGGGGGACAGGTTGATAATGTCTCTGTAGGGGGGGGTTGAAGTGCCTGAGTTGCAGCCTCGGGAGGCTGGGGATGGCCAGAGCTGCCATCGCACACTGCTGCAGGAGGCAGCGGGAGTGCCAGACCCACACTGTGCCTTTCCACACTGAGGGGGTCTTGGGGACACACAGCCCCGTGCTCAGCACCCTTCTCCCCTCATGGGGGCCCAACCTATACCCTGTACATGGCAGCTGTGGGCACTGCGGGACACTCAGGCCCCAGGAGGAGTCGGAAGGTGGGGATGGTGGAGACTTCCACTATGAGGCCCCCTGGCCCCTGCCCCCTTCCTGGCTTTCTACACTTAGGCATCTTATCTCCCCACACCCAGAGCTCCTGGCTCTGAAAGCCAATTCCTCCCTTATCAGCAGCGGCAGCCTCTGGGCTCCACGTCGGGGTCCCAGGTCCTCTCTGTCTGTGCCTGTCTCCTCTCTCCACTTGTCAGCCTGGGGCTCTCGCCACCCAGTGCCCACCCCCCACCCCATGCTCCCTTTCACGCTCTCTTTCTCTCCAGCCTCCTTCCAGCGCCAGTCCTGGTTGCTATGGAAACACTGCAGCGGGTACCAGGTGGTGGCTGGGGGCAGGGAGCCTGCACTGCCGCAGCCTGCGCCATTTCCGATGCCAGGCACCCTCAAGGCACAGTGGCTGGGGCTCATGGTGGGGGCGCTTGGCCTCTCCAGGCCTCACAGGCTTCTCCTGGGCTGATGCGAGCTGGGGAGCGGGAGGGATGGACGTGGGAGTAAGAATGTCACATGGAAGGCAGCTGGTGGCACAATGGGGGACAGAGTGAAAGGTGGCAAGTCAAGGTGAACTGAAGGGTGATTGGAACCGAGGGAGGCTGCGGATGGGGGTGGAGGCTTTGTGAAGGGGACCCATGCTGCAGGGCTAAGGAGGCTGGGCCTGCTAAGGCAAGGGCACCTCGAGGAGAAGCCACAACCGGGGCTCCCACTGCCTGTGGGAGGGCTGGGGGCACAGCAAGGCTGAAGCTTCCCTCAGACCTTGGCCACTTGAAAACAAGGAGGGGAACTGAGCGCAAGGGGACAGACAGAGCCCAGATCCCTGTCACCATCTCTTCTCCCCACCCAAAGCAAGATGCAGTTTCCATGACAACCTGGCCGGCCAGAGATGGGGGCAGGGGACTGCAGAGGAAATTTTCCACATCAGCAGAGAGCAAGGAGGGTGTGCTTTGGAGAAAAAGGGGCACGCAGGGCTCCCAGAACCCCCGGTCACCATGCTCACCGCACCAGGCCCGGGAAAGTGGTCAGAGCGCAGAGAAGGATTCCCGCCTCCACTACAGCAGACCCACACCCCCACCCCGGGTCTGCAGGGAAGGGAGAGAGCTGAGCCCAGAGGCTCAAGGGTCAGATGTCCAAAGAGCAGCAGCTGCCCAGCCTCGTGCGGGGGCGGCGAGCAGTCCAGGGAGCCCAGCCTCGTGCGGGGGTGGTGAGCAGTCCAGGGAATCCAGCCTCGTGGGGCGGGTGGTGAGCAGTCCAGGGAGCCCAGCCTCGTGCAGGGTGCAGCGAGCAGTCCGGGGAGCCCAGGCCACAGACCACCACACTGAGTCCAGAGAGCCCGGGCCACAGACCACCACACTCAGGGCCATGGCCGACAGGGGCCCACGGAGGGTGGGCGTGGTGGGCTACGGCCGCCTCGGTGAGTCCCTGACCATCTTGGGCCTCGTTCCTAAAGCCCCCAAGGCTCTCTGCCCTCCACAAACACTCTGTCTCTGTCTGCCCCTGGCTGTGTCTCTGGGTCTATCCACCACACCCCACCCTGGGTCTCTGTCTTTTTCTCCATCTGTCCCCTTCTCTCTGGCCCTCTGTCTACCCCACTGGGTCTCTGCCCCTGCCTCTGTCTCTGTCTCTATCTCCCTGATCTCTGGGGTCTGTCCCCACGTGTTCTCCCTCTCTCTCTCTCTCTCTCTCTCTCTCTCTCTGTCTCTCTGGGTCTCTTTCCTCCCCTCCTCTCCCTCTGGGTCTCTGTCCGCTTCTCATTGGGTCTGTCTCCCTCTCTCTCTGGGTCTCTGTTCTCCCCCCGCCCACCGCCGGGTCTCTGTCCCCTTCTCTTTGAGTCTCTGTCCCCGCCTCCTTTCTCTCTGGGCCTCTGTGACCCTCTCTCTGGGGCTCTGTCCCCTTCTCTCTGGGTCTCTAGTCCTCTCCTTTCCCTCTCCCCAGGACAGTCCCTCGTCTCCCGCCTGTTGACTCAGGGACCAGAACTTGGCTTAGAACTTGTTTTCGTCTGGAATCGTGACCCAGGACAAATGGCAGGGAGTGTGCCCCCTTCCCTGCAGCTCCAGAACCTTGCTGCCCTTGGGGAAAGGTCAGTGACCTTGCCATGGGAGAGTGGAGCTCTCTGAAGCTCCTGTCCTGGCCCCCTCAGCCGCTGTGTGATTGGGGCTCAATCACTCAGGGGATCCCTGAACCTCTGGGCCTTGGTTCATGCAAATGTGAAACAGGATGAGCCCATTCATCGCATTTTGCCTCCCAGGCCAGGGAGAAGAGGGCAACCCTTAGTAGACTTGAGAGAATCTTGGAGAGAAGAGGCCTAATACCTCTCCAAGACCCTCTGCCCTCTTTCCCCTCTCCCAGGCACCCTGATCTGGTTGTGGAAGTGGCCCATCCCAAAATAATCCATGAATCTGGGGCACAAATCCTGCGCCATGCCAATCTCCTGGTAAGCCCCACCCCAACCATTCACACAGAGCCCTCCCCCTTGTGTCTTAGTCTTACCCTACCCTAAAGTAGAGATCCTTCTCTGACCTCAACCCTCCCTCCTTCGTGCACCCCAGGTGGGGTCCCCCTCAGCCCTAGGTGACCAGACCACAGAGCGGCAGCTCTTGGAGGCCTCGAACCACTGGAACCATGCCGTGTTTGTGGCCCGAGGGGCTCTGTGGGGCACTGAGGACATCAGGAGATTGGATGCAGCTGGGGGCCTCCAGGTTCGGGTCTGCTGGTCTCCCGAGGAACCGGAGGGGGCCTGCCAAGACCCTACTCCCCCTGACCCGGGCTCTTGCTTCCAGAGCCTGCGTGTCACCATGGCCACACACCCCGATGGCTTCCGGCTGGAGGGACCCCTGGCTGCAGCCCACAGCACCGGGCATCGCACTGTGCTCTATGAAGGCCCTGTCCGTGGACTCTGCCCCTTTGCCCCCCGAAACTCCAACACCATGGCGGCCGCTGCCCTGGCTGCCCCCAGCCTGGGCTTCGATGGGGTGATTGGGGTGCTTGTGGCTGATCTCAGGTGAGCAGAGCTGAGCAGGGGGTTGGGCCAAGTCCAGGGTAACCAGACTGACCGCCCTGCTTGCCCCAGCCTCACGGACATGCACGTGGTGGATGTGGAGCTGAGCGGACCCGCGGGCCCAACGGGCCGAAGCTTTGCTGTGCACACCCGCAGAGAGAACCCTGCAGAGCCAGGGGCGGTCACCGGCTCTGCCACCGTCACGGCCTTCTGGTGGAGCCTCCTGGGTGCGGCCAGGCCCCGCTCCCCCAGCCCTGGGCTCCTGTGTCTGCAGAGCGTGGGGTCCCAGGCTCTGGCTAGTTCTGCAGTTCTGGTTCTGTCCTTGTTGACCTTCACTTCCGACCTTTATTTCCTTAACCTTCTCTCTCCACGACTTTGAATCCTGGCACTGTAGATGTCTCCATCTCTGTCCATGTCTCCTGAGTCTGTGCCCGCCTCTGTCTGGGACTCTCCACCGCCGCCCTGGCCTGTCCCTTCCTCTCACCACTGCCTCCCCCAGGCGTCTGTCTCATCTCTCTCCTCTCTCAGTAGTTCATTCCCCTCTCTCCCCGCAGCCTGCTGCCAGCTCCCCTCTAGGCCGGGGATCCATCTCTGCTGAGAAGCCTCCTCCCTCCCGAGACGAGATCATTTGACTGGCCTCCCACTCCTGCCCTGCTCCACTTCCCCAGGATCTCCCTTCTAACTCAGTAAAGATCACAGATGCCCGCCTTTCCGCCGCCTGGCGTCTCTGGTCCTGTTTCCCTTGTGTGACGTCACGCTGCGTCTACGCACCGCGCAGGACGCCATCACAAGGGGCTAGCACCCGCGAGAGCGCGGAGCCAGGAAGCTATCGCGAGAGCCTACCCACTATATTTCCCAGAATATCTGCGCGGCAGTGGGCGTGGCCGTACGCGAGGGAATGGCCTCTAAGGCGCACTTCCGGGACTTGCCGCGGGGCCCGACGAAAGTTGCAGTGCGGCGTTTTCTGGGCCAGACAGCGGACTTCAGGGCCACGCGCCCTGGACGTTCCTTGTGGAGCAAGCGTCCCGCGGGGACCCACGGGAGTAGCAGTCCGGCGTGCGGGGACCGCCGGGAGCTGTAGTCCGTCCCGCCTGCCCAGTCAGCGCGGTGCTGCCCGCCCCGCACTGGGAGCCCAGAGCCGCCGCCCAGGAGGGGGATGCGGAAGCCCCTGGCTCGGTGGAGTGGAGAGGCTGGCGGGGTGAGGGGCGTTGCCAAGCAAAGGGCGAGCGCCGCGGTTGGGCTGCGGGTCGGTGAAGGGCTCCATTCCTTGGTGTCCGGGGACGGGGCCTGGTTGCCGGGAGATGGGAAGAGCAACTCCTGTTGCTTAGTGACTGGGGAGAGGGCCCCCCCACCCGTTGCCAAGTGACAAGAGCAGAGAGCCTCGCTGCTTCCTGACCGGGGAAGGGAGTCTTCTGTTGCTAGGAGACCAGAGGGGACCCTATTACCTAGAGACAGAGGAGGAGGACCCTCTATTGCTAGGTGCTGGGAGGACAGACTGTTACCTAGTGCGGTGGGAAGGGGGCTGTGTTGCTAGGTAACCACAGAGCGCCCCGGTTACCTAGGGACAGGGAAGGAGGGTTCCTCTGTTGCTAGGTGACCATGATAGGGACCCTGTTACTTAGAGACGTGGTGGGGGTGGTTCTCTGTTGCTAAGGGAGCTGAAGAGACAGGCTTTTTCGTAGGAATAGGAATAGGGGATGGAGGGACGTGTACTGCCAGGAGACTGCCAGGGAGCCGGATCAGGGGCCCAGGGTCCACCCGGACTACCCTAGCCCCAGCTCAATCAATGGCGATGCCCCAAAGGCCTGCTGGGAGGTTGAACTTCTAGATACCGGGCCCCTGAGGACCTTCTCCCCCTCCCAACCCCCAGCAGGAGCCAAGGGCGGCATGTCCCAGGCCCCGGGAGCACAGCCGAGTCCGCCCTCTGTGTACCACGAACGGCAGCGCCTGGAGCTGTGTGCCGTCCACGCCCTCAACAACGTTCTGCAGCAGCAGCTTTTTAGCCAGGAGGCTGCCGATGAGATCTGCAAGAGGTGACCGCCACCACCCCAGCCCCTGGAGCAGCAGGCAGGCGCACTGAGCCTGGGGGCTTTCTTCTGCCCCTACCCTGCTCACTTGCCTAAGCTAGACACTGGGGAGATGTTGCCTCCTGTGCCTGTCTGTCCCTGTGGCTTCAGCCCCGGCCAGGCCTCAATCCAGTGGTTCTTTGGAGACAAAGTCTTGCTGTGCTGCTTGGCTGGCCTCGAGCTCCCAAGCTTAAGTGATCCTCCCACCTCAGCCTTCCCTGTAGCTGTGATTACAGGCTCACCCAGCTTCAGGGTCTCTTATCTGGGCCCTGTCACAGCTCTCCAGTCCATCCTAAACATGCCCGCCCTGCTCAGGGCCCTCCTCATAGCAGAGGCTGAGCCTGCCTCTGCAGCTTCAGCCCTCATGACTCCCTCAAACCAGACTTCACTCCACTCCCTTGGAGGCCCCACTTTGTGGCCTCTGGGCCTCCAAGTACTTCTTTCCGCCTGGCGTGGCTGCCTTCCCTGCCAGCCTCGAACGTTCCTCTTCACTATTCACCATGTCAAACATCACTCTTTAGCCGGGCATGGTGGCTCACGCCTGGAATCCCAGCACTTTGGGAGGCCGAGGTGGGTGGATCACTTAAGGTCAGGAGTTTGAGATCGCCCTGGCCAACAGGGTGAAACCCTGTCTCTACTAAAAAATTTTAAAAAATTAGCTGGGCATGGTGGCACACGCCTGTAGTCCCAGCTACTCTGGAGAATTGCTTGAACCTGGGAGACAGAGGTTTCAGTGAGCCAGGCAACAGAGCAAGACCCTGTCTCAAACAAACATATGCCTTTATCATCTCACTCCCTCCTCTCTGTCCCCACATCCCTGGCCCTAGCTCAGGCCTGACCCTCTCCTGCCCAGCCCGCCCGTGACCTCCAGTCTGTCCCCTCCCTCAGTCCCCACATGACGCTAGAGGGTCTTTCCACACCCAGAGATAGCCCTGCCTCCTCTGCCCCTTGCTCGAAGCCTCCTTCGGCTCCCGGATATCCTGAGTCTCAGACTGATTATTATGGGGTATATTCATCTCTGTCATTCAGAACAAGGACCCATCAGCTCTTTCATGCCAAAGCCATGCTGGAGACCCTGAGATGACTGATACACGAGTGCTGGCCTGAGGGAGGCGAGGGAAACACACACACAGGAGCCTTTTCCTCCCCTGCCCTGCTCTCCCAGGGCCCAGATAGGGAACAGATGTGGAGCTGTTCAGAGGCAGGGCCCAAAGATGCAAGTTTGGCCGGCAGAAGAGCCTTCTTGGGCGGGGGGTGCCCCACAGGGGATGTGGGCAGGGACAGGGCCAGGAAGAAGGGGGCTGAGGCCCTGATGTGAGGCCACCAGGTCCAGACCACACAGGACCTCGTGGGACTCTGTCCTGGGGGAAATGAGGCAGCAGAGTGGGCTGTGAGCAGGGGAAGGGCAGGGCTGCCCCGTGAGGGGAACAGGCAGTGTTCAGTCAGGGTGATTCGGGCAGCTGTCATCATTGAGGTGCTCAGGTCACTGGGGCAGCCCAGAGAGGACCTTGACCCAGCCTGGAGGTCAGGAGGCTCCTCTCAGAGGATGTGACATCTGAGGTGGATCTTGATGGACAGAGGAAGGGACTGGCCAAGAGATGGGGACTTTGTCCAGGGGCGCTGGGGAGCCATGGGAGGCCTGTGAGCAGGGGAGGCCCAGAGCCTCCGGGAAATGGACTGGAGGGAGAGACTGGGGGCTGGGGAAGGAGACAAAGACTTTCTGGGGCCTTGTGGACAGGGCAGAGTCAGGGCTGGAGAGACGGGACTTGAGGGTGGATGAGTTGTGGGGTCTGAAGCGGGGAGAGTCAAAGACCGAGGCAGCTTGTGGCTCCTGGGACCTCCATTTTGTGGGGTGGCCTTTCCAGGGGTTCCCCAACTCAGCTCTGGCCACCCCCACTACCAGGTTGGCCCCAGACTCCCGGCTGAACCCTCATCGCAGCCTCCTGGGCACCGGCAACTATGACGTCAACGTGATCATGGCCGCTCTGCAGGGGCTGGGCCTGGCCGCCGTGTGGTGGGACAGGCGGAGGTAGGCCCCAGAGCAGCACACCACGTGTGGGGAGGCAAGGAGGGAAATGCGGCTGGGGGAGGGCCATGGATGTGGGAAGACTGGCGCTGGCTGGTTGGTGGGGGAGATCAGGTGGTCGATGGGCTGAGATGCTGGGTAAATGCTGCGTGGGCGGTTGGATGTGTTGGATGAGGGGGTATGAAGGGATGGGTGTTCGTGGGCAGTGGACAGCAGACAGGAGGCTGGGGAGTTGGGTAGATGAATGGAGGTTTTGATGGCTGGCTGGCCAGTGGCTGGTGGATCGGGGTAGACCGATGGCAGAGTGGGTGAGGAGTCGGGGGTGTGGCGGGCTGCTGTTGGGAGGTGGCTGGCTGCATGGGTGGGGAGCAGTAGATGGCTAGCTGAATGGTGATGGTGGTGGGTGGCTGGTGGGGAGGTGGGGTGGGTGTGTGTGAGGGATGGAAAGTGGGTGCATAGATGGGGGTGAGTGTATGAATCGTCATTGGGAAGTTGGCTGGTGGCTGGGATCGGTGGGGTGGGCGGATCGTGGGTGGATCCTGGGTGGCTGTGTGAGGAGTGAAGTTGGTGCGTGGGTGGCTGGACAGATGGGGTGATGGTGGTTGGTGAAGGAAGATGTGAGTTGGGTGGGCGGTGGGTGGATGGGAGGTCTGGTTGGGAGTCTGCATGGGTGGGAGGTTTGTTTGAGTGGCCAGTGAACAGATGCGTGTCAGGAACCAGGGTGACTGATTAAGGAACACCCCTGGCTGGGCTCAGGAGGCCCCCCACCGCCACCAGCCTGGGCCCCACATGCTCCCCAACATTTCAGCAGGTGGGCAGAGCAGGCCCTGATGGCGGTGTCCCCCCCTGCCCACACAGGCCCCTGTCCCAGCTGGCCCTGCCCCAGGTGCTGGGGCTGATCCTGAACCTGCCCTCGCCCGTGTCACTGGGGCTGCTGTCGCTGCCACTGCGGCGGCGGCACTGGGTGGCTCTGCGCCAGGTGGACGGCGTCTACTACAACCTGGACTCCAAGCTTCGGGCGCCCGAGGCCCTAGGGGACGAGGATGGAGTCAGGTGAGCCCCTCACAGGTGATTCCAAGACCACAGGCTTCATCCCGAAACCCCACTTCCTAGAGGGAATACCGCGGCTGGCCAAGCCTCAGTATCCCCATTTCTCCCACCCAGGGCCTTCCTGGCAGCTGCGCTGGCCCAGGGCCTGTGTGAGGTGCTGCTGGTGGTGACCAAGGAGGTGGAGGAGAAGGGCTGCTGGCTGCAGACAGACTGACCACAGCTGACCGTCGTACCCACGGCACGGTTCCTGCGCATCTTCCTCCTGTGTACACTGCATGCCTGGGAAAGGCCTGCATTCATGGACCCGGGGTAGGCCCATACCCTCCCACAGCCCTGCTCCCCACTGCCACTGCTGCCTCAATAAATCTGCTGATTTGCTGCTGGCCTGGCCTATGTCTGACTGCCCCGCCCTTCTGGGGCCCTTCCACTCAGTGACTTCCACTTATCTGAGAGGCCAGACACCCTGGTGGGTGGGGTGAGAGCCCAGGACCCCTCCTGGTTCTCCACCACCTCATGCCAGTTTCTCACTACTGG
The DNA here is from genome assembly GCA_031835075.1 of Saguinus oedipus. Classification (NCBI taxonomy): domain Eukaryota; kingdom Metazoa; phylum Chordata; class Mammalia; order Primates; family Cebidae; genus Saguinus; species Saguinus oedipus. The sequence goes on along the minus strand of CM063187.1, from coordinate 51,583,800 downwards.
GCCTCAGTTTCCTTATCAGGGACACAGCAGAAAACAACACAAGTCCATGCCCCCCGGGGCTCACAGCCCTCCCTTTCGGGAGAGAGGCCAGCAGCAAACAGACGAGTTCCATCTCCTGGTTCCACGGGGGTGACTGCTAAGGAGAGAGGGCTTTCTTCTTTATTTGAATGGATGGATGAATGGATTGAGGCAGGGTCTCACTCTGTCACCCAGACTGGAGTGCAGTGGGTCAGTCACAGTTCACTGCACCCTTGAACTCCTGGGCTCAAGTGATCCTCTCGCCTCAACCTCCCAAGTAGCTGGGACCACCACACCTGGCTGCTTTCTTCACATTTTTTTGTAGATATGGGATCTCACTCTTGTCCAGGCTGGTCTTGAACTCCTAACCTCCAGCAGTCCGCCTGGCTCACCTTCCCAACGTGCTGGGATTATAGGTGTGAGCCACCATGCCCGGGTTGACTTCTGGACTCTCGATTCTATTCCACTGATTGGTAGATGGGAGAACAGTGGCCCCAAAGCTGTGCACACCCTGGTCAGATGTGGTGGCCATGCCTGTAATCACAGTGCTTTGGGAGGCTGAGGCCCATAAGTATGAGACCAGCCTGGGCAACACAGGAAGACCCTGTCTCTATAAAAAAATTAAAAAATAAGTGGGATGTGAGGCTGGTGGCTCACATCTGTAACCCCAGCACTCTGGGAGGCCGAGGCAGGTGGATCACCTGAGGTCAAGAGTTCAAGACCAGCCTGGCCAACATGGTAAAACTCCATCTCTACTAAAAATACAAAAATTAGCCAGGTGTGGTAGTGAGCACCTGTAATCCCACCTACTCGGGAGGCTGAGGCAGGAGAATTACTAGAACCCAGGAAGCGGAGGCTGCAGTGAGCCAAGATCAAGCCACTGCACTCCAGCCTGGGTGACAGAGCGAGATTCTGTCTCAAAATAATAATAATAAATGTAATTTTTGAATGCCCTGTCCTGGTCCCCAGAGCCTGTGAACATGCTGTGTTACACAGTCAAGGGGAAGTGAGGGTGCAGGTGGGATTGAGGCTGCCAGCCAGCTGACCTTGAGACTGGGAGAGTGTCCTGGATCCCCTGTGGGCCCCGTGTCATCACAAGGGTCCCCACAGCGGAGGAGGGACACCTGTGCAGATGGGTGGAGTCCGTCCACCGTCCCAGCTTCCACCCAGTGGGAAGACCCAAGAGGACACCAAGCGTTCCTATCCCAGCTGTGGGGCTTGTACGGGGTCCCCACGGGGATCTTCAGGGACCAGAGGACAGAGAAGGAACTCCGGGACAAGCAGGTTGCATAAAATGGGCGAGAGACAAGACCAGCCACGGAAGACTGCAGAGGGCTCTGCAGAGGCTGGCGGCGCAGGGGAGGGCGCTCCAGAATTGGAAATTGCCCCATGAGACCTGGAATGCTGCGGCTGTTTATCACTGGGAGTTATTTGAGGAGGTGAGTTATTTGAGGAGGTGACGAAGGAGGAGGGTGGGTCCTGGCCAGGAACCCAACCAGGCAAGACCTCTGAGGACAGCCTGGAGCTGCGAGTAGGGAGGGGCAGGTCAGCTCTGGGTGCAGAGACCCCTCTGGGGCTGCAGGGACAGAATGGAGGGGGGGCTAGAGGCCAGGAGGCCCACGGGGAGGCTAGGAGGGGTCTAAAGGGTGAGGCAGGGCTCGAGCCAGGCCCCTGAGGGTGATGGAGAGGAGGGTCGGAGCCTGGGGGGCCCTGGGAGGTGAGGAGGCAGGAGTGAGTGGAAGGTGGCCAGGGGCCTGGCCAAACCCGGTGATACCCACTAGGCACCCAGAGAAGTGGGGGACTCAGGCTCAGGGAGGCAGGGGTTCCCCCACTTGGGGTGTCTCCCCTCCAGGAGCAAGCCCATGTGCCCCAGTGGGCAGTTCAGGCTGCCCGCGACAACCCAGCAAGGTGGAGCTGACACACCCCGTAGGACGCACTCGTAAAAGCCCTGGCCACGCAGGGAGCAGGGTGTGGCACGCTCTGGTCTGGAAGTTTTCCCGAGGTCAGAGGGCAGGCTGTAAGGTGAAAAGCCCGCAGCAGAGGGGAAGCTTCTGGGGGTTGTGGACACCCCAACTCCAGGGTGGCTGTAGGTTTGTCATATATAGCTTTTATCATTTTATGATACGTTCTGTCGATACCTAGTTTATTGAGAGTTTTTAGCATGAAGCGCTGTTGAATTTTATCGAAGGCCTTCTCTGCATCTATTGAGATAATCGTGCTTTTTGTCGTTGGTTCAGTTTATGTGACCGGTTACATTTATGGATTTGCGTCTGTTGAACCAGCCTTGCATCCCCGAGATGAAGCCTATTTGGTCGTGATGGATAAGCTTCTTGATGTGCTGTTGCAACCTGTTTGCATTTTATTGAAGATTTTTGCGTCGATGTTCATCATGGACATTGGCCTGAGTTTTCCTTTTTAGTTGAGTCTCTGTCTGGTTTTGGTATCAGGATGATGTCGGTCTCATAAAATGACTTAGGGAGGATTCCCTCGTTTTGTATTGTTTGATTCAGTTTCAGGAGGAATGGAACCAGCTCTTCTTTGTACGTCTGGTAGAATCAGGCTGTGAACCCGTCTGGACCTGGCCTTTCTTTGCTTGGTGGGCTACTGATTGCTGCCTCTACATCAGCCCTTGTTATTGGTCTATTCAGGGTTTCAGCTTCCTCCTGGTTTAGTCTTGGTAGAGTACAGGTGTCTGGGAATTTGTCCATTTCTTCCTGGTTTACTGGTTTATGTGAGTAGAGCTGTTGGTAGTGATCTCCAATGGTGTCTGTATTTCTGTGGGATCAGGGGTGATGTCCCCTTCATCGTTTTTTACTGCCTCTATTTGATTCTTCTCCCTTGTCATTTTTATTAAGCTGGCTAGCAGTCTGTCTCTCAGTCTCTCCTCAGCTCAGTCTCTCCCCTCTGTCTTTCTGTGTCTCTCCCCTTCTCCCTGGGCCCCTCCCTGCCACCCCGTGCCTGTTGCCTGTCCCATTGCAGGCCCCAGACAGCCTGGCGGGGGACTGAGTGTTGCTATTCTTGGCCTGAGTGGCAAGCAGGGCTGTGGCCCCCAGGGGTGTGCTGGGTTATGGCCAAATAAGGTCCGGAGTGAGGAGCCCAGGGAGGGGGAGTGGAGGGGGAGAGGGGCCACTGACCTCCTCCTGCTCCCACTCCCTCCTGCCCTAACCCCCACATTGTGGCAGGTGAGAGGGGGCAGGACAACCAGGTCATCACGCCAACTAAGCACTTACTGTCTGCCCCTCAGTGCAGAGCCCTATGCCCCCTCCACTGGGACCCCTCTTCTCACAGGAGTGCCTCGGGACTCAGAGGACCCCAGGGCGCCCAGCCAGGCCCATCCCACAGCTGAGGGGCCTGGGGTGCCCCTGTAGATGCCAGTGGCCTCTCAGCCACCCAGGCTGCAGGAGGGGAGAGGGAGGGGCTGTGGTCATGAGGCAGGTGCCAGGCAGGTGCAGGGGGAGGGGACAGCTGTCCCGCACCCCCTGGTGGTGACAGCTGCTGCCCGATTTAGCTCACAGAGCTGGGTCTGGCCAGATAAGGCGGTGGCGGGAGGGGCGGTCTCACCCCCAGGGCACCTCTTAAATCGCATGGTCGGGCCCAGGGTTCAGCCGCCACCGACGCCAGGTGAGAGGGGCTGCTCCTTCCTCGACCTCCCCAACGCAAGGCTCTTCGCGTCTTCTCCCTCTCTCTGTCTCCCTCTGTCTTCCCCTCTCTGTCTCTCTCCCTCCTCGACTCCCTTCCTCTTACAGTCTGTCTCTCCTTCTCCCTATCGCTCTCTCCATCTCTCTCCTCCACCTTCTCCGTCTCTCCTTGTCTCTCATCTGTCTCTTCCTTGTACCCCTTCTCCGTGTCTCTGTCTCCTTACCCCAACTTTCAGTCTCCCTCAGCAAACGCTTTCTCTTTCTTACTCTCCCTTTCCCCCGTCTCTCTGTCTTTCCCTGGGTTGGTATCACTGTGTCTCTGTCTCCTCTCTATCTCTATCTCTGTCTCTGTCTCTGTCTCTGTCTCTCCCCCACTTCTCTCTGTGCCTCTCCTGCACTTGTCTCTGTCTCTCCCTCACTTCTCTATTTCTGTCTGTCTCCCACTTTTCTCTCTCTCCCATTTCTGTCTCTTTCCCCCACTTCTCTCTGCCTCTGTCTCTCCCCCACTTCTCTCTGCCTCTGTCTCTCCCCCACTTCTCTCTGCCTCTGTCTCTTCCCCACTTCTCTCTGTCTCTCTCTGTCTCCCACTTTTCTGTCTCTTCCATTTGTCTTTCCCCCACTTCTCTCTGTCTCTCCCCTACTTCTCTCTATCTCTGTCTCTGTCTCCCACTTTTCTGTCTCTCCCCCACTTCTCTCTGTCTCTCCCCCATTTGTCCCTGCCTCTCCCCCACTTCTCTGTCTCTGTCTCTCCCCCATTTCTGTCTCTGCCTCTCCCCAACTTCCCTCTATCTCTCTCTCTCCCCCACTTCTATCTCTGCCTTTACCCCACTTCTCTCTCTCTGTCTCTCCCCCACTTCTCTCTGTCTCTGTCTCTCCCCCACTTCTCTCTGTCTCTCCATTTCTTTGTCTCTGCCTCTCCCCCATTTCTCTGTCTCTGTCTCTCCCATTTCTCTGTCTCTGTCTCTCCCCCCATTTCTCTGTCTCTGCCTCTCCCCCATTTCTGTCTCTGCCTCTCCCCCACTTCTCTCTGTCTCTATCTCCCCATTTCTCTGTCTCTGTCTCTCCCCCTATTTTTCTGTCTCTGTCTCTTCCCCCATTTCTGTCTCTGCCTCTCCCCCACTTCTCTGTCTCTGTCCCCCCATTTCTCTGTCTCTGCCTCTCCCCCCATTTCTGTCTCTGTCTCTCCCCCATTTCTGCCTCTGTCTCTCCCCCCATTTCTCAGTCTCTGCCTCTCCCCCACTTCTCTCTGTCTCTGCCTCTCCCCCATTTCTCTCTGCCTCTCCCCCACTTCTGTCTCTATCTCCCCATTTTTCTGTCTCTGTCTCTCCCCCTATTTTTCTGTCTCTGTCTCTTCTCCCATTTCTGTCTCTGCCTCTCCCCCACTTCTCTGTCTCTGTCCCCCCATTTCTCTGTCTCTGCCTCTCACCCCATTTCTGTCTGTCTCTCCCCCCATTTCTCTGTCTCTGCCTCTCTCCCCATTTCTCTGTCTCTCCCCCCATTTCTCTGTTTCTGCCTCTCCCCACTTCTCTCTCTGTCCCCCCATTTCTCTGTCTCTGCCTCTCCCCCACTTCTCTCTCTGTCCCCCCATTTCTCTGTCTCTGCCTCTCCCCACTTCTCTCTCTGTCCCCCCATTTCTCTGTCTCTGCCTCTCCCCCACTTCTCTCTCTGTCCCCCCATTTCTGTCTCTCCCCCACTTCTCTCTCTGTCCCCCCATTTCTGTCTCTCCCCCACTTCTCTCTCTGTCCCCCCATTTCTCTGTCTCTGTCTCTCCCCCACTTCTCTCTGCCTCTGTCTGTCTCTCCTGTCTCTCTCTCAGTCCTCCTCTCTCCTCAGCTCTCCAGATGAAGCCCTCCCGGGCCTCTGCCGTCCCTGCTGAATAAAGCTGTTTCTGTCCTCACCTCCCTCCCTTCTGCGCCTCCTTCTTTCCTTCCTCACTCCTCTTCCTCTCAGCTCGGCCCCCAGCCCTGATCCTGGGTCTAGGGGGTGGGAATCCCAGAGCTAGGTGTGAGGGCTCCTCCCTCCCAGAGACAGAGATGGATGCAGAGAGAGAACCAGAGACAGGCACAGAGAGACCGAGCGAGACAGACGAGATGGGGCCATAAGCTCCGAGATGAGAGATGGCAGGTCAGAGATACAGCTCATGAGAGACAGGGAGACAAGAGACTCAGAGACCCAGAGACAGAGAGACCAGGCAGCGCCCCCGCCCCAGTACACACAAACAGACAAGGGGACAAGGGCTGGGCAGGGCCGAGCAGCCTCCCCTCCCACTTCAGGCCAGGCCAGGCCAGGCGGTGCCAGGCCCAGGACAATGGCCCCTTGTCAGGGCTCCGGAGGAGCTAGCCAGCTGGGAAGGCCTATGGGCTGGGCCATGGAGGTGGGGCGGCCACAGAGGCCGGGTTGGTGGGCTGCACCTCCTGGGGGCCTGGCCCAGAGCCTCCACCCTCAGACTCCCCTCCTCCCCTGGCCTCCCTTCCTGGGGTCCTCACCTGCTCCCAGCCTGCTTTCTCTGCTCTGCCTGGGGAAGGGAACAGGCATTTATGGAGCACCTGCCATATGCATCCATAGTGCCTCCCTGCCTCTCTTCACGCTTCTGCCTCCCGCCTCCCTGTCCCGCCCTGGGCACCCGCTGCTTGTTCCTCCTGTGAAATTGGCAATTATTAAGCACCTGAAGCTTGGCAGACAATTCCCATAACCCATCTGCACCTTCCATCCTTCTGGCTTTCCTGTCCCTTCCACCTAGTTCCTTTCTCCTTCTGATTTGCTTGGTCTCTCCTGGGAAGGCAACGGGCATCTATTGAGCATCTACTCTGTGCCAAGGAGTTTAGGAACACTGACTCCTCTCTTCCTACATCCTTTTCTCCCCCCCCACTTCCTTTCTTTCCTGTCTCTCTCTTTCTTCTTTTTTGTTTTCGAGACAAGGTCTCACTCTGTCTCCCAGGCTGGATCGCAGTCACACAATCAAGGCTCACTGCAGCCTCAACCTCCTGCGCTCAAGCGATCCTCTACCCTGGCCTCCCAAGTAGCTGGAACTCCAGGCACCACCATGTCTGGCTAATTTTTGTATTATTATTATTGTTGTTTGAGGCGGAGTTTTGTTCTTGTCACCCAGCCTGGAGGGCAATGATGCGATCTCAGCTCACTTCAGCGTCCACCTCCTGGATTCAAGCAATTCTCCTGCCTTAGCTTCCTGAGTAGCTGGGATTACAGGCACCCACCCCTACCCTCGGCTAATTTTTTGTATTTTTAACAGAGATGGGGTTTCACCATGTTGGTCAGGCTGGTCTTGAACTCCTGACCTCAGGTGATCAACCCACCTCAGCCTCCCAAAGTGCTGGGATTACCAGCGTGAGCCACCGTGCCCAGCCCAATTTTTGTATTTTTTATAGAGACAGGGTCTCTCTATGTTGGCCAGGCCGGTCTCAAACTCCTGGGCTCAAGCCATCCTCCCACCTCCACCCTTCAAAGCGCTGGGATTACCGGCACGAGCCGCCTCACCGGGGCCTTTTCTTCCCTCTTGGTTTCCTCTCCTTTCTGACCTCTCCTGGCAGAGGGGTGGACACATGTGGGCACTTCCTGTGTACGAGGCACTTTGCGTACCTCTCTTCTCACCCTCTTCCTACCCGGGTCCTCTTCTGTCCTCTCCTTGTGTTTCTGTGCTCTCTGCCCTCTTCCAGGGCAAGGACTACATTTATTGAGCACTTCTGGTATGCACACAGTTGTGTCCTTTCTCTACTCTCCTCTTGCCCTTCAGTCTCCACTGACTCCCCCAGTCTCTGCTGCTTTCTGCACTCTGCCAGGGAAGAATATGGGCATTTGTTGATCACCTATTGTGTGCCAGACCGTTTTGTACTCTTCCCCCAACCCTTCCACTTCTCCTTCCCTTATCTCTTAACTTCTTTCTGTTCCATTGGCTCTTTCTCGGGGAGGAAAATAAGCAATTATGGGTCACCTGCTGTATGCCAGGCAATTAACATCCCACTTCATCCCTTCTTGACTCTTTCTCGCCACCCCTCTTGCTCTGCCCACTTCTTCCTTTGCTCTGCTCTCTGGGTCCTCTTCTGGGGAAGAGTACAGGTGTTGACTGAGCAACTCCTGTGTCCCCCATGGCTCACCTGCACCGCTCCTCCCCACACATCCTCTCCTCTGCCTCTCCTCCCTCTGCCCCTCCACCCCCACGGAGGCCTCCTGGGCCAACACTTTTCCTCTTGTTCCTGTCTCTGCCTTCATTTCCGTCTTGTTCTCCTGCCCCTCCAAGGAAGACAATGTGCATTTATTGAGTGCTTCCTGTGTGCCCACCACTCACCAGACCACTTGTTCTCATTTCCTCTTCTCTCTACCTCCTCTCCAGCGTCTCCCCTTCCTCTCTGCCCTGCCAGCTCTTTCCTGGGGGAGGAAATAGGCATGACTGAGTGCCTGCTGTATGCTGCCCCTTCATCTACATCGTCTGCCTGCCTCACAGGCTGTTCTCCCTTCTCTCCTCCTCTCTGCTTGCTCCCTTCCTCCTGGCTGCTTGCTCTGTGCTTACTGCCAGGAAGGAGAAGGCATTTATTAGGCACCTACTGTGTATTAGTCACTTTACTATATTGTCTCCTTCCCACGCAACAGTCTCTTCTGTTCTCCCCGCAGGAGTTTCTTCCCCCCCCCACTTCCTCTCCCTTCTCCTCTCCTCACTCCTTCTTTACTTTCTCCTATCTCTTGGGGAAAACAACACTTCACAAACATCTACTGTCTGCATCACACTTTCCACCCATGCCCCTCTCTATTTTTTTAGTCAGAGGCTCGCTCTGGCACCCAGGCTGAAGTGCAGTGGCACGATCTCGTCTCACTGCAACCTCCGCCTCCTGAGTTGAAGTGGAGATTATGGGCACCCGCCACCATGGGTGCTTCAGCCCTCCAAGTAGCTAGGATTACAGGCGTGCACCGCCACGTTCCGGCAATATTTCCGAAACAGGGTTTCACTGTGTTCCCCAGGCTGGTCTGGAACTCCTGACCTCAGGAGATTCACCCGCCTCGGCCTCCCAGAGTGCTGGGATTCCAGGCGTGAGCCACTGCGCCTGGCTCCATGCCCCTCTCTTTAGGCTGCCTATCTCCTGCTTTTCTGCTGCGGGAGTTTCTTCTCCTCCTCTTTCATGTGGTCCTGGAGGGAATGTGCATTTATTGAGCACCGACTGTGTGCCAGGCTTTTTATATGCACAGCCTCCCCTTCTCTCCCTCTGTTCCCCCTTTCCCTTCCTCTCTCTGCCTTCATGCTCTCTGTGCCTTCCCCTCGGAAGGGGAAGGGACACCAACTGAGCACCAACTGTGTACCTGGCGACTCTCTCTAGACCCTTCTTTCCCCTGCCCCTCTCTTTTTCTTCCTTCTCAGCAGTAGAAGCTCCAAACCATTCAGATGGCAGGGGCTTAGGTTTCCCCAGGAGTTTCAGCTGCCACAGCCTAGAAGGGGCGGCCAGCTACACCACCGGCAGCACGTAGGAAACGGAGGGAGGATTTGGGCTGCAGACTGATTTCTCCCTTGGAAAACTAGGTGGATGACAGTGGCCACTCCCTCCCAGGACAGGGCGGGGTGGGGAGACTGAAGGAGGCCTTGAGGGAATCTAGGAAGGAATGCTCTAGAATCTGACCTGAGAGGTGGCCCGTACCCACGGAGGGGACACTTCTGCCACACCTGTCACCACACTGGATTCAAGCCCAACCCTCCTTCCTCTGCCTCCCTCCCCCACCTCTGCAGCCTCCCTGCCCTGCAGGTGCTTGGAGGGTGGTCCCAGGACTCCTCACCACCTAGCGGGGGAGCAGATGAGGAAACTGAGATCCGGGTGGGGAAAAAGATTTGCCCCTCCCCCATCTCTCCTGCCTCTCCTCTGTGACCCCTTCCTCTGTCTCTCTTGCCCTCGCCTCTCTCCCATTCTCTGAATCTCTTCCACCCCTACGCCCCACTCTGTTCCGGTCTCTACATGCCAACTCCCCAACTTTTTTTTTTTTTTTTTTTTGAGACGGGCTCACTCTGTCGCCCAGGCTGGAATGCAATGGAGCAATCTCAGCTCATTGCAACCTTCACCTCCCAGGTGCAAGCGATTCTCCTGCCTTGGCCTCCCAAAGTGCTGGGATTACAGGCGCCCACCACCATGCCTGGCTACTTTTTGTATTTTTAGTAGGAACAGGGTCCCTTTATGTTGGCCAGGCTGGTCTCCAACTCCTGACCTCAAATGATCCGCACCCGGCCCAGCTTATCTTTGACACACACTAATTTCCCTCCCACTACAGGCCAACAGGGTCCTTCACTCCCATTTTCTTCATCACCTCTTCTTTGTTTTCACATATCTTCATGCAGCTGTCCTTCCTCCTTCCTTCTCTCCTCCTCCTCCCTCCTCCCTCCTCTTCCTCCCTCCTCCTTCTTCCTCCTCCCTCCTCCTCCTTCCTCCTCCCTCCTCTTCCCTCCTCCTCCCTCCTCCCTCCTCCCTCCTTCCTCCTCCCTCCTTCCTCCTCCTCCTTCCTCCTCCCTCCTCCTCCTCCCTCCTCCTCCCTCTTCCTTCTCCTTCCTCTTCCTTCCTCCTCCTCCCTTCCCCCTCCTCCTCTTCTCCTCCCTCCTCCTTCCTTCCTCCTCCCTCCTTCCTCCTCCTCCTTCCTTTTCCTTCCTTCTCCTTCCTCCTTTCCTCTTCCACCTCCCTTTCTTCTTCCCCCTTCCTCCTCCTCCATTTCCTCTTCCTCCTCTTCTCTTTCCTCCTCCTTCCTGTCCTTCTCTTTCCTCCTCCTCTCTCCTTCCTCCTCTTCCCTCCTCCTCCCTTCTCCATTCCTCCTTCCTCCCCTCCTTCCTCCTCCTTTTCCTCTCCCTTCTTCCCCATCTTTCCTCCCCTCCCTTCCTCCTCCTCCTCCCCTCTCTCCATAGTACACACACACACACACAGGCTGTCCCTGTCCCTGTCCCTGTCCCTGGACCCTCCGTGTCTTCTCCTGTCTAGGTCTCACACACTCCTGCTCCTCCCTTGGGTGATGTTGTAGTACTCAACCTGCTTGCACCCAGCCCCACCTTTTCCTGACTGCCCACCTTGTGACTCTCAGCCTTTCTGGAATCTTCTCCCTTGTCCTCCAGACTGCCAACCCCCAGGGTCCTCTGCCCTCTCCCCTCCCTCTGTGCTGGGTCCTCCCCCTCATCCTCACCCTTTCATTTCCTCATTGTCTGTACTTGACCCCCAGAGGATGAGCTGATGGGGCCCCAGTCTGACTGCGCCCGCCTGTCCATCCACAGCACTGGACTGTGTCAGAAGGGGACAAGCAGGCCGGGGACAAGGGGTGGCACTGTGGGGACAAGAGGCAGCACTGCGGGGATAAGGGGCATCACTGTGGGGACAAGGGGTGGCACTGCGGGGACAAGGGGTGGCACTGCGGGGACAAGGGGCAGCACTGCGGGGACAAGGGGCAGCACTGCAGGTGGGGCCTGTGCCCTTGGTCTCCCTGCCTCCCTCTGCTTCCTTCCAGTTTCTGCCCCTTGGATTTGCCTCTCTTCTCTCCTCTCACCTCCCCATCCCCTTCCTCTGGGCGCCTTCAGTGAGCCCCACCCAGTGGCTTCTGTATGGTGCCTCAGTCCAGCTCGCTGTCTCTCATTTTCTCATCTCTCTCTCTCTCTCTCTTGCCATCATTTTGTCTCTTTCTCTGGCTGTCTCTCTCTCTCTCTCTCTCTGGCTGTCTCTCACTGTATCTTTCTCTTTCACTGTCTTTTGGTGTCTGTCTCACTCTCTCTCGCTGTCTCTCATCCTCTCATCTCTCTCTTGCTGTCTCTCTAACCATCTTTCTCGATGTCACTGTCTCTCGCTCTCTCTTGCTGTCTCGCTCTTTCTCTCTTGCTGTCTCTTCCCCTCTCCCCCTCTCCCTCTCTCTCTCTCTCTCTCTCTCTCTCGCTGTCTCTCTTGCTGTCTATCTCGCTCTTTCTTTCTTGCTGTCTCTTCCCCTCTCCCTGTCTCTCTCTCTCACTGTCTCTCTTCCTCGTCTCTCTCTTGCTCTCTCAGCATCTTTCTCGATGTCACTGTCTCTCTCTCTCGCTGTCTTTCTTGCTGTCTGTCTCGCTTTCTCTCTTGCTGTCTCTTCCCCTCTCCCCCTCTCTCTCTCACTGTCTCTCTTCCTCTTGTCTCTTGCTCTCTCACCATCTTTCTCGATGTCACTGTCTCTCTCGCTGTCTCTCTTGCTGTCTCACTCTTTCTCTCTTGCTGTCTCTTCCCCTCTCCCTCTCCCTCTCTCCCTCTCTCTCTCTCACTGTCTCTCTTCCTCTCGTCTCTCTCTTGCTGTCTCTCTCACCATCTTTCTCGATGTCACTGTCTCTCTCTCGCTGTCTTTTTCTCTCCCTCTCTGCCTCCGACACACAGTTTCTCCCATTCTCACCTCCGTGGGGCTCTCCTGTTTCCTTTCCATCCCCACCTTCACTTGTTCCTTCCTGGCCTTCTTGGTATTGATTTTGTTCTCCTCGCTCTTTCCTCTCCGTTTTCTCCCTCACCCCGCAAGCTCTCTCCCATCGCCTCCAGACCCCCAAGTCCTTCCCAGCTCTGCCTCTCCACGCCTGCTCCCTCCTTTCCAGACAGTTTCTCTGCCTGTCATCGCCCTTGACCCTTCTCTCTCCTCTCTGCTCCCGCCAGCTCCTGGGTTCTGACAGCCCTCCCCCCACCCCGCCACTCCTGACGTCCCCTCACCTCCCTGTCCCGGTCCCTGTCCCCCTCCTGCGTCCTGTCTTCTTATTGACTCCAACAGCTGCAGCTGCAGAGGCGGGACAGGGAGGGCTCCTCCTCTGCTGGGATATTTTTACCCTGCCTTGGACCCTCAGAACAATTGGTCCTGCAATGTTTCACCCTTTGGGAAACTCATTTCACGTCCTGCCAGGTCCCGGGACCATCAGCTTGTGTGTCTCCACAGCTGCACATTCCCGTCCGTCTGCAGCTCACTGTCTGGGCCACGGGGTGTTACCCCATGACTTGGAAGGATATGCCATCACACGGGAGTCACGAAGTGGACAGCAGGAAACCCAGCCTGCCCTCTTCTGCCTTCCTCATCTCTGTCTACTCTTCTTGTTAATATCAGTGCTTCCATGAACCTGATCTTTGCCTTGTTTTACTAACAGTGAGCACAGGCGCTCGTAGTCTGCGTCTGATTTTCCAGCAGCGGAGGCCTCTGCAGTCCGCCCCGCCGTCCCACTGGCTCTTGCTCACTCTCTCCCTTCCCTGCGCCTGGTCGCTTGCGCCCTGCTCTGCGTGTTGGATCTGAAACGGAAGTAAGGGACCAGGTGGAGGGCATGTTTCTCTGATCCCACCCACCCCAGGTAGCCCAGGTGAGGGCCCTGGGTCCCTCTGTCACCCAGGCTGTCCACACAGAAGTCCAGATGGCCCAGACCAAGAGGTCCCTGGGACCAAGGACACTCAACTCCCGCTTGACCAGTATGGGCTCCAGCGTCCCTGCACGCTGACCCACGTCTTCCTTACGGTCTTGTTTGCAGCTTGATACTTTTAAGATTGCTAAGAACATTTTATCCAGGTTCCTACTTGTTTTCGGCTATGGGGCTGGGGCAGGAGTGACAACCTGTCTCGGTGCTAGTGGATGAGAAGTCGGGTGTGGCTTTGCTTTTTGCGCCTTTTATCTTGCCATTGGCTCTCCCGCCCCATCACACACACCCCTACTCTGACACTTCTGCCTCTCGGGCATACTTCTCTCCAGTTCCCTTCCAGTCCTCCTTCACTTCTCTCTGCTCCTCTTCCCCAGGTCGGTGCTCGGCAATTCCTCGCTCTTTCTGTTCTCCCGACCTCTCGGGCAGCTGCCTCTGTCCTGTTCTGTCTCCTGCTCTCCCTCCCCCCAGCTCCTTCCCTTCCTCCTCCTGTCACCCCTTCCACAGCTGCTCTTTTCCTCCCCATCCCCTCTCCCCCTGGGTCACAGAGACGGCCCCGGGGTGGCTGCACCGCATTGAGGCAGGGAGCGTCTCTGAGGCTGGTGGATGTTTCTGCTGCATGGCAGAGTTCCCAGCCTGGACTTGCTGGGTCTGGCTGCCTGGCCCCCTCTCCCTGCCTCACACCAGCTCCTCACCTGCTTCACATTCCTGCTTCCTGCCCTGGTCTCTGGGCTGACGCTGTTCTAGGGGCACCACCCCTCACCTGGAGGGGCACCGTCCTCTGTCCCCAACCATTTCCAATCCTCTCTCCCTTCTCTCTCCATATTGCTCTTCCACACTCACGCACCTCTTCTTTCCTCTCTTTTTTCTTGCTCACTCACCCAGGCTGGAGTGCAGTGGTGCAGCCTCAACGTCCCAGGCTCCAGTGGTCCTCCCACATCAGCCTCCCAAAGTGTTGGGACCACGGGTGTGAGCCACCGCACACAGCCTGTTCTCTTCTCTGCCCTTTTTAGTATTTTTTCCTTTGTCCCTTCAGTCTCACTTCCCTCCCAATGTCTGTCTCTCTCGCCCTCTCTCCTCTCCAGCCCTCTCCTACCCTCCTGTCCTCCCGTCTCTCCCCACTGCACCGCTGTCCCCCTCCATCAGCTCCTCTGTCTCTGCCTCTCTCCATCAGGTCCGCTGTCTCTGCTCCCCTCCATCAGCTCCGCTGTCTCTAACCCCCACTCCATCAGCTCCGCTGTCTCTAACCCCCGCTCCATCAGCTCCTGTCTCTAACCCCCGCTCCATCAGCTCCTCTGTCTCTAACCCCCGCTCCATCAGCTCCTCTGTCTCTAACCCCCGCTCCATCAGCTCCTCTGTCTCTAACCCCCGCTCCATCAGCTCCGCTGTCTCTGCCCCCGCTCCATCAGCTCCGCTGTCTTTAACCCCCGCTCCATCAGCTCCGCTGTCTCTACCCCCGTTCCATCAGCTCCGCTGTCTCTAATCCCCGCTCCATCAGCTCCGCTGTCTCTGCGCCCCCTCCATCAGCTCCGCTGTCTCTGCGCCCCCTCCATCAGCTCCGCTGTCTCTGCGCCCCCTCCATCAGCTCCGCGATCTCTAACCCCCGCTCCATCAGCTCTGCTGTCTCTGCACCCCACTCCATCAGCTCTGCTGTCTCTGCCCCCACCTCCACCAGCTCCGCTGTCTCTAACCCCCCTCCATCAGTTCTGCTGTCTCTAACCCCCCCAACCAGCTCCGCTGTCTCTAACCCCCCTCCATCAGCTCCGCTGTCTCTGCCTCTCCCATTTGTTTCCTCTCTTCCTGTTCTTTTTTCTCTGTCCTCTGCTGCCACCCTCCTTTTTCTCACTTCTCTCCCTGTCCAGTTCTATTCTCTCCTGTGTCCCTTCTAGCACATTCTCTGGCTTTTCCTCTCCTCTCCCTCTGTCCTCCTCCCTCCTCCTCTCTCCATCCTCTTTCCTCCCTGCCACTCTCCTCTCTGCACCTTTTTCTCTTGTCTCACAGTCCCCTAGCTTTCTTTTCCTTCCTGTTCTGGCTCTCTCCTTTTTCTCTCCTCTTGCTGGAGCTTCCCGCTCTTCCCTCCCTCCCTCCCTCTCCCTGGGCAGTGGGCCCCTCCCTCGTGCCCATCTCCCTGGGCTGCTTCCACCCTCTCCCTCTCTCCTTCCTGTCCCTTTTTTCACTCCGTCTTTCTTTCCCCTTCTGCCTTTTCTTCTCTTTCCACTTCTGGCCCCCACTCGTCTCCTTTCTCCCTCTTGCTCTTTCGTCTCCCCACTGGCTGTCCCTTCTTTCCTTTTTTTTTTTTTTAAGAGACGGGGTCTTGCTATGTTGCCCAGGCTGGAGTGCAGTGGCTGTTCACAGGCTCGATCCCACTACTCATCAGCACGGGAGTTTTTACCTGCTGTTTTCAACCTGGGCTGGTTCACCCTCCTTAGGCAACCTGGTGGTCCCCTGCTCCTGGGAGGTCACCATATTTTTTTTTAATTTTATTAAATTTATTTATTTTACTTTAGGTGCATACTATACTGGCATTTCTCCCCATAGTATCCCTCCCCTCCCTCCCCACCTCCTGATGTCTCTCCCCTAGCCCCCTGCAACTGCCCCCAGTGTGTGATGCTCCTGTCCCTGAGTCCACGTGTTCTCATTGTTCAACACCCACCTATGAGTGAGAACATTCGGTGTTTGGCTTTCTGTTCTTATGTCAGTTTGCTAAGAATGATGGTTTCCAGATTCATCCAAGTCCCTACAAAGGACACGAACTCATCGTTTTTTATGGCTGCATAGTATTCCGTGGTGTATATGTACCACATTTTCTTTGTCCAGTCTGTTATTGATGGGCATTTGGGTTGGCTCCAGGTCTTTGCTGTTGTACACAGGGCTGCAGTGAACGTACGTGTGCATGTGTCTTTATAATAGAACGATTTATAGTTTTGGGGTATATATCCAGTAATGGGATTGCTGGGTCAAATGGAATTTCTATTTCTAGATCCTTGAGAAATCGCCATACTGTTGGCAAACATTGTCTTCCACAATGTTTGAACTAACTTACACTCCCACCAACTGTGTAACAGTGTTCCTATTTCTCCACATCCTCTCCAGCATCTGTTTCTAGATTTTTTAATAATCACCATTCTAACTGGCGTGAGATATCTCAATGTGGTTTTGATTTGCATTTCTCTAACGACCAGTGATGATGAGCATTTTTTCATGTTTTTTGGCCTCATATATGTCTTCTTTTGAAAAGTGTCTGTTCGCTGGGTGCAGTGGCTCACACCTGAAATCCCAGCACTTTGGGAGGCCGAGGCGGGTGGATCACGAGGTCAAGAGATCGAGACCATCCTGGTCAACATGGTGAAACCCCATCTCTACTAAAAATACAAAAAAAATTAGCTGGGCATGGTGGCGTGTGCCTGTAGTCCCATCTACTCAGGAGGCTGAGGCAGGAGAATTGCCTGAACCCAGGAGGCGGAGGTTGCGGTGAGCCGACATCGCGCCATTGCACTCCAGCCTGGGTAACAAGAGCGAAACTCCGTCTCAAAAAAAAAAAGTGTCGGTTCATATCCTTCACCTACTTTCGAATGGTTTTGCTTTTTTCCTGTATATCTGTTTCAGTTCTTTATAGATTCTGGATATTAGCCCTTTGTCAAATGGGTAGATTACAAAAATTTTTTCCTGTTCTGCTGGTTGCCAATTCACTCTAATGATGGTTTCTTTTGCTGTACAGAAGTTCTGCAGTTTAATTAGGCTATTGATGGTAGGCTATTGATTGCTGCCTCTACGTCAGCCCTTGTTATTGGTCTATTCAGGGTTTCAGCTTCCTCCTGGTTTAGTCTTGGTAGAGTACAGGTGTCTAGGAATTTATCCATTTCTTCCTGGTTTACTGGTTTATGTGAGTAGAGCTGTTTGTAGTAATCCCTGATGGTAGTTTGTATTTCTGTGGGATCAGTGGGGATATCCCCTTTATCATTTTTTATTGCATCTATTTGATTCTTCTCCCGTTTCTTTTATTAATCTGGCTAGCAGTGATCTTTGAAGGGTTTTTTGTGTGTCTATCTCCAGTTCTGCTCTGATCTTAGTTATTTCTTGTCTTCTGCTAGCTTTTGAGTTTTTTTATCTTGCTCCTCAAGCTCTTTCAATTTTGATGATAGGGTGTCGATTTTAGAACTTTCCTCTCTTCTCTGGTGGGCATTTATTGCTATAATTTCCCTCTCAACACTGCTTTAAAGGTGTCCCAGAGATTCTGGTAAGTTGTGTCTTCATTCTGGTTGGTTTTGAAGAACATCTTTATTTCTGCCTTCAGTTCATTGTTTATTCAGTTGACACTCAGAAGCAAGTTGTTCAGTTTCCAAGTGGCTGCGAGGGTTTGAGTGTGTTTCTTCATCCTGAGTTCTAGTCTGATTGTGTTGTGGTCTGATAGACTGTTATTCCTGTTCTTTTGCATTTGCTGAGGAGTGATTTGCTTCCAATGATGTGGTCAATTTTATAGTTAAGTGCAATGTGGTGCTGAGAAAAATGTATATTCTGTGGATTTGGGGTGGAGCGTTCTGTATATGTCTATTAGGTCCACTTGGTCCAGCTCTGTATTCAAGTCCTGGATGTCCTTAATTTTCTGTCTCATTGATCTAATATTGACAGTGGAGTATTGAATTCTCCCACTATTATTGTGTGGGAGTCTAAATCTCGCTTTTGGTCATTAAAAACTTGCTTTATGTATCTGGGTGCTCTTGTGCTAGGGGTGCATATATTTAGGATAGTTAGCTCTTCCTATTGGATTGATCCTTTTACCATTATGTAGTGTCCTTGTCTCTTGATCTTTGTTGAAGTCCATTTTATCAGAGACTAGGATTGCAACCCCTGCTTTTGTTTGTTCTCCATTTGCTTGGTAAATCTTCTTCCATCCCTTTGAGTCTGTGTGTCTTTGTATGTGAGATGGGTTTCCTGAATACAGCACACCGATGGGTTGTGACTTTTTATCCAGTTTGCCAGTCTGTGTCTTTTGATTGGGGCATTTAGGCCATTTACTTTCAATGTTAATATTGTTATGTGTGAATCTGATCCTGCCATTTTGTTACTGGCTGGTTTTCTTTCCCATTAGTTGACTCATTTTCTTCATTGCATTTTTGGTCTTTGCCAATTGGTTTGCTTTTGGAGTGACTGGTACTTGTTCCTTTCCATGCTTAGTGTTTCTTTCAGGAGCTCTTGTAGGGCAGGTTTGGTGGTGACAAAATCTCTCAATAATTGCTTGTCCTTAAAGGATTTGATTTCTCCTTCACTTAAAAAGCTTAGTTTGGCTGGATATGAGATTCTGGGTTTAAAGTTCTTTTCTTTAAGGATGTTGAATATTGGCCCCCACTCTCTTCTGGCTTGTAGGGTTTCTGCCAAGAGATCTGCTGTGAGTCTGACTGGCTTCCCTCTGTGGAGGACCTGACCTTTCTCTCTGGCTGCCCTTAGCATTTTTTCCTTCATTTCAACCCTGGTGAATTTGATGATTATGTGCCTTGGGGTTGCTCTTCTTGAGGAATATCTTGGTGGAGTTCTCTGTATTTCTTGAATTTAAATGTTGGACTGCCTTGCTATGCTTGGGAAGTTCTCCTGGATAATATCCTGGAGCATGTTTTCCAGCTTGGATTCATTCTCCCCATCAAATTCAGGTACACCGATCAAGCATAGATTAGGTCTTTTCACATAATTCCATATTTCCAGGAGGCTTTATTTCTTTTCACTCCTTTTTCTCTTGTCTTGCCTTCTCTTTTTATTTCATTGAGTTGATCTTCAATCTGATATCCTTTCTTCTGCTTAATCGATTCAGCTATTAAAACTTGTGTTTGCTTCACGTAGTTCTCGTGCTGTTTTTTTCAACTCCATCAAGTCGTTTATGTTCCTCTCTAGGCTGGTGATTCTAGTTAGCATTTTGTCTGACCTTTTTTCAAGGTTTTTGGTTTCTTTGAGTTGGAACGTGTTCCTTTAGCTCTGAAAAGTTATTATCCACCTTCTGAATCCTGTTTCTGTCAATTCTTCGCACTCCTTTTTGGTTAAGTTGTGATCCTGTGTTGTTGAGGAGTTGTGATCCCTTGAAGGAGAAGAGGTGTTCTGCTCTTTGGTGGTTTCACCTTTTTTGCACTGTTTTTTTCTCATCTTTATGGATTTACCTGGCTGTGGTGTCAGAGAGCAGCTTGATGATGCCACTTGTTTGCCTGTGGAGGCACTACTGAGTTTCTAGGGATTCCTTCAGGTTACTAGGGAAGGTTCCTGTGTCTTTTTTGTTTATACTGGGAGATCAGGCCCACCTCTTCTGCTGCCTGTACGCACTGTTTGTCAAGAACGCCATCCCTTTGCTACGTAGGCTTCCTGTGTTTTTTGTTAAAACGTAGCCCAGTCCCTTCCTCCACTGGGCTGGATCATTCAGGGTTCATCTCAGACTGTGACACTGGCTGCACAACTGACTAGAGTTAGAGCTTCAGGCCTCTGGGGTTTGTTGGCAAGGGTAGGGACCCACCCAGCTGCACCCAGCTGCACCCAGCTGTCTCCCCCTTTCAGCTTCCTCTCTCTGGTCATGGGGTAGGAGCCTGCCCAGCTGCTCCTGCTTGCAGCTCCCTCTCTCTCTGGTGGGGCGGGGAGCAGCGGCAACAGCTCAGTCTCAGGCTCTTATTCAACTCCGCGCTTGTAATTCCCAGCGCTTAACTAGCAAAGATCCCCTGTTCTGTGTATTGCTGAGGCTTTAGGGGAAGTGCTGTATCTGGACTGGAGTGCCAGTGGGGGAGCCTCCAACTCACTGGTCAGATGTACTTTCTGGGTGAAGTAGCACCCCTCCCCGCCCCGGTCTGCCCTAAGTGGACTTTGCTCACCATCGGACCAGACCTGTTGAAATGCACCTGGTACCTCAGTTGAAGCTAGGTCTCTGGATTTCTGCGTCTCTCTTGCTGGGTGTTGTGCGTTGGAGTTGTGTCTAATCGGCCATCTTGGATCTTCCTGAGGTCAACATATCGATGCCAAACTTAGCGCGGACACCTGATCGGCATAGCACACTACAGCCCAGAACTCCTGGGCTCAAGCAATCCTCCCACCTCAGCCTCCTGAGTAGCTGGGACTCAGGCTCACGCCACCAACTCCTCCTGCTTTTTTCCTGAACTTTCACCTCCCTCCTTTCCTCCCTGTTTCTCCAGTTTCATCTCCACCTCTTTCCACTCCTCTCCTCTGACTCTGTCTTTTCCTCTTCTCTGGACCTGCCTCCTCTCCTTGCTCCTGCTCCCTCTGTCTCCTTCAGAGCTACCACTCCCACTGGCCTCCCTCCTCGAAGCCTCCTCTCCTCCATCTCCAGGTGGCCCCTGCATCCCTGCCCGCTGGGCCTTTGCCTCCCTCTCCCATTCCTGCCTTGGCTGCTCCTAGGTTTCCAAGTCCTGACCAGGAGGCAGGAGTCCACACTGAGGCCCAAACAGGGTAGCCCTGAGCAGGCCCCAAGCCTGAGGCCCAGGAGTGGACACACACCTTTGTGACTCCCATTCTCTTTCTCTTTTCCATCTGTCTGGAACTCTGGACACTGCCTGGAGGAAGCAGGCCTGCCCTAGGCCCAGGAAGGTGGAAACAAGGAAAATGCTCGGAGACAAGAAGCAACTTGCCTAAAGATACACAGCATGTAAGGAGCAGGGCAGGACTGGGTGGGGCCCCTGGGGTTGCCCAGGAATGGGCTCCTGAACCTGCCGATTCCTGGCCTCCTGTCTGAGCTCAGTGAGCAGGGGATGACACCTTTCTCTGCTCCATTCCACTCCCTCCCCAACTCTTCCTCTGGAAGCACCTCAGCCCTAGGCAGGTACCTCACCTGAATTCAGTTTCACAGATAAGAAAACGGTGCCCAGTGTTTCTGAAGAGCAGCAACTGCTAGGACAGGGACTTGGAAGGAACCCGACAATACCTGAGGGACCAACAGCGCCCCCTGAAGGACACGGAAAGAAGCCACAGGAGCCAACCTGAGGCATTCTGAGTGTGTGGAATCTTCTCTCACCACCTACTGGCAAAGAATGGAACTGCAACTCAGCTGTATGAGACACTGAGAATGATCCCAACCAAAGGAACAGTGACCAGAATGCCTGGGGAGGAACAGGGGATACTGGGTGAAAGGAGGGGAAAGGGAGAATTTGTAACATTTTGTAAAAATGAACATTTTTTACTCCTAATCAATACATAAACATCATGCTCAGCAAACTGGTATGAAACTTCTGAACTTCTTGCACATTTTCAAGTCATTCTATGGGTGGGTGGACTGGCTCCCATAGAAATGCAAGTAGGGGTGTATATGGCAAACAAAGGAAAATGGAAATTTTTTCACACAAACCTGTCTGTCTGGGGAGACTGCATTACAGGAAATGGACCAAATTGAGTTTGTTTCCTTTGTAACAACATTATTGTGCCTTGCTGACTGGAAGGTGGGTACAAGCAAAGGAGGATGGACTGACAGCTGAAAGGGCACCTGTAATTAGCTCCTGATCCTTACCAGGGAGTCTCTCTGATGGGTTAAAGAAGCCTATAGAGGCCGGGCGCGGTAGCTCAAGCCTGTAATCCCAGCACTTTGGGAGGCCGAGGTGGGTGGATCACAAGGTCAAGACCATCCTGGTCAACATGGTGAAACCCCATCTCTACTAAAAATAAAATCAGCTAGGCATGGTGGTGCGTGCCTGTAATCCCAGCTACTCAGGAGGCTGAGACAGAATTGCCTGAACCCAGGAGGCGGAGGTTGCGGTGAGCTGAGATCGCGCCATTGCACTCCAGTCTGGGTAACAAGGGCGAAACACCATCTCAAAAAAAAAAAAAAGCCTATAGAGGCCAGGCGTGGTCATTCACACCTGTAATCCCAGCATTTTAGGGGGCCAAGGCAGGTGTATCACTTGAGGTCAGGAATTCGAGACCAGCCTGGTCAACATGGTGAGTAGAAATCTCTACTAAAAATATAAAAGTTATGGAACCAAAAGAGAGCCCACATAGCCAAATCAAGTCTAAGCAAAAATAACAAAGCTGGAGGCATCACACTACCTGATTTCAAAATGTTACTGGTACCAAAAGAGATATAGACCAATGGAACAGAACAGAGGCCTCGGAGGCAACACCACACAGCTACAACCATCTGATCTCTCACAAACCTGACAAAAACAAGCAATTGGGAAAGGATTCCCTGTTTAATAAATGGTGCTGGGAAAACTGGCTAGCCATGTGCAGAAAGCAGAAACTGGACCCCTTCCTGACATCTTACACTAAATCAACTCCAGATGGATTAAAGATTTAAACTAAGACCTAACACCATAAAAACTCTAGAAGAAAACCTAGGCAAAACCAATCAGGACACAGGCATAGGCAAGGACTTCATGACCAAAACAGCAAAAGCATTGGCAACGAAAGCCAAAACAGACAAATGGGACCTAATCAAACTCCACAGCTTCTGTAAAGCAAAAGAAACAGTCATTAGAGTGAATCGGCAACCAACAGAATGGGAAAAAATTTTTGCAATCTGCCCATCTGACAAAGGGCTTATATCCAGAATCTACAAAGAACTAAAACAGATTTACAAGAAAAAACAAAAAGGCCATTCAAAAGTGGGCGAAGGATATGGACAGACACTTTACAAAAGAAGACATACATGAGGCCAACAAACATGAAAAAATGCTCATCACTGGTTATTAGAGAAATGCAAATCAAAACTACATTGAGGTATCATCTCACGCCAGTTAGAATGTTGATCATTAAAAAATTTGAGCCAGGCGCAGTGGCTCACGCCTGTAATCCCAGCACTTTGGGAGGCTGAGGCAAGTGGATCACGAGGGTCAAGAGATCGAGACCATCCTGGTCAACATGGTGAAACCCCGTCTCTACTAAAAATACAAAAAAAATTAGCTGGGCATGGTGGCGCATGCCTGTAATCCCAGCCACTCAGGAGGCTGAGGCAGGAGAATTGCCTAAACCCAGGAGGCAGAGGTGGCGGTGAGCCGGGATCACACCATTGCACTCCAGCCTGGGTAACAAGAGCAAAACTCCCGTCTCAAAAAAAAAAAAAAGTCTGGAGACAACAGATGCTGGAGAGGATGTGGAGAAATAGGAACACTTTTACACTGTTGGTGGGAATGTAAATTAGTTCAACCATTGTGGAAGACAGTGTGGCGATTCCTCAAGGACCTAGAAATAGAAATTCCATTTGACCCAGCAATCCCATTACTGGGTATATATCCAAAGGATTATATATCATTCTATTATAAAGACACATGCACACATATGTTCACTTCGGCACTCTTTACAATAGCAAAGACCTGGAACCAACACAAATGCCCACTGATGAGAGACTGGACAGGGAAAATGTGGCACATATACACCATGGAACACTATGCAGCCATAAAAAACAATAAGTTCATGTCCTTTGTAGGGACACGGATGAACCTGGAAACCATCGTTCTCAGCAAACTGACACAAGAACAGAAATCAAACACCACATGTTCTCACTCATAGGCAGGTGGTGAACAATGAGAACACATGGACACGGAGGGGAGCATCACACACTGGGCAGCAGCGGGTGGGGAGTTGGGGAGAGACAGCAAGGGGAGAAATGCCAGATATAGATGATGGGGAGAAAGGCAGCAAATCACACTGCCATGTGTGTATCTATGCAATAATCTTGCATGTTCTTAAGTACCCCAAAACCTAAAATGCAATAAATATATACATATATATTAAAAAATTTTTTAAAAATACAAAAATTAGGAGTGGTGGCATACACATGTAATCCCAGCTACTCGGGAGGCTGGGGCGGAAGAATTGCTTGAACCTGGGAGGCAGAAGTTGCAGTGAGCTAAGATCGAGCCACTGCACTCCAGCCTGGGTGACGAGTGATACTCCATCCCACCCCCGACCTCCCCCAAATAAGGAGCCCATAGTTTCCAGCAGACAATTTGGGGGTAGTAAAGAATTTTACAAAATACCAACTGTAGTCTTGTATATTTTAGGATTGCTTGTCATGCAGTCTAAATGCATTTAGGAGCACTCAAATCCAGCAGAGGGAGACTCTGTCTCCAAAACAAAAGATACAGTGGGATCCACGGTGAGCAAGTGTATGCTCACCCCGGACTCCAGCACCCACTTCCCTTCCCTGGAAGTGGCCTTAGTTTTCTGTCCCCTGATATTCTGCAGATATTATCCACATAAAGCAGAAGGTACACATGTAAATAGTTTTGCAAGTGCTGCTCTTTTCCCACCTTCTATTGACATAGCTGGGCGGTTTCCATGTCTGGTATAAGGTGCACCTCGTTCCATGGCACGGATGCCTCGGAGTGTGTCCCTACCAATAAATAAATAAATAAAAGCCTGTAAAAAGATAATCCCTCCGCTGAGCACGGTGGCTCACACCTGTAATTCCAACACTTTGGGAGGCCAAGGTAGGAGGATCGCTTGAGTCCGGGAGTTTGAGCCTGCAGTGAACTATGTGCCATGGCACTCCAGCCTGGGTGACAGAACGAGACCCTTCTCGTTAAAAAGCTCAGGGAGGGGCAAGTACTAAACATTACTTACTATCTGTTTGGGCTAGCACAGACACTTCAGGAGGGAAAATAAAGCATCAAATAGGAGTGATGAGAGAAGAGAAGCCGAAAGAGCTCAGGGGGTGTCAGACCGAAGAGGTGATGAGAGAAGCCAGCACGGTGGCTCATACCTGTAATCCCAGCACATTGGGAGGTAGACGAAGGTGGATCACTTGTGTACAGCAGTTCAAAACCAGCCTGAGCAACATGGTAAAATCCCATCTCTACAAAAAGTACAAAAACTAGCTGGGCGTGGTGCACGCCTGTCATCCCAGCTACTCCAGAGGCTGAGGGAGGAGCCCTGAGCCTGGGAGGTGGAGGTCAGTGAGCCAAAGTCTTGCCACTTGCTCTCCAGCTTGGGTGACAGAGCAAGACCCTGTCTCAAAAACAAAAAGAAGTGACGGGAGGGAATGCAACTTCCACCCGTGCGCCATGTCCTGGTCCTGACAGTCAACTCCTGTGAATGCGTCTCCTGTTAATAAGCACATTTCTGATCTGCCATCATAATCCATTTTAGTCATGCATCCCGAGATCGTTCTACCCACACCCAGCACACCAGACAAGAGCATTCACTGGGGCACCATTTATAACCACACAATACAGGAGGCGAGCTTGAGGGTCCAACATTCGAGGGCCAGTTTAATAAACTGTCACATGACACAGCTGAGCTTCACACAGCCTCAGTGAGGTTGGACACAGCCATTCCCTGGGTTTCTGAATAACGTATCAAGTGAGCAGTCAATTTCAGTCAAGCCTGTACATCAGGACCATCTTGCCAAAACAAGTTGTTTTTGGCTGCTGGAAGCTGTAACTTTTCAAAAAATTCACACATTTCAGCGCATCGTGGATGTTTTTAAATAGACTTAGGGTGCGCATAGCAAAGGCTGCAGCCCCTCCTAGCGCCAAGGTTGGGGCAGGACGCTGGGCGGCGGGGAGGAGGGTGGAGGGGTTCTATTTAGTGTCTCGCCTTTGACTCCACTAACTGTTGGTTTTGTTTTCTTTTTTACCTTAAACCTTTTCCTTCAAGTCTGGAGGCCTGTCACCCTACAGGCAAGGACTCCTTGTCTGCACTAGGCAGACAAATTTCAAACCTTGACCCCAGGGATGGTGCTAGGAGTGGGGCACAGGAGCCTCTGGCCATCCAGCCTCGGTTCTTTCACACCT
Source organism: Saguinus oedipus (assembly GCA_031835075.1). Lineage (NCBI taxonomy): Eukaryota > Metazoa > Chordata > Mammalia > Primates > Cebidae > Saguinus > Saguinus oedipus. Next base: position 51,558,079 of record CM063187.1, on the reverse strand, counting down.
CTGCCCCTAAGGAGGGGAGCCAGGATGCCCCCAAGGGGGCACAGAAGGGAGGCTGTGTCCCAGTCCAGTATCAGACGAGGGGATTGCTGCAGGAGCCTGGATGGGACCACCTAGCCCAGCCAGGGGCAGGAAAGTTAGACCACCAGGAACAAAGGCACAGAGGCTGGAGAGAAGGCGGCATGTTCCCAGACTGCACGGCTCGGGGTAGAGGGAGCGGGGTCAGAGCTGGAACAGTGGCCAGGATCTCAGGCTCTATTCCACGGGCACGGAAGCCCCTGGGGCTGCATGGGGTGACGGGGGAGGCGGGCGCAGGAGACCCTAGCACCTGTGCCAAAGCCCCAGTCCAGCCACTCCTCTGCCGGCAGGAAGGCAGAGGACAAGTGGCTGGCCCAAGTGCCTTGTGGGACAGGGGAAAAGGAAGGGACAGCAAACCCTTCTTGGGACGGCTGAGGACATGGGGGACTTCAGCAGAAAGGGAGGCCCCTGGGTGTCGGGAAGCTGACCAGCCTGAGCCCTCACCGGCCACTGCCCCCACCACCGCCCCCACCCCCACCCCCCACCCTGGCCCCCAGTGTCCGGCGCTCCTGACATCATGAGGAACAGGACGACGGGAATGATGTACATCCACTGCAGCCAGACGGAAGGACAGACACACACAGAGAGAGAGAGAGAGCAGGGGGGAAGGAGGTGAGTGTGGGCAGCACCCACTCGGGGGAGGAAGGTGGGGCCCGGTGTGAGGGGAGGCCAAGTGAGGGGGGAAGCCCAGGTCCCCTACATCACTACAGGTGGGGGAGGGCCAGTGGGGCACAGGGAAGGGCAGGGGCAGGGGTCTCGGTCCTCACTCAGGCCTCCTGCGGTGGTGGCGCGGGCCCTGGCGCAGCAGGACGCAGGGCTGTAAGCAACACGGCCCCCCCGAGGATGAGGTGCCACTGGGGAGGGAGGAAGCGCGGGTCAGCGCTAGCGGGCAGCCGTGGGGCCCTAGGGCCAGCGAGGAGCAGGAAGGTGCTCAAGTGGGAAGCAGGGCAGGGCCCAGCAGGCAAGGGCTAAGCCTCCAGACCTCAGTTTCCCTGCAGCACAGCTGCTGGACTATCTGGGAGGAGTGGGTGACGGTGCCCCCATGCTGGCCCTCGGGCAGGGCGCTCAGCATGGCAGGGCTCAGCCATGCCAGCCTCAGCATCCTCCTAGTCTCCCTTGGGCCACGCCGGCCTCCTTGCCAGCCCTGTCCTGCATGGGGTCCTATGCCCCAACCTAATCCCAGTCTCCACACTCAGGGACCAGAGGCCTGGGCGGAAGCCACCTATTCCATGAGCAGGGAAGCCTCCCATCCCCAGCATCCCTGCCCTATGCCTCAGCCTCCAAGCTCCCCAGACTCAGACCTGCTGCTGGCAGCACAGGCCCCTCCCTCCACGGCTCCAGGCAGCCTCCTGGGCACCCTGCTGCCCCCATACCCCTCCCCGGGCCACATCCCTCCCAGACCCACTCCTCTCTCCTTCCTGTACAACCCCCGGGGAACTAATTGCCCCTCCTTTCCAAGCCTCCCTGGTTCCTTTGAAATCTCCACTGGACCCTTCCTCTCCAGCCTCACAGCTCCAGCCTAGCTCAGGCCAAGACCTCCCCCAGGACCCTGTGCCCTAGAGCTGGCTGACCTCCCCTGACCACACCTCCTCACCCTCCTCCTGCAAACAAGTCTTGACAACTCTCAGCCCAGGTACCAGGAAGACACGCGGGAAGATGTGGGGCCCCCACGCAGGAGGCCTGGAGGATGAGGAGCAGGCCTGACCACCATGGGCAGGGGCAGGAAGGGCCTGGCCAGACACCGGCACTGTCAGGAAGGGAATGGGAAGGCGGGAGAGCCCCACTCACATATTTGGCGAAGAAGGACTTCTGCTCCTGGGGGTTCTTGGCCTTCTGGGCCTGCTCCATCTCTAGTCGCTCAATGAAGGCTGCCGTCTCAGGGCTGGCGGGAGGGGAGAGAAGAAGAGTGAGGCCCAGAAAGGGCCAGGGCAGGCAGCAAGGGCATCAAAAAGGCAGCAGATGCGAGCTCACCCTGGGGCTGTGGCGGGCGGCTGCAGCTGCACTGATGTGTTGAACAGCTCCAGGTCCACATCCTCCACCTCGTGGCCCCGGCAGCCCCCAGGGTATGTCACCACTGACACACCCACCACATTGCCAGCCACGTCCACGTGCAGGGTCAGCAGGTCCGAGAGGTGTGACTCCACCAGGGAGCACTGCAGGGGGAGTGGGGTCAGCAGAGGTGCGGAGCCTGCTGCCTGGGCTCCACTGTAACCTCCCCCCGCTCCCCGACAGGGCCACGGCTCCCTGTCACCCTCAAGCACAAGCCCAAGCCCAACCACCCCCATCCCAGAGTCCTCACAATGCTGTCCCCATGAAGGCACTCGCCACCTGGACCAACCCCTCCAGACCAGGGGGCCCTGGAGCGAAAGGCCAGGTCTGAGTCTCCCAGGCCTCTGAGGGCTCTAGAAACACTGGGGTTCGAATGGTGGAAGCAGGACCAGGGTAGGGGGTAGGGAGGAAGAGGGAGAAGGGGCTCATCCTCAACACCAACTCACCGCAGGGACAAAGGAGGAGACGTAGCCACCAGCTTCCACGCCATCCAGGGCCCCAGGTCGCCTCGGGACCCGGACCCGGTACAGGCCATTCAGGGCTGCCACATCCTGGGGACCGGAAAAGAGGGTGCTGGTCACAGGGATGGTGCCAGCCTGGACAGGCTGTGATGCCCGCCAGGCCTCCACAAAGGTCCCTCTCCTGCCCCACCCGCCTCACAGCCCACACTCCCCAGACTGGCCGACCTGAGTCTGCCTGGGACTCTTCCTGCTGGGGTGGTCTAGCTGGTGGGTGAAGCCATCACAAAAAGAACAGAGCCCAGCCCAACGATGGAGTGGGTCCTGAGGACGCCATCCCTGTGCCTGTATCCAGCCGCATCTGGCGTCCACCCAATGCATGGACGCACCAGTTACACACACAATAAATTCTCCTTGGGGGCAGCTGTGACAGAGAATCAGGTGGGCGCCACGCACGAAGGCTGCTCACGCACACCTCACCATGTGGTCTCCAGAATCAAGCCTGTGCTCCCCAGCCTCCCTCGCAGCCACACCTGGCCTGTGGATGGAGGTGGGCTGTGCCAGCTTTTGCAAGCTTCCTCTCAACACTGCTGCTCCTTCTGTCCCACTTTCTCCCCCTCTATCCTGCTGCCTGGAGCCCTGGTGCCTCTGTGCACGACCCCTAGGAGGACTGAGCCGGGCCCTGGAGGCTGTCGCAGCGCAGGGCAGCAGGAGCGGGCTCTTGTCCAACCACAACTATTCTGAGGATCTCCTTTTCCTCACAAACAAATCTCCTGTAAGTGGACATGAAACAGCTCAGCTGAATCTGGAAGAGAAGAGGGGCTGATTGTGTGAAACCTGCGGGGGAAGAGGGTATGCAGGGAGAGGGAGCAGTGTGGGTGGAGACCTCAAGGCAGGACACCGTCCCTGGTGGAGCTAGGACAAAGTGTGGCACCATTCCACCAAGAGTGGTCAACCGAGGACAGAGAGCAAGGGTGGCAGGAGGTGCTGGAGGCCCACCTGGGCACCAGCACAGGGCAGCTGAAGAGATAGCTGGATACCCTCTATCCCCATCCACACCCAGCCCTGAGTGCCCCACCTCACCCGGAGTCGACCCCGCTCCTCCTCGCTGAGCTGCCGCTGTGACAGGGACAAGGTACCATCCTGCTGGTTCCAGAGCAGGGAGCCTCGCTTCCGGAAGTTGGCACTGTCATCTGCGAAGAGCTCAGGCTCAGAGACGCGCCCTCCCCACCCCACATCCTTCAACCCAGGCAGGACCCAGGAGGCCCAGCTTCAAATTTTGGCCTGGCCTCCACCCAAGTGACCAGGTTCCCTCCCCATCTTGGCCCCCATTTTCCTATCTGCAAAGTGGGGACACCCCCACCATGTCCCACCTCACAAGGCAACCCACAGCATACGCATGAACCCCACAGCTCCCAAATGCTGCCTCTGCCTCGCCAGGTGACCCAGGGACAGCCACATAACCTCTCTGAGCCTCAGCTTCCCCAGCTGCAAAATATGGAAGCTGGGGAGTCCAGGAGTTCCCACCTGCCTGGCTGTGTCAGAATCAGGAAGCTATTCACTGAGCAGATGCCAGGGTCCAGGAGGGGCACCAGCTTCTGGGTTTGTGCCCTTGGGTTCGGGGCTTCAGACTCAATGACTACACTCTGGGCAGCACTGGTGATCGGCTCTGGGAACATGGATGCCTGCAGCATGGCAGTTTAAGTTAGCCTTTGAAGCTGGCCCCAGCTCTGCCACTCACTCACAAGGAGACCTTGTGTGGTGCCTTACTCTGAGCCTGTTTCCTCTTCTGGAAAAAGAGACTGACACGATTGCCTAGCACCCCACACAGCTGCTGCGAATGAGCTGATACTTACAAAGTGTGAAAGCAGGCACCTGGCACTGATGAGGCTCTGAAATTACTGCTCTGCTGACCTTCTAAAAACAGATTTGGGCCAGGCGCGGTGGCTCAAGTCTCTAATCCCAGCACTTTGGGAGGCCGAGGCGGGTGGATCACGAGGTCAAGAGATCGAGACCATCCTGATCAACATGGTGAAACCCCGTCTCTACTAAAAATACAAAAAATTAGCTGGGCACGGTGGCGCGTGCCTGTAATCCCAGCTACTCAGGAGGCTGAGGCAGGAGAATTGCCTGAACCCAGGAGGCGGAGGTTGCGGTGAGCCGAGATTGCGCCATTGCACTCCAGCCTGGGTAACGAGTGAAACTCTGTCTCAAAAAAAAAAAAAAAAAAAACTGAGATTTGCCTTACAGGCAAGGGGTTATTTAAAGACAGTGTTTCTCTTCTTTCATGTCCCGCTTCTCTCAGCCTGGGGCGAAGCTGTTAGTAAATGGACGGGAGGCACCCGGGCACCAACTCTTGACTTCTCAGGGCACCAATGTTAAATGTCTAAGCGAGGACGTGGCCTGACTCACCAATCTCAAATGAGTGCTCCAGCAGCAGCCCCACCGTACCGCAGGCCTCGCCCTCTCGGCCTTCCACCCCAGCCTGCAGAAGACACAGAAGGCCCCAGGTGAGAACCACCCAAGCCCTCAGCATGGCAGTCACCCACAGAGCCAAGGACAGATTGACAGGTGAGCTGAGGGAGGAGCCTTATTATTGCTGCTTACCTCTATTTCACTAGGAACCACCCACTTCATGAATATTCATAATCTTGATCCCCACCCCCAGAAAACCCGACCCTATAAACATGCCTAACCTGATTGCCAAAGCAACTATCCCAAGGTCACTTCCAAGCACTGCACCACAAATACTCATGAGTTAAAGGCCACCCTCTCCCAAGGCTTCCTTTTCATGCTAAGACCTCATTATCACCTGACAACCCCAACAGCCAAGATCCAGCCTGAGTTCAGTCCCTACTAAGCACATTCAAGATCCATGCTTTCCTTTTCTCCAATCTCCAAACTTGCATATTCACGCATATTCAGGAGGCAAAACTCCTCTCCAATTCCTCAAGAGTGCCCTTCCCATGCCTTATTTTCTTTTTCCGAGACAGCGTCTCGCTGTGTCACCCAGATGGTAATCTCAGCTCACTGCAACCTCTGCCTTTAGGCTTCAAGCCAATCTCCTGCCTCAGCCTCCCGAGTAGCCGGGATACAGACACCTGCCACCACACCCAGCTAACTTTTGTACTTTTAGTAGTTACGGTGTTTCACCATGTTGAGCAGGCTGGTCTCGAACTCCTGACCTCGAGCGATCCTCCCGCCTTGGCCCCCCTAAGCGCTGGGATAACAGATGAGCTACAGCCCCTGGGTTCCCCACGCCTCTTTCATTTTAACCGCCCCGACTTCTGACTGGCCAAGATTCCGCCATACCCGCCCCCTCATACATATTCCAGCTCGAGCCTTGCGACAGGTGCTCTAGTTCTCCGTCCCAGTCGCTGCAACCTGGTGCACTGCCGAGGATCCTCCTGGGCTTGCGGGACTGAACCTGTTTCCAGGGCTCTCCCACCTCTTCCCTATTGGCCCTGCGCAGCCTCCTTCCCTCTGTAATCCACCTACAGACCCCAAGACCCGAGACGTCCGTAGGCCGCGCCGGCTATGCAGAGCTAACGAGCACTCACCCCCCGCGCACCGGCCCCGGCCCGGCAGCCGCTGCCCCGGGCTCGACTGGGCGCTGCTACTGCCATCAGCAAGAGCAGGAGCAGCCGGGTCGCCCCAGCACTGGCCGCCGCCATGTCGGCTCCTTCCCACCCGCCAAGGGACGGATGCTAGCCAAGAGCCGCGGAGCACGCCGGAAGAAACAGGCCGCATCCTGACGCCCGTGCGCCTGCGCTAGGCTCCGGCGCCTGCGCACTGGCGCCCGTCCGCACCTGGGGCCTGGCGTCACCAGGATGAGACTGCCTCTTTATCCTGAGGTCAGGAGCCGCCCCTCCAGTGACGTCATCACAACCTCGGGCGCCCGTTTCTGTGTGACGTCATCAAGCCCACTCCACTTTGTGACGTCACAGTACATGTAGCCCCACCCCCTCGCTTTCTCCCTCGGCTCCTCCCTCTGCTCCTGTCAAGGTGCGGGGACATTGCGATGAAGAGGGAGCGAGGGCCTAAGCCCGCCCTTGGTGGAGCTGGGGAGGCGGAACTAGGTGGGATGGCAGGTGAGAGCGGGAGCCAGACCTGGAGGGGTTGGACCTGGTGAGGGAACCAAGTAAGGGATGGGGCTGGCAATTTGGGGAGTATAAATTAGTTCAACCATTGTGGAAGACAGTGTGGCGATTCCTCACGGATGTGGAAATAGAAATACCATTTGACCCAGCAATCCCATTACTGGGTATATATCAAAGGATTATAAATCATTCTTTTATAAAGACACATGTTTATTGTGGCACTGTTCACAATAGCAAAGACTTGGAATCAACCCAAATGCCCCTCCATGGTAGACTGCATAAAGAAAATGTGGCACATATACACCATGGAATACTATGCAGCCATAAAAAAGGATTTCATGTCCTTTGCCAGGACATGGATGAAGCTGGAAACCATTATTCTCAGCAAACTGACACAAGAACAGAATACCAGACACCACATGTTCTCACTCATAAGTGGATGGTGAACAATGAGAACACATGGACACTGGGAGGGGAACATCACACACTGGGGCCTGTTGGGGGTTTGGGAGCTAGGGGAGGGATAGCATTGGGAGAAATAATGTAGATGACAGGGTGATGGATGCAGCAAACTACCATGGCACGTATGTAACTATGTAACAAACCTGCACGTTCTGCACATGTACCCTAGAAATTAAAGTATAATAAAAATTGGTGGGCATCCGATACCCTGTCCTCTGTGCAGGGCTGTGCTGGACCCTCCCCAGCTGGGGAGCCAGGCACAGCCTTCCAGGATCGACCCCCGGACATCACCCCTCTAGAATGCCTCCTGGTTCCAGCCTCTCCCACAGGCCACCCCAGAGGGCTCCAGCGCCACCTCCTGAGCGGCGAGTTCGACCAGTTGCGGGACTTCCCCATCTTTGAGAGCAACTTTGTGCAGGTGGGGAGCCCCAGAACCCCCTCAGCCCGAACTTTGGCCTACCCCGCGACCTCCTCCTCACTTGGAAAGCCCCTGCCCCACATAACGTCCATCACGTGGGATTCCTGACTTCCAACTCCATGTGACTTCTGGTGCCCCATTCCTCTAGCTCTTTAGATTCTCTGTGAACCCTAGCCTCTAACTCCCTTGCTCCAGCCTGATTTTCAACTCACCTGGTTCATGACCTTTTCCCCTATCAGGATCCCTAACCTCTGATCCCTCCCCAGTTCTGCCCCCACATCCATCCTGCCCCTAACCTCTCACCTCTGGCCCCAGGTGACTCGGTTGGGAGAAGTTGCCAACAAGGTCACCATGGGGGTGGCAGCCTCTAGTCCAGCCCTGGAGCTCCCGGACCTCTTGCTGCTGGCCGGCCCTGCCAAGAACGGACACCTGCAACTCTTCGGGTGAGTGCCCCCACCAAAGCCGAGACCCCCTCCTCCCTCAGCTCCAGGCACCTCCCCTCATCCAGACCACCCCCAGGGCCAGGACCCCCGGGGTGCTACCAGCCCTCCCTGAGCTGCCATCTACCTGGGAGAACAAGGACAGAGGAATCCTCCAGGGGCCAGAAATCAGGAACTAGACAGACCTGAAGAGGACAGTCCTCAGCCATGCCCCAGCAGGGCTCAGGAGAATGACCATGTCCGCAGCGCCTGCTCATGCCAGATGCCCCTGGGCCATGCATATGATCTCACCTCTGACCTCATATCCTCACATGGTGGGGTCCCTTAGTCCCATCCTCCAAAGAGCTAAACTGAGGCTGAGAGAGCTGGGAGCCAGTTGCCCAGGGTCCCACTGTGGCTCCAGAGTGGGCAGGGATTGGAACGCCAAGTTTGTCTTGATCTCAGGGTTCTTGAACCCACCTGTGCCTCACTCCACACCGCTCACGCCTGTAATCCCAGCACTTTGGGAGGCCGAGGCGGGCAGATTCGAGACCAGCCTGGCCAACATGGCAAAACCCTGTCTCTACCAGAAATACAAAGATTAGCCTGGTGTTGTGGTGGGCGCCTGTAATCCCAGCTACTTTGGAGGCTGAGGCAGGAGAATCGCTTGAACTTGGGTGATGGAGGTTGCAGTGAGCCGAGATCATGCTACTGCACTCCAACCTGGGTGACAGAGTGAGTGAGATTTTGTTTCAAAAAAGAAAAGAGAGAAGGGAGAGACAGGAGAAAAGAAAAACAGTAATGCAAACACGAGAAAAGAAGCACAGAACAGACGGCACCAGCTGCTCCTTTCCTCACCAGAGGCTCCTGCCCAACTCCAGCTGTGAACACTGAAACGTTACGTACTTATAATATTCACAGAAACATTCTGCCAGTGGCTTTCACTTTTTGGTTTTTTTTTTTTTGAGACAGTCTCACTCTGTCGCCAAGGCTAGTGTGCAGTGGCGCAATCTTGGTTCACTGCAACTTTCACCTTCCAGGTTCAAGCGATCCTCCTGCCTCAGCCTCCCGAGTAGCTGGGATTACAGGTGCCCTCCACCACACCCAGTCAATTTTCTATTTTTAGTAGAGACAGGGTTTCAATTTCACCATGTTGGCCAGGCTGGTCTTGAACTCCTGACCTCATGATCTGCCCGCCTCAGCCTCCCAAAGTGCTGGAATTACAGGTGTGAGACACCATGCCAGCCTACGCAATTGGACTCCCTTTGATGATTGCATAAGCTCCCCTGTCTTAGACACCAATTTGTGTCCAGCCTCCTGGTGTTAAGGTGATAGGCAACATCCTTAAACAAATGTCTGCCCTTAGAGGACTTGGGTTCAAATCCTGGCTTCAGTTCATCACTGGCTTTGGCCAAGCTTCCCCTACCTGCCTGTGCCTCAGATTTCTCATTCGGTTGATGAGGATAAGAGGAGAGCCCATCCTCTAGGTTTGTCGGGGGGAGGGGGTAACTGAGTAAATATAATAGTACCTGGATCAGAGTAAGCGCCCTATAATGTCAGCTGTTGCTCTTCTATTTGGGGAACAATAATCAAGCCACCCACTGAGGGACGCTGAGGTTTTGTCCGGAATCTCGATTACAGGCAGTGTGGCAGGGGACATCCCTGCATATGTGTCTGTGCGCAGGTGTGAGGGTGTCTGTGTGATCCACTCCTGGCAGCGATATTGCTGGGCCAGAGGCCACCTGGCTACCCAGTGTTGTGGCTGAGAACACTGGACCTGGACTCCACTACCAGCTGTGTGACCTGAGCCAAGATCCCCACTCTTTCCTGACTGCTTCCTGCTCTGCCCTGTTGGACCTTGAAACGGGCCAGGGCAATCTATTTACCCAGATACTCAACAAGCACCCACTGACCACCTGGCACGTGTTAGCTGTGGGCACCAGGGAAATGCCACTGGACAAAACAAGCCAAATCCCTGCCCTCCAGGAGCTCCCACTCTACCAGGCAGGCAGAGGGAACAGGTGGCCGTTTGTCAGATGGGCAAGGCCTGTGGGGCTACGTCAGACAGGGAAGGACTATGGGTGAGTCTCACAGGGTGGGTGCGGTTGAAATAGGCCAGGGCTGACCAGGTGCAGTGGCTTGTGCCTGTAATCCAGCACTTTGGGAGGCCAAAGTGGGCAGATCACTTGAGGTCAGAAGTTCCAGACCAGCCTGACCAACATTGTGAAACCCCATCTCTAGTAAAAATACAAAAATTAGCCTGGCATGGTGGCGGGTACCTATAATCCCAGCTATTCAGGAGGCTGAGACGGGAGAATCACTTGAACCCGGGAGGCTGAGGTTGCAGTGAGCTGAGATTAAACCACTGTACTCCAGCCTGGGCAACAGAGCAAAACTCTTATCTCAAAAAAAATAAAATAAAGAAATAGGCCAGGGGAGAACTCCCTGAGAACATGCCTCCTGAGAAAAACAGAGCGGGTGAGTCATGCCCGGAGGAAAAGCTCTTCAGGTGGAGGGAACCGTCTGTGCAAAGGTCCTGGGGTTGGACTTAGCCTGGGGTGTTCATGGAACAGCAGGGAGGTGTGTGGCTGGGGGTGCAGGAGGTGAGAAGGAACCAGGGGCTCTGCAGGCCTATGGACCACGGTGAGGACTTTGTTTTCACTCCTGTCCCGCTGAGCCACCGGAGGGCTCTGAGCAGAGGGACCCGAGCTGCCCAACGTGTTGGCCTGCACCCTCTGGTGGACTCGTGGGGAACTGACTGGAGGGGCTGAGGGCTGAGGCAGGTGGCTGGACCCAGAGATGGCGGAGGAGGAAGTGAAAAGTTTTGGGATCCTGGATGCATTTTAAAGGTGGCAGGCAAAGTGAGGTGACTCATGCCTCTAATCCCAGCATTTTGAGAGACTGAGACAAGAGGATCACTTGAGCCCAGGAGTTGGAGACCAGCCTGGCCAACATGGTGAAACCCCGTCTCTACTATATAAAAATGGAAAAATCAGCCAGGCGCGGTGGCACACCTATAGTCCCAGCTGCTCTGGAGGCTGAGGCAAGAGGATCGCTTGAACCCAGGAGGTTGAGCCAGGAGGAGAGTCTTGCTCTGTCGCCCAGGCTGGAGTGTAGCGGTGCAATCTTAGCTCACTGCAACCTCTAACTCCCAGGTTCAAGGAATTTTCCTGCCTCAGCCTCCTGAGTAGTTGGGATTATAGGTGCCCGCTATCATGCCTGGCTAATTTTTTGCATATTTAGTAGAGACAGTCTGCCATATTGGCCAGGCTGGTCTCGAACTCCTGACCTCAGGTGATCTGCCTTCCTCGGTCTCCTAAAGTGCCGGGAGTACAGGCATGAGCCACCGCACCCAGCCCCAGGTGGCAATTTCAAGTAGGCAGTTGCATATTGGAGTCTGGAGTTTAGGGGAGAACACTAGTGGGAGACAAAGAGGAGACATGTGGCTGGAAGAAAGATGGAAATGGACTCACATTCAAGAGGCAATGGAAGTGGAAAAGGATTCCTGGGCCAGAGGAAGGGGTGGCGAGATGGGGACCCCTGACCCCGACAGTGTGGGATGACCTGATGGGGTCAGAAGCTGAGGCGGCCCCTTCCTCCCACCCAGGCTGTTCCCTTTGCAGTTCGTCCAGCTCTTTGTCCATGACGAAAGCCGCTGGCAGCTCAAGGTCAAGCTGAGCAACCACCGAGCCTTCTACTTACAGCTGCAAGCCCCAGCCGAGACCCGAGACCGAGAGTTCGGCCAGTGGGTGCGGCTGCTCTACCGCCTGCGCTTCCAGTCAGCTCCTGCCGTGCCCTTCACACAGGAGTACCAGGTGCTGGAGGATGAAGATGGGGAGGCTGATGATGATGAAGAGGAGGTCCAGCTGGAGTGGGAGGAGGTGAGGGGAGAGGAGAAGCTCGGTGGGGCTGCAGGGGAAGGCATCTGAGGACTCCCGGATCTAAGAGAGGAGGGGCTAGGGGTCTGGACTCCTGGGTCTGAGGGAGGAGGGGCTGGGGGCCTGGATTCCCGGGTCTGAGGGAGGAGGGGCTGGGGTCTGGACTCCTTGGTCTGAGGGAGGAGGGGCTGGAGGTCTGGACTCCTGGGTCTGAGGGAGGAGGGGTTGGGGGTCTGGACTCCTGGGTCTGGGGGAGGAGGGGCAGGAGCCTGGATTCCTAGATCTGAGGGAGGAGGGGCTGGGGGTCTGGACTCCTGGGTCTGGGGGAGGAGGGGCTGGGAGTCTGGACCCCTGGGTCTGAGGGAGGAGGGGCTGCGAGTCTGACCCCCAGGTCTGAGGGAGGAGGAGCTTCGGGTCTGGACCCCCGGGTCTGAGGGAGGAGGGGCTGGGGGTCTGGACTCCCGGGTCTGAGGGAGGAGGGACTGGGGGTCTGGACTCCTGGGTCTGAGGGAGGAGGGACTGGCCTGGACTCCTGGGCCTGAGGGAGGAGGAACTGTGGCCTGGACTCCTGGGTCTGAGGGAGGAGGAGCTGGGGCTCTGGACTCCTGGGTCTGAGGGAGGAGGGGCTGGGAGTCTGGACTCCTGGGTCTGAGGGAGGAGGGGCTGGGGCTCTGGACTCCTGGGTCTGAGGGAGGAGGGGCTGGGGCCTGGACTCCTGGGTCTGAGGGAGGAAGGGATGGGGCCTGGACACTGGGTCTGAGGGAGGAGGGGTGGGGCCTGGACACTGGGTCTGAGGGAGGAGGGGCGGGGCCTGGACACTGGGTCTGAGGGAGGAGGGGCAGGGCCTGGACTCCCAGGTCTGAGGGAGTAGGGGTTGGGGCCCTGGACTCCTGGGTCTGGAGGTGGAGGTAACCCAGGGTTCCGGGGTCTGTGGGTAGAAGCCAGCAGGCTCTACAGGGCCTTGGCGCTCCTAATCAAGGGGGCTGTCGTGTCCTACTTGGGAACACATACAGCCACCCACACCTCTGCCTGTGACATACCACAGTGGGGCCTGGAGAGGGACACCCTGAGTCTTGAAGGAGTGGGGTCAGCCAGGCCCAATGTCCAGTTCTCTGTAGGGCCTTGGAGGTCAAGGTAGGACAGGGGGTGATGCCAGTTTTAGAAGCTGGGGGCGCTGGAATCTGTGTCCCTCTTGAGACATCTGGCTCCCCCTGCCATTCCAGTCAGTGCAGAGTCCCTCCCCGCCCCCCACTCCCTAACTGCAGGCCAAGGCCTCTGAAATGAACTCTCTCCCCCAGCTCCAAGCCTCAGAAGCCAGACTGGAGCCCCAGACCTCTGAACTCTGGGGCCTCTGAGTCTTCCAACATCCTTCGAGATCACCGAAGGGCCAGAGATCAAAGGACCTTGCCTCAGGACCAGGCAGATGACATATTAAAGTTAATAAAGATCAGCTCTTTAAGAACCAACAAGCGCAAGAGATGCCACCGTCGCCAGGTCAGCTCGGCGGCCTCACGGGAGTTTGTCCAGCTCGGCGGCCTCCCTCTTTGGTTCACCACCTCTGGCTCTTTGGGCCACTGCTGAGGCCTAGAGGCCACCACGCCACACAGCTGCCTCAATAGAGCGGCCTTCTGGGTGTGGCCTGGGTGCGTCTTTGACTCTGCCACCGTCATTGCCGCCCAGCCTGTGCCCTCCCTCCCTCCCAGCAGCGTCTCTGGGGCTGGCCTCCACGTGGGCTTGGGTTCACCTTTCTTTTTTTTTTTTTGAGACAGAGTCTTGCTCTGTCCCCAGGTTGGAGTGCAGTGATACCACCTCGGCTCACTGCAACCTCTGCCTCCTGGGTTCCAGCAATTCTCCTGTCTCAGCCTCTTGAGTAGCTGGGACTACGGGTGCCTGTCACCGTGCCAGGCTCATTTTTTAATTTTTTTAGTAGACACAGGGTTTCACCATATTTGTCAGGTTGGTCGTGAACTCCTGACCTCGTGATCTGCCCGCCTCGGCCTCCCAAAGTGCTGGGATTACAGGCTCGAGCCACTGCGCCCAGCTTGGGTTCACCTTTCACGCTCTGTGGTTGCTATGACAACATGGCTGCCTCACTAAAGAAGCTCTTCTAAGAGGCCACCTCACCGTGGCCCATGTCACGTCGGCTGCTCCCATTGCCAAACCCGGGGTGACCAACCCCCCGCAGGAGGAAGACGGAGCTACAGAGTCAAGGACAGACACTCCTGGGTCAACAACACTGTTTTGTTCTTAGTGAAAACTCCACAAAGAACATAGTCCCGGGAGGCTGGGGATTGGGGTCAGGACTCCGCCACAGACTGTCTTGGCAGGTAGGGGATGCGGACAGGTCTCACTGCGGCACTGTGGGAAAACGAGAAAACGGGTCAGGCAGGGCTGGGCGCGCCTCCTTCTGAAGCCCCAGGCCCACCCAAGTCCCCTTCGGCTGCTGCGTCCACGTGACTCGCAGGGGAGCAGGATGACAGTCACCATCCCGCCCCATCCCCGGTCACTGTGGCTGGACCACCCATCGTCACAGTGCCCCTGATTACTGTTATTCTGGACCCCAGATGGGGATGTTCTGAGCTGCTGGCTGCACGCTGGAATCCCAAGGTTCGGGATTTTTCTGAGCTTATTCAACCATTGATCAGGGAGACAGTAGAATATCAGACATTGGGTTGGCTTGGAAAGGCAGGGATCTGGGTGTTTTTGAGACAGAGTCTCACTCTGTTGCACCAGGTCGGAGTGCAGTGGCAAGATCTCAGCTCACTGCAGCCTCAACCTCCCTGGTTCAAGTGATCCTCCTGCCTCAGCCCCCTCCCCACCAGGTAGCTGGGATGACAGGCACACGCCACCATGCCCAGATAAATTTTTTGGTATTTTCAGTAGAGACAGGGTCTCGCCATGTTGCCCAGGCTGGTCTCAAACTCCTGGGCTCAAGCAAACCTCGCCTTGGCCTCCCAATGTGCTGGGATTACAGGTATGAGCCACCGTGCTTGGCTAGAAGCTGTCCTCTCTGAGCCTTTGTTAAGGGTCCCCAGCTGCTCTGTCTGCTGGGCCATCCTCAGAGCCAGGGAAGTCTGAGGGGTCAGAAGTCAGCATCCGGGGGGGACTCTAGAAGTCCACATGGATGCCGTCCTGCTCTAAGGGACAGCTAGTGGCCTCCTCGCTGAGACTGGACTGGCAGGTGTCTGATGGGCCGGAGTGCAGGGTGAAGGAGTGGGGGAAGCGTGTTCCAGGAAGAGGGAAGAGCATGTGCAAAGTCCCTGTGACAGGAAAGCCTGGCCAGTGTAACCGCCAACAGCCTGGTGTGGCTGGGACGTCATGTGGGAAGAACTGGGGCGGGTGGGCGCCGGGGCAGATCCAGCACCAAGAGCACCAGGTGGAGGGGTGCTGGGGCCGTGGGGAGCCCCCAGTGGGCTGGGAGCAGGGCTGGGGCAGAGCAGGTCTGTATAGAGAAAAACCCCTGGGGCCAGTCTAGGGTCAGGGTGGCCAGCAGGATGGAGAGACTGGAGACAGGGAGGCAGCTGGAAATGGAATCCAGGAGGAAGAGAATGTGGCTTGAGCTGGGGCCGGAGCTGTCGGACCAAGACCAGGGGACAGGGCAGGGAGAGGCAGGGGCTAGTGGGTCGGAGCTTGGGGATGGGCTGTGGAGGGGAGGCACCTCTGGGGGCTCCCACAGCCCCTGGTCATCCGTGTTATCTATGTTTGCTCTAACTCCGTCAACCCATCTGCCTACGGGGGCCCAGGCAAACTGGAAGCCTTGGGGACGTTTGCTAAGCCCTTCTCACTCAGCCTCCCTCTCCTTTTTGAATTTTAATATTTATTTTATTTTATTTTTTTTTTTTTTGAGACGGGGTCTCGCTTTGTCGCCCAGGCTGGAGTGCAGTGGTGCAATCTTGGCTCACTGCAACCTCCACAAGCAATTCTCTACCTCAGTCTCCTGAGCAGCTGGGATTACAGGTGCGTGCTACCACACCTGGCTAATTTTTTTGTATTTTTAGTAGAAACGGGGTTTCACCATCTTGGCCAGGCTACTCTTGAACTCCTGACCTCGTGATCCACCCACCTTGGCCTCCCAAAGTGCCAGGATTACAGGCGTGAGCCACTGCACCCGGCCCAGCCTCCCTCTCCTTTGTCCTTCAACTCCTTGGAAAAATCTGACTCCTCCTGCCCAAACTCGGTCAGGGGCTGCCCCGTCCCAACTTCTAAGATACCCTGCACTGCCTTCAGGACAGCAGCTTCCCCATCCTCCCCTAGAGAGCTCAGCAGTGCTTAGCCTGGGGCCTGGGGCCAGGCTGGCACAGGGCCCGAGCAAGGGTCAGCCAGAGTTGGGGATGGCCATGCCCTCACCTCGGACCTCCAGTTTGCACTCAGCCAGCGCCTCGCCAAGCTCGTTGACGGCCCGGCAGCTGTAAGTCCCAGCGTCGAAGGGCGAGGGTCGGCGGATGTTCAGCGTCAGGACCCCCTGGTAGTTGGTCATCAGGAACTTGGGATCTTCACGGATTT
This sequence comes from Saguinus oedipus, assembly GCA_031835075.1. Taxonomy (NCBI): domain Eukaryota; kingdom Metazoa; phylum Chordata; class Mammalia; order Primates; family Cebidae; genus Saguinus; species Saguinus oedipus. The sequence goes on along the minus strand of CM063187.1, from coordinate 51,541,717 downwards.
CCATCTTATTCTTCATCCAGACCACTTTCGGCTGTTGAGAGTCAAGGGAGAGGAGGCCAACTTAGAGACGGCCCCTGGGCAATGCCACAGTGGGGCTTGGGAAGCAGATCTGGGCTCTGGGCTCTGCCACCCTCTTGCCGGAGTCCTTGGACTAGTGACTTCTCCCTGACCCTCAGTCTCCTCTTCTGTAAAAGCAGGTTGATAATCCCTACTTCACAGGGTAACGGTGGGGTCTTCCCATTCCTCTCAGGACAAAGAGCTCACTGCTTGCAGTGGCCCCCAGGGCCCCACAGTCTTTGACCCCCATTACTCCTCTGCTCCAGCCAAACAGGAGGCCTCTGCCCTTCAGACTACACAGGCGCAGATCTCAGGGCCCTGACGCCGGCCGTTCCCTCTTCCATACTGCTCTTCCTTCCCTCCTTTGTTTTTTTTTAACCCATCCTTTAGGTCTCAGTTCACATGTCTCCTTGTGGCCCCTAGACTGGAACAAGAATACCTGTGTTTACATTCTACCTCCCTTTATACATTTTTTTTTAAGGTGGAGTCTTGCTCTGTAGCCCAGGCTGGAGTGCAGTGGTGCAATGTCGGCTCACTGCAACCTCCACCTCCCGGGTCCCAGTTCAAGCAATTCTTCTGTGTCAGCCTCCCGAGTAGCTGGGATTACAGGCTTGCACCACCATGTCCATCTAATTTTTGCATTTTTAGTAGAGATGGGGTTTCACCATGTTGGCCAGGATGGTCTCGAACTCCTGACCTTGTGATCCACCCACGTCGGCCTCTCAAAGTGCTGGGATTACAGGCATGAGCCACCACACCCCGCCAATTACATTTTTTTTTTTTTTTTTTTTTACATAGAGATGGGTTTTGCCATATTGCCTAGGCTGGCAAACTCCTGGCCTCAAGCCAACCTCTTGCCATGGCTTCCCAAAGTGCTGGGATTCCAGGAGTGAGCTACTGTGCCCCACCAGCCCCTGCTCTTTTGCGGGGGGGGGGGATGGAGTCTTACTTTGTCGTCCAGGCTGGAGTGCAGTGGCATGATCTCGGCTCACTGCAACCTCCATCTCCTGGGTTCAAGCGATTCTCCTGCCTCAGCCTCCTGAGTAGCTGGGATTACAAGCACATGCCATCATGCCTGACTAATTTTTGTATTTTTAGTAGAGACAAGGTTTCATGATGTTGACCAGGCTGGTCTCGAACTCCTGACCTCAGGTGATATGCCTGCCACAGCCTCCCAAAGTGCTGGGATTACAGGCATGAGCCACCGTGCCTGGCCCAACCCTTTATAATTTTATTATATGTGTGACTCTGGGTGAATGTCAGTCTCCCCCAACATACAGGAAGTTTCTTGTTCAAATCACTCAGGTTATTGAAAGCCTCTGAAAATGTTTGTTGAAAGAATAAATGGAGTACATAAATGAATGAGTGCTGTATAAGCCAATGGAGTGAATGAATGAACTGAGGAAATGGATGGATTGGTAGGTGGATAAATGAGTGGAATGAATGACATGAATGAACAGACTTCGTGAATGAAGTACAGAGATGGAGATGGTGAACTAACAAATCTGTGGTAGGCCTTAAGGAGGCTGAAGCAAAGAATCTACAGCCCAGACCAGAAGCTGACAAACTGTTCCTATAAAGGGCCAGATGGTAAATATTTTGGGCTTTTTGGGCCCTGTCATCTCTGGACCCAGAACATAAGCCATGTACATTTATTTATGTTTTGTCTGCAGCACTATAAACAAAACATAAACAAAAGTGCATGGCCCATGTTCCAATAAAACTTTATTGAGGGAAACCAGTGATGGGTGGATTTGACCCATGGGGGATGGTTCGCCAACCCCTGGTCTAAATGAGCTCAAGGTTGCAAGTATCCATATTCCCAAACAGCAGTCGGGAAACAGCTGTATAGGAAGACCCTGGGGAGGCGTGGCGGTTTAGGCTGCCCCTGCCCCCAAGGTTTCTTTTTCCACGGGACTGGCATTTATTCTTGGACAGAGAAAGAGAGACTAATGGTCCTCTCCTCAAGCTGCCAAGACAAGCTGTTACCTGGCAGTTGGGAAAGGGGGCAGGGGAGCAAGGAAAAAGGCAGGAGGCCAGGAGCAGTGCCTCATGCCTGTAATTCCAGCCCTTTGGGAGGCTGAGGCAGGTGGGTTACGTGAGGTCAGTGAAACCCTGTATCTACTAAAAATACAAAAATTAGCCAGGCTTGGTGGCACATGCCTGTAATCCTAGCTACCTAGGAGGCTGAGGCAGGAGAATCGCTTGAAACCCAGGAGATGGAGGTTGCAGTGAGCCGAGATGGTGCCACTACACTCCAGCCTGGGCGACAGAGTGAGACTCTGTCTCAGAAAAAAAAGAAGCAGAAGAAGAAGGAAAAATGCAGGAAGCCAAAAGCAAGGTGTGACTGATTGTCTGAGACTTGGGCTCTGGTCAGAGGAGTTAACAGGAAGTGGGTGAACAGTGGCCAAGTCCAGTGTGGGTGCAGTGGCTCATGCCTGTGATCCCAGCACTTTGGGAGGCCGAGGTGGGAGAATCACTTGAGCCTAGGAGTCCAAGACCAGCCTGGACAACATAGTAAGACCCCATCTCTATAAATAAAATTAGCTGGGCATGGTGGTGCATGCTTGTGATCCCAGCTACTTGGGAGGATGAGATGGGAGGATCGCTTGAGCCCAGGAGGTCCAAGTCGCAGCAACCTATGATCACACCACTGCCCTCTAGCCTGGGTGACAGAGCAAGACCCTGTCTAAAAAAAAAAAGAATCAATTTAAAAAAATTTTTTTTTACACCGGGCGCAGTGGCTCATGCCTATAATCCCAACTTTTTGGGAGGCCGAGGCTGGCAGATCATGAGGTCAGGAGATCGAGACCATCCTGGCTAACACGGTGAAACCCGGTCTCTACTAAATATACAAAAAATTAGCCGGGCATGGTAGCTCATGCCTGTAGTCCTAGCTACTCAGAAGGCAGAGGCAGGAGAATTGCTTGAACCCAGGAGGCAGATGTTGCAGTGAGCCAAGATTGCGCCATTGCACTCCAGCCTGGGCAACAGAGTGAGACTCTGTCTCAGAAAAAAAAAAAAAAAAAGTTTTTTTTTAAGTGACTAAATCCCTTGAGACCGAGAACTTGGGGAAGAAGAACGCAAGGCAACACACATACAGATCTGGGTCCCTGCCCTGGCACCTTTGGGTGGCCTCTGACAGCGCAATTGAGAGCCGCCGAGTACCCAGCCACGATCACCCGGTCTATGAGAGGCGTCAGGAACTTGGGAGGCATCCGGAAGTCATGCTCCTTATACTCGAACGGTTTGAAGGTGATTCCTGAGGAGAGAAGATGCACCCATCAGGCGACCCATCCAGATGGTCCCCTGACCCCAACCAAGGAACAAACCGAACTCCCCTCTGCCCCATGACCAGGTGTTGTCAACCCCAGTGGGGAGGGGAGGGCGGGAGGGCAGTGGGGTGGGTCTGGGCTGTGAAGCGGGCTGGCTGTACCTGTCTTGAGGATGTGAGCCGTGTTCTTGGAGACACCAGGTGTGTCACTGAGCCCACAGATGTTCTCAGCGTAAACTCGGAAATAGTATTCGTTGCCCACGATGAGGTCAGATATGGTGCAGCTAGTGGACCGGTTACGTTCATAGACATTGAACCACTCCTAGCGTGGGAGAAAGGGGGTAACCAGGCGTGTTGGGGCCTCAGGGTCACACACAAGACACAGATGCAAGAAGGGCCAGGCATGAGAAAAGCACATCCAGTGTTTATAAAACTTGTCACGCCAGGCATGGTGGCTCATGCCTGTAATCCCAGCACTTTGAGAGGCCGAGGTGGGCGGATGACCTGAGATTGGGAGTTTAAGACCAGCCTGACCAACATGGAGAAACCCCGTCTCTACTAAAAATACAAAATTAGCCAGGCGTGGTGGTGCATGCCTGTAATCCCAGCTACTCGGGAGGCTGAGGCAGGATAATTGCTTGAACCCAGGAGGCAGAGGTTGCAGTGAGCCAAGGTAACTCCATTGCACTCCAGCCCGGGCAACAAGAGCAAAACTCCATGTCAAAAAAACAAAAACAAAAAAACTTGTCATTCATGGCGCACTACTCACAGTGGCCAACAGGTGGAACCAACCCAGCGCCCATCAGCGCTGGGATGGACGAATGAAACGGTCTGCCCAGACAAGGAAGCATCATTCCGAATACCCTAAGACTGGGTCAGGCACCGTGGCTGACGCCTGTAATCCCAGCTCTTTGGGAGGCCAAGGTGGGAGGCTCACTTGAACCCAGGAGTTCGAGACCAGTGTGGGGAACGTGGTGAGACCGTCTCTTCAAAAAATCAAAAACTTTAGCCAGGCCTGGCGGCCAGCACCTGTAGTCCCAGCTGCTCTGGAGGCTGAGGGAGGAGGACTGCTTGAGCCTGGGAGTTTGAAGCTGCAATGAGCCATGATCATGCCACTGCATGCCAGCCTGGGTGACAGAGCAAGACCCTGTCTCAAAAATTTAAAAAAAAAATGAGGCCCGGTGCGGTGGCTCAAGCTGGTAATCCCAATACTTTGGGAAGTTGAGGCAGGCAGATCACAAGGTCAAGAGATCAAGACCATCCTAGTTTCACATGGTGAAACTCCATCTCTATTAAAAATACAAAAAAAAATTAGCTGGGCATGGTGGTGTGTGCCTGTAATCCCAGCTACTCGGGAGGCTGAGGCAGGAGAATCAATTGAGCCCAGGAGGTAACAGTGAGCCAAGATCAAGCCATTGCACTCTAGTCTGGCGACAGAGCAAGACTTCTCAAAAAATAAGAAAGAAAAAAGAAATGAAGGCCAGGTGCAGTGGCTCACACCTGAAATCCCAACACTTTGGGAGGCTGAGGTGGGAGGATGACTTGAGCCCAGGAGTTCGAGACCAGCCTGGACAACATAGTGAGACCCTGTCTCTATAAACATTAGCAGGGAATGGTGGTGTGTGCCTGTATTTCCAGCTACTTGGGAGGCTGGGGTGGGGGGATCACCTGACCTCAGAGGCAGAGGTCACAGTGAGCCGAGATTGAGCCACTGCACTCCAGCCTGGGTGACAGAGTAAGACCCTGTCTCAAAAAAAAAAAAGAATTCTAAAAGCAGGATTGCCGCAGACACACCGGGCATGCTGCAGCATGGGTGAACCTGTGCGGAGCTAACAAAGCCACACACGAAGGTCATGTAGTTAGGGTTCCATGTGTAGGAAATGTTGGGAACAGGTAAATCCATGGAGCCAGAAAGCAAACTGGTGGCTGCCAAGGTCTGGGGCAGGGGCTGGGGGACGCCAGGGGGTGGCGCTCATGGGTACAGGGCTTCTCTGGGGGATGAAAGTGGACTGGGTAGAGGCAGTGGCCCCACAACCCTGCAAATGTCCGAAGTGCTGCAGAATTGTTCTCTTTAGAGCGGCGAATGGCTAATTCCATTATATGACGTTTACCTCAGTGAAAAAAGAAAATGAAAACCCATCATGCACCAAGTCTCAGCTAAAAGGCTTCCCTCCCAGCCGGGCCTGTCCTCCAGGCCCTTCCAGCTGTGACATGGGGACATCTGCACCTGCTCTGACCCCCACCCCTCTTCCTCGTCACCCCTCTGCTCTCTCACCATGGTCTTCTTGTCTGCTTTCTGGACCAAATACCCCATGATCTCACTGTTCCCATCGTCTTTGGGGGCCTGCCACTCCACCAGTGCGTTCGTGCCCCACACCTCCTTCACCATCACATTTATGGGGGGCCCAGCCTTTTCTGGAAGGAGAAAGTGTGACAAGTCAGTCCTCAGCCCCTCCCCTTCCCTCTCCACAACCCCACCCCCTCTCCTGATTCTAACCTCTCTTATGCCCCATTCCCACCTTACAGCCTCCCCCATGCCAGTCTCACTTCATGTCCTCCCGTCCTGGGCCATCCTCATCCCTCCTCACCCCCATGTCTCCCCACTTCCTCTCTCCACCCAATCTCTCTCTCAGGGGCTTCCCCATCTTCATCTCTCTTCTACTCTGAGCCCTGGTACTTGCCTTGCTCCTTACCCTGTCTCCCCCTCCTCATCTCCCCACATCCTCTCCCACCCCTCATCTCTTACCTCCTCTCCCACCCCTCATCTCTCACCTCCTCTTCCACCCCTAATCTCTCACCCCCTCTCCCACCCCTCATCTCCCGACCTCCTCTCCCACCCCTCATCTCTCACCTCCTCTCCCCCTCCTCATCTCTCACCTCCTCTCCCATCCCTCATCTCCCCACCTCCTCTCCCACCCTCATCTCTCACCTTCTGTCCCACCCCTCATCTCTCTACCTCCTCTCCCCATCCTCATCTCACCTCCTCTCCCACCCCTCATCTCCCCACCTCCTCTCCCACCCCTCATTTCCCCACCTCCTCTCCCACCCATCTCTCACCTCCTCTCCCCCCTCATCTCTCACCTTCTCTCCCACCTCTCATCTCCCCACTTCCCTTCCCACCCCTGATCTCTCACCTCCTCCCCTACCCCTGATCTCTCACCTCCTCTCCCACCCCTTATCTCCCAACCTCCTCTCCCACCCCTCATCTCTCACCTCCTCTCCCCCTCCTCATCTCTCACCTCCTCTCCCATCCCTCATCTCCCCACCTCCTCTCCCACCCTCATCTCTCACCTTCTGTCCCACCCCTCATCTCTCTACCTCCTCTCCCCATCCTCATCTCACCTCCTCTCCCACCCCTCATCTCCCCACCTCCTCTCCCACCCCTCATTTCCCCACCTCCTCTCCCACCCATCTCTCACCTCCTCTCCCCCCTCATCTCTCACCTTCTCTCCCACCTCTAATCTCCCCACTTCCCCTCCCACCCCTGATCTCTCACCTCCTCCCCTACCCCTGATCTCTCACCTCCTCTCCCACCCCTTATCTCCCAACCTCCTCTCCCACCCCTCATCTCTCACCTCCTCTCCCCCTCCTCATCTCTCACCTTCTCTCCCACCCCTCATCTTCCTGCTTCCCCTCCCACCCTTCATCTCCCCACCTCCTCTCCCACCCCTCATCTCCCCACCTCCTCTCCCCCTCCTCATCTCCTCACCTCCTCCGACCCCTCTTCTCACCTCCTCCCCCATCGCTCCCCATCCCTGCCCCTCCTGGCCCCCCATAGGCCCTGCCCAGCGCGCGCACCCACAACGCGGATGCGGATGGTAGCAGTGTCCTTCATGTTCTCGATCTGCACACTCAGCTCGTACTCCCCGGAGTCGGAGCGGGCCGCCTGGCGCACGAAGAACACTGTGTCGAAGTCGCTGGTCCGCACGTGCACGCGGGAGGTGTCCAGCGGGGCCCCGCCCTTGGTCCACACCACCTGGGGCCGGGGCTTTCCCTGCGGGGAGAGGGCAGGACGGGTCAGCGGGGCTCCACCTGCACACAGGGGGGCTTGCGCAGGAGCTGACCCCCGCCCCAGCCCCCTCCCCTGACCTGGAAGGGAACCACAAGGTTGAGGTGCTCTCCCACTTTGCGGACGTAGGTCTGGCGGAGGTGGCGGGGGAGCCGGATCTTGGGTGGCTCTGAGGGCGCAAACACAGGGAGGGGACTCAATGGGGGGTCGGGGCATGTTCCGGGGGCCAATGGTGATGAGGCTGTCTGGAGCGGTGTGGCCGATGACACGGAAAGGGCCACCGGAATGACGCCAGCTGGGTCTTTCGGGGCGCAGGGTCAGGGGCCACGCACCGGCAATCTCCCTAATGGTGACCGGCTGGACCAGGGTGGCCGGCTCGCTGCGCCCCGCGATGTTAACCCCGACGACTCGGAAGAGGATTCTGGCTCCGGTGGGGAGATTCTTGATGGTGAAGCCACAGCGCTCCACGGGCTCAGTGTTGGCGGGGACCCATTCCTCAGCTGCAGAGAGACGTCCCGCTGGCTGGCGGATCTCACACTCTCCTCCCACCCTCCGCTCCCGTTTCTACCGAGGACTTGGGACTTGAGCCAGCACTAGGTAAGTTCCCAGCAGCAGCGACGGCAGTGGCGAAGGCGGCTGGTTAGTTAAGCATTCATCATGGCCAGGTTCTGGGGGTGGAACCTCTGTTCGCTCATTAATTCTTACCTCAACCCTGTGCTATCCCCATGTTAGGGATGAGAAGACATCTCTAACATGTCAGCATGAGGGCCAGAGAGGTTAAAGAACTTTCAGCCAGGCGTGGTGTCACACCTGTAATCCCAGAACTTTGGGAGGCTGAGGTGGGCACATCACTTGAGTCCAGGAGTTCAAGACCAGCCTGGCCAAGATGGCAAAACCCTGTCTTTACTAAAAACACAAAAATTAGCCAGGCATGATGGCAGGCACCTGTAATCCCAGCTACTCGAGAGGCTGAAGCAGGAAAATTACTTGAACCTGGGAGGCAGAGGTTGCAATGAGCCAAGATGGCACCACTGAACTCCAGCCTGGGTGACAGAGCAAGACTCCATCTCAAAAAAAAAAAACAAACAAACAAAACTTTCCCTGGGTGCAATAGCTCATGCCTGTAATCCCAGCAATTCGCGAGGCCAAGGCAGGAGGATCTCTCAAACCCAGGAGTTCGAGATCAGCCTGGACACACAGCTCAGGCTGGGTGGACTAGGATGTTAAACCCATGTCTGTCTGACTCCTGCACACTCTCAAGCTCTGCTCTCCTGCAAGGCTGGCACCGAGGAGCAGAGATCCTGGCACTGTCTGAGGCACAGTCAGAGGGGGTGTCCAGGAGGGCAGGGTCAGAGCTCTTCAGATTGTCTGCTTTTTGTTACATGCTTTTCTGTCTTGGATTTATGGCCATGGGTTGGGGAACTCAGGACTGCTGGCTCAGAACAGCAATACAGAGTGAACTCTAACAAGCTGGGTTCTGAAACGTCAGGTTGGGAGCAGCCAGCCAGGGAAGGAATGGGGTAAAGGGCACGAAAGAGAGAAGGAGGGAGGAAGCTGATGAGGGTTGAACCATCCCTCCCTTCCATGCATTCTCAAGTGCATCGTCACTGTACCGTCAAGATGATAACTGTCTTCGCCATTGTTAGATGAAGATACTGAGGCTCAGAAACTTGCCCAAGGGCACACAGTCAGACAGTGGAGGGGAAGGGTTGGAACCCACATCTGTCTGACTTTAAGGCCTGGGATGTTGTGTCGAGGTGATCATGTCCGTCCTCCCAGAGAGATGGCTGTGTCTGAGACATCTCCATAGCCATGGAGCTGGGCCAGGCACGCAGTCAGTGTTCAGTGAATGTTTGGTGGAGGATGGAGGGTGAATGTACGGAGGTACAGATGATGGATGGACAGGCAGAGAGACAATGGCTAGTTAGGTGGACAGACGGTTGGATGGCCATATAGGTAGAAAAAATGAAGGAAGCAAAGATGGTGGTGAAAAGACAAATACATGGATGAAAAAATGTTACTGAATGGATGGCTGGAAGATTCAAATGACTTTCAGATGGATAGAAGGATAGATGGATGGATGACTGCGTAGACAAGTGAATGGCAGGCAGGAAAGAAGGAAGGGAGGGAGGACAGAGAGAAAGGGTAAAGGGGAGAAATAAAAGGGAAAAAGGGCTGGGCATGGTGGCTCACACTTGTAATCCCAGCACTTCGGGAAGCTGGTGGACAGATGGCTTGAGCCCAGGAGTTTGAGACCAGCCTGGGCAACATTCTGAGACCCTGTCTCTACAAAAAAAATCAAAAAATTAGCCAGGCATGTTGGCACATGCCTATAGCCCCAGCTACTTGAGAAGCTGAGGTGAGAAGATCACTTGAGTCCAGGAGGTGGAGGCGGCAATGAGCTATGATTGTGCCGTTGCGATCCAGCCTGGATGATAGAGTGATATCCTGTCTCAAAAATTTAAAAAGAGAGAGAAAGGAAGGAAGGAAATAAGGATGGATAGATGAATGGATGGATAGATGGGCAGATGGACAAATAGAGGGATGGGGTGGATGGACGGAAATATGGATGGGTGGGTGGGTGGATGAATGGATGGATGGATGGATGGTGGATGGGTGGACAGATGGACAAATGGAGGGATAAATGGATGAAAATATGGATGGGTGGGTGGATGGGTGGGTGGGTGGATGAAAATATGGATGGGTGGGTAGATGGATGGATGGATGGATGGATAGATGGATGGAAATATGGATGGGGGTAGGTGGATGAATGGATGGGAATATGGATGGATGGATGGATGGATGGATAGATGGATGGATGGATGGATGGATGGATAGATGGATGGATGGAAATAAGGATGGGTGGGTGGGTGGGTGAATGGATGGAAATATGGATGGGTGGGTAGATGGATGGATGGACAGACAGGTAGACAGATGGATGGATGGGTAGATGTTAAGATGGATGAATGAAATATTGGTTAGATGGATAAATGAATAGAGGGAAGAAAGAAGGCATAGAGGTAAAAAATAAACGGGTGGATGGAAGGATAGATGGAATGGACAGAAAGTCACTGCTGTATGGAGGATGGATGTAGAAAGAAAGAAGGGAGAGAAAACACACTAGTCACTGGGGGTCTCGTCCCAGCGACTCATGACGGCACAGACACAAAACACAAGCAGGTCGCTGCACCCATCTCTCTTCATGCACGGTACTGCTTTCAGGTCCCTGGACTGGATACCCCCAGGGGGATCTGTGCTGGACACCACCCCCACCAGGCCTGCCAGGGTCACTCACAGCCTTCCAGGCAGTACTCCACCAGGTACCCATCGATGCCACCTGCCCCGATCCTGTTTGGAGGCCTCCACTTGAGTGTGGTGGTGGTGTCTGTCACATCCTCCACCACCAGGTGCAGGGGTTCACTCGTGGGTGCTGGAAGCATCCAGAAAAAGAGGATATGATGGGGAATGAGGAGTCATGGGTCAGCAGGAAGGGGCAGGGGTCAGAGGTAGAATGAGTGGTCAGAAGGCCAGGGTGTAGGTCAGAGATTGATGACAGGCAGAAGATGGGTCAGAGGTGGACGGGGGTTGATGGGTCAGAGTGCAGGGAACATTACCAATAGGCATAAAAGGCTTGGTGTTCATGCTGGGCTGGGAGACGCCTATGGCATTGACAGCGAAGACGCGCATCTCGTAGAGGACACCCTCAATCATCTTGGTGGACTCATACGTGGTCTCCGTGAAGACCTCAAAGTTCAGCTTCATCCAGCGCTGAGAGCCCTTCTTCTTCCGCTCCAGGAGGTACCCTGGAAGCTCCAAGCAGAGAGGAGAAGAGGGGATGGGAGGGCATGGGGCACAGGTCAGCTGGGGGAGTGAGGGTCACATCCAGAGGATCGCATGACCCAAGGCGGTCTGAGGCCATGAATCTTAGGTGGATCTCAGGGGCCACAGAGCATCCGGAGGCCACCAGTCCTGGAGCCAAGAATCAAGAGGGGTCACAGCTTATGAACCAGGGGGCCAGAAGTCACAGGAAAACCCAGGCTATTGGTCAAAGTGAGAATTCTGAGGTCACCGGTGAGTAAAGGAAGGGGGAAGACCAAAGGGATTGTGAGATGGCAAATTGAAAAATCAGGGGGTAGACGTCAGTCACTGAGGATGCTAAGGGCTCTGGGAGGTCAAGGAGAAAGCGGAGGCTGGCACGGTGGCTCACACCTGTAATCCCAGCACTTTGGAAGGCCGAGGTGGGCAGATCATTTGAGGTCAGGAGTTCAAAACCAACCTGGCCAACATGGTGAAACCCCATCTCTACTATAAATACAAAAATTAGCCGGGCGTAGCATAGTGGCAGGTGCCTGTAACCCCAGTTACTTGGGAGGCTGAGGTAGGAGAATTGCTTGTACCCAGGAGGCAGAGGTTGCAGTGAGCCAGGACCGAGCTACTGCACCCCAGTCTGGGTGATAGAATGAGACTCTGTCTCAAAAAAAAAAAAAAAGAGAGAAGGCAGGACAGAAGGACGGGTCGGGGTCATGAGGACAGAGGCACTCACCGGTGACTGGCTGCCCCCCGTCATACTTGGGTGGCTCCCAGACAAGGATGGCCCAATCCTCTCCAACCGAGGTGACGCGCACGGCCTCTGGGGGGTCTGGGACATCTGCAGGGGGCAGGAGAGTCAGGCGGCCCCTCAGGGCCTCAAGGAGCCACCCCTCGGCCAGACCACCTTGGCTTTCTCTACTCACCCACCACCCGCAGGAAGATGGAGGCCACGTCCTCGCCGACAGGGTTGGTGACCTTGATGGTGTAGCGGCCCTCATCCGCCCGCTCTGCGCTCTCAATCACAAAACTGCTGCAGTCTACTCGCTTCTCGATGCGGACTCTGCCCTCAGTGGACGTGAATACCTGGACACAGCCACCAGATGGCCTTGCAGCCCATCGTGTCCCCAAGCAGACCCAGGCCTGCCTCTGTCACTGCCCTGCTCAGAATCCTCCCATGGTTTCCCATCGACACACAGGGTCCTCACGCACTCCGCTGCCATCCTCAACCTCCAAATGCCGTCCTTCATTAAAAACACCGGACTGTCTTGTCCCAGAGATTTTGCAAGGCTGGTCCCTGTACATGCCACACTCAGCTCTTACTCATCCTTCAGGACACACTCAGAAGACACCTCTTCCAGGAAGCCTTCCTGGATGCCCTCAGCTGGAAGTGCTGGCTCCAACCCCTGGGTTCGCATAGCTTCTAGAACCTCCCTTTATCTCAGCCAGAGCACTCTGGACCATGGCTGCCTGAGCAGGTGTTTGCCTCTCCACAAGAGTGAAGGTTCCTGAGCAGGGTGCAGTGGCTCATGCCAGTAATCCCAGCACTTTGGGAGGCTGAGGCAGGAGGATCGCTCAAGCCCAGGAGTTCAAGGCCAGTGTGGGCAACAGGTGAGACCCTGTCTCAAATTTTAAAATAAATAAATACATTTTAAATAAAATGAAGGCTCCTGGAGGGCAGGAGCTGCATCCAACTCATGGCTGCATCCTCAGTCTCTGGTGCAAAGGAAGCCTTCCGGGATGCCTGCTGAGTAAGTGAATGCATGAATGTCAAGCCAAGTCTGTCCATTTGACAGAAGAGGAAACTGAAGCACAGGGAGAAATGAAAAACTGAGCTGTCCTAGGGCCTGGGACATGCAGGGTTCAAATATTTGTTGGACGGATGGATATAGGAATCTATAGATATGGCTGGGCATGTTGGCTCATGCCTGTAATCCCAGCACTTTGGGAGGCCAAGGTGGGAGGATCGCTTGAGCTCAGGAGACCAGCTTGGGCAACATGGTGAAACCCTGTCTCTACAAAAATACAAAAAATTAGTCAGGCATGCTGGTGCACTCCTGTGATCCCAGCTACTCTGGAGGCTGAGGTGGGAGGATCGCTTGAGCCTAGGAGGCGGAGATTGCAGTGAGCCAAGACCACGCCACTGCACTCCAGCCTGGGTGACAGAGTGCAACCCCCTCCTCAAAAAATTATAGATAGATAGATAGATTGCCGGATGCAGTGGCTCACGCCCGTAATCCCAGCACTTTGGGAGGTTGAGGTGGGTGGAACACGAGGTCAGGAGTTCAAGACTAGCCTAGCCAAGATGGTGACATCCCATTGCTACTAAAACTACAAAAATTAGCCAGGCACAGTGGCAAGCGCCTGTAATCCCAGCTACTCAGGAGGCTGAAGAAGGAGTCATTCCTTGAACCCTGGCAGCAGGGGTCACAGTGAGCCGAGATCGCGCCACTGCACTCCAGCCTAGGTGAGAGAGTGAGGCTCCATGTCTCTCTCCCTCTCTCTCTCTCTTCTCTCTCTCTCTCTCTCTCTCTCTCTATATATATATATATATATATACACACATATACACATACATACATATATATGTGTGTGTGTGTATACATATATATTTTACACATACATATATGTATATACCTATATTTTTTTTAAATAATAAAAAATATAGATAGATAAATGGGTAGATATGTTTCTGGATGAATGGATAACTGGATTGGTTGATGAATAAATGGACAAATGGATTAATTACTGGATGAGTGGATGGCTGGGTGAATTAATCAATTAGTTGATGAAAAATCATCAGTGGATGGGCGGCTGAGTTACTGGATGGCTGGCAGGCTAAACTGGTCGATCGCCTGATTAATTAACTGAAAGGTGAAAGGATGAATGGATGGAGCGTCCACCATGTGCTAGGCCCGTACCTGTGACGGACAAACATAATCAACAACCTTCAAAACAATCCTGTGAAGAAGGAGTCATCACCCTCATTTTATAGAGGATGAAACTGAGGCTCAGGGGGAAAGAAGCGACTTCCCTAAAGGGAAAGGAAGTCAGGACAGAGGGGAGGCCCCGACCCACCTCATCTCCCATCAGCCAGGTGGCAACGGGAGGGGGCTCCCCTGTGATGGCCACGTCCAGCCTCAGCTTGTTTCCAGCCACAACCACAATCGAATTATCTGAGGTCTTCCCCGAGCAGTCCAAGTGGATCTTTGGTGGCTCTGGTGGCACAGAAGAGATATGGGGACCCTGGGGATGGGTGGCCATTCTCGACAAGAGGATCTCCGAGAAGTTGGGTTCCAACAGTGACAGAGACCTGGGGGTGAGGCCCCCAACCCCTCCTCCCTCAGACCCTACAGTCCAGGCCCCCAGCTCCTCCTCCCTCAGACCCAGGGATCCAGGCCCCCAACCCCTCCTCCCTCAGGACCCCAGTGCCTCGGTCTCTGCTGACCACCCCATCTATCTGCCGCCCCCGCCCCTCCTCCCTCACCCCGCCCCTCCTCCCTCACCCCACCCCTCCTCTCTCGACCTGCCCCTCCTTCCTCACCCTGCCCACTCTCCCTCAGCCCCTCCCTTCCTCCCTGGCTGGCTCCCAGAGCAGTCCCGGGTGCTCACCTTGCTTGGGAACGTACTCCACCTTGATTTCTGGAAGACAAAGAAGACTGGACAGTTAGATCTAAACCCAGCAGGCCCCTTGCCCTGCCTTCACAGCCCAGAGGAACAGGGGAGGGTCTGGCAGTCTCCCTGGGAACTGGGGTGCTGGGGACAGGTTCAGGCCCAGGAGCCACCTCTCCTCCCAGGCAGCAGGCAGCGGGGAGTTCGGCGCTCTCCCTCCATCTTCTGACTCCAGCCATGAGTGGGACAGACACCTGCTGTCGTCCTCATTCGCACTCAGGGAACCTTGATCCTGGAGGGGGACATCCTGGGCCCTGGGTCTGGGAGGATGGGTTGTACAGCCCCCAGGGAAGGAGGAAGGGCATCCTGACCCAGGAAGTTGAGCTTGGCCGAGAGTGACAGGGCATAGCCATCAGGCACAAACATGTAGTCTCCTTCATCCTCCGGGCGGACGTCATCAATCACCAGCTTGTGGAACCTAAGGAGTAGGGGAGCAGGGTAGAGCTGGGGCCAGATTGCCCTGGGAACCACCATGGGGCTGCACCCCCACATTGGCTTCCCTCAGTGCAATTCACATGCCTGCATTCTTATCCAGGGCTTTGGAGTGCTGTGGCCTAGGTTCAAATCGGTAGCTGTGTGACCTTGGGCAAGTTACTTAACCTCTCTGTGCCTCTGCTTCTTCATCTATAAAATAGGGGTAATGATGCCAATCTACATCAAGGTTGTTGTAAAGCATGGAGAAGGGTACAGTGGCTCACATCTGTCATCCCAGCACTTTGGGAGGCTGAGCATCAAGAATCACTTGAGCCCAGGAGTTGGAGATCACCCAGGGCAACACGGGGAGACCCTGTCTCTATAATAAATCAATAAATAGGTGTTTACAGTTCTTTGGCTGGGCATGGTGGCTCACGCCTGTAATCTCAGCATCTGGGGAGGCTGGGTGATGAGTTCCTCCAGCCCAAAACAAGGCTGCAGTGAGCCGTGACTGCACCACTGCACTCCAGGCTGGGTGATAGATTGAGACCCTGTCTCAAAAAAAAAAGGCATCTAGAGAAGTACCTGGCACTTATAGGTGCCCTATAAGTGTCAGGACGTGTTATCATTATGTGTGCGTTGGGGTGGATTTTTTTTTTTTTTTGAGACGGACTTTCGCTCTTGTTACCCAGGCTGGAGTGCAATAGCGCGATCTCAGCTCACCACAACCTCCACCTCCTGGGTTCAGGCAATTCTCCTGCCTCAGCCTCCTGAGTAGCTGGGATTATAGGCATGTGCCACCATGCCCAGCTAATTTTTTGTATCTTTAGTAGAGACGGGGTTTCACCATGTTGACCAGGATGGTCTCGATCTCTTGACCTCATGATCCACCCGCCTCGGCCTCCCAAAGTGCTGGGATTACAGGCTTGAGCCACCGCGCCCGGCCTTTTTTTTTTTTTTTTTTTTTTAAGATGGATTCTCACTCTGTCACTAGGCCAGAGTACAGTGGCACAATCTTGGCTCACTGCAACCTCTGCCTCCAGGGTTCAAGCGATTCTCCCGCCCCAGCCTCCCAAGTATCTGGGAATATAGGCATGCTCCACCACACGCAGATAATTTTTGTATTTTTAGTAGAGACGGCGTTTCACCATGTTGGCCAGCCAGGCTGCTCTCGAACTCCTGAACTCAACTGATCCACCCAACTCGGCCTCCCAAAGTGCTGGGATTACAGGCATGAGCCACTGCGCCCGGCCATTATCATCATTATTGAGACCACCAGCCAGCATGGTTCCCTACACAGTGCACAGTGGGAACCCTGCATCCCACTAAGAGCTACTGCCAGGAAGCCCTGGATGGCACAATGCTTTCCGGCCATCATGGTGGCTCTCTGCATGCTGTAGATAACAAGGTGTTGGTCTTAGGTGTCCACGTGCCACCTGTTGAATTCCAGCTTCCTATTTTCTGAGCTGGAGCTGTGCTGACTGTGCAAACATGGCCGGAGGCTTGCCCGTGCCCGTGCCCACACCCTTGCGACGCAACCTTGCAGCATCCCCATCAAGTGCTGGAATCTGTTTCCCAGCCCTTGACTCAGAGCTGGCCTCTGACTTTCTTTGCCCAATAGAAAATAGTGGAAGTGCCAGGCATGGTGGCTCACACCTATAATCCCAGCACTTTGGGAGGCCAAGGCAGGCAGATCACGAGGTCAGGAGTTTGAGACCAGCCTGACCAACATGGTGAAACCCCATATCTACTAAAAATACAAAAATTAGCCAGGCGTGGTGGCACATGCCTGTAACCCCAGCTTCTCAGGAAGCTGAGGCAGGAGAATTGGTTGAACCCTGGAGGTGGAGGTTGCGGTGAGCCAAGATCACACCATTGCACTCCTGCCTGGGCAACACAGCAAGACTCCGTCTCAAAAAGAAAAAAAAAAACAAGAATATGGTGGAAGTGGCATTGGACTCATTTGCAGCCTGGGCCACAGAGGCCTCGTCCGCTCCCATGCTCTCTCAGGACCTCTGCCTCTGCCTCATGAACGTGCTAGGCTGAGCCCACTGGAGGAGGAGGAAGAGTTGCCATAGGGAGCAGCATGCTGGCTGCCCAGCTGTCCCAGCTGAGGTCCTGACAGCCCCACACAAAGTCAGCAGAGCCCAGATTCTGCCACCACAGAGGCAAGAAGGAGGCCATCCTGGATCAGCCAGCCCCCAATCAACCTGCAGGCTCAAGATGAAATGAATCCTGATTTATTTATTTAGAAAGAGGATCTCACTGTGTTGCCCAGGCTGGTCTTGAACTCCTGTGCTCCAGAAATCCTCCTGCCTTGGCCTCCGAAAGTGCTGATATTACAGGTATGAGTCACTGCACCGAGCCCAATCCTCACCCTTTTAAACCACTAAGTTTGCGGAAGGGACAGGCACCGTGGCTCACGCCTTAATCCCAGCTCTTTTGGAGGCCAAGGTGGGTGGATCACCTGAGTTCAGGAGTTTGAGACCAGCCTAGCCAATATAGCAAAACCCCATCTCAACTAAAAATATAAAAATGAGCCGGGCATGGTGGCACACCTGTAGTCCCAGCTAGTCAGGAGACCAAGGCAGAAGAATTGCTTGAACCTCAGAGGTGGAGGTTACAGTGAGCCTAAATTATACCACTGCACTCTAGCCTGGGCAACAGAGTGAGACTCCATCTCCAAAAAAAATAGAATTAAATTAAATTTTAAAATGTGGCTGGGTGTGGTGGCTCATACCTGTAATCCCAGCACTTTGGAAAGCTGAGGCAGGTGGATCACTTGAGGTCAGGAGTTCGAGACCAGCCTGACTAACACAGTGAAACTGCATCGCTGCTAAATACAAAAAATTAGCCAGGCATGGTAGTGCATCCCAGCTACTTGGGAGGCTGAGGCAGAAGAATTGCTTGAACCTGCGAGGCAGAGGTTGCAGTGAGCTGAGATCGCGCCACTGCACTCCAGCCTGGTCAATGAGAGCGAAACTCTGTCTCAAAAAAAAAAAAAAAATGGGGGACAGCTTGTTAAGCAGCTAAAGCTAACTGCTCCACATGCCCTGCCCCAGCCTCTTCTGCAGCCCACTCTCACCGGCCTGTATGGGACATGGTGATCCTCTTGCTGGGCCGCACCTCAATTCCGTTCTTATACCACTTGCCCGTCACTTTCTCATCAGACACTTCACACTTGAACACAGCCTGTTCTGAGGCCTTCACTGTCAGATCCGCGATGTCCTGCAGGACCTCCAGCTGTTTCTCTGGTCAGTGAGAGAAAGACAGGGAGCCGTCACTACTCTAGGGGGTGCACAGACACTTATGAGCACCCACTGCATGCCAGGCGCTGGTCTAGGTGCTAGGGATACAGCACGGACAACCTGGAAACAACCTGCTGGCCTCGGGAAGCTAATGTGCTAGTGGGAGACAGTGAAGAAACAGAAGAGGGAGCGAGGCGGCCTGAGGGAGGCAGGGAGGAATCCCCAGAGGATGAAGAAGAGCCTCCCAGGCAGAGGGACTGGTATGTGGAAAGGCCCCAGGATGATCGGGCACAGGGGCTCACACCTGTAATCCCAGCATTTTGTGAGGCTGAGGGGGAATGCACTTTGTGAGTTTCTCTGGGAACAAGCAGGTGTCGGGTTGAGGCCACAGGAGGTTGGTGTAGGTGAGGGAAGCGGACATGGTAGGAGTGAAATGGACAGAGACGATGGACCCAGATTCCGGGCCTCAGAGGCCATGGAGTGGACTCTGCTCCGGCTCTCAGCAAAATGGAAGCCACTGGAGGGTGTTGTGAAAGGATGGGATCTCACATTCAAATGTGTGTTCATGTTTTTGTGGCTCACACCTGTACTCCCAGCATTTTGGGAAGCGGAGGCAGGCGGATCACTTGAGGTCAGGAGTTAGAAACCAGCCTAGCCAACATGGTGAAACCATATCTCTACCATAAATACAAAAATTAGCCAGACATGGTGGCACGCCTGTAATCCCAGCTACTCAGGAGGCTGAGGCAGGACAATCACTTGAACCCAGAGGCAGAGGTTGCAGTGAACCGAGATCACACCATTCTACTCCAGCCTGGGCAATAGAACAAGACTCTGTCTCAAAAAAAGGGGACAAAAATCTCCCACCCATCCACCTCCAGTCATTTTTTTTTCTTGTGTCTAGATACTGCATAGAGAACGTTTTTTTTTTTTTAAGAGATGGGGTCTTGCTATGTTGCCCAGGCTCATCTCAAACTCCTGGGCTCAGGTGATCCTCCCCTCTGGGCCTCCGGAAGTGCTGGGATTTACAGGCATGCACCACCACACCCATCCTCCGCTGGGTCCCCTCCCCTAAGGCAACACTCATGCAGTCTAGGGCTATAAAACCAGTATGTCCATGCTTGTCGGAACATGTCCTCCTCCCTCCCTCCCTCCTGCATTCCTTCCTTCTCACTTCCCTCCTACACAAACTGTAGCATATTTGCTTTGTCATCTAAGAATATATTTTGGAAATCATTCCAAATCAATACATTCAAAACTCCTCACACTCCTTTTTATTTTAGAGACAGAAATAAAAAGACGCTGTCACCCAGGTTGGAGTGCAGTGTGCAATCATAGCTCATTTCAGCCTCGACCTCCCAGGCTCAAAAGATTCTTCTGCCTCAGCATCTCAAGTAGCTGGGACTACAGATGCACCACCACACCCAGCTAAGTTTTGATTTTTTTTTTTTTTTACTTTATTTATTTATTTATTTATTTTTGAGACAGAGTTTTGCTCTTGTCACCCAGGCTGGAGTGCAGTGGCGTGATCTCCGCTCACTGCAACCTCTGCATCCCGGGTTCAAGTGTTCGTCTTGTCTCAGCCTCCCGAGTAGCTGGGATTACAGGTATGTGCCACCACGCCTGGCTAATTTTTGTTTTTTTAGTACAGATGGGGTTTCACCATGTTGACCAGGCTGGTCTTGAACTCCTAACCTCAGGTGATCCACTTACCCCAGCCTCCCAAAGTGCTGGGATTACAGGCGTGAACCACCAAGCCTGGCCTGAGCCACTGCACCCAGTCTAATTTTTTTACACAGACCTGTCTTGCCATGTTCCCTAGGCCGGCCTTGAACTTCTAGGCTCAATTTACCCTCCCCCCTGGGCCTCACGAAGAGTTGGGATGAAAGGTATGGCTGCCACCCCCAGGCTAAAACATTCTCTTTTTTTATGGCTACATATGTAAATGCCATGATTTGTTTGGCCCATGAATGACTTGAGTTCGTTTGGTTTTTACTTATTTTCACAGCATTATAGACTCCAGGAGCTTGCAAAAATAGCACAGAGTCCTGTGTGCTCTTTACCTAACGTCCCCCACTGGCGGCATCGTACATAACGGGAGTCCCGCATCCAAACCAGGACACTGGCACGGACCCAGCACTGTTAACCGGACCACAGACCTCTTCGACTTTCACCATCGGACTTAAGTTTTATGAGGATCAGTCTGGCAGGTGCTGGGGAGGTGGAGGTCAGGGGACAGATATAGATATGGAGTGGCAGAGAGAAGACAACTACACCAGTCCAGGCATGAGGTGAGGAAGGCCTGGGCCAGGCGGGGGCAGCAACAGTGAGGCTTGTGGTTGGATTCAGATTTTTTTTTTTTTTTGAGATGAAGTTTCGCTCTTGTTGCCCAGGCTGCAGTGCAATGGCACGATCTCGGCTCACAGCAACCTCCGCCTCCCAGGTTCAAGCAATTCTCCTGCCTCAGCCTCCTGAGTAGCTGGGATTATAGGTGCCCACCACCACACCCAGCTAATTTTTGTATTTTTAGTAGAGATGGGGTTTCACCATGTTGGCCAGGATGGTCTCGAACTCCCGAGCTCAAGTGATCCACCCACCTTGGCCATCCAAAGTGCTGGGATTACAGGCATGAGCCACCACGGCCAGCTGGATTCAAAATGTACTTTGAAGCTGGAGCCACCAGGACTCGCTGGTGGGTTGAACATAGGGTGTGTGGGAAAGAGAGGAGTCAGGAACAACTTCCAGACTGGGGACCTGAGCAACCTCAAGCTGCATGGAGAAGCATACGTACTCCAGCCCCACCTGGAGGCCCCGTACCTTCCACAATCAGCTCGGCCTCACACTGGCCACCATTGGTTATGACCTGATAATGACCCCTATCCTCCAGGGCCACATCTGAGTAGATGAGGATATGGCGCTTCCCGTCCTTCTTGAAGCGGTACCGGGCCTTGAAGGAATCCTCCCGAGTCAGTTCCACACCATCTTTCATCCTAGGCGGGTAAGGCACAGAGCGGGACATGAGGAGACAGCACAGCCCTCGGTCTGGGTCTCAGATAGTCAGTTGGGGGCCCACGCAGAGGGGTCAGAAGGGAGGTCCCAGGAGGGAGGAGACATAAACGATGGCAGAGGCATCTTGAGTGGTGGATGGGTCACAGGTCAGGCAAAGGGGAGAGAGAGGGCCAGGCATGGTGGCTCACACCTGTAATTCCAGCACTTCGGGAGGCTAAAGTGGGTGGATCAACTAAGGTCAGGAGTTCAAGACCAGCCTGGCCAACATGGTGAAACCCCGTCTCTACTAAAAATATAAAAAATTAGCCAGGCATGGTGGCGAGCACCTATAATTCCAGCTTCTCAGGAAGTTGAGGCAGAAGAATTGCTTGAACCCAGGAAGCAGAGGTTGCAGTGAGCCAAGATCACACCATTGCACTCTAGCCTGCATGACAGAGTGAGACTTCATCTCAAAACAAAACAAAAAAATGAATGGTGGGTTGGGGGAAAGGGAAAGAGAGGAGGAGGAGGTCACAGGCCACACTAGTTAATTGCCTCAAGGTACTGGCTGGAAGTCAGGGGACACAAAAAGATGTCACGGGGAGAGTTCAGCAGAGAGGAAGCCCTTGTGCATCAGAGGAATGTCAACTGTCCAAATGTCGTGGCCTCTGCCAATGGTTTTCCCTTTCCAGGGCACTTTCCCCTTCTCTCTTCACTACACCTTTGTGTCATTCAGATCTCAGCTCAATTGTCATCTCCTCCAGGAAGTCTTCCCTGACCTCCTGAGTGCCTTTCTCCTAGGGAACTGTTACAGCATCCAATAAAGCTCCTTTCAAACCAGTCTCAAAGGCCGGGCGCAGTGGCTCACACCTGTAATACCAGCACTTTGTGAGGCCAAGGCGGGTGGATCACGAGGTCAAGAGATAAGACCATGGTGAAACCCCCTCTCTAAAAAAAAAGTCTCAAAATGGAACTTTTAAGTGTAATTATGTGACGACTTGACTAATGTCTATCTCTGCCTCCTGTGTACACACACAGCACCACCACCACCAAATGATCATATCATAAATGCCATGAAGGCAGGTACCATGTTGACATGTTTGTCTCCCCATTATATCTCTGACATGTAGAAGAGTGCCACCACACAACAGGGGCTTGATAAATATTTGCTGGATGGGTGAACAGGTACATAGATGATGAATGGATGGGTAGATGGTAGGCAAGTAGGCAGGTGAGTGAGTGAGTGGATGGATAGATCTCTGGACTGATACGTTGATAGATGGTTAGATGGTGACCTAAATGGAAGAGTAGATAGATGAATGAGTAGATGAATGAATGGGTTAATGGGACGGATGGACGGATGGATAGATGGATGGATGGATGGATAGATGGATGGATGAGTGGATGGATAGATGAGTGGATTGATGGATGGTTAAGTAGATGAATGAATGGTTAAGTGATGGATGGATGGATGCATAGATGAGTAGATGGATGGATGGTTAAGTAGATGGATGGATAGATGGATGGATGAATGGATGAGTGGATGGATGGATGGATGGATGGATGGATGGATGGATGGATGGATGAATGGATGGATGGATGGATGGATGGATGGATGGTTAAGTAGATGGATGGATAGATGGATGGATGAATGGATGAGTGGATGGATGGATGGATGGATGGATGGATGGATGGATGGATGGATGAATGGATGGATGGATGGATGGATGGATGGATGGTTAAGTAGATGGATGGATGGATGGATGGGTGGATGGATAGATGGATGAATGGATAGTTGGATGGATGAGTGGATGGATGGATGGATGGATGGATGGTTAAGTAGATGGATGAATGGTTAAGTGGATGGATGGATGGATGGATGGATGGATGGATGGATGGTTAAGTAGATGGATGGATGGATGGATGGGTGCATGGATAGATGGATGAATGGATAGATGGATAGATGAGTGGATGGATGGATAGATGGATGGTTAAGTAGATGGATGAATGGTTAAGTGGATGGATGGATGGATGGATGGATGGATGGATGGATGAATGGTTAAGTGAATACATGGATGGATGGATAGATAGATGAATGGATGAGTGGATGGATGGATGGATAGATGGATGGATGGATAGATGGGCCAATGGATGGATGAATGGATAAGTGGATACATGGATAGGTGGAACAAGGGACAGATGATTGGTCAAATGAATCAATATTTAATGAAAGAGGAGGGATCAGGAAAAGGACCCTGAAGAGGACAGGATGGGTAGATGTCAGAAATTCTAGAAAGAATTTTAGGTGAAAGTAAGGATTTATAGAGAAAAGCTGAGATATCCTGGGGGTGACTACTGAGTAAAGGTCAGAAATCTCCAAGAGAGGTCACAGGAGGTCCCAGAAAGATCAGGGCAGAGGCAAAGAAGCTGTATGCTCCTGTGTGGAGATCAGGGATCAAGCGTCACTTACCACATCACCTGGGCACCCTCTTCTGACACCTCCACTGCCATTTCCACCCGGTCACCCACAAACACCTGCTGGTCCTCAAGAGGTGTGACAATCAGGACTGGAGGTTCTGTGGGGCAGCGGGAGAGGAGGCCCACCATTTCAGAACCCCCTCTGGAGTTCTGGTCCCTCTCCATACTCAGGCCTGAATGCCAGCCTCACCTTTGACAAAGAGCTCAGTGAAACACTTCTCATCCTTGACGGCGACTTCATAGGCAGCATCATCCGCCAATGTGCACTTGTTGATGGTGAGAATTCGCTTCTTACCAACGTTCTCAAACACGTACCTGATGCAAAAGTCTCATGTCAAACCAAGGCACAGAGCATCCACCCAGAGCATCCACCTAGTCCTGGGGTAGCTCTGCTCACCTGTCCTCAAGGCAAGTATCTCTCTCTCTCTCTCTCTCTCTGAGACAAATTGTGTGGGAAGAAATTGAGGGCCCAGTTTCAATTATCTACTTATTTTTATTTATTTTTGAGACAGGGTCGCACTCTGTCACCCAGGCTAGAGTACAGTGGTGCAATCATAGTTCACTGCAACCTAGACTTCCTGGGCTCAAGAGATCCTCCCACCTCAGCCCCTGAGTAGCTGGGATCACAGGTGCACACCACCATACCCAGCTAATTGTGATCATTATGGGAAATGTAGAAAACACAGCCAAGGCTGGGCACAGTGGCTCACACCTGTAATCCCAGCACTTTGGAAGGCCAAGGCAGGAGGATCACTTGAGGTCAGGAGTTTGAGACCAGAGGGCCAACATGGTGAAACCCCATCTCAACTAAAAATACAAAAACATTAGTCTGGTGTTTGCCCTGGCAAATATCCTTGGAGCTAAAAATGCTCGGTCATGATAACTGCTCACAATACATACCTAGGATTGCACAACCTGAAGGCTTTTTAATACACAACGCTTAGGAGACTTGCCAATTTACAT
Source organism: Saguinus oedipus (assembly GCA_031835075.1). Lineage (NCBI taxonomy): Eukaryota > Metazoa > Chordata > Mammalia > Primates > Cebidae > Saguinus > Saguinus oedipus. The sequence goes on along the minus strand of CM063187.1, from coordinate 51,516,807 downwards.
TCCCACCAGCTACATTTGTGCTATTCTTCTCCAGCACTGGGTTTTAGAATTTCAAAAGGTTTTGCCAGTTTGGAGAGCAGAGACACTTTTGTTCCCATTTTCTTTTCTTTTCTTTTTTTGAGACAGGATCTCGCTCTGTTGCCCAGGCTGGAGTGCAGTGGTGCCTTCATAGCTCCCTGTGGCCTCAGCCTCCCAGACTTGGGCAGTCCTCCTGCCTTAGACCCTTAAGCAACTGGGACTATGCCTGGCTAATTTTGTTGTTTTGAGACAGAGTCTCGCTCTGTTGCCCAGGCTGGAGTGCCGTCACATGATCTAGGCTCACTGCAACCTCTGCCTCCCAGGTTCTAACAATTCTCCTGTCTCAGCCTCCCGAGTAGCTAGGATTACAGGTGCATGCTGCCACACCCGGCTAATTTTTTTTGTATTTTAATAGAGATGGGGTTTCACCATGTTGCCCAGGCTGGTCTCGAACTCCTGAGCTCAGGCAATCCACCCTCTTTGGCCTCCCAAAGTGCTTGGATTACAGGCATGAGCCACCATGGCCAGCCTTAATTTTGTTTATTTTTTGTAGAGGTGTGGTTTTGTTACGTTGTCCAGGCTGGTCTTGAACTGGGTTCAAGCAATCTTCCCACCTCAGCTTCCCAGAGTGTTGGGATTACAGACATGAGCCACCACACCTGGCCTAGTCTATTTTTCTGGTGAGGTATTTGTACTTTTCATATAGGGGTAAGTGTGCCCTCTCTGGTTAAGAGTGACGGGCCTTGTCTCTGGGCACTTTCTCTGGACTGGGATGTCCCTGGTGCAGGGATGCCTGACCCACACATACTTGCTGCTCGGTTTGATCTCCTGGCCGTTCTTGTACCACTTGAGGGGCAGGTCTGGGTCGCTGATCTCTACCACCAGCTTGATCTTGTTGCCTCTGTCCACTTGGTAGGCTGGATCCAGCTTCTTTGTGAATGCTGGAAATGGAGGCATGCAAAGGGGATGGAAGCCAGTGGTCCTCACTGCCCTGGTCATCCCCAGAGGCACCACATCTCCCTCCCCAGGCCAAGGGCTCTCCAAGGTCAAAGTGAGGAAGTCAGGAGGCCTCCTATGAACTTAGAGGTCCCTGAGAACTCCCTTGGTGGTGATGCAGGGCAGGGGACCCCACAGTGGGGCTTAGCCTGAAAGGGCTCTTGGCCTAACCCAGGAAAGAAGTCAAGGGCAAGCCAGTGGAAGGTAGAGAAAAACAGCTTTCTTTCTTTCTTTATTTTTTGAGACAGAGTCTCACTCTGTACCCCAGGCTGGAGTGCCATGAAACAATCTCAGCTCACTGCAACCTCTGCCTCCTGGGTTCAAGCGATTCTCTTGCCACAGCCTCCCAAGTAGCTGTGATTACAGGCACATGCCATCACACTTGGCTGATTTGTGTATTTTTAGCAGAGACGGGGCTTTCACCATGTTGGCCAGGCTGGTCTCGAACTGCTGACCTCAGGGGATGCGCCCACCTCAGCCTCCCAAAGTGCTGGGATTACAGGTGTGAGCCACTGCGCCCGGCCCAGAAACAACTTTATTGAAGCGGCAGTGTGACAGCCCCTCGACTGCTCCTGTAGAACAGGGTTACCCCACAGACAGACAGCAACTGCACCAGGCAGTTCCGCAGTCAGATTGATACCCACTTTTAATTACCCATAGATTAACGAGTGGGTTATACAGAAATTGCTAGGAAAAGGGTGGTAACTTTTGGGCGGTCTGTTCGTTGCCATGGAAAGGGGCAGTAACTCCCAGCTGTTGCTATAGCCCTGGTTAACTGACATGGTACACTGGTGGGCGTGTCTTATGGAAAGATGCTGCCACCCTGTCCCTGTTTTAGCTAGTCCTCAATTTGGTCCGGTGTCCGAGGCCCACCTCTGGAGTTGGGTCTTGCCTCCTACCTCACTGAGACCTCGAAATGATAGGTCTGGGGGTGGCCCAACCATCAGATACCCAAGAGGCTGGGGGTCCCTGGGTGCAGGGCCCAGCTCCCCCCAGACCAGGTCTGACCTGCACTCTTTTTGACCTCAACCTTGGCCTTCTTCAGCCGCTTCAGCATGCCCCGGAGGTCGGTGATGCCATACTGGAAAGCGATTTTCTCGTACTCGCTCTTCTTTGCCCCTTTCAGGAGCTCCCAAATCTCCGGGGGGATGCCTAGGTCATCGTCATCTTTCTTTTTCTTCTTCTCCTCCTCAACCACCTCCCTGGGGGATGGGGGTACATACAGGGGCCATCAGGACGGGAGGAGGGGAGGATGTCCCTCTTCCTTCTTCACTCACTTACTCTGTGACTCACTCAAGTCCCCTTCCCTTTAGGGGCCTTATTCTTTCCTGCCTGGTCAATTGCCCCAGCCTCCTCCTGGGGTCTCCTGGCCTCTTCCCAGCATGGTCCCCACTGGGTATTTCTTTTTTGTTGTTTCTTTTTGAGATGGAGTCTCCCTCTGTTGCCCAGGCTGCAGTGCAGTGGCATGATCTTGGCTCACTGAAACATCCACCTCCTGAGTTCAAGCAATTCTCCTGCCTCAGCCTTCCAAGTAGCTGGGATTACAGGTGCCTGCCATCACTTCTGGCTGATTTTTGTATTTTTACTAGAGACGGGGTTTTGCCATGTTGGCCAGGCTGGTCTCAGACTTCCAACCTCAAGTGATCTGCCCGCCTCGGCCTCCCAAAGTGCTGGGATTACAGATATGAGCCACCACAGCCAATCCATGGGGTATATCTTATCATTTTTTTTTTCAGATTTTCTTATTTCCATAGTTTATTGGGAAAATGACTGCACAGCTGGGTGAATACGTTGATGAGAGGTAGCCAAGGGAGCGGCTGGCTGGCTGGAGACAGAACGATGAATCCATCAGTAAGTGGAATTGTCAGGGCTTTGGTTATGGGGATTGATGGGCAAGTGAAGGATGGGTAATTGCACCAGCAGATAATGCATATGAGATTGCCAATATTTAATTTTTTTTGCAGAGTCATGGTCTCCCTATGTGGCCCAGGCTAGTCTTAAACTCCTGGGCTCAAGCGATCCTCCCGCATCAGTCTCCCAAAGTGCTGGGATTATAGGTGTGAGCCACTGCACCCAGGCTTTCAATCATTTTTTGCCTACAGAACATCAATTTCACATAGCTCAGTGTAACAGGGCTATCTGTGTGGATGGATGTGTCAACTGCTCACCTGTTCATTGGTGAACTCAGTTGCCTATTCACAAACCCCTCCATTCATCCTCCACCCACCCTCTCCATCCATCCACTTCCCCACCTATTGAGGCACCCATCTTCCCACCTCTCCACCACCCATTCATCTGTACCATCCACCCACCTTCCAACCTGTCTATCCATCTGCACCTGCATCTCCCAGTGAAATCTAACATCCCACTCACCCATTACTCATCCACCTACCCATGTAGGCAGGCTGACAGTAAACAGGCAGGTAAATAGGCAGGAAGATGGTGGTTAATGGATGGATGTGTGGGTAGACAGATTAGCAACTGGACAGGTAGGCGAATGAATGTATTAGTAGATGGATAAATAGGCAAATGATTGGATGAATGGGTGAGCAGATGGACTGGTAGGTGGACAAGTGGATGGATGGATGGATGGATGGATGGATGGATGGATGGATGGATGGGAGGGTGAGTAGGTGGAGGCATAGGTGGTAGAGGGATAAGCAGTGGGCTTAGGAGGAAACAAGGGGCCATGGAGCTCCACCCACCACTTCCTCCCCTTTAGCCCCCTCTCCCCTCTCTGTCCCAGGTCCGGGACTCACCTCTTCTTCAACAGGCCACTGAAATCCAGCTCACCTGCGGTATCCGACTTCCCTTCACACCTGTGGCCATTGAGAGGGGGTATAAGTCTTGACCCCTCAGATTCACCCCAGGATCCCCACTCCTTGCCTTCCCCAGTCCTCCCTTTTCCCTCCCAAGGGAGAGTCTCCCATGATCCTTGGGACCCTGGTAAGGGCCTGGAGTCACTTACGAACGCTTGAAGCTTTCTAGACTCTGCCCAGAGGCATCCTGACGGGGTGCTGAGAGAGGTGATAGGAGAAGGGAAGATGAGTTGGAGGCCAAGGCTGATCTGAGACTGAGAGCCAGTCCCCAGGCCCGCACAATCTCTTCCAGGCCCCCATCTTCCATCTTTTGAACCAGCACACCCTCACTGAGGCCTGGGCATCCTCTAGTTCTAGAAGAGCTCACACTCATTTCCCTGGCTGCCACACCCCACCCTCTCTCAGCAGTCCACACCCCCCACACCTGGACCACCATGTCTTTCTCCGCAGGCCTGGACAATCTCATTTCCTGTGCACCCCACATTTAAGCCCTCACACATTCTGGGCTGCAGACCCCCAGAGCCCAGACACACTCAGGGGCCCATATATGTGCCCTCGAATCCATGTAACTGCCTGTTAATCCTGTACACCCTCACCCTAAACCCACACACCCTTATTCTCTAAACCTGGATACCCTCACTTCCCAAGCCTTTATGCCTACTTTCTCAAACCCAGGATGTGCATAACTCACCTCCTAAGCCTTTGCATGTGCATCCCAAAACCCTGAATACGTTCACCCCCAAATCCAGACCTCCTCCCATGCTAAGCTAAGTCTCCCCGAGCTTGAATATTCTGACCCCTGAATCTGCACTCCCTCCTCCAAAACCCTATGCCTGTGTGCTCTGCAGACACCTGGCTGGTGCACCTGGCTTCCACCCCCAGATGCAGAACCCTTTGCTTTCCCACCCCGCACCAGCATACCCTCCACATCGATGTTGAAGCCACAGCTGTCACAGGCATCCTTGGCTTTGACCTCGAGGCGGTAATCCCCACGATCCCCCAGTACCACCTTCGCAATGTGCAGCTCCACGGTGTACACCTGTGTCCAGGACGGGGGACGTGGGTACACAGGAACACCCTCTAGAGCCACCCCATATTCCCCAGAGTCCATTCATAGTCTATCTCCAAGTCTTCACCCCCACCCCATGGGGGGAGGGGCAATGGAGACCTGGGGCTCAGCACCTGGTGACCAACTCTGTCTCCTCACACCTGACCCTTCGGGACTTCTGGGACCCATGTCCCTGGCTCCCTTGGGCCTTGCTGGGAATACACATGACCAAGCCCAGGTGCATCCTGCCCCACACCAGGCACCCTCCCCTCTGCCCTGCACAATCTCTCCCCAGCAGCCCCGCACAACCTCCATCCCCAGAGGGCCCACTCCCCATCCCCCCATCCCTCCATTCCCCAGCTCCAGGCCCACAGGGATGCCTCAGACAATAGGGCTTCTGAGAAGCACATCCCGCACAACCTCCAGTCCCACCCACCGGCCCTCGGTCCCTGGGTGTCCTCACATTGCTGGCGGAGTCATGGGACTCCTTGAAGGAGAAGCGGGTGCCACTCTTGATGCCCAGCTCCAGCCACTTCCCCTTGAACCACTTAATGGTTGGTTTGCCCGGGAGCTCCTTCCCGTTCACCTTGGCCACAACCATCACATCCTGCCCTACATGGGATGAGTAACGGGGTGGAGTGGGAGGAGGCCCAGGCAGGAACCTAAGGCTCTCCAGAGGGAGACTGAGGGTGAGAGACTCCTGTCCTCCCTCCTACCCAGGAGTCCTGGCCTCAGCTCCCTCCTCCCTCAGACCCAGGGGTCCAGGCTCCCAGCCCATCCTCCCTCAGACCCAGGACTCCAGGCCCCCAGCCCCTCCTCCCTCAGACCCAGGACTCCAGGCCCCCAGCCCCTCCTCCCTCAGATCCAGGGTCCCAGACCCCCAGCCCCTCCTCCCTCAGACCCAGGGGTCCAGACCCCAGCCCCTCCTCCCTCAGACCCAGGGGTCCAGGCCTCCAGCCCCTCCTCCCCAAGGTTCCCCTCACCATTCTCCACTGAGACGGAGTCTGGCTTTTTCAGGAAAATTCCAGTAGGCTCCTCTGCAGTTGGGGACTGGTCCTCAGGTGGAGCTTCTGCTCAGGGGACAGGATTAGGATGAGGAGGGCTGAGATGGGCTGGGGAGGGGATATTGGGCCGCGGAGGGGACATTGGGCTGCTTTGGGGAAGGAACTTAGAGACAGGGAGGGACCCTCTGCTCAGAAATCAAACATCATGGGGGTGAAATGGCTTTTCCTGGCCTGGGAAAGGCCACTAGTCACCCTTGTGGTTGTGTGACCTTGGCCAGACTCCCCCACCCCTTTGGGCCTCGGTTTCCTCAACTGGAGGTCACTCAATGGACCTTTGGGGTGGGAGAGGTTTAGAGATTGAGGCAGAACTTGACGATCAATCAGCCAGTTGACGGGAGCTGAAGCCAGCCCAGGTGCTGGGCTCTGCGTGGGGGTGCCAGGGAGCCCCAGGAAGGCTGGGAGCATGGAAGGCATGGGTCAGCCCTGGAGCTATGTGGGGACAGATTCAAGGACAGAGGCTGGGGGAAGGCCGAGGTGAGGTGCATCGGGGAGGATGGAGATGAGAGGCCAGGCCAGCTGAGCCCAGGGGATACCTCCTCACCTTTGGGGGCCTCTGCAGGTGCCTCCTTAGGGGGAGCCTCCTTGGGGGCTTCTTTGGGGGCATCTTTGCCTTTGGGGGCCTTTTTGGCCACTGTAAGGTAGGGGACATTCACCGTTGAGCATGCAGTCGGAACACTCCTCCCTCTGACCCAAGAGTCCTGGCCCCAGCCTCTCCTCCCTCAGACCCAGAAGTCCAGACCCCAGCCCCTCCTCCCTCAGACCCAGGAGTCCAGACCCCCACCCTAGGTATAAATTTATCTGAGAGTCTGTAGGATCGGGTTTCCCTTACCCCCAGAAGGCCCTGCCCCATCTGCCCAGGCCACCAGGCCCTGACCTTTTGGGTCCAGGGCTATAATTAGCTCTCCCTCTGGCTGGAAACTGGACACCTGGTGCTGACTGCAGCATCCTTCCCTGCTCTGCCTGCTGTTCCTTACTGGCTGGATCTGTAGCTACAGCAGGGGCCGGACCCACCCCACAGCCTGCTTGGCCTGATGCCAGCGGACCACACATCCCAGGAGGGGGTCCACCCAGCAGTGCCTGTCTCCTGCGGTGAGTTCCTCATGGAGAGAAAGCCTCATCTCCATAGAGAGTGTTCCCCAGTCCCAATCAAAGAAGGTCCCCAAACCCCATAGAAAGGACCCCATCCCCTATATGAAGAAAGCCCCCTAATTCCTACACAGGGAAACCTCAGTGCCCAGAATATGAGGCTCCCCTACCCTTAATACAGAGACTTCTCCTGTGACTCCATGCAGATGGGAACCACCAATCTTTTTTTTTTTTTTTTTTTTTTTTTGAGATGGAGTCTTGCTCTGTCACCCAGGCTGGAGTACAATGATGCAATCTCAGCTCACTGTAACCTCCACCTCCCCGATTAAAGCCATTCTCCTGCCTCAGCCTCTTGAGTAGCTGGGATTACAGGCATGCACCACCGCGCCGGCTAATTTTTGTATTTTTAGTAGAGACGGGGTTTCACTATGTTGGTCAGGCTAGTCTCGAATCCCTGACCTTTTGATTCGCCCGCCTCGGCCTCCCAAAATGCTGAGATTACAGGCATGAGCCACCGTGCCTAGCCAGAACCACTCATCTTTATGCCCACAATCACCCATATCCTACAAAGAAGGTGCCTCAGAGTCTTCATTTGTTTTCCCCAAGCAGTGTCTCGCTCTGCTTCCTAGGCTAGAGTGCATTGGCAAGATCTAGGCTTATTGCAACCTCCGCCTCCCGGGCTCAAGTGATCCTCCCGCCTCAGACTCCTGAGTAGCTGGGACTACAGGCCCACACCCACAAGCCCAGCTAGGTTTGTGTTTTTTGTAGAGACAGGGTTTTACCATGTTGGCCAGGCTGGGCTTAAACTCCCGGGCTCAGGTGATCCACAAACCTTGGGCACCCAAGGCGCTGAGACTACAGATGTGAGCCACTGAACCTGGAAATTTTTATTGTTGTTTTTTGAAACAGGGTCTCGCTCTGTCACCCAGGCTGGAGTGCAGTGGCATGAACACAGCTCACTGTAGCCTCGACTGCCCAGGCTCAAACAATCCTCCTGTCTCAACCTCCCAAGTAGCAGGGACTACAGGCATGCACCACTACACCTGGCCAATTTTTAACTGTTTGTAGAGACAAGGTCTCTGCATGTGGCCCAGGCTGGTCTTGAACTTCTGGTCTCAAGCAGTCCTCCTGCCTTGGCCTCCCAAAGTGCTGGGATGACAGGTGTAAGGCACTGCACGTGGCCCCCTCTAAGTCTTCGCTCCAAGAAGTGGCCCAGACCCTGCCGGGAAGACCCCATCCCTGAATATGGAGATCTCAATCAAGTGAAAAGGCCCCCCAGTCTGGGAAGACTCGGAGGCTCACACCTGTCATCCAGCACTTTGGGAAGCCGAGGCATGTGGATCACCTGAGGTCAGGAGTTCAAGACCAGCCTGGCCAACGTGGAGAAACCCAGTTTCTACTAAAAGTACAAAAATTAGCCAGGCATAGTGGTGCACACCTGTAATCCCAGCTACCTGAGGCAGAAGAATTGCTTGAACCTGGGAGATGGAGGTTGCAGTGAGCCGAGATTGCACTACTGCAGTCCAGCCTGGGCAACAGAGCAAAACTCCATCTTAAAAAAAAAAAAAAAAAAAAAAAAAAAAAACACCTCCCCAGTCTACACACACAGGACCCCCATCCTCATCAAGCAAAAGGAAACCAATTTACAAACCCATCTCCACCAGAGATGTGTCCCCCCCAATCACTTACAAGTAATCACTTACCTGCAGAGTGATGGGGATCCCTCATCCCACACAGATATGAGACCACCCCCATTTCATACAAGGAAGGAAAATCTTGTCACAAAGGGAAGGGGACCCTCTTCCCCATGCAGAGCCTAGAACTTCACCCTACATACACGGGAACCCCCATCCCACACAGAAAAGGGAACCCCATCCCACACAGAAAAGGGAACCTCCTCTTCACACAGAGAAGGCCCCTCCTCCCAACCTTACAAATCCCAAATACCCATTCTGAAAAGAAGAGCCCCATCCATCCCCACACAGGGAGGGGGTCCTGGAGCCACCTGGTTTTGCCTCAGGCATGTCGGAGGACCTCCTCCACCTCTTCTGACCGCAGCTGCGACCCGCTAAGCCCTAGGGAGGACAGGTGGGCCCCCAGGGGGAGCCTTTTAAGGAGTCCTGAGACTCCCAGAAGGCTCCAGGAGGCATCAGACCTTGGGGCCGCCCCACATTCCGCCCGCATGTTCTAAAGGGCGAGAAATAACAGCTGGACCAAGAGAGATGGCTGAGAGCCAGGTCCCCAGGGAGGAAGGGCTGGGGCTCGGACACCTGGGTCTGAGGGAGGAGGGGGCTGGGACTAGGACTCCAGGGTCTCAGGGAGGAGGGGGCTGGGTGCCTGGACTCCTGAGTCTGGGGGCAGAAGCAACCGGGGTCCCAGATTCTTCGGTTTTCTAGAAAGGAGCGCCTGGACGCCGGGCTCCCAGGAGGAGGAAGAGGAAGAGGTCGAGAGTCTCAAGGGGGCAAGAGCTGCGGGCCAGAGCTCTGGCATGAAGTAGGGCGGGGAGGAACAGGGTCTAGGAAGCCATTCTTAGCATCTGCAAGTCAGGAGTTTTCGGGAAACCGGAGCCGGGAGGGAGGGTCCGGTTTCCCAGCGCAGCAGGACTGCGGAGGGGGGAGGAGGTCCCTGTGCCTCCGGGAAGGGCGTCGGGGCTCTGGGACTCCGAAATCTCGCGCCCCGACCTAGGCAAACCCGAAAGCCTGGGCCCCGGCCACCTGGGAAGCAGACTGGCCACCGCCCCTCCTGGGACCGCTCCCCGCAACTCTTCCCGGAGCGGGCACCGGACGCGGGTAGGGGGCAGGCGCCCCCTGCGGGGGCGGGCGGGAGGCTGGGAAGGCCCTGGAGGGCTGCCCGGACGTTGGCGCCCTTCCCGGCAACTTTCTGAATGAGGAGGCGCTGGATGAGGCGGGCGCCGAGGGGGCGGGGCCTGGGGAGGGCGGGGCTTGGGGACACCAGGTGTTGTGGGGAGGAAGGAGGGAAAGGGTGCTGAGGACTTAGGGTTAAGGAGAAGGACGACGTGGCTAGTAACGCGGCGCGAGTAACCCGGACCCGGTGTGAGAAAAAACAAGCCCCTTCTCTGTTTCTTCCTACTCATCTTCCCACCCCTCCTCTTCCAAAACCCCCTACGAGCCGGAAAGTTCTGCGCCTCCAGGGATCATCAGCCAATCCGACGTCAGCCCCGTGTGACGTCACGGGTTGCCAGGCAGACTGCTACGGCGCTCCGGAGAGCCCCGCGAAGTTGGGAAGTGGCCCCGGCCTGGAGTGGCGCGGCCACCTGGAGCCCCTCCCCCCTCCCCCCGCCCCACCCCCGGGCCGCAAGCCCGAGGGCTCACTTCGGAGTGCAGGGGGCAGAGACCCAGAAGGAAGGGGAAGCGGGGAGGAGGTGGAGAACTTCATTTGGCAGGAAGAAAGACATAAAACAAACGGAACACTCTGCCTGCTAGTCAAGCCTCTTATTTCTCGGCATTCAAGTTTCAGACAGGTTTTGCTGTATGATCTCTTTGGGTTTCTTGTTTGTTTTTGAGACAGGGTCTCGCTCTGTCGCCCAGGCTGGAGGGCAGTGGCAGGATCACCGCTCGCTGCAGCCTCGACTTCCTGTGCTCAAGTGATCCTCCCACCTCAGAAGTTCAGAGTAGCTGGAACTGCAGGCATACGTCACCACGCCCGGCTAATTTTGTATTTTTTGTAGACGGGTGGGCGGGGTGGTTGGGAGGGGCGCTCACTGTCTTGCCCAGGCTGGTTTCGAACTCCTGGACTCAAGCTATCCTCCTGCCTCGGCCCCCACCCCGCAAAGTGTTGAGATTAGTGTTGGGATTATGGAACCACCCACCGCGCCAGCGTGTAATTGTCTCTTTGAACTCCTCTCTCATCATCACCCGTGACGGCTCTCTAACAGCCTGCAGCCCCTCGCAAAAGGTCCCAGGAGGTTTGTCTACCTCAATTTGTCTTATTTTATTCTACATTTAGGGTGACAATGATAGCTTTTATGAAAAGTACCTTCTTTGTTGCAGGGGGCCCTTGGGAGGACGTTTTGCCCGCCCTTCCTCCCTCTGCCTCCCCACTCCTCTTGAGGACAGGTCCCAGCCTCCACTCTGCCACCAGCCACTGTGTGCCTCCACATGGAAGTCTGGTGTCTCTGGGTCACTAGTATTCCCTCCTCCTCCTCTTCCTCCTCGTGGTCCTCCTCCTCCTCCTCCCGGGAGTGGGGTGGATTTCAGGTGATGTGTCAAAGGCTCAACAGGTCTGCAAAGGCTTTTTTTGAGAAGGAGTTTCGTTCTTGTTGCTCAGACCAGAGTGTCGGGCGAGATCTCGGCTCACTGCAACCTCCACCTCCCAGGTTCAAGCGATTCTCCTGCGTCAGCCTCCCAAGTAGCTGGGATTACAGGCATGCACCACCACGCCTGGCTAATTTTGTATTTTTGGTAGAGACAAGGGTTTCACCATGTTGGTCAGGCTGGTCTTGAACTCCTGACCTCAGGTGATCCACCTGCATCGGCTTCCCAAAGTGCTGGGATTACAAGCATGAGCCACTCCACTGGGCCACAAGGGCTTTTTGAGATCTTCCTCCTTCTCTCCCTTTTTCACAGAAGGGATAAACTGAGGGAAGGAACGAGTCATTCACCCTAGATCCACCTACTCCCCCCCACTCCTCCCCCACCCCCACCCCGGGCTCAAGGACCTATGGCCTCTTGGCTGACAGCCTTTGTCTCCCTGGGGGTCCCAACCAGCCCTCCCACAGCCCATCCAGGCTTCATGTTCTAAAACAAACAGGCTCGAGAAGCCGCTGGGGTAAGACAGCCAGGGATGGCAGCCACTGGGGTAGATTGGAGAACAAATACTCCATTAAGACAGGCTACTGGCCTGTTCCAGCTCCTCACCCCTCACCGAAAACTATCCCACTCTCTCCAGATCGTCTAAAGTTTTAAGTGAAGGCAGAAATCTGCATTATGCAAAGTCTCCCTATTTTGAATGGTCTGCTGTTTGTTTTTTGTTTTTAAGACAGCGTCTGGCTCTGTCACTCAGGCCAAGTTCAGTGGCACAATTACAGCTCACCACAGCCTCAACTTCGTGGGCTCAAGTGATCCTCCCACCTCAGCCTCCTGAGCAGCTGAGACCACAGGTGTGCACCATCATGCCCAGCTAATTTTTTTTGTTTTGTAGAGAAAAGGTCTCATTATGTTGCCCAGGCTGGTCTTGAACTCCTGGGTTCAAGTGATCCCTGCCTCAGCCTCCCAATGTGTTGGGATTACAGGTGTGAGCCAGGGCCTAGCTGATGGTCTGCTGTGAATGTGGATCCTTCATACCTCCACTGCCACATGTTACAGTGAACTAAAGAGACCACCATCAGGGACAGCGTAGGGGGTGACCACCTTGAGACCTCTGATTAGAAATAACATGGGTGGGGCTGGATGCAGTGGCTCATGCCTGTAATCCCAGCACTTTGGGAGGCCAAGGCAGGCAGATCAGGAGGTCAGGAGATTGAGACCATCCTGGCTAACATGGTGAAACCCCATCTCTACTAAAAATACAAAAAAAAAAAAATTAGCCAGGCGTGGTGGCATGCACCTGTAATCCCAGCTACTTGGGAGGCTGAGGCAGGAGAATCACTTGAACCCAGGAGGCAGAGGTGAGCCGAGATTGTGCCACTGCACCCCGGCCAAGACTCCGTCTCAAAAAAAAAAAAAAAGAAAAATAAGATAGGTGGGGAGCTGCCATGATCAACCAGAAATCAGTCTCATGGCCCAAGTGGTCCTCAGCATGGCCACAGGGAGGGCCACCAGGAAGGGTGGGGTCCCTGAAGGGTATATCAGATGGAGATCCTAGGAGGTCAGATGTGATTGGAGGATCCCAGATATAACAAAGGTGTCCCTGACAGGGCCCAGACCAGACACATTTCACTGACTCCCCCATCCCCCACCCCAGACTGCTCAAGAGTAATTTCAGACATGACAAAAGGATCTCTGAGGAGCCCTAGATGTGATTGGGGAACTCCAGACACATAAAAAAGGGACAGCAGAATGGTTCCAGAGAATTAGGGGCTCTCAAAGATGAGGGGACAGATGTGACAACACAACCATAGATGGGCAAAGACATCTGAGACAATAATGGCTCTCAGAGGGCCCCAGACATAACTAGGAGATCTCAGATCTGACAAGAGGGACCCCTGGACAGGGCTCAGGGCTGCCTGCTGGGCCCCCACCCCAGATGAGACTGAGGGTTTACAGACACACACGGATCTTTAAAAGGTCCCAGGTCTCCTAGTTGGGTTATCAGATATCACAAGAAAATCCCAGAGAAGCTCTTGGGATTCTGGAAGAACTGCCACCCTGCCTCCCCTAGTAGTAGTGGTCCATAGGTCCTGTCACCCAAAACATGAGGATCCGGGGAGTCTGTACGTGATAAAGAAATCCCAGAGGGACCCCAGGTAGAAGTGAGGAATCTCCGACGGCCCGGGCTGGGCTTGGGGACTGTGGCAGGGCAGCGCTCTCCCCACCCCAACACGTGCGATGCGTTAAGTCCTATCACCTAGGTTGTGGGGACGGGGACGCCCTTTTTCTTCCGAGGGGGTCCTGGCTGGGATGCGAGGTACCCCAGCGGCTCGGCAGGTGGAGCCTGGTGCGCTCAGGCCCGGCGGGCTGCGGGCAGCAGCGCGCTGTCGAACTGGTAGGTGAGCTTGCGCTTGACCTTGCGGATCTCACCGGTCTTGGCGTAGTTGCGGAGGGCGCGCGCCAGCTTCTGGTAGGTCATGCGCTTGCGGTTCCCCTTCTGCTGGCCCCAGCGGCGCGCCAGGAGCTCCTTGTGCTTGGAGGAGAACTGGAAGACACCGGCGCCCGGCTCCACCCACCACACACACTCACGCATGTCCCCGCGCGTCAACAGCCCCAGCAGGAACTGGTACAGGCGCAGCTTCTTGCGGGTGCCTGCGGTGGGGTCGGGGGCACGCATTAGGTGAGGGGTCCCTAAGGCCCCGCCTTCCCCACCCAGCCTCCTCCGCGACTCCCACCCAGACTCCATCTGGATCTGAGAAGTGGGGTGAGGGAGGTGGCTGTTACAGACACCAAGCTCTGCGCCCCTCACCACAGGGAGGGGGGGCAAGTCACTCCCCCCCACCCGAAGCTGTCAGCCCCAGGCCCCCTCCATGTTCTGTGCTTTAATTTTTGGGATTTATATCTGTCCTGCCTTCCGCCCTGCGGCCAGCACATAATACTAAATATGTGTTGAGCCGGTGGATGAAAGAATCTGTGAAATGGGTTGGCGGCGCTGCTCAAAGGCCTATAAGGGAGAAGCAAACAAATCTGGAGGCAGTTTGCATTGGCTTGGCCATCTCTCCAGCTCCTGGTCTCCAGCTTCTCAGCCCAAAGAGGAACAGGGTCCCTGGAGAGGCCAGGGAACTTGACTCCTGGGCTCCTAAGTTTCTTTTTTTCTTTTCTTTTTTTTTTTTTTTTTTTTGAGACAGAGTCTTGCTCTGCCACCCAGGCTGGAGTTCAGTGGTGTGATCTTGGCTCACTACAGCTGCCTCCTCCTGGTTTCGAGCAAGTCTCCTGCCTCAGCCTCCCCAGTAGCTGGGACTACAGACAGGCGCCACCACGCCCGGCTTATTTTTAGTAGAGGCAGGATTTCTCCATGTTGGCCAGGCTGGTCACAAACTCCTAGCCTCAGGTGATCCACCCACCTCAGCCTCCCAAAGTGCTGGGACTACAGGCGTGAGCCACCGCACCCGGCCAATAACTGGGAGTTTTCAAAGCAGGGCACTGGCTACAAGGACCCCATCTCTGCTGTTTCACAGCAGTGTGACCTTGGGATGGTGACATAGTGACATCTTAATTTTTTTTTTCAAGGCGGGGTCTTGTTCTGCCACCCAGAATAGAATGCAGTGGAGCAATCACAGTTCACTGTAACCTTGACCTCCTGGGCCTAAGTGATCCTCCTGCCCCAGCCTCCCCAATAGCGGGGACTACAGCTATGCACCACCATGCCTGGCTAATTGTTTTATTTTTTGTAGAGATGGGGTCTTGCTGTGTTGCTCAGGCTGGTCTTGAATTCTTGGGCTCAAGCAATCCTCCCACCTCAGCCTCCCAAAATGCTGGGATTGCAGATGTGAGCCATTGCACCCAGCTTGAATTC
The DNA here is from genome assembly GCA_031835075.1 of Saguinus oedipus. Taxonomy (NCBI): domain Eukaryota; kingdom Metazoa; phylum Chordata; class Mammalia; order Primates; family Cebidae; genus Saguinus; species Saguinus oedipus. The sequence goes on along the minus strand of CM063187.1, from coordinate 51,501,652 downwards.
TTATAATTTTAGGCTGCCTCAGCATTCATGTAAAATATTAAGTTGGAGGCTGGGCATGGTGGCTCTCGCCTCTAATCCCAGCACTTTAGGAGGCCAAGGTGGGCGGATCACCTGAGGTCAGGAGTTCGAGACCAGCCTGGCCAACATGATGAAACCCCGTCTCTACTAAAAATACAAAAATTAGCTAAATGTGGTAGCTGATGACTATAATCCCAGCTACTTGGGAAGCTGAGGCAGGAGAATTGCTTGAGCCCAGGAGGCAGAGGTTGCTGTGAGCTGAGGCCATGCCATTGCACTCCAACCTGGGCCCCAAGAGTTAAACTCCATCTCAAAACAATAAAAAATAAAACAAAAATTGGACTTTCTCATGCTGGAAGCAGGGCCATCCCCCTTGGCGGTTTCCAGTTCTAGATCTGCCTCCCCCAGTTCCTCAAAGTGGGCGACCCAGACATCTCCTTTATGCAACTGCCTCCTGGTGACCACCTCCCTATGGGACAGCCACGGACAGCCTACTTGATGGCCATGCATGGACTGGGCAGATGCCTCAGTGACCACCTCTCAGGCACAGCGTGACCTCCTGGAACTTGATCCTGATTGCTTTCAACCCACCAAATATGGTATTTGTTTGTTTGTTTTTGAGATGGAGTCTTGCTCTGTTGCCCAGGCTGGAGTGCAGTAGCATGATCTTGGCTCACTGCAACCTCCACCTCCTGGATTCATGAGATTCTCCTGCCTAGGCCTCCTGAGTAGCCGGGGTTATAGGTGCCCACCACCATGCCTGGCTAATTTTTGTATTTTTAGTAAAGACAGGGTTTCACCATGTTGGCCAGGCTGGTCTTGAACCCCTGATGTTAGGTGATCCACCAGCCTCAGCCTCCCAAATGCTGGGATTATAGGTATGAGCCACTGTTCGTGGCCTGAACCACCAATTATAACCCCCCACAGGAAACCTGTTTGGCTGATGCCTTGGACCCAATAAAGGCATCAGTCCACTCATCCCTCTCTCTCCCTCGCTGCCTGCACTCCCTGACCCCTGTGTGTGCAGCCTCCAGGCGTGCCATGTATGCCCCAGGACCTATAAGCAATAAAATATTTATTTCCGGCTGGGTGAGGTGGCTCATGACTGTAACTTCAGCAATTTGGGAAGCTGAGGTGGGAGGATCACGTGGGCTCAGGAGTTGGGAGATCAGCCTGGGCAATGTCTCGAGACCTAACCTCTACAAAAATTTAACAAATTAGTCAGATGTGATGGTGCACGCCTGTGGTCCCAGCTACTCAGGAGGCTGAGGCAAGAGGATCGATTGAGCCCAGGAGTTCAAAGCAATAGTGAGCCAAGATTGCGCCATGCACTTCAGTCTGGGTGACAGATGGAGACCTTGTCTCAAATAAATAAATAAAATATTTATTTCCAGCTTGTGTGTTTCCTAGTCATTGCAGAGGTCGTCTCCATCTTAAATATTCTAAGTTAAAACAGCTGACTTAACTTCTCTGAGCCAAAGCCTCCTCAGGCACAAATGAGGCTGTGTAGTCAGGCACAGTAGCTCACGTCTGTAATCCCAGCAATTTGTGAGCCCAGGACTGGTGGATCACCTGAGGTCAGGAGTTTGAGACCAGCCTGGCCAACATGGCGAAACCCCATCTCTACTAAAAGTACAAAAATTAGCTGGGCATGGTATGGGTACCTATGATCTCAGCTACTTTGGAGGCTGAGGCAGGAGAATTGCTTGAACCCGGGAGGTGGAGATTGCAGTGAGCCAAAATCGCACCACTGCATTCCAGCCTGGGTGACAGAGCAAGACTCTGTCTCAAAAAAAAAGAGAGAGAAAAAATAAAGAAACCTAGGAGCCCAGGAGTCAGGTGCCCTGGCCTCTCCCGAACCCTGTCCCACTTTCGGCTGAGAGGCTGGGAGACCAGGAGCTGGAGAGATGGCCAACTTTTTAAAAAAACTTTTTTAATGAGGCTGAATTTTTTTTTTTTTTTTTTTTTAGCTGGGACTACAGGCATGCATCACCACACCCCGCTATTTTATCTTTTATTTTTTTATTTATTTTGAGACGAAGTCTCGCTCTGTTGCCAGGCTGGAGTGCAGTGACTCCATCTCAGTTCACTGCAACCTTTGCCTTCTGGATTCAAGAGATTCTCCCACCTCAGCCTCCTGAGTATCTGGAATTACCACCATGCCCCAATAATTTTTTTTTTTTTTTTGAGATGGAGTTTTGCTCTTGTTGCCCAGGCTGGAGTGCAATGGCATGATCTTGGCTCACTGCAACCTCTGCCTCCCAGATTCAATCGATTCTCCTGCCTCAGCCTCCTGAGTAGCTGGGACTATAGGCATGCACTACCACGCCCAGCTAATTTTTAAATTTTTTTTTTTTTTTTTTTGAGACGGAGTTTCACTCTTGTTACCCAGGCTGGAGTGCAATGGCGCGATCTCGGCTCACCGCAACCTCCGCCTCCTAGGTTCAAGCAATTCTCCCGCCTCAGCCTCCTAAGTAGCTGGGATTACAGGCACACGCCACCATGCCCAGCTAATTTTTTGTATTTTTAGTAGAGACGGTGTTACACCATGTTGACCAGGATGGTCTTGAACTCCTGACCTTGTGATCCACCTGCCTTGGCCTCCCAAAGTGCTGGGATTATAGGCATGAGCCACCACACCCAGCCTAATTTTTGTATTTTTAGTAGAGATGGGATTTTGCCATGTTTGGCCAGGCTGGTCTCGAACCCCTGACCTCAGGTGATCCGCCTGCCTCGGCCTCCCAAAGTGCTGGGATTACTGGTGTGAGCCACCACACCCAACCTGTGTGTTGATTTTTACAGTCCATTGGGGTAGTGCCAGTTGCTTCGCAAGGCGCTTTACAGTTATGAGCTCACTTAATCTCCATCATAACCCGTGAGATAGGGAGGATGACAATGATACTCGTTTTACAGATGAGAAACTGAGGCCCAGACACAGAAGGTAACGACTGATCCAGCTTCCCTGGGGTTGAGCATAAAGGATGTGGAGCACTCCAGCAGGGCAGGGGTTGAACCACTGGGGTTGATAGCGTGATTATTTCTGTTGCTGTGGTGTTGGGAATGACGGTGAAGGGCTGACTCACTGAAAAACTCACTCTGCCTGGCACTGCTGTCCTATTTACACATATTTTCTCCTTTAATCCTCCCAGCGACCTCATGAGGGTAGACACTATCACCTCCATCCCTATTGTACAGACAGGAAACCTGGGCACGGAGAGGTAGAGGCACTTACCCAAAGTCACACAGCCAGCAGGTGGTGCGGATCTGCGAGCTGCTCTGAGCAATGGAGTACATGTAGGGGCCCAGGAAGCCAGGGTGCTTTCAGCCCCCTCCCCCGCCTCCAGCTGGCATTCTCTCCCCCACCCCAGCCACTCCCGCCTACCTGCCTCGGATCCCTTCCCCTCAGGGCCAGCCACGAGGGCCTCATCCGACTCGCTGTCCGAGACCTCCAAGGCTGGGCTGTCCAATGGTAAGTCTTCCTCCTCTGACAGCACGGGGCTGGGGTACGGGGCATATGCCGGGGGACCCAGGGTCTGCGGAAGGTCAGCATCACTGCACATCCAGAGCCCCCTTTTCTCCCTCCACTCCCTCCTCTCAGGCCCCTGAGGTGACCCTCCTGGCTCTGGTCTCCATCTTTGCTGAGAGCCTGGACTTGGGCCTTTGTTTGGATCAGCACGCTGTGGCCAGAGGACACCTAAGGTTCCTCCTTAGAGCAGGCCCAACACCGCTAAAGCCAGTTCGCCCTGTCCCTGGCTTCCTGCACTACCATTTCAGTGGGGCAGAAATGGAACGTAACCTGGGAGGCGGCTGCAGGGGTTACTATTGCAGTCTCAGTGCAATGCCTGGCACCCAGCAAACCTCAACCAAAGACCAAGCTTGAGTTTTGTTTTGTTGTTTTTTTTTTTTTTGAAACAGAGTTTCGCTCTTTTTGCCCCGTCTGGAGGGCAGTGGCGCAATCTCGGCTCACTACACTGTCCGCCCCCTGGGTTCAAGCCATTCTCCTGCCTCAGCCTCCCGAGTAGCTGGGATTACAGGCATGCGCCACCAGACCCAGCTAATTTTGTATTTTTAGTAGAGATGGGGTTTCTCCATGTTGGTCAAGCTGGTCTCAAACTCTCGACCTCAAGTGATCTGCCTTCCTTGGCCTCCCAAAGTGCTAGGATTACAGGCGTGAGCCACCGCGCCTGGCCCTTCTTTTCTTTTCTTTTTTTTGACACAGGGTCTTGCTCTGTTTGTCCAGGTTGGAGTGCAGTGGCGTGATCCCAGCTCACCACAGCCTCAACCTTCAGAACTCAAGCAATCCTCCTCCCGCCTCAGCCTCCCAAGTAGCTGGGATCACAGCTGTGCACCACCATGCCTGGCTCAGGCTTGATTTTAACTGTCCCCTTACCACTCACCTGGCTGGCGAAGTCCTCCATGGGGTACGCGTGGAGGCCAGGCCCTGGGGCCTCCAGGCTGGGGGCCAGTTCAAGGCTCCCAGCAGGGCTGTAGGTGGAGGGTCCATAGCAGAGCTGGGCAGCCTGGGGGTGGCTAAAAGAAGCTGCTGCAGGGTCGAAGGCTTCATAGGGGGCAGTTGGGACAGGTGGGGCCACAGTCCAGTCCCACAGGGAGTCTGGGGGAAGGGCACTGAGTCAGGAGCTGGGAGATCTGACCGAGGCCTCCTCCCAGTCTAAGTCCCCAGCACAGAGAGGCCATTGTAGGCTGTGCAAATCTTTGACCCCAGGATTTGCATGGGGGAGCGGATGGGTGGGAAAGGAAAGGGGAGGAGGGCTATAGGCCTGGGCCACCTTTATCCTGTTGTGCTGGGCGATGACCTCCCCTGGGCCTCAGCTCCCCCATCTGTGAAATAGGCCTCAAGGCAGGAAGGGCACTGGGCTGGGGTCACTCACCGGGGGCCCCCTCTGAGTCAGGGTAGCTGGAATGCTTGCAGCTGTCCAGGTCATAGAAGACACCGTCTGGGTACTAATACAGGGTGCAGGTGAGAAGAGGGGTCATCCCAGGCTTTGGGGAGTCCCCACCCCCACCCTGGACCCTTGGGGAGACTCCAGCACGGACAGGAGAGAGAAGAGAGAAACTTGGAGTGATCAGAGACAGACCAACAGAGAGACACAGAGACTAGGCATCAAAGACAGGGACAAAGAGCCAGAGATACAGAGAGTAGAGACACAACCCAAGAGGGACATATAGCAGCCAGCTCCCGCTAAGACGGTGGGCTCCCAAGAGACCCCAGCCCCTCATTGGCACACAGTCTGCACATCAGGGCGCCTGGAGAAAGGGCAGAAGTACTCTCCCAGCCTTGTCTGCCTGGGGTCTCCGGAGGCAAAGGGCAAGGGGAAATGGAAGTTTTCCACTTCACAGAGGCAGAGGTTCAACGCTTTTAAAACAAACCTCCAGGCCAGGCGCGTGTGGCTCACGCCTGTCATCCCAACACTTTGGGAGGCCGAGGCGGGCTGATCACTCGAGGTCAGGAGTTTGAGGCCAGCCTGCTCAACGTGGTGAACCCCCCCCCCCCCCCCCCCCCCGTCTCTACTAAAAACACAGAAATTAGCTGGGTCTGGTGGCAGGTGCCTGTAATCCCAGTTACTTGGGAGACCAAGGCAGGAGAACCGCTTGAACCTGGGAGGTGGAGGTTGTAGTGAGCTGATATCATGCCACTGCACTCCTGGGTGACAGAGCGAGACTCCGTCTCAAATAAATAAACAAACCTCCATATTGTTGATTTGCCCGAAGAATCATGTGTTGCTGCTTCAAGAACTTGCGTCTAGGAAAAGCTAAAGCTAGACCCACATCATGCCTAGGCCCTGGCGGTCTCACTCCTCTGCATTTAATCTAGAGAATTGAAAATCCATGTGCACCAAATAGCCTTGTTTCAGAATCATCCAATCAGCTTTATTATGAGTCTTGAACTGGAAACAGCTCAGGTGTCATCCACAGGTGAAGGGATAAACAAACTGTGATATGGGCTAATCACAGAGTACTACACAGCAAAGAAAAAGGACAAAGACCTGACACACACTTCGTGTGGAGTGAAAGAAGCCAGGCCCCAAAAGGGACATGCTGCACGACTCACTTTATATGAAGTTCAAAAGCAGGCAGTCAGACACAGTGGCTCACACCTGTAATCTTTGCACTTCGGGAGGCTGAGGTGGGTGGATCACTTGAGGTCAGGAGTTTGAAACCAGCCTGGCTAACATGGTGAAACACTGTCTCTACTAACAATACAAAAATTATCCGGGCGTGGTGTTGCACACCTGTAATCCCAGCTACTTGGGAGGCTGAGGCAGAATTGCTTGAACCCGGGAGACAGAGGCTGCAGTGAGACAAGATCATGCCACTGCACTCCAGCCTGGGTGACAGAGTGAGACTCTGTCTCAAAAAAAAGGCAAAACAAATTACAAATTGGTGGTGGAAATACCAGAGAAAGGTATTGATGGAAACATTCTGTATCTTGATTTGCCATGTGGCTACAAGGTATATATATATAGATATAGATTTTATATATATATAGATTTTATATATATATAGATTTTATATATATATATATATATATATATATAAAATGCAAAAACTCACTGATGTGTCCACAAGATTTGTCACATTACTGACTTGTAAGTTACACTTCAATTTAAAAAAAACAAACAAACATGGATGGGGTGTGAATGTGGAGGAGCATAAACAAGGGTTTCTTTCAACCACATCAGTAAGATGTGATTTCTCAAGCCTGCGTTGTGGGTTCAAGGGTGTTGGGTATAGTATTCCGTGTCTGAACTATTACAGAATACAATATTTAAAAATACGGAAGAGAAAAGAAGGAAAGGAACACATAAACACGTTTGCTGAATGTGAGATGGGCAAAGAGAGACATGAAATCACAAGGAAGTGTGTTCAAGCCTGAGAGGGGGAGAGAGACATGGGAGATATGGATGGGGTTGGTGGGAGATACCAAGGGGGAGTTCAGAAACAAAGTGGCAGGAAGAGGTGGGAGAGGAAACTGAGGCAAGAATCAACTGACTTCTCCGAGGGAGGTCACCTTGGGCCATCCCTCCCTGGCCCACAGGATCCCCAACTCACCAGACAGCTGAAGTGTGGCCCATCAAGCCTGGAGGGGGGGAGACACAGTGGCATGTCAAAGCTGCCTCCAGCCACCTGAGTCTCAAAGTGGTTGGGGACTGATGGGGAGGAGGCAGCAGCTGTGACCACCGCAGCCCTGTGTGAGGGACCAGCCCCACCACATTCACCTGACTCCCCCACTACCCACTGCTGGGACAGGAAATAGGGGGGGTAGGGGGCAGGCAAATGTCCCCCTCCTCCCCAGAATTTGCATAGACATCCTGGTGGGGAGAAGCAGGGAAAGTGAGGGAGAGAAAGTCCCCAGAAAGGAGGTGTGGGATGGAGAGGGGGCCTGGGCCAAGTGGGGCCTTGGTGGCACGTCAGTTAAATGGGTCCCACTTGGACCAGAGGTGAGGGATGCAGAGATGTCTGGGTGGAGAGGGGAAAACCCGGAGACTGATGAGGAGGCGCAAGGAGAGGTTGGATGGGGAGAAAGGTGTGCAAATTCACACACACAGGCAGGGAGGATTCCTGGAGCCCCAACTGGATGCACTGGCAGTGAGGGTGAGGCAGAAGAAAATGAAAAGGCAGAGAAAACTGGAGACAGAGACACAGACAGGCAGAGACAGAGAGCAAGAGGCAGAACACGGAGAGCCAGGAGATGCCAGATACAGAGGGAGCAGACGCGGGGAGACCCAGGGAGACGGGAGTCGCAGACGGACAGGGTGAGCCCAGGAGGATGCCTGCAGGAGAGCACGCTAGGAAGTGTCCCGAGGACATGAGATCTTTGGGGACCAGGAAGAACAGGGAGTCAGGGGATGGAGAGTCCAAAGTGAAGAGGGAACAGAACCCGAAGGGGCAGGAGAAAGGGCAGACCCCTTCCTTCCTCTCCCATGCACCTGCCCTGAGGAGCAGAGACACTGCTGCCCATGGGTGAGGCCCCACAGAGGGGCAGTACAGGTGGGGACCCTGAGTGCAGGTTTGGGGGCCCTCACTTACTGTGCAGCCTCCAGGGCGAGCATGGTGGTGCCGGGCGGGCTGTGTGCAGCCCGCTGCAGCCACCACCCCTATTTATATCTTGGCCCAGCCCCTGCCAGGGGGAGGAGGGTGCCCGCTGGCCACAAGCTCGGCCCTCCTCGAAAATCCCCTCAGGGAGGGGGTCAGGGGAGGGGGCTGGATTGCACAACACCTTTGTCACGTGGCAAGGAGGGCAGGCCAGGGGCTGTCTGGATTTGGGGATCCCCGTAGGCTGGGGTTGGGGGGCTGACCTTGAGGGCTGGATTTGGTCCCACCCTGAAAAAGTCAAGGGCTGGGGTTCACTGAAGAGGGGAATCAGGAAGGGGAGGATCCAGACCCGGAAGCTGAATTCCAGCAGGGGCAGGCTGGAGGCCGAGGGCAAGAAGGCTCTGTCCCCCGGGGGACGCGTGAGGTGACTGATGGTGTCTGAGGGCAGTCAGAGGCCACATGGATAGAGATGGGAGTCTCGTGGAGGGGGAAACCCAGACCCGAAGCCCATTGCCAGGACCCCGATATGCAAAGGAAACATCGTGGGTGTGTGTCCCGGCAGGGACTCCTCTTGGCCGTGCATGGGAGTGGAAGCCTGGGGCCTGGGGCTGCCCCAAGGCCTGGAGGAAACAGGTCAGCACCTGGAAGGCGGGGCAGCCACCAGGGTCCCCAGGGTCAACCCCAGGGAGGGCTGGGCCAGGGCCAGACACCTGGGGGCCCTAAGCAGGGCAGAGAAGCACTGGTGCCAGTGTTCATTCAGGGCCAGAGAGGAAACTGAAGCAGGCTTGGCCCACACAAACCAGGCAACACAGGTAGGAACCCGGGCGGGGGGCTTCTCCTGAGGATGAGGTGCGGTGGGGGCCTCAGGAGGGTCCCAGCCAGGCCCAGGGCTTATGAAACCAGGCCTTGTGCCCCCAGAGACCACAAAGTGCCATGTAGCAAAAGTCCCGAACTTTATTCATTCTCACTGGCCCAGCCCCGGCCCCATCCCGTGGGATGCTTGCAAGGTCACCAGGCCTCGGGGCCAGGGGGCCCAAAGCGCCGCAGGAGCTGCTCCTGGTCCTCCAGGTCCTTCCGCACCTTCTTTCGCATGTAGAATATGGGGCAGTCCCGGCTGCGGGCGGGGTGGGGGCAGGGTCAGGGCCAAGGCCCAGTGCCCAGCCTGGGAGAGGGGTGGGGGCTGTTCCCAGGACTTTGGCCCCTGCCTGCTGCCCAGCCCACCTGCCCCCTCCTGCATCGGGCTGTTTGCTCAGCGGGCATGGGGGAGGCGATAACAGCGGGTGCCCGGCAGTGTGCAGGCCAGGGCTGGCCGTATATCACCTGTCACCTGGCGTGGGAACCCACCCCGCCTACTCGTTCCCTGGGGAAAGCCCGGCCCCGCCCTGGGGAGGGGGCCAGGAAGGGCGGGTGTGTCGGGAGGACAGCCTTTTCCCGGGCAACACTGGGTGGATGCCGGGTCCTGCCTCCCTAAGCACCCACCCCCTCTTGAGGGGCTGGGATGGGTCCATTTTGTGGGCAAGGACACTGAGGTTCAGGAGACCTCACAGCTGGAAGGGCATGGGCAGGGAGGATGCTTGAGAGGTCTTGGAGTAGAAGGCTGTGTCCATAACCCACAGGCCTGGGAACTGGGAAGGGCAGGGCAGGAGGGGGTCGACCTTGGCCCAAACCTGGTGCAGATGACGTCCTCATGCAGGCTGCCCTGGCAGCGCTGGCACTGTGTCCAGAGACGCGAGAAACGCTCCTCCAGGGCATTCAGATGGGACACCTGGGGACAGCAGAGGCTGAACAGGGTGCCCCAGCCTCCCCACCTGCCCGCTCCTCACCTCCCGGCCCTCTCACCTCCTTCTGATACAGCTCGGACTCCCGGGGCTGGCAGAACTCACACACAGCTCCTGCGGGGTAGGCGGATCAGCACCGAGTGCTGGGGCCGAGCCAGGGCCTAGGCCATCTCATCCCTGCCCCTTCCCTGCCCATTGCCAATCCCAGCTTCTGAAACTCCCTGGAGGCTGGAGAACAACGGAGCGAGTGTGCCGGGAAAACTCCCCTGGGGAACTCCCGGGATGGGGGCCGAGGACCCTCTGTGGGGGGTGGGCAGAGAGGAGCCACCGCCCAGGGGCCCAGGGACTGCTGCATGGCAATGCCAGCCCGTGTGGTGGGTGTCTAGGAGTGGGGGTGTTGGCAGAGGCAGGCCGAGGGTCAGTGGTCAGGGCCGCTCACCCTGGTGGCTGAGCACGGTGCGGCAGCCGATGCAGCAGTTGCGGCGTTTGGCGAAGGCCAGGAGGCCGCCCACCTTGCCTGTGAGCACCGTTTTGCAGCGTGTGTGGTCCCCCTCTGCAAGAAGGAAGCAGGAGAGGCGGGTGGTGAGCTAGTGCCCTTCCCTGCCCCCAGGGTGTCCCCAGTCCCGCCCCCCTCCCCCACCCCCCCGCGCCCCATGTACTCAGCAGCACGGCCTCGGCGCGGCCCTCGCCCAGGATGGGCTCGAAGATGCGCAGGAGGGGCTTGGCCAGCTGCTGCTCCAGGTAGTACTGCGTGTCGATGGGAAGGCTGTGCTCCAGCACGAACAGCGGGTCCTGCGGCCACATGGCAGTCACGCCCAGGCCACCCAGAGAAGGGTGCTGGGGTGGACACAGGGGACAGTGGCCTGGGGGTGGTCACGGGGTCTGGACTCTTGCATCTAAGGGAGGAGGGGACTGGGGGTCCAGACCCCTGGGTCTGAGGAGGGGCTGTGACATGGGGGATCCTAGGTCTGGGATGGGGTGAGAGGTCATGAAGGAGTCTGGGCCACAGAGTCTGTGGGGCCCTCAGGTCACCACAGAAGGGTCAGAGTTCATATGGGGAAGCAAGGATGAGGAAGGGGTTAGGAGGTCGGAGGTCACGGGCTAAGATTTGGGTCACTTCGGGTAGGAGTAGAGTGGATTATTAATCCAAGGGAACCCCCTTCCATAGGGGAGTAAGGGAGGCGTCAAAATATAGGGGGACCTCCAGAGGGGGCCAAGGCCCCGCCCAGGCTGCCACAGGGGGCGGTTCTCAGGGCCCCACAGGGCACGGGAGACCCCGCCCTTCCCGCAGGCCCGCCCATCACGGAAAGCAGAAGTGAGAGTAAGGGGGCTGGGCGGGAGCAGGCAGCCAGGTGGGCCTGACCTCGGACTTCATGTAGGCGGCCACGCCCTTGGCGGCACTGATGATCACGTAGGGGACGCGGTCGCCCAAGCTGGGCGCACTCCCGGGGTCCCGCTTCCTCATCCTGCGTGGAGACGGGCGGAGGGTGGGTGAGGGCAGGTGGGTGGCGGGGGCGGGGGTGGGGGCGTAGGAAGTGGTGGGCCCAGCTGGCAGGAAAGAGGGGCCTATTTCTGGCCAGGCCGCCCACCCCGAGGCAGGACCTCTCGGCCAGCTCCACGTGGGCCTGCTTGCCGGCGTAGTCAGAGGCCGCGCGGGTCAGCTCCTTGGTGATGACCAGCTGGGAAATGTCAATGCGGTTGCACAGCAGGTCGGAGATGACGTCCTGCGCGTGGGCCACCGCGCCCTCCGGGTCTCTGTGGGAGAATGGACCGCACAGGCCAATGTCACCAAAAGGTGCTAAGGGCCAGGCTGGCGCCTCAGGGCTGGGGACCAGGATGAGCTCTCAGGGCTAAGACTCAGGGCAGGGAGGGGCCCTTCCTACCACAGGCTGCAGAGTGGCAGAGGCAGGGCCTGAACCCACAGCTGCCCGAGGCAACTCTTTCCACTGCTTCACCACCGAGCAAGAGCTGGGCCTGACACCTGTGTTCCCAGGGGAGGAGGGGGTATGGGGGTCTGGACCCCTAGGTCTGAGGGAGGAGGGGGCATGGGGGTCTGGACCCCTAGGTCTGAGGGAGGAGGGGGCATGGGGGTCTGGACCCCTAGGTCTGAGGGAGGAAGGGAATGGGGGTCTGGACCCCTGGGCCTGTGAGAGGAGGGGCTGAGGGGTCTGGATTCTTGCATCTAAGGAAGGAGGGGGCTTGGGGGATAGATTCCTGGGTCTGAGGGAGGAGGGGCTGGGGCCTGGACCCTTGGGTCTGAAGGAGGAGGGGCTGGGGCCTGGACCCCTGGGTCTGAGGGAGGAGGGGCTGGGGCCTGGACCCCTAGGTCTGAGGGAGGAGGGAGGCGCTGGGGCCCAAACTCCTGGGTCTGATGGAGGAGGGGCTGAGGCCTGGACCCCTAGGTCTGAGGAAGGAGGGGCTGGGGGCCTGGACCCCTGGGTCTGAGGAAGGAGGGGCTGGGGGCCTGGACCCCTGGATCTGAGGGAGGAAGGGCTGGGGCCTGGAACCCTGGGTCTGAGAGGAGGGGCTGGGGCCTGGACCCCTGGGTCTGCGGAAGGAGGGGCTGGGGCCTGGACCCCTGGGTCTGCGGGAGGAGGGGCTGGGGCCTGGACCCCTGGGTCTGAGGGAGGAGGGGCTGGGGCCTGGACCCCTGGGTCTGAGGGAGGAGGGGCTGGGGCCTGGACCCCTGGGTCTGAGGGAGGAGGTCCAACATACCGGTCAATAAGCAGGCGGCGCAGCGAGGCGGTGACCAGGTTGGCCACCAGGGGACAGTTGTCCCTGCGCACAGCCTCCAGGCCCTTGCAGTCCATGCGGTCGTGGGCGTCGGGCCGGGAGGAGAAGAGCAGGCCTGCGTAGCGCTTCTTGCTGATGAGCAAGTATGGGAAGTAGACCTGGGAGGGAGCCGTGGCTGAGACCCCTGAGCCTGTGGAGGCTAAGCCCCAGTCCCTACGCTCCCCCAGAAACTCAAGGCAGACAGGTCCCAGATACAGGAGGAGGACATGGGAGCCATACTCTGAACCTGGTGGGATGGACCCTGAGACCCTAAGTGTGGCTGGAAATGGCTACTGAGGTCCCTTGCCATGCCGGGGCCCCCCACACCAGGGACCCCAATCTGAAACAGAGACTGAGATAAACCCAGAGATAGCCCCTAAAACATGAGAGCCCAACTGGGGAGACAATGAGGCATCCCTGGAAGGGGAGGAGAAACAGGCTGGGTGAGCCCTGAGGCAGAGACCTCCCCAGCCTTCCAGGCTCCAAGTTCAAGGGCTAGCACAAGAGCTCTTTAAACCACAGGGAAAAAGTAGTGTAAGTACCGGGAGGGTGGCTCAGGAGGCCAAGGCAGGAGGATTCCCAGAGCCCAGGAGTTTAAGGCTGCAGTGAGCTGTAAACTCCCCACTGCACTCCAGCCTGGGCAACAACAGGGCGAGACCCAGTCTTTTCAATATGGGCCAGGTACAGCGGCTCACAACTGTAATCCCAGCACTTTGGGAGGCCAAGGCAGGTGGATCACCTGAGGTCGGGAGTTTGAGACCAGCCTGACCAACATGGAGAAACCCCGTCTCTACTAAACATACAAAATTAGCCGGGCGTGGTGGCACATCCCAGCTGCTCGGGTGGCTGAGGCAGGAGAATCGCTTGAACCTGGGAGGTGGAGGTTGCTGTGAGCCGAGATCTGGCCATTGCACTCCAGCCTGAGCAACAACAGCGCAACTCCCTCTCAAAAAGAGAAAACATGGCGCAAGGTTTCCTGGGACCAGGTGTACCATATCCCAAGGGCTGGGGCCCTGGGCACTGGTGCACACATCCAAGATGCACCCCCATCTGGGTTCCCGTGTGGAGGGCAGCTCCACCTCTGACAGATACTAGGAAACCTCACAAGCAGGGACACTGTGACATGGTTTTCAAAGAACAGCTGCCACGCAGCCTAACAAAGGCCAAGGTTATGGAGACTTTGGAAACCAAGGCCCCACCCTCAGGAGGATCTAGGCAGCAAAATACCTTCACACTGTGGCTTACGTGAGCCCGAAGAATGATGGGACACCAAGTCACCTGATGAGGGCACCCTAAATGGAGAGCCCCTGATAGAGCCACACACCTTCTCAAACTCCAGCCGGATGGGCGACGGGAAGTGACCGGACACCCAGTCTGCGGCCTCCCGCCCCAGGGCCATCGCCTCGGCAACTGAGGACACGCCGAATCGGCACATGACGGAGTCGGTGTCACCATACACCACCTGTGGGGGGGTTGGGGGTAGGTGGTGTGTGTGTGAGAAGCAGGGTCCATTCTGTCAGCTTCTGCAGTGGGTGGGGGGGAGCGGCAGGTGGCTAATGCTAACAGGAACCCAAGGACACAACAGGAGAGTGGGCGGGGTGTGATCAGGAGGCACAGGGACATGGGGGCCCGGCCCTGCTTCCATACCCCCACCTGCCCTGGGCCCATCTCAGGGCAGCCCCCGACCTTGGCGCTGGTGCTGTAGCCATTCTCCACTGTGTACTTGGACTCCACCAGTTGCTTGGTTTTCTCAATCATCTGGCGTCCGAACCCCGTGACACTCTGTCAGGGAGAGAATCAAGCCGAGTGAAGCCCTGGGGGCCATCTGCTGTGAATGTGGGCTATGGTGGTGGTGGAGGGGTCCTGCCTCTGCCATTGCCCAGTGGCATGGGCTTATGCACAAGCCACTCTGCCCCTCCTGGGCCTCAGTTGCCAAATCTGCAAAATGGGACTGAGGCTGCTCGTCAATGGTCAGGTGGAAACAAATGGGTTCCCAGATGGGAGCTCTGGGCACACATGAGGAACTGAGTACATCAAATGCATGCTGGAAAGGCTGCGCCTGAAGAGGCCACTGGCTCGGTGTTTCCCCGACACTGTGACATTCTGGGCAGGTCTCTGCGGTACAGGACCACTGACAGAGCTGGCCCCTCCCTGGAAGCCAGCAGTGCCACGGCCATCCCTGTGCAACCAGCACTGGCACTACCTACACATTGACAAATGCTCCACAGGGCAGGGGATGGTACCACCCTGACTAAAAAAATCATTGAGAAACCCACTGTCGTATTTTAGAATTAAGAAAACTGAGGCCAGGACATGGTAGCTCACACCTGTAATCCCAGCACTTTGGGAGGCCAAGGTGGGTAGATCACTCGAGGTCAGGAGTTGGAGACCAGCCTGGCCAATACGGTGAACCCTCATCTCTACTAAAAATACAAAAATTAGCCAGGCATGCTGGTGTGTGCCTGTAATTCCTGTTACTTGGGAAGCTGAGGCAGGAAAATCGCTTGCACCCAGGAAGCAGAGGTTGCATTGAGCCAAGATCGCATCACTGCACTCCAGCCTGGGCAACAGAGCAACACTTCGTCTCAAGAAAATAAAATTGGCTAGGCATGGTGGCTCATGCCTGTACTCCCAGCACTTTGGGAGGCTAAGGTGGCGGAATCACTCGAGGTTAGGAGTTCGAGACCAGCCTGGGCAACATGGTGAAACCCCATCTCTACTAAAAATACAAAAACCCCCCCACAAAACCTGAGGCTGGGGGTGGGGACAGTAGGGAGAGATGGGTGTGATGCTTCTGTTTCTGTTTGTGTAGGTCCAGTCAGGAAATCTGTGTAACTATTTGCTCCATTTATATTTACTGTTATTACTGATATAGTCTGGCTTATGTCCACCACTTTACTGTGTCACTTTTACTTGTTCCACCTGTTCTGTTACTTTTTATTTCCTTTATAATCTTTTCCAGACATAATTCCATATATATACACACATATATATACACATATATACATACACACATATATATACACACACATATATACATACACACACATATATACATATACACACTTATGTACATGCATACATATATACACATATATACATATATACACACACATATATACCTATATATACATATACACACATATATACACACACACATAGATACATATATACACATATATATACATATACACAGATATATACACAGATATATACACATATATACATATACACACATGTATATACACACATATATACATACACACATATATACATATACACACATACATATACA
The DNA here is from genome assembly GCA_031835075.1 of Saguinus oedipus. Classification (NCBI taxonomy): domain Eukaryota; kingdom Metazoa; phylum Chordata; class Mammalia; order Primates; family Cebidae; genus Saguinus; species Saguinus oedipus. The sequence goes on along the minus strand of CM063187.1, from coordinate 51,485,734 downwards.
AACATATAACACACACACATATATACATACACATACACATATACACACATATATACATGTACACAGACATATACATATACACACATATAGGTACATATACACACACACATATACATATATGCACATATACATTACATACACACACACACACACACACACACACACACACATATATACGTCTTTTTTTTTTTTTTTTAAGAAACAGGAAACAAGGAGCCATGACTCACACCTGTAATCCCAGCACTTGAGGTGGATGGATCACCTGAGGTCAGGAGTTCAAGACCAATCTGACCAACATGGTAAAACACCGTCTCTACTAAAAATACAAAGATTAGGCAGGCGTGGTGGTGAGCGCCTGTAATCCAGATATTCAGGAGGCTGAGGCAGGAGAATCACTTGAACCCAGGAGGTAGAGGTTGCAGTGAGCCGAGATTATGCCACTGCACTCCAGCCTGGGTGACAGGGTGAGACTCCATCTCAAATCAGACCAGGTGTGATGGCTTACGCCTGTAATCTCAGCACTTTGAGAGGCTGAGGAGGGCAGAAAATGCGGTCAAGAGATTGAGACAATCCTGGCCACCATGGTGAAACCCTGTCTCTACTAAAAATACAAACATTAGCTGGGCGTGGTGGTACACACCTGTAGCCCCAGATATGGGAGGCTGAGGCAGGAGAATTGCTTGAACCTGGGCGGTAGAACTTGCAGTGAACCAAGATCGTGCCACTGCACACCAGTCTGGGCGACAGAGCGAGACCTTGTCTCAAAACAAACCAAACAAACAAAAACTAAGAGACGGGCTCTCAAATCTGTCACCCAGAATGGAGTGCAGTGATGCCATCACAGCTCACTGTAACTCAATCTGTTGGGTTCAAGCGATCTTCCTGTCTCAGCCTCTGAGCAAGCGCTGATGCCTGCGACTACAGGCATGAGCCGCCACCACGCCTAGCTAGCTTGGTTGTATTTTTGTAGACAGGGTTTCACTGTGCTGCCCAGGCTGGTCTCAAACCCTTGACCTGAGGTGATCCTCGTTCCTCAGTGTCACAGAGTGTTGGGACTATAGGTGTGAGCCACTGTGCCTGGTTCAATACATTTTGTTATTCCACGCCTTGCTCCATAAGCTTGAGAGACAGAAATAAGGAAAGAGCTCAAGAGACAGAAACAGAACAGAATGACAGAGGAGCGGCAGAGAGAGAAAAGACAGAGGCACAGAGTCGGTGAGAGGCAGCCCCAGGGGAGGGCCACGTGGTGCTCTCATGGCTTGGCCTCCGCTTTGGGGCTGAGGCCTCATGTCCACACAGCTGCCCCTTTCCACCAAGGAGGCTAGGGAGGCAGCTGGTGCCTGCAGAGGGGAGTTGGGGGCATGCATCGAGTGACTCACTTTGTTGCAAAGAAAGGTCTGGCTCTTGCCTGGCTCCTGGAAGGCCCGCTAAGTCCCTAGAATATCCCACCTGATAACAGTGTCTCTGTTCCAGCCTGGGCAACATGGCGAGACCCCATCTCTACAAAAAATAACAAAAGTAGGTGGCGTGTGCCTGCGGTCCCAGCTACTGGGGAGGTTAAGGTGGGAAGTTCACTTGAGTCCGGGACGTTGAGGCTGCAATAAGCCATGATTGCGCCACTGCACTCCAGCCTGGGAGACAGAGTAAGACTGTCTCAAAAAAAAAAAAAAAAAGTGTCCGTGTATCTGAGACTGAACCACACCAGGCGGTTTACACTCATGATTTATGGCGGGGCCCTGGGCCATGCAGTATCGGTTGGACCTCTAGGGGTCAGTCACTGAGGGGCCTGAGGATGGAGACACTAAGGTCAGTCATAGAGCACTTCATGCCTACAGGACTGACACCCAAGTAAAACCCTAGACCCCAGAGCATGGGTGAGAGCCTCTGGTTGGCCATGCTGCATGTGAGGCCATGTATCAACACCGGGAGAAAGAAGGGCCATCCTGGCAACTCTACTGGGAGAGGACACCTGGTCCCTCCTAGACCCTGCCCTGCGAACCATTTCCTTTGCTGAGTTTAATCTGTGTCCTTTTGCTGTATTGAATCATAACCATGAGAACCAGCTCTTCCGAACTGAGCACTTCTAGTGAATCACTGAACTTGAGTGGGCTTTGGGGCACCAGAAGTTTGGGTGGGTGTGTGTGTGCACAGGCCCCCCCCATTGGGAATTCATCCAGCCTTCTGCCCAAGCCCTGTGAAAACCGGTGCAGCGCCCAGGCAGGGAGGGAGCTCCCCGTGGCTAGAGGTAACCAAGCAGAGGGGCACAACTACTGGCCTGGAACAGGCCAAGACGCAAGTCCCAGGGGAGAAGGCTGGACAGGAAGACCCTTCCGAGGCCCTCATGGGCCAGGAGCTGGGGCACTCACCCCAACTTGGCAAAATCTGGGAAACTCAGGCCCTCTGTGGTTTCAGAGTCTGTTTTTCTGTCCAAGCAGCAGAGCTGCCATGGGTAAGCAGGCTGGAATGCTGCTGTGAGGACGGCGAACGGCTTCCCACCCCACGTCCCGCAGCCTGTGTGAGCAACGCCCTCTGAGGGTGGTGGGTCCCACCCAGCCCTCTCACTCCCCGACAGTCTGCACCTCCCACTTTATCCGTCTGCAGAGCTCTTAGTGCCACGTGTGTCCCATGCATTTACCACGGACCTGTGAGTGTTCCCACTGAGCTGCAAGCCGAACGGGGACAGGAACTCTCATCCCGTTTGCCCCACTCTGTACCCCCAGGGCACAGAGTGAGCCCTGACCACAGTTCAAGCTCAGCAGGTGTCTGCTGAGTGAATGAATGGACCAATCGCTCAAGCCACGTTGGCATCCTCTCTCTAGAAGGCCAGCGAGTCGGGGCGCCCAGTCCTCTGGATACAAGTCCCCAACATGGAGCCCTGGTTTCCTACACAGGGGGCCCGCCTGCCCCCAATTACCTGCCAGAGGCCCGAGGGCTCACCTGTGAGATCTCCAGGCACGGCAACTTGCCCACCTGGGCGCCAGTGAAGCCATATACGGAGTTGGCGCTCACCTTCAGCGCCAGCTGCCGCCCATCCAGGACCTGGCGCCGCAGGGGGTCTGTCTCCCTGGCCAGCTCGGCCTTGGCCCTGCGAGGAAACACAGATAAAGCCCAATCAGATGGCACCCCAGGCATTGGTCAGGGCTCCTTTCTGGAAGTGGGTGCAATGTACAGTTGGGCGTGCTGTGCACTGCACAAGGCTTCTGGTCAAGGGAGCGAAGGGAAGCTGCCAGGAGGTGCGCCTGGTGTTATTTCACACACAGCTTCGAGCACTGTGGCCAGGTAGCCCTGGGGTGTCCCAGTGAGGGACAGGGATTGCCCAGAGACCCCAGCAAGTCTGAGTTCCAAGCAGGGGATCTCGAGGCCTCACCTCTTCCGGGCACTGAGCAGGTTCTCCAGGATCTGGGGCAGCAGCCCCTTCCGCACCGAGGTCTTCACAAACTCGTCCCCGGTGGGCGTCTTGATGAACTGATCCTCTGTCAGGCTAGGGTGGAAAATGGCAGGGTGACTGCCGGCAACCCTCTTCCTCTAGCTCCACCTCTGACCTGTGGTCCTGGCCCTGTGCCCATCTCCCCCCACCAGACTGAGCACCCCAAGGGAGGGCCCCGATGGCTTCGGGGGATACTTGCTGAACTGGACACCATACCCCAGTTTCTGGGCAGCCCCGGGCCTCAGGAGCGTGGTGTAGCACAGGTTGTGGGCCATCATGATGGATGGGTACAGCGAGGAGAAGTCCAGGGTGGCGATAGGGACGTCGTAGTACCTGGGAAGGGCAACCGCAGTGGGGAGTCAGGACTGGGAGTTCCCATGCCACCCCCTGCCCTGGCTTGCGACCTCACCCTTAAAAACAAATTATCATTTACAGGCTGGGAGCAGTGCTCACGCCTGTAATCCCAGCACTTTGGGAGGCTGAGGCAGGAGGATTGCTTGAACTCAGGAGTTCCAGACCAGCCTGGGCAACATGGTGAAACATCATCTCTCCAAAAAATTTTTAAAAATTAGCCAGGTGTGGTGGTAAATGTCTGTGGTCTCAGCTACTCAGGGGCCTGAGGCAAGAGGATGGCTTGAGCCTGGGAGATCTCGGAGTAAGCCAAGATCATGCCACGGCGCTCCACCCTGGGTGACAGAGGAAGACCCTGCCTCAAAAAACAAAATCACTAATTATTTTATTTTATTTCGAGACGGATTCTCGATCTGTTGCCCAGGCTGGAGTGCGGCAGCGTGATCTCAGCTCACTGCAACCTCTGCCCCCCTGGCTCAAGCGATTCTCCTGCCTCCGGCTCCCGAGTAGCTCGGACGACTACAGGCACATGCCACCGCGCCTGGCTAATTTTTTGTATTTTTTGTAGAGACGGGTTTCACTGTGTTAGCCAGGATGCTCTCGATCTCCTGACCTCGTGATCTGTCCCCCTTGGCCTCCCAAACTGCTGGGATTACAGGCGTTAGCCACTGTGCCCAGCCTATTAAAGTATTTTAGAGCCGGGGTCTTGCCCTGTCGCCCAGACTGGAGTGCAGTGGTGCAATCATTGCTCACTGCAGCCTCCACCTCCCGGGCTCAGGTCATCCTCCCACCTCAGCCTCCTGAGTAGGAGGGGATTACAGGCGTGCACCACCACGCCTGTCTAATTTTAAAAAACTTTTTGTAGAGCAGGGGTCTCGCTATGTTGCCCTGTCTGGTCTGGAACTCCTGAGCTCAAGAGATCCTCCCTGCCTTGGCCTCCCAGAGATTACAGTAACAAGCTGCACCCAGCCTGGGCCTCACCCTTTGAGGGGCTCGATGACAGTGGCTCCCGTGTAGTCCTCGCCACCCTCTGACCTCACCACGGGCATCAGCAGCCCCTCCTGCCTGGCCTGGGAAGGGAGAAGGTGGAAAATGGAGTGGGTATAGGTGGGGCCGGGAGGATTGGGAGCGGGGAGAAAAAGTACATCCGGGACACCATCGCCTGGAGGGGGCCAGAGACGTGCCTGGTGGCACCCCCTGCTGGGGAGTGGTGAGGACGGGTTTCGACCACTGACCTGCCGCAACAGCTGGGACACGACCTTGACCTGCTGGCCACGGCTAAGCAGGTAGCTGAGGGGCACGCCAGTGACCCGAGCCATCTCCACGGCATTCACCAGCACCATGAGCCGCTCCAGCAGCCGCAGCGGCAGGTAGGCATCCTTCAGGCAGTACACAGCCAGGCGGCGGCGGGTCTGGTCATTCCCATTCTGGGGATGGGCACAGATGGGGTCAGGGCCTGGGGACTGGGGGTGCGAGGCAGAGCAGCAGGAGGAAATGGGAACAGGGCGAGGTGGCCTGGGGAGGGCCTGGGAGGTGAGGCGGGCAGGGGCGGCTTCCAAGCAATCTTCAGGGTCTGGGTGGAGATGGATGTAGGGTCAGGGGGCCAGGGAGTCCAGAGTGAGGTCAGAGGTGGGGGTATGCAGCCAAACTGAGAGGCCAGGGAAAAGGCTGAGGTCAGAGGTCGGGGTGAGGGGTCGGGGGGTGGCGGGCACCTGCAGGTCGGTGATAATGCTGTGCTGCACGTCCTCCTTCTGCTCACCCAGGAAGTGGAAGCTCACGGCGTTGAGCGTGTAGGAGCGGAGCTTGTACTCACGCAGCAGCACCTGGGTAGGTGGGCAGGTGAGTTGGCTGCAGGCCTGGGCAGTGGCCTCCCGAGGATACCCCCTGGCACCCACCCGGCCCAGCTGTACCTGCAGCATGTCCATCTGCACACGGCCCACCATGCTGACCACCTTGGTGTCCCGCCGGCCCGTCTGCTTGGACTGGAAAGATGAGTCCCGGATGTTGGAGCGAAGGCCGGCCACACGGCCCAGGAAAGGGAATGTCTGTACCTGGCGGGGAGAGGCAGGGTGTGCGGCAGGCTGGGAGTCCTGGGTGTCACATCAGCCAGAGGAATGGAGATCCAGACCAACCACAACATCCCTATAGCAACCCTGGGGGGCCGAGAGCAACCCTGGGGGCAAAAAGACGGGCAGGGCTGGGTGTAGGGAGCTGGAGGCTGGGGAATGAGTCCGGAGGAAGGATGAAGCTGCGGCTGGGGCTGGGACAGGGAGAGCTGGGGTCCGGATGGACTGGGGGCCAAGGACAGAGCCCAGTGGCTGCAGGCTGCACCTAGGCGGGGAACAGGAAGAGATTTGGGGACGCTGTGAGCAGGCGGCAGCATGGAGCTGGGCTGAGACGTGAGGGCTGAAGACGCTGGAGAGCACCTGGGTAGAGGGGACCTTGCAGGGTGCTGGGGCCAGCCTGGGGGAGACTGAAACCAGGAGAAGCCTGGGCTGGGCCCAGGGCAGAGGGTGAGGGACGCCCAGGGAAGGGGAGGAGGAGTGCAATGGCCCAGGCATCAGTGCCACGCTGTGGAGTGGACAGCTGGAGCCACTGGGGGTCCTTAGAGTTTGCTCTGTTTTTTAGAATGGACTTTTTCTTTTTTTCTGTTTAATAGAGACAGGGTCTTGCTATGTTGCCCTGGCTGGTCTTAAACTCCTGGATTCAATCAGTCCTCACGCCTCGTCCTCCCAAAGTGCTGGGATTACAAGATTGAGCCACCATGCCTGGCCTGTTTTGGTTTTCCATTACCAAGCTGTCCAGACAGAGAGAGACCAACAGGAAAATAAGGCAATATATTCCGCTAAGGGCTGAACTGTGTTCTCCCAAAGGATGCTAAAGTCCTAACCCCCAGCACCTCAGAATGTGACCTCATTTGGAAATATGTCTTTGCAGGGGATCAAGTGACGTTGAGGTCACTGGGGTGGGCCCTCATCCCATGACGGTGTCCCTATACAAAGAGGACATCTGGGTTGGGCGCAGTGGCTCACGCCTGTAATCCCAGCACTTTGGGAGGCTGAGGCGGGCTGATCGCCTGAGGTCAGTTCGAGACCAGCCTGGCCAACATGGTAAAACCTTGCTCTACCAAAAAAAAATAATAATAATAGTAATATAAAAATAGGCTGGGCACAGTGGCTCACACCTGTAATCCCAGCACTTTGGGAGGCCGAGGTGGGTGGCTCTCCTTAGGTCAGGAGTTCAAGACCAGCATGACCAACATGGAGAAATCCTGTCTCTACTAAAAAAAACAAAATTAGGCAGGTGTGGTGGTACATGCCTGTAATCCCAGCTACTCGGAGGCTGAAGCAGGAGAATCACTTGAACCCAGAAGGTGGAGGTTGCAGTGAGCTGAGATCGCTCCACTGCATTCCAGCCTGGGCAACACAGTGAGACTCCATCTCAAAAAGGAAGACATCTGGAAACAGACACACACAGAGGGAAGGCAGTGTCAAGAGGCACAGAGGGGAAGACCCCGTGAAGAGGCACGGGGCGGGAAGGCAGCATGGAGAGGCAAGGCGGGGGGTCGGGGGGATGGGGGGTGGGGGATGGGGGTGGGGGAAGGCAGCGTGGAGAGGCAAGGCAGGGGGTCGGGGGGGTGGGGGAAGGCAGCGTGAAGAGGCATGGGGGAGAGGAAAGGCGGTGTGAAGAAGGCACCGGGAGAAAGACAGCCGTCTGCAAGCCAAGGAGAGAGCCTGGCCCGGAACAGATCCTCCCTCACAGCCCCGAAGGCAGTGGCCCAGCTGACTCTCCAGCCTTCAGGTCAGTGAGACAATGACCCGCTGTTTTCAGACACCTGGTCTGTGGCTCTTTGATACAGCAACCCGGGTAGAGGAATCCACCTTTACACACACCCAGACTCAACAAGCATCTGGAACTTGCCCCGTCCGTCATCACACTCCCCCTCTCCTCCTTCTTCATGATTATTCTTTTCCTTACTCGGATATAACCCAAAGCAAGGCCTGGATTCAGTGGCTGCTTCAGTGGCTTGTGGAACCCCTGCAAGCTTCAGCCCGACCTCTGAATACACGGCCCTCTCACTCCACTCTAACGCCCTCCTTGCCTCTGACAAAAGCCGCAGTAACTTTTCGGACTTGGAGCAGGGCAGGGCCAGCCTCAGGCAACGGGCAGAGGCACACAGAGCAAGGCGGACCAAGCCGTGGGGAGGAGGCCCCGGCCCCAGGCCCAGAGGCCATGCCTGGAGCGTCTGAGAAGCCCCCACCTGCACAGCCCTCACCTTGAGGGTCTGGGCCCGAGAGATAAGGTAGGGAAGGTCGAAGTTCTGGATGTTGTAGCCGGTGATGACGTCAGGGTCCATGATGCGGACGAAGGTGGCCCAGGCCTGGGATGGGAGCACACTGCGTCACCCTGGTGGTCGCCCTGCCTCGGATTCCCCTACCTCCAGAATGTTCTGGAAGCCCAGCCACCCCTGAAAACCCTGCAGAAGCCAGAGTGGGAATGCTCAAGCCTCAGAGCACAGGGGCGCACAGACCCACGGATACAGGCATCGTAGCACCAGAGGCTGGCCTCGGATGGCTCAGGACATGGAGGCTGGCGGGGTCCCCGGGAAGTGGTGTGGGGCACGGAGCGAGAGCCACCTGCAGCAGGTCCTCCTCCTTCTCGTAGCTCTGCACCTTGGCACCCAGGATGGGGGCGCAGGGCCGCAGGGTGAGTGCCAGGCGTAGGAAGGGCTCCTGCTCCCCCCAGCGCAGGCCCAGCGAGCAGATCTGGATCACAGGGTCCCGCTCAGGCTCAGGGAAGATGCCTGTGAGGGAGGGGAGAAGGGGGATGCATGGACCTGACTCCCGCCCCTTCCTCCCGACACAGCAGGGAGGCTGCACCTCCCATCTCCCCAGGGCTGTCCCCACTGCCTACATGCCTGCTGGCCGGCCCTGAGTAACCCACCCTGGCTCCAGCTCTGCTCACCTCCAGTCCGTCTCCAGCCCTCCCCACCCCAACCCGCCACACAGGACCTGGGGACTTGCCTGCCCACCCCCACCTGGCACATCAAGGAGGTGGGCAGGAGCCTGGGTCCAGGGACAGACCTTTGCGGCCGGCACACTCTATATCGAAGCTGAGCACGCGCAGGGGCGCGATGCGCTGCCATGGCCCTTCAGGTGGGTGACTGACCACATCAGACCACAGCACGTCCGCCTCCAGCTGGCACTGTGTAGCCTGCAGGCATGAGTGGGTCAGCGGTGGCAGCAAGGTACCAGCTCCCCACCCCGCCTTGCCCCGCCCTGTCCTGGACAGCCCTGCACCTTCTCCTTCAGCCTCAGGGTGTATTTCCTGGCAGGGAGCTCCAGCCAGTTGCAGCCAACGATGTCGGTGTCCACCATGAACCTGCAGGGGACTGGGGGTCAGTGGACAGGGGCTGCCCAAGGGTGGAGACAGAGGCTGGAGAAGTGAGGCAGAGGCCATACCGGATCTCAAAGTCAACATTGGCCTCATAGGGCGCGAAGCTGGGGGTGCCCAGGCCTGCCACACGGATGCCCTGCTCCAGGAGACGGCGGGCGGGGGCCACGAGGCGCGGCAGCGCCAGGGTGATGCGCAGGAACGGGGAAGGCCCGTGCCCATGGTACCCAAACATGCCTGTGGACAGAAGAGGCTGGGATTAACCGGCAGCCTCCCCAGGGAACCCCCACCTGCTGATCCCTGGGGAGTACTCACTCTCTCGGGAGCACAGCTCCACGGCCAGCACGGCTGGCCCGGTCAGCTCCTTCCCGCCGCGATTGTCCCGGCTGATGGCCAAGTTCAGCTCCCGCTGCAGGTCCCCCAGGTGCTCAGCCCCGAAACCTGGGGTGGGAGGGGTGGTCAGAGGTGCAGGGGGCTCCAGGGACCAGGGGTGGGGCTGGGTGGGGACCACTCACCAGGGGGCGCTGGGGTGTAGAAGTAGGGGGCGAAGCCGTGGATATGGCAGCAGACGGAGACCCCCTCGTCAGTGACCCCGAAGGCGCGGAGCACGGGCACGGACCCTTGGGACAGTGGGGGCCCGCCAGGCACAGGCTGCGCTGGGCCTGTGGGGTCACAGGGTAAGAGAGGGGCCGCCTCTCTCAGGTTCCTTGGAGGTGTGCCTTCCCAGACCCCCACAGCCTCCAAATACCTTGGGGCCTACAGCCAGGGGCGCTCCTGCCCCTCCACCGTTCCCTCTGTCCATTTCAGCCTCCAACCTGGTTCCCATCTCAACCCTTGTCCCCCTAGGATCCATTCTCCACAGCACAGCTACAGGGAGGCCCCTCTTTTTTATTACAAGATAAAAACAACTGGCCATGCACAGTGGCCCAAGCCTGTGATTCCAGTGCATTGTGAGGCCAAGGTGGGAGGATCACTTCACTTGAGCCCAGGGCTTTGAGACCAGCCTGGGCAACAGCTCGAGACTCTCTCTCGAAAAAACAAAACAAATACATTTTATGCATATATTCTGTTGCTCAGGCTGGAGTGCAGTGGCGCAAACTCCACCTTCCAGGTTGAAGAGATTTTTGTGCCTCAGCCACCTGAATAGCTGAGATTACACGCCTGTGCCACCACACCCAGCTAATTTTTGTATTTTTAGTACAGATGGGGTTTCACCATGTTGGCCATGCTGGTCTTGAACTCCTGACCTCAAGTGATCTGTCCGCCTCAGCCTCCCAAAGTGCTGGGATTACAGGCTTAAGCCACCATGACTGGCCCAAAAGTTCATTTTTAAAAGTTAGCTAGGCATTGTGGTGCACGCCTGTAGTCCTAGCGACTTCAAGGCTGAGGTGGGAGGATCACTTGAGCCCAGAAGGCTGAGGTTACAGCGAACCATGATGGTATCACTGTACTCCAGCCTGGGTGAGAGAGGGAGATTCTGTCTCAAAAAGACAAAAAGAAAAAAATTGGTGGGGCACAGTTGCTCACACCTGTAATTCCAGCACTTTGGGAGGCTAAGGTGGGCAGATCACTTGAGGTCAGGAGTTCAAAACCAGCCTGGGCAACATGGTGAAACCCCAGCTCTACTAAAAATATAAAAATCAACAGGGCATGATGTCAGGCACTTGGAATCCCAGATACTTGGGAGGCTGAGGTTGAATTACTTGAACCCAGGAGACAGAGGTTGCAGTGGGCAGAGATTGTGCCTCTCCACTCCAGCCTGGGTGACAAGATTGAGACTGTCTCAAAAAAAAAAAAAAAAAAAAAAAAAATCATGTATGCCTGTAATCCCAGCTACCTGGGAGGTTGATGCAGGAGAATTGCTTGAACCTGGGAGGTGGAGGTTGCAGTGAGCAGAGATCATGCCACTGCACTCTAGACTTGGTGACAGAGCACGACTACATCTCAAAAAAAAAAAAAAAGTCAAGTTGACTTTTGGTGTACGTGCCTAGTGTTAGGAATTTTAAGGCATAGGGGTCCTTACAACCACTGTGTCCAAAATCAAGATGCGAAAGAGCTCACTGCACTGAGCACCTCCCCCAAGCTGACCCTGTCTCACCTCTGCTTCACTCCACAACTCCTGGCACCCATGGTCTGTTCTGTCACTTCAGCTCTATGGACACCAGCTCCAGGAGCTGACCTGGCACAGCCTCGCCGCAGGAGCCCGGGGCCCCAGCACCCATCTGGAACCCCCAAACTCACCCACATAATGGTCAATCTCCAACTGTTGGAAGATGAGGGGCTCTGTCTGGGGGTCCAGGGGGGCTGGCGTGGGCCGAAGCCAGCGAGGATCTATGGCTGATAGTGGGATCTGCCCTGGTGGGGGAAGGGAAGGAAGTGGGGTACATGGAGGCATGGTCCTCTCCGGCTAGGATGACATCTGACTCTCAAAGGAGCCAGGGAGAGGTGGTGGTCTGGGTCAGGCAGGAAACTTGGAAGAGAATGGGGGTCAAGGGTCAGGGCCAGAATCACTGCAGGCCACACAAGCTGCATGGTGGGAGTAAGGTCAGTCCTTTGTAGGATTCAAAGTCAGCCAGAGCAGGGTCACAGGTCAGCTTTGCAGCTGGGTCTTGGACCAAAGGGCAGCAGGGGCTTCCAGCTCCAAGCCTTACCGTCCGCAGCCCCCTCCAGGGCCGACTGCAGCTCCTCGTCCTCCTGTTCCTGCAGCCTGTGCTCTGCCTCCATCTCCTCCATCAGTGCTAGCTCCTCCTCGAACTGGGATGGCTGAGGTATGTCATCTTCATCCCAGAATCCCCCACGGGCCCGTTTTGGGGGCACCCCAGGTCCTGGGCCTGACCGCCGCTTGCCATCCATCCTGCCAGGCAAGTTGGAGCTTGGTGGAGGTTCTGACCAGACACCCCTTACCCTGATGTCTTCTCCATGGCTTCCCAGGCACCCACCATGACCCTGAGCCTTTTCCTGCTCCCTGGGGTGGCTGGAGTAACACAGCTCTGCACCCTGCAGGCAGCAGGTGGGAGCACATTCCGGAAGCTCAGTTGTTAGCTATTGCAGTGGCAGCCCATTTGACTCCCTGACACCAGATCCTTAGGACATCCTTTTTTTTTTTTTTTTTTGAGATGGAGTCTCAATCTTGTTGCCCAGGCTGGAGTGCAGTCACGTGATCTCAGCTCACCGCAATGTCTGCCTCCTGGGTTCAAGTGATTCTCCTGCCTCAGCCCCCCATGTAGCTGGGATTACAAGCATGTGCCACCATGCCCGGCTAATTTTATACTTTTAGTAGAGAAGGGGTTTCTCCATGTTGGCCAGGCTGGTCTTGAACTCCCGACCTCAGGTGATCTGCCTGCCTTGGCCTCCCAAAGTGCTGGGATTACAGGCGTGAGCCACGGCACCTGGCCTTTTTTTCTTTTTTTGAGATGGAGTTTTGCTCTTGTCACCCAGGCTGGAGTGCAGTGGCATGATTTCGGCTCACTGCAACCTGTACCTCCCAGGTTCAAGCTATTCTCCCCTCAGCCTTCTGAACAGCTAGGATTACAGAGGCACCCTCCGCCATACCAAGCACATTTTAAAATTTTTAGTAGAGGCGTGGTTTCACCACGTTGGCCACGCTGGTCTTGAACTCCTGACCTCAAGTGATCCACCCACCCACCTCAGCCTCCCAAAGTGCTGGGATTACAGGTGTGAGCCACCACACTCGGCCATAGCACATCTCTTTACTTCCCATAAACCTCTGTCTCCGATGCCCTCACCTACCACCCATCTGCCCAGGCATCTGCAACTGAAATGGCAAAAACCACAATTGTTTTTGCACCAGCCTAAATACCTTGAAATAATCTCAGGCTGGGTGCGATGGCTGACGCCTGTAATCCCAGCACTTTGGGAGGCCGAGGAGGGCAGATCACGAGGTCAGGAGATCGAGACCATCTCAGCCAACATGGTGAAACCCCGTCTCTACTAAAAAAATACAAAAATTAGCTGGGCGTGGTGGCGTACGCCTGTGTTCCCAGCTACTAGGGAGGCTGAGGCAGAAGAATTGCTTGAACCCGGGAGGCGGAGGTGGCAGTAAGCCAAGACCGTGCCACTGCACTGCAGCCTGGCGCCTGGTAACAGAGCAAGACTGTCTCAAAAAAAAAGAAAGAAAGAATCGCAAATGCCGAGAACTCCTGGATGCCCTTCCCCAGGCTCCCCAGTGGTCAGCGTGCTGAGCCTGTACTTCCTCCCTGCCTCTCTCTGCCCTCCCACCTGGGGGGTATACACACTATCTGATAACTTTTTTTTTTTTTGAGATAGAGTCTCACTCTTGTCACCCAGTCTGGAATGCAGTAGTGCAATCTCAGTTCACTGCAACCCCCACCTCCCAGGTTCAAGTGATTCTCCTGCCTCAGCCTCCAAGTAGCTAGGGTTACAGGCACCCGCCAAAACACCCAGCCAAGTTTTGTACTTTTAGTAAAGATGGGGTTTCGCCACGTTTGCCAGGCTGGTCTGAAACTCTTGACCTCAGGTGATATCCGCCCACCTCAGACCCCTAAATTGCTGGGGTCACAGGCGTGAGTCACTACACCCAGCCTATTGCTTCTCTTCCTAATTTGAGAATCCCTTGCAGATCCCACGCCCCTCCACACTGTAGCGTGTACTGTCTAAGAATAAGGAATTCCCTTCACTGAGCACAGTATGATGCAATCTAGGATGTTTAACACCGACTCGAGGATGACGTGAAATAAATAAGGGTACGTACATTTCCTGATTTCTCCAATCGTCTCCAAAATCCCGTTTATAGCAACCTGCTTTCTCTTCCAATCCAGGACACACAGTAGCAAAACCATAACACAAACCACACACAGACTGCTACTTATATAGATTTGTGAGCTTTTTTTTTTTTGAGATGGAGTCTCACTCTTGTCGCCCAGGCTGGAGTGCAATGGCACGGTGTTGGCTCACTGCAACCTTTGCCTCCCAGGTTCAATGGACTCTCCTGCCTCAGTCTCCTGAGTAGCTGGGATCACAGACGCCCACCGCCATGCCAGGCTAATTTTTATATTTTAGTAGAGAGAGGGTTTCACCATATTGGCCAGCCTGGTCTCAAACTCCTGACCTCAGGCGATCCTCCAAAGCCTTACAGTCAGCCTTGGCCTCCCAAAGTGCTAGGACTGCAAGAGTGAGCCACCACGCCCAGCCTGTGTTTTCTTAATTACAACCTATAAAAGACTATTTTGGGGGTATATTTTGACAAGACATATTGATATAAAAGTTGGCTGGGACCGAGCACAGTGGCCCACGCCTGTAATCCTGGCACCTTAGGAAGCTGAAGTGGGTGGATCACTTGAGGTCAGGAGTTTGAGACTAGCCTGGCCAACATGGTGAAACCCCATCTCTACTAAAAATACAAAACAATTAGCTGGGCGTGGTGGTGGGCACCTGCAATTCCAGCTACTTGGGAGGCTGAGGCAGGAAAATCACTTGAACCCAGGAAGTAGAGGTTGCAGTAAGCTGAGATCACGTGACTGTACTCCAGCCTGGGCAACAGAGCAAGATTCTGTCTTAAAAAAACAAAACAAAAACAAAACTACCACCACTGACAACAAATAAAACCCAAACAAAGAAAAAACAAAAGAACCACAACAGAAAAGTTGACTAGGCACAGTGGCTCGTGCCTGTCATGTCAGCACTTTGGGAGGCCAAGGTAGGAAGATCACTAGAGCCCAGGAGTTTGAGACCAGACAGGACAACATGGTTAAGACCTTGTCTCAAAAAAAAGAAAAGAAAAGTATATATCCTCTGGTTGATGAGACAAGATTATATTCAGGTTAAGCTTACGTGGATAACTTTCCTGTGGTTCAATAAGAATATTCTTAGGAGATATACACTCAAGTATTTTGGAATAAATGACCATAATGTCTGCAAGATATTCAGGATATTCAAGATGATTTGTAAAAAGTGTGTGTACGTATACAGAGATAGGAGATAAGAAACACACATGCCAGTCATAAACGGGGCGGAGTGTTGAAACAGGTGACTGGGGCCAAGGGTGTGTGCAGGTGTTCTTTACACTATTTATTCTTTCAACCTTCCTGTTAATGTGAATATCAGAGACAGAAATTTTTAAAAGGTGCCTGTCCCTGGCCGGGCGCGGTGGCCCATGCCTGTAATCCCAGCACTTTGGGAGACCGAGGCGTGTGGATCAGTTGAGGTCAGGCATTTGAGACCGGCCTGACCAACACAGTGAAATCCTGTCTCTACTAAAAAAATACAAAATTAGCTGGGCATGGTGGCACACGCCTGTAATCCCAGCTACTTCAGAGGCTGAGGCAGGAGAATCACTTGAACCCAGGAGGTGCAGGTTGCGGTGAGCCAATATTGTGCCACTGCACTCCAGCCTGGGCAATAAGAGCAAAACTCCAGCTCAGAAGAAAAAGAAAGTACTTGTCTCCTAGGGTCCGGGCTGAGAGAGGGGGATGACTGGAACCTAGGGCAGATCCCAGACGTGGCTGGGAAGAGGAAGGTGAGCAGGGCAGCTGTCCTAGGTTCAAGTGAACACCCCTGAATCTCATAATGATCACCCCTTATCTTCCTCACTTCACCTTTTTAATTAATTGATTTTTTTAGATGGAGTCTCACTCTGTAGCCCAAGTTGGAGTGCGTGGCTGATCTCAGCTAACTGTAACCTTGACCTTCTACATTCAAGTGATTCTCCTGCCTCAGCCTCCAGAATAGCTGGGATTACAGGTGCGTGCCACCATGCCCTGCTAATTTTTTGTATTTTTAGTAGAGACAGGGTTTTACCACGTTGGTCAGGCTGGTCTCGAACCCCTGACCTCAGGTGATTCGTCTGCCTTGATCTCCCAAAGTGCTGGGATTATAGGTTGTGAGCCACGGCGCCCAGCCTTGCTTTGCTTTTTTGCAACAGAACACACCTTTCCAACCCTGCATCTCCAGAGCAGCCACAGGTTGCCAAGCCGAAGACTACATTTCCCAGTGTGCACTGCCAGGATGGTCATGTGACTAAGTTCTGCCTCCAGGAATGAGAGTGATCTTGAGGTGTGCAGCTACTGGGACATCCCCCAACCCTCTTCCCCTTCACAATGGCTGGAACATGGATGTAGTGGGGAGTCAACCACAAGGGTGAGGACAACACTGAGCTCCCCAACAACCTTCCGGAGCAAAGCTGTCTGCTAACTCTGCACACTTGTCAAAGTATTATGTGTAGAAATCAATTTGTCTCTTTCTTGGGCCACTGTGTTTTGGGGGCTCCTTGGTACAACAGCTTAGGCCTGAAAAAATCATGGAGAAATTCTAAACTGACGGGGTATATGTGATAAATGCTCAGGGAGGTTCATAACAGACACTCAGCATTAGAAAGGGGCCAGCAGGGACAGGCGCGTGGCTCACGCCTATAATCCCAGCACTTTGGGAGGCCAAGTGGGCAGATTACAAGGTCAGCAGTTCAAGACCAGACTGGCCAACATGGTGAAGCCCTGTCTCTACTAAAATTACAAAAAGTGGCTGGGCATGGTGGCAGGCACCTGTAATCCCAGCTACTCTGGAGGCTGAGGCAGAAGAATCACTTAAACCTGGGAGGTGGAGGTTGCAGTGAGCTGAGATTGCGCCACTGCACTCTAGCTTGGGCGACAGAGCAGTGCTGTCTCAAAAAAAAAACAAAACAAAAAAAACAAAGAAAGAAAGAAAGGGGCCAGCTACTGACAGACATGCACCAAAGATGAATCTCGAAAACAGGCTGTGCAAAACCCAGACACAAAGCACGTATTGGGGGAATGCAGAGTGACTGAGTACAGAGTATGGGGCTTTCTTTTGGGGTAACGAAATGTTTTGAAACTAGACAGAGGTAATAGGTGTACAACACTGTAAATGTACCACCTGAATTCTTTGCTTTATTATCTTCTCTCTTTATTGAGAGAAAATAATAATACCACCCACCTTGGCCTCCTGGGTAACTAGGAAAACAGGTACATGCCACCATTGTTTGCTTTAAAATGGCTAATTTTCTCTTTATTGAGAAAAACATAGAGAAAATAATAATTTTTCTGTCTTTATTATTTTCTCTCTTTATTCACTGTCATCCAGGCCAGACTGCAGTAGTGTGATCTCAGCTCACTGCAGCCTTGACCCCCCGGGGCTCAGGTGATCCACCTTGGCCTCCTGGGTAGATAGGAAGACAGGTGCATCCCACCATGCCTGGCTAATTTTCTTTTTTGGAGAGACAGGGTGTTGCCATGTTGCTCAGGCAGGTCTCAAACCCCTGGGCTCAAGTGATCTGCCCACCTCGGCCTCCCCGAATTGCTGGGATTACAGATGTGAGCCACTGCACCCAGCCATTGTTTGCTTTAAAATGACTAATTTTACCTCCATTAAAAAGGGTATATATTGTACAATACCATGTAGACAAAGTTGTAGAATAGACTAAATGATCTACAGTGCTAGAAATCAGCCTAGTGGCTGCTCCTAGGGTGGGAGAGACTGGGAAGGGTGTGAGGGGGTTTCTGGGCTGATAAAACATTCTATTCAGCCAACTACACACTGAAGACCTGGGCATGGCACGCCATGTAAATGACACCTCAATTACAAACATAAAAGTTTGGAGGCTGCAAGTCCACATCTAGGGTCATATGCTGCAGATACATTATCGCATAAGAAAAATTGCATTCATAAGGTTATTTCCGGCAGCATTGTTTGAAATCCCCAAAGACTGGAAACCACCTAACTGTCCTCCCCTAGGGGGCTGTTTAAATAAGTTATGTTAAGTCTGTTCCATGGAATACTATGCAGCTGTGTAAAGAAATGAGGAAGCTCCTTGTGTACTGATAGGGAAGGCTCTCAAAGAGGCACTGTTCAGTAGATAAAGCAAGGTGCACAAAGGTACACTCAGTTTTATCTTTTGTATTGAAAAAAAGGTCTAAGAAAATGTTGACCCTGATTCTAGTCATTAAGAAACAAACCACCTGGGCACAGTGGCTCACGCCTGTAATCCCAGCACTTTGCAAGGCTGAGGCAGGCAGAGCACTTGAGGTCTGGAGTTTGAGACCAGCCTGACCAACATGGTGAAACCCCATCTCTAGTAAAATACAAGAATCAGCTGTTCGTGGTGGTGGGCACCTATAAGCCCAGCTACTCGGGAGGCTGAAGCAGGAGAATCACCTGAATCTGGGAGGTGGAGGTTGCAGTGAGCCAAGATCATGCTACTGCACTCCAGCCTGGGTGACAGAGCAAGACTGTGTCACAAAAAAAAAAACAAGCAACAAAAACAAAAAGAAATAAACCAATCTAAAGTGAAGGGTGACAATACCGCGCTGAAATCTTTAAAAGTGTCAATGTCATGAAAAAGAAAGTTGCCTGGGCTAGGGGGCTTGCATCTGTAATCCCAGCACTTTGGGAGGCTGAGGTGGGATGGTCACTTGAGGCCAGGAGTTAGAAACTAGCCCAAGCAACATGGTAAGACCCAATTTCTACAAAAAAATTAAAAATTAGTTGATCTCTACAAAAAATTAAGAATTAGTTAAGCATGGTGGTGCATACGTATAGTTCCAGCTACTCGGAGGCTGAGGTGGGAGGATCACTTGAGCCTGGGAGGTGAAGGCTGCAGTGAGCCATAATTGTAGTGGTAACTAGTAGAGCGAGACCCTGTCTCAAAAAAAGGAAAGAAAAAGTTGCCATGACAGCTAAATGTGTGTGATCCTAGGTTAGAACTTGGATTAAGAAAAAGAAATTATGGGCTGGGAGCGGCGGCTCATGCTTGTAATCTCAGCACTTTGGGAGGCTGAGGCAGGCGGCTCACCTGAGGTCAGGAGTTCGAGACTAGCCTGGCCAACACAAAACCCCATCTCTACTAAAAATACAAAAAAGAAGTAGCCGGGCTTGGTTGTGTGTGCCTGTAGTCCCAGCTACTCGGGAGGCTGAAGCAGAATTGCTTGAACCCGGGAGGCAGAGGTTGCAGCGAGCAGAAATCGTGCCACTGCACTCCAGCCTGGACAACAGAGTGAGACTCAGTCTCAAAAAAAAGAAATGATTAATAGCTTTGAAGACTATTACAGGAACATGTGGCAGGTCTAAATAAAGACTGTCTATTGGGTAACGTCACCGTCTCATGTTAAACTGCATGACGATGACAACGACACTGTAGTTCTGCAGTTGGACATCTTGTTCTTAAGAGCTGACTGCTGGAGGCCAGGCACGGTGGCTCTCGGCTGTAATCCCAGGACATTTGGAGGCCGAGGAGGGGGGATTGCTTGAGCCCAGGAGTTTCAGATCAGCCTAGGCAACATGGTGAAACCCTGTCTCTATAAAAGAATACAAAAAATTAGCAGGGTGCAGTGGCATACACCTTTAGTCCCAGATACTTGGGAGGCTGAGGATCAGCTGAGCCTGGGGAGGTCAAGGCTGCAGTGAGCTGTGACCACACCACTGCATTACAGCCTGCATGACAGAGTGAGTTCTTGTACCAAAAAAGAAGGCATCAACTGCTGGATCTTTCAGAGGTGAAGTATCATGATGACCACAGCTTTCAGCAGTCCAGCCAAAAAAAGGACAGAAGGGGCTGAGCGCAGTGGCTCAGGCCTGTAATCCCAGCACTTTGGGAGGTCAAAGCAGGTGGATTACAAGGTGAGGAGATCCAGACAACACTGGCCAACATGGTGAAACCCCGTCTCTACTAAAAACACAAAAATTAGCCGGGTGTGGTGGCACACACTTGTAATCACAACTACTCGGGAGGCTGAGGCAGGAGAATTGCTTGAACCCAGGAGGCGGAGGTTGCAGTGAGCCGAGATTGTGCCACTGCACTCCAGCCTGGGCGAGAGAGCGAGACTCCATCTCAAAAAAGGACAAAAGCACAAGTCTATGTGTGTGCTTGGATTAAGCAAAGGAGGTGTCATGCCGACAGCCAGTGGATCGAGGCAAAGGGATGTGGCTGTTCACTGTGCTCAATCTGTACCTTCTCTGCAGGTTTGAAACTTTTCAAAATATTAAGAGGGAAATATATAAAACGAAAATAGTAACAATTTTACAAGGTGGGCAGAAGAGCACATATAAATCATTTTGCTTTTATTGCAGGGAGTATGTAGAAATCTTTTTGTTTTTAATGCAGAGACTAGGTATAAATCTGTTTGCTTTTAATGCACCATTCTGCAAGGAGAGCTAAGAAACTGGTTTCCTGGGGACAGGGTGGAAGAAGGCTTCATTTGGTAACTGCTTCTCTGAGCTGTAATTCGCATACTATACAATTCACCCATTTAAAGTATATATAGTTCAATGGTATTTAGTATGTTCAGAGTTAGGCAATCGTCACAATCAATTTTAGAACTCTTTTATCACCCCGAAAAGCCTACATCCGTTAGCTCTCTCCCCTGATTCAGCCCATCTGCCCCCACCCCTGGCAACCACCCATCTCACTTTCTGTCTCCATGGATTGGCCTATTCTGGGCATTTCCTATAAATGGGATCTTGGAATCTGCAGCCTTTTGTGTCTGGCTGCTTTCTCTGAATGCGTTCATGGTTCATGCGCGTGGCGGTCTGGAAGCAGAGCCGCGTTCCTTTTTTGCTGAGTACTTTTCCAGCGTATGGCTAGAACACGTTTTACGTATCTGCTCATCAGCAGATGGACATCAGGGTGGGGTTGTTTCCACTGTTTGTGAGTGGAGCACCCGTGAACGTGTGCGGGGGGTTTTGCATGAGGAAGACTTTAACTCTGCGTTTGTGTTCTTCGGGTGACAACTGCATACATGAGTGACTTATCTCACAGGAAGAAGCAAGCTCAGTTAGTGGCCCTTGCTCCAGCTATGTAAGCAGCCAGAGATGGACAGGGAGTGATGACCTGCAGGGAGAGACTCGGCTGGGACAGAGGAAGTGCAGGGGCTTGTGGGAGCCTAGAGTCACTGCCGGACCTGGAGGAGGAAGGAAGGGGTTGACTGGCTGCCCGAGGTCAGTTGTCTGTGGCTACAGGGGTGTGGTAGGAGGGACGGTGTCAGCAGGCGCAAAACCTGGGCTCTTGTTGGTACAGACTGGAGGGAGAGCAGTATTAGGAAGGAAAGGCCCCCGTGTACCCCCTCTCATGTGCCCTGGCACAGGACGAGAGCTTGGCAAACACTGGCCTCTGCCCTCTCTCATGAGCAAGCACTTAACAGAGATTCAACAATAAAATGACACTACATGCTCACTGCAGGCCAGATGCTGGTTTTCTTGATGAGCAAGACACTCACTCATTCCCTCAATGACCTCATCCATTCTCGCCCAATCTCACAGCTTTGTTTGTGTGTGTGTGTGTGTGTGTGTATATATATATATATATTTTTTTTTTTTGAGATGGAGTTTTGCTCTTGTTGCCCAGGCTGGAGTGCAATGGCCTGATGGTGGCTCACTGCAACCTCCACCTCCCAGGTTCAAGTGACTCTCCTGCCTCAGCCCCCAGAGTAGCTGGGATTACAGGTGCACACCACCATCCCTGGCTAATTTTGTATTTTTAGTAAAAACAGGGTTTCTCCATGTTGGTCAGGCTAGTCTTGAACTCCTGACCTCAGGTGATCCACCCGCCTCAGCCTCCCGAAGTGCTGGGATTACAGGCATGAGCCACCGCACCCAACCTGTATGTTTTTTTGAGATAGGGTCTTGCTCTGTTGTGCAAGCTGGAGTGCAGCAGCATGAACACGGCTCACCGCAGCTTCGATCTCCCGGACTCAAATGATCCTTCCATTTCAGCCTCCCAAATAATTGGAACCAATGCAAGTAATCAATGCAGCCTCCCAAGTAATTGGAAGCATTAGCAAGCCGTCATGCCTTGCTAATGTTTTAATTTTTGTAGAGACAGGATTTCACGATGTTGGCTAGGTTGGTCTCAAAACTCCTGGGCTCAAATGATCCTCCCACCTCAGCCTCCCAAAGTGCTGTGATTACAGGAGTGAGAAACCACACCTGGCCTCCACTCTATTTTTTGCTTTTTTTTGAGATGGAATCTCATTCTGTCACCCAGGCTGGAGTGCAGTGGCGTGATATCGGCTCACTGCAACCTCCAAGTCCCGAGTTCAAGCGATTCTCCTGCCTCAGTCTCCTGAATGGCTGGGATTACAGACATGTACCACCACACCAGGCTAATTTTTGTATTTTCAGTAGAGACGGGGTTTCACCACGTTGGCCAGGATGGTCTCAATCTCCTGACCTTGTGATCCACCCACCTCGTCCTCCTGAAGTGCCGGGATGACAGGCGTTAGCCACCATGCCTGGCCAGTTTGTGTATTTTTTGTAGAGATGGGGTCTTGCTATGTTACCCAGGCTCACCTCCACACTTTTGGCCTTGTCCTTCCCCCAGGCCTCTGCGACTGTTGCCCTTGGACTATCCGGGTGTATGTCTGTCTGCCTCCCTTACTGGCCAGGGGCCTCTAGATGGCAGAGCAAGGCCTGACTCTCACCTAGGACCCTACGATCACCCAGCACAGGGCCAGGCTCCCAGGAGGCCTTGAGCAATGTTTGCTGCATGAAACTCCACTGCATCTGGAGACTCAGCTCAGGCTTAGCTCCTCCAGGCTGACCAGCTGCCCTTCAAGGTTCCCACGATGCCTTGTACTACTTTCTTTATTGCATGTGTGCAAGCAGAGCTCGAATCCTTTCAGCCTGTGAGCTCCTCCAGAACAGAAGTCAGCGTCTTGCCCAAGTCAGGGTCTCCAGCATCACCCTGCACAGTGTCTGGTCACTTCAAGACATGTGAGTTTAGGCCAAGCGTGGTGGCTCACATGTGTAATCCCAACACTTTGGGAGGCCAAGGCAGGTGGATCACTTGAGGGATTCGGGACCAGCGTGGGCAACACGGCAAAACCCCGTCTCTACTAAAAATACAAATATTAGCACACACCTGTAATCCCAACTACACGGGAGGCTGAGGCAGGAGAATCGCTTGCACCTGGGAGGTGGATGTTAGTGAGCTGAGATCATGCCACTGCACTCCAGCCTGGGCAACAGAGCAAGACCCTGTCACAAAAACCAAAAAACAAACACACATGTGAGTTGAAACTCCCTGTGAGTATCACCCACTCTGGTGAGTCTTCCCTGAGCACGCAGGTTCTTCTCTTAGCTCCCAAAGACTATCACTGCTCCACCATAGCTCAGTGCACTCTGGATTGAGATCTCCTGTCCTCCTCCTACCAAAGTGGATGATCACTGGCTCCCCAGTGCTCAGCAGAGGGCCCCTCCAAAGAGCAGCTGTCAGAAGGACTTAAGAGAGGGAAGAGCATTTCAGGAGAGGGAAGGAACCTCTCTAGGGGGAAGAGAGACCTGGTGGGGAAGTACAGGAAGGAGGAGAGAGAGGTAGGCAGGAACGGTGGCAAATCCCAGCACTCTGGGAGGCTGAGATGAGTGGATCACCTGAGGTCAAGAGTTCGAGACCAGCCTGGCCAACATGGCGAAACTCCCTCTCTACTAAAAATACTAAAATTAGCCAGGCATGGTGACTGCGCCTGTAATCCCAGCTACTCAGTAGGCTGAGGCAGGAGAATCGCTTGAACCCAGGAGGCAGAGGTTGCAATGAGTGGGGTTCGCACCACTGCATTCCAGCCTGGGTGACAGAGCGAGACTCCGTTTCTAAAGAAAAAAAAAGGAGAGAGAGACAAGGCAACAACAACAGGTTCCTTGAGTGGGGAGGCTGAGGCGAGGCACGGCATCGCCCTGCCCCGTCCTGTGTTCCCCTCCAAACCCAGCCCACTCACTCCCCACCCTATGCTCTACCTTCGGAGCGGCACTCCCAACCTGCTTCTCCCTTAGCCCTCTCCATCTGGCCTGCTGCTCAAATCACAAAACTTAAGAGATCCTGGACTCTTCCCCTCGCCCAGTCCATCAGCCAGGCCCCTGGCTCTACCCGCAAAGGTAACCTGAGCCTGATTCTCGCTGCCTGCAGGACACTCTTCCTCCTTCCACTCTTATTCCTGCTACAGTACAATTTCCACTCAGAGGCCAGTGGGTTTTTCAAAACACGGGGTGAATGCATATTGTTTCCACGCTCAAACCCTCCCAGAGCTCCCCAATGAACCTTGAATAAAGGCCAAATTTCATATCAAGGTTCACAGGGTCCTACAGGACCTAGTTCCCCATCACAACTCCGACTTCATCTGTATTTCTCTCTTGGCCCATGGGCTCTTGCTACAAATACATGGAGCTCCTTCCACCTCTGGGCCTTTGCACTTGAGGGTGCCAGAGCGGCCACTCCAGCTAAAGAAGCAGGCTCTTCTCTCATGATCACATTGCGTTAGCTTCCTTCTGAGAGTATCTCAGAGCCCAAGAGCACTGCTTTACTGCTACTATTAACACTCTTCACTTGTCCACCGTCTGTCTTCCCGAAGTAGGGACCTTCTGACTTGTTCTTGCTTCCAGAACAGCGCCTGGCACGGAGCACTCAAACACCTACCGAATCAAGGATGACACCACGCCCGCACGTGCACCACCCAGACCCCCCCGCGCCTCCCGGGCCAGGCCCCGCCCCCGGCGCCCGGCTCGTGCCCCCCCTGCCCGAGGAGGAATTCCACCCTCACCCGGGCCTTGTCCTGAGCGTCCCCGCGCCCTCGCCCAGAAGACCCCTAGCCCCTGCCCCCTCCTGCGCGCCCCCGGGCCAAGGGGTGCCCTCGCAACCCTCTCTTGGGTCTATGTGCCCTGGCTGCTCAAGCCCCCTTCCCTGCCAGGTCCAGTGCCCCGAACTCCCCTTCTTCCCTCTACTCACCCGCTTCAAACAGCGTTTCCCGCCACAGCCTACGCCGCCGTGACCTCTGACTCCGGCGCGCGCAAGCCCAGAGCCGCGGCGCGCCGAGACGGGCCACGCCCCCGCCTGGCCTAGGGCGGGCGAGACCACGCCCAACCGGGCGGCAAACCACGCCCCACTCGTTCAACTGCAGGGCAGGCCCCGCCCCCTCCCTCTGCGGGAGACGTTCCCTCGCCCCCTCACTGAAAAATTATCTAACTCCGCCTCCCATGACGTAAGTCCCGAAGCCACACCCCTCTGTGCGGCTGCGTTCACGACCTCGTATCGTCCGCGCGCGCCGCGGCTGTGTTCTCTCCCCGACACCCTCGGGTGCTGCGCGCGCATCTCCCACGTCCCCCACCCGACGCTGCCCACCAGCCCAGCCGGTGACTTGATGCCGGAGGTCCCCGCAGAGGCTGGCTGAGATACGTGGTGGAGTCCTGGCCTTTACTCCATCCTGGCCTCAGTTTCCCTATATGTAAACTAGACTCAACGCATGATGGTGACACTTGGGCGCTCGGTACACTACTCCTGGAATAAGGTGATCGTTTGTAACCACTCTCATTTCCGCTGTTCCCCGCCCCAAATAAATGCACCTTTAAGTTGCATCCCTCCATGCAACCCCCCCTTTCGCCATTGATTGGAACTGCCCATCCAGCTCCTTCAGAGCTGGCACAGTGGGAGAAGAATTGGAGGAACTTCTCGGCTTGCTCTTATTCCAAACTCGCTGGATCTCTCCTCACCTTCCTCACTGTTCCCTCAACTTGGAGACTCAGCCCTCGGGTTCTTGTTTTAGGTCCCAGCGATCGCCTTTGTTGTGATGCCTTGGCTAACTTCCTCTAGCCCCGCCAGTGCCGCCCTCATTAAAGCCCCGATTCCCTCACATTCTGCCCGTGCCCATCCCCCCAGTATGGTAGGAGGGTCGCTATCTTGTTCACGGATGTTTCCAGTGCCTAGAATTGTGCCTGACATATCGTAAATGCTCCGGAAACATTTGCTAGGTGAATGACGTCTCCATCTCTAGAATGGCCAACCCAGTACCTGGTCCATAGGAGGCCTCAGCAAACACTTGTTGGGACAAAAGTCCAGGTCCCCTCATCCACTTACATCTTGTTTATCCTTCAAGTGTGGGTTTTGATTCACCATGTCCAGGGAGGTGACCCTGAGGCTGAGGTCCCTGTCCTGTATCTCCACAGCAGCCATCATATCACCCAGCTCCGGGACCGTATGTGCCACACCCAGTCCCACCTGCTGAATCAGGTTTAGGGACCTGGTGTCACTGAGGAGCCTAGAAGCCCACCCCCTCTCCATCTTACACTCCAGCTCCGGGCTGGCTTGTATTCATATTTTCCTGTTTTTCTTTTTATATTTTATTAAATAAAAGGAGCAGAGAAAGAGGGGAGCCCCTGGTCTCCCAGGCTATGGGGGAAAACCATGGGCCCTCTCCTCCCTCTGTTCAAGGTGCACTGCGTGCTGGGCTTGAGGTGTAAGCTGGGGAGGGATGGGAGGGGGAAGGGTCAGCAGTCGGGACTTGTAACCCTTTCCCCTTCTGGAAGACTCAGTGGGCAAGAAGGGAGCCTCCTGGACCCGGACTGGGGCTCATCCCAAGGGCCAAGGGCTGGCGGGACTCAGACCCTGCCCAGGGCCCCTTCCATCCCAGGAGGAGAAAGGGGTGCCGGCATCTATCTGCTGCAGGGTGGTCAGGCAAGGCTGTGGGGCTGGGTGGCTGGCCCCTCACTCGTGGACATCCCAGATCTCGGACAGCAGAGGCGGCAGCTTCTTGTCCTGGAGCCGCAGAGCAAAGACCTGCTCCGAGTGCACGGAGCTCAGCGTTCGCAGGCTCACCAGCTTCATGAGCATGCGCGGGAAGCGCAGCTGGTCCTGCGGAAAGCAGGTGGGCGCCGGCTGAGACCCTGCCAGGCCAGCCCACCGTAACCAAAAGGAGGGCCCCTCCCTGACCAGGCATGGAAGCAAGCTTGGGGCCCGCCCCTGTGCTTGGACTAGACCTGGCTCCCCGTCCGGAGGGCGGGGCCTGAAGACAGACTCTGCCTAGGGGACGGCAGCGCGGTGCCAGAACCCAGCCTGAATGGATCTTGGGACCGAGTCGGCTCTGCCGGCCCCCTACCTGCGGCCTCTTGATGCGCGTGTAGGACAGTAGCGCCTCCACGTAGGGCTGCTGCAGTGCCTCCACGCGGCCCGGCTCCTGCACATTCGGCCGGTCGGCCGAGAAGATGTTGATGGCGATGAGCAGGGCGTACTCAGCGTCGTCCAAGCCCAGCCGCCGCATGGCCCGTGAGAACTCGAAGATGGGGTTGATGAACTCCACCTGCAGGCCTGTGGGGCGGGAGGCCGCCCGTGACTCCCTCAGCCCGAAACCAGACCCCACACCCTGTCCCCTGGCGCCACCCAGTCACTGGGGCCGGGAACACAGCAGTAATTACAGAGTTCTTGTCATTTCTGTCCACCTGTGTCCCCGTGCCCATTAAGAGTGCTGGCACGTAGGTGTGCCACACATCCCGCCCAGGGAGGGGATGAATAATGAGGGTGTACTTTTCTTCAGTACTTTCTACGATCCTATCACCACCCTCCCTTCCCACCTGGCGGTGGCTGCAGCTTCTGCTGTCCTATCCTTGCCCCCTTCACGAAGGCAAAGGGAAGCTTTTAAAACCTAGGTCACGCCGTGTCAGTCCCTGTGCTGGCTTCCACTGCTCAAGCTAAAGCCCCAACTCATTCCCAAGACTGACTTGTTCCTTCCTCAAACGTCACTGAGTACCTGCCACAGGCCAGGCCCCAGCACTGACATTTGAGGGCAGAGGGGATGGGTCATAGACAAACACATCAGTAAGAGGCCCACCTGTCAGAGGGCTCGGAGTTCAATGGAACAGAACAGTGCATGGAAGGGTGAAGGCCCCGCTGAGAGCCATGGTTCTATTTAACACAAGGCAGGCAGGGAAGGCTGTGCTGTGGGTAACGCTGGAGCAGTGACCAACCCAATGGTGGTGAGGAATTGAGGCTCCATGAGGGTGACCAACTGTCTGCTGTTCCCAAGACTTGGGGCAGGGAGCTGCCGAAGCCATCAGACTTTCAGTGTTAAACTGAGAAGGTCCTGGGCAAACCAGTTGGTTCCCCTAGTAGACAGGCCCTTGGCTGGAGTGTGCTGGATGGGTGCCAGTAAGAGGCCAGGGTACTAGAGGAGGAGGAGAGGGCAGGAGCTGAGGGCAGAGAGGGAGCGATGCCAGGCCCTAAAGGGTTCTGTGGGCCACAGAGGACTCTAGCTCTTCTCCCAGTGAGACTTGAGCTGTAGAAGGTTCTAAGCAGAGGAGGGACGTGAGCAGCCTCAAGTGCTGATGGGACCCTTCTGCCCAACTGTGAACAGCACAATCAGGTGGGTGGAGGCAGGGGGTTCCTCAAGGGGACCCTGGCAGTGTTCCAGGGAGCAATGACTGAAGCCAGGGTGGTAGCATAGGAGGGGCCGGGAGGTGGTAGGGTGGGATTCCCGACCTCCTTTCCACCCCATCTCCCTGGGCTCCAGCTGCCTGAGCCTACCTGCAGTTCCTCCAAACCACTGGTTCTCCCCTACCTCAGGGCCTTAGCAATCACCAATACCCCCTGCCAGAAAGCTTCCCCACAGCCCTGCCCTGCTATGCTCATACTAAAATAAAAGGGTTACTGGGACCGTCTTGGGTGGTGAAAGGGCCAGGGTTGGAGGAAGGGGAGAAGGTGGGGTTCAGACAGATGTGGAGAAATGCAGAGAGGTCCCAGGCAGATTGTGGGACGACGAGGGAGCAAGGCCCTGGCCCATGCTCTGCAGCACTGCCAATGCTGCTCCACTCTTTTCCTGGGCAGTGCCTCTCACTGCCCAGGCCTTTTTCCAGAAGCCCACCTGCCCAGGTGCCATGCCCAAGTCAGTGCTTTTGGAGAGCAGGAAGCAGTGCTGCCCTAGACAGCGGGGAAGGCTGCCTGCTTCACAATGGAACGAACTCCAGCCTGCCTCCCTCGGGTGAGACCAGGTTCCGGGGTGGGACAATGCTTTTCCTAATGCCCACCAAGATACCAAGATGGCTGATGTGATAACAGGGGCCCCTGTCTCAGCTTCCACTGCAACCCACCGTACAGAGTCGGCACTCAATACATTCTTTTTCTTTCTTTCTTTCTTTTTTTTTTTTTTTTTTGAGACGGAGTTTCGCTCTGTTACCCAGGCTGGAGTGCAATGGCGCGATCTCGGCTCACCGCAACCTCCGCCTCCTGGGTTCAGGCAATTCTCCTGCCTCAGCCTCCCGAGTAGCTGAGATTACAGGCACGCGCCACTGTGCCCAGCTAATTTTTTGTATTTTTAGTAGAGACGGGGTTTCACCATGTTCACCAGGATGGTCTCGATCTCTTGACCTCGTGATCCACCCGCCTCGGCCTCCCAAAGTGCTGGGATTACAGGCTTGAGCCACCGTGCCCGGCCTCTTTTTCTTTCTTTAAAGAGAGACATAGTCTCCTCTGTCGCCAGGCTGGAGTGCAGTGGCAAATCAAGGCTCATAGCAGCCTCCAACTTCTGGTCTCAAGCCATTTTCCCGCCTCAGCCTCCTGAGTAGCTGGGACTACAGGCGCGCACCACTACACATGGCACATGCTCTCTTTTCTCACTCTCATGTTGGCTCAACCCTCACCCCGACTTTGGAAATAAAGAAACAGACTACAACAGGGATGAGATGGCCCCAGGTTTTCCAGCCAGCAGGGGCGCCAGCCCTCCCCGAAGCCTCCCCGGGGCCTACCTGCGCGGTGGAAGTCGTCCTTGCTGTAGGTGAAGTCCTTCAGGAAGGTGATACACTCTGTTTCATGGTTGTAGCGTCTGGCCGTCTCCAGCAGCATGATCTGAGGGTGGCAGGGAGAGGGGGCTCCAGCCCTGTGACCCTTCAGCTGCTAGTTCCCCAGCTCCTGGCCCAAATGGTGGTCTAATCTCACGAGGATTATCCCTCAACCCCGTCCCTGCTGCTCTCTCAGCCACACCAGCGTGCAGCCAGCACGTGAGACAGCCGAGCTTTCTCCACTCCGCACACGCAGCACCCCCCTTTCCTTAGGATACTCTTTCCCCAGGCACAACGTATAGGGGCAGGAGGTTTGATCTTTGTTCTTTGCCATATGCCGACACTCGGAATGGAGTCTGGCATACAGTAGCTGCTCAATACTTATATGTTATCCCTAACTTGATTCAAATGGCAACTCCTTTGAAAAGACTTTTAGGCAACTTTTCTTTAAAATAGCCCCTCCAGCCTGATCCTCAATTTTCTCGGCCTTGGCCCCTTTTTCCTTTCTCTTCTTGGCTCATAGGAGACTCTATTCCTCGTGGAATGTCATCCTGTAAGGGCAAGGGCTGGTCTTGCTTAACTCTGCCCCCAGCATCTGTCCTGGACCTATCTCTGGGATTTCTGGTGGGCAGATGGGCCATTACCTCAATGGTGGATGCCTTCAGGAGGGCGATCTGGTCCTCCCGGCCCAGCTGCAGGAAACCAGGCACTTGCTTGGCGAAGTCCACGATCTCCTGGACTGAGATGATGGCCAGCTCCGTGAAGTGGGCAAAGCGCTGCTGGCGGGCATCTCGGGACTGGGGGTCTGCGCCCAGGGGCCAGGGCTAGGACACAGGAGACCAGGGTCACTCCCACAGGTTTGTGAGCCTACGTCCGGGAAGCCACCTCGAGGCCACGCCTGCACCCTGGGGGACCCTCTTCCCAAAGCCCCTGCCCTCTGGAGCCTCATTCTCCCACACCCTGGGCAATGGCCCAGCCAGCTCTACCCCACTGGGATCATCACACTTAAGGCTGTGGAGGAGTCAGTACCGTGACTTTGGGCTGGTCGGAGAAGGAGCGTTTGTTGCACTGCAGCTGGGCCGCCACCAACTGCTGGATCATTAGTTCCTGAGCCGCTGTTAATTGGACACCTTCACCTTCCCCGGAGACCTGGCTGCCCGCCTCAGATCCCCCAGGGGATGCCCCAGGCCCAGAGACTGAGCTACTGCTGCCCTGTGGCCCCACAGGCGATGGCGACTGTGACTGCTGCTGCTGCTGCTGCTGCTGCTTCCGAATCTTCTTCTTCCGGATCTGTTCTTCAGAGAGGACGCCTGAAGGGAGATGCAGGCCTCAGCAGAACCCCAGGTGTGGGCGGGGCCAGGCCAGCACCACCCCCTCCCGCCGCACTCACACTGCTCCCTCATCCCTGCCTCCTTGCACTTGCGCAGCCGGCACTGCTGGCACTTGCGCCGCATGAAAGCGTCCATCTGGCAGGTTCCACCGCCCCGGCAGGCATAACGCCTGGCCCCGCCACGGACCACACTGCGCCGGAAGAAGCCCTTGCAGCCTTCGCAGCTGAGCACGTTGTAGTGGAAGCCAGAGGCCTTGTCCCCGCATACACGGCAAAGCTCGTGGCCCAGCATCTTCGGGGCTGGGCCCTTCTTTCTCTTGCGCTCTGGCTCCTCCTCCGGGTCTGGGATGACTGGGGTGGGTAGGCAAAGGCCATGAGAGAGCCACAAGGAGACATGGGACCCAGAGGCATGGGCCCACAGGAGATCCCCGGGCAATGCGCCAGAGGATGGAGGGAGCAAGGAGGTGCTGCTCACAGTCAGGGAAATTGCAATTCAGAAAAATGTATATGTCAGTGGACCCCAAAGGATGAAGCAGAGGACGAAATGTCAAGGAGAAAGCAAGAACAAAAACCAAGGATCAGGGGCCTCCCATTCCCATCTCCATTTCTTTCTCCCTTCCTAAATCCCTCCCCAAACCTCCACATCAACTCCAGAGCCCTATCCCTTAGCCCTGTCTCACCCCAGTCCGCGCTGCAGGCTGAGCTGGCCTCATCAGTGCCTGGGACATCAGGGTCTGGACCCCCCGGCCAAGGCTCCGGACCCTCCTCCTTTACAGTGGGTGAAGAAGAGGGGGCACCAGGCTGAGGGGGGCCATTTCCTGGAAAAGGGTGGAATCCAGGAGAAGTACAGTGAGCTTCTGCTAGTGTGTAATAAGGGCTGCGTGGTGAGGAGGGGGAAGAGACTCACTCACCAGGCAGGGGGGCATCCAGGGAACTCGTGGTGGGAGAGGACATGGTGGGGTCACGGAGCAGCCTGTAGAATACAGGGGACTGAGAGTCTTGCGGGGCTAAGAAGGGTTGGGTCAGGTCAGTTACAGGTCCTGAGAGGGCTTCCCCTCTTTCTTCCATCTCTGAGACCCTACCCCCAGCCACAACACTGGTTCCTGCCAGCCTACAAACCCTCCCCATCCTTCTAACAGGGCCCGCCCCCTTCCGTTCTAGGCCAGCCTTCAGCTTGGTCTTAAGCCCCAGCCCTGCTCTAGGCCCCACCCCTCAGGGCCCATCCACCTGCTTTTTCTACGTAGGGCCCATTCTCCTTCAATCATGCTCTGCCCTGACAGCCTCCCATCTAGTTTCCCCCAACCTCCTCTTCATAAGACTCCACCTCACTTCTGCCCCAACCACTCCTATTTCTCATTCTGAGCACACCTCCTCCCATTATGCCCCCGCCCCCATCCTTCCAGGTTCAGCCCTTAGAGCACCCATCATGGGCCTTCCAACATCCACATCCCTCCCCCTAAGCCTCACCCCACAACCTCGCTCCAGGTCCCACCCTATCTCCTCCCATCATGCCCCGCCCCACCTCCTCCCTTGATGCTCCGCCCCCACAACCTAGTTTCAGGCCCCGCCCCATCTCCGCCCAGCATGCCCGCCCCAACCCCGCCTCCACCCTCATGCCCCGCCCCCGACCCACCCTCCAGGTCCCGCCCCACCTCTGCCCATCATGCCCCACCCCGCCTCCTCCATTCAAGCTCCGCCCCCGCACCTCACTCCAGGTCCCGCCCCTCTCCGAGCACCAGCGGGGGGCGGGGCTCATGGCTGCGCGCGGGGGTCTCGTGGACGGCCTTTCGCGGAGTGAACTACTCCTGTTGCCCTGGAAACAGCCGCGGGAGGCGCGAGTTACGGAGGGAAGGGAATGGAAGGAGAGAAAGGGGCTGAGCAGAGCCTGCGGGGAGCGCCGAGAAGCCCCGGGTTCGGGGCTCCTCCCGCGTCTCCCCACTCTCGGCTGCACCTGCCTCCCTTTGCTCTGCTTCTCTTCGTCCTCCTCTTTAGCCCCTGACACACCGCCGCTACTCGAGTCCCCTCAAAAGTAACTTCGCCACTTCTTCCGGCAACCCCGCCCGTGCGTCACGTCCGGAAGAGGGCGGAGCGTGAAAGTTGACGGACTTCCCGTCCGCTTAGGGCCAGCCGAAGTGGCTGCCCCGCACGGAAGTTGGATAGTCACCGGAAGTTTACTTTACCGGGTAGATCCGCTGGGACTTAACACAAGAGTTCCGGACCCATTTCCTCGCGGCTTGGATAAGCAAGGAACCTCGGAGCCAAACCTCCAGACCCGCCCTTTGTGGCTTTAGCTCATTCAGACGCTTCTCTGAGCCCGCGGCAAAACCCAAGCTATAGTTGCTTGTCGCACATGACTGATTTAAGGCACGTTTGCACTTTTTTGGCCCTTATAAGTTTTCTGATTTTGGGGTTGTGCTGCTTGTTGGTTTTATTTATTTTTATTTATTTATTTTTTTTTGGAGACTGAATCTCACTCTGTTACCCCAGGCTGGAGTGCAGTGGTGTGATCTCAGCTCACTGCAACCTCCTCCTCCTGGGTTCAAGAGATTCTCGTGCCTCAGCCTCCCGAGTAGCTGGGATTACAGGCACCTGCCACCACGCCCGGCTTTTATTTATTTTTAGTTTTTAATTTTAAGTAGAGACAGGGTTTCACCATGTTGGTCAGGCTGGTCTCAGACATCTCAATCAAGAGATTTAGAGACCAGCCTGGCCAATACCTCTGCTAAAAATAGGTGGGCATGGTGGCACATGCCTGTAATCCCAGCTACTTGGGAGGCTGAGGCAGGACAAGCACTTGAACCTGGGAGGCAGAGGTTGCAGTGAGCTGAGATCGCGACTACAGTCCATCCTAGGCAACAACAGCGAAACTCTGTCTCAAAAAAAAGGGAAAGGAAAATATGTATTTTATTTTTTTCTTCCCTGCTTTTGAAGAAAATATGTATTTTAAAACACAATGGCCAAATGGGTTCTTCTTGCCTGCTGCCCAGATAGAGCTTGTCTGTCAAGAGGAGGGAACTGCAATAGAGTTTAATATATGTAGAGCGGGCTGAATGGGAGACGAGTTTTGTTTCTTAAATCAGCTTTCCCCAGAATTCAGAGACGAGAGTCTTTGAAGGATAGATTGCTGGACCAAGGGCTAGGGCAATGGGTGCTGCGGACTGGTTGAGGATGCAATCATAGGAGTGTGGAAAAGGGTCCTTCTGTTGTCACCCATAGAGGGTGTCCAGGTTCTCGGTGTCTTCAGCAAAGAATTGGACAAAACGCAGAAACAAAGCAAGGAAGGAATGAAGGGATTTATTGAAAATGAAAGTACACTCCACAGTGTGGGAGCAGGCAGAGCATAGGGGCTCAAGGGCCAGTTACAGAGTATTTGGAAATTGAAATACCCTCTACAGGATTCCACTGGTTACTTGGGGTACGCCCAGTGTAAATGAAGAGGACGAAGTAAAGTTACAAAGTTATTGATTTCCTTGGCCTTTGCCCCCTGGAGAGGATATTTCCTGTCATAGCTGAAGTGTGAATTGGCCTTATGTTCCCTGCCTCCAGACCCCGTGTTCCTGCCTCACTGTGCTGAGTCGGCTTCCGCGTGGGGGCCACAGGACAAATTGAGTCATGGTTCTAGGTTTTCCAGGAAAAGGGTGGACAATTCTCAGAACTGAGGGCTCCTCCTCCTTTTAGACCATATAGGGGAACTTCCCGATGTTGCCATGGCATTTGTGAACTGTTGTAGTGCTGGTGGGTGTGACTTTTAGCATGCTAATCTATTATAATCAGTGTATAATGAGCCATGAGGACGACTAGAGGTTACTCTCTTCGCCATCTTGGTTTTGGTGGGATTGGCTGGCTTCTTTACTGCATATGGTGTTTTATCAGCAAGCTCTTTGTAACCTTTATGCTGTGCCAACCTCCTATCTCATCCTGTGACTAAGAATGCCTTAACCTCCTGGGAATGCAGCCCAGTAGGTCTCAGCCTTATTTTGCCAAGCTCCTATTCAAGACAGAATTGCTGTGGTTGGAATGCCGCTGACATATGTGCATGCCTTTAAAAAAACTGGAAATATGTGATCCATGCTCTTTTGTAACTTATTTTGTCCACTCAGGCCCATCCTTTGAGACTGTGGAATATTCCACCCAGGGATGTTAGAAGCAAAACAAGTGGTTAACATGAGCATTGGAGATGGCAGAACCTGGCGTCTCTGTCCCTTCCTGTGTAATGCTAAGCCAAGTTCCTTAACCTCCCTATGCCTCAGTTTCCTTGCATGGAAATTACAAACAAGAGTGAGACAGGAGGTTGGGTGTGGTGGCTCACGCCTGTAATCCCAGCACTTTGGGAGGCCTAGGCAGACAGATCACTTGAGGTCAGGAGTTCAAGACCAGCTTGGCCAACATAGTGAAACCCTGTCTCTTCTAAAAACACAAAAATTAGCCAGGCGTGGTGGTGCGTGCCTGTGATCCCAGCTACTCGGGAGGCTGAGGCAGGTGAATCACTTGAACCCGGGAGGCAGAAGTTGCAGTGAGCTGAGATTGTGCCACTACACTCCAGCCTGGGTAACAGAGTGAGACTGTGTCTCAAAAAAAAAAAAAAAAAAAAAAAGTGAAACAGGAAGAATAAAGGGTGGTCACGAGAGAATAGAAAATTCCGGGCCGCAGTTTCACATGAATAGCGAAAGGAAATTGTTGAAATAGTTGCTGCAGGTAGGAGCTGATAAGACTCTGGAAAACCCTAGGTGTGGACCAAGCTGGCTAAGACCCAATGGACCCAACAAGGCCTTACATCTGACCTAGGTCTCACCCAGGACCTCGTTATATTCTCATTAACACACACCCACTAGTGCCAGGACAATTCAGGAACATTCATATTTGGTGTAAAACTGGGTGGCACCACAGTTCTCAAAAATCTCCTTTATCGGCCGGCAGCTGCAGTGGCGCATGCCTGTAATTCCAGCACTTTGGGAGGCTGAGATGGGCGGATCACCTGAGGTCAGGAGTTGAGACCAGCCTGACCAACATGGTGAAACCCCGTCTCTACTAAACATACAAAAATTAGCCAGGTGTGGTGGCCAGTGCCTATAACCCCAAGTGTGGGCAATCCCAGCTACTCAGGAGGCAGAGGCAGGAGAATCACTTGAACCTGCACCACGGAGGTTGCAGTGAGCTGAGATCATGCCACTGTTCTCCAGCCTGGGCAACAAGAGCAAAACTCCATCTCAAAAAGAAAAAAAAAAAAATCTCCTTTTTTTTTCCCTCCAAGACGAGGTTTCGCCATGTTGGTCAGGCTGGTCTTGAACTCCCGACCTCAGGTGATCCACCTCCCTTGGCCTCCAAAGTGCTAGGATTACCGGCGTGAGCTACACGACCAGCCCCAAAATCTTTTTTGTAGGAATATTCATGAAGATTCCACTGCTTGATTAAAGAAACCAGAATAAAGATTCCACTCCTTGATTAAAGGCAGCAGCCGAAATCGCCCCCGCAAGACTCTCTTTTTTTCTTTTTTTTTCCTTAGCAGCGTGAAGACGGAAGGACTCTCTTGAGTCCACCCGCACTCCTCTCTGTTGAGTGTGTACTTTTCACTTTGCAATACCTCTTTGTACTTTCAGCATTTTCCCACCCCATCTGTCCTTGAGTTCCTTCCCGAAATGGTGTCAAGAGCTTGGACGGTGGCTGGGTGGACGTCCCACACGAGGGTTTCGGGGCTTCCCCTTGCCCACCAGTATCAAGAGTGCCAACCTTGTTGCCTTGCTCTTATGACTAAATGAGGTAAAAGCATAAAAATGAGGGCCGGATATGGTGGAACTATATTTATACTCTCCTTTTTCTTTTGAGATAAGATCTCACTCTGTTGCCCAGGCTGGAGTGCAGTGGTGTCATCTTCGCTCATTGCAGCCTTGACCTCCGGGCTCAGGTGATCCTCCCACCTCAGCCTTGAGAGTTATCTGGAACTGCAGGCATGAGCCACCACACCTGGCTAAGTTTTTGTATTTTTGGTAGAGATGGGTTTTGTCATGTTGCCTAGGCTGTTCTTGAACTCACGGACTCAAATGACCTGCCCACCTTGGCCTCCCACAGTGCTGGAATTATAGGCATGAGCCACGGCATCCAGCCTGTATTGCCTCTTGTGGATGTTAAAGTTGTTCCTAACTTTCCACTATTAGAAAAATGCAAGAGCCCTGAAATAGGCTGAAGAGGAATTACAACCCTTCGGGGGCAAGTCACATTGCACTCAGGCTCAGCTGACCTACTGGTAAAACAGAAGAAATTGTTCTTTCTTTTTTGCCTTCTTTTTTTCAGCAATAGAAATCTTTTTTTTTTTCTTTTTGAGTTTTGCTCTTGTCACCTAGGCCGGAGTGCAATGGCACAATCTTGGCTCACTGCAATCTCCACCTCCTGGGTTCAAGTGATTCTCCTGCCTCAGCCTCCTGAGTAGCTGGGATCACAGGTGCACACCACCAGGCACAGCTAATTTTTG
The DNA here is from genome assembly GCA_031835075.1 of Saguinus oedipus. Classification (NCBI taxonomy): domain Eukaryota; kingdom Metazoa; phylum Chordata; class Mammalia; order Primates; family Cebidae; genus Saguinus; species Saguinus oedipus. The sequence goes on along the minus strand of CM063187.1, from coordinate 51,448,252 downwards.
TATTTTCAGTAGAGACAGCGTTTCACCATGTTGGCCAGGCTGGTTTGAACTCCTGACCTCAGGTGATCCACCTGCCTCGGCCTCCCAAAATTCAGGGATTACAGGTGTGAGCCACTGCGCCCGGCCCTCGTTCTTATTCCTTATGAAGGGGAAGTGCAGTGCCTGGCATACATAAGCATACATACTACGAAGCAATACATAATAAGCATACACAACATAAAACATAACTTTTGTTGTCCGAACATAGTTGTGGGCTACCATTCTCATTTGTAAGTAATATTCTCTCATTTTTTCGGTGACAGTTTTATTGAGATTTGGTTCACCTGCCACACAATTCCCCACTTTAAAGTACAATTTAATGGTGTTTACCATATTCACAGGGTTGTGCAACCAGCACCATAACCAATTGTAGAACATTTTTGTCACTCCACAAAGAAACCCCATTCCCATGAGCAGATATACCCAATTCTCTCACCCTTTTTCTCCAGCTCAAGGCAGCCATTAATCTGTATCTGGCTGAGTGAGGTGGCTCATGCCAATCCCAGCACTTTGGGAGGCCGATGCTGGAGGATTGTTTAAGCCCAGGAGTTTGAGACCAGTCTGGGCAACATAGGCAGACCCTCACCACCTTCATCTTTACAAAAAATTAAAAACTAATTCATGCATGCTATTGAATGCCTATAGTCCCAGCTACTCAGGAGGCTGAGATGGGAGGATCATTGGTATCCAGGAGGTTGAGATTGCAGTGAGCCCTAATGGGACCATGGTGACAAAGCCACTGCACTCTAGCTTGGGTGACAAAGCAAGACTCTGTTGCCCAGGCTGAAGTGCAGTGGCATGATCTCAGCTCACTGCAACCTCCACCTCTTGGGTTCAAGCGATTCTTCTGCCTCAGTCTCCTGAGTAGCTGGGATTACAGGCGTGTGCCGCCATGCCCAGCAAATTTTTTGTATTTTCAGTAGAGATGGGGTTTCACCGTGTTAGTCAGGATGGTTTTGATCTCCTGACCTCATGATCTGCTTGCCTCAGCCTCCCAAAGTGCTGGGATTACAGGCATGAACCACTGCGCCCAGCCTAATTTTTGTATTTTTAGTAGAGATGGAGTTTCACCATGTTGGCCAGGCTGGTCTCAAACTTCTGACCTCAGGTGATCCACCCACCTAGGCCTCCCAAAGTGCTGGGATTACAGGTGTGAACCACCGCACCAGGCCGCTACACCACCTTTTACTTACCCATTCATCAGTCAATGGACAGGTGGGATGTTTCCATTCTTGGCTGCAATGCTGCTATGAACATTCATGTACAAGTTTTTGTGTAGACATATGTTCTCATTTGAACTTGGAGTGGGAATGCTGGGTCATGCAGGAACTCTGTGTTTAACTTTTGCTTTGTTTTGTTTTGAGACAAGGTCTCACTCTGTCACCCAGGCTGGAGCGGGGTGGCATGGTCACAGATCACTAGAGCCTTGACCTCCTGGGCTCAAGCGATCCTCCCACCTCAGTCTCTGGAGTAGCTGGGTCTACAGTGTGCATTAATTAGCAGGCCCGGCTAATTCTTTTGTAGAGACAGAGATTGACTGTGTTGCTCAGGCTGGTCTGGAACTCCCAGGCTCAAGCAATCCTCCCACCTCAGCCTGCCAACGTGCTGGGATGCCATTCATGAGCCACCATGCCCGGCCTGTATTTAACCTTTTGAGTCGGCTGGGCGCGGGGGCTCACACCTGTAATCCCAGCACACTGGGAGGCTGAGGAGGGCGGATCATCTGATGTTAGGAGTTTGAGACCAGTATGGCCAATGTGGTAAAACCCCATCTCTATTAAAAATACAAAAAAAATTAGCCGGGCATGGTTGCGTGCTGGAGTTCCAGCTACTCAGGAGGCTGAGGCAGGAGAATTACTCGAACCCAGGAGGTAGAGGTTGCAGTGAGCAGAGATCATGCCACTGCACTCCACCTTGGGCAACAGAGAAAGACTCTGTCTCAGAAAAAAAAAGAAAGAAAGATAAAAAATTTTGAGGCCAGTAGCGGTGGCTCACGCCTGTAATCCCAGCACTTTGGGAGGCCAAGGTGGGCGGATCACCTGAAGTCAGAAGTTCAAGACCAGTCTGACCAACATGGAGAAACTCCATCTCTACTACAAATACAAAATTAGCTGGGTGTGGTGGTGCGTGTCTGTAATCCCAGCCTACTCAGGAGGCTGAGGCAGGAGAATTGATTGAACCTGGGAAGTGGAGGTTGCAGTGAGCAGAGATTGAGCCATTGCACTCCAGCCTGGGCAACAAAAGCAAAACTCTGTCTCAAAAAAAAAAAAATTTTTTTTAATAACTACCAGACTGCGAGACCGCGTGCATTATCCCCACTACCAGGGCTTCAGTTTCTCCACATCCACACCAACATTTGTTTTTATCTGTCTTTTTTCCCTATTTCTCCTCCTCCTCCTTTTTGTTTTCTTTCTTCATTCTTTCTCTTTCTTCTCCTCCTCTCCTTCCTTCCCTCCTTCCTTCTTTCCATCTTTCTTTCTTCTCCTCCTTCTCCTCTCCTTCCTTCCCTTTCCTCCCTCCCTCGCTCTCTCCCTCTCCCTCTCTCTTTCTTTTTTTCACAAAGTCTCGCTGTGTCACCCAGGCTGGAGTGCAATGGCACAATCTTGGTTCACTACAACCTCTACCTCCCGGGTTCAAGCTACTCTGCCTCAGCCTCCCAAGTAGCTGGGGCTACAGGCGTGTGCCACCATGCCCAGTTAATTTTTTGTATTTTTAGTAAAGACGAGGTTTCACCATGTTAGCCAGGTTGGTCTTGATCTCCTGACTTCATGATCCTCCCTCCTTGGCCTCCCAAAGTGCTGGAACTATAGGTGTGAGCCACCATGCCCAGCCCTTTCTGTCTCCCTTCCTCCCTGCCTTCCTTTTTTTTTTTTTTTGAGAGAGGGTATCACTTTCTCACCAAGCCTAGAGTGCAGTGGTGCAATCTTGGCTCACTGAAGCCTTGACCTTGCTGGCTCAAGAGATCCTCCCACCTCAGCGCTGCCCCCCACCCCCACCCCAAGCAACTGGGACTATGGGTGCACACCACCATGCCTGGCTAATTTTTGTATTTTTAGTAGAGATAGGGTTTTGCTATGTTGGCTGGCCAGTCTTGAACTCCTGACTTCAAGTGATCTGCCTGCTTCAGACTCCCAAAGTGCTGGGATTACAGGCGTGAGCCCCCGTGCCTGGCCTATATTTGCAATTTTATGCCAAGGATATTAGGCTGAAATCTGGTAAATGACAGCATCTATCGCTATTAGGTTTGTCCAAAAGTAATTGCAATTTTTCCCATTAAAATTAATGTGAGGGCTGGGCACAGTGGCTCATGCTTGTAATCTCAACACTTTGGGAGGCCAAGGTGGGCAGATCACCTGAGGTTAGGAGTTCAAGACCACCGTGGCCAACATGGCAAAACCACATCTCTACTAAAAATACAAAAATTGGCAGGAGAATTACTTGAACCTGGGAAGACAAGGTTGCAGTGAGCTGAGATCACCGCCACTGCCCTCCATCCTGGACGACAGAGCAAGACTCCACTTCAGAAAAAAACGAATGCAAGACCACGGGAAGGTGCAATATAAGATCATGGAGGAAACGTGGGTCCGAATTTGAGGCCCACAGTGGCTGAGTCACCCAAAGACATTGCGCTAGGACACACAACTGGACTACATTTCCCAGTCGTCCTTGCAGCCAGGAGCAATCACGTGACAGATTCCCGCCAATGGAACGGGAGCAAAAGTAATCCGGGCAAAGACAATGCAAGGAAGGCATCTGGGCAGATTACTTCGTGTCTGGAGCTTCAAGAACCAGGTTCAGTTGCCTTCCAAGTGCACCTGGACTGCCTCCTCTTAACCCCCACCTGCACTGCAGCACCCCCTTAACCCCGTAAAGTGGGCGATAATTCCTTTCTTACCAGGTTATTTTAGTAAATAAAATGACGGGTTTAAAAATCTCGCAATGCTTTACCTAATGACATCCGGAGGCTTCAGGAAAGATTGTGTTGGGCGATTCTGGAGATGGTGCTCCTCTGATGGTGGAGGCCGACCTGGTCACAACTCCCTGAGAGATAAGATGGGGAGATCCAGGTCCCATTGGCAGGGCCATATTCAGCAGACGATCTCCCAGTAAGCCCGGGCAGGGGAGTCAAGGAGGAAGCTCTATTCTGCTTCTTTTCCCGTAGGGTGCAGAAAGCGAGCAAGTCGGCATTCCAGGCGGTAGGAACCGCTAGGGCGGAAGCCTGGAATGGGAAGCTGGAAAGAGCATGGTGTTACAATAGTCCAGCTCTAGAAATAGGGGTGGTGGCTGGGGAATGTTGGCTGGGAAAACAGGCCCACAGCACCACCGTGTGGCCAATTGTGAATTTGCAGGCGCGGCCTCTCAGAAGGCGCTTGCGTGGAGTTGGATGAGGTGCTGCCGCCGGAAAGAGTCGGGGACGAGTTGAAGGGCCCTAAATTGAGTGCTCTGACTGAGAAAACAAAGCGGGGGGTGGTAGGAGTTATCAGAGACACAGTCAGCGGTTTCAGGAAAATCCCCCAGAGCAAGGAATGCACAAAGTGAGTCTTTACCGTTACTCATGTATTTATTTCTACTGATACAGTGTCTCACTCTGTCGCTCGGGATGGAGTGCAGAGTGTCACGCTCACGGCTCACTGCAGCCTCAGCCTCCTGGGCTCAAGTGATCCTCCTGCCTCACCTTCCCCAGTAGCTAGGGCTACAGGAGTGTGCCACTACGCCCAATTAAAAAAACTTTTTTTGTACAGACAGCGTCTCCCTTTGTTGCCCAGACTGGTCTCCAACCCCCAGGCTCAAGCGATCCTCCTGTCTCAGCCTCCCAAAGGGCTAGGATGACACCGCCAGCCTCCCAAACACACCCCACTTCACCTAGTCTTTTCTTTTTTTTTTTTTTTTTTTTTTTGAGACGGAGTCTCGCTCTGTTCCCCAGGCTGGAGTGTAGAAGCGCGATCTTGGTTCACTGCAACCTCCGCCTCCCGGGTTCAAGTGATAATCCTGCCTCAGCCTTCCGAGTCGCTGGGATTACAGGCACCTGTCACCACACCCAGCTATTTTTTTTTTTTTTTTTTTTAATAGAGACAGGGTTTCACCATGTTGGCCAGGCTGGTTTTGAAATCCTGACCTCAGGTGAGAACAAGAGTCTCTGCCTGGTAATCCAGATAATTCTTCTGGATCCTTTATCCAGCAGTACCTCTATGAGTTTGCAAGAACCACAGCATTAATGGGCTTGCGGCGCCCCCTAATGCAGACATGGCTTAGATCACAACATTCAAGTACTTTTGAATATGTGGAAAGCCTCCCCAAGAAGGACAGGTACAAACAAGCCTTGTCTGCAGACCACAGTAAACACCTAACATGCCCAGGCGCGGTGGCTCATGTCCGTAATGTGTCAGCACTTTGGGAGGCTGAGTCAGGAGAATCATCTGAGGTTAGGAGTATGAGACCAGCCTAAGCAACATGATGAAACACCATCTCTACCAAAAATACAAAAATTATCCAGGCATGGTGGCAGATGCCTGTAGTTCCAGCTACAGGGGAGGATGAGGCAGGAGAACTGCTTGCACCTGGGAGGCAGAAGGTGCAGTGAGCTGTGATCGCGCCATTCCACTCCAGCTGGGCAACAAAAGCAAAACTCCATCTCAATAAATTATTAAATAAATAAATAGCTAACTCATCAGTGCCTGGCCACCAATGAACATCTATAAGCATCAAGGCCATCCAGGAGTAAATGACCTTACCAAACAAACCAAATAAACCACTAAGGACCAATCCTTGAGAAACAGAGATATGTGACCTTTCAGACAGAGAATTTAAAATAGCTGGCCGGATGCAGTAGCTCACAACTGTAATCTCAGCACTTTGGGAGGCTGAGGCAGGTGGATCACAAGGTCAGGAGTTCAAGACCAGCCAGGTCAAGATGGTGAAACCCTGTCTCTACTAAAAACACAAAAATGAGCCAGGCGAGGTGGCAGATGCCTGTAATCCCAGCTACTCGGGAGTCTGAGGCAGGAGAATCACTTGAATTCGGGGTGTGGAGGTTGCAGTGAGCCAAGATCATGCCACAGCACTCCAGCCTGGGTGACAGAATGAGACTCCATCTCAAAAACATAAATAAATAAATAAATAATAATAATAAAATATCTGTTTTGAGGAAACTCAAAGAAATTCAAGATAACACAGAGAAGGAATTCAGGTTCTATCAAATAAATTTAACAAAGAGATTGAAATAATTAAAAAGAATCAAGCAGAAATTCTAGAGTTGAAAAATGCGGCCAGATTTTTCAATCTGGCAGAGGCGGATGGATCACATGAGGTCAGGAGTTCGAGGCCAGCCTGGCCAAAATGGTGAAACCCCATCTCTACTATAAATACAAAAGTTAGCTGAGCGTGGTGACTCGAGTCTATAATTTCAGCTACTTGGGAGGCTGAGACAAGAGAATCCCTTGAACCCAGGAGGTGGAAGTTGCAGTCAGACTCAGTCAGCTGAGATTGCACCACTGCACTCCAGCCTGTGTGACAGAGAGAGACTCTGTCTCAAAAAAAAAGAAGAAGAAAGGGAGGGAGGGAGGGAAAAATGTCATTGGCTTACTGAAGACTTCATCAAAGTTTCTTAATAGCAGAATTAATCAAGCAGAAGAAAGAATCAGTGAGCCTGAAGACAGACTATTTGAATACACACAGTCAGAGGAAACAAAGGAGAGAAGAATAGGCCAGGTTCAGCGTCTCATGCCTGTAATACCAGTACTTTGGGAGGCCAAGGTGGTGGGACCACTTGAGGCTAGGGGTTTGAGATTAGCCTGGACAACATGGGGACACCCTGTCTCTACTAAAATCCAAGAAAATAGTCAGATGTGGTGGTGCACACCTGTAATCCCAGCTACTTGGGAGGCTGAGGCACTAGAATTGCTTGAACCCAGGAGGTGGAGGTTGCTGTAAGCTGAGATCATGCCACTGCACTCCAGCCTGGGTAACAGAGCAAGACTCTGTCTCCAAAAAAATTTTTAAATTAAAATAAAAAACAATGAAGCCTGGCCTACAAGAGCTAGAAAATAGCTTTTAAAAAAGCAAAAATCTGAAAGTTATTGGCCTTAAAGAGGAGGTAGAGATTGTACAAAAATCCTACAAACGGCAAGAGAAAAGAAACAACATATAAGGGACCTCCAGTACCTCTGGCAGCAGACATTTCCACGGAGACCTTACAGGTAGGAGAGAATGGCAGGACATATTTAAAGTGCTGAAGGAATAAACCTTTTACCCCAGAACAGGATATCCGGCGAAAATATCCCTTAAGTATACAGGAAAAATAAAAGACTTTCCCAGAAAAACGAAGCTGAGGAATTCAATCAACACCAGACCTATCCTGCAAGAAATGCTAAAGGCAGTACTTCCATCAGAAGGAAACGCTTGTTAATGGGTGATAAAACATTATCTGAAGGTGCAGAACTCACTAACAGCACACAGAAAAACAGTGGAACAGTAACCAATCTCAGTAGAAAAACTAAAGGATAAACCAATGAAAAATAACTACAACAACTTTTTAAGACACAGATAGGACAATAAGATATAAATACAAACAACTAAGTTAAAAAAGTTAAAAACGAAAAGACAAAATTAAGGTGTACATTTTTTATTAAATTCCCCCCGCTTTCTTCCCTCCTTCCCTCCTCCCTCCCTCCCTCCCTTCCTTCCTTCCTTTTTCTTTCTCTTTCTTTCTCTCTCTCTCTTTCTTTGTTGTTGCTGTTGAGACAGAGCCTTGCTCTGTTGCCGCTGCAGTGCAGTGGCACAATCTTGGCTCACTGCAACCTCCACCTCTCGGGTTCAAGTGGCACCATCTCAGCTCACTGCAAGCTCTGCCTCCCGGGTTCAAGTGATTCTCTTGCCTCAACCTCCTGCCTCAGGCTCTCCAGCAGTTAGGATTACAGGTGTGTAAATTTCTGGCTAATTTTTGTCTTTTCAGTAGACACAGGGTTTCACCATGCTGGCCAGGCTGGTCTGGAATTCCTGACCTCAAGTGATCCACCCGCCCCAGCTTCCCAGTGTTTGTAAGCCACCACGCCAAGACTTAGTAATTTTCTTATCGCTCGTTTGTTGATTTGTTTATGCAAACGGTGTTGTTTATCAGCTTAAAACAATGAGTTATAAGGTAGTATCTGCAAGCCTCAATGTAACTTCAAATCAAACAACCTAATGGATACAAAACAAAAAATAAAAAGCAAGAGATTAAACCATACCACCAGAGAAAATCACCTTCACTAAAGAGAAGACAGGGAGGAAGGAGAGAAGAAAGCGAATACCACAAACCAACCAAAAACATAACAAAATGGAAGTAAGTCCTTGTCAAGAAAAACACCGAATATAAATGAACTGAACTCTCCAATAAAATGATAGAGAGTGGTTAGGCTGGGCGAGGTGGCTCATCCCAGCACTGTGGGAGGCTGAGGCAGGTGGATTTCCTGACTGGGAGGCCGAGGTGGGGGAACTGCCTAAGCCCAGGAGTTCAGGACCAGCCTGGGCAACATGGTAAAACCCTGTCTCTTGGCCGGGCACGGTGGCTCAAGCCTGTAATCCCAGCACTTTGGGAGGCCTAGGCGGGTGGATCACGAGGTCAAGAGATCGAGACCATCCTGGTCAACATGGTGAAACCCCGTCTCTACTAAAGAGACAAAAAATTAGCTGGGCATGGTGGCACGTGCCTGTAATCCCAGCTACTCAGGAGGCTGAGGCAGGAGAATTGCCTGAACCCAGGAGGCGGAGGTTGCGGTGAGCCGAGATCGTGCCATTGCACTCCAGCCTGGGTAACAAGAGCGAAACTCCGTCTCAAAAAAAAAAAAAAAAAAAACCCTGTCTCTATAAAAAATACAAAAACATTACCAGGGCAGGGTGGTGCATGCCTGCTACTTGAGGGGCTAAGGTGGGGTTGAGGCTGCAGTTGCAGTGAGCCGGGATGACAACACTGCACCCAGCCTGGGTGACCGGGGGACCCTTTCTCCAAAATACAGATACTGATATAGATACACAGCTAGATAGATACAGATGACATAGATACAGACGGTGGTTGAAGGGATAAGAAGACAAGACCCAAGAATGTGTTGTCTATAAGAAACACACTTCACCTACAGATGAAACAGTTAAGAGTCTGGGTCCTGAAATGCTGGCAGTCCCACGTCATATGGGAGGGCAGGTGTCTAATCATTTCCTTTCTCCCTTACCCCAGGCCCTTCACAGGTACCTGCTGATCTCTCCCACTGGGCCAAAGAAACACTTGTGGTTAATAAGTCTCAGAAGAGTTATGTGGAAGTTAAAAGTAAAACTGACAGCAACTAAACGATGGAGGGCGGGAGGTGGTCACAGTGGAGGAGCCCCCACCGCACTGCCACCCAAGCAGGGAGTGAGGAGCACCGGGAGCGCAGGATGCTATTGTGCCGACCCTCCAAAAATACTTCGCACAAATCTTCCAAAAACGTCCTTGTCCCACGGCGTCACCTGCTGACAGATTTCATGTCCTGGTCTTCCAAACCTGGAGGTGGGGCATGAACAGGGCGGAGTCACAGGGGAAAGAAAAGGAGGCCCCAGGACACCTGGGCTCACACCCAGGTCCCCAGCGATGTCTCCACCACTGCTGCTGCTACCCCTGCTGCTGCTGCTGCCTCTGCTGAACGTGGAGCCTGCCAGGGCCACCCTGCTCCGGTATGGTGACCCCATCTACCACCCCCAAACCTGGGAGGGATTCTCTGCCCTTTGTCCTTTAAGTCTAGGACCCCGAGTTCAGTGATTCCCAGACTTGGCACCCAGGATCCCTAGCGTTTCTTTCTTACCTTCCCAGATCTGTAAACCAGGCTGTTGCCCCTAAGGGCTCCACTGTGACATCTCTTAAGACCAGAGTCCTTTTTTTTGGAGACATAGTCTCACTCTGGAGTGCAGTGGCACCATCTCAGCTCACTGCAAGCTCTGCCTCCTGGGTTCAAGTGATTCTCTTGCCTCAACCTCCCAAATAGCTGGGATTACATACAGGCTCACGCCACCATGCCCAGCTAATTTTTGTGTTTTCCGTAGAGATGGGGTTTCATCATGTTGGCCAGGCCAGTCTTGAACTCCTGACCTTGTGATCCACCCACCTTGGCCTTCCAAAATGCTGGGATTACATGTGAGCCACTGTGCCTGGCCAACCAGAACCCTTTTTTATTATTATTATTTGAGACGGAGTCTCACTCTGTCACCAGGCTGGAGTGCAGTGGCACGGTCTTGGCTCACTGCAACCTCTGCCTCCTGGGTTCAAGTGATTCTCCTGCCTCAGCCTCCTGAGTAGCTTGGACTACAGGTGTGTGCCACCACACCCAGCTAATTTTTGTATTTTTATTAGAGACAAGGTATTGCCATGCTGGTCAGGCTGGTCTCGAACTCCTGACCTTATGATCCATCTGCCTCAGCCTCCCAAAGTGCTGAGATTACAGGCGTGAGCCACCACACTTATCCAGGTTTTTGAGAGGTCTCTGCAGACCCCACTAAAGCTATGATGACTAGGTACTGTGGTTTCCAGACATGTGACACGCTCCCTCCATGTTAGAGACCTGAATATGTGACATTTAAACCGAGACTCCCCACATTCACACCCATTAAACTGTTTGGTTTGAAGAATCATGTTCTGGGGCCAGAGCAGTGGCTCACACCTGTAACCCAGCACTTTGGAAGGCCAAGTTGGGAAGATCATTTGAGTCTAAGAGTTTTAACACCAGCCTGGGCAATGTGGCCAGACCCCTATCTCTACAAAAAATACAAAAATTAGCTCAGTGTGGTGGTGCATGCCTATGGTCCCAGCTACTCCGGAGGCTGAGGGAGGGGGACTGCTTGAGCCCAGGAGTTTGAGGGGCAGTGAGCGATATCATTCTGCTACTGCACTCCAGGCTGGGCAATAGGGTGACGCCTTGTCTAAAACAACAAAAAAAGCTGGGCTTAGTGGCTCACACCTGGAATCCCAACACTTCGGGAGGCCAAGGTGGGCAGATCACCTGAGGTTGCGAGTTTGAGACTAGCCTGACCAATATGGTGAAACCCCGTCTCTACTAAAAATACAAAAACGAGCTGGGTGTGGTGGCAGATGCCTGTAATCCCAGCTACTGGAGGCTGAGGCAGGAGAATCACTTGAACCCAGGAGGCGGAGGTTGCAGTGAGCCTAGATCACGCCACTGCACTCCAGCCTGGGCAGCAAGCGCTAAACTCCATCTCAAAAAAAAAGTGGTGGTGTGCCTCAGCTACTCCAGAGGCTGAGGTGGGAGCATCAGTTTTGAGCCCTGGAGATCAAAGCTACAGTGAGCCCTGATTGCACCACTGCACTCCAGTCTGGGTGACAGAGGGAGACCCCATTTCAAATAAAAAGAATAATCCAGTTTTGGAGACCTCATGCAAGAAGTCCTCCCACTACCTGACCTCTGATGCTGCCTCCAATCTCTCCCTTTTGAAAACTCCCTTCTCATGCCCTGGAACTCTTGGTGGGGGAGGGGTATACCCTTCCAGGAAGTTTTCCCCACTTCACATTCTTGTGCCTCTCAAAGACTGACTCCCGGGGGTGGGGGTGGGGGTGGGGGAAGGTGGGAGAGAGGGGACAACTGCTTCAAGGAGTGACTAAAAGCAGGAACAAAGATATTACTGCACACGATGCTTGTTAACCTGCTTTTTGAACCTCATGTATTATGGCCATTTTCTAAGTCAGTGCAAAGAAAAGTGAGTCTCCAAATGTTGTATCAACAGCATCATCATTACCTGGGAACTTGTTAGAAATCCAAATTCTTGGGCCTCATCCCAGACCTACTTAAGCAGAAACGAAGATATCTGATTTTTAATTGCCCAACTCAAGGGTTACAAGCACTCAACTTAAGGGCCACATCCAGTGTGCCACCTGCTTTCGCAAATACAGTTTAAGGGAGACCAGGCAGGGCACGCTGGCTCTCCTCTGTAATCGCAGCACTTTGGGAGATTGAGGCCAGGAGTTTGAGATCAGCATGGGCAACCCAGCAACACAATTAAGATTTGATGCTGGCTGGGCGTGGTGGCTCACTGCTGGAGTCACAGCACTTTGGGAGGCCAAGGTGGGCGGATCACGAGGTCAGGAGTTCAAGACCAGCCTGGCCAACATAGTGAAACCCCATCTCTACTAAAAACACAAAAATTAGCCAGGCATGATGGCAGGCGCCTGTAATCCCAGCCGCTTGGGAGACTGAGGCAGGAGAATTGCTTGAGCCTGGAGGTGGAAGTTGCAGTGAACTGAGATTGCGCCATTGCACTCCAGTCTGGGCAACAGAGCAAGATTCCATCTCAAAAAAAAAGATCTGATGCTTACATTTTTCTCCCCAAGGGTGGGGAAATATTCCCTAACATCATGAACTGAAGCATGCAGGGGCCACCATCCAAGGGCTTTTGCAAAGTTTTATGTTAGGGTCTTGGGAAACCTTTGAGAATGTCAATTTCTGGGGAATGGCTTATTTTAAGGGATTTGGCCATGGAAAGGTCTTTGGGAAGGTGTTTGGGATGGTTTGCTCTTGTTAAGTCTTTGGGGATATTTGTCATCGTGGTATCTTTGATAGGGTTTCCTAGAGGTGGTTACTGTGGGGTTTCTGGTTCTGACTCCTATTGCAGCGCCTCGGAGATGTTGAACCTGTCATCCTGTTTGGGTAAGTCTATTATAGAGGGTCTCCAGGAAGGGCAGGTTCCTGTCAATATCCTCTTTCCCTGCAGCATCCCTCTTCGACGAGTCCAACCTGAACGCAGGACCCTGAACCAACTGAGGTGGTGGAGAGAACCAGCAAAGCTCCCCAAGTTGGGGGCCCCATCCCCTGGGGACAAGCCCGCCTTGGTGCCTCTCTCCAACTACAGGGATGTGAGTCACAGCCCCCACGGCCCTCACCCCTGTGCCCTCGAGCCAAACGCTTCATTCACTCTGCTCTTTTGCCATCAGGTCCAGTACTTTGGGGAAATTGGGCTGGGAACGCCTCCGCAAAACCTCACTGTCGTCTTTGACACTGGCTCCTCCAACTTCTGGGTCCCGTCCAGGAGATGCTACTTCTTCAGTGTGCCCTGCTGTGAGCTTCTATGAGGGAGAATAAGGCTGAATGGGGGTGAAGGGAGAAGGCGGGGCTGGATATCAGCTTCTGAGTGTTTTTAGGAACTGTTTTTTTATAATGCCCTCACAGGTCAGAAAGTCAAAGGGGCAGGAGGCATTGGGGAGATTTCCTCCCCCAGTGACACCTTTCTGACCTGTAACCTAGGGTTACACCACCGATTTGATCCCAAAGCCTCCAGCTCCTTCCAGCCCAATGGGACCAAGTTTGCCATTCAATATGGATCTGGGCGTGTAGATGGAATCCTGAGTGAAGACAAGCTGACTGTGAGTGAACTCTGACTTTCAGAGTCTTGAGCCTGGGAGAACCCCATTGTCTAAGATCATCTGGCTTAGGGAGGGGCTTAAGGAGGCAAAGCTTCCCAAGCCAATGGATGGGGCTTTGCAACTGGGGAATGAAGGGATGGGGCTTCACAAGGACGGGGAGGGGCTTCCTGGGTGAAGGGGTGGGGCTTCTCAGGTGGGGGAGGAGCTTCCTGGGTGAGGAGGTGGGGCTTCTCAGGCAGGGGGAGGAGCTTCCTGGGTGAAGGAGTGGGGCTTCTCAAGAGGCAGTTTCCTAGGAAGTTGGGGCTTGCATCCAGATGTTCCCAGACCTAGGATTCATGCCTTGGTTTGGAAGATCTCAAAGACATGTATTGTCCTCCCAAAAGTAACTGATCACATCTCAATCTACCCCTAGATTGGTGGAATCAAGGGTGCATCAGTGGTTTTTGGGGAGGCTCTCTGGGAGCCCAGCCTGGTCTTCACTTTTGCCCATTTTGATGGGATATTGGGCCTTGGTTTTCCCATTCTGGCTGTGGAAGGAGTTCGGCCCCCGCTGGATGTACTGGTGGAGCAGGGGCTACTGGATGAGCCTGTCTTCTCCTTTTTTTTTTTTTTTTTTTTTTTTTTTTTTTTTTTTGAGACGGAGTTTCGCTCTTGTTACCCAGGCTGGAATGCAATGGCGCGATCTCGGCTCACCGCAACCTCCGCCTCCTGGGTTCAGGCAATTCTTTTGCCTCAGCCTCCTGAGTAGCTGGGATTACAGGCACGCGCCACCATGCCCAGCTAATTTTTTGTATCTTTAGTAGAGACGGGGTTTCACCATGTTGACCAGGATGGTCTCGATATCTTGACCTCGTGATCCACCCGCCTCGGCCTCCCAAAGTGCTGGGATTACAGGCTTGAGCCACCGCGCCCGGCCCTGTCTTCTCCTTTTACTTCAACAGGTACTGGGGATGGTGCACCTATCTATGAGGCCTATCCCCAAGAAGGAAGTGAGGCTTCCTTCAGGAAGTGTCTTACTCCATAAAGGAAGTCCCACGCTCCACTCAGGAAGTCACTGATCCAATGCAGGAAGTCTCACTCTCAGAGTCACCCATTTACACTCTCCATTAAGGAAGTCAGCCATCTAATACAGGAAGTTGCATCCTCCATGCAGGAAGTCACTTACCCTATAAAGCAACACCTCAACTCTATTAGAAGTCCCAGAGCTTAAGCGACAACTTAAGACATAATAGGTCAGGCGCAGTGGCTCATGCCTGTAATGCCAGCACTTTGGGAAGTCAATGCAGGGGTGGATCATGAGGTCAGGAGTTTAAGACCAGCCTGGCCAACATGGTGAAACCCTGTCCCTACTAAAAATACAAAAATTAGCCGGGCATGTTGGCATGCACCTGTAGTCCCAGCTGCTCAGGAGGCTGAGGCAAGAGAATCACTTGAACCCAGGAGGTAGAGGTTGCAGTGAGCTGAGATCACACCACTGCACTCCTGCCTGAGTGTCAGAGTGAGACTTCATCTCAAAACAAAACAAAAACCAAAACACTAAAGAAAGTCACCATCAGTTCAAAATGTTCCATGTTTCAGAATCAAACCAGGAAATTCCATGCCCCTTATAAAGAAAGCTTAAATCCATTTGAGAACGCCGACCAGAAGTCAGGAATTGCCCGATTTAATCCAGGAAGCCCTACTCACCTGCTAGGAAGTTCAATGTTATGCTCAGAAGTCCCACCCAATAACCAAGAAGTTTCCAAGAAGTCTCCACTTTCCCTCCCAGAGGCCCACCACACGCAGGCAGGAAATTCTGTGCCCAGTCACCCTGATATCCAACCCCTCGAGCAGTTCTACCTACCACTTAGTAGATCCTGCTCTCCTCCGCCTTCCAGGAAGTCTCCATCCCCGTTCCCATCGCTCTCAACCAACTCAGGAAGTCTAACACCTCTCTAGATACCACAACAGGCAATTCCGAAATTCTCTCCTCCAGCCAGGAAGCCGCCCCACCCCTGCACAAGTTACACCTTCAATAGCCAATTCCGGGACTCCACTGCTCTAATCCATTACTATGATATTCAGCTCAGAAAATTCCCCCAAAACTCTACCTTCCACAGCCAAATGAAGAAATCTCTTCACTTCAGGAAGTCCCCAGCAGCCTAAAGTTCTAACTTCCATCAAGAAAAGCACCATGCTTCCAGTCCCAACAACTAGGTCCTTCCTGCATCCCGCTAACCTGCTAGAACCCCAGAAACAACCCAATTGGTGGGAAGTGCCATCCCTGGCCATACCTAGGGCTGGGGGGGACAGTGACGCTGACCTCTACACTCTCCACACTCTACCCCTGCAGGGACCCCGAAAAGCCTGATGGAGGAGAGCTGGTCCTGGGGGGCTCAGACCCAGCACACTACATCCCACCCCTTACCTTCGTGCCAGTCACAGTTCCTGCCTACTGGCAGATCCACATGGATCGGTGAGGGACTTGGTCTGTCTCCTGGGTCTGGAGCTGGAGGCTGGGGGCCTGGACTCCTAGGAGCCTGCCTCTAAGGACTGCCTCCTTCCCCCTCAGTGTGAAGGTGGGCTCAGGGCTCACTCTCTGTGCCCAGGGCTGTGCTGCCATCCTGGATACAGGAACATCCCTTATCACAGGACCCAC
The DNA here is from genome assembly GCA_031835075.1 of Saguinus oedipus. NCBI lineage: Eukaryota > Metazoa > Chordata > Mammalia > Primates > Cebidae > Saguinus > Saguinus oedipus. Next base: position 51,432,203 of record CM063187.1, on the reverse strand, counting down.
TGAGGAGATCCAGGCCCTGAATGCAGCCATTGGGGGATTTCCTCTGCTGGCTGGGGAGGTGAGGTCCCAATCTCTGGTGGGTGTGGGCTGGGGAGGCTGATGGCAGTCTGACACTGAACATGAAAAGGCCTGAGAGCGGGAAGCAGGTATTTAAGGGGTATTCCAGGGCAGCGGGCACTGGACTTCATGATAGTCTGGAGGGTGGTGGGAGGAATTGAGGACACTTTCCAAGCATCTATGCTGTGACTCTGTGGACGGCGGTTAAGTGGAGGAAGATGATAATGCAGGTTTGCTTGGGACTGGAGAAGCCTAGGCAGCAAGGCCTCTGCACACAGGGCGTTGAATACCCAGGTCATCAATACGGAAATTACCCTACGGCACTGGGAGCCACGGAAGGGACTGAGCAGAGCAGGAATCTCTCATCTTCACTAGTTCCTCTTCTCCCCCAGTACATCATCCTGTGCTCAGAAATCCCAAAGCTCCCCGCAGTCTCCTTCCTTCTTGGGGGGGTCTGGTTTAACCTCACGGCTCAGGATTACGTCATCCAGGTAGGTGGCCGTCACCGTGACGCCAGAGGGACGTAATATGACGGTTTCAGAGGGGAGAGCTGAGAGATGTCACCAGGACGGGAGGGGCCGCAGAAACAAATCTTGTCCCTGTGATGGCAGTTTGTTGGCGAATACAAAGAGCCCGAGGGTGGGGCTGGGGGCGGGGAGACCACGGGGTCCCAGGGAAATGGCCGTCCCTGTGGTCGCGACACCCAGGTGCCGTCCTGTCTCCTTGCAGACTACTCGAAATGGCGTCAGCCTCTGCTTGTCGGGGTTCCAGGCCTTGGACGTCCCTCCGCCTGCAGGGCCTTTCTGGATCCTCGGCGACGTCTTCTTGGGGACCTATGTAGCCGTCTTCGACCGCGGGGACCGGAAGAGCAGCGCCAGAGTGGGCCTCGCGCGTGCTTATACTAGCGGAGCGGACCTGGGATGAGGCGAGACCGCGCAGGCGCAGTTCCCTGGGTGACGCCCAAGTGAAGCGCATGCGCAGCGGGTGGGTGGCGGTACCGATACCCAGTAAAAATCAACGATTTCCATCGAGCGAACCTGCCTGGGTTGCTTCTTTTCAGAGCGTGCTTTTAAAGAGGGAAATTTGTGGCCGGGCGCGGTGGCTCACGCCTGTAATCGCAGCACTTTGGGAAGCCGAGGCTGGTGGATCACCTTTGGTCAGGAGTTCGAGACCAACCTGGCCAAAATGGTGAAACCCTCGTCTCTACTAAAAAAAATTAGCTGGGTGCGGTGGCGCGCGCCTGTTATCCCAGCTCCTCCGGAGGCTGAGGCAGGAGAATCGCTTGAACCCAGGAGGCGGAGGTTGCAGTGAACCGAGACTGCGCCATTGCACTCCAGCCGTGCAACAAGAACAAAACTCCGTCTCAAAAAATAAATAAATAAAAAGAAAACTTTGTGCCTGTTCACACGGAGTTGAGGAAGAGAGGGAGGCGAGGGGTATTATTACCCTTTTTCTCCAGGGTGCACCCTTGTGAGGGGTTTTGTACTACGAGTCCCATGAAGCCCTTCGCCTAGTCCGCCTTTCGTCAAAGGCTCCCGGCACCGCGCAGCATCACGGTCGTTGTAGTCCACGCCGTGGTCACGCCCTGACGGGGGCGGGCGCAGCCACAACATGCGTGGGAGGCGACAGGTCGCGACAGCAGCGACAGGTGGCAGTGGGGGAGGTGGTTAATTGGCAAGGGTTTACCAGTTCCTGTTAAGGGGCGGGGATAGCATTCCCTCGGACCTCATCTCGTGTTTCTTCTCTCTCCGTATTCCGAGACCCCTGGGGAGCTCGGAGACCCGGAGTTGGGGAAGCGGTGCTGCCTCTCCCGCGGCGTTGACGTCATTCCCCCTCCTCAGCCTCTTGCTGCCTAGAGCTAATGAATTCGAAAAAATGATCGGCGGAAAACTCTGGCAATCCTTTAATCGCATCCTGAGGCTTCTGGAAGAATTGTGTTGGGCGATTCCGGGGACCCCGAAAAGAGTCAGGCCTGAGCCCCATCTCGAGAGTGTGCTGCTCTGATAGTGGAGGCCGACCTGGTCACAACGCCCTGATCAAGATAGGGGGAGATCCAGGTCCCACTGGCAGGGCCGTGTTAGGCAGGAGATCTCCCAGTAAGCTTGGGCAGGGGAGTCCGGGAGGTAGCCTCTGTTCTGCTCCTTTTCCCGTGGGGTGCAGAGAGCGGGCAAGTCGGAATTCTAGGCTGTGGGAACCGCTAGGGCGGAAGCAGGGAAGCTGGAACGAGCATGGTGTTCAGGAGTCCAGCTCTAGAAATAGGGGTGGCGGCTGAGGAATATTGGCTGGGAAAACAGGCCCACATTACCACCGTGTGGCCAACTGGGAATTCGCAGGCACGGCCTCTCGGAAACTACTTACCAGCGCTTGGGTGAAGTTGGATGGGGTGCTGCGGACGGAAAGCGTCGGGGGCGAGTTGAAGGGGCCCAGACCGAGTGCTCTGACCAGAAAACAAAGGTGGGGTGGTGGTGACAGTTATCATAGAGACACTGTCCGCTGTTTCAGAAAAATTCCCCAGAGCAAGGAGTTCACAAAGTGGATCTTTACTATTTATTATTATTATTTTATTGTTATTACTATTGAGACAAGGGCTCACCGCAACCACTCCCTCCTGGGTTCAAGCGATTCTCCTGCCTCAGCCTCCCAAGTAGCTGGGATTACAGGCGTGCACCACCACGCCTGGTTAATTTTTGTATTTTTAGTAGGGATGGGGTTTCTCCATGTTGGTCAGGCTGGTCTCAGCTGGCAGAGATGGGGTTTTACCGTGTGGCCTGATTCACCATGTGCCAGGCTCTGTCTTGGGTGCTGGGGACACAGTGGAGAATTAAACAGATGAAGATCTTTGCCCTCATAGGAAATAGATTCAAATGGGGAAACAGGCATTAAGACAGGCAGTAAATTATCAACATTGTGGGCTGAAGAGTGGCCCCCAAAAGATATTCACACCTCAATCCCTGGGGCTGTGAATACTACCTTATATGAGAAAAGGGATTTAGCAGGTGTGATTAAGTGAAGGAGTTTGAGAACAGAGATTATTCTGGATCATCCAGATGGACCCTAAGTGTCATCACAAGGGTCCTCATAAGAGGGAGGCCAAGGGAGATTGATTCAGAAGAAATTCGTATGAAGACAGAAGCAGCAAGACACCAGGACGCTGGCTTCGAAGAGGTAAGAAGGGGCCCCTATGAACTTCCTCTAGAAGCTGGGGAAGGCAAGGACATAGATTCTCCTCTGGAACCTCCTGACGGGACACAGCACTGCAAACATGGCAGTTTCAGCACTGAAATCTTTCTGGACTTCTGACTTCCATAATTGTAGGACAGTGAATGTGTGATTGACTGACTTTGTTGCCCAGGCTGGAGTGCAGTGGCACAATCATGCCTCAATACAACCTCAAACTCCCAGACTCAAACAATCCTCCTGCCTCAGCTTCCCAAGTACCCGGGACCACAGGCATGCACCGCTACGCCCAGATAATTAAAAAAAGTTTTTGTGTGGGAGAAGTGGTGGGTGCGGTGGCTCATGCTGTAATCCCTGCACTTTGGGAGGTCGAGGCGGGTGGATCACAAGGTCAGGAGTTTGAGACCAGCCTGGCAATATTGTGAAACTCCGTGTCCATTAAAAATACAGAAATGAGCTGGGCATGATGGCACTTGCCTATAGTCCTAGCTACTCAGGAGGCTGAGGCAGGAGAATTGCTTGAACCCGGGAGTCGGAGGTTGCAGTGAACAAGATCACACCACTGCACTCCAGCCTGGGCGACAAAGTGAGACTCTGTCTCAAAATATTTTTTTTTTTTCTGGAGACAGTCTTTCTTTGTGGCCCAGGCCGGTCTCCAACTCCTGGGCTGAAGCAATCCACCTGCTTCAGCCTCCCGAAATGCTGGGATTACAGGCATGAAGCAACACCTGGCCTTTTCTTTATAAATTACCGAGCCTCAGGTATTCCTTCATCACCATGCAAAATGGACTAATACGGATGATATGGAACAGACGCACAGAAAATATCTGTAAGGACTGTGATGGTTAATACTGAGTGTCAATTTGATTGGATTGAAGGATACAAAGTATTGATCCCGGGTCTGTCCTGAGGGTGTTGACCAAAGAGTTTAACATTTGAGGAGGGGAACATAGAAAACTGGGGCCTTTCGGGGGTGGGGGGGCAAGTAGGGGGAGGGCTTTAGGACAAATACCTAATGCATGTGGGGGTTAAAACCTAATGACAGGATGATGGGTGCAGCAAACCACGGTACACGTTTATCTACGTAACAAACCTGCGTGCACATTCTGCACATGTATCCCAGAACTTAAAGTAAAATAAAATAAACAAAAAATTTGAGTCAGTGGGCTGGAAAAGGGAGACACACCCTTAATCTGGGGGGGGGCACCATCTAATCAGCTGCCATAATGGCCAGAATATAAGCAGGCAGAAAAATATGAAAAGAGAGACTGGCTTAGCCTCCCAGCTTACGTCTTTCTCCCATGCTGGACGCTTCCTGCCCTCGAACATCAGACTCCAAGTTCTTTAGCTCTGGAACTTGGACTGGCTCTCCTTGCTCCTCCCTGTGCAGATGACCTGTTGTGGGACCTTTGTGATCATGTGAGTTAATACTTAATAAACACCCTTTATGTATATACCTTTTCCATTAGTCTGTCCCTCTAGAGAACCCTAATACAAGGGCATTACTGCATAGTACATTGAAAAGAGGAAGCAATCTATGTAGAGAATCCGTTCTGGAAGTAGTGTTACATTTGTATTCTGAAATACTTTGTAGCTGTTTAAAAGCATGGGTGTGTGAAGTACATGCACTGAAGAATACTGTTGTCTGCAACTTATTTTGAAATCAAGAACATGAGATGGGCTGAGGAATGAAAAGAACAAGGATGCTCAGCCTTGACACTATTGACATTTGGGAACCAGATTACTACTTTATTTTTGGCTCAGTCACCCAGGCTGGAGTGCAGTGGCACAATCACTGCTAACTGCATCCACAACCTTCTGGGTTCAAGCAATCCTCCCAGCTCTGCCTACAGAGTAGCTGAGACCACAGGTGCATGCCACCATGCCTGGCTAAGTTTTGCTTTTGTTTTGTTTTGTATTTTTGAGATAACGTTTCTTGGCATGTTGCTCAGACTTGAGTGCAGTGCATGATCTCAGCATACTGCAACCTCTGCCTCCCAGATTCGTGTTTCTCCTGCCTCAGCCTCCTCCCAGCAGCTGGGATTACAGGCGCGCACCAACACACTCAGTTAATTTTTGTATTTTTGTAGAGATGGAGTTTCACCAGGTTGGCCAGGCTGGTCTTGAACTACCGACCTCAGGTGATCCACTCACCTTGACCTCCCAAAGTGCTGGGATTACAGGCACGAGCCACTGCACCTGGCCTCAAGCAACATCAAGAAAAACATTGAATGTAAATGGACTAAACTCTTGAATAAAAAGATGTAAAATGGATAAATGGATGAAAAATCAAGACCCAATGTTCTGTTGCTAACAAGAAATATACTTCACCTATAAATAAAATAATAAGAGCCTGGGTCCTGAGACTCAGGCAGTCCCACTTCATATGGGAGGGCAGGCTTAGAATCAGTTCCTCTCTTCCTTCCCCAGGCCCTTCACAAACACCTGCTGTCCCACTTGGCCAAGGAAACACTTGTGGTTAATGAGTCTCAGAAAAGTGATGTGAAAGTGAGAAGTAAAAGTGACAGAGGCTGCAGGATGTGGGTGGGCGGCAGTCCCAGCAAAGAAGACCCCTCCAAAGTAGGGAGTGAGGAGCACCCGGGTCACAGCATACAACGCTGACTGACACTACACAAACACTCTGCCCAAATCTTTACAAACATCCTTGTCCCCCTGCATCACCTGCTGAGGGATCTTGGGTCCTGATCACCTCCTAAACCTGGAGGTGGGGCACGAGCAGGGCGGAGTCACAGGGGAAAGGAAACTAGGATGCCTGGGTCCACACCCAGGTCCGCAGCGATGTCTCCGCCACCGCTGCTGCTACCCCTGCTGCTGCTGCTGCCTCTGCTGAACGTGGAGCCTGCTGAGGCCACCCTGATCCGGTATGGTGACCCCATCTACCACCCCCAAACCTGGGAGGGATTCTCTGCCCTTTGTCCCTTAAGTCTGGGACTCCTGGTTCAGTGATTCCCAAACGTGGCACCCAGGAACTTTGACTCTTCTTTCTTGGCATCCCAGGTCTCTAGAGTGGGCTCTCACCCGAGGGCTCCACTCTGACATCTCTTAAGATCAGAGCTCCCTTTTAAAATGTGTGTTTGTTTTTTTTTGAGACGGAGTCTCGCTCTGTCACCCAGGCGGGAGTGCAATAGTGCAATCTCAGCTCACTGCAGCCTCTCTCTCCCAGGTTTACACAGTTCGTTGCCTCAGCCTCCTGAGTAGCTGGCATGACAGCCAATTTGTTGTTTTTTTGGTAGAGATGGGATTTCACCATCTTGGCCAGGGTGGTCTTGAACTTCTAACCTCATGATCCATCCGCCTCAGCCTCCGAGAGTGCTGGGATTACAGGCGTGAGCCACTGAGCCTGGCTTTAAAATAATTCTTAAATATTTATTTATTTATTTTTGGAGATTGGGTCTTGCTCTGCCACCCAGGCTGGAGCGCACTACTGCAATCGTGGTTCACTGCAGCCTCAAACTCCTGGTTTAAGCCATTCTCCCACCTCAGCCTCCCAAGTAGCTGGGACTACAGGCATGTGTCACCATGCTCAGCTAATTTTTAAAACTTTTTGTAAAGAGGAGGGCATCTCTATGCTTCCAAAGCTGGTCTCCACCTCCTGGGCTCAAGCAATGCTCCCATCTCAGCTTCCCAAAGTGCTGGGATTACAGACATGAACTACCATGCCCAGCCCAGAGCCCTTTTAACTTCCAGATCCTCCAACACTGAGATTGTTGAGTAAGAAACCCTCCCCCTCTTCTCTGGATATGGTTTTTGGGAGGCCTCTGTAGATCCCACTCTGAGCTCTGATGTTCAGGTACGGGGGTCTCCAGACATGTGACACATTCCCTCCATCTTGGAGACCAAGGCATGTGATATTTAAACTAAGACTCCCCCACATTCACACCCTTTAAATTGTTTAGGCCTCAAGAAGTCTGTTTTTTGTCTGGCGGATCACGAGGTCAGGAGATAGAGACCATCTTGGTTAACACAGTGAAACCCTGTCTCTAACTTGAAAAGTACAAAGAATTAGCCAGGCATGGTGGTGGGCACCTGTAATCCCAGCTACTCAGGAGGCTGGGGCAGAAGAATTGCTTGAACCTGGGAAGTGGAGGTTGCATGAGCCGAGATCACACCACTGCACTCCAGCCTGGGTGACAGAGTGAGACTCCCCCTCGAAAAAAAATAAATAAGAGATTTGAATTTGAACTAGCCCTCTGAGTCTGGGCTTGGCAAACAGTGAGCCTGCAGGTCAAATCCTGCCTGCTATTTCCCTTTTACAAATAAGCTCAAGGGAACCTAGGCCAAATGTAGTGGCTCATGCCTGTAACCCCAACACAGACCATGGCAGGAGGATTGCTTGGGACCAAGAATTTGAGACCAGCTTGGGCAACTTAGCAAGAACCTATCTCTACTAAAAATGAAAAAAAAAAAAATAGCTGGATGTGGCGGCACATGCCTATGGTCCCAGCTACTTGGCAGGCTGAGGCTAGATGATCTTTTTTTTTTTTTTAAATGTTCTCTTGCTCTGTTGCCTGAGCTGGAGTGCAGTGGCACGGTCTCAGCTCATTGCAACCTCTGCCTCCCAGGTTGAAGCAATTCTCCAGCCTTGGGAGAATCCTTCTCCTGAGTAGCTGGGATTACAGGCACGCGCCACCACACCTGGCTTATTTCTTATATTTTCAGTAGAGACAGGGTTTTGTCATGTTGGCCAGGCTGAGGTCAAACTCCTGACCACATGATCTGCCTCCCATCAGCCTCCCAAAGAGCGGGATTACCAGTGTGAGCCACCGTGCCCGTCCCTTCAAGACAACCTTTGAGCTCAGGAGTCTGAGACTGCAGCGAGCCACAATCGTGCCTTTGCTCTCCAGCCTGGGCAACAGATACCCTGTCTCTAAAACAACTAGAGTCAGCATACTCACTCATTTCTGTATTGTCTGTCCTCTGTGGCTGCTTTCACGCTATCTTGACAGAGTTGAGTAGTTACACAAACTGTGAGGCCTGCAAAACCTCTACACAAAGATTTGCCCAACACCACTGCTGCAGGTGATTCTGAGTCATGCTAAAGTTTGCGAATGACTGGAATAGACAGCTACTCCCTCCTTTTTTATTTTAGACGGAGTCTCACTCTGTCGCCAGGCTGGAGTACAGTGGCGCGATCTCGGCTCACTGCAAACCCCACTTCCTGGATTCTTCTGCCTCAGCCTCTTGAGTAGCTGGGACTACAGACGCATGCCACCACGCCTGGCTAATCTTTATATTTTTAGTAGAGCCAGGCTGGTCTCAAACTCCTGACATCGTAACTCCCCACCTCAGCCTCCCAAAGTGCTGGGATTATAGGCACCATGCCCGGCAGCTACTTCCTCCTTAGAGGTCCAGTGGGATTCCATTCTATGTACATGCCAAAGCAGAACTCAGCTGTACCCATTCCTGGTCATTGTAACCGCCCAACGGTTTTTTTGTTTTTTGTTTTTTTTGTTTTTTTTTTTTTTTGCCTGCTGCCCAGATGCAGCCAATTTATTAAGATAGGGAAATTGCAATAGAGAAAGAGCTTCATTCATGCAGAGCCATTGGCTGAAGAGGAGACCTGGGTTTTATTATTATTCAAATCAGAGCTGGGCGTGGTGGCTCATACCTGTAATCCCAGCACTTTGGGAGGCTAAGGCAGGCAGATCACCTGAGGTTAGGAGTTTGAGACCAGCCTGGCCAACATGGTGAAACCCCATCTCTACTAAAAATACAAAAATTAAGGCCAGGCGCGGTGGCTCAAGCCTGTAATCCCAGCACTTTGGGAGGCCGAGGCGGGTGGATCACGAAGTCAAGAGATCGAGACCATCCTGGTCAACATGGTGAAACCCCGTCTCTACTAAAAATACAAAAAATTAGCTGGGCATGGTGGTACGTGCCTGTAATCCCAGCTACTCGGGAGGCTGAGGCAGGAGAATTGCCTGAACCCAGGAGGCGGAGGTTGCCGTGAGCCGAGATCGCGCCATTGCACTCCAGCCTGGGTAACAAGAGCGAAACTCCGTCTCAAAAAAAAAAAAAAAAATACAAAAATTAGCCGGGCACCTGTAATCCCAGCTATCTGGGAGGCTGAGGCAGGAGAATCACTTGAACCCGGGAGGTGGAGGTTGCAGCGAGCCGAGACCATGTCACTGCACTCCAGCCTGGGTGACAGAGCAAGACTCTGTCTAAAAAAAAAAAAAACCGGTACCTATTCTCAGTTCTTTGTCAGTCTGAGTGGTGAAACAAGGTTTCTCACTTCTGCCATTTGTATTTCTCTGGTGACTCTTGATGACATCTTTCCAGGTATTTAGAACTTATTTGTACTTAGTTTGCAAATTCTGTCCTTTGTTTATTTTCCTAATGGCTGTCAAGAACTGAGACGTTAGTTCGCCATAGTTTCACGGCTCCTCATAGAAGACCCGAGACTCCCGAGTCAGAGACGAAGGGCAGTTTATTACTCCCAGCAATAGAGTAGCAAGAGTATTAGTATTTGGGCCAGTTTTCTCTTTCTCTCTTTTTTGTTTTTTTGGTTTCTTTTTTGAGAAGGGTCTTACTCTGTTGCTCAGGCTGCAGTGCAGTGGCATGATTATAGCTCATTGTAACCTTGAATTCCTGGGCCTCCCAAGTAGCTTGGACTACAGATGTGTGCCATCAGACCTGGCTAACTTCCTTATCCTTTGTAGAGACAGGGTCTCACTATGTTGTCCAGGCTGGTCTCAAACTCCTGGCCTCAAGCAGTCCTCCCACCTCGGCCTCTCAAGGTGCTAGGATTACAGGCATGAGCCACCACACCTGGCCCCTTTTTCTAAGCCCGTTTCTACAGGGTGAAATGAAGAAGGCCAGATGATACCTACACATGCACTGCAGTGCATGATATGAATAGAACAACCCTGAGCATAGGGAGCTTAAATCTTTTATAATGCATCATAGGTCTGCCTTCCCTTTGCTCCAGAAGGAGATGCTCACACGCTCTCTCTCTCTCTCTCTCTCTCTTTCTCTTTTTTCTGAGATGAAGTGTTGCCCCATCACCCAGGCTGGAGTGCAATGGCATGATCTTGGCTCACTGCAACCTCCGCCTCCCAGGTTCAAGCAATTCTCCTGCCTCAGCTTCCTGACTAGGTGGGATTACAGGCACGCACAACGATGCTCAGCTAATTTTTTGTATTTTTAGTAGAGATGGGGTTTTACCATGCTGGCCAGCCTGGTCTTGAACTCCTGACCTCATGATCTGCCCACTTTGGCCTCCCAAAGTGCTGGGATTACAGGCGTGAGCCACTGCGCCTGGCCAGGAGACACTATCTCTCTTCTAAGACCGTTCACTAAACAAAATCCTTCAAAAGACAAGTCTGGACAAAGGCAGGCAGTGTTCTGCAGTCATGTGAGAGACCCATGAAAAACTATCTCCCAAGATCAGGTTGTTTATATTATTGTTATTTATTTATAGAAGCTCTTTGCATATTAGTAATATTAACTCTTGATATACAATTTATAATTATTTCCCCCAGAGTTTTTGTCCTTGTCTTTATTTACAGCTTTGTGTGTATATGTAGAGGGGAAGTACAAAGGTTTAAAATTAATTTAATTAATTAATTTTTTTTAGATACAGGGTCTTGCTTTGTCACCTAGGCTGGAGTGCAGTGGCAAAATCATAGCTCACTGTAGCCTTGGGCTCCTGGGCTCAACCAATCCTCCCGCTTCAGCGTCCCAAGAAGCTGGGACTACAGGTGTGCACCACCATGCACAGCTAATTGTTAAAACTTTTTTTCCTTTCTTTTTTTTTTTCTTTGTAACAGAGTTTCACTCTTGTTACCCAGGCTGGAGGGCAGTGGTGTGATCTTCGCTCACTGCAACCTCCACCTCTGGGGTTCAAGCAATTCTCCTGCCTCAGCCTCCTGAGTAGCTGGGACTATAGGCATTTACCACCACACCGACTAATTTTTGTATTTTTAGTAGAGATGGGGTTTCACCATGTTGGCAAGGCTGGTCTCAAACTCCTGACCTCAGGTGATCCTCCTGGCTTGGCCTCCAAAAGTGCTGAGACTACAGGTGTGAGCTATCATGCCCAGCCTAATTGTTAAAACTTTTAATAGAGATGAGGGTCTTGATATGTGGGGTGCTGGGACTACAGGTGTTATTTATTTATTTAGATACAATTGTTTATTTATTTAGATACAGGGTCTCACTCTGTTGCCAGAACGGAGTGCAGTGGCACGATCTCGGCTCACTCCAACCTCTGCTTCCCAGGCTCAAGACGTTCTCGCATCTCATCCTCCTGAGTAGCTGGGATTAGCATGGTGGCACATGCCCGGCTAATTTTTTTATTTTTAGTAGAGATGGGTTTTCACCATGTTGCCCAGGCTGGTCTTGAACTCCTGAGCTCAAGTGATCCGCCTACTTTGGCCTCCCACAGTGCTGGGATTATAGGTGTGAGCCATGGCGCCCAGCCAACAGGTGTCATTTTTGAGTCATATTTATTAATATTTTCCCCCATGATTTGTGATCCTGCCTTCATATTTAGAAAAGCTGTCCCCTTTCCAGAATTAGAGCATTTTACTTGCTTCTACGCTTTTATTTATTATTATTACTTTTTTGAGACGGGGTTTTGCTCAGGCACGAGTGCAGTGGCATGATCTCAGCTCACTGCAACCTCCACTTCCCAGGTTCAAATGATCCTTCCACCTCAGCCTCCCAAGTAGGGCTGTGATTAAATGCTCGTGCCACCACACCCAGCTAATTTTTGTATTTTTTGTAGAGATGGGGTTTTGCCATGTTGTCCAGGCTGGTCTCGAACTCTCAGCTCAAGCAATCTGTTGCCTCGGTCTCCCAAAGTGCTCTTATAATTTTACTTTTCCCATTAAGTCTTTGATATCTCAGATGTATTTTAGTGTAAAGAGTGAAATTAAGATTTGATGCTTACATTTTTTTCCCCCAAGGGTGGGGAAAGTAGTCTCCAACCTCATAAACTGAAGCAAGCAGGGGCCACCATTGTGGGGTTTGCAAAGGGTAGGTTTTATGTTGGGGTCTTAGGAAAGCTTTGAGAATGTCAATTCCAGCTGGGTGAGGTGGCTGACACCTGTAATCCCAGCACTTTAGGAGGCTGAAGCAGGCGGATCATCTAAGGTCAGGAGTTCAAGACCAACCTGACCAACATGGAGAAACCCCGTCTCTGATAAAAATACAAAATTAGCCAGGTGTGGTGGTGCATGCCTGTAATCACAGCTACTTGGGAGGCTGAGGCAGGAGAACTGCTTTAACCCAGGATAACAAGAGCAAAACTCCATTTCAAAAAAAAAAAAGAGAGAGAGAATGTCAATTCCCTGGCAATGGCTTATTTGCAGGACTTGGATACTGTTGAGAAGTTCTGTTTGGGATGGTTTGCTCCTTAAAGGCTTTGGGGATCTTTGGTAGGTAGGAAAGTTTCATGGCATCTTTGCTAGGGTTTCCTGGAGGTGGTTATTGCAGGGTTTCCGGTACTGACTCCCATTGTGGTGTCTCGGAGATGCTGAACTTGTCATCATGTCCTGTTTGGGTAGGTCTATTATAAAGGGTCTCCAGGAAGGGCAGCCTCCTAAATCTCAACATCTTCTTACCCTACAGCATCCCTCTTCGTCGAGTCCACCCTGGACGCAGGACCCTGAACCTACTGAGGGGATGGGGAAAACCAGCAAAACTCCCCAGGTTGGGGGCCCCATCCCCTGGGGACAAGCCAGGCTTCGTGCCTCTCTCCAAACTCCTAGACGTGAGTCACAGCCCCACACAGCCCCCACCCCAGTGCCCTCAAGTCAAACTCTTCATTGACTCTGTCTCCTCTTTTTTTCATCAGGCCCAGTATTTTGGGGAAATTGGGCTTGGAACGCCTCCACAAAACTTCACTGTCACCTTTGACACGGGCTCCTCCAACCTCTGGGTCCCATCCAAGAGATGCCACTTATCCAGTGTGCCCTGCTGTGAGCTTCTATGCAAGAGAATAAGGCTGAATGGGGGTGAAGGGAGGAGGCAGGGCTGGACCTCAGCTTTCCACAGGTTTTGGAGAAATTGTTCTTTTCTGACACCCTCAAAGGTCAGGTCAAAGGGGAAGAAGGCATTGGGAAGGCTCCCCTCTCCCAGCGACACCTCTCTGACTTCTGCCTAGGGGTCCACCACCGCTTCAATCCCAATGCCTCCAGCTCCTTCCAGCCCAATGGGACCAAGTTTGCCATTCAATATGGAACTGGGCGGGTAGATGGAATCCTGAGTGAGGACAAGCTGACTGTGAGTGATCTTTGAATCCAGGAAGCCTTGAGCCTGGGAGAACCCCATTGTCTAAGATCATCTGGTTTAGGGAGGGACTTGAGGTGGAGGGGCTTCCAGAGCAGATGGATGGTGCTTCTCAAGGAGGGGGAGGAGTTCCTGGGTGAAGGGGTAGGAATTCTCTCAAGTCCAGAGGCAAAGCTTGCCAAGCAGGAGGGTTTGGGTCCAGGAGTTCCCAGACCTGGAATTCATGCCTTGGTTTGAAACACCTCAGGACATGTGAGTCATTGTCCTCCCAAAAGTAACTGACCCTAAATTCAACCTACCCCTAGATTGGTGGAATCAACGGTGCAACAGTGATTTTTGGGGAAGCTCTGTGGGAATCCAGCCTGGTCTTCACTGTGTCCCGCCCCGATGGGATACTGGGCCTCGGTTTTCCCATTCTGGCTGTGGAAGGAGTTCGGCCCCCATTGGATGTACTGGTGGAGCAGGGGCTACTGGATAAGCCTGTCTTCTCCTTTTACCTCAACAGGTACTGGGGAGGGTGCACCTATCTTCGAGTCCTATCCCCAAGAAGGAAGTGAGGTTTCCTTCAGGAAGTGTCTTATTCCATAAAGAAAGCCACAATTTGGGAGCGGTGGCTCATGCTTGTAATCCCAGCACTTTAGGAGGCCAAGGCAGATAGATCACCTGAGGTCAGGAGTTCCAGACCAGCCTGGCCAACACGGTGAAACCCCGTCTCTACTAAAGATACGAAAATTAGTCAGGTGTGGTGGCATGCACCTGTAATCCCAGCTACTCTGGAGGCTAAGGCAGGAGAATCACTTGAATCTGGGAGGTGGAGGCTGCAGTGAGCCAAGATTGCACCACTGCTCTCCAGCCTGAGTGACAGAGAGTCTGTCTCAAAAAAAAAAAAAAAAAATTGCAACCTTCATTCAGGAAGTAGTCACCTAACAGAAGAAACACCTCAACCCTCTTCATAAGTCCCAGAGCTTAAGTGACAATTTAAGATGTACTAAAGAAACTCACCATCAGTTCAGTATACTGTTTCAAAATCAAACTAGAAATTTTTTTCTTTTTGAAAGGTGTCTCACTCTTTCAACCAGGCTGGAGTGCAATGGTGTGGTCTCGGCTCACTGCAACCTCTGCCTCCCGAGTACAATTGATTCTCCCTCCTCAGCCTCTTGAGTAGCTGGGACTACAGGTGCTCACTACCACGTCTGGCTAATTTTTGTGTTTTTAGTAGAAATGAGGTTTCATTCTGTTGACCAGGCTGGTCTTGAACTCCTGACCCCATGATCCACCTGCCTCAGCCTCCCAAAATGCTGAGATTACAGGCGTGAGACACTGCGCCTGACCAAACTAGGAAATTCTATGTGCCACCAACCAAATACTCAGCAACCTTCTCTTCACTATAAAGAGAGCTCATATCCCATTTGAGAACACTAACCAGAAGTCAGGAATTGCCTGATTTAATTCAGGAAGTCCCACCCACCTGGGAGGAAATTCAATCTTATGCTCAGAAGTCCCACCCACCATCCAAGAAGTCTTCACTTTCCTTCCCAGAGGGCCAACACACACAGTCTTATGCCCACTGGGTTACCCTTACATCCAACCCACTCAAGAAGTCCCATCTAGCTCTTGGTAGATCTCACAAACATATCTTCCAGGAAGTTCCCATCCCCATTCCCATCATTCTCAGCCAGCACAGGAAGTGTAACACATCTCTAGATAGTGTTAAATGCACACTCTGAATGAAGAGACCACCTAAACAGGCTTTGTGTGAGCAACATGGCTGTTTACCCACCCAGGTGTGGGCAGGTTGAGTCCGAAAAGAGAGTCAGTGGAGGGTGGTGGGATAGGAGTTGGTTTTATAGGTTTGGGGTAGGCAGTGGAAAGTTACAGAAGTTACAGTTCAGGGCAGTTTTTGCAAGCTGGGAGGGGGTCGTAGGGTCTGGAGTCATGAGATTGACCAAAGTTGGTTACAAAGTCCAATTGCCTTATCAGTTGAGGTGGAAATAAGGAACAATAGAAGAATGTCTCAAAGTCAATTAGGCCTCACAGGGGTTATTCACTCTTCCCCTTTTTGTGGTGTTCCTTTTACTTCAGACTTTCTAGTTCCAGGAACTCATCTGGAGTGTACGTGCAGGTCACAGAGGTTACCATGCCATCCATGGCACAGTCAGTCAGCCTAAAATACCTTACAGATACCACAACAGGCAATTCAGAAAGTCTCTCCGCCTTCCCAGGAAGCCACCCCACTCCTGCACGAGTCACATCTTCAAGAGCCAATTCTGAGACTTCTTCCCTGGTCTGCTTGGTTACTACGATATTCAGCTCAGGAAATTCCCCCAAAAGCTCTACCTTCCACAGCCAAATGAAGTCTCTTCTCCACTTCAGGCAATACCCATCATCCTAAAGTCCTAACTTCAATCAAGACAAGCACCATCTCCCTTCATTTCTTGTTTCCAGTCTCAACATCTAGGCCCTGCTTGTATTCCCCTCCCCCACCCAGAACCCCTAAACTGACCCAATTGGCAGGAAGTCCCACCTCTGGCCACTGCTAGGGCTGGCAGGGGGAGGGCCAGTGACACTGACCTCTATGCTCTGCCCCTGCAGGGACCCTGAAGTGGCTGATGGAGGAGAGCTGGTCCTGGGGGGCTCCGACCAGGCACACTACATCCCACCCCTCACCTTTGTGCCAGTCACAGTCCCTGCCTACTGGCAGATCCACATGGAGCGGTGAGGGACTTAGTCTCCTGGGTCTGGAGCTGGAGGCTGGGGGCCTGGACTCCTAGGAGCCTGCCTCTACTGACTGCCTCCTCCCCTCTCAGTGTGAAGGTGGGCTCAGAGCTGACTCTCTGTGCCCAGGGCTGTTCTGCCATCCTGGATACGGGCACACCTGTCATCGTAGGACCCGCTGAGGAGATCCGGGCCCTGCATAAAGACATTGGGGGAATCCCCTTGCTGGCAGGGGAGGTGAGGTTACAGTTTCTGGTGGGTGTGTCCTGGGGAAGATGATGGCAATTTGGTGATGAACACTGGGGCCTGAGAGGGGGAAGCAGGTAGCTAGGGCGTATCCAGGACAGAGGGGACTGGGCTCCTTCTTCCTTTTTTTTTTTTTTTTTTGAGACGGAGTTTTGCTTTTGCTGCCCAGGCTGAAGTGCAATGGCATGATCTTGACTCACTGCAGCCTTTGCTTCCAGGGTTGAAGCGATTCTCCTGGCTCAGCCTCCCAAGTAGCTGGGATTACAGGTGCTCACCACCACGTCCAGCTAATTATTTTTGTATTTTTAGTAGAGACAGGTTTTCACCATATCGGCCAGGCTGGCCTCAAACTCCTGACCTCAGGTGATCCACCCACCTCGGCCTCCCAAAGTGCTGGGATTACAGTCATGAGCCACCGCGCCCTGCCAAGGGACTGGGCTTCTTAAGTGACATGCTGGAGAGTGGTGGGAAGAAGCAAAGATACTTCCCAAGTGTCTATGCTGAGTGGCTCAGTGGATGGTGAAGCAGAGGTGGGAGTGGGGGTAGGTGGAAGATGATAATGCAGTTTTGTTTGGGACTAGATGAGAAGCCTAGGCAACAGAGTTGTCCACACACGTTGCTGAACACCCAGGTGCTCCATATGTACATTACAGACAGGATTTGAGCAGAGCAGGAATCTCTCATCTTAACTTGTTCCTCTTCTTCCCCAGTACATCATCTGGTGCTCAGAAATCCCAAAGCTCCCCGCAGTCTCCCTCTTCCTTGGGGGGGTCTGGTTTAATCTCACGGCCCAGGATTACGTCATTCAGGTAGGTGTCCGTCACCGCGACGCCACAGTGATGTAATATGACTGGGGTTGGGATGGTGGAGCTGGGAGTTAGTCATCACTAGGACAGGAAGGGGCCACAGAATCATCTCTTGTCCCCGGGGTTGGGGGCGGAGGGAACACAGACTCCCAGGGAAATGGTGCTCCCTGAGGCCGCGACACCCAGTTGCCGCCTTGCCGCCATGCAGTTTGTTCAGGGTGACTTCCGCTTCTGCTGGTCCGGCTTCCGGGGTTTGGATATCCCTTCGCCTCTAGGACCCATGTGGATCCTCGGCGACGTCTTCTTGGGGGCGTATGTGGCCGTCTTCGACCGCGGGGACATGAAGAGCGGCGCCCGAGTGGGCCTGGCCCGCGCGCGCACTCGCGGAGCTGACCTGAGAGGGGGCGAGACAGCTCAGGCGCAGTTCCACGGGTGACGCCCAGGCATTACGCATGCGCAGCGGGTAGCAACGCTAACGCTACTCAGTAAAATCCAATATTTCCATTGAACAAGCCTGCCGAGGTTGCTTCTTTTCCGAGCGTACTTTTTGAGGAGAAACTTTGACCCACGGAGTTGAGGAAGAGAGAGAAGCCAAGGGTATCACCCCTTTTCTCCAGGGCGCACCCTGGTGAGGGGTCTTGTACTACGAGTCCCATAAAGCCCCCTCGCCTACGCTGCCTTTCGTCCAAGGCTCCCGGCGCTGCGGAGCATCACGGTCGTTGTAGTCCACGCCGTGGTCACGCCCTGACGGGGGCGGGCGCAGCCACAACATGCGTGGGAGGCGACAGGTCGCGACGGCAGCGACAGGTGGCAGTAGGGGGTGGCTGTAATCGGTACGGGTTTACCAGTTCCTGTTCTAAGGGGCGGGGATAGCATTCCCTCGGACCTCATCTCCTGTTTCTCCTCTCTCCCTTGGGATTTAAGGACCCCAGGGTCCGCCATAAAGGCGGAGCTTGAAGCCCCTGGGCTGGGGGAGCGGTGCTGCCCCTCCTCCGGCGGTGATGTCACTCCCCCCTTCGCAGCCTCTTGCTGCCCAGAGCTGCCGGGGCTGGGTCCCCCCTCCCCCTATCTCGAGTCCCGGATTCCCCCATCCCCGCCTCGCCTCGACTTGGGGTGAGTACGGGGGAGGGGGCGAAGGCTCTGGGTCCGGGGGCGGTAAGACAGCCCGAATCCTAGTTTTGGAGGCGGAGGACTTCGGTTCCGGGGACCCAAAGATTATAGCGGAGAGATTCCCCTCGACTCTGAGCTTTTGGGGGGCCAAGGTACTTGCAGCGTCTTGGGGGAGGAAGGATCGTAGGGAGGGAGTCCTCACATTTTCAGACTTGGTGTCCTGAGACCAAGGCTCCGAATGGAACCGGCGGAGGAATAAGGAAGGAGTCCTAGAAGTCAGGCAGGGGAAGACTCTTCCCCACTTCCAGGGCCTGGGGGAGAGAGGGTTGTCAGGGGACGCCGAGGATGACGGGAGATGGGAGTTGGAGCTTTCAAGAATTTTGTGCTTCAAGGGCCTGGGAACGGATGGATTGGGGAGGAGCAGGAGTGGGAAAAGGAACTGAAAACACGGACAGACATTGGCCTCTCCCCTCCTGGTGTCCCTAGTCAAGAGTCCAGGCTACTTCCCCCTTCTCTGCGAACATAGCTGAGTGTCAGTATTTGGAGCCCCCATGATGCTTCCAGAAGCCCCCTCCTCTCTAATGGGTGGGTGGAGACTCCAGGCTCACACATCCTCCCACAGACCTGGTGGGGTCTATGGAGGGCCATGAGGGAATGTCGGTATCCAAGTTTCCCAGGGCCTGATGGAGTGTGGACCAGCCTGCTATCCCAGTCCGCTGCCTCTTCCCCTTCCAGGGCCTCTAATCCTGAGTCGCATCGCACATTGCTCCTTATTCCAGTCCCTTTCCCCCACAGCCCCTGCCTTCTCCCATACCTTCTGACCTCTGCAAAAAAACGCTGATTTGGTCACTTGATCCTGTGCCTGGCTTCTGTCTAAAGCAGAAAGGAAAAGCAGGGTTGAGGGGAGAACGTGGAGAAGGAAGGCTGACCGAGGTCCTTACCTAGCCTCTAGTACATACCCAGCCCCTGCTCTCGCCCCCACCATCCCACCCCCAATTGCCCAGGAGCCTCACCCAGCCCCAGCTCAGTCCATCACCTCAGGATTTGATGCTTCTGCCTGGGGGTGCACCAGAATTCGGGGCGGGAACGGGTGGGAAGTACCTATGTCTTTTCTCTGCCCTCTTGGGTCCCATCGGAAGCTGGAGGACATGGTGGATTGGTGCAGTGGAGAGCCCTGGGTCTGGGGAGTGAGGGCAACGACCTTCCTGGGCTGCAGGACAGGCCCCACTTCTGCAACTCTCTCTGCAGTGACGCAGTCCCAGCCAGGACAAGGGTTAGAGGGGGTGATGGGGGGCTGAAAGGGATGGAGACCCAAAGAGAAGGGGACAGGGTCCCCAAGAAGTAGAGACAGAAACCTAGAACAAGAGAGCAAGAGACCCAGAAGAAGGTGAAACATAGGAATAGAGACCCAGGGAGGAGACAGAACGTGAAGGGGCAGAGACTTGGAGAGAGAGAAGGACAGAGAGCCAGCAAGAGAGAGCAGAGACAGAGGGGGAAAAGGGACATAAGAGGGGGAAATACATCAGAGACCGGGAGAGGGAAGGGAAGGGGAAAGAGGCTGTCAGAGAACAAGGAAACAGACTTAGGTGAAAGGCCAGAGACCCAGAGAGGAGGCAGGACAGAGCGGGGTGGGGTGGGGGGAATAGAGGACAGGGACACAAAAAGAGGGACAAAGACCTAGGAAGTGGGGTACAGAGCCCCAGACAGAGAGACACACCCCTGAGAAAATGGCACAAAGACCAAGAGAAAGAGACTGGGGGAGCTGGGGTGGGGGCGGGGACTGAGACACCGGGGAGGACAGTCCTAGAGAGAAGAGGGGCAAAGACTCAGAAGGAGGGGGACGGAATCAGAGACCCAGAAGGAGGGCCGACTTACAAACAAGGGGCTGGGGACTCAGAGGGGTGGGGACAGAGACGACGGCACAAACACTCAGAGAAGGGAGAAAAAGACACACCAAGAGACCCAGAAACGGGAGCGGGGGCGGGGCGGGGTGGGGAGGGGAGACGATACGAACCGGCCGCCGCACCTGCAGCGGGAGGCGGAGGGCCAGGAACTGCGCTGCCCGAGGGCGCCTGCAGCCCTCTGACCCGCCCTCTTCATCCCGCAGGCACCGCCTCCTCCCTCCGCAGCCCCAGCCGCAGCCGCTGGCCCCGCCCCAGCCCCCTGCGCCTGCGCCCTGCTTCCCGGAGCTTAGGACCGCCCAGGGGGCGGGCCCTGCCCGCTCCGAGGCGGTCCCTTTTCCTGGCCCCCCCGCCCCTAATTCGCCACCCCCTCCCCCGGACCCGGCCTCTCAGACTCCTAGCCCACCCCATTTGTTACTGGTCCTGCCTATTGCCTCAGTCTTGACGGTTCTTCCTAGCGCTTTTGCCTATCCCCTCTCCTGTCCTCTCTGCCTACTTGCATGACCCCTCCTCACCAGTCCTCATCTACCCCCGGTCCTCCAAGCTACAGTACTCCGCGGTGTAGCCTACGTTGGAAGTTCTCGCCCTGCCCTTTGAGGATCCCGTGACCTTTAGGCAGTGCCCTCTCCCAGGTCCTCTGATCCCCAAGACTCCCCGTTCCAGGTCCCTCCCTTCCGTCCAGCCCAGTAGCTTTGTATTCCTTGCAGTCCTTCTGTTCCTCTGGGACCCACCTATTCTGTTCCTCTACCCTCCCTTAGCCCTGCCCTGCCCTCGCCTGCCCTGGTTGCTTTAAGCCCCTCACAGCCCCGCTCCTCCCTTAGTCTCTCCTTCCTACCGCCCATTCAAGTCTTTTTGTTTTTCTTTTTTGAGACAGAGTCTCTCTCTGTCGTCCAGACTGGAGTGTAGTGGTGCAATCTCGACTCACTGCAACCTCTGCCTCCTGGGTTCAAGCGATTTCTCCTACCTCAGCCTCCCGAGTAACTGGGACTACAGGCACCCACCAGCACGCCCGGCTGTTTTGTATTTTTAGTAGAGGCGGGATTTCACCATTTTGGCCAGGCTGGTCTCGAACTCCCGACCTCAAATGATCTACCCACCTCGGCCTCCCAAAGTGCCGGGATTACAGGTGTGAGCCACCGCGTCCGGCCTCAAGACGTTTTCCGTTTGTCGACCCCCACTCACCTTCCTCAGTCCCACCCATCCATCAGGACACTCATTCTCCGGACCCAGCCCCGACTAACCAGACCCCCCTTGCACCCTCAGCCCCGCCCCTCTTTACTCGCCCCCTCCTTTAGGCCTATCCAGACGCTCTCGGGTTTTCAGGCCTCTCTCAAGTCTCCACGCCTTCTCACCAAGTCTAAGTCTTTGTTCTCCTCCCCCGTCCCCTTTCAGTCCAGCCTGTTCCCCTTGCGCGGGAAAGTCCTCTGTCTCTAGTTCCCGCCCCAGAGCAGTCACATCTGCACTATTACTACTTTCTGAGGCCCTGCCCCTTCCAAGCAATGCTCCTCCCCATCAGGTCCTGCCTAGCGGTGTTTTAGGTGAGGGCGAGCCATCTCTTTTGTTTCTCTCCGCCCCTTCCTCAGTCCAATCAGGACGGCCGCTCTCATGGTGGCCCCGCCCCTCCATGCCAGTCGGGCTCCTTTAAATAACTTTGACTTGTCCCCACCTCCCTCTGCCCCACCCTCACTTTTTCAGTTCAATCAGGTCTCGCTCTCTCGTATCTAGCCCCGCCTTCTCCCTGCTCCCAGTGCCCCAGAACACAATTAGTAGTAACCGGTCCCGCCTCCTTCGACGCCCCGCCCCGCCCCTCCGCCCTTTCTCTCTCGGAAAGAGCCAATCGCTGTGTCTCACTGGCGGCCCCCGCCTCGTCCAGCTGGGTCGCGTTAGAGTCCGCGCCCCGTTCCTCCCGGCCACAGCCCCGCCCCAACTCCCCCAGCCCAATCAGTTGGGGGTTCTCTCCCAGAAGCCACGCCCCCGCCACCTCGGTCCTCCTCCCACCCAATCCCGTCGGTCTCTCTCCCTGCGTCCCCGCCCCCTGCGTCCCCGCCCCTCCTGCCCCGCCCACCGTCCAATGCTGAGCTCAGTCTGCGTCTCATCCTTCCGCGGGCGCCAGGGGGCCAGCAAGCAGCAGCCGGCGCCACCGCCGCAGCCGCCAGAGTCCCCGCCGCCGCCACCGCTGCCGCCGCAGCAGCAGCAGCCTGCGCAGCCCGGCCCCGCCGCGTCCCCGGCGGGCCCCCCGGCACCCCGCGGGCCCGGGGGCCGGCGCGCCGAGCCATGCCCCGGGCTGCCGGCGGCGGCCATGGGGCGGCACGGCGGCGGCGGTGGCGACAGCGGCAAGATCGTGATCAACGTGGGCGGTGTGCGCCATGAGACGTACCGCTCGACGCTGCGCACCCTGCCGGGGACGCGGCTGGCCGGCCTGACGGAGCCGGAGGCGGCTGCGCGCTTCGACTACGACCCGGGCGCCGACGAGTTCTTCTTCGACCGGCACCCGGGAGTCTTCGCCTACGTGCTCAACTACTACCGCACCGGCAAGCTGCACTGCCCGGCCGACGTGTGCGGGCCCCTATTTGAGGAGGAGCTCGGCTTCTGGGGCATCGACGAGACCGACGTGGAGGCCTGCTGCTGGATGACCTACCGGCAGCACCGCGACGCCGAGGAGGCGCTCGACTCCTTCGAGGCGCCCGACCCCGCGGGCGCCGCCAACGCCGCCAACGCCGCGGGCGCCCACGACGGAGGCCTGGACGACGAGGCGGGCGCGGGCGGCGGCGGCCTGGACGGAGCGGGCGGCGAGCTCAAGCGCCTCTGCTTCCAGGACGCGGGCGGCGGCGCCGGGGGGCCGCCAGGGGGCGCGGGCGGCGCGGGCGGCACGTGGTGGCGTCGCTGGCAGCCCCGCGTGTGGGCGCTCTTCGAGGACCCCTACTCGTCGCGGGCTGCCAGGGTGAGCGCGCTCTCGGGGCCCCTATCCACCCTACTCCCGTCTCTCCGGGCGCCCCCAGACTCCCAGGAACGACCCAGCCCCACCCCTCCGGGTCTCTTTAGGCTTCTCAGTCTCCTAGAAGCTTTTTCCCCAATCCTGAGACTCCTGGGCTCCTCCGAACACACCCCCGCCATACAGTCATCCCCCCGATACTCCAAAGACCAATCTCCAACCTTCAGGCCCTTCCAGACCCCTCCAAACCTCACCCTGGTTCTCCAGGCCACCCTAGACCCTTAGACACGTCCTGCAGACCGTGAATCTCCGTGCTTCTCTGAACAACCCCATCCCCACCTTTCCTGGGCCCCTCTGAGTCCCTCCCCAACCCTCACCTCTCCTGGGCCCTCCAAACCTCTTCTCGCTACTCTTGGCCACCGTCCAGCCCTCGGTTTCTTGGACCTTCCCCAAGCCCTCAGAAGACCTCTCTTCTCAGCCCTCAAAGTGTCCTAGGCCCTGTGAACACTGTCCTCCACTTTCCTCGCTTTCTCCAGACTCTCTGGGGCCCCCTCTTCAACTCTCAGTCTCTCCCTGATTGCCCCTCTCCCAGAACACCTTGCTCTCCAAGTTTGAATCTCATTATTTTTCCACCCCTCTTCTGCTCTCAAAGTCTCATCAAGCCCCCACCCCCCACCCCAACCTCATAGCCTTCTGAGCTCTCTGAACCTCTACTTGCTCTTGCCTGGACATTTTCACCTCCCCCTCGCTGCAGCACTGAGTCTGCTGGAACCTCTGGGCCCCCTCTGTCTTCACTCCGTGTTCAACACTCTTCTTGCAACCGCCACGCCAACTCCCATCCCAAGGACTTTCCCCATAAAGCTCCAGACCTCCCCCAAGCCTTTCACACTCCTCCTCAGTGTCTCCAGAAGCATCCCATGCCCCCATCATATGCCTTTCATCTCCAGAACTCTCATATATCCTCCAGAATTGCTCTTCCTTTTCCATAGATCCTTACAGCTTCTCTCCTCCATCATTTAAACTGCACAGCCCACTCTCTACCCCAGGGGCTCCCCCCACTCCAAAGCCCCCACAGCCCCTTTCCTAGCCTAAGTGACTTGCCTCCCTGCTCTAGAACTTTTTCTAATCTCAAACCCTGGGACACCCCTCAAGTCATCAGCCCCAAAACTTTCATCTCAGAATAGCTTCCAATTATTTCTACCTTGCCTTGGTATTCCTTCCACCTTCCCTCTTCTTTTCTGGAACCCCCACTGTGCAAAACCCAGAACCCAGCCTCTCAGCCTGTCCCCCTCCATCAAAGTGAACTAAAGAGCCTTCTCGCTCTCCAAATTCCAGATTTTCCCCAAAGCTCTCTCCATAGCTCCCAGGAAACTTTCCTCAGGCATCCATAACTTCCTAGGCTAAATGACTACCCTCCCCCTGGGTTCTCTCCGGAACCTCTTCCTCCTACTAACTTCCTCCTTGTCCCGGAGACCCCGGAGGGAGAATGTGGTGGAAAAGAAAGGGGCAGTGCAAAATTGGGGCAATTGGAAATGGGGAAAATAAGAACGATCCCAGGACCCCCACCTAGGCTCCTGGGGACCCAAACACCCAGGGGAGCAGGTCTTGGCCCCCTCCCCCCACCGTGCCGCGTCCTGAGCCGGGAAGGACGCGGAACCGCAGTGCCGCATTTGCGCCGGGGGAGGGAGGGGGGGCGCCTGGAACCACCGCATAAAGTTTGGTCCCCAGAAAGCGCTGAGTTGGCGAGATTTAGGGTTGGATGGGGGGAGGTGGGGAAGAGGAGGTGCGGAAGGGACAGGGCCCTAGATACGGCCCCCAGACAATGAGAGGCTCCTTCCCCCATGGCCTGGGGCGCCCTTCTTTCCTGTGACTCCATTGAAGGGTGCTGAGGTGAGAGGCGGGATGAAGGTAGAGTTCTTCGGTGATGATCAAGGTTCGGAACAGCTACGCAGGTCATTCATTTACTCTACAAATGTGTTTTGGGTGTTCACGGTGTGCCGAGCCCTTTCCAGTCTACCAGTGAGGTGGCTTGAGAGAGTTGGGAGCTGAGGCCAAAGCAAACTGGAGGGTCGGATTCTACAGCCCCCTGCCCCCGCCCCTTCCCCGTAATCACTCCTTTCCTTCTTACAGGGACTCCAAGCCCTCCTACCCCTTCTGCTTTTGAGCCACCTTGGGGTAAGGGGTTAAACCAGCCCGACGCCGTCCAGCCTCTGCAGCTGCGCACTGCGGCGGGTGCCCACCTTTCCTTGTGCCCTGGGAGGGAAGGAGTTAATCAGGCTTCTGGCCCGAGGCCTCCCGCCGGAAAGAAACAACACTGCGGCTGCGTGTTGAATACTAGGCTCCGGCCTGGAAGGGGTTAAGACGGCTCCGAGCCGCTGCGGCTGCGCACTGCGGCGGGGGAGCTGTCCGCGGTGCTGGCCGTCCTGCGCCCCGCCCCCCGGCCCGGCCGGCCCGCCCCCATTGCGGTGCTGCAGCAACGCCGCGCGCCCAGCTCGGAGGGGGCGGGGAGGAACTAGGCATGCGCTCTGCGGAGGCCTCTGGCCTCTTAAACCACTGCAGAGAAGTGAAGGTGGGGGTAGGGGGAGTGCAGAGAGGACCCGCGCTGGCCCCCAGCCCACCCCAAAGTCCAGGGTCCTCTCTGTGGCCCTGAA
Source organism: Saguinus oedipus (assembly GCA_031835075.1). Classification (NCBI taxonomy): domain Eukaryota; kingdom Metazoa; phylum Chordata; class Mammalia; order Primates; family Cebidae; genus Saguinus; species Saguinus oedipus. The sequence goes on along the minus strand of CM063187.1, from coordinate 51,406,351 downwards.
ACTCCCCAACCCCTACTCCCTAGCTCTGCACCTCAGTAAAGTCAAGTCCAGAGCCCATGCCCCAACCCCTGTGGAGGAAGGTGGGTGCACAGACCCACCACAAAGTCCAAGGTCCACTCTGTGGTCCGACAGTGGCCTCTCTGTGCTCTGCACCCCTGATTAGATGCAGAGCTCCCCATGCCTTCCCCTCCTGTACTACTCATAGGAATGAATCCCTCTCTTTACTATAACACCTGTCTTCCTTCCCTCTCCAATGCACTCCTCTCCCCTCCCACCCCTCTGCGTATCTGATAAAGCCCATGACATCTCTAGGGGCCTGGCTCATTGCTTTCCTTCCCCAAGACCCTGACCCCGCTCCATCCTCTTCTAGGCCTTCATCAAAACCCACATCACTGTGTGGCAGGACTCTGGTCATCCCCCATCTTGAAATGGCTCAGGACCCTTCACCCTTCATCCTCTGCACCTTTGGCAAATGCCCAAACTTCTCTTTGGTCCTGCCTCTGCCCTCTCCCACAAGGTCCAGACCAGTGACTCTCCCTTCCTCTGCAGGGCCCTAAATCCTTCCTGACTATCCTCTTCCCTTCTTGCAGGCTTAACCCTTCAACCCCTTCTCCCCTTAGGGGCCCTGACCCGGCTCCCCTCTGTGGCACCACCCTGTCCTCTCTGTTGTTGTCCCTAACAACAGCTCAGATCTTCTAACTGTGTTCCAGGCACTGCTCCAAGCACTGTGTTTGGAGCCAAGTCCTTCTTACGCTCATCTAATTTAATCCTCACAACAGTCCCACTAAAAACTTCTGGTTCACAAAGCTCAATCTCTTTGCCCAATTTTGACAAGTTAAAAGCCAGATTCAAACCCAGGCTCTCTGACTCTTAACCACCTCATGATTCTGCCTCCCTGCCCACCTTCTCCCTTTCCCCTCCACTCAACTCCAAGCTGAGCCCCAAAGCCTCTGGGACACACAGGGTGTGTGATCTTAGAGCCCGTGGCTCCCATCCTATAGAACCTGTGGACCCTGCTGGGGAGCCCTGAAATAGGACACAGGAAACAGGAGGTTGGGGGGAGGTGGTCTAGGAAACAGCAAGGGGCCAGAAATGTTTCCAAGGAAAGAAGCTGCCCATCTGCTGTGTCTGCTGGGGCCAGCTCTTTTCCAACTGCCTCTGTTCCTTTCTCTTCCCTTTTGCTAGTTTTAGAGGGGAGATTCTAGATCTAAAATCTCCAGATCTAGATGGGATTCTGGAATTCATGGAGCATAGGTGGGACACCTTGATTTTACCCAGAGTTTGGGCGCAGGAGGCTGGGGAAGGGGGCATGGGAAGGGTCTTCTGGAGGTTATGGTCAACCCGATGCCTAGATCACCTCTCCCCCTCTCTCCCTCCCTGCCCTGCAGTATGTGGCCTTTGCCTCCCTCTTCTTCATCCTCATCTCCATCACCACCTTCTGCCTGGAAACCCATGAGGGCTTCATCCATATCAGCAACAAGACAGTGACCCAGGCCTCCCCGATCCCCGGGGCACCACCGGAGAACATCACCAACGTGGAAGTGGAGACGGAGCCATTCCTGACCTACGTGGAGGGAGTGTGCGTGGTCTGGTTCACCTTCGAGTTTCTCATGCGCATCACCTTCTGCCCGGACAAGGTGGAGTTTCTTAAAAGCAGCCTCAACATCATCGACTGTGTGGCCATCCTGCCCTTCTATCTCGAGGTGGGCCTCTCAGGCCTCAGCTCCAAGGCCGCCAAAGACGTGCTGGGCTTCCTGCGGGTGGTCCGCTTCGTCCGCATCCTGCGCATCTTCAAGCTGACCCGGCACTTCGTGGGGCTGCGCGTGTTGGGACACACACTCCGTGCCAGCACCAACGAGTTTCTGCTGCTCATCATCTTCCTGGCCTTGGGGGTGCTCATCTTCGCCACCATGATTTACTACGCGGAGCGCATTGGCGCTGACCCCGATGACATCCTGGGCTCCAACCACACCTACTTCAAGAACATCCCCATTGGCTTCTGGTGGGCCGTGGTCACCATGACGACCCTGGGCTATGGAGACATGTACCCCAAGACGTGGTCGGGGATGCTGGTCGGGGCGCTGTGTGCCCTGGCGGGGGTCCTGACCATCGCCATGCCTGTGCCCGTCATTGTCAACAACTTTGGCATGTACTATTCGCTGGCCATGGCCAAGCAGAAGCTGCCCAAGAAGAAGAACAAACATATCCCCCGCCCCCCGCAGCCAGGCTCACCCAACTACTGCAAGCCTGACCCACCCCCGCCACCCCCGCCCCACCCGAACCACGGCAGCGGGGGCATCAGCCCGCCGCCACCCATCACCCCGCCCTCCATGGGGGTGACTGTGGCCGGGGCCTACCCAGCGGGGCCCCACACACACCCCGGGCTGCTCAGGGGGGGAGCGGGTGGGCTGGGGATCACGGGGCTGCCTCCTCTGCCAGCCCCTGGCGAGCCTTGCCCGTTGGCTCAGGAGGAGGTGATTGAGATCAACCGGGCAGGTGAGCCTGGGCGTCAGGGGTGGGGGGTACCGGTGGAGACCCGGGGAGGAGTGGAGAGGTAGCTGCCCAGGTTAAGAGAGCCTCGAGTGATCAGCATCAAAGACACAGGGAGCATAAAACCAATAGCAGGAGCTCAGGCCAAGAAGGAGGGACAGATAGTCACACAGAGACATAGGTTTCTTGGGAAGGAGTTTTGGGGAGAAACAGATTTGCAAGGTATTCAGAGGGGCCAGTGAGGCAGAGGCAGCATCATCAGCTGTACAGTGAGAGGGACCTGGAGAAGGAGAGTGGGGCTGAGAGAGAGACACAGAGAGGGTCTCCCACAAATCACAAGCAGACCCAACACAGAGCCCCAGGGACGGTGCTGAGCATCTGGCGACAGCCCTGAGGGAAGAGAGACTGAAGACGATGGGGTCTGCGGCAGGAGTCAGAAACCCGAGAGATGTCATGGAGACCAGAGACAGAGATGGGATGCGGACTTTTGATGGGGGTGGGGGCCGTCAGTGGCACAGAGTTTGGGTTCTAATGAGAGCGAGCCTGAGGCGGACAGACTTCAGAATAGAGAGTCAGGCCAGGGCAGAATGGAAAGCAGGGCCCGGTCAATGGACTGTGCTGCAGGCAGCTTGGGAAGGTCCTAGAGAGAGATCCGGAGAGGTGTTGCTCAGAGGAAGACTGAGAAAGCTGCCTGTGCCTCTGTGTGTGTTCAGCGCCTCAGAGGCAGTGGCCTGGGAGTCTGGGAGGAGGGAGAGGCTGGCAGCCCCCCTGCATCGCCCCGCCTTAAGTAGGTCAAGAAAGGGAGCTGGGCCACCTGGCCCCCATCTTGCTCCCTCAGCCGCTGACCCAGTTTCACACCAATTAAAAATAGCTGGAGTCAGAGCCTAGGGGACCCCCACCTCCCATCTCTCACCTTCCCCAGCCCTTCCCCAGCCCTTCCCCATAGTGCCCTTCCCAGAGCCCAGCACTCCTCCCTAAACAGCCACTTCCTAGCCTGCCACTCCTCCCCAGCCATCCCTCCACCTCCTACCCTTACCCTAGCCAAGTCCCCCAAAGTTTGCTCCAGCCAAAGTTCTCTCCAGCCAACCACCCCGCAACACGGCCTCGCCCTCTTCCCAGCACCCAACTTGCTTCATCCCCAACCATCTCTTTTTTCCTCCCCCACCCCACCCCACCCCAGAGACAGAGTCTCGCTCTCTTCTCCCAGGCTGGAGTACAGTAGCACCGTCTCAGCTCACTGCAGCCCCTGCCTCCCAGGTTCAAGCAGTCCTCCTACCTCAGCCTCCCAAATAGCTGGGAATATAGGTGCATGCCACCACGCCTGGCTAATTTTTGTATTTTTGGTAGAGACAGGGTTTCACCATGTCAGTCAGGCTGGTCTCAAACTCCTGAGCTCAAGTGATCTGGCGGCCTCAATCTTCCAAAGCAGTAGGATTGCAGGCGCAAGCCACCCCATCCAGCATCTTTTTTCTTTTTCTTTTGTTTTTTAGACAGGGTCTCACTCTATCACCTAGGCTGGAGCTGTTGTGCACCATGACTCACTGCAGTCTGATCTCCCAGGTTTAAGTGATCCTCCTGCCTCAGTCTCCAGAGTAGCTGAGACTACAGGTGTGCACTACTGTACCCGGCTAATTTTTCTACCTTTTGTAGAGACGGGATTTTTTTTTTTCTTTTTTCCTGTCAACTTCCTCAGGTTGAAATAGAGACGGGATTTTATGTTGCCAGAGCTGGTCTCGAACTCATGGCCTCAAGCAGTCCTCCCACTTCAGCCTCCCAAAGTGCTGGGATTACACTCACGAGCCACTGTGCCCAGCTCCAGATCATCTCTTTAAACAGCACCACACCCCAGTCCTGCTCTTCCTGGTACCCCACATCTGGCACCACCACCACATCCCAGCTCTCAGCACCTCCCCGAGCCACCTGTCTCTGTCCACCTCCCTGTCCAGACCACCCTTCCCGACTACAGTTGACTTTCTCAGCACTCAACACCCTCGCCTATGATGACCCCCCATCCAAGCCCCCTTGATACCCTCTCCCAGCTGTGCCCCACCCCCACCACCATCCTGGCCACTCCTTCCCATCACCCTGCCCCTGAATCTCCACTTCCAGCGCTGAACATCCTCCAGCACTCCCAGCATCAGCTCCTTGCAGACCATCTTGCCCCTCCACATATTCACTGCACCTCACTCTCGCCTTTATCTCTGTTTGACACCCTTGGGAGCAGATCCTCGCCCCAATGGGGATCCGGCAGCAGCTGCGCTTGCCCACGAGGACTGTCCAGCCATTGACCAGCCCGCCATGTCCCCAGAGGACAAGAGCCCCATCACGCCTGGAAGCCGTGGCCGCTACAGCCGGGACCGAGCCTGCTTCCTCCTCACCGACTATGCCCCTTCCCCTGATGGCTCCATCCGAAAAGGTGAGATGTCCCCCCACTGGCCCCCTGGGACCCTCCCTCTCTCTCCCCTGCCCAGAGGAGGGAGGAGAGGGTGATGGGGGAGGAGGCGCTGGACCCTTCCCCCATCCCTTGGCCCCAAACCGCCTCCCTCCCAGATCTTCCCCGTAGCCCCGCCCCAAGTTTCCTCACCACTGACCCTTCACCTGTCTTTATTCCATGTCCATTCCCCCGAACCCTCTGGCCTCTTCCCCCACCCCCAGCCACTGGTGCTCCCCCACTGCCCCCCCAAGAGTGGCGTAAGCCAGGCCCCCCAAGCTTCTTGCCCGATCTCAACGCCAACGCCGCGGCCTGGATATCCCCCTAGTGGACGAACCCCCTCCCCCGGGGTAAGTAGCCCCCCTCCTCTGATCCCCCCACTCCCAGACTCCCCACTCCTGCCTGACTAACCCCTCTGAGAACATGCAGCCCCCACTGACCGAGACTCCGGCCCCCTCACTGCAAACAGCTGCACCCACTTAACTTCCAGCTCTTGACACTGACCCCACACCCACCTACCCAGGACTCACCCTGCTCCTCACTAACCCCCAAACTAACCCAACCCTGCCTCCCACACTGCACCTGCCCTCACGACTGACCCATCCTCACTGCCATCAGCATCTCTGCCTCCCTCCTTGGCCCTAGGGTTTTAAAAATTCAACCAGGAAAGCAGGGGGCATGCCCAGAAGACTTCTGGGTGCAGGCTGGGAAGAGAAAGGTTCAGCCGCCCGTCCATTCCCCTGTGAATTCAGCCAGTGCTTAGACCAGGTGCTGGCCACGGGGAGTTCAACTGTGAACAAAGTCCAAGCCCCCAGGAGCTTCCACTTTGGAGCAGGAGGCAGACAGGGACCTAGAAAGTCACTGTTTGAGGAGATATATGCTAAAACGGAGGGAGCACAGGCAGTAAGAGGACCACTAGAGACTCCCGGGGGATGGGGGCGGGCATCAGGGAAGAGTCGGTACTGCAGTGGGACCCTAAGTTTGACCAGGAGTCCTGGCCACACGCAGAGGAAGTGACTCCATCCAGGAATGGCTGGAGGGAACTGCAGGACAGTGCCTAAGAGACTAGACCCTGGAGGGAGAGGGATTCTCAGGTGAGGTGAAGCCAGGCTGAGAGGCTGCAGCCTTGTCTAGGGGGCTGGGGAGGAGGCAGGTGAGCTTGGAGGGGCAGCTCTGGCGTCTTGTGAGGATGGACTGGAGGTGAGAGGCTGGAAGTCAGGAGGCTGGAGAAGAGGCTGAGGTGACAGGTGGAAGCCTGAGCTGAGGCCAGGGATGTGGGGATGGAGAGGAAGGGATGAGGCAGAGAGAGTCAGGGGTCAGGGAAGAGGAGGGACAGGCTGGGGGATGCCGGCCATGCGGCAGTGAGGGGTGCTGTTTAGTAGATGAATCATTCAGCAAACATCACTAAGTACTTATACCACATGCTAGGAATGTAACAACCGAGCCAGCTCCTAGCTTCTCTCATTCATGTATTCAATCCATTCATTCACTGTTTGGCAACTGATTCTTCTCCTTTTTTTGAGACAGAGCCTTGCTGTGTCACCCAGGTGGGAGTGCAGTGGCACAGTCTCGGCTCACTGCAACCTCCACCTCCTGGGTTCAAGCGATGGGGTCTCGCTATGTTGGCCAGGTTGGTCTTGGAACTCCTGGGCTCAAGTGATCCTCCTGCCTTGGCCTCCCAAAGTGCTAGGATTACAGGCATGAGCCACCACCCCTGGCCACAGCTGATTCTTGAGAACATAGTTCCAGGCACTGTAGATTTGGGATAACAAATCATGAATCTGCCATTACGGTTCACAGTCTAGGGCAGGGATCAGCAAACTAACTCCAGTCTGAGGGCCTGATCCTTCAGCCACCTGGTTTTGTAAATAAAGCTTTACTGGAACACAACCATGTTGAGCCACAACAGCAGAGTGGAATAATTGGGACAGAGACTATACAGCCCCCATAGCCAAAGAGATTTATTTACTATCTGGCCTCTGACAGGAAAAGTTTCCAGTCCCCCATAGGAGGAAACAGAAAATAAGCAATTGAGGCTGGGTGCAGTGGCTCATGCCTGTAATCTCAGCCCTTTGGGAGGTCGAGGAGGGCAGATCACTTGAGATCAGGAGTTTGAGACCAGCCTGGCCAACGTGGTGAAAACCCATCGCTACTAAAAATACAAAAATTAACTAGGCGTGGTGGTGGGCACCTGTAGTCCCAGCTACTCAGGAGGCTGAGGCAGGAGAATCGCTTGAACCCAGGAGGCGGAAGAAGTTGCAGTGAGCCGAGATTGTGCCACTGCACTCCAGGCTGGGTGACAGACAGTGAGAGTCCCCTCAAAAAAAAAAAAAAAGAAAAAAAGAAAAGAAGAAAGGAAGGGAGGGAGGGAGGGAGGGAAAAAGCAATTCAGATAAAGGTAAAAGAACAAGACTATTAGTCTGACCACTTCAGTTAAAGAGGTCTGGCTGTGCACAGTGGCTTCCACCTATAACTCCAGCACGTTGGGAGGCCAAATTGGGAGTAACCTAGGAATTTGAGACCAGCCTGGGCAACTTAGCAACACCTATTTCCTCCAAAAAAACCCTTAGGTATGGTGGTGCAGGCCTGTAGACCCAGCGACTTGGGAGGCTGCACTGAGCCATGATTGTGCCATGGTGCTCCAGCCTGGGGGGACAGATTGGGACCCTGCCTCTGGGGAAGAAGAGGAGTTCTGCCAGGGACTTTTTGAGGAGGTGACACAGAACCTGAAGGGTGGAAAGGGCCAGGCAGGCGGAAGGAACTGAAGGAACGGCAGGTGGACAGGCCCTGAGCTGCCTGGGGTAGGGGGAAGAGCGTGGCTTTTTAAAGGGACCGAAAGGAGTGCTGTGAGGCTGTTCCCAGTGGCCAAGGGGAGAGGGCTGCCGAAGTCTCGGAGAAAGCTCAGCGTGGGTTCTGTGGCCATAGTGAGGAGGCAGGACTTTATTTTAAATGTGAAGGGAAGCGACATGAAGGTACGTGGTCCACGCTTTCATTCAACAACCGTCTGTGGAATCGTTTCTAGAAATGCAGACGCATCCTCAAGAATGCCTCCCACAGCCTAAGGAGATGCCATGGGGGAACTTGGGGAGCTTCCAGGGATGGCATCACCTAAACCCCTGTGTTTCACAGCAGTTCAGGGAGGGCCATGACCAAGCCACGACCCCAGGCCACAGAGCACCCTGGGCGAGAGGCTCCTAGTCCAGAGCTGGGACTGTCTGGCTCCTCTTGCTTCCATCCCCACCACCTCTCCTTTTTACAACCCCCATCATTGTCCATTTCCATCTCATGCCCCCACTCCCCTCCCCGCTCCTATCTAACCCCTTCCCGCCCTGCCGCTTGTACCCACTCCCAGTCCTTTACCTTCCTCTGTTCTCCACCCCCAGGTCTGGAGGGGCCCCTGTGGGATTGAGGGGAAGAGGGCGTGGGGAGGGTGTAGGCCTAAGGGTGAGGGAGGATTGGGGTTGGGATGGCTGGGTGGGGGAGGTCCCTGCTTCTCTTGCCTATGATGCCAGAATCCATTCATTGAACTCAAATCATGGCTGGAGCTGATGGGGTTGGCTGAAGTGTGCCCTGGGTCCTTCCCCCTCCATCCCTCCCCAAGCCTCTTCCTTGCTCTTCCACAACCCCCCTCCCTCAAGACCCCTTTGGCCTGTTGCCCCCATGCTCCTTCCCCCAAGTCTCTCCCAATGGTTTTGGTTTTGAGATGGGGTCTTGCTCTATTGCCCAGGCTGGAGTGCAGTAGTGTGATCTCAGCTCACTGCAGCCTCTGCCTCCTGGGTTCAAGCGATTCTCCTGCCTCAGCCTCCTGAATGGCTGGAATTACACGTGCTTGCCACCATGCCATGCTAATTTTTGTATTTTTAGTAGAGACGGGGGTTTGACATCTTGGCCAGACTGGTCTCGAACTCCTGGATTCAAGTGCTCCCCCCGCCTCGGCCCCCCAGAGTGCTGGGATTACAGGTGTGAGCCACCGCGCCTGTCTTCTTCCCTCTCTAATTGTCCCCTATGGTCCTCCCAAGACCCTCCTTATCTCTGGGCCTGTCCTCCACCCATGCTCCTCCCTCCTACATCTGCCCTCACCTGATCACTGGCTCCCACTCCTCCCCAGCACTCTCTCCCCTCTCCCTCCCCTAGCCACCCCGGAAGCTCCCTCCATATTTGATGTCTCAGCTGCCCCCCATTTCACTGCTCCCCTCCCCCGGAAAACACCTGAGAGGAGGAAGAGATGCTGGTGGAGTTTCTCCATCCCCCCAACAGTGAGGCTGTGTTGGGGGGTTTCCCCTGACCATCCTCCCTCCCCGCCATGACTCTGTGTATTTCTGTCCCCAGCTCTTGTCACCGCCTGAGACCTCGCGAGACCCTCGGTCCCCCCCTGCCCCTTCCCCCCAGGTTAGCAATTGGGAATGGCTGGGTGGGGGTGTTCCTAAGACACTGGGCTTCATATCTCCCCCCAAACCCTCTCTCCTACGATCAAGACACCTTTATCCAGACAGTCCCCTAAGTGTGGCCTGGAAAAGCCACAAAACTCCCTGTGGGGGCTGCAGAACCGTGCCGGCAGCCCTGGGCTTTGTAGAAAACACACACACTGCTGTTGGATCTTGAGTCCCATTAGCTACGAGATACCTTGAGCGCCTTCCCACACCCATCAGAAGCTCAGAGCCTTCTTGGACCCTTTAAAGTGGTCTCTCTCACCAGACCTCCCCCGTCCTTCCCCCTCTCCCGCCTCCTTAGAATCTTCTGGAGGAGCCTCCCACCCCCCACTGCTCTTGGACTTCTCATCTAATTCCCCAAGGGCACTGCCAGCTTCACTCCCCTCAGCCCCTCACAGACCCCAGCCCCTGCCTGCCCTCTTTCCCCAAAACTAGGTCAGCCCCCAGCCCCGCCTCGGTCGCACCATTCCCTGCCCTCTCCGCTGGCTGCTCCCACATGCATTCCACCCAGCCTATTCCCACGCCCCTGCCGCCCACCATCCCGCCCTGCTGCCTCAGATGAGGGGACCAGTGGAGGAGGGAAGGGGGCGGACTGCCGTGGGGACGGGGCGGGGGAGGCTCGGTGGGCACCAACCTGCCTCCTAATCCAGAGTCTCTCCCCCTCCCCGATGTCTCCCCCTTTCTCGTCGATGTTGACTGACTCCCCGATTTGTTCACTTTCTCTCTCCATCTCCTTGGTCCACCTCTGTCCATCTTTGTCTCTTGTCATCTGTCCTCTTGTGTCACTGTCTGCCTGTCTCTCTGTCTCTTACCCTCTCTCTCTTGCCTTGTCTCTGGGTCTCTATTGTCCTCTCCATCCCTTTCTTTGTCTGTCTCTTTCTCCCTGCCTTGGGTCTCTCTGTCGGACCCTTCCCTGCACCCCCATCTTTGTGCTTCCCCCCGTTCCTCATACCTCCCCACCCCCCCAGGTTACGAGAAATCCCGCAGCCTGAGCAGCATCGCGGGCCTGAGCGGGGTGTCCCTGCGTCTTGCGCCCCTTGCCACCCCCCCTGGCTCTCCCCGGGCCACCCGCCGCGCGCCCCCAACCCTGCCCTCCATCCTCTAGCGCTCCCCTCCCCCCTGTGGGGGGACTCGGGGGTGACTGGGAAGAAGGTCAAAGGAGCTGGGGGCGGGGGGTGGGGAAAAGGGTTTTTTTAAAAAAAATCAAAAAGTCATTAATAATATGCAACCGAGATGACGATGCCAGCAGACACCCCCGGGCCCCTCACCCCCAACCTGGGCCCCACCAGGATGGAGAGAGGGGCCACAGCCTGTTCCCCCAACTCTTCCCCCCCAAAAAAAGCCTTCTCAGGTCTCCATGAGCCATAGGACATACACCTCCCATCAACTTGTGTAAATAGGTCCAAATTAAACCAGTTACATCTTGGGGCCCCTCCCCCGCACACTGCATGCCTTCCCTAACCTGGAGCCCCCACTCCAAGTCCACCTCAGCAATAAGCCGCCAGGGGCTGCATGTGTGGGTTCGAGGGGCAGGCACTCTGGGAAGGGGGCTGTTACCTCCCAGGGGTCTGGCTGGCCTTTTGGGTCTCCAGCCTTCCCATCCTTCACCCCAGGAGGACCACCAACCCTGTGTGTTGATTAGGGGAACACACCAAAAACTAGAACCAACAGAGGGGAAGGAGGAACCGTTACCCAAGCCCCAAATCGGAGTTGAGCTCAGATGGAGGGAGGCGGGGCAGGCTTCGGACCTGCTCCCTCAGCCTTTAGGACGATTCCTCTGGTGAATTTCACCCTCTCATCTGCCCCTTCCCCCCAGGACCTGCTCGCCTCTGTTCTTGCTGCATGGACTCAGACCTCCTATCCCAGGATTCCTGGGATGATCTGGCCCTAGCACACAAAATTCCTCAACTATCCCCCTCCATTTCAAGGACATGAGACCTGCACCCAGAATTCTGAGACTGACCCTGGCACCCCACATTCCCCAATCCCCACACGCTCCTGCGACTTACCCTCTGCACACAGAGGCTCCCCGAGTTGCCCTCCCCCTACACCCACCACCCCAAACCCTCACCAAATTCCTGAGCTGCATCCCAGCACTTCTCAAACCTCCAAGACTTGACCCAGCTCTTTTCAGCTCAAATTCAGCCTTTGGGATGCTCCAAAATCTTCCCACAACTGACATTTCCTGGACACCCCCAAATCCTCAGGCCTGCTCCCGCCCCCCACATCCCCAAAGCCCTAACAGACTTGTCCAGCCCAGGTTCCCTTGACGCTAGAACTTCCAAGATAGGCCAGCCTGTCTGCAATTCCAGGGAACCAGACCCTCCCTAGGCATCCTCTTTGTCTTACCTGATCCTGAGTCCCTTCGCTGAGACGGTACCCCAAAGGTACCCTCTTCACAGACACCAGTGTTTCCCAGAGGGTCGCGTTTGTACCCTTGGTGGTGTGCTAACGTTTTAGGCAGTTCAAGGGCAAACACTTGTTTTAAAAGTTTTGTCTCTAATGTGCACATTTTGTACAGAAGCCGGTAAGTGCAGGCATCACTGCCTGGCTCAGACACGGTTTATTTAGGTTAAGAGTGTTTCCATTTAAAGTAGTCCACGAATGATCACCGAGGCTGTTCCCAAAGGGAAAGACACTGGAATAGCAGAAGACTGGGAACCGACAACATACCCAACTCGGCTGGGATCCCAGCCCCCCTTCCCCAGCGGTCCTCGCCGCGTCGCGCTCGCGGGTGGAAAACCATTTCCCACCTCTCATCCTGGCTCAAGGATGCGCTACCTCCCCCAAGCCCAGAGACCACACCGGTCCCAGACTCCTAAGCGGATCTCCCTTTTGGAGCCATGGCCCATGAATTAGCAACCTCCCTCCCTCTGCTCCCACGGCCTCAGGAACCCCCCACCCGAGGGTGGATGGGGGGCGTCACTGAGCACGATTCTCGATGCAATGATTCCTATGCAAGGGGCATTTTGAGTCCCCCCCATCCTTCCCTCGGACCCTAAACCCTGGTGAATCAGGGGTGAGGGGTGGGGCGGGTTTTGGTGGGGGCGGGGCAAAGGGCTAGGGGCTCCAGACACCAGGGTACGGGGTGGGGACTGAATATTGCCAAAGGGTTCAACTTCTTTAACAAGGCCCCCCCCCCGTTTCCCCTGACCTTCATGAAAGCTGAAGGGGGCGGGGAAAGGGGGGTGAGGGTCTTTTCCAAAGGGTACTGACCTCTTCCCAACGTCTCCCCCTGCTCGCCAATCCGCCAGACGTACCCAGCTTTTTAGTTCAGCTTTTCGAAATAACCACAATCATGATAAACTACAAAACGTGATTCTCCTCCCCTCCCACCCCATCCCCCAAGACAACAGTGTGGGATTCGGGGAGGGAGAGCGAGCGAGCTAAAGGGACTCGGTTTCCAAGTCCGGCTCCCCCTTTTCCCCCCGGCCGCCAGGGTGCCTGCACCTACACGCATGCGCTGCATGACGCGCCCCCCACACGCATGTCGCACCCCTCCTGCGCTCCGGGAACGCACGGACACGGGCCAGGGGGCGGGGCGATTGGGGAGGAATGAATGGCGGGGGGGTCTTCCTGAGCTCCGAGCTCCGCGGCTCACCCTCCCCAACATACACACACAGCAATAAGTTTCTCTCACTCAAATGTGGGCGGGGCGGGCCTAGCCTGTCGCTGGGTGGGGGGAGTGGCGAGGGGGCGCTCTCAGGGATGGGGGCGGGGTTCGGAGTCAGTGTGGGGAGGGGAGGTCTGCAAAACGTCCAACTTTGGTGCTAAGGGCGGGTCTTCTCAGCCCACCTGCAGGGCAGTGAGGGAGGGGTCGGCACGGCCCCTTCCCCAAGCCTCCCCCACGCCCACCCTGGGTGCATGAACCGCCCAATGCAGAAGCTGCCGCATGTCACCCCCCTCTCCCCAAAGAAAAAGTGTCATGCCCCCTTCCCACCCACCCTCACTCCCCACCAAAATAAAAGTTCCTTTTCATTTAAAAATTGCCTCCCGTGTGCCTGCTGGGAAAGTGTCCCGATTGCAGCTGGGGTGCACGGAGGGATTGGGACTTAGAGTGGGGCCCTGTTGCTGGGCACGGTGGCTCAGGCCAGTAATCCCAGCATTTTGGGAGGCCAAGGATTCAGGAAGATTGCTTGAGGCCAGGAGTTTAAGACCAGCCTGGGCAACAGAGAGAGAGACCCTGTCTTTACAAAAAAATAAGATAAAATTAGCCAGGTGTGATGGCATCTGTAGTCCCAGCTACTCAGGAGGCTGAGGTGAGAGAATCGCTTGAGCCTGGGAGGTTGAGGCTGTCGTGAACCATGACTGTGCCACTGCACTCCAGCCTGGGTGACAGAGTGAGATCCTATCTCAGTTTTTTAAAAAAGCGGAGGGCCGGGCGCGGTGGCTCAAGCCTGTAATCCCAGCACTTTGGGAGGCCAAGGCGGGTGGATCACGAAGTCAACAGATCGAGAGCATCCTGGTGAAACCCCGCTCTACTAAAAATACAAAAAATTAGCTGGGCATAGTGGCTCATGCTTGTAGTCCTAGCTACTCAGGAGGCTGACGCAGGAGAACTGCCTGAACCCAGGAGGCGGAGGTTGCGGTGAGCCGAGATCGCGCCATTGCACTCCAGCCTGGGTAACAAGAGCGAAACTCCGTCTCAAAAAAAAAAAAAGGGGGGGGAGGATGGGCTTTGGTGGTCCTGATATCCTCTCAATAACTTGCACCTTATTTAGGGCAAGCACCTGCTTCAGTTTCCCTGATGGTAAAAATGGAGATCACCTCTAACTGAAAAGTCACTGAGGGCTGGGCGTGCTGGCTCAAGCCTGTAATCCCAGCACTCAGGGAGGCTGAGGAGGGCGGATCACCTGAGGTCAGGAGTTCGTAGACCAGCCTAGCCAACACGGTGAAACCCTGACTCCACTAAAAATACAGAAATTAGCTGGACGTGGTGGCATGCTCCTGTAATCCCAGCTATTTGGGAGGCTGAGGCAGGAGAATCACCTGAATCCGGGAAGCAGAGGTTGCAGTGAGCCAAGATGGTGCCACTGCACTCCAGCCTGGGGACAGAGTAAGACTCCGTCTCAAAAAAAAAAAAAAAAAGTCACTGAGGGCTCAGTCTGAGTAACATGAGCCCCTATACAAGGGTGTCTAGTTCCTGGCATGGGGGTGGGGATAGACCTGGGTCCCCACGGTGGGGTCAGGGACTGCGGGCTCAGGCTCCATACGTGCTGACTCTGAAGCCAGACTGTCCAGGTTCAAACTGTTTCAGCTTCTTACTAGCTGTGTGTCCCTGGGCGAGTCACTCAGCCTCTCTGAGCCTGTTTCCACCACTCTAAGACTGGGAGGGGCATCACTTAGAACTGCGTGCCAGGCAGTGTTCTAGGCACCGGAGTGCAATGAAATCTCTACCTGCAGTGCCATCCTGAGGGTTACAACAAACTGCGTGCTCAACACAGCACCCAGCACAAACGACCATGGCTGCCCTTTTGTTTGGTTTTGCTTTTGGGACAGGATCTCACTCTCACCCATGCTACAGTGCAGTGGTGCAATCATAGCTCACTGCAGCCTCCACCCCTGGGCTCAGGTGATCTTCTCACCTCAGCCTCCCAAAGCACCGGGACCGCAGGTGTGAGCCACTGCAGCAAGCCTGTCACTTATTCTGCAAACACTTGAGAGCTGGCCCAAGTTCCACAGCGCTTCTGGCAGTCCCTGGGGCGTGGTGTGTGGGAAACTGCGCTGACTGTTCGCTCATCTGTGCAGTGGAGGGAATGTTTCCATCGCACACCGGGGTGAGGAGGAAAGGAGTTATGAAGTGCCTGGTCCACAGGAGGCCCCTGTACACCCACACACTGTGATTGAAACCAGCGGGCTGCCTGACCTGCTGCCCCAGCAGTCTGAAGCAGCTCATGCCCATCCTGCCCCATCAGAGGCCCCCTGCAGGAACACACACAGCCACACAGATGGTCCAGTCGGAGGCTGGAGTTTATTTCTGTCAGAGCCTGGAGGCTGGGAGGGTAAAGGACACTCCTTCAGCCCCGGAGGGAAGCTCCAAACCATCAGAGCAACCAGAAGGGCGGGCAGAGCATGGGCAGCAGCAGAAGTGAGAGGGGTCCCCTTGTCCTGGCCCTTTGCAAGGGTTCAAGGCTGGTGGAGGCCTGGGGCTTCTGACACTCAGGAGTTTAGAAAGGGGGGAAGGAGAGTGGCTACATAGAAAGTGAGAGCGAGACTCCTAGAAAGATGCACAGAGAGACCCTCAGAGAGGCCAAGAAAGATGGTGAGAGAAGAGGGAGGGAGGGAGAGGGAGAGAGAGAGAAGCAGAGGGAATGGGGAGCACTGGCTGAGGGCAGTGGAGGACCGTCTCGCTCCCTTCCTAATACCCATAGATCAATAACACGGGAAGAAAGGACGGGGAGCTGAGGAACCAGCTTGCCAACTGCACCCAGTCTCCTCCCAAGCAAGAGAGCTCCAGTCCTTGCCGCCCCGCCTGCCCTGCTCCTCTGTGTTTAGGGGTCATCCTTTGATAGAGGTTGCAGGGGGCCCAGATGGGGGTGACAACTGCCAGAGTGTGGCACTGTTTCCAAAGGACAGAGGGCGGGGTCCCTGGGGGCCAGGGAGGAAAGGGGCTGTGCCCCATCTGTTAGTGCACCTGGGGACAGGTAGGGTCACTGGGGGTGGGCTGATGGGGACCCCTCAGGCTCCGGGGATGGCCCAGACCCAGGCTCTGCTTCCTCCGTCTCCTCATCGGATGCCACGCCCTCCTCTAGTCGGAAGACCTGCCGCACAGTGCGGGTGGTGAAGGTGAGGGGGCCGCGTCTGTGGAGGGGAGAGACAGGGACACAGAGATGAAATGAGAGGTGTGAGAGAGAGAGAGAACAAAATGAGGGGAAGAGAGAGGTGAGATCAGGAGAAACGGAGGGAGATAGGCAGAAGCGATGGGGGGCAGAGAGAGATGAGGGACACAGAGAGAGGAGGAATGGACAGAAAGGTGGTGGTGCATGATGGGAAAGGAGGGCACGGGGTGAGACAGGGAGAAACGGGTGTGGGAAGAGAGAAGTTCCCTGGATCTGGCCCTCCCCCACACACAGCCCCTGTTCCCGCAGCCGCACGCCGCCATGGGTCCCATGTCCCCGTCTTGCCTCCCCGGGGTTTGTGCAGTGTAGCTGCTGCCCACCCGTCAGGCCCGCATCTGGGATGGCCGTACCGGAGCCGGTTCCTCAGTGTGGTCACTTCACGGTTCATGGACTCGGCTGACTCTGTGACATCTTCCAGCTCACGCTGCAGCCTCCGGCGGCCGGCCTGAGCCCGGGACGCCTCCTCCTCGGCCTCCTCCAGCTGCCGCTTCAGCTGCTTCACTCGAAGGTTTCCCTTCTCCAGCTTGGCGAGAGCAGGGGACCAGGTTCTATCTCCAGGTACTGTCATCACTCCCTCACTCCCCAACAGCCCACGACTGCCCCACCCCTGCGGCCCCCTGGCTGTCTCTCCCCCGTGCTCTGCTCTCTGTTTCAGCCTTATTCTTTTCCCCTAAAGCCCTCATGCCAACCTCTACCTGACCTCCAGGCTCTGCCCTCCGGGTTGTCTCCTGCACGGCCTCAGAGGTCTTTCTATACCCAGAGCTGACCCAGACCCTCCTGCTCACAATCCTTTCATGACTCCCCAGGACCCCTGGGACAAAATTCCAGCCCCTGAGCCCGGCATTCCAGGCCCTGCAGGGTCTTTTTCTTGTCCATTTCTCCCTTCCCATAAACCCACCGACGAGACCAACTTCACTGGGATCCTCCTCAGGCCCTTCCACCTCCCTCTTCAGGGAGAGAAAATACACGATCTGACCTTATTTCTTATCATGCAACCCCCTACCCCACATTTTCTGGAGCCGATGAGCTGCCATCACAAGAAGCAGCCTGCAGTGCTGGACGGAAGTGAGTGCAGACCTCATCCTGCACTTGGCACATCAGCAGAGGGTTGGGTGACTTTGCAATGAATAAGTTCTGGCATCTAGGAAGGGCCCTCATAGGGAGCTGAGGCAGCCAAGGTGAGGGAAGAAGTTAAACTCTGCAGAAGCTAGTCCAGGACTGAATTCAAAGCAGATGTTTATCTAGACCATACGGGTCTGCCTTTTTGTTCTGAACTCACCAAGCTTATTTCTGTACTTCAGGGCCTTTAGACCGGCTCCCTCTGACTGGCTCTTCTTCACCCTTCAGGTATCAGGTTTTTTTTTTAGATGGAGTCTTGCTCTGTCACCCAGGCTAGAGTGCAGTGGCAGGATCTCAGCTCACTGCAACCTCCGACTCCCGGGTTCAAGTGATTCTTCTGCCTCAGCCTCCCAAGTAGCTGGGATTACAGGTGCCCGCCACTGTGCCTGTCTAATTTTTGTATTTTTAGTAGAGATGGGATTTCACCATGTTGGCCAGGCTGGTCTCAAACTCCTGACCTTGTGATCCACCCACCTCGGCCTCCCAAAGTGCTGGGATTAGAGGCATGAGCCACCATGCCTGGCCCCTTCAGGTATCAATTTAAATGTCACCTTCTCAGAGAGTTCTTCCTGATCCCCCCAAGCTAAAGAAGATTCCCCCATCCTCTGTGTCTTCCTCTCTCTTCACTTTTTTCTTCATAGCCCTTGTCACAATCTGTAATGATCTGCTTATTTACAGATTTATTATGTCTTTTCCTATGCGGAAAATGTGAGCTCTCTGAGGGCAGGGACTTCCTCTGTTTCATTCACACCCACATCCCTAATGCCTACCACAATATCTGACACATAGCCATGCTCAATAATTGTTTGTGGAATGAATGGTGAATGAAGCACAGCTGAGCTTTTAAGGGCCCTCTGTCCAGACAGACAGTCGTGGGATTTGATCCAGGCTCTATCTCTGTGACTCTGAAGCAAAATATAACCTCTTAAAGTTTCAGTTTCCTCATCTGTGAAATGGGACCAGTGAGGAAATGCAAATGTATATATTTTTAAAAGCAGTTGCTTGTGACGCAGTAACTACTCAGTAAGTAATCAAGAACACTCTGGGGCGAGAGTGCTGAGGTTTGAATACTGACCCCACCTCTCTTACTAGCTAAATAATCTTGAGCAAGTTACTTCACCTTTCTGTGCCTCAGTTTCCTCGTATAAACAAGATGGTAAATAATAGTACCTTCCTCCTTTCGTTCTGATAGAAATTAAACACACTGCATGTTATGTCTTTAGCACAGTGCCTGGGACATAGAAAGCACTCCATAAACATTATCTTTTGTAATTTTAGTCCTGGTCTAGCTCTGGGTAGGGTTTAATTTCTTCCATTGCCCTGGCTGCCTCAGCTCCCTACAGGGCCTTTTCTAGACGCCAGCATTTATGAATTGCAAACTCACTGATTCCAACCCTCTGCTGATGTGCCAGACACCAAGATGGTATCTGCACTCAGTTCCAGTCCAGCACCTGCAAGTTGCTTCTTGGGATGGGAGCTCCTTGCATCCAAGATGGCCTAGGCAATTTCTGAGTCAGTGGTCCCACTCCCCACTGCTTTCTCGTATTTTTTTTTTTTTTTTTTTTTTTTTTTCCCGAGACGGAGTTTTGCTCTTGTTACCCAAGCTGGAGTGCAATGGTGCAATCTCGGCTCACCGCAACCTCCGCCTCCTGGGTTCAGGCAATTCTCCTGCCTCAGCCTCCTGAGTAGCTGGGACTACAGGAGTGCGCCACCATGCCCAGCTGATTTTTTGTATTTTTAGTAGAGATGGGGTTTCACCATTTTGACCGGGATGGTCTCGATCTCTTGACCTCATGATCCACCCACCTCAGCCTCCCAAAGTGCTGGGATTACAGGCTTGAGCCACCACGCCCGGCCCTCCCCACTGCTTTCTAATGACGGCAGCTGCTTACCTGGTCCCGGAGCTGGTCAGCCACCCTCCGCTCCTCCTCCACCTGGAGCACCACCTCTTTAAGCCGCTTCTCCGCTCTGCGCACCAGCTTCCCAGAGAGGATGCGCTCTCTGAAGAGAGGGATAAGGAGGAGTCTTAGTAGAGGGGTTCAACCTAGGATTCTGTCCACATAGACTCATGCAGAGGCTGTCATCTTGTTCTTGGATTGGCTTCTTCCCTCTTTCCTAACCCCTGACTGGTTCCCATTGTTTACCAAGGCCAAACACTGACGCGCAGGATCCCTTCTCCCTGGAATCCATGTCCTTGGCTTCTACTAGGACAGCTGACATACCTGTTTCCTATGACATTGTGATTTATAATAAGTATATGTTTGGTCCCATTCCGTTTCCAAAGAGAATCATTTACAGACTACAGTCTACTCTTTGGGCCCATTCATTTCCCCCTGAAAATCATTTACTACTTCTCACAATTGAAAACATCCTTGGTGTCCCTCTCCCCTATGAAGAAGATATTTAAGCCTCAACCATCTGGCCCTGTATAAAAAGTCTTATATTTTATATGGCTTCCTGTGTTCAGGCACATTAATACATTTCTTTGCCTTTTATTTTGCTAATCTATTTATTGTCCGTTTATTTCAGCAGGCTCGAATCCTGGGAGTGGGAGGGAACACTCTCTTTGCTCCTGTCCTCTCCTGGATGTCCATAATGCCTGGGGTGACGTCCGTGTGACAGGACCCCTAGCAATTGGCATTGCTTGACAGCCGCCCTGGATACAACAGCCCCGGACGTGCTCAGCTCATGAGATAATGTACAGATGACGAATCGCAAGTCAGGCATCCTACATTAAATCCAATCTCAGCCTCAGTTTTTCTACACATAAGATAGGATGACAATGGTTCTTCTCTCACAAGGATTATGTGATATCATGCACATAGTCCAGCACCTGATCTATAGTAATCCTCAGTGAGTGGGATCTGTTAGTATTGTTGTAATTATTGTTGCTGAATAGTATTGAACAACAGGACAATCTGTTGCATTAGAAAAGTAAAAGGTACTAGGCTTAGTAATAAATATTCTATTAGTTTTATTAGCACAGTAGTTCTCAACTAGGAATGTTATGGGGGTGTTCTTGGTTGTTCCAGCAACTGGAGATGGAAACTCTTTCAGCTGCATACTACTGCTGCTTCCTGTCTCTGAACATGGATGTCTGTAGGTGTGGCACTTGGTGCAATTGTAGCCATTTTGTGACCATGAGGAAAGACTAAAGAAGCAACACAGATGTTGATCTACAGCCCTACCATCTTTTGGCTGCCTAGCTCTAGACTTCTTATCACGTGAAAAAAGACATTCCTTTTTGTGATAGATTGACACAACAGATGGTACCAGTTCTCACCCCTTCCTGTATCCATATCCTTGGGAATATGACTTTGCAACTACTCCTATCAAACAGTCAGATCTATTTCCCCATTCTTCTGAATCTGAGCTGGCTGAGTGACTTGCTTTGGTTAATAGGATGTGGCAGAAGTGACATAGTACCAGCTCCAAGTGCAGGCCTTGAGGTGTCTTTGGCACTTTGCCTTGCTCTTAGAACCTTGACTCTGCCATATGAACAATCTGGGGCTAGCCTCCCGGAGGATGAGAGGCCACATACAGCAGAGACACGTCAGCTCAGTTGTCCTAGGCAAGGTCTTAGAGTTATGCAAGCCCAGCCATCACCATTCATGCTGTTCTTGAAAATAAAAAAGTACCAGCCGGGCGCGGTGGCTCAAGCCTGTAGTCCCAGCACTTTGGAAGGCCGAGGCCGGTGGATCACGAGGTCAAGAGATCGAGGCCATCCTGGTCAACATGGTGAAACCCTGTTTCCACTAAAAATACAAAAATTAGCTGGGCACAGTGGCACGTGCCTGTAATCCCAGCTACTCAGGAGGCTGAGGCAGGAGAAGTGCCTGAACCCAGGAGGCAGAGGTTGCGGTGAGCCGAGATCGCACCATTGCACTCCAGCCTGGGTAACAAGAGCAAAACTCAGTCTCAAAAAAAAAAAAAGAAAGAAAATAAAAAAGTAAAAAAAATATGAAAGCCCAGTGAAGATTAGGAAATCCATCTAGCTGACCCTCAACTAAGCCAAGATGCACGAGTGAAGCCCACCAAGCCCAGATCAGCAGAACTTACTTGCCAGAGACTCGTGAGCAATGATAAGTGGTTGTTGTTTTAAGCCACTAAGTTTTAGAGTGGTTTGTTATTTAGCTACAGCTAACTGTCACATTATTATGTAAATCATACTCTTACTGAGACTGCAGCTACTTGCAACCCAAAGCACCCTGAAAGATACAGAAAATCAACAATCATTTACATATTTACATACATTTACACACATTTTTGTTTTTGCTTTTTCTTTTTGTCTTATTTAGATGGAGTCTCACTCTGTCACCTAGGATGGAGTGCAATGGTGTGATCTCAGCTCACTACAACATCCATCTCCCGAGTTCAAGCAATCCTCCCACCTCAGCCTCCCCAGTAGCTGGGACTACAGGCACAAGCCACCACACCTGGCTAATTTTGGTATTTTTTGGTAGAGACAGGATTTCACCATGTTGGCCAGGCTGGTCTCAAATTCCTGCCTTCAAGTGATCTGCCTGTCTCAACCTCCCAAAGTGTTGGGGTTATAGGTGTGAGTCGCTGTGCCTGGCTGCCTTTTTTTTTTGAGACAAGGTCTTGCACTGCTGCTCAGGCTGGAGCGCAGTGGTGTGATCACAGCTCACTACAGCCTCGAACTCCTGGGCTTAAGCCATCCTCTCATCTCAGACTCTTGAGCAGCTGGGACTACAGGCACATGCTAAAACACCTAGGGGGTGTGTGTGTGTGTGTGTGTGTGTGTGTGTGTTTTGAGATGAGGTCTTGTTATGTTGCACAGACTAGACTTTTTTTGTTGTTGTTTGAGAGACAGAGTCTCACTCTGTCACCAGGCTAGAGTGCAGTGGTGCGATTTCAGCTCATGGCAACCTCCAAATCCCTGGTTCAAACAATTCTCCTGCTTCAGCCTCTGGAGTAGCTGAGATTATAGGCACCATGCTGAGCTAATTTTTGTATTTTTAGTAGAGACAGGTTTTCACCATGTTGGCCAGGATGGTCTCAATCTCCTGACCTCATGATCCACCCGCCTCGGCCTCCCAAAATGCTGGGATTACAGACGTGAGCCACTGCGCCTGGCCCAGACTGGTTTTAAACACCTGGCCTCCAAGGGATCCTCCTACCTTGGCCTCCCAAAGTGCTGGGATTACAGGCATAAGCCACCATGCCAGGCCAGCAGTCATTAATATTATGATGTCTTTTCAATGTTTCCAAAACAGGTGTTTGTAACAGCCTCCTTCCTCTCACTGGCCAGGATGTGGAGGCTGCCTTGCTCCCGTGGCCTCCGCTCCCACCTACCTGCTCTCTTGCTCTAGCTGCTCCTCAGCCTGGGCCAACTTAGACTCAAGGGCAGCAATGGTCATCTTCTGGCGGGCCCGGGCCCCAGCATCCTCCTCACCCAGGCGTCCCCGGAGCTCCTGGATCTGCCGTTCCAGCTGCTGCCGCCCGCTCTCTGCCTTGGCTGAGAAACTGCGCTCGGCTGACAGCTCTGAGGTCAGTGACTCTACCTGCAGCAGGTGGGGAAGGAAGGATGTCATGGTGGAGTCTCAGAGGGAAGGTGGTAGGTAAATCCAGGCACCTCCATGAATTAGGCATGCTGATGATTGTCACACACACAGCACAGAGCCTGAGACATACTAAATACTCTACAAATGTTAGCTAGTCTTTTTATTACTAGTTTATTGACTTATCACCAACAGCACTGCCAGCCCTGGGTTTTAACATTTTGGATAGTTTTCTGCTTATTTTAATAAGTTGATGGCAAACTTCTTTGAAGGTTATAAATTCTCCTTCTGACTGTGAATGAGTCCGTTCCAAGGGTTATCACACTTTTCTTTGCACCAGGATCATCTGGGGGAGCTTGTGAAAAAAATACAGATGTCTGGGTCTCACCCTTCAGAGATCCTGACTCAGCAGGACCAGAGCGAAGTCCGGGAATCTGCATTTATAACAAGCATCTCATGCGATTCAGATGGGAGTGATTAGCAGGAGCATTGGAGAAACACGGCCTCAATAAACAGTAGCTGCTACGTGGAAAATGTGGAAACACACCACTAATAATAGTTCCCGTTTATTTATTCAGCTCGTACTCCAAGCAAGGCCTCCTTCTGGAGACAGGGAAATGAGTCAGACCCAGCGTGATTCATACTTATGTGACCCTCACAGGGACACAATGACTAGGTAATTCGCATATTCTCCTTTATGTGTTTAACTTAAAAAAATTTTTTTGAGACAGAGTTTTGCTCTGTCGCCCAGGCTAGAGCACAGCTGTTGCCCAACTGGTGAAATCTGAGCTCGCTGCAGCCTCAGCCTCCCAAGCTTAAATGATCCTTCCACCTCAGCCTCCTGAGTCGCTGAGGTCACAGGCATGCACCATCACCCCTGCTAATTTTACTTTATTTATTTATTTTGAGACCATGTCTTGCTCTGTCACCCAGGCTGGAGTGTGGTGGCACAATCTTGGCTCACTGCAACCTCCGCCTCCTGGGTTTAAGGGATTCTCTCGCCTCAGCCTCTCGAGTAGCTGGGATTACAGGCACCTGCCACCACACACCTGGCTAATTTTTGTATTTTTAGTAGAGATGGGGTTTCACCATGTTGGCCAAGCTGCTCTCAAACTCCTGACCTCAGGTGATCTGCCTGCCTCAGCCTCCCAAAGTGCTGGGATTACAGGTGTGAGCCACCACACCTGGCCTCAGACTTTTTTACTGTGAAATAAAATGGTGATACAGAGAGCCAAACATTCATCAAATAAAGTCAGTTCTGCTAGTTTTATTAGCGCAGTAATTCTCAATCAAGAACATTATGGGGGTGTTCCTGATTGTTCCAGCAGCTGGAGATGGGAAGCCTTCCGGTCCCATGCTCCTGCGGCTTGTCACTGAACGTGGATGTGTGTGGGTGTCATATCGCACAGGCATCGTGAGTTAACGAAAGGCAAACAGCACTGTCAGTGGCACCTTGGTCAAGAAATAGAACTCTGCCCTCCTGCCCTTCCGCGTGCTCATCCTAACGGCTGCTCTTCCTTGTCCCCAAAACAGCACGTTATCCTGACTCCTCAGGTCCTCACTTCCTCGTGTGTCTTCAGAGTTCTATTACACACAGACGCGGCCCTGGATCCTACAGTTGAATCCTGCCCGTTTAAAAAAGTAGATGCAAGTTTGTTTGTTTGTTTGTTTTTGAGACAGTGTCCCACTCTGTCACCCAGGCTGGAGTGCGGTGGCGCAATCTCAGCTCACTGCAACCTCCGCCTCCTGGGTTTAAGCAATTCCCCTGCCTTAGCCTCCCAAGCAGCTGGGATTACAGGTGCCCACCATTACGCCCAGCTATTTTTTTGTATTTTTAGTAGAAACGGGGGTTTCACCATGTTGGCTAGGCTGGTCTTGAACTCCTGACCTCAAGTGATCTACCTGCCTCGGTCTCCCAAATTGCTAGCATTCCAGGCATGAGCCACCACACCTGGCCAGATACATGTCTTTTAAGTCTCTTTTTTTCTTCATATGAGCTGTGACTTTGTTGTAAGGTCTCTTTTAACCTTTAACCCTCCTCCATCCCTTTTATTTCTTTACAATACTTTTTTTTTTTTGAGATGGAGTCTCACTCTGACACGAGGCTGGAGGGCAGTGGCTCAATCTTGGCTCACTGCAACCTCTGCCTCCCAGTTCAAATGATTCTTCCGCTTCAGTCTCCCAAGTAGCTGGGACTACAAGCGTGCACTGCTACTCCCAGCTAATGTTTTTTGTATTTTTAGCAGAGACGAGGTTTCACCATGTTAACCAGGATGGTCTCGATCTCTTGACCTCATGATCCGCCAGCCTCGGCCTCCCAAATGCTGGGATTACAGATGTGAGCCACTGCGCCCGGCCCTTTTGTATTTTTTTGTAGAGATGGGGTTTCATGATGTGGCCAGACTGGTCTCAAACTCCTGACCTCAGGTGATCCACCCGCCTCAGCCTCCCAAAGTGCTAGAATCACAGATGTGAGTCACTGCACCCAGCCTGTTTCTTAAAATTTATCTGTTGAAGAATCTAGGCTGCTAAACTCGTAGAGTTTGGAATTTTCTGATCACACACTTACAGTCTAATTCAGCGTTCATTTCTCCCTCCTCTGTGTTTCCTGGAAACTGGCAGCTGGGCCCAGGGCTTTATTCTTTCTTTTTTGCTTGTTTTTTTGTTTTCTTGAGACAGAGTCTCACCCTTGTCCAAACTGGAGTGCAGCGGCACAGTCACAGCTCACTGCAGCATCAGACTCCCGGGCTCAAGCGATTCTCCTGCCTCGGCCTCCTGGTAGCTGGAACTACAGGTGCACACCACCATGCCCTGCTAATTTTGTTGTTATTGTTTTTGGTGGGGACAGGGTCTCACTTTGTTGTCCTGGCTGGTCTTGAACACTCGGCCTCAAGCAATCTACCTGCCTCAGCTTCCCAAAGTGCTGGGATTACAGGCACGAGCCACTGCACCTGATCTTTCTCTCTTATTTGTGAATTTTCACGGGGGTCTGTACCTGTGCTATTGCTGTGTGTGTGCATGTGTGTGTGTGTGTGTATGTTGTGTTGGGTTTGTCCATGGTTCCTTGCTCATGATTTTCATAGCCTTTGTTAGTGTAAACAGAACCTCTCTCTCTAATCTCCTCCTGCCCCCTCTTTCACCTGGACAAGACAGAAACTCTAATCTGACTGTGGATCTCAGAACCCTCATTTCAGAGGGGGAGGAATACTGCACAGAGAAACCAGGAAGAATCTGAACAGACAGGCCTTGCTGGGTTTAGACCACACCCTTTTTGTCCAATCACAATTCGACATGGTCGTTAATCATGCCCATCCAGTGACGTCTCCATAAAAGGCCCAAGAGGACAGGGTTTAAGAGCTTCTAGAAGGCTGAACACGTGTGGTGCCTGACGGGTGGCACCCCAGGAGGCACGGAGGCTACACGACTCCTCCCCCACACCTTGCCCCAAGCATCTTTTCATCTGTATCCTCTGTAATATCCTTTATAATAAACCAGAAAAGTAAATATTTTCCCTGAGTTCTGTGAGCTGCAAATTAATCCAAAGAGGGGGTTGTGAGAACCCCAACTTGAAGCTGGTTGGTCAGCAGTTCTGGTGGCCTGGGCCAAGTGCAGGGGGTTACACCTGTAATCCCAGCACTCTGGGAGGCCAAGGCAGACGAATGGCTTGAGGTCGGAAGTTCGAGACCAGCCTGACCAATATGGTGAAACCTTGTCCCTACTAAAAATCCAAAAAAAATTAGCTGGGTATGGTGACACACACCTGCAATCCCAGCTACTTGGGAGCCTGAGGCAGGAGAATCACTTGAACCCGGGAGCCAGAGGTTCAAGTGAACTCTGGAGTTCACCAGAACTCCGGCCTGGGCTGTCACAGAGCAAGACCTCATCTCAAAAAAAGACAAGACAAGACATTCTGGTGGCCTGGACTTCGGACTGCTGCCTGGGGGTCAGCGGGGAGACAGTCCTCAGTCTGTGGGGTCTGACACTGCCTCCAGGTAGATGCTGTTGGAGGTGAATTGGAGGACACGCTGCTGGCATCTGAGGCAGATCCAACTGCTCACCTGCTGATGGGGAGAACCCCACTCCCTACATTTGGTCACCAACGTCTTGTTCTGTGTTGATGAGTGTTGTGGCATGAGAGCAGAAGAAAAATGGCACCCTAAGCATCGTCCAAGGGTGTCTGCACTAGAGTGAACAGACTTCCATGCAAAATCCACGTCCACCCAGAACCTTGGAATGTGACCTTCGCTGGAAATACGATCTTTGCAGTTGTAATTGATTAACATGAGGTCACACTGGATCAGGGTGGGTCCCAACTCTGATATGGCTGGTGTCCTTTCAAGAGGAGATGAGGGCCAGGCACGGTGGCTCATGCCTGTAATCTCAGCACTTTGGGAGGCCGAGGCGTGCGGATCACCTGAGGTCACGAGTTTGAGACCACCCTGGTGAACATGGTGAAACCTTGTCTTTACTAAAATATTAAAAAATTTAGCCAGATACGGTGGCGGGTGCCTGTAATCCCAGCTACTTAGGAGGTTGAGGCAGGAGAATTACTTAAACCCAGAGGTGGAGGCTGCAGTCAGCTGAGATCGGGCCATTCCACTCCAGCCTGCTCAGTCTCAAAAAAAAAAAAAAAAAGAGAGATGAGACACAGACACAAAGATGGGAAAAGGCCTTGTAAAGTTGAAGGCAGAGATTGCAATGATGCATCTACAGGTGAAGAAACACCAGGGACTGCCAGCACCCACCAGAAGCTGAGGAGAGGCACGAACAGGAGGAATCGACCCTGCCCACACCTTGATTTCAGACCTCTGGCCTCCAGGACCTCGAGAGAATACATTCCCGGCCAGGCGCGGTGACTCACACGTCATCTCAGCACTTTGGGAGGCTGAGGTGGCAAATCACCTAAGGTCAGGAGTTCGAAACCAACCTGGCCAACATGGTGAAACCCCATCTCTCTAAAAATACAAAAATTAGCCGGGCATGGTGGCACGTGCCTGTATTGGTGGCTGGTGCCTGTAGTCCCAGCTACTTGGGAGGTTGAGGCAGGAGAACCACTTAAACCCGGGAGGCAGAGGTTACAGTCAGCCAAGATCGCACCACTGCACTCCAGTCTGGGCAACAAAGAGAGACTCCATCTCAAAAAAAAAAAAAAGAGGAAAAGAAAAAGACAAAAAAAAAAAAGAGAGAGAGAGAATACATTCCTGTTGTTTTCAGTCACTGTGTGTGTGGGAACTTATTATGGTGGCCCTAGGGAACTAACACAGCAACTAATTAACATTTTTTATTTTTATTCTTTTTTGAGACGGAGTTTCGCTCCCGTTACCCAGGCTGGAGTGCAATGGCGTGATCTCGGCTCACCGTAACCTCCGCCTTCTGGGTTCAAGCAATTCTCCTGCCTCAGCCTCCCGAGTAGCTGGGATTACAGGCGCGCACCACCATGCCCAGCTAATTTTTGTATTTTTAGTAGAGACCGGGTTTCACCATGTTGACCAGGATGGTCTCGATCTCTTGACCTCGTGATCCACCCGCCTCGGCCTCCCAAAGTGCTGGGATTACAGGCATGAGCCACCACGCCCGGCCCTTAATATTTTTTAAAAGTCACTGTGAACTCATGAATTTAAACAGATTTCATGAGCTTAAATCACTCGCAATTATTTTCCTCGTTGAGGCTCAAGTTGTCCCACTCTGGGCCAGTGGGAGGCTCTTCACAATGACTTCGGAGTGGTCCTGCCATGACTACCCCAGCTTTCCCGCTAACGGAGATCACGAAATGTTCCGGGTTACTCCTGTTCACTGCCTGCTCCAGATCTGGAATCAGTTTTGGAAAAAGCCCCAGTTTCTTTTCTTTTCTTTCTTTTTTTTTTTTTTGAGACAGGGTCTCACTCTGTTGCCCAGGCTGGAGTGGAGTGGTGTGATCTCAGCTCACTGTAGCCTCTGCCTCCCGGGCCCAGGCAATCCTCCTACCTCAGCCCTCAGAGTAGCTGGGGCCACAGGCAGGCGCCATCACACCCGGCTAATTTTATTTTCTGTAGAGACAAGTTCTTACTATGTTGCTCGGGCTGGTCTCAAACTCCTGGGCTCAAGCAATCCGCCCACCTCAGCCTCCCGCAGAGCTGGGATTACAGGTGTGAGCCACTGTGCCTGGCCAACCCTTTTCTTTTAGAGGGAAACAGCATTTCCAGATCATAACGTGGACATCGGGATACTTGTTGCTACTGGGTTGGCTGTTTCTGGGCCTTCTGGGTGGTCAGAGAGACTAGATCCTGTATAAACTACTCCCTCCTCTGGAGCACGTATTGGCCCATTCATTTGATTGATAATGAACACCAGCACTATTGTGTACCCAGCACTGTTTCAAGCACTGGGGACATAGCAGGCAACAAAACTAAGACACAACAATCTTGTTCTCAAGGCGCTCACAGTCTGTTCAGGAGACAGACGATAGACGAGCAAGCAAACGCATGACATAATCTCTCCTAACCATCAGTGATGCAAAGGCAGTTAACGCAGAGAAAGAGGAAGGGATCTACGGGAGGGAGGCAGCTGTCTTATGCAGGTGGCCAGAGCTTTCCAGGAAGAGGAGGCAGCAAGTGCAAAGGCTGTAAGGTGGGAACACACTCGGCAGAGTCCAGGAAAGGTGAGGAAGCTGCTGTGGCTAGAACAACGAGCTAGGGTGGGAGGACTGGGAGGTCTGAGGCAGTTGGGACCAGACTGTGTGGGCCCTTGAGTATGATTTTATTCTGAGTGACATGGGGGCTGCCACATCCTAGAATGTGACTGTCTCTCCACTGGCCTGGGCTTTCTCAAAGGGCAAGGGTCTTTAGCTTTCTCTGAGTCTCCAGCTATGCCAGGGTATGACCCAGGAGAGGCCTCAAGACATGACTTTAAACACTAATGAAGTAAACATCTCACATACCCCATAAATATATACACCTACGTACCCACAGAAACTAAAAATAAAAAACTACTGGCCAGGCATGGTGGCTCGTGCCTGTAATCACAGCACTTGGGGAGGCCTAGATGGGCAGATCACTTGAGGTTGGGGGTTCGAGACCATCCTGACCAACATGGTGAAACCCCGTCTCTACTAAAAGTACAAAAATTAGCTGGGTGTGGTGGCACACGCCTGTAGTCTCAGCTACTCAGGAGGCTGAGGCAGGAGAGTCACTTGAACCTGGGAGGCAGAGGTTGCAGTGAGCCGAGATCGCGCCACTGCACTCCGGCCTGGGCAACAGAGTGAGACTGTCTCAAAAATAAAAAAATCACAAAAAAATTAATGAAGAACACAGACATTGGCCTGTCCTTGGAAGCCCCATCCCTCTGTTGTCTTCTTGGCAAACTCCTACACTTCCTTTAAGATCTCTCAAGGCATCACCTCCACCAGGAAGCCTTCTCTGATGGCCTCTATCCTCCAGGCTAGGCGGGTGGTCCCTTCTAGCTTCCCACAGTGTCTGGGCTTCCTCCATTTTCACTTGTAACTCTGTACTGGACTGCTCTGTTTCCTCCATTAGACTAAGATGTGTTAGAGGGCAGAGACTTGGACTACCCAGCTCCAGATCCCCAGTATAACCCAGAATAGGATCTGGGCCTTCAGAATCCTCAGAAAATATTTGTAAATAAATATACAAATGAAAGCATGCTTTTCTCCCTCTGCTGAACTCTATGCCTCAAAACTCCAGCCAAAATGTCTCTTTTTCCAAATGTTTTCTTATAGCTCCTGCAGAAAGTCATTTATCTCTCTCTACTGCTCACAGGAGACTTCCATGATCACACCTGCTGCCCTATAATGTGCCAGCATAGTCCCATGTCTGTTTCCTCCAGGGAACTTCACAGGACAGTGACCCTACACAATTCATCTTTGGATCCAGCCCTGGAGAAACTCCTCAGAAATACAAGTGAATCAATGCATCAGGCCTCTCCACCCTTTTAACAACTGCTGTTCAACCTTCAAACCCAACTCAAACATTCCCTTTGTACATTTGTTGAATAAGAGGACTGAAGGTTATGGTCCCGGGTGAGTGGGGCTGAGGCTGGTGGGGGCGGTCAAGCCGTGCTCACCTGCAGGAGCAGCTTGCGGTAGCGGTCATTGAGCAGCTCGGAGTTACTCTGCTCCTCCTCCAGCTCTTCCTCCAACTGCCCCAGGCGTCCCTCCAGCTGACGCTTCTCCTCCAGAATGGCTGCCCTAGGGAGACGGGAAGGGGTGGGGATGAGAGAACGGGATGCCAGAGGAGGGTGCCTTGTCTCACACTACAGGGCCCTGTGGTTGCCCCACCTACCTCCCCAGCCTCACACCCCAGGGGCCCCCAAGTTAGCCCCGCTCACCAACTTCTCCCAGAGCCCAGCCAGCTCTAGCCTAGCCCAGCTTCACCTCTTGCAGGCACAGCACCTCCACCTCCAAACCCTTGGGCCACTTACTTGCTAAGGTTGCCATTGGCCACCTCATCTGCCATCTCATCCCGGTCCTGCTGGGCCTGCCGCCGAGCACGGTCTGAGGCGGCCAGTTCCTGTGATGGCAGAGAGAGAGGGGCAGCCGGTGGAGGTGAGGAGAAGCAATCTGGGCGTGGGTCTCACTCGTTCTCTGTCCATCACACCCCAAGTCTCTTGGCTTTTTTCTCATGCTGTCCCTGGGTAACCCTGGAATGAGCTTCAATCTACAGATGTCTCCTAAATCTCTCTCCTGAGCCCCTGACATATGCCCACCTCCTGCAGCCCAACCCCCAGGACCCTCACCCTCTCCACCTTTTACTGCACAGATTCTCCGCTCAAACCTGCCTCTCCTTCAGGGTTCTCCAGTCACTAAACCAGACCCCAGTGTTCTCCTCCCCTCTTCTGCCCCCCTCACGACGGTCTCCTCCCTCCTGCCCTCTGACTGCTTTCTCCATCCTCTGCATCCCCTTGGCCCTGGCTCAGGGCTCTCTCTCCCCCTCACCCCACCAGGCTTCATGCCTCCAGTCTCCCCACTCCAGTTCAACTGCTACAGAGCTGACCCTTCCCATCCTCTGTTCTGAATCTTTCCATGGCTCCCTAGTACCCCAGGATATAATCTCTGCCCTTAGTCCGAGATAGGAGGCCACATGGTAAGCCCCACCCACCTCCCAGGGGCCCTCTGGTTAGCCCCGCCCACCTCTCCAGCCTCACACCCAGGGGCTGTGGTTAGCCCCGCCCACCTCTCCAGCCTCACACCCAAGGACACTGTGGTTAGCCCCGCCCATCTCCCCAGCCTCACATTCAGGGACCTTATAGTTAGACCTCCACAGCCTCACACCATGGGGGCCCTGAGGTTAGCCCTGCCCACCGCCCAGCTTCCTGTCCCAGAACCCAGCCCACCCCAGGGTACCCCAGCCTCACCTCTTGCAGCCGCAGCACCTCAGCCTCCAGCCCCTTGAGGCGCTTGTCACTTTCCCGATTCTGGGCAAAGATCTCTTCCCGGGAGCTGCGTGACTCCTCCACCTCCCGCCATAGTTCCTTCATCTGGGCCTGGGTGGAATGGAAAAGGTAGACGGGCTCAGCCTGGCCACACAGCACAGGGAACCCTTCCAACCCCTTGCCAAAGCAGTGGGGGCTCCTCAGCTCCCATGAGCAAGCAGGGAGCTCTCCCAACCCTGCAGACCTGAGCTCCTGTGTATAAAGCCGCTTGCTGTGTGACCTTGGGCCAGCCTCCCCTCTCTGGTCCTCAGGGAGGAGGTTGACCTGGCTGAGCCTAGAAGGCAGCTGGAAGCCTGGTGGGGCCTGGCTTCAAGTTAGATAGACCTGGGTTTGAATTACAACTTGGCCATATCCTTGCTGTGTGACTGTGAGCCAGCCACTGCTCCTCTCTGAACCTCAGTTTACCTCCTGTTTATTTTATTTCTATTTTTTTTTTTTTTGAGATGGAGTTTCACTCTTGTTACCCAGGCTGGAGTGCAATGGCACAATCTTGGCTCACCGCAACCTCTGCCTCCAGGGTTCAAGCAATTCTCCTGCCTCAGCCTCCTGAGTAGCTGGGACTACAGGCGCGCACCACCATGCCCAGCTAATTTTTTGTATTTTTAGTAGAGACGGGGTTTCACCATGTTGACCAGGATGGTCTCGATCTCTTGACCTTGTGATCCACCCGCCCAGGCCTCCCAAAGTGCTGGGATTACAGGCTTGAGCCACCGTGCCCGGCCGTTATTTTTATTTTTATTTTTTTTTGAGACAGAATCTCGCTCTGTCACCCAGGCTGGAGTGCAGTGGTGGGATCTCAGCTCACTGCAACCTCTGCCTCCTGGGTTCAAGTGATTGTCCTGCCTCAGCCTCCGGAGTAGCTGGGATTACACGTGCCTGCCACCACGTCTGGCTAATTTTTGTATTTTTAGTAGAGACGGGGTTTCACCATGTTGGCCAGGCTGGTCTTGAACTCCTGACCTCAGGTGATCTGCCCACCTCGGCCTCTCAAAGTGCTGGGATTACAGGTGTGAGCCACTGCACCTGGCCAAAACAACATATGGTATTTTCACTTCAAAAACAAAAGCACAGAGGCAGGTGGATCACTTGAGGCCAAGGCTTTGAGACTAGCCTAGCCAGCATGGCGAAACCCCATCTCTACTAAAAATACAAAAATTAGCGGGGCACGGTGGCTCACGCCTGTAATCTCAGCACTTTGGGAGGCCGAGATGGGCAGATCACAAGGTCAGGAGATTGAGACCATCCTGGGCCACATGGTGAAACCCCGTCTCTACTAAAAATGCAAAAATTAGCTGGGCATGGTGGCACATGCCAGTAATCCCAGCTACTCCGGAGGCTGAGGCAGGAGAATTGCTTGAACCAGGGAGTCGGAGGTTGCAGTGAGCCAAAATCATGCCATTACACTCCAGCCTGGCGACAGAGTAAGACTATGTCTCAAAAACATAAAAATAAAAAACAAAAATTAGCTGGGTGTGGTGATGCGCACCTGTAATACCAGCTACTAGGGAGGCTGAGGCAGGAGAATTGCTTGAACCCGAGAGGCAGAGGTTGCAGCAAGCTGAGATCTTGTCACTGCACTCCAGCTTGGTTGACAGAGTGAGACTTGGTCTCAAAAAAAACCAAAACACAACTGAACAAAACAAACAAAAAATGGAAATTTGACTTAACAAATGCAGCATTTTAAATACAGGAAATATTAAAGAAGAAGGAAACCAGCCTCTGGGGCACGGATGTTCATACAGGCGCTGACCCACGTGGATGCTGCCTGTGGGTTGGGAGGCAGGGGTCCGAGCTGGCCTCAGCCCCTGGAGTGATGGCTGCAGCTTGAAGACACCAAGGCCCCCCTCCTTGGCACGGCTCACGCCCTGCCCTTACCTGCATCTTTCGAAGCTGCTTCACCGCCTCCTCCTTGCCCTGCCCGGCGGAGACCAGCTGAGCCTTCAGCTCCTCCAGCTCTCCCTCCAGCTTCTTCCGGGCAGCCATGGCCAGGGTGCGCTGCTTCCGCTCCTCATCCCGCTCCACCTCCGCGTCTCTCAGCTGGAGAGGAAGTCGGGAGGGACTGGGTCAGGGACAGGAAACCCGGGCTCCCTCTGTGTGCGAGGGACGTGGATGTCTACCCCGGAGCCCCTGCCCAGGCTGCAAGCCCCGTTCCTCTCCCCGCCTGACTCTCCCGGCGTGGTCCCCTCTCTATCCCCCTGCCCCAGCTCAGTCCTCCTGCCCCCATCTCACCTAGGCCTCCTTTCTAGCTTCTCATCTCTCCCCACCAGCACATTTCAACACATCTCCGGAGCTGACCCTGCTCATACCCCTCCCATGGTTCCCAGTGCCCCCAGGGCCACGTCTTGGACATTCAGCCATATCTAAGTCAAAGGGGCTAGTAGAGGCAGAAACCCGCAAAGACCTCTGGCCTTAGGTCACCTGTTCACCCCTCTTCCGTGCCTCCCCAGCTTCTAGCACCCCCACCCCAAGTCTGTTGTTCACGTGGCTCCAGAGGGGTCTTTCTGACACCCAAAGCTGCCCCTTCCCCTCACCACCTAGCAGAGGGAAGACATGGGAAGTTCCTGGATTGAACGAGTAATGAATGAACAGTGCAGGGAAGGAGGGTGATGAAACAGACAAGGAAGCGAGGAGCAATGACTGACTGGACTGGGGAGGGATGTGGATGGAGGGAGGGTGGATGAACAGTCAGTGAGGCAGCATCTGAGTGCAGGAGTCTGCAGGGGGTGCTGAGGGGCGGGGTTGGGTAAATAGGGGAGGGGTTGGGTTGGGGAGAGGAGATGGGTCGGAAGGGGGTAACTGGGTGGATGGAGCAGTAATTGGACACAGCATTGGTTGAGTATCGGTGTTGGTTGGGGGAGCGGCTGTATGTGGGTGATTGGTGTGACTGAATAGATGGGGTGGCAGAGGGATGGATGAATGGTTTGGTGGATGGAGGATGTATGTATGACTGGGTAAAACAACAGGCCAGTGGGATATGTGTGTGGGTTAATGGTTCATGGCAGGCTAACGGGTTGGATAGGAAGATGGTTTTGTGGGAGGAAGATGGTTGGCTGCCAGGAGAGACTGGTAGAAATACTGAGTGGCAGGTGGATGGGGGAGATACTGAGTGGAGGGAGGGTAGGGAGACGTTGAGTGGAGGGAGGGTGGGGAGATGCTGAGTGGCGGGAGGGTGGGGGGATGCTGATGGCAGGATGGTGGGGGCATGCTGATAGCGGGAGGGTGGGGGGATGCTGAGTGGAGGGAGGGTGGGGAGACACTGAGGGGAGGGTGGGGGGGACGCTGAGTGGAGGGAGGGTGGGGGACGCTGAGTGGAGGGAGGGTGGGGGACGCTGAGTGGAGGGAGGGTGGGGGGACGCTGAGTGGAGGGAGGGTGGGAGGATGCTGAGTGGAGGGAGGGTGGGGGGACGCTGAGTGGAGGGAGGGTGGGGGGATGCTGAGTGGTGGGAGGGTGGGGGGACGCTGAGTGGCGGGAGGGTGGGGGGACGCTGAGTGGAGGGAGGGTGGGGGGGATGCTGAGTGGAGGGAGGGTGGGGGGGATGCTGAGTGGAGGAAGGGTGGGGGGGACACTGAGTGGAGGGAGGGTGGGGGGACGCTGAGTGGAGGGAGGGTGGAGGAGGGACACTGAGTGGAGGGAGGGTGGAGGAGGGACACTGAGTGGAGGGAGGGTGGAGGAGGGACACTGAGTGGAGGGAGGGTGGAGGAGGGACACTGAGAGGTGGGTGGGCCAGGGAGATCCCTTGCTGCCTGAACACACCACAGCATACCCCAGCTGGACCGGCACCCTGTGGCCTTCTGCGTGACAATACCTGCTTGGCCAGCTGCCTCCGCCTCTCTTCACCAGCCTCGTCACGGCCCTGCAGGTCACGCTCGTGCTGAGTCTTGAGAGCCTGCACAGTCACCTCCAGACGCAGCTTGGCATCCTCGGCTGCTGTCAGCTCATCCTCCAGTTCCGTCACCTGTGCTCGCAGATCGTTGGCTGCCTGTTCTGCTACCCGGCAGGCGCGTTCCAGCTCATGCACCTGGTGGGGAGGGAGAGTGGGTACTGGGCACCTGGGTCACTGAGGCGGGGGAGGTTATGAGCCTAGGTAGAGTAGGGACGCTCTGATGGCAGACGGGGAGGGGGCAAGTCGGTGTGCCCATCCTAGTTTGTTCATTCATCGGTTCGAAATCTACTGAGTGCCTCCCTCTTGGGTGTCTCATCCAGCATCATCCCCAAATGTATTTCATGCATAACCAAGGCTTCATAATTCTAGTATCTGAAGCTCTTGAGAGTCCAATACAAGCATCTGTTAGGTCAGCTGACTCTTACTCATGGCAGATTATTCTCTCTGAGTTTTGTGATTTTGCATTGTGAGCTTACTCACTGGGAATTCATCTTCGGGAATTCTGTGTGAAGGCAGGTAGCTCCAGGGTCATCAGTGCTGGTGTCTGCCAGACTCCCCAGGGTGCCACCAACCCACTATCTACTTCTATACTTCTATTGGTTTTTCTGTTTGGGAGGGTCCCAGATCTTTCAGGAAGGTGTGAATTAAAACCCCAAATGCTGTGAAAATACAGCTGGGCTTATGAATTTTCGGACTACCCCTTAGCTCCTCTCCTTACTTAACCATCACCTCCTCAGGGAAGCCTATCTGGACCCATCAGAGCCTTTCTGTTATCCATGCTCCTGGCACTGTGCCCCCTCTCCTACCCAGCCCTAGTCACAGTGGTCATCTGACATTTGCTTAGATGGCTTTTTGTGCAACACCTGCCTCCCTCACTGGACTGTGAGTTCCAAAGAGCAGGGCCTATGTCTGTGGATCACCCCTGCCCACATTATGGTCATTAAAATTCTGACCACTGACAGTATCTACTTTCAGTACTTGGAATGGGCCCTCTAGCCTCCCTTTCTATTTGGCACCTGCCAATTTATTTTGTTTACTTGAAGGGATCAAACTTTCTCCCATCAACATCCTATTTCCCACAAGGGCCTTTGGAGTCACTACAAATAACCTGACATTTTTCCCATGGGACAGACTTTAATGGCTCAAGTATGAGCCGGGTTTTAGCTCCAGTATCCCTAGGGCTGCAGGCCAGGTCTGTGTCGGGGGAGGGGGATTCTCTCCAGAACTGGCTAAAAGCAAAATCGGATCAACGTCTAAGTGTGTGGACAAGATAAAGCCCTCATCCATTGCACTCCTAGAAGCATATTGCTGGGAAAATAAAGAAAGAAGGATGTCGGCAGGGCATCTATTCAGGAGCTCAACAAATTCTGCCAGGGCCTCCCATCATCAGTGAGGGTGGCCTGTGTCCCTGGGCGTGATCCGCAAATGTATTTGGAGGATGAACGAAGGAAGGATGCAGTGGAGGGTGTGGGGAGCATTCTGACCATTCAGAAGGCTGGGACACTTGCTGGGTGAAGGGAGCCTGGGAGCAGCCTTAGGGTGCCACCCTACAGGCCCTGGAGGGATATATGAGTTGAGGGACGACAGAGGCTTGGTGGGAGAGTCTGTGTGTTCTCAGTGGGGATGCTGGCAGGCGAAGTGGGCATCCTCACACTGTGTGTGTGTGTGTGTGTGCATGCATGCATGCATGCGCACGCATGCATATTATGTATGTAGGAGTGCACATACTCATGTCTGGAGAGTGGTTCTCAGGCTGTATTTTGCAGTAAATTCTCTCCATGTTCTCTCTCTGAGCATTCACACATATGTGTAGTGAGTATTTTCTCATGCACTATGTGTACGTACGCATGTGACTATGTGTATTTAATGAAAAATTATCAGCAAGGTGCAATGGCTCATGGCTCTAATCCTGACACTTTGGGAAGCTAAGGTGGGAGGACTGCTTGAGCCTAGGAGTTCAAGACCAGCCTGGGCAACACAGCAAGACCCCATCTCCATAAAAAATTAAAAAAACAGCCAGGTGTGGTGGCATGTACCTGTAGTTACTGCTACTCATGAGGCTGAGGCAGGAGGATTGCTTGAGCCCAGGAGATGGAGGTTGCAATGTGCCATGACTGCACCACTGCCCTCCAGCCTGGGCAACAGAAAAATACCCTATCTCAAAAACAAACAAAAACAAATAGAAGATTCTTCTCACATCCCATATACACAAATGTGAGCATGTGTGCTTTGTGAGTAGCCCATGTTCTGTGTGTGAGCACACATGCTGAATGGAAGAGTCTCCTCACGTTCTGTGAATGTCTACATGAAGAACCTATCTCTGATAAATGGCTCTCCTTACTTTCTATGCACGTGCATGAGCACATGTACTTGGTGGGAGATTCTCCTCACACTGTGTGTGTGTGTATATGAATGCAAATATTTGGTAAGCAATCCTCCTCTCGTTCTCTTTTTAAATTTGAGACAGAGTCTAACTCTGTCATCCAAGCTGGAGTGCAGTGGAATGATCTCGGCTCACTGCAACCTTTGCCTTCTGGATTCAAGCAATTCTCCCGTCTCAGCCTCCCAAGTAGCTGGGATTACAGCCACATGCCACCATGCCTGGATAAGTTTTGTATTTTTAGTAGAGATGGGGTTTCACCATGTTGGCCAGGCTGGTCTTGAACTACTGACCTCAAGTGATCCACCAACCATGGCCTCCCAAAGTGCTGGGATTACAGGTGTGAGTCACCACGCCCGGCCCTCTTGCACTCTTTGTGCATGAACATATGACTCTGATGGCTGGTTGTTTTCCTGTTCTATGTGTGAAAGCATATGTGCATGCAGGTGTCTCCCCTCACCCAGTGTGTCTCAGGGAGTGGGGCCTCTGCTCACGCTCTTGCCGACGTCATCCTTGCTGCTCAGCAGTGCCTCCAGCTCAGCCCGCAGGGCCCGGTTCTGCCGCTCCAGCTCCTCACGTGCCTCCTGCTCCTCCTCCAGTGCCCGCGTCAGTGACAGGGCCCGAGCCTCACGTTCCCGGCCCTCTGCCTCGGCCCGCTCACGTTCCTCCACTGCTCGAAGTACAGCTGCCTTCTCCTCTGCCAGAAGCTTCCAGTTTGAGGAAGATGGGATGGGGGGAAATAGATTAGCTGAAAGGAGTGTACAAGGGAATGGGGAAGAGGGAGCAGCCAGGAACAGAGAAAGAGAGACAGACAAAGGCAGAGACACAAGAGGGAGGTAGAGGGATTAAAGTTGCAACCATGTCCCAAACCAGCTCAACTCTTGAATGGATCAAACTGAACAGTCCCTAACTCTACATTCTCAACAGAAGAAAGGGTATTTCTTCCTCTTAAGAGTGGCAGCAGAAAAACATATACCTATACATATATATATATATATATATATATATATATATATATATATATATGAACTTCAACTTTTACTTTTTTAAGACACAGTAATTGGCAAACAAATTTATAAGACATGCAAAGTAGAAAACAGAACAGGATTCATAGTTAAAAGAAAAATCAGTCCATACAAACAGACCCACAGATGACCTACATATTAAAATGCACACACAAGGACTTCATGATAAGTTTCAGAACGAGATGGATATAATGGATGAAGGAGCAGAGTTATTTCAGGACGGATTTGAAACTGTAAAACAGAACCATATAGAAATGCCAGAACTGAAAAATGAAATATCTGAAATCAAAAAGTCATTGGATGAAATTAGTAGCAGACTGGACATATCAGAAGAATCAGTAAACTTGAAAACAGGCCAACAGAAATTATCCAAACAGAGCAAAGAAAGAAGGAAGACTGTAACAAAAATTAATGGAAATTTAACAACCTGAAAAAAGTACCAAGCATTTATATATAAATGCATTTGGAGTCCTAGACGGGTAAAGAAAAGAGTAAGAACGAAGTAAAACTGCCTTTGTTCACAGAAAAAAAAAAGATCATCTATGTAGAAAATTCAATGAAATTCATAAAAACTCTATTAGCACTAATAAGTTTAGCCAAGATTGCAGGATATAAGATCAATATACAAAAATCTGTTGTGTTTCTACATAAAAGCAATCAAAAATGGAAATGAAAGCAGTATCACTTAAAATAGCTGTAAAACCATGAAATACATAGAAATACATCTGGCAAGAGATGTGAAAGACGTGCACTGATAGCTAAAAAACATTTCTGAGGTATTTCAATGGACATATATACCATGTTCCTCAGTGAGAAAACTCAAAATTGTTATGATGTCAATTCTTACCAAATGGATGTATAGATTCAACACAGAAAGCTTTTGTTTTGGGGTAGAAATTCACAAACTGATTCTAAAATACATATGGAAATGCAAAGGAACTACAAGAGGCAAAACAACTTCAAAAGGCCAGCACATGCTGGCTCATGCTTCTAATCCCAGCACTCTGAGAGGCTGAGGCAGGTAAATCACCTGAGGTCAGGAGTTTGAGACCAGCCTGGCCAACTTGGTGAAACCTCATCTAAAACACAAAAATTAGCCAGGCACAGTGATGCACGTCTGTAATCCCAGTTACTCAGAAGGCTGAGGCACAAGAATCACTTGAACCCAGGAGGTAGAGGTTGCAGTGAGCTGAGATCATGCCACTACACTTCAGCCTTGGTGACAGTGAGACTCTGTCTCAAAAAATATATATATTTTGAGTAAGATAAGCCCATCACAAAAGGGATTTATGTGAAAATAATTTATATAAAATTCTAGAAGTTGCAAAAAATTAATCAAGCCTCAATGACCTGGGGAACAGTATTATAATCAAATTTTACGTATTTGAAGTCCAAGAAGAAGAGGAAAGACAGAGAGTGGGAGATAAAACTATTTGAAGAAGTAATGGCTGAAATTTTCCACATTTGATCAAAAAACATCAACCCATAGCTACAGGAAGCACAGAGAATCTAAAGCAGGATAAATACAAAACACCACAGCTGGGCATATTGCAGTCACACTGCTAAAAACCAAACATAAAGAGAGAAATCGTAAGGCAGCTAGAAAGACATATCACACCACCTACAGGGAAATGACGATTTAAATGACGGCTGACTTTCTATCTGAAATAATGGAGGCCAAAGATGATGGAATGACATCTTTAAAGTGCTGAATAAATGAAACTGTTGACCTCGAATTCTATATCCAGTGAAAATATCCTCCAAACTGAAGGCAAAACGACACCCCCACACTGCATTTTTTCTTTTTCTTTCTTTCTTTTTTTTTTTTTTTTTGAAATAGGATCTCTCTCTGTCACCAGGCTAGAGTGCAGTGGTGCAATCTTGGCTCACTACAACCTCTGCCTCCTGGGTTCAAGTGATACTCATGCCTCTGCCTCCCAAGTAGCTGGGATTACAGGCATGCACCACAACACCCAGCTAATTTTTGTATTTTTCACTGTAGAAGGGGTTTCACCATGTTGGCCAGACTGCTCTCAAATTCATGGCCTCAAGTGATCCTCCTGCCTCAGCCTCCCAAAGTTCTGGGATTATAGGCATGAGACACTGTGCCCAGCCTCACACTGTTTTCTAAATGAATAAAATGAGGCATAGAGAGATTGAGCAATTTGCCTAAGCCACACAGCCAGAGAGGCCGAGTTGGGATTTGAACTTCAGGATTGCCTGATCTAACTCTCTAAGGTTTTGTGATTTTTATTTCATCCACAGGCTGCCAAATGCTTGGTCTTATTCCGTTTTCTAGATGGGTGAACTGAAGCTGAGACGGAAAAAGCAACTTGCTGAGTTACACAGTGAATCAGCAGGGGGAAGTGAGATGAGTTATTTCATTTAATTCTCATAAGCAATCTCTGGGTACTGAAAGTATTTATATATTTCATCATCTGAAAACTAGAGGAGCTTTGAAAGTAAAACTGTGAGCCGGGCACAGTGGCTTATGCCTGTAATCCCAGCACTTTGGGAGGCCAAGGCGGGCAAATCACGAGGTCAAGAGTTCGAGACCAGCCTGACCAACATGGTGAAACCCCGCCTCTACTAAAAATACAAAAATTAGCTGGGTGTGATGGCGCACACCTGTAATTCCAGCTACTTGGGAGACTAAGGCAGGAGAATCGCTTGAACCTGGGAGGCTGAGGTTGCAGTGAGCCGAGATCACATTATTGTACTCCAGCCTGGGTGACAAAGCAAGACTCTATCTCAAAAAAATAAAGTAAAAGTGGGTGCTACGAGGAATTATGCTGTGACAAAGGCATGAATCAGGACACATGGATGTCCTATCTTACAGAGGCCCAAACTGAAGAAGGGTCCTGCTTCCCAGTCCACTACAACTGCCTAGTTGAGCCGTGACAGCACAGATTACGGTTCCTCACAACGACCACGGA
Organism: Saguinus oedipus; assembly: GCA_031835075.1. Taxonomy (NCBI): domain Eukaryota; kingdom Metazoa; phylum Chordata; class Mammalia; order Primates; family Cebidae; genus Saguinus; species Saguinus oedipus. The sequence goes on along the minus strand of CM063187.1, from coordinate 51,363,869 downwards.
ACCACAAGACAGACTTGCTGGCTCCCCAGCTGGGTGAACCGAGGGGCCCACCTGGTCGAACTTGCGCTGCTTCTTCTCCAGGGTGCTCACGAGTTGCCGCTGCTGCTCCAGGTCCACGGTGGCGTCATCCAGCTCCTGCTGCAGCCGGCGGCGGCCCCGCTCCAGCCGATCCACCGTCTCTGTCTTTTCTGCCAGGCGCTGGGTCAGGGCCTCGGCCTCACGGGCTGCCCGGCGCCGTGCCTCCTCCCCCGCCTCCAGTGCTCCTGCCTCCTCCTCCTGGCGCCGCCGCCACTCTGAGAGCTGAGGGGAAGAGAGAGAGGGTGGTTGGTGGTCAGGGCCATGAGTGACCCAGGTGTGAGCTGGTGGCACTCCATTTCCAGGATGAAGAGACTGAGGCCTGAGAGGAAAAGGGGTCACTGCTGGGCTCTTCTGCCTCTGAGTGGTATGAGGTTGTGAGTGCCATGAGCCCTAGTTCTTCCAAGGGATTCAAATTACTCCCTCCAAGGACGCAGAGATAAATGAGACCTGGAATCTTTCCTGGAGAACCCCTTGTCTGCTGGCGGTGATACAGTGTCATAGCCCGGGTGATAGAGGTTAAGATAGAATTGTGGGAGCTATGGAAGTCCACAGGAAGAGCTCAGAATCTGTTTAGAACATTCAGGAGAGAGTTCCTGAAGGAGGAGCATTTGAGGTGGGTCTTGACGTATGCATAGGAGTTTGCCAGTTGAAGGATATCTGCAGGCATGTATCATCACTCATTCATTCAACAGGCATTTCTGAAGGCCTACAATATATCAGGCTCTATATTGGGCTGTGCCACAGACTTGCATCTAACTCTTACGGGATTCTAGTTTGAAGGGGCTCTTAGTCTGGTGGGGAGACTCCTGGGCAGAGACAGTCCCAGCCCAAGGTGACTGGAGTTGGGACAGAGGAGAAAGAGAAGAGGAGTCAGGAAACTTCCCACAGGGGAGCCTAATGCTAAGTCTGGGAAAATAACAGGGTTTTTTCAAATGAAATAGGAAAGTAGAGACAGAGATGAATACAGCTAAAGACAGAGGAGGGATCAGAGATGGCAGGACTGAGAGGCATGGACTTTGGGGGTACAGGGGAGGCATGGGAGAGCTGTGAGGGGGCAAGGGGCAGGGGCAGGACGGCACCTGAGCCGGGGCTGAGCTGGAGCTGGGGCAACAAAGGAGGCTGAGAGTTGGGGGCAGGAGGGCCAGGGCTGGGCACAGGCTGTGGGGGAGTGAGGGGGAGTCAGAGATGAGAAAGGCATCTATGGTCTGGCTTGTGAGAAGATGGGCAGTGTGGCCGCCCCTGAGCTGGGGAACCCAGGAGGAGCAGTGTGGGGGGCTCTGCCGCCCTGAGGGTCTTGCGTAGGGCTGCTCACCTGGGCCTGGGCAGTCTGCAGCTCACGGCCCGCCCGCTCCCTGGCGGCTGCCTCCTCCTCCAGCTGCTCCCGAAGCCCAGCTGCCTCAGCCTCCATGGCCCGCACCCGGGACCCCAAGGCCAATTTCGCCCTGGTCTCCTCCTGCAGCAGCTCCTGTAAATGGAGGAGGTGGCGATGTCAAGTGTGGTCAGGAGGACAAGGAGGGGAGGGTGACGGTGGAGCCAAAGGGCAGGTCGGGTCACCTGGGCATCGTGCAGCTGGGCATCCATGCTGCTCAGCTCCTTGCTAAGCCGGATGGCTTTGGACTCAGCCTCGTTCAGCGCCCCAGACACATTCTCGAGTTCAGCCTGCAGGGTAGGGAGAGGAGAATGAAGTCCTCCAATCTCGGCTTCCACCCAGCGACCCCATCTGCCTCAAATCCCTACCACACTGGCAGGAATGCAAAATGGTGCAGCTGCTGTGGAAAACAGTCTGGCAGCTCCTCGGATGCTTAGACACAGGGTTTCCACGTGACTTAACAATTCCACTCCTAGGTGTAGACCCAAGAGAAATGAAGGCTAGGTCTATGCAGAAACTCGGACGGAATATTCACAGCGGCATGACTTATAATCACCAAGAGGCGGGAACAGCCCCAATGTTCATCAATAAATGAATGGATAAACAAATGTGGAATATCCGTACAATGGACATTATTCAGCAATAGAAAGGTATGTGGATCTATTGCATCGTGGGGTTTTTTTTTTTTTTTTTTTTTTGAGACAAAGTTTCACTCTTGTTGTCTAGGCTGGAGTGCAATGGAGCGATCTTGGCTCACTGTAACTTCCGCCTCCTGGGTTCAAACCATTTTCCTGCCTCACCCTCCCGAGTAGCTGGGATTACAGCCATGTGCCATCACACCTAGGTAATTTTGTATATTTAGTAAAGACAGGGTTTCTCCATGTTGGTCAGGCTGGTCTTGAACTCCTGACCTCAGTTGATCCACCCACCTCGGCCTCTCAAAGTGCTGGGATTACAGGTGTGAGCCACTGCACCCAGCAGTGTTTTAAACATTAAAAAATAGGCCGGGCGCGGTGGCTCACGCCTGTAATCTCAGCACTTTGGGAGGCCGAGGCGAGAGGATCACGAGGTCAAGAGATTGAGGCCATCCTGGCCATGGTGAAACCCCGTCTCTACTAAAAATACAAAAATTAGCTGGGCATGGTTGCACGTGCCTGTGGTCCCAGCTACTCGGGAGGCTGAGGCGGAAGAATCGCTTGAACCCAGGCAGAGGTTGCAGTGAGCTGAGATTGCGCCACTGCACTCCAGCCTGGCGACAGAGTAAGACTCTGTCTCAAAAAATAAATAAATAAATAAATAAATAAAAATAAACGTTAAAAAATAAAAAGGAATGATGCCACAAGCTGTAACACAGACGAACTGGAAACCACGTGTTAAGCAAAAGAAGGCAGGCACAAAGGGCACCCACATACAGTAGGATTCCACTTACACAAGATCTCCAGAATGGGAAATCTGTACAGACAGGAAGGAGATCAGTGGTTCCCTGGGTGGGGTGGGGGGAAGTGGGGGACGACAGCTGAAGGGTATAGGATTTCTTTTTGGGATAATGAAAATGGTCCAGAATTAGATTATGGTGATGGCTGTGCAGCTTTGTGCATATGCTAAAATCCATCCAATTGTACACCTTAAATGAGCGAACCATTATTATCATTTGAGACTGAATTTCGCTGTTGTTGCCCAGGCTGGAGTGCAATGGTGCGATCTCGGCGCACTGCAACCTCCGCCTCTTGGGTTCAAGTGATTCTCCTGCCTCAGCCTCCTGACTAGCTGGGATTACAGGCATGCGCCACCACGCCCAGCTGATTTTGTATTATTATTATTTTTTATTTTATTTTATTTTATTTTATTTTTTTTAGTAGAAACAGGGTTTCTCCATGTTGGCCAGGCTGGTCTTGAACTCCCAACCTCAAATGATTCAACCGCCTCGGCCTCCCAAAGTGCTAGGTATTATTATTATTATTTTGAGATAGGATCTCACTTTGCTGCCCAGGCTGGAGTGCAATGGCACAATCATAGCTCACTGTAGGCTTGACCTCCTCCCAGGTTCAAGGGATCTTCCTGCCTCAGTGCCCTGAGGAGCTGGGACTACACACCAACATACCTGGCTAATTTTGACATTTTTTCTAAAGATGGGGTCTCACTACATTGCCCAGGCTGGTCTCGGACTCCTGGGGTGAAACAATCTTCCTACCTTAACCTCCCAAAGTCCTAGAATTACAGAGTGAGCCACCGTGCCGTCTTGCACATGATTATGTTGGAAGACCCAAATGAGATAACAGGCTTAATATGGACCAATCAGAAGCCCAGAGAGGGCAGGCGTGTCACCAAGGTCACACAGCAGAAATCCCCACCCTGGCCATCCCACTCACCTGGGCTCGCTGCAGCTTCTCAGCAGTCTCCGCTCGTGCCCTCTCCCCGTCACCAGCCCGGCCCTGCACCTCCTGCAGCTGTGACTCCAGGCGGCGCCTCCGCTGCTCACCCTCCTGACGCGCAGTCTGTAGGTTGCTCAGTTCCGCCCGCAGCTCGGACACCTCGGCCTCCAGGGCCAGCCGGGTCTTCTCCCATGCACCTTTGCCCTGGCGTGGGAAGGAGATGAGCAAAGGTCTATGAGGCCTTTCCTGGACCAGGCCAGGCGCACTCCCCGCTCAGGGCCTCTGCACGGGCTGTTCCCTCTGCCTGGAACACACTTCTCCCGATGCCCAGATAGCTCACCCCTCACTCCCTCTTTTTTTTTGTTTTTTTGAGACGGTGTCTCGCTCTTGTTGACCAGGCTGGAGTGCAATGTCTGCTCACTGCAACCTCTATCTCCTGGATTCAAGTGATTCTCCTGCCTCAGCCTTCTAAGAAGCCGGAATTACAGGCACTTGTACCATGCCCGGCTAATTTTTTTCTATTTTTAGTAGAAACGGGGTTTTGCCTTGTTGGCCAGGCTGGTCTCGAACTCCTGACCTTTGGGTGCCTCCTTGGCCTCCCAAAGTGCTGGGATTATACACATGAGCCACTGTGCCTGGCCCAGGTTGGTTGCTTTGTTTGTTTTGTTTTCTGAGACAGAGTCTCGCTCTGTTGCCCAGGCTGGAGTGCAGTGGTACAATCTTAGCTCACTGCAATCTCTGCTTCTTGGATTCAAGTGATTATCCTGCCTCAGCCTCCTGAGTAGCTGGGACTACAGGAGTGTGCCACCACGCCCGGTTAATTTTTGTATTTTTTTTTCAGACGGAGTTTCACTCTTGTTGCCCAGGCTGGAGTGCAGTGGCATGATCTCGGCTCACCACAACCTCTGCCTCCCGGGTTTAAGCGATTCTCCTGCCTCAGCCTCCCTAGTAGCTGGGACTACAGGCAGGTGCCACCATGCCCAGCTAATTCTGTATTTTTAGTAGAGACGGGGTTTCGCCATGTTGGTCGGGTTGCTCTCGAACTCCCGACCTCAGGTGATCCACCTGCCTCAGCCTCCCAAAGTGCTGGGATTACAGGCGTAAGCCACTGCATCCGGCTTCTCCCTCAGGTTTTTACCCTGATGTCACCTTCTCACAGAATACCTCCATGGCCTCTCTACTGAAAATCTAACCCGCCTTAGAATTCCGATCCCCCATTTCCTGTTCATAAGGCCCCATAGCACTCATCACCCCGATATAGACTGAAGGTGTTTATACGGTTTATCTCTGGCTCTCCCACCAGAAGGAAATCACCACAAGGGAAGGCAGTGCTGGTTGCTGGGTTCTTGGCTGAGTCCCCAGCACAGCTCCTGGAAGAGAATCCACCCTGCGTTAAGGCTTGCTGAATGAAAGATGGACGTGAATGCGTGAGGAAAGAAACCCAGGGAGACGAGCCGGCCTAGAACCAGCCAGCAGTACCTCCGCCAGCCCCACGTTCTGCCCTGCCCTCCCCGGGGCCTCCCTGCCCTGTCCCCTTGCCCCAACCCACCCTCCGGGCCTGCTCCAGCTGCTCCGCCAGCTCCCCCAGGGCCTGGCCGTGGCGCTGCCTCAGCTCCTGCACTGCCGCCTCGTGGATGCGAGTCTCCTCTTCCAGAGCCTTCTTCAGCTCCGTCACCTCCTGTTCCCTCTTGGACCTTTATTGGGGGAAGGGAGAGGGGAAGAGAATTTTAGAACACCGAAAGGCAGGGGCTTTGGGAAAGTCGGGTATGCCTCCTTTTCATGTTTCCTTAAAAACTGAGGGCCTCACACTACACCCCCAAAGAGATCTGGGTGGTGATGCTGTGGAAGGAGTGTGGCTTTAAGGGTAAACTCCTATTCACCCTTCAAAACCTTTATCCAAAAGCCCCTTCCTCAGGAAAGTCTTCCTGGACCTCCCATAGACTTGGTTTAGGGGTCTTCACTTATCACCCACAATGCCCCGTGTTACTCCATGAAAGCACCCCTTGTTCTGGATTGAGACTGTCTTTGCTTGAATCTGCCTCCCCTGAGACTGGAAGTTCCCAAGAATAACACTTGGGTCTGACCCATCTCTGTCCCCGGCTTGACCCAGGCCAGACCTAGAGCTGGTGATTCATGAACAACTGTTCCATGATTAAGCTTCTGTATTGAAAGAGACGATGCACCTAACTCCTGCCCCCGGCCCTGCTCATCCCAGGCTGAGACAGCAGCCCGCCGCCAGGCCTCACCGGAGCTCCTGCTGTGCGTTGGTGGAGTCCAGCGTGTCCTCCAGCTCACCCCGCAGCGCCTCCAGCTCCTCGCCCAGGTCCCGGCGCTGCTTCTCTGCCTTGGTCCTGGCCATGCGCTCGGCCTCCAGGTCCTCCTGGGCCTCGGCCAGGGCTGCTTGCACCTCACGCAGGGATTTTAGCAGCTGGGCCCGGGCCCCACCCTCGTCTTCTGCCCTGGGGGTGACAAGAACCGTGGAGTTGGTACAGGGGCAGATAAGGGCGTGGCGAGGATTTCCGGGGACAGAGGGGCTGGATGTGGGCTTTAGGGGTGGCCAGTCCCAGGTTCGAATCCTATCCTGCCATTGGGTACTTGACTCCAGTACTAACTTAAGTTTTTCGAGGCAGGGTGTTACTCTGTTGCCCAGGCTGGAGTGCAGTGGCGCAGTCATGGCTCTGCAGCCTCAAATTCCTGGGCTTAAGTGATCCTCCCGTCACAGCCAGGACCACAGGTGCAGGCCACAGAGCCTCGCTAATCCTTTTTTTCTTTTTTGAGATGGCGTCTTGCTCTGTCACCCAGGATGCAGTTCAGTGGCACGATCTCAGCTAACTGCAACCTCCACCTCCCAGGTTCAAGCAATTCTCCTGCCTCAGCCTACTGAGTAGCTGGGATTACAGGTGCCTGCCACCACGCCTGGTTAATTTTTGTATTTTTAGTACAGACGGGTTTTCACCATGTTGGTCAGGCTGGTCTTGAACTCCTCACCTCAGGTGATCCACCTGCTTCGGCCTCCCAAAGTGCTGGGATTACAGGAGTGAGCCACTTCACCCAGCCTGACTCATTTCGAGCCTCAGTTTTCTTAGCTGTAAAGTGGGAATGACACCCACAAGAGTTGTCGGAGACTCTTGGTAAGTTGCTGCCACATGCCAGTCCTTTACATGTATCACCTCATTTAATGCTCCTGCCAAATGAGGAAACTGAGGCCCAGCATGGAGAAAGCACTTGCTGAGGTCATCCGGCCCGTGAGTGGCTGGGTTGGCCCGGAGTCCCTCCTTATAACCCTGACTGGGATGTGGCTTCCTGTCCCTTCATGTGGTGTCATTGCAAAGAGAAGCTGGATCCAGGGACAGCGGCTGGGAACCTGGGGGTTAATGGCTCAGGGAGCCACACAGGCCTGGCTTCGTATCCTCTCCTGTGCTCCCAAAAGGGACTTAACCTCTCTGAAGGGCAGGGTCCTGGTCTGCGGGAGGACATGGCAATGAACACTCCCCTTCACCAGGGTTGCTGGGGTGATGGTGGTAAAAATAACTGAAGCACAAAAGGCCACATGTTGTATGAAATATCTAGAATAGGCAAATTCTATTTAGGCAGAAAGTGGATCAGAGGCTGTTGGGTTTGGGAGAAGGAGGGATGGGGAGAAGCTGCCTTTTTTTTTTTTTTTTTTTGAGACAGGATCTCGTTCTGTCATCTAGACCAGAGTGCAGTGGCATGATCATAGCTCACTGCAGCCTCGACTTCCCAGTTTCAAATGATCCTCCAACCTCAGCCCTCTAAGTAGCAGGGACTGCAGGCACATGCCACCATGCCTGGCTAAGTTTTGTAATTTTTTGTAGAGTCAGGGTCTCACTATATTGCCCAGGCTGGTCTTGAATTCCTAGGTTCAGGCAACCCTCCTGCCTCTTCCTCTCAGAATGCTGGATTACATACGGGATGAGTCCCTGTGCCTGGCCACGACTGCTTAATATGTACGGGGTTTCCTTCTGGGGTGATAAAAATGTTCTAGAGGCGGGTGCAGTGCCTCGTGCCAGTAATCCCAGCACTTTCGGAGGCTGAGGTGGGCAGATCACTTGAGGTCAGGAGTTCAAGCCCAGCCTGGCCAAAAAAGCAAAACCCCGTCTCTACTAAAAATACAAAAAATTAGCCAGGCGTGGTGGTGGGCACCTGTAGCCCCAGCTACTCAGGAGGCTGAGGAAGGAGAATCGCTTGAACCCGGAGGCGGAGGATGTAGTGAGCCGAGATCACACCACTGCACTCCGCCCTGGGAGACAGAGCAAGACTCCATCTAAAAAAAACAAGCAAACGTTCTAGACCTAGAGGTGACGGTCACACAGCACTGTCAGCGTGTAAAATCCACTGACCGGTACATTTGAAAAATGATTACTTTTATGTGAATTTCACCTCAGTAAAAAAGAAAAAAAATAACAAGAGTAATAAAAGTAGTAACAGAAACATCCAGCATTTACTGAGGGCTTCGAGCATGCCAAGTGTCCGAGGAGCACTTCTTTAACCTTTACACTAACCCTAGGAGTAGCGTCTATAAGTCCCCCATTGTATAGATTAAAACACTGAGGCTAGGGAGCTGTGTCACCGGGGGGAGGTCACATGACTAGAAAGAGGGGAAGCCAGGATTTGAACCCAGAAGTCAGACTTGAAGATGTGTGTTTATGGCCGGGCGCGGTGGCTCATGCCTATAATCAAAGCATTTTGGGAGGCCGAGGTGAGTGGATCACCTGAGGTCAGGAGTTTGAGACCAGCCAGGGTGAAACCGCGTCTCTACTAAAAATACAAAAATTAGCTGGGCATGCTGGCAGGGTCCTGTAATCCCAGCTACGTGGGAGGCTGAGGCATGAGAATCGCTTGAACCAGGGAGGTAGAGGTTGTAGTCACACCATTGCACTCCAGCCTGGACAACAAAGCAAGACTCTGTTTCAAAAAAAAGAAAAGATGTGTGTTCTTAAACACATACACACACACACACACACACACACACACACACACACACACACACACACCATGTTCCATCAACTCTAAGATGCACAGCTTTTCACGTTAACATCTCTGAAACAGAGGTGTAGTTGTAATCAAGGGCGTCTGAGATCGCATGAAGCACGGTGCGTATACTAAGCACCACATCTGGCCTAGAGCAGGAGCTCAATCACTGTGAACGAGTGTAAGTTTCATTATCAAGATTCCTAACATAGCGAGGCCGCTTGTCAAATCTCGGCTGATTCTGGGCTGTTTGGTGTGGGGAGACCAAGCAGGGGAAGAGGGAGAAATAGCATTTCTTTTTTAAGACACAGTCTTGCTCTGTTGCCCAGGCTGGAGTGCAGTGGTGTGGTCTTGGCTCACTGCAACCTCTGCGTCCTGGGTTCAAGCGATTCTCCTGCCTCAGCCTCCTGAGTAGCTGGGGCTACAGGTGCCCACCACCACACCCAGCTAATTTTTGCATTTTTAGTAGAGGCGGGGTTTCGCCACGTTGGCCAGGCTGGTCTCGAACTCCTGACCTTGTGATCCACCTGCCGTGGCCCCCCAAAGTGCTGGGATTACAGATGTGAGCCATCTCCCCTGGCCTAGAAAGAGCATTTTCTTGTTCCCATTGTGCATTGAGTGTTATGCAAGTTACCAGACACATAGAGTCTTGTTTCACTTTTCCCTTAACTTAGTGGGCCTGGAACTCTTGCTGTCTTCATTTGACAGAAGGGGACACTAAGGCTCGCAGGGGATACGGCTTGTCTGTGGCTGGTGCGTGGCTCCACCGGGGTTCAGGAGCAATTGACTTGGGTACCCCACGCTGGCCGGCCGTGCACCCGTGCTGCTTACCCCACCAAGCCCACCCCACCCTGCACCTGGCCAGGGCAGCCTGCAGCTCCTCCTCCTTGCGGCCCAGCTGCGACCGCAGATCCTCTGCCCGCTGTTGCTGCTCCACCATCTGCTCCTGCAGCTCTGAGCTCTCCCCGTCCAGCCTCCGCTTCAGCTTCTCCAGCTCCTGGCGACTCTTCTCCTCCTTCCGTAGGCGGTCTGGAGGCGGGGGCGGGGGCCTTGCATGAGGGCTTCAGGCCTGGACACCCAGCCGCTCCCAGAGACCACCGACCCCCAGCTGCATATAAGGCTAAGCCAGTACCTCCCTCAACTCCTTCTCCTCCTCCCACCTTCCCCATCTCTCTCAGGGACTCTCCCACAATGTTGTCCTAGACCCTCAGCCAGACACTGACCTCTCCTCCTAGTCCCCACTGACAGCCCATGCCTCCTCCCTCTGACTCTCTCTGCCCTGTGTCCACAGCCCTACCTCCTCCCCACACCCCCTCCCTTCTGTTTCTGATTCTAAGTCAACAGCAAGGGACAGGGAGACAAGAAGGTGTCCGAGACAGATAGACGGTGGGGAGGTCAGAGGGAAAGACAGCAGGGCGACTCAGGACACCAAGCAGAGAAAGCGAGTTGACCTTAGAGATGCATAAAGAACTCAAGGGCTGGGAGGACACGCAATCCACGCTGAGCCTTCTTTCCTATCCCATTTAGCAGACACAGCCACGGAGGCCCAGTGGCACATGGGGCTTGTCTGACGCCTCACATCAGAGCACACACAGACTCCTACAGCTCCCCACTGGCTGGGTGGGAGCTCACCCTCCATGTCTGCGATTGTGGCCTCATATTTGAGCCGTAGCTTATTAAGGCTCTTGACCTTCTCCTCCTCCTCCGCTGCCTGGGATGAGAACTCAGACAGGCGATCTTCCAGCAGTTTCCGCTCCTGAGGGGTGGGGGCCGGTCAGGAGCTGGGCCAGGAGCAGCCCCCACCCGACCTGCAGCTTCTGATGTCGCTCTCCTATTTCTGCTCCTCTTCACCCTTCTCTGACCTTCCTCTCCCACCCTCTCCCTCTTTTTCCCATTCCCTGGGGTCTACAGACCCATCCTGCCCCCACCAGGGCACACCTGTGAACTGCAAGGTGGTACCGCCACGGCTTGAAGTTCGCCGTTCATTAACCCCGGCGCATTCCCTCCACACTTTCCCAGCTGCCCTCAGGCCCCCGACCTTGCTCAGCTTCGAGTTCTGGTCTTCCAGGAGCAGTAGGTCTTCTTCAAATTTCTTCATCTTTGCCTCTGTCGTCACCTTCTCCAGCTGCAGCTTCTGCCGCGCCCCCTCCTCCGCCTCAAGGTGGGCCTCTAGCTCCTGGAGTGGGGAGGCAGGAGGGGTGAGGATACATGGGCCAAGCGACAGAGTGCCATGCGGAAGGGTGGGGGCGGGGAAGTTCCACGGATCCCCAGGGCTTGTGGTTCAGAGAGGTCTGCCCTGAGTGAGGCTGGGAAGGATCAAACACTTACTGGCTTTGCCATTTCTTTCCTTTTGTTTTTTTGAGACAGAGTCTTGCTCTGTCGCCAGGCTAGAGTGCAGGGGCACAATCTGGGCTCACTGCAACCTCTGCCTCCTGGGTTCAAGCAATTCTTCCGCCTCAGCCTCATGAGTAACTGGGACCAGAGGCACGTGCCACCATGCCCAGCTAATTTTTGTATTTTTAGTAGAGACGGGGTTTCACCATGTTGGCCAGGCTGGTCTCGATCTCTTGACCTCGTGATCCACAGCCTTGACCTCCTAGGCTCAGGTGATCCTCCCACATCAGCCATCAGCCTCCTGGGTAGCTATGACTACTCTATAGGTGTGTGACACCATGCCTGGCTAATTCTTGTTTTTGTTTTTGTAGAGAAAGGGTTTCACCACATTGCCTAGGCTGGTCTTGAACCCCTGAGCTTAAGAGATCCTCCCAAAGTTCTGAGATTATAGATTGAGCCACTGCACCCAGCCAAGACTGAATTTTGTGTGCTGCCTTGACATTTGGTAAAAGTGGGAGGGCCTCAAATGGCCTAACCACAGTCCTCCTGCTCCCTCTGCTCCCACAGATAGGGTCCCCCAGCCAATGAACCCTCCTTATCCTGGGGACCAGGCACAGTGCCTGCTTATCCCTGAGAAGCACATTCCAGTTCCCTGCCAGCCCATGGAATTGCTGAAACAAACCAATCCCATTTTCCCAAGGCACCCAGGGGTCATCTCCGCCTGCTGTTGCTACAAAGCCTGTTTCCCACAGCCCCTGCGTGTTCACTCTCCTCTTGAGGGCACCGCTCACGTGCCCATCTATGGTGTGGTGTTGGCCCCCCTCAGGCTATGAATATCATATATTCAAGAAACTGCTGTCAATCATTCTCACCTGTCTGGTATCTGGTGCTGTGTGCTCGGCCATCCCCATAAACCTAGGGCAGGGTCCCTCCCTCACCAATGGGGTCAAGAGGAGTTCATTAAAACACTACTGGGCCAGGTGTGGTGGCTCACGCCTGTAATCTCAGCACTGTGGACGGCTGAGGCGGGCGGATCACCGGTCAGGAGTTCGAGATCAGCCTGGCCAACATACTGAAATCCCGTCTCTACTAAAAATACAAAAATTAGTTGGGCGTGGTGGCACACACCTGTAGTCTCAGTTACCTGGGAGGCTGAACCAGGAGAATCGCTTGAACCCAGACAGCAGAGGTTGCAGTGAGCCGAGATCGTGCCACTGCACTCCAGGTGGGCGACAGAGGGAGACTCAGTCACACACACAAAAAAATTAGCTGGGCATGGTGGCACATGCCTGTAATCCCAGATACTACTGGAGAGGATGAGAGAGAATTGCTTGAGCCTGGGAGACGGAGGTTGCAGTGAGTCAAGATGGCACTGGTACATTCCAGCCCAGGTGACAGAGCGAGACTTTGTCTCAAAAAAACATAAAAACACAACTGAGCCCTTGAAATGTGGCTGATGTAGACCGATGAACTGAATTTTGTTTTATTTACTTTACTTACTTTAAATTTAAAATGAGACACCCAATCACCAAAAAGCTTTTAAGCATGTTTCAAACAACCTGGGCATTTGAATCTAGTTTTTCTAAACTGTAGAAATTATGAAAGAGAAAACAGATCAAGTATTTCTAATGAGAATTTAGCACCTGAATTGAGATGTGCTGTAGTGTAAAATACACACCGGATTTTGAAGGGGAACCAAGAAGGCAGTCTGCCCATTGAATGAAACCAGGAGATGGAGAGAGAGGAAGTACTGATGACAGTGCCTGAATGCCTGGATCCAGCCATGCCTGAAGCTGAGAACATCACTTGAACGCCTGGATCCAGCCATGCCTGAAACTGATGATATCACTTGGACGCCTGGATCCAGCCATGCCTGAAGCTGAGGAAATCACTTGGACACCTGGATCCAGCCATGCCTGAATCCAGCCATATGTGAATTTGACACATTCTAGGGTCTCCTATTATCTGAATAAAACAATGTATTCTTTTTGTAGAGTTTTCTACAAATTCATGGCCCAAAGACACATGGTTTGGAGACGCAAAGGTGGGTGGGGGTAGACAGAGGGGTCCGGAGGGTGGCCTGCTGGGCACACAGGGGGCCGGACCTGAATGTGCTGCTGCAGCCTCCTCTTCTCGGTTTGCAGCTGGCGGCTGCACTCCTCCTCCTCGCCCACGCGAGCCTCCAGCTCTGACACCACCAGCTCCAGCTCTTGCTTCCGGGCCGCCAGCCTCCCCCGCGTCTCCTCGGCCTCTGCACACAGTTCTGCCTCTGCTCGCAATTGCTCTGCCAGGCGGGTGCGCTCCTCTTCCAGCTGGAGAGTGGGTGGGAGGCTAGTGGTCACCAAGCAGTGCCCCCAGGGCGACCCACAATGGTGCAGCAAACTAAACAGCCCCAAACCCCACGCAGCCTCAGTACACCTTAGTATGCTTCCATCCTCCCGACAGCCTGCCAGAACCCCCGCCCATCACACCTGGCTCCACCCATGGGACACAGCCCCGCCCCAAGACACGCCCCCATGCTCTAGCCCCGCCCGTCACCTCTGCCATGCGGCCCCGGAGCTCCCCAACTTCGCGGAGGCTCTGCTGCTGTAGCTCCTGCACTTTCTGCAGCTCCTGCGCCCGGGCCTGCAGCACCTCATCCTGCCGCGTCACCTGCAGCAGTGGCTTCACCTAGGTGGAGGTGAAATGGGGTGGAATGGCTGACTTCCAAGGTGGGAGGCCATCTGACCCAGGGGCTAAGACCTCACACTCTTAGTGGAGTCTGAGTTCCTGGGTTCAAATCCCATCTCCTCCACCTGCTGTGTGTCCTCGCCTTGGCAACAGTCCCTGGTCACAGGCCTAGAACAGTGACAGGTACAGGCAAGCACCACTAAATACGCTATTGATCTATCTAATCTATCTGGCTAAAGGATCCCTCCACACCCAAGAGACACTGGACTGCGGCCACTGCTATGTTCTGTGGAACAGTGTTTCCTTCCTTCCTTTCCTCTTTTTTCTTTATTTTTTTGATGGAGTCGCACTCTGTTGCCCAGGCTGGAGTGCTGCAGGGGTGCGAGTTTGCTCACTGCAACCTCTGCCTCCTGGATTCAAGTGATTCTTGTGCCTCAGTCTCCTGAGTAGCTGGGATTACATGACTGTGCCATGCCCAGCTAATTTTTGTGTTTTCAGGAGACAGTGTTTTGCTGTGTTTGGCTGGGCTGGTCTCGAACTCCCAGCCTCAAGTAATCTGGCCACCTCAGCCTCCCAAAGCATTGGGATATAGGCATGAGCCATCGTGCCTGGCCAAGGGCCAGTGTTTCTTAAGCCTGTTAGCCCAAGGTCCTTAGTGAGAGATGTGCTTTGCATAGCGTGATTCAGGCTGCAGTGACACCTGTACACGCAGAACTAAAACACCTCATCCCCCTTGCTAAGTGAGACCCGCTCTGATAATTTATGTTCTATTCTTTTCTACTTCGTTCTAGATAACTCTACTTGACTCTTTTCCACTCCACCCAATTTTTTTTTTTTTTTTTTTTTGAGATGGAGTTTTGCTCATCACCCAGGCTGGAGTGCAGTGGCACAATCTCGGCTCACTGTAACCTTCGTCTCGCCAGTTCAAGCGATTCTCCTGCTTCAGTCTCCTGAGTAGCTTGGATTGCAGGCGCTTGCCACCATGCCCAGCTAATTTTCACCTTTTTTTTTTTTTTTGAGACAGTCGCACTCTGTTGCCCAGGCTGGAATGCAGTAGTGCGATCTCAGCTCACGGCAACCTCCGCCTCCTGGGTTCAAGTGATTCTTCTGCCTCAGCCTCCCAAGTAGCTAGGATTACAGACACGTGCCACCACACCCATCTAATTTTTGTGTTTTTAGTAGAGACAGGGCTTCACCATGGCCAGGCTGGCCTCAAACTCCTGATCTTGTGATCCACCTGCCTCGGCCTCCCAAAGTGCTGGGATTACAGGTGCCTGCTACCACGCCCAGCTAATTTTTGTATTTTTAGTAGGGACATGGTTTCACCATGTTGGCCAGGCTAGTCTCAAACTCCTGACCTCAGGTGATCTGCCCACCTCGGCCTCCCAAAGTGCTGGGATTAAAGGTGTAAGCCACCACACCTGGCCCGCTCCACCCAATTCTGTATCCACTATCCTCTTCTGCTCCGACTCCTAGCATTTTGCAGCTATCATTCAGATTTCGGAATTGATGCCAGTCAAATGCTACTTGACCCCCAACCCCAACACCTAAGGTAGGCAAACTTTTCTTCAAGGGCCAGCCAGGAAGCATTTGAGACTTTACAGGCCACCCTTGCTCTGGTTTTTAATTATTATTATGTTTTTTGAAACAGTCTCGCTCTGTCGCACAGGCTGGAGTGCAGTGGTATGATCTCGGCTCACCACAACCTTCGTCTCCTGGGTTCAGGTGATTCTCCTGCCTCAGCCTCCCAAATAGCTGGGATTACAGGCATGTGCCACCATGCCCAGCTAATCGTGTTTTTAGTAATGACAGGGTTTCACCATATTGGCCAGGCTGGGCTCGAATTCCTGACCTCAAGTGCTCTATCTGCCTTGGCCTCCCAAAGTGCTGGGATTACAGGTGTATGCCTTCATGCTCGGCCAGTTTTTTATTTTTTATTTTTATTTATTATTTTGAGACAGGATCTCACTCTTGTCACCCAAGCTGGAGTGCAGTGATGTAATCATGGCTTCCTGTAGCCTCAGACTCCTGGGCTCAAGCAATCCTTCCTCCCAAGTAGCTGGGACTACAGATGTGCACCACTCCACCCAGTTAATTATTTATTTTTTGTAGAGATGAGCATCTCACTTTGTTGCCCAGGCTGGTCTCCAACTCTTGGGCTCAAGTGATGCTCCTGCCTCAGCCTCCCAAAGTGCTGAGATTACAGGTGTGAGCCGCCACCCTCAGCTTCTGGCTGTTTACCTACTCCACTCAGCTGCTGTAGCTCAGATGCAGCTGCAGACACCACACTATGCCGAAAGGGCTTTTGCAAAAACAGCCATCTGACCCACAGGCCACAGAGCAGCAACTCCTGTCCCAGACTGTGAGCTCCACGGCGGCAGGACCTTGTCTCTTTATTCACCATTTATTCCCAGACCCTTTAAAAGTTCTGGGCAGTAGTAGGTGCTCAGTTAACACCGGCCAAGAGAATGTGGGCTGATCTCTCAGACATGGCATTCAGAATTTCGTTACTGCCCCCAAACCTCCATCCTCCTCTGTCCTCTCCAATTTCGCGTTGGGAGAATACCCAGTCTGTGAGCACCACCGTGCCTGGCGACCTGGCTTTGCTCCCTCTGCTTTGGGTAGGCATGAGATGCCAGCCTCACTCATGTGATTGGTTCTCACTGGCTCCGGGATGGTCACATGACTCCAGCTGGGCCAATGAGCACAAAACCTGGGAATCTGGCTGGAGCTCTGTGATAGGAGAGACCAAGCGGGCCTAGGGGGTCAGGGGCAAGTCTCCATCTGCTGGTGGCCTGTGTGGGAAGCCTCTGTCGGCGATCGCGGTGGAGGAGAGCCACGTGAGAGATGCAGAACGTCGGATACCGACATCACTGTTGGGACCCTTGTGCAGTCAAGGGTTAACTCAGCACAGCCTGGGCTGCCCAAACCCGGCACAATCCTAAGGGAGGTATGGCCCTTGATGGGCTCCTGGGAGGTCACCTCTAAGTCCTTGGAATGTCCCTTACGATAAGACTGTGTTTACCTGGGGCCCAGTGGGATATGTGGGGGCCCTGGACCCAGGTGCAGACCTCATTGTCTTTTATCTTTGATCCATGTTGGTTCAAGTCAGATTTTTCTTGCTACTTGCTAACTAAAGAATCCCAGCTAGCAAAGGCTGGGCCGACTGGCCCCATTTTACTGATGCAGACAACTGAGGCCCACATGGAGGAAGTCACGTGTTGAGCAGACAAAGCCCCGAGGGCCCTGTCCTCTGCCTGCTGGGACCACCTCCCCCAGCCGCCTGCACCTTGGTAAAGAGCCGCCACCACTGCCAGTGTCTCAGCTTGAGGTAGGCTGCGCAGTTCCGCTGCATCACCCTCAGGGCACTCTGCTGCTGCTGGCGCTTCTGGAAGGCCCTGGGTGGGGAGATGGGTGAGGGGCAGAGTGAGCACTGGCTCCTCCAAGCAAGCCACCTTAACAAGAGAGCCAAACTCCTTTCTTTTCTTCTTTTTGAGACAGAGTCTTGCTCTGTCACCGAGGTTGGAGTGCAGTGGCAAGATCTCAGCTCACTGCAACCTCCGCCTCCCTGGTTCAAGCGATTCTCCTGCCTCAGCCTCCTGAGTAGCTGGGATTACAGGTGCGTCCCATAACAATCTCGGCTTATTTTTGTATTTTTAGTAGAGATGGGGTTTCGCCATGTTGGCCAGGCTGCTCTCGAACGCCTGACCTCAAGTGATCCACCCGCCTCAGCCTCCCACAGTGCTGGGGTTACAGGCGTGAGCCACTGTGCTGAACCAAGCCAAGCTCCTTTCACTTAGCCATCATAAAATGCCTACTGTGTGCAGGCGCTGCTATTATTTTTAGATCTCACTATGTTCTGGTTGCTCGCCCCCCTTCCCCCAACTCTCTCTTTGCTGTCCCACAGCCCCAGCCCTAGTTCAGGTCCCATCCTCCCTTGCCTGGACCCTCTGTCTAACCTCCGTCTCCAGCCTCTCCTATCAGAGGGTCTTTTTACACCCAGAGCTGACCAACCTCTCCCTGCTCACAGCCCTCCATGGCTCCCTAGCTCCTCTGGACGAGGCCCCACTCAGAGTGGTGTCTGCGTGCAGCATCCTTTCCTGCCACAATATTCTTTGAGCCAATTTTTTACAGAGTCTCACTCTGCCACCCAGGCTGGAATGCAGTGGCACGATCTTGGCTCCGCCTCCCGGGTTAAGCCATTCCCCTGCCTTGGCCTCCTGAGTAGCTGCGATTAAGGCTAAGTTTTGTATCTTTAGTAGAGACGGGGTTTCACCATGTTGACCAGGCCGGTCTCGGACTCCTGACCTCAAGTGATCCACCTGCCTCGGCTTCCCAATATGCTGTGATTACAGGTGTGAGCCACGATGCCCCGCCTCTCTGGGCCATTTCTAAGGAAGAAGGAGACTCTCCCGCAAACTCCCTCATTCCCAAAGTGTGCCAGGCTCTCGCTCCAAACCTCAGCACCTTTCCCGCTTTCCTTCATCCACCCGGTTGTCCGGTGCAGCCTGGGGAGCCGTGGCCTGCAGCAGGGCCTCCTGGCTGCACCGCTGTGGCCCCCATCAAAGCAGGTCTCGGCTGGGCGCGGTGGCTCGTGCCTGTCGTCCCAGCACTTTGGGAGGCCAAGGCGGGTGGATCACCCAAGGTTAGGAGTTCAAGACCAGCCTGACCCAGCATGGTGAAACCCTGTCTCTGCTAAAAATACAAAAAAGTAGCCGGGCATGGCGGTGTATGCCTGTAATCCCAGGTACCCGGGAGGCTGAGGCAGGAGAATGGCTTGAACCCGGGAGGCAGAGGTTACAGTGAGCTGAGATTGCACCACTGAACTCTAGCCTGAGCCACAGAGCAAGACTGTCTCAAAAAAAAAAAAAAAAGCAAGCAAGCAGGAGAGCAGACAGCTTGACCTGGGTTGCCGTGGGCTGTCTCTGGAAGTCCTGCACCCTGGACTGCTAGGACAGCTGGTCACCCGATGGCTGAGTGTAGCCTCTGTGTTACAGTCTTACTCTCTACAGGGCCTGCCCAACCAAGAAGCCTGGGCACCCGGCAGCTCCACCTGCCTGCTCTCGGCCCTGCACCCATCCCAGAGGCCCTGACGCCTGGAGCTGTGTGGTCACTGCCCCCCCCCACCCAGCCTCGGCCAAAGGGACCCCGGGAGAAGTGTGGTCCGCACCCCACCTGCGAGCCAGGTAGCCCCGGGCAGCTGCCTGGAAGGACACGATGATGTCGGTGACCTTCAGGTCTCGCTCCTCTTCCAGCTGGGCCAGGACCCCAGCCCGGAAGAAGATCTTGCTCTGTCCCACGCGATAGAGGTTGGGGTCCAGTTCCAGTGCCTGGATCTGTGAGGGGTGGGAGAGGGGTGATGATGGAGAGGAGATTAATGGGGTAGGGGGTTGATGGGGAAGGGGGAATGATGGGGAAGGTGGTGATGTGGAGGGGGTGATGGGGAGTAATGGGGAAGGGGAGTGATGGGGAGGGAGTGATGGGGGAGGGGAGTGATGGGGAGGGCAGGTGGGGGAGGGGTGATGGGGGATGATGGGGAAGTGGGGGTTGTAGGGAGAGGTAATGAGGAGGGGCAATGGAGTGGAGATCCCAGCCCCACTCCCCCACCACCTGGGCCCCTGCACACACACCAGGCTCTGCCCACCCACCATCTTTTCGCAGGCCTGCTTCCCATCCATGAAGCCCTTGGGGATGGCGTTGGGCGTCAGGATCTCGTACCTGCAAGGAGCAGGGAGGGTGGGAGGAGAGAGTTACGGGAAACTCCCATCTAGTGCCTGCTGCGGTCCAGGCTCCGGGCTCAGAGTGACACACAGCAGCAACAGCAGTGACAATGACAAGGACAGTCACAAAACTCACATCTCGGCATTCATGCCACCAACAAGGACAGCAACGTCGCAGACGATCCACTGCTTTGGTGTTTCATTTTGTTTTTTTTTGAGTGGCATGACTTTGGCTCACCGCAACCTCCGCCTCCCAGGTTCAAGCGATTCTCCTGCCTCAGCCTCCCGAGGAGCTGGGATTACAGGAGTGTGCACCATGCCCGGCTAATGTTTGTATTTTTAGTAGAGACAGGTTTCACCATGTTGGTCGGGCTGGTCTCAAACTCCTGACCTGAAGTGATCCACCTGCCTCGGCCTCCCAAAGTGCTGGGATTACAGGCGTGAGCCACTGCACCCGGCCAATATTTTGGACTTATTGACTTTAGTAAAATACCTTGTAAAATTAATTTCATCTTTTTCTTCACTTTTAAAAGTGTAGCTATTAGAACGTTTTCGATTGTGTACGAGGCTTCCCTTCTATTTCTAAGGGACAGTGCTGCTCTACACAGCTTGTGTGAAGCCCAGTTTTTCATATTTGCTGTGTTACTTGCTCATTAGACCCTGGTATTTTCTGTTCCATCCTATTCTATTCCTTTTTTTTTTTTTTTTTTTTTTTGAGATGGAGTCTCACTCTGTCACCCAGGCTGGAGTGCCATGACTCAATCTTGGCTCACTGCCACCTCTGCCTCCTGAGTTCAAGTGATTCTTCTGCCTCAGCCACCCAAGTAGCTGGGATTACAGAAGCCCACCACCACACCTGGCTAATTTTTTATATTTTTATTAAAGACGAGGGTTCACCATGTTGGCCAGGCTGGTCTTGAACTTGTGACCTCAGGTGATCCACCCGCCTCGGCCTCCCAAAGTGCTGGGATTACAGGCGTGAGCCGCCGCGCCTGGACTTCTACTTCACGTTTAAAAATGCACAGATGTGCGACACCATGCAGAGATTTCACATTCACAGTCTGGGGACCACTGCCCTAAATGGCAGCAGCAATGCACCCCAGATGCCCATAGAGCTCTGTGTGCTTTCTCTTAGAAATGCATCAAATGGGCTATTGTCCTCCCATACCACAGATGAGTAAACTGAGGTTCAGCAAAGTGAGTAATCTGTCTCAACCTCCCCGGCTCAGAAGGAACAAGAGAGGTTGGAGACCTGAATGCAGGTGTGTGCTGGCTTCCAAACCCGCTTCCCACCCAGCACCCCCGCTCTGGCTCACCGCTGCCGGAACTCCTGGAAGAGGATGCGGTTGGGGAAGCCCTGGCGACAGATGCGGATGCCCTCCAGGACGCCGTTGCAGCGAAGCTGGTCCAGCACCAGCCGCGGCTCCAGCTTCCCGGCCTGTGGGGAGCGGACGGACACGAGGGGGTCAGCGGCAGCCACACGGGGGCGCCAAACGGCCAAGCTTGGCAACTTCCTATGTTTCTACCTGCAATTTACTGAGCACCTACTGGGTATCAGGCACTGTTCTGGGCCCTGGGAAGACAGCAATGCTCAACCCAGGGAGAAACGCCTGCCCTGGGGAACCAGGAGTCCAGCGGGAGAAACTGACAGTGCTGTAGGGGAAGCAGCCTCTAATGAAGAACTACTCAGTGCTAAGGAGAAAAGACCCTCAGGGAGGGAGGTGGGTGGGATTTGCGCACTGGAGAACAAGGCCTCCTGGGAAGCTATGTGTCCAAGGCTGGTAAATCATCTCTTTTTTTTCCCCCTTTGTTTTTTGAGACGGAGTCTCGCTCTGTCGCCCACGCTGGAGTGCAGTGGCACAATTTCAGCTTACAGTAGCCTCCGCCTCGCAGGTTCAAGCGATTCTCCTGCCTCAGCCTCCTGAGTAGCTGGGATTACGGGCACCTGCCACCACGCCCGGCTAACTTTTGTATTTTAAGTAAAGACGGGGTTTCGCCATGTTGGCAAAGCTGGTCTCGAGCTCCTGACCTCAGGAGTTCGAGACCTGCCTCAGCCTCCCAAAGTGCTGGGATTACAGGCGTAAGCCACCTCAGTCGGCCCATTTTTAGGCTCAGGTGATCCTCCCACCTTGGCTCCCATTTCACTTGGAATACAGGCACACACCACCACGCCCAACTAATTTTTTTGTTGTTGTCGTTTTTTGTTTTTTTTTTGGACATGGGGTTTCACCATTGCCCAGGCTGGTCTTGAACTCCTGGGCTTGAGCAGTCCTCCCACCTGAGCCTTTCGAAGTCCTGGGATTACAGGCATGAGCCACCGTGTGCCAGATCACCTTTTCCCTTTCCCTGTTTCCCTCTTTCCCTCCCTCCCTCCCTCTCTCTCCCTCCTTCTTTCTCTCTCTCCCTTTCTATCTATCTTTCTCTTATTTTTGATGGAGTTTCACTCTTTGTTGCCCAGGCTGGAGTGCAGTGGCATGATCTCAGCTCACTGCAACCTCCACCTCCCGGGTTCAAGCGATTCTCCTATCTCAGCCTCCCAAGTAGCTGGGGTTACAGGCGCACGCCACCACATGTGGCCAATTTTTGTATTTTTAGTAGAGATGGGGTTTCATCGTGTTGGCCAGGCTGGTCTCAAACTCCTGACTTCAGGTGATCCACCTACCTTGGCATCCTAAAGTGCTGGGATTACAGGCGTGAGCCACTGTGCCCAGACTTTCTTTTCAACACTATTACCTAAATGGCAAAAATCTAAACAGTACAAAAATTCAAATGGCACACGCTGTCATTAAATATGCCAGCAGGAAAGGAAAACGCCTGTCAATGAACGCCAACAGGACTGACTAAGCTGCACGTTGGCTTCAGAGACGCTACAGGAGGGAACACATGCCTTAGATTTGATAAAGTACAGGATCTCAGTCTGGGTGTGCTGGCTAACACCTGTAATCCCGGTGCTTTCGAAAGACAAGGAGGGTGGATTGCTTGAGCTCAGGAGTTTGAGGGCAGCTTGGGCAACGTGGCAAACATGGTGTCGTTTTCCATTTGCATCAGCCCGTCTCTGTAGGGCCCATTCTCCGATTTTCTCAACATGGCAATCTGGCCACTGAGGCCGGCCATGGTCTTGTCACCCCTGTGCCACAGCCACAGCCCCGACGGCCTTCCTCTATCCCTTGTACCTCGAATGCTCCAACCTCCCACTGGGCCTTTGTACAAACTCTTCTCTGCCTGGAATATGACTTATCCTTCAGGGCTCAGTCATCACCTCCTCCAGGGAGCCTTCCCAGACTTCACTGACCAGATCAAGCCCTATGTGACACTTTCCACCCCTACAGATTCAACTGGACATTCATTTTGGGTGGTCAGATGAGTGTCTGTGACCCCCCATCAGACTATGAGCTCCTTGAGAAAAGGAGTTGGCTGTACGTTTCTCTCCAATTTCCTTGTTTCCAGCTCCATAGGTGCTGAATACATTTAAGTCATATGAATGGATGAATTTTTCCAACAGGCCCTGAGCCTGGGAACAGAGCAATTTGCTCAAAGCCACATAGACAGTCAGAGAGGGTCCTCAAATCAGATGTGGCTCCAGCCAAGTCCAGCAGCCAAGCTTTAACCCATGGCCACAGCCACCCCTCCGTCCCAGGCCGAGTCACTCACCCTCTTCTCGTGGTTGGGCACAATGCAGCGGACAAAACTGGGATTGGTGTTGCTGAGTGTGGCCATGAGGCGGCTCAGGGACTCCTTGTAGAGCTGTCCCACTGTCCGGAACATACCCCGACGGGGGCGGCCACCTGGGGGACCATCGCCCAGGCTGCTCACCTGTTCCAGCCCCACAATGCCCTCCACTGTCAGATGGAGATGCAGAGAGAGAGAGAAGGAGGTCAGGGGTCAGTTTTAGGGACCTGGGCCGAAGGTCAAGGGTCCTGTCGTTGATCAGAACTGCACTTTACATATGAAGTACCTCACACAGCCTGTATGGTAGACATTATCAGCTCCATTGGACAGATGGACATACTTAGGCTCTGAAGGGTGGGAGAATGCTTAAGGTCACATGGCTGAGAAACTGAAGACCCAAGATTAGAACTCAGACAGTAAGACTCCTCTCAAACCCTGGTCTTTGACTTTTCTTTTCAAGGACATGATCTTTGTTTTCCTTAACAATAAATGATGACAGTAACAGCAAATGCTTATCTAGCATAGATATTCTGCCAGGTATTGCTCAAAGCAATTTACATCAATGGTTTTATGAGCCTGTAAAAATCATTCCCATTTTATAGATTTGGAAACTGAGGCACACAGAGAGAAAGCAGTGATAACCACTGCAGTTGCATTTTAGGAATCTGAAACACATTAAAAGACGTAATCAATTCTTGCAGTATGTGCAATATTTGAAACAGGGCAAACTATGTTAACCATTTTTCCAGAAGGGCCGGATTTCATAGAGACTCTATTTTCTTGACTGGGCGTGGTGGCTCCCAGCACTTTGGGAGGCCGAGGTGGATGGATCACCTGAGGTCAGGAGTTTGAGACCAGCCTGCACAACATGGTGATATCCCATCTCTACTAAAAATACAAAAAATTAACCAGGTGTGGTGGCAAGTGCCTGTGGTCCCGAGGCAGGAGAATCACTTGAACCTGGGAGGCAAATTCCACCACTGCACTCCAGCCTGGGCTACAGAGGAAGACTCTGTCTCAAAAAAAAAAAAAAAGAGAGAGAGAGAAATTCTATTTTCTGTATTGCCACTTAGTGTTGCGACTTCGGGGAGTGAAAAATATCCACTCCTTCCATCTGTACTGTCTCAAATTCTGTTTTGTTTTCTGAGACATGGTCTTACTGTCACCCAGGCTGGAGTACAGTGTTCAGTGCAGCCTCAACCTCCTCAGTTCAAGTGATCTTCCTACCTCAGCCTCCCAAGTAGTTGGGACTACAGGCACACACCACCATGCCCACTAATTTTTAAATTTATTTTGTAGAGATGGGATCTTCCTGCGTTGCTCAGGCTGCTCTCAAACTCGGCCTCAAGCGATCCTCTCACCTCGGCCTCCCAAAGCGCTGGGATTATTGGGGTGACCCAATGCACCTGGCCCCAAATTCTATGTCCTGAATCATGCCAGGTTCCTCAGAAACTCACAGCTAGGGAAGAATATGATGTCCTGCAAAACTCATCCCACTCAAGGGCCATCAGCCATCAACTAGATGATCTGTGCTTGGGACAGGGTGAGGGGCATGGCAGGGACTTAAACGTGATCTTCTCTTCCTCAGGTTCAACTGTCCCCCTACCCCATACTCCCTGTCATTTTCAAAATGACAATTATCATTTATGAAGTCCTCACAGAACAGATAAGAGCTAAAGTTCTGGAATCTGGTGTCCTGGGTTCAAATCCCAGCTCTGCCACTTACTGGCTGTGTGATCTAAGCAAGTTACTTAACCTCTCTATGCTTCAGTTTCCTTATTGGCATAATGGGGTGATGGTATTAACCCCTGCCTCATGAGGCATTAGTACTATTACCCCACTGTACCCATTATACAAATGAGGTGTCGATAAATCTCAAGGGCCTTCACACGGCGAACGGCACATCGTACGTGCTCAAGAAACACCAGCTGGTGCCATCGCGCTTGTCTGTATTTTAACATGCAGTTTAGAAGAAAGGGTTCTGCTGCTACAGTCTGGAAACTTCTGAGGGAGCCAACAAGGAGGGAGAGGAAGAGTGAGAGACCTCCACAGTGAGAGGAGAGGGGACAGATGTTCAAAACCAGGTTCCCAGCCCAACGGGTCCACCCTCCTGCTCCAGCAAGCCTCACCATTGACGCGCGGAGACACCCACCCCCTGGCGGAGAAACAGCAGAGCTGCACTTCCCTGCAGATCCTGGGGACGACGGTGGGAAGGAGCCCAGGAAAGAGAACTGCTGGAGGCCCCCGTGTTCTGGGGAGTGAGGACAGGTGTGTGGGTGGATGGAGGGGAGATGGCAGAGAGATGGCGGGGAGAGATGCATGGAAAGACGGGAAGGAGAGGAGGCGGCAGGAAGAAAAAGAGGAGAGGGTTATTAGTCAACAGCGCAGAGCAAAGCAAGAGGGAAAACCTAAGTGTTGGCCATGGACTTCCAAACTCCTGTTCACCTCGGTATCCACACACTGTTGGCCAAAAGGACGAGTGTCCTCTGCAAGAATTCAGTGCAAGGAATAAAAAATCTCTCCATCTAGAGGTTGTTTCTGTTTTAATAGGTAGCCCTTCTTGCTCTGGCTGCCAGGAAGCTCAAGAACAAACTTGATGCTCCCAGGCCATTCGTTGTTTTTATCTCTCAGAGGAGAGCTAATCTCATTTACCTTTTTCCCTGGGCTGTCAGGATACTGGGCATCCAACTCTGGGCTCAAGGGAGCTGTGGTAGAGATGGAGCAAAAATGCCCTCGATTCCCCACTCTTCCCTGGATTCACACCCTTTGCCTGTGACCTGCAGCTCCTTGAATCTGGAAAGACCTTGTGACTAGCTTTGCTTAGGAGGATTATGGAGGAAGCGACATAATGGCAGCTCCAAGTCTAGGATTCAGGAGGTTTTGCAGCTTCCACATTTTCTCTTGGAACCCTCTAACAGTCAGGCACACAGAGTGGGACAAATGAGGGCTCACTATGGATAATCATTTGTTTATAAAGATGGCACAATTTTGGCCGGGCGCGGTGGCTCAAGCCTGTAATCCCAGCACTTTGGGAGGCCGAGGCGGGTGGATCACGAGGTCAAGAGATCGAGACCATCCTGGTCAGCATGGTGAGACTCCGTCTCTACTGAAAATACAAAAAAAATTAGCTGGGCACAGTGGCGCGTGCCTGTAATCCCAGCTACTCAGGAGGCTGAGGCGGGAGAATTGCCTGAACCTAGGGGGCGGAGGTTGCGGTGAGCCGAGATCGCGCCATTGCACTCCAGCCTGGGTAACAAGAGCGAAACGCCGCCTCAAAAAAAAAAAAAAAAAAAAGATGGCACAATTTTTTTTTTTTTTTGAGATGGAGTTTCACTCTTGTTACCCAGGCTGGAGTGCAATGGTGTGATCTCAGCTCACCGCAACCTCTGCCTCCTGGGCTCAAGCAATTCTCCTGCCTCAGCCTCCCAAGTAGCTGGGATTACAGGCACCCACCATGCCTGGTTAATTTTCATATTTTTGGGAGAGACGGGGTTTCACCATGTTGGTCAGGCTGGTCTCAAACTCCTGACCTCAAGTGATCCACCCACCTTGGCCTCCCAAAGTGCAGAGATTACAGGCTTGAGCCACCGCGCCCGGCGACAGCACAAGTTTTTTAAAAGGGCAGCAGATTTTCAGCCTGGAAATGATTCTCATAGCATAATCTGGTTCTGTTCCTGAACATTGAACCCTGATTTCCAATAACTCTTGTGTAAATACTATGTGAGACACAAAAAATCGAATCTATGTTTCTGGCATCAGCTCACGAGACCAAGGCTCTTTGCTCTGTGAGCTTGTCTTGGGAACCACTCATCTTGCTCATTTTGTTTTCTTGCCAAACTGCATGGGCTGGTATTTCTACAGCTACCTTTTCACATCAATAAAAGATTAAGGCAAACTGACAAATGCCAGAAACTTGGCATCTGGAAAAAACCAAGATGCTAGTTCTGCCGGCTTCTAAAACCGTTTCTCAAACCTCCTCCAAGGATGGGGGCGGGGGTGGCAGAAAAAGCTTGGAAGAGGCCAGAGACCTACCACAGAGTGTTTGGCATCTCTGCCTATGCCCCCGAGAAGTATCAATCTAAAAAGACAGTCAGACTCATGGGGCCTTTTGTGGGGCAGGAAAGTCCTCCAAAACTTTATCTCAGTCTGTTTTCCTTTCCTCTTCCCGAGGGCTTGAAGGGAACTTTGTAAGAAAACAAAGAAAGCAAAGCCTAAAAGTTGGCTGACCTGCAAAACATCACCGTCTCCGTTCTCTTGTTGTTATAAGTTATTTTTCAGTAGAGTCTTTATTTTTTTGTGATGAAGTCTTGCTTTGTCACCCAGACTGGAGTGCAATGGCACAATCTTGGCTCACTGTAACCTCCACCTCCCAGGTTCAAGCGATTCTCCTGCCTCAGCCTCCCACGTAGCTGAGACTACAGGTGCATACCACCACACCCAGTTAATATTTGTATTTTTAGTAGAGATGGGGTTTCACCAAGTTGGCCAGGCTGGTCTTGAACTCCTGACCTCAAATGATCTACCCACCTTGGCCTCCCAAAGTGCTGGGATTACAGGCATGAGCCATCATGCCTGGCTGAATCTCTTATTTTTTTTCCTTATTTTTTTTTTCCCATTTGACATCCAGGAAGAATCTCTTAATTGTTTAGGGAACACAGGCCATCTACAAACAATAAGTTTGCCTCTTCGGTGTCCATATATATATATATATATGTATGTATGTATATATGTATATTTTCTGGTCTGATTGCATAGGCTAGTATTGCTAAAAAAAACAAGGTTTAACAGCAATGTTAGTGAGTATCTTTGTCTTGTTTCTGATGAAGGGGGGCTGCTTTATCATTGAGAAGGATGCTGTCTTGTCAATCAAATCAGTCAATCAATTCATCTATGGATCCATCTATCACTGATTTGAAATATGATTTGTGACACTGGCTGTTCTGGGTATGAGCAGAAAACAGGTTCAGACCTCAGCCTCTGAAACAAAGGTGCTCACACTGTAGGTTGGGAGAATGGCTGCACAGGCCCCCAGGGCCAAGGCCGGGGAGACAGGTCCTCACCGTCTTTCCAGATCTCCGCAGTCAGCCGGTCTGTGCTCTGGTGAAGCAGGGCTGCAACGTTGTCATTCAGAGGGTCCATGTTTTTCATCAGCCACTCATTGGCCTTGTAGTCAACCTGAATGAAGTCAGGAGGAGGGCGATGACTTGCAGGCTCAGACATTCTCTGGATTTCCTAAGGAGCCTTCCAGAAGCTCTGAGACTCCCAGCTCTAAAGCTCACCATGGACAAGAGAGCACTGGTGCCACCTTGTGTCCGTATTCTAAACTGCTCCCCTCTCTCCCTCTCGATAACCCCTGCACCTCTGTGACCTTGCTGCCACCACTTGCTTCCTCTTCATTCCGCTCCAGCCACCGTGGCCTCCTCACTGTTCCTCAAACACACGAGCTTACACCCATGTTGGGGTTTTACCCTTGTGGTTCCTGCCACCTGGGGTTCTGTCGCTGTGGATTTCACACAACTGGCTCCTTCTAGGTACTCAGGGCTTTGCTTTGGGGCTCCACAGAGTTACGATCTTGGCCACTACAATTCTCTGCATATGTGTCCCCACCAGACGGGGGCCCCTTGAGGCCAGGGCCCAGGACTGACTCACAGCCCAGCAGAGGGCTGGGTGCAGGGGAAGTTCTGGAGTATGTCTGGGAAAGAAACTGACGGCTACACACAGAACACGTGGAATCTCGGCTGGGTGTGGTGGCTCACGCCTGTAATCGCAGCACTTTGGAGGCTGAGGCAGGTGGATCACCTGAGGTCAGGAGTTCAAGACCAGCCTGACCAACATGGTAAAACCCTGTATTTAAAAAAAAAAAAAAAGTGAAACTCCATCTCAAAAAAAAAAAAAAGAACAAGTGGACTCTCCTCCCTCCCAGCCATTGTGTATGTTGTTCCCTCTGCCTGGAGAGCCCTTCCCACCCTTCCTCCATCCTCTGGGGCTGCCTGGTCCACATCATCAAAACCAGGAATCAGCAAACTATGGCTCATGGGCAAAATCCAGGCTGCCACCTTGTTTTGCAAACACTTTTATTGGAATACAGTCAGGCGTGGTGGCTCACGCCTGTAATCCCAGCACTTTAGGGGGCCAAGGTGGGTAGATACCTGAGGTCAGGAGTTCGAGACCAGCCTGGCCAACATGGTGAAACCCCGTCTCTACTAAAAATACAAAATTAAAATTAGCTGGGTGTGGTGGTGGATGCCTGTAATCCCAGCTACTTGGGAGGCTGAGGCAGGAGAATTGCATGAATCTAGTAGGCAGAGGTTGCAGTGAGCCAAGCTCATGCCACTGCACTCCAGCCTGGGCAACAGAGGGAGACTCTGTCTCAAAAAAAAAAAAAAAAAATTATCGGCTAGGCGCGGTGGCTCACGTCTGTAATCCCAGCACTTCAGGAGGCTGAGGCGAGTGGATCACGAGGTCAAGAGATCGAGACCATCCTGGTCAACATGGTGAAACCCCGTCTCTACTAAAGATACAAAAAATTAGCTGGGCATGGTGGCGCGTGCCTGTAATCCCAGCTACGCAGGAGGCTGAGGCAGGAGAATTGCCTGAACCCAGGAGGCGGAGGTTGCGGTGAGCCGAGATCGCGCCATTGCACTCCAGCCTGGGTAACAAGAGCGAAACCCGTCTCAAAAAAAAAAAGGAAAAAAAAAATTTAAAAAAGTTTTGTTATAATAGAACCTTCATTTATATCTCATAGCCTAACCCATGGGGGCCTTCTTGGGGCAGTAAAGCCCTCCAAAACTGTATCTCAGTCTGTTTTTCCTTTCTTCTTCCCTGGGGGCTTGAAGATACTTATGTATTACCTCTGGCTTTTTTTGTACGACCATGACAGAATTGCATAGCTGTGGCAGGGACGTCTGGCCCACAAAGCTGAAACTATTTACTGTCTGACCCTCAACAGAAAATGTTTCCTGACTTTTTTTTTTTTAAGAAGTTTTGCTCTTGTTACCCAGGCTGGAGTACAATGGCGCGATCTCGGCTCACCGCAACCTCCGCCTCCTGGGTTCAGGCAATTCTCCTGCCTCAGCCTCCTGAGTAGCTGGGATTACAGGCACGTGCCACCATGCCCAGCTAATTTTTTGTATTTTTAGTAGAGACGGGGTTTCACCATGTTGACCAGGATGGTCTCGATCTCTTGACCTCGTGATCCACCTGCCTCGGCCTCCCAAAGTGCTGGGATTACAGGCGTGAGCCACCGCGCCCGGCTGTTCCCTGACTCTTGATGTGGATTTGAGATTGAGCATATTCTCTTCTGTGAAGCCTTCCCTGCTGCTTCTCTTCTGGGCTCTGATGCTGCCCTTAGTGGCTTCCACTCAAACACCTATTGACCTCATATCCTCATGGTCTGTGCTTGCCTCCCTCCCAGATAGGCATCTTTTTGAGGACAGAAACCATGTCTGATCTGTGTATCCAGCTTTGCTCAGCATGGAGCTGGGCACACAAATGGCCCCCATGCGTGTCTGCTGAATAAGTGAAAAAAAATGCACACAGATAGCCTCTTGATGAACTCCTACTCATCCCTCAAAACCCACTGCAAATATCACCTCTTTGAGGAAGTTTTTGCTGACCCCATCGGACAGAGTCCTTGCTGCTCCCTGGGTCCTCCTGGCCCCTACTCTGTTTGTTTGGACCTCAGGAGGCCCCTGTTTTCCCTTTGCACCCTCCCCCCATCTGTAGCCAGTGGAGACCCCTTGATCCCCATTCTCACCCATATACCCCAAGGCTGGCCCCTGCCCCTACCTTGCCCGCATAGTGCAGAACGCTGAAGTCGGCCTGATCCCGCAGGTGCCTCGGCCGCTGGAACTTGGGGTGGCCGCCCTGCTCCTGGGCTACCTTCTCTACAAACGACTTATCTGTGGCCTTCGGGAACCAGCACTCCTCATCCAGCAGGGCCAGGAGTCCAGGGGGGTTGGCCTGGCCATCAACAGCAGGGGGAGAGTAAGTCAGATCCCCTAATATTGGACACTCAGGTGGCTGCTGATTTTTAGCTCTTGTAAGTCACACTCGGACATAAAAACAAACATGAGAACAATAGTTACAGCGAGAGCCACATCATCAGCTGTTCATTCTAGAACGGCTTTCACAATCTGTGCATCTAAACTGATATGGTTTGGCTGTGTCCCCACCCGAATCTCATCTTGAACAGTAGCTCCCATAATTCCCACGTATTGTAGGGGGACCCGGTGGGAGGTAATTGAATCATGGGGGCAGTCTCCCCATACTGTTCTCATGGTAGTGAGTAAATCTCACGAGCTCTGATGTTCTCATAAGGGGAAACCCCTTTCACTTGGTTCTCACTCTCTCTTGCCTGCCGCCATGGAAGATGTGCCTTTAGCCTTCCGCCATGATCGTGAGGCTGCCCCAGCCACACGGAACTGTGAGTCTGTTAAACCTCTTTTTCAAACGTGAGAACAACAGTTATAGCAAGAGCCCTGATTAACCAACTGATTCAATCCAGGCCCTGTAGCAGGCGTGTTCGGGGTCCTCATCATCTAGGGTCACAAATGATCTAGGAAGCAGGTGCTGTCACCTTCCCCATGGAACCCACAGGGCATCCTGAGGCCCAGCAGAGGAGGAGCTAGACCGTGGCTGTGCAGATGCTGGGGGAGACGGATCTGAGCCCCGAGCCTGGGCTGGGAGGGGCCTGGGACTCACCGGCCGCTCAATGAGGTCGATGCAGGGCTGCAGGTCGAGGCCGAAGTCAAGGAAGGTCCAGGGGATGCCCTCGCGCTGGTATTCCTCCTGCTCCAGCACGAACATGGTGTGGTTGAAGAGCTGCTGCAGCTTCTCATTGGTGTAGTTGATGCAGAGCTGCTCGAAGGAGTTCAGCTGCGGGACACAGGACACGTGAGCTGGGAGGATGGAGGGGGACAGACACTCAGAGATGGGGACAGAGACACAGAGACAGGGAACAGAGACCCAAGACAGAGGGCAGAGACCCAGAGTGGGAGGGAAACAGAGACCCAGAGGGAGAGGGGGACAGAGACCAGAGAGACAGAGGGACAGAGACCCAGAGAGGCGGACAGAAACCCAGAGAGAGAGGGGGACAGAGACCCAGAGAGAGAGGGGGACAGAGACCCAGAGATAGAGGGACAGAGATCAGAGAGAGAAAGGGACAGAGACTCAGAGAGAGAGAGGGACAGAGACCCAGAGAGAGAGAGGGACAGAGACCCAGAGAGAGAGAGGGACAGAGATCTGAGAGAGAAAGGGACAGAGACCCAGAGAGAGAGGGGGACAGAGACCCAGAGAGAGAGAGGGACAGAGACCCAGAGAGAGAGAGGGACAGAGACCCAGAGAGAGAGAGGGGGACAGAGACCCAGAGAGAGAGAGGGGGACAGAGACGCAGAGAGAGAGAGGGACAGAAACCCAGAGAGAGAGGGGAACAGAGACCCAGAGAGAGAGAGGGACAGAGACCCAGAGAGAGAGGGGGACAGAGACCCAGAGAGAGAGAGGGACAGAGACCCAGAGAGAGAGGGGGACAGAGACCCAGAGAGAGAGAGGGACAGAGACCCAGAGAGAGAGGGGGACAGAGACACAGAGAGAGAGGGGGACAGAGACCCAGAGAGAGAGGGGGACAGAGACCCAGAGAGAGAGAGGGACAGAGACCCAGAGAGAGAGAGGGACAGAGACCCAGAGAGAGAGGGACAGAGACCCAGAGAGAGAGAGGGGGACAGAGACGCAGAGAGAGACCCAGAGAGAGAGAGGGGGACAGAGACGCAGAGAGAGAGAGGGACAGAAACCCAGAGAGAGAGGGGAACAGAGACCCAGAGAGAGAGAGGGACAGAGACCCAGAGAGAGAGGGGGACAGAGACCCAGAGAGAGAGGGGGACAGAGACCCAGAGAGAGGGGGGGACAGAGACCCAGAGAGAGGGGGGGACAGAGACCCAGAGAGAGAGGGGGACAGAGACCCAGAGAGAGGGGGGGACAGAGACCCAGAGAGAGGGGGGGACAGAGACCCAGGGAGAGAGGGACAGAGACCCAGAGAGAGAGGGGGACAGAGACCCAGAGAGAGAGGGGGACAGAGACCCAGAGAGAGAGAGGGACAGAGACCCAGAGAGAGAGGGACAGAGACCCAGAGAGAGAGAGGGGGACAGAGACGCAGAGAGAGACCCAGAGAGAGAGAGGGGGACAGAGACGCAGAGAGAGAGGGGGACAGAGACCCAGAGAGAGAGAGGGGGACAGAGACGCAGAGAGAGAGAGGGACAGAAACCCAGAGAGAGAGGGGAACAGAGACCCAGAGAGAGAGAGGGACAGAGACCCAGAGAGAGAGGGGGACAGAGACCCAGAGAGAGAGGGGGACAGAGGCCCAGAGAGAGAGGGGGACAGAGACCCAGAGAGAGGGGGGGACAGAGACCCAGAGAGAGGGGGGGACAGAGACCCAGGGAGAGAGGGACAGAGACCCAGAGAGAGAGGGGGACAGAGATGCAGAGAGAGAGAGGGACAGAAACCCAGAGAGAGGGGGGGACAGACCCAGAGAGAGAGGGGGACAGAGACACAGAGAGAGAGGGAGACAGAGACCCAGAGAGAGAGGGGGACAGAGGCCCAGAGAGAGAGAGGGACGGAGACCCAGAGAGAGAGGGGGACAGAGACCCAGAGAGAGGGGGGGACAGAGACCCAGAGAGAGGGGGGGACAGAGACCCAGAGAGAGAGGGGGACAGAGACCCAGAGAGAGGGGGGGACAGAGACCCAGAGAGAGGGGGGGACAGAGACCCAGGGAGAGAGGGACAGAGACCCAGAGAGAGAGGGGGACAGAGATGCAGAGAGAGAGAGGGACAGAAACCCAGAGAGAGAGGGGGACAGACCCAGAGAGAGAGGGGGACAGAGACCCAGAGAGAGAGGGGGACAGAGACCCAGAGAGAGAGGGGGACAGAGGCCCAGAGAGAGAGAGGGACAGAGACACAGAGAGAGAGAGGGATGGAGACCCAGAGAGAGAGGGGGACAGAGACCCAGAGAGAGAGGGGGACAGAGACCCAGAGAGAGAGAGGGACAGAGACCCAGAGAGAGAGAGGGACGGAGACCCAGAGAGAGGGGGGGACAGAGACCCAGAGAGAGAGAGGGACAGAGACCCAGAGAGAGGGGGGGACAGAGACCCAGGGAGAGAGGGACAGAGACCCAGAGAGAGAGGGGGACAGAGACCCAGAGAGAGAGGGGGACAGAGACCCAGAGAGAGAGGGGGACAGAGACCCAGAGAGAGAG
This sequence comes from Saguinus oedipus, assembly GCA_031835075.1. Lineage (NCBI taxonomy): Eukaryota > Metazoa > Chordata > Mammalia > Primates > Cebidae > Saguinus > Saguinus oedipus. The sequence goes on along the minus strand of CM063187.1, from coordinate 51,329,421 downwards.
GGGGACAGAGACCCAGAGAGAGAGGGGGACAGAGGCCCAGAGAGAGGGGGGGACAGAGACCCAGAGAGAGGGGGGGACAGAGACCCAGAGAGAGGGGGGGACAGAGACCCAGGGAGAGAGGGACAGAGACCCAGAGAGAGAGGGGGACAGAGATGCAGAGAGAGAGAGGGACAGAAACCCAGAGAGAGGGGGGGACAGACCCAGAGAGAGAGGGGGACAGAGACACAGAGAGAGAGGGAGACAGAGACCCAGAGAGAGAGGGGGACAGAGGCCCAGAGAGAGAGAGGGACGGAGACCCAGAGAGAGAGGGGGACAGAGACCCAGAGAGGGGGGGGACAGAGACCCAGAGAGAGGGGGGGACAGAGACCCAGAGAGAGAGGGGGACAGAGACCCAGAGAGAGGGGGGGACAGAGACCCAGAGAGAGGGGGGGACAGAGACCCAGGGAGAGAGGGACAGAGACCCAGAGAGAGAGGGGGACAGAGATGCAGAGAGAGAGAGGGACAGAAACCCAGAGAGAGGGGGGGACAGACCCAGAGAGAGAGGGGGACAGAGACACAGAGAGAGAGGGAGACAGAGACCCAGAGAGAGAGGGGGACAGAGGCCCAGAGAGAGAGAGGGACGGAGACCCAGAGAGAGAGGGGGACAGAGACCCAGAGAGAGGGGGGGACAGAGACCCAGAGAGAGGGGGGGACAGAGACCCAGAGAGAGAGGGGGACAGAGACCCAGAGAGAGGGGGGGACAGAGACCCAGAGAGAGGGGGGGACAGAGACCCAGGGAGAGAGGGACAGAGACCCAGAGAGAGAGGGGGACAGAGATGCAGAGAGAGAGAGGGACAGAAACCCAGAGAGAGAGGGGGACAGACCCAGAGAGAGAGGGGGACAGAGACCCAGAGAGAGAGGGGGACAGAGACCCAGAGAGAGAGGGGGACAGAGGCCCAGAGAGAGAGAGGGACAGAGACACAGAGAGAGAGAGGGATGGAGACCCAGAGAGAGAGGGGGACAGAGACCCAGAGAGAGAGGGGGACAGAGACCCAGAGAGAGAGAGGGACAGAGACCCAGAGAGAGAGAGGGACGGAGACCCAGAGAGAGGGGGGGACAGAGACCCAGAGAGAGAGAGGGACAGAGACCCAGAGAGAGGGGGGGACAGAGACCCAGGGAGAGAGGGACAGAGACCCAGAGAGAGAGGGGGACAGAGACCCAGAGAGAGAGGGGGACAGAGACCCAGAGAGAGAGGGGGACAGAGACCCAGAGAGAGAGGGGGACAGAGACCCAGAGAGAGAGGGGGACAGAGGCCCAGAGAGAGGGGGGGACAGAGACCCAGAGAGAGGGGGGGACAGAGACCCAGAGAGAGGGGGGGACAGAGACCCAGGGAGAGAGGGACAGAGACCCAGAGAGAGAGGGGGACAGAGATGCAGAGAGAGAGAGGGACAGAAACCCAGAGAGAGGGGGGGACAGACCCAGAGAGAGAGGGGGACAGAGACACAGAGAGAGAGGGAGACAGAGACCCAGAGAGAGAGGGGGACAGAGGCCCAGAGAGAGAGAGGGACGGAGACCCAGAGAGAGAGGGGGACAGAGACCCAGAGAGGGGGGGGACAGAGACCCAGAGAGAGGGGGGGACAGAGACCCAGAGAGAGAGGGGGACAGAGACCCAGAGAGAGGGGGGGACAGAGACCCAGAGAGAGGGGGGGACAGAGACCCAGGGAGAGAGGGACAGAGACCCAGAGAGAGAGGGGGACAGAGATGCAGAGAGAGAGAGGGACAGAAACCCAGAGAGAGAGGGGGACAGACCCAGAGAGAGAGGGGGACAGAGACCCAGAGAGAGAGGGGGACAGAGACCCAGAGAGAGAGGGGGACAGAGGCCCAGAGAGAGAGAGGGACAGAGACACAGAGAGAGAGAGGGATGGAGACCCAGAGAGAGAGGGGGACAGAGACCCAGAGAGAGAGGGGGACAGAGACCCAGAGAGAGAGAGGGACAGAGACCCAGAGAGAGAGAGGGACAGAGACCCAGAGAGAGGGGGGGACAGAGACCCAGAGAGAGAGAGGGACAGAGACCCAGAGAGGGGGGGGGACAGAGACCCAGGGAGAGAGGGACAGAGACCCAGAGAGAGAGGGGGACAGAGACCCAGAGAGAGAGGGACAGAGACCCAGAGAGTAGGGGATAGAAACCAGAGAGTGGGGAGAGACCCAGAGCTTCAGCAAGGACCAGGTCTGGCGTGAGGAAGTCTGCATCCCCCTCCCAGCACAAGGGCGGACCTGGAAGATCTCAAAACCCGCGATGTCCAGGATGCCCAGGAAGGAGGCGCCTTGGCGGGGGCTGCGGTCCAAGGCCCGGTTGAGGCGCAGAACCAGCCAGCGGAAGAGGCGCTCGTAGGTGGCCTTGGCCAGGGCCTCCAGCGCGAAGTCAGCCTGCAGGGCAGGGCTCGTGGTGAGGGTACAGCCTGCATATCAGCAGACTCAAAGATGTCGGGGGTGGATGGGGGAAGGCCCCAGCTCGTCCCCCTTAAGGTCACCTCCCCGCTGCTTGACTATAAACACCATCAAGAACAACCATGAACAACAGGCAGACATGACTGTAGTCCTACTGTGCGCCAGGTTCTATGTGAAGGGCTTGGGTGTGTTAGCCCTGGAATCCTCCCCTCAAACCAGTTTCTACCCACACCGTGGTTAAGAGCATGGACTCTGGGGCTGGACGACTAGGGTTTGAATCCTAGCTCTGCCACTTAGGGCTGTGTGACCTCACGCATGTGAATAAACCTCTCTGTGCCTCCATTTTCTCCTCTGCAAAATGGGAACTAGCAACAGTGCCCCAGCTGAGATTGAACCTGGGTCAGTGTGGGCTCCCAAACTCCTCATCTCCCCCACGGCGTCTGCGTCATCCAGGCACCTCACTACCCAGCCTGGGGTCAGCAGAGGCCTCTGCCCAAAAGCCGGATTCCAAAACCCTCCCTGGCCTGTGCGTTCCCCACTCCACCCTCCCTGCTACCACCCTGGTGTGAGCCCCACAAGGCCAGGACTCTGGCTGCAGCCTCCTTAGGCGTCCCCGCCTCTCCCTGCATCCCTGAGCCCAATTCTGCATGCAGCAGCCAAGGGGATCTTTCTACGAAAGACAAACTGAATCAAGTCACTCCCTAGCTTAAAACCTCACTGGCCTCCTATGTTCTTTGAATAAAACTCACCTCCTTACTGTGGCCCCTAAGACCTTGCATGATCTGTCCCTTACTGACATTTCTGACAGTGGATTCAACCATCCTCTCTCCCTTGCTCTTCATCCTCACTGACCTGACCTCCTTCAATTTTTATTTTATTTTATTTTGAGACAGAGTCTTGCTCTGTCACCCAGGCTGGAGTACAGTGGCGCCATCTCAGCTCACTGCAATCTCTGCCTCCTAGGTTAGTAGGCAGTTAGTAGCCAGGATTATAGGCATGTGCCACATACCCAGGTAATTTTTTATATTTTAGTAGAGACAGGGTTTCACCATGTTGCCCAGGCTGGCCTTGAATTCCTGAGGTCAATCTGCCCGCCTCGGCCTCCCAAAGTGCTGGGATTCCAGGTGTGAGCCAACGTAGCCAGGCTTCTTCTTCTTCTTCTTTTTTTTTTTTTTTGAGACAGCGCCTCACTCTGTCACCCAGGCTGGAGTGCAGTGGCGCCATCACGGCTCACTGCAGCCTCACACTCCTGGGCTCAGGCAATCCTCCCGCCCTGATGTCCCAGAGTGCTGGGATTCCAGGCCTGAGCCACACCACTCCTAGCCACGTCCTGTTTAACTTTTATTATCATCATTTCCTTACTATAACTTGAGGTCCCTGAGGGACGACTGCTTTTATTCTTGGCACCTAGTTCAGGACGGGCAACAGAGCGGGCACTCGGCAAAAGTCTGTCAAGTGGTGGGAAAAACGGCATCCGCTGTTGAAAGACCCAAGGCGGGGGTGCCCGGCTTTTCCTGCGTCTGCCCGCTGCCAGCCCACCTACCTGTTCCTTAGTCTGGGCTTTCTGCACGTAGTCTCGGCCAACTTTGATGCGAGGCGTGAGCAAGGCTCGGGAGAAATCTGTCACCCCCAGTCCCAAGAGGCGGCAGAGCTTCTGTGCAGCTGAGGGCGAGAGGCACCAAGATCCCATCAGCACTGGGAAGAGGCGTTTGCTGCCCAGCAAGGGAGAGGGCACCGCTTCCCCCACTGTTGGGGGAGCAGGAGGTGGGCTCCGCCTTTCCCAGCGGAGGCATTACAAGTCCCAAAACTGTGTACATTCTCTGCCCAATTATTTTCTTTCCAGGAACCACACTGGCAAAATAACCCTGGATGTGGGCAAAGACTGCCCCACGAGGATGTTCATCGCAGTGTTGTTTACAATCAGAGAGAGCCCGGAAACAACCTAAGTGTCCAGCAAGCGGGGATTGGTTAGACAGGCCGGCTTCATCCAACGGGAAGAACGTTCTGAATGTTCTGTTTTGTTTTTTTGTTTTTTGTTTTTTTTACAAACAGAGTTTGCTCATAACCCAGGCTGGAGTGCAGTGGCGCGATCTTGGCTCACTGCAACCTCTGCCTCCCAGGTTCAAGCAATTCTCCTGCCTCAGTCTCCTGAGTAGCTGGGATTACAGATGCCTGCCGAAATTCCCAGTTAATTTTTGTATTTTTAGTAGGGAAGGAGTTTTGCCGTGTTGGCCAGTCTGGTCTCGAACTCATGGCCTCAAGTGATCTGCCCTCCTTGGCCTCCCAAAGTGCTGGGATTACAGGTGATTATGGGTAATTTTCTCTCTTCCTTTCTACTTTTCTCTCATGCAGATTTTTCCCCCCTTAAGCTTGTATTATTTTATAATAATAAAGAAATATAGCTGTTTCTATTTTGGTTTAAAGTAAGGAATACAGACTATAAATCTGTTCTTCCCTTCTTTGAGATGGAGTCTAGCTCTGTCGCCAGGCTGGAGTACAAGTGAGATGATCTCGGCTCACTGCAACCTCCACCTCCTGGGTTCATGCAATTCTCCTGCCTCAGCCTCCTGATTAGCTGGGATTACAGATGCCCGCCACCACACTCGCTAATTTTTGTATTTTTAGTAGAGACGAGGTTTCACCATGTTGGCCAGACTAGTCTCGAACTCCTGACCTCAGGTGATCCACCTGCCTTGGCCTCCCAAAGTAATGGGATTACAGGTGTGAGCCACCTCGCCTGGCCAATTCTGTTCTTGAAAAGCAAAAAGAAGTGTATCTCTGCAGAGCGCAAAGGCCGGAGGAGCTATGCCAAATGCTAACAGTGGCTCCCTCAATGAGCAGGTCGGGGGGTGCTGGGAGGGTGGGTGGTGCTGGGGGTGGGTGCTGGGAGGGTGGGGGTTCTGGGAGGGTGGGGAGGTGCAGGGGGGTAGGGGGTGCTGGGAGGGTGGGGGAGTGCTGGGAGGGTGGGGGTGTATGGGGAGGGTGGGGGGATGCTGGGAGGGTAAAGGGGGTATGGGGAGGGTAGGGGGTGCCAAGAGGGTGGGGGGGTGAGGGGAGAGTGGGGGGTGCCGGGAGGGTAGGGGGGTGAGGGGAGGGTGGGGGGTGCCGGGAGGGTAGGGGGGGTATGGGATGGTGGGGGGGTGCCGGAAGGGTGGGGGGGTGAGGAGAGGGTGGGGGTGCCGGGAGGGTAGGGGGGGTGAGGGGAGGGTGGGGGGTGCCAGAAGGGTAGGGGGGGTGAGGGGAGGGTGGGGGGTGCCAGGAGGGTAGGGGGGGTGAGGGGATGGTGGGGGGGTGTTGGGAGGGTGGGCTCCTGCCACTCCCCTCTGTCAGGCTGGTGTGGTTCACTTTCAGCAGAGCTCACACTTTTAGAATCAGGAAAAGAGTGGTTGATGTTATTTTGGCAGAGACTCAGCAAAGAGCAGGAAATCAGAGTGATCCTGGGTGGGAGACAGGTGTGGCTGCAAGGGGGACACTCTCGACATGGGACAAGGGTGCGGGAGGGCTGGGCGTCGCCTGGGTGGGGGCTGGGGGTCTCAGGTGGGCAGGCAGGGGCAGCACCTGTGTTGTCGGGCATGGTGGCCTGGTCGGTGTTCCGTTCTCTCTTCAGGACAATGTTGCCGAACTGGAGAACCGCTGAGACCATCCGCAGCATGGCTGGGGACACAAGAACAGAGGTCAGGTGAAAAGGTGATGTTCTAAAGGTGATCATGACAGATGCACCACTCTGTGAATGGACAAAATGCTATCGAGTCGCACAGTTTAAATAGGTGAATTGTGGGACATGTGGATTACATCTCAAAGCTGTTCGATTTATTTTTTATGCTGAACACAAACAAGAATCGCAAATCTCCTTAGACCTGGCATTTCATTTCATTTCTTTTCTTTTTTTTTTTTTTTTTTGAGACAGAATCTTGCTCTGTCACCCAGGCTGGCGTACAGTGGCGCAATCTCGGCTGAGAGTTGACTGCAACTTCCACCTCCTGGGTTCAAGTGATTCTTCTGCCTCAGCCTCCTAAGTAGCTGGGACTACAGGCAGGCACCAGCATGCCTGGCTAATTTGCGTATTCTTAGTAGAGACGGGGTTTCATCACATTGGCCAGGCCGGTCTCAAACTCCTGAACTCATGATCCGCCCGCCTCAGCTTCCCAAAGTGCTGAGATTACAGGCCTGAGCCACCGCGCCCAGCCATGAACATTTCATTTCTGAGAACTGAACCTACAGTTCTGTTCCCACATGAGCACAGGAACCTACTTACAAGGACATTCCCAGCAGCTTTTTTCTTTGTTTTTGACCCAGGGTCTCACTTTGTCACCCAGGCTGGAGTGCAGTGTCGTGATCTCGGCTCACTGCAACCTCCGCCTCCCAAGTTCAAGCAATTCTCCTGCCTCAGCCTCCTGAGTAGCTGGAACTACAGGCACGCGCCACCACACCCAGCTACTTTTTGTTTTGTTTTTTTGCGAATATATTTTTTATTTAGTCATTCTGTTTACAGTTGAAACTCTGGAAATTCAAAATTAACGTCCTTGCCCGTGAGCTTCTTATAGACACCAGAAAAAGTTTCAACCTTGTGTTCCACATTGTACTGCTGTGCTTTGTCCAAATGAACATTTATGAGCCGGCTGCCATCCAGTTTCACGCGGATTCTCTTGCCCACAATTTCACTTGGGAAGACCAGGTCCTCAAGGATTGCATCGTGCACAGCTGTCAGTGTACGGCTCCTGGGACGCTTTTGTTTATTTTTTGTACGGCTTTTTCAAGTTGGTTTAGGCAGAATTCTCCTCTGGGCGATAAAGACAACATGCTTCCCACTGAACTTTTTCTCCAATTCGCGTACTAGCCGGACTTGGATTTTCTGGAAAGATTTTAGTTGAGGAACAGGAACGAAGATTATGATAGCTTTCTGGCCACCACCAACTTCAATTTCCTTGGCTGCCATAATATTCAGCTCCCTGAGCTGAGCCTTGAGGTCCGAGTTTATCTCCAGCTCCAGAAGAGCCTGTGAGATGCCGGACTCAAACTCGTCTGGCTTCTCGCCATTGGGCTTCACGATCTTGGCGCTCAAACTGAACATGGCTTTCTCCTTGGTGAGTGCCGACTTAGGAAAACTTTTTTTGTTTTTTTTTTTTTTGAGACGGAGTTTCGCTCTTATTACCCGGGCTGGAGTGCAATGGTGCGATCTCGGCTCACCGCAACCTCCGCCTCCTGGGTTCAGGCAATTCTCCTGCCTCAGCCTCCTAAGTAGCTTGGATTACAGGCATGTGCCACCATGCCCAGCTAATTTTTTGTATTTTTAGTAGAGATGGGGTTTCACGATGTTGCCCAGGATGGTCTTGATCTCTTGACCTCGTCATCTGCCCTCCTTGGCCTCCCAAAGTGCTGGGATTACAGGCGTGAGTCACTGCGCCAGGCAGCCAGCTAACTTTTTGTGTTTTTTGTAGAGATGGGGTTTCATTATGTTGCCCAGGCTGGTCTCAAACTCCTGAGCTCAAGCAAGCTGGCCACTTTGGTCTCTGAAAGTGCTGGGATTACAGGCTGAGCCACCACGCTGGCTTAGCATATTTTTTTTTAATTGTTCTAATAGTAATGGAATGGAAACAACCCCAGGGTCTATTATTTAAACAACAAAGCCTTATGCAGCTGCAAAAAGGACAGACGTCCATCTACACATCATGAAACAGAACTATGGCCGAAATGTACCCGTCGGGGGACAGGGAGGGGTCCAGAGCAGCCTTCCATTGGAGTGACCAGCTGAGTGATTTGTTCGTTCTTGGCTTTTTTGAGATGGGGTCTCATTCTATCATCCAGCCTTGAGTACCGCGGTGCAATCATAGCTCACTGTAGCCTCCTACTCCTGGACATAAGTGACCCTCCCACCTCAGCCTCCCACGTAGCTGAACTGCAGCTGTGCATCACCACACCTGGTTAATTATTTTTTAATTTTTAGTAGAGACAGGGTCTCACCATATTGCTCAGGCTGGTCTCAAACTCCTGGCCTCAAGTGATTCTCCCACCTCGGCCTCCCAAAGTGTTGGGATTACAGGAGTGAGCCAGTGATGAGCTGAGATTTTTTTTTTTTTTTTTTTTAAGATGGAGTTTCACTCTTGTTGCCCAGGCTGGAATGCAGTGGCGCGATCTCGGCTCACCACAACCTCTACCTTCTGGCTTCAAGTGAGTCTCCTACCTTGGCCTCCAGAGTAGCTGGAATTACAGGCATGTGTCATTGTGCCTGGCTAATTTTGTATTTTTAGTAGAGATGGGGTTTCTCCATGTTGGTCAGGCTGGTCTCGAACTCCTGACCTCAGGTGATCCATCTGCCTCAGCCTCTCAAAGTGCTGGGATTACAGGTGTGAGCCACCGTGCATGACCAAGCTGAGTGTTTAACACTAGCATTGCCTGGCTCAGACTAAACTGGGCCAGAGTGCTGGGCCAGGCTCCAGGGGGTCCCAGTAGAAGGGTAGGGAGCTGGGGGGCTGGCTGGAGCAACCGACAAACCAACATCCAGGAGCTTTTTCTTTTTCTTTTTCTTTTTTTTGAGACAGAGTTTCACTCTGTTGCTCCGGCTGGAGTGCAATGGCATGATCTTGGCTCACCTCAACCTCTGCCTCCCAGGTTCAAGCGATTCTCCAGCCTCAGCCTCCCGAGTAGCTGGAACTACAGGCATAGGCCACCACACCTGGCTAATTTTTTTTATTTTTAGCAGAGACGGGGCTTCATCGTTTTGGCCAGGCTGGTCTCGAACTCCTGATCTCAGCTGATCTGCCCGCATTGGCCTCCTAAAGTGCTGGGATTACAAGTATAAGCCACTGCGCCCGGCCAGAACTTTTGAACCAATGGAGACATTGATTCACATTTTTTATGACCGCAGTGATGGTGACAGCTGAACATCAGCCCTGAGGCTAGAGAATGCCTCCTCTTATAGGAAAATATATGTGTCTTTTCTTACGTTCCTAAAGTATTTCTAGAAGGAGACACAAGTAGCTTAACAGTGGGAAACTCGGGCCAGGGAAGAGGGGGAAGCTTGGTTTTCTCAGTATGACCTTTAGTCATATTCAGGCTATGTCACTACATGCACAGATTGCATTTTTTTTTTTTTTTTGAGATGGAGTTTCGCTCGTTACCCAGGCTGGAGTGCAATGGTGCCATCTCGGCTCACCGCAACCTCCGCCTCCTGGGTTCAGGCAATTCTCCTGCCTCAGCCTCCTGAGTAGCTGGGATTACAGGCACGTACCACCATGCCCAGATAATTTTTTTTTTTTTTGTATTTTTAGTAGAGACAGGGTTTCACCTTGTTGACCAGGATGGTCTCAATATCTTGACCTCGTGATCCACCCGCCTCGGCCTCCCAATGCTGCAGTTTTTATTTCTGAATTACAAAAATCAGAGCTGCTGCCTGTGCCCGCCACACAGCAGGGCAGCTTCCAGGAGGGTCATATGAGCTCATGGTGTCAAGAGGCCAGGCGGGACCTAGGGGGACAGGCCGGGAGGCCCAAGTCCCGGCTGCAGCCACAATCTGAATGTGTGCCAGCTGCCCAGCTGCGGAGTCATGCAGGCTGTGGAATTACGCAACCACGGTTGGGAAATCCAGCGGGGTGGGAGTGGTGGGGGCCGAGACCCCGTGTCAAGAGGCCCCAAAAGGCGCAGCTTTTGCAGCCTGGGTAAACGCCAAGCTCCATTTCCAGCCCTTCCAATCCCACCCTGGAGCCAACTACAGCTCCTGGGGCCTCCCACAGCGCCAGAGACCAGAGGAGAATCAGACCCAGAGGCAGCCCCAGCTCGCCCCAGACACACCTAAAGGTCTTTCTTTGGAGGGCTTGGTTAAAAGAATCATAGTTCATTTAAACAATGAAACATTACGCAGCCTCTGAAAAGACTGAGGTCGGCTGGGCGCGGCCGCTTACACCTAGAATCCCAGCACTTTGGGAGGCCTAGGTGGGCGGATCACCTGAGGTCAGGAGTTTGAGACCAGCCTGACGAACATGGAGAAACCCCGTCTCTACTAAAAATACAAAATTGGCCAGGTGTGGTGGCACACGCCTGTAATCCCAGCTACTCAGGAGGCTGAGGCAGGAGAGTCACTTGAACCCGGGAGGTGGAGGCTGCAGTGAGCCGAGATCGCACCATTGCCCTCTAGCCTGGGGAACCAGGGGGAAACTCCATTCCCCCACCGCAAAAAAAAAAAAAAAGACTGAGGTCCAAGTATGTACTTGTTATGGGTTGAACTGTGTCTACACTGCCCTCTCCTAAAAAGGTATGCTGAGAATCTAAACCCCAGGACCTCAGAATGTGACGTCATTGGAAACAGGGTGATTACAGATGCCTCAAGTGAAGATAAAGTCACACCAGAATCGGGCAAGAGTCCAGGTGCAGTGGCTCACACCTGTAATCCCAGCACTTTGGGAGGCTGAGGTGGGAGGATCACTTAAGGTCAGAAATTTGAGACCAGCCAGGCCAACATGGCGAAATCCCATGTCTACTAAAAATACAAAACATTAGCCGGGTGTGGTGGCGTGCGCCTATGATCCCAGCTACTAGGGAGCCTGAGGCAGGAAAATCGATCGAACCTGGGAGGTGGAAGTTGCAGCGAGCCGAGATTGTGCCACTGCCCTCCAGCCTGGGCGACAGAGGGAGACTCTGTCTTAAAAAAAAAAAAAAAAAGGCGTGGGAAGAGTGGGGATTTTAGACACAGATGGGCACACGGGGAGCCGCCATGTGAACACAAAAGCAGAGATCGGGTGATGTGACTCTGAGCCAAGAACACCAAAGATTCCCAGAAAACCACCAGGAGCCAGGGGAGAAGCCTGGAGCCGACTCCCCCAGGGTGATCCGCCCCTCAACACCTGGATCCCAGGCGTCCGGCCTCCAGAACCATGAGGCAATCAATATCCCTTGTTTCAGGCACTCAGTCTGTGGTACTTTGTGAGCCTAAGCAATGTAGCGCCGCACTGAACAGAACCGCTGTCAAAACATGCTGTTTGGTGAAAAAAGTGGGGGCGTAGGCCGGGCGCAGCGGCTCATGCCGGGAATCCCAGCACTTTGAGAGGCCAAGGCGGGCCAATCACCTGAGGTCAGGAGTTCGAGACCAGCCTGGCCAACATGGTGAAACCCTGTCTCTACTAAGAATACGAAAATTAGCTGGGCGTGGTGGCGTGCGCCTGTAATCCCAGCTACTAGGGAGGCTGAGGCAGGAGAATCACTTCAGCCTAGGAGGCGGAGGTTGCAGTGAGCTGAGATGGCACCACTGCACTCCAGCCTGGGCGACAGAGCGAGATTCCCTCTCAAAAGAAAAAGAAAAGGCGGGGCGGAGCACAGCACCCCAACATAGAGCTGATGAGCTGAGCATTTAACACCAACTAACCAGAGCTGCATAGCGTGGGCCAACCTGAGCGGCCCTGGGCCGGCGTCGTGAGCCTTCATGGACCCTCAGCAGCCTCCTTCTGGTCCCAGCCTAACCCTCTCCAGTGCGCCCCTCACATGGCCCCCAAGGGGTCTTCTTGCTCCCAGAGCTGACTTTGTCCAGACAACTCCCCAGCACCCCAGGACAAAGTCCCAACCTCCTAGGCTGGTGTTTGAGACTCCCGGCTCCTCTGCGGCTCCACCACCACAAGGGTCAATCTCTCAGACATGCCATGCCTTCCCCGCCTCAGGGCCTTTGCACAGGCTCTTCCCTCTGCCAGGAAACCTCTCCCTCCACATCTCCAGTGCTCACTCCCTCACCTCCTCTGGCCTTTGCTCAAACATCCCCATCTCAGTGCATCCTCCCATGAGCCCCTGCTGAGAGCTGTGCCCCTCCCTCCCCTGTCCCCTGCCTTATCTTTCTCCATGGCACTCATGATCTTTTTTCTTTTTTCTGAGACTGAGTCTCACTGTGTTGGCCAGGCCGGAGTGCAGGGCGCAATCCTGACTCACTGCAACCTTCACCTCCCGGGTTCAAGCAATTCTCATGCCTCAGCCTTCTGAGTAGCTGGGATTACAGGCATGCACTGCCACATCCAGCTAATTTTTTTTTTTTTTTTTTTTTTTTGTATTTTTAGTAGAAACGACATTTCACCATGTTGGCCAGGCTGGTCTTGAACTCTTTATCTCAAGTGATCCACCCGCCTCAGCCTCCCAAAGTACTGGGATTACAGGTGTGAACCACAGTGCCCGGCTGCACTCATACCTTCTACGAGGCCATGTGATTCCTTATTGGCTTGGCTGGGGGCTCTCATTTTATCAGCTTCCCCCAGGCAGAGATGTCTGTAAGTCTCATTCCCTGCTCTGGCCCAAGTACCTGCACCCAGTAGGTGCTCAATAAATACTTGAGCAAAGAGACCAGGGCACAATGGCTAGGTCTCTAGCTGTCTCTGGCGTGCCCCACCCCTGGCCTCCCCTGGGCTCACTTACAGATGATTTCCTCGTGGGTGAATCCCAGGACCCGCAGCGACTCCAGTGTCTCCTGGAAGAGTTCCCGCTCCTGGCCGGGAGAGGATGATGGCCCGTTGGTCAGGAAGCGGTAGTGGGAACAGGGCTCCAGGAGGAGGTCAGCTGCAGGGGCAATGAGTGGGGTCAAGGTCAAGGGCAGGCCGTGGAGTCAGACTCACATCCGGGATTCATCAGTGGCAATCCCAAGACAAGCCACATCTGTTCTGTCAAGGGGGTGGGGGCCTTTATTCACAAGTGTGGTGGGAAGAGTCAGGGGTGGAGTGGGTGTTTAGCACCCATGAGACCACCACTCACTCTCTTTTTTTTTTTTTTTAAGAGACAGGGTGTTGCTCTGTTGCCCAGGCTGGAGTGCAGTGATGCAGTCATACCTCACTGCAGCCTCAAACTCCTGGGCTCAAGCAATCCTCCCACCTTGGCCTCCCATGTAGCTGGGACTACAGGTGCATGCCACCACGCCCAGCTAATTTTTATTATTTTTTTTTATAGAAAAAGGGTCTTGCTATGCTGCCCAGGCTGGACTCAAATTCCTGGGCTCAAGCAATCCTCCCACCTTGGCCTCCCAAAGTACTGGGATTGCAGGCGTGAGCCATCGCCCAGCCTATATCACTCCTCTTTGCTCCCTCCACAAGGACTTTTGAGTCTCTAGAAGTGCCCAGAGCAGGCAGGGGCCACCGGTTGGCTACAGGCCCAAGTCCGCGCAGACCATGGGATGCAGGGGCCTATGTCCAGGACATGCGGTCTCAAAGGCTGCAGTGAGTGGGAACCTGGGTGAGGAGGGGCTACTTGGCCGCAGGAGCCAGGAGGCGGCCTGAGCCCCCAGGAGGAAAGAGCCAGGAGAAGAGGGAACCACAGGGCAGTGCCAGCCGCTGCAAACAGGAGCCAAGGGCGCTTAGGCAGCCAGAGGGCAGGAGGAGCAGGGAGCAGGAGCAGGAGAACCCAGGCAGGAGCTGCGGCCCAGGAGCCAGAGCAGAGGGGAGCACGAGGCAGCAGGAGCCAAGAAGCAACACAAACCAGCGCCGTCAGGAACCAGGAGGAGCCTCAGCAAAGCCGGAGTCAGTGAGGAACCCACCGCAGTGAGGAGGAGCCGCGAGAGAAGCCCCGGAGCTTCGGAAGCGAGTGTGAGCTGGAGCCTCCAGGCAGGAGGGGCTGTGTGGTTGTGACAGCGGGCGCCAGCCAGGCCCGGGACAGAGCTGGAACCAGAGCGCAGCAGAACCCACCACGACGCAGTGAGAGCCGCGGCTGCGAAGCCTCAGTGAAGTGGGTGCTTGACAGACATCAGTGCCTGCCCCCACCGCCTGCTCCCTCCCCAGAGGGGGCCCCCACAAGAATGAGACGTGGTGCCCACCCTCTCCAGCTGCTGGGGGGCACTGACCTTTGAGCTGCTCTCCAGCGCCCCCCAGCAGCTGGTAGAAGATGTGGAAGCTGCACTCATCCTTGGCCTGGCGGATGGCCCGCGACTTCTCCAGCAGGTCTGCACGCAGGGAGTCAAGGTGCTAGAGGGGAAGGGATGGCCCGACGCTGCCCGGCCATGGCAGGAGCCTGCCCTGCCCACGCTGCCCGGCCATGGTAGGAGACTGCCCTGCCCACGCTGCCCCCTTCTCTCCTGTGGGGCAATGGAGTCGTTCACAGCCCAGGCTGGTGACTTTCCACTAACTGGATGAGCAGCTGTGCTCATGACACTGAAGCACTCGTGTGTCAGTTTCCTCATCTGTTCAAGGGGCTGGTAAATAACATCTTTATGAGACCCTCTTCTCTCTCTCTCTCTCTCTCTCTCTCTCTCTCTTTAGAGACAGGGTCTTGCTCTGTCTCTAAAAAACTCATTGATTCTGTAGGCGCACTGCAATCCCAGCACTTCGGGAGGCTGAGGTGGGCAGATCACCTGCGGTCAGAAGTTCAAGACCAGCCTGGCCAACATGGTGAAACCTCATCTCTACTAAAAATATTAAAATTAGCCAGGCTGATAGCGGGTGCCTGTAATCTCAGCTACTCGGGAGGCTGAGGCAGAAGAATAGCTTGAACCCGGGAGGTGGAGGTTGCAGTGAGTGGAGATCGCACTACTGTACTCCAGCCTGGGTGACAGAGTAAGACTCAAAAACAATACAAAACAAGAAGAAAACCCTCATCAACCCTGGATGAGTTGCTGTGAGGATAAGTGACTTACTGTGCATAAAGCACCCTGGACAACGCCTGTTTCAAAGCTACCCACAGGTGAGAATGTCTCCTGCCGTTAGCACTCTCCCAGCCTCAGTTTCCCCATGCAGCTACATCAGCTCCCACATCCAACTAGACTGTCACTCTGCACGTTCTCCCTTCTAAGAAAGTCCCATGTCCAACTTACATACTAAAAGGTGGCAAGACTATTTTTTGGAGACAAGGTCTGGCTCTGTTGCCCCAGCTGGAGCACAGTGGCACAATTACAGCTCACTGCAACCTCCGCCTCCCTGGCTTCAAGCGATACTCCCGCCTCAGCCTGTAGAGTAGCTGGGACTACAGGTGCGTGCCACCACGCCTGGCTAATTTTTTTTTTTTTTTTTAATTTTTAGACAAAGTCTCACTCTGTTACCCAGGCTGGAGTACAGTGGCACAATCTTGACTCACTGCAACCTCCGCCTCCTGGGATCAAGTGATTCTCCTGTCAGCCTCCCAAGTAGCTGGGATTACAGGCGCACACCACCACACCCAGCCAATTTTTGTATTTTTAGTAGAGATGGGGTTTCACCGTGTTGGCCTGGCTGGTCTCAAACTCCTGGCCTCCAATGATCCACCTGCCTTGGCCTCCAAAAGTGCCGGGATTACAGGCGTGAGCCACCACGGCTGGCCACTAATTCAATCATTAATTGCTAATAACAATAGCTTATCCTTGAGTGCCTGCTATGTAGCAGGTGCTGCAGCCAAGCATTTCACTCACAAAATCCTCCAAACCCACTAGGGAAGCTTCTAGGTTCCTTCTCCTTCTTAGAGGGAGAAACTGAGGCAGGGAAAGGCCAAATCACGTGCCCAGGTCCCCAGAGTCTCAAAGTGGTAGAACTGGGATTTGAACCCAAGTTGGTACAATTTCTTGGCCCATTCTCTTAATTTCTGCACTCCTCCACTGCCTGTGTTTTACCACTTAGCTTCCCTTCAACACTCATAGGCTGTCTGAGCAGAAAAGGGTGAACACAGCTGGCCTGAGATGCTCCCCTGGAAAGGTCTGGCCAGGTGGGCCCCTGGGTAACATCTGGGCACCTGGATTTTGGGAGGGTCCTGGCATCCTCTAATGGGATGAGAGAGGTTCGCTGGGCTTAAATGGTTTGTGCAAACACTGGTTTACACTGATTACCTGCTTCCCTCTTGAGAGTGTGAATTTTGGTTCCTACTAAGGGCATCAGCAGGGCGTGCGTGCAGGGGAGGATGTGACCAGCCCCCAGTGAAACCCCTGGGTCTGAGTCTCTCTGCGCTTCCCTGGGACAGCATTTCATACGTGTCGTCCCTCCTGGTGTCCTGTGTGCCTCTGCTGGAGAGGGTTCCAGGAGCCTGTGCCTGGGGACGTGGCCCCAGGTACCTTTTCTCTTTGCTGGCACTCCTCTATGTCATTTCACTGTCATGGGTCACCATGAGTGCCACTGCAGGCTGAGTGCTGGGACTCCCCTTCTGCCTGAACCCGGGGGACCCGAACCCACCACTCCAAAGCCAGGTATTGATACCCAAGGTTGCAGTGAGCCGAGACTGGGCTCGTACACACCGGAAGTCCGAAGACCGGAAGTCCCGCCCTCCCCCTCCTCCTGCAGATACTGCCTGGGTATCGGTCCCATCTGAGCAGCAGGGTGGGGACCCTGCGGTGGGAGGGGTTTCCTATACACAGTGCCGTCTGAAAGGCCGCCCCCTTGGCCGCCTCCCCCACGGGCTGTGAGAGGATACAGGTCTCAATGTTGGCGCCCACGATGTACCCGGCAACGTCGAAGTTGATGCGGATGAATTTGCCCTGGGAGAGACCGAGGTGGGTGGGCTTCAGCGGAGGGTCCCCTTCCCTTCCCCGCTCAGACCTGAAGAGCAGCTCAGACCCCACACCCACTGCTCCCCGAGCTGGGGCTGCCTCCCCACTTCCTCGCTCCCTCTACCTGAACCCCATCCTATGGTGAGTTCCCAGTGAGGGGCTCCTTTGACTCCTTTCCCCAGACCCCCAGTCCCCAGCTGCTCCTCCCTCAAACCCAGGATCCAGGCCCCCTGCCCCTCCTCCCTCAGACTCAAAAGTCCAGGCCCCCGGCCCCTCCTCCATCAGACCCAAGGGTCCAGGCCCTCAGCCCCTCCTCTATCAGACCCAAGGGTCCAGGCCCTCAGCCCCTCCTCCTTCAGACCCAGGTGTCTGGGCCTCCAGCCCCGCCTCCCTTAGACCTAGGGGTCAGGGCCCCCAGCCTCTCCTTCAGACCCAGGGCTCCAGGGCCCCAGCCCCTCCTCACTCAGGCTCAAGTCCAGGTCCCCCACCCCTCCTCTCTCAAGAGACCCACATGTCTTTCCCCCTGAAGCCCATCCCCCAGGTTCCCAGCTCCTGTATCCCTGACACAGTCGCACTGCCCGCCCCTGGCACTCACGAATCGGGAGGAGTTGTCATTCTTCACTGTCTTGGCGTTGCCAAAGGCCTCTAGGATGGGGTTGGCCTGAAGCAGCTGCCGCTCCAGCTCACCCTGCGGGGCACAGGAGATGATGCATGAGGTCAGTGAGAACGGGGCAGGCCAGGGCAGCCCAGCTCAGGCTGTGTCTCAGCTGGTTGAGTATCTGTGTGTGAGGGGCCTTTGTGTATCTGGGTGTGTGCCCACTTCCTGTATCCAGGTTTTCCCCGTCTGCCTATTGTGAGGGGGACAGGGAAGCATCTCCAAGACATATTGTTAGGTGGAAACCAAACCAAATCAAGCCAAACAAAAAAACAAGTTGCAGAACAACGTCTACAATGTTATCCCATTCATAAAAAATGAATTAAGAAAGAAACGCCACAAAACAAGACTCTTAAATCTACAGATACATGTTTGTAAACATGGATGCACACCAAACTGTCCACAGTGTGAGTCCCTCCAAGGAAGGGGAGTGAGGGGAGGAAAGAGGATTTCATTTCATCTGATTTGTTGCTGTTACAATGAACATGTACTCATGTGTTGCTTGTAGAATTTCTGGAGTGCAGTGGCACGGTCATAACTCATGGCAGTCTCAAATTCCTGGGCTCAAGAAATCCTTCCACCTCAGCCTCCTGAGTAACTGGGACAACAGGCATGTGCCACCATGCCCAGCTAATTTTTAGTAGAAATGGGGTCTCACTCTGTTACCCAGCCTGGTCTTGAACTCCTGGCCTCAAGCAGTCCTCCCACTTCAGCCTTCCAAAGTGCTAGGATTACAGGCTTGAGTCACCAAACCCAGGCTAGAATTTTTAACTAAGGCAAGAATCTGTACCACCTGTGTAAAGTGGTTCAAGCAGTCTGGCACATCATAGGCCTTTAAAAAATAGTGGGTTCCTAGCCCCACCAGGCTACTCCATGGGAGGAACCCTACTTTAAACTTCCTCCAGCCCCTCAGGGTCAGAGCCTGGCACATAGTAGGTGCCTCGTAAATGGCAGCCTGTGTGTGTCCTCTCAGTCCGTGTCTTGCTTATGTTAAGATGAAATGCTCTAGCTAGGTGGATGCTTCGTCAAATGAAAAAAAGATACCAAAGTGAAGGGCACGTGGCTTGGCACACAGAGCAACACAGGACATGCGTGTATTTCCCTGGCTGTACTGTCAGCTCTCTGCTGTGTACACGCAGCGTCTCTGGGCTCTGGTTAGACGTGTTTAGTAGATCAGCAGTAAGTGGTAGTTTTGTTCTCCGGATTGTTTCTTGTTGGTGTCTGTGGCCGTGTACACACACTCAGCAGGGCCACCACGAATAGCAGTGAGTGGGGGTGGGGGGGGTCCCTGGTGGGTGAGACCGCTGCTGCCTTGGGCCCTGTGTACCAGGAAGACCATGGGCTGGGTGTCTAGGAAGGCGTTAGTGGTGGCAAGACTCAAGGTGATTCCCTGCTACTCACATAAGACACGGTGCTGGCGGAGGCCTGAGGAAGTCACGGGACACGAGACACGGACCAGGACACAGCACATGGAACGTGGACAGACACACAAGTGAACTGGTGATCTCAGGTGGTGGCGTGGAGGGTGGGGGAATGGGGACCGGGGAAACCGGGCAAGTGGAATAGGGTGGCCTGGGGGACCACACGCCTGGATTTGAATCCCACTCTGCCTCCTTTATTAAAAAAAAAATTTGTTGTTGAGATGGCATTTCACTGTATTGGCCAGGCTGGTCTTGAACTCCGGGGCTCAGGCAATCCTCCAGCCTCGGTCTCCCAAAGTGCTGGGATTACCGGCGTGCGCCACTGCACCCAGCCCCACTCTACCTCTTCCTGGGTACGTGACCCACAACTGACTCACCCTCCCATGCCTGGGCTCTTCATCTTCAACGCCGGAAAGCAGCACCCACCCCACCCAAGGGACAGGTAAGGGAGTGTGATGGCAGGGCTTGGAACAGACTTGTGGGGGCGGGGACCGCGTAACGTTCACTTAGACAACAAACCTGGGCATCATGGCCACCTAAAATCAGATTTGACACAGTAGGTGCTCAGAAAATAAAGCTCCTACTAAGTGCCAGGAGCCATTCCGAGAACCAGTGAGACCAAGACTGGCCCTCACATCTCTTGTGTTCCCCTGACTCTGCTTCCGGCCCCACCCCAGGCACACAGTAGGTGCTCAGAGGGCATAGGCGTCCAGGAGAAGGTTCTCCATGAGGGGAAGAGGGAAAGCCCAAGATGGAAGGGGCAATGGTATGGCTGGGCCCAGGGCCTGTGCCAAGGCTGGGTTGCTTACGGGGACACCCGGCTCCTTTCTGCCCTTTGGTGATGATGCCACATGGGCGAGGTACTGGATGACCTTCTTGGTGTTTTCTGTCTTCCCAGCTCCAGACTCTCCACTGTGGGGACAACAAGGGGAAGCAAAGGGGGTTGGCAGTGACCTTAGGCAAGCTCCCCACCTGCCCTTCCCACTCCAAACACAGCCACACCCCACCCGGACCCCTCCTCCTCCAGGAAGTCCTTCTGGATTACTCACGTGCAGAGAATGGACTGGTCCTCACGATCTGTAGGGGACAGAGTGGGGAAATATGTCATGTGAGAGAGTCTCAAGCAGGGTCCTCTGGTCCCTCACACTCACCACTGCCTTTTTAAAATTATTCCCAAGGCATAAGAAAAAGCTTGGGTCTTAAGGTGTAACACTCCTGGAGTCCAATTCCCCACCCAGCTCAGCCCCTTGCTTGCTGTGTGGCCCAGGGAAAATAGCTGTCCCTCTCGGAGCCTTGGTTTCCACACCTGTAAAATGGAGATAGACTCCCTCAATTGAATGGAATGTGATTCACTCAACAACCTCAAGGTGAGACCCTACTGTGTGTGCTGCCTCATGCTGGGCATGTGAGATCCAAAGACAGAAGCGAGGTCCTGTGATATAAGGTATCTACCCCAGTGCCTGCACTGGGACTAACACAGCCATTCCACAATTGCATGCTGACCACAAACTGAGCACCGGGCGTGAAGGGGGCGGGGAACTGGCAGGGTGTGTGCCCCTATAGAGCTTCCACTTACGACACAGGGGACAAAAAACTACAATCAAATAGCAATTAGCGCTGGGAAGAAAACTAAATCAGTAATAGAATAAAGCACTGGTTAATTTTTTTTTTTTTTTCAAACGGAGTCTCGCTCTGTCGCCAGTCTGGAGGGCAGTGGCGTGATCTCGGTTCACCGCAACCTCCGCCTCCCGGGTGCAAGCCATTCTCCTGCCTCAGCCTCCCGAGTAGCTGGGATTACAGGCACGTGCCACCACGCCCGGCTAATTTTTGTATTTTTAGTAGAGACTGGATTTCACCAGGATGGTCTTGGTCTCCTGACCTCTTGATCTGTCCGCCTTGGCCTCCCAAAGTGCTGGGATTACAGGCGTGAGCCACTGTGCCCGGCTAAAGCAGTGGTTCTTAGACGGAGGCAGTTGTATCCTCCACTCCCGACAGGGGACACCTGGCATCTGGAGATATTTTTGGCTGGTACACCAAGAGGGGAGTTCCATGGGCACTGAGAGGGCAGAGGCCAGGGGCGCTGTTAAACATCCTAGAATTCCCAGAACAGTCCCCCACGACGAAAAATCATCCCGCCCCAAATGTCAATAGAGCAGGATTCCGAAACCCTGGTGTTAGGTAATAAGAACTGCCTTGGGGGACAAAGCCCAGAAGGCTTCTCAGAGGAGGTGGCATTTCAGGCAGCGGGCACAGCCAGGTGAAAAGCTCTGAGCTAGGGATGTTTGAGAGATAGACAGGCCAGTGAGGCTGGGGATGGGGCAGAGATGGCAAGTGCTGCAGATGGGTTTTAAAGCCATGATTAGGCCAGGCGGGGTGGCTCACACCTGTAATCCCAGCATTTTGGGAGGCTGAGGCAGGCAGATCACCTGAGGTCAGGAGTTTGAAACCAGCCTGGCCAACATGGTGAAACCCTGTCTCTACTGAAAATACCAAAATTAGCCTGGCATGGTGGTACACGCCTGTAATCCCAGCTACTCGGGAGGCAGAGGCGGGAGAATTGCTTGAATCCAGGAGGTGGGGGTTGCAGTGAGCTGAGATGGCGCCACTGCATTCCAGCCTGGGTGACAGAGCAAGAGTCTGTCTCAAAAATGAATGAATGAATGAATGAATGAATGAATAAATAAATAAATAAATAAATAAACAAACAAATGAGAGGGTGAGCATAGAGACAGGTAAAGAGACTCTAGGACTTAGCACCTGACCCACTCAGGGCTCTACTTGTGTTCCCTCCCGTCCCCTAAGAAGACCCACAGAGGCTGAAGTCCCCAAACTGTCATTTGACCTGACTCTGGCTTCCAGCAGCCCCAGGCTAGGCCCCAGTTGAAGAGCGGCCTCTCGGCCGACAGCCTCAACCAGCACTCACCCTGCAGCATGCTCCGATAGGCACCCTCGGTCACTGCGTACACGTGGGGCGGCACCTCGTGGCGCTTCTTGCCCCGGTACATCTCCACAATGGCTTCTGTGTAGATGGGAAGCTGCTTGTACGGGTTGATGACCACACAGAAAAGGCCGGAGTACGTCTGCAGTGGTGGAGAGGGGAGAGGGTCTCAGATGCCTGCCCACAGCCTGGAAGGCATCATGGGGCGGTTGGGCAGGTCGTGCACTGCACAAGGGCATCTGTACGTGGTATGTCTACACCATAGCAATGCAGATTTGAGTGTTTGTTATGAGCATTTTCAGGCTGATGGTAGCAAAGAATCTTTCCAAATTGCACAAAGGCACTGTCTGGGAGAGGATTTGCCCTGAGAGAGAACCAGGCCTTTTCGGCCAGCCAGACTTGGGTCACGGCCTGTGGCTGCCTGGACTCACACACAGGAAATGGCTGTGTCCGAGGCGGCTCGCTGAGGCACTCTTTGTAGCAGCAAAAGACTGGAAGCAACCTGAATGCACCTTCGTACAATGGATTCCTACAAATCTCTTGTGTATAGACGTGGGACTATCTTCAAATCAATGTCGAGTAAAAGGAGTTGAGTTGAGAACTGTCTGTGTGAGGAGCTACCATTTGCATTAGAAAGGGAAGTGGCCAGGTGCATGGCTCATAAATGTAATCCCAGCACTTTGGGAGGCTGAGGCGGGCAGATCACCCAAGGTCAGGAGTTCGAGACCAGCCTGGCTAACATGGTGAAACCCCATCTCAACTAAAAATACAAAAAATAAGCTGGGCATGGTTGTGTATGCCTGTAATCTCAGCTACTCGGGAGGCCGAGGCTGGAGAATCGCTTGAACCCAGGAAGCGGAGGTTTTGCAGTAAGCTGAGATCATGCCATTGCACTCCATCTTGGGCGATAAGAGCAAAACTCTGTCTCAAAAAAAAGAAAGGGTGGAAGAGGACTCTTTTTATATGTTCACTTGAATATGCATGGAATATCTCTGGAAGGATGCTTGTGGCATCTGCAGTAACTGAAACGCAACAGAAACATGTCTGTGGTTCCTAGTGATAAAGAGCAGACACATAACAGTCCTGCTGACGTGGCCGTGCCGAGTCTTTTTTCATTTTTTCTGAGACAGGGTCTTACTCTGTCGCCCAGGCTGGAGCACAGTCATACAATCATGACTCACTGTACCCCAACCGCTTAGACTCAAGCAATCCTCCCACCTCAGCCTCTCGAGTAGCTGGGATCACAAGTGTGTGTCGACTCACTAGGCTAATTTTTCTTATTTTTAGTAGAGCCAGGGTCTCACTATGTTGCCCAGGCTGGTCTCTAACTCCTGGGCTCAACTAATTCTCCCACCTCAGCCTCCCAAAGTGCTAGGATTACAGGCATGAGTCACTGCGCCAGGCCAGTGGACATTCTTCTTGGAGGAAATGCTGTATTTCAGGTTTAAGGTGTGTGAAAGTAAAGATGTAGTGGGTTTTGTTTTTTTTTTTTTTCTTAGACAGGGTCTGGCTCTGTCGCCTAGGCTGGAGTGCAGTGGCGTGATCTCAGCTCACTGCAACATCCGCCTCCTGGACCCAAGCAATTCTCCCACCTCAGCCTCCCGGGTAGCCGGGACCACATGTGCACACCATCACACCCAGCTAATTTTTTTACTTTTTGTAGAAACGGGTCCTTCTACGTTGCCCAGGCTGGTCTCGAACTCCTGACCTCAAGTGATCTGCCCACCTTGGCCTCCCAAAGTGCTGGGATTACAGGTGTGAATCACTGCGCCCGGCCTCAGGAGGCCTCAGGACTCTGTAACAGTTTAAGAACAAGTCCAGCTCACAGGGCTATCACATAGCAAGAGGGGTTTGACAGTCACAGAAGCAGTTAGATATAGCTAGAGAGCTAGTTAGCCACTTAGTTAAACCAGCCAGAGCTAACTAGCCAAGCTAGCTAGAGTTCGTAGCTAAACTAGTCAGAGAATTAGCTGCTTAGTGGCTTAGCTAGTTATCTACTCTGGGCTTGTCACTCCGACTTTGAAGCCATCCAGGATTCAAATTCAGATGTGTTTTGTAACTGTGTGTGATAAAGTTGGGGAACCTACTTTGCTAGTTACCCAGCTAGCTGGTTTCTAAGCTGGTTAGCAGCAAAACTGTCTTTTTCTTTTATTTTTTTAGAAACAGGATCTCACTCTGTCACCCAGGCTGGAGTACAGTGGCATGAACACAGCTCACTGCAGCCTCTACCTCCTGGGCTCAAGAAATCCTCCCACCTCAGCCTCCCAAGTAGATGAGACCACAGGTATGTACTATCACACCTGGCCAATTTCTTGAATTTTTACTTTTTGTAGAGATCAGGTCTTACCACCATGCTGCCCAGGCTGGTCTTGAACCCCCGGGCTGAAGCGATCCTCCCACCTCGGCATCTTAAACTGCTGGGATTACAGGCATAAGCCACTGCATCCGGCCAGCAGGACTGTTTTAAGCTCTCAGGGATCTTGAACTTCTCAAGCAGAGTAGGGTGTGGCCACCACAGGCTGCCCAGTCCCAGGTGCCAACCTTTTAACGGTGGGAGGGTGGGTGGCTGGCCAGGAGCAGAACAACCGGTTTGGTGGGTGTCTGCCCTCCCCGCCTGAAGCTCCCAGCTCTTGAGGGTGGGGCAGCCGGACCACATTCCCTGGGAGGGTATCTCATGGCTGCCGGCGCCCCGGCCCCCACTTCTGGCTGGTGGAAGAGCCCACTCCCCACGCCACCCTCCCACCCCAGTCCCTCCTGCCAGCCACACCTTGTTTCCAGGGCAACACCCTGGGAACGGAAACCTGAGCTGATCAACAAGGCTGGGGACAGAGAACAGAGGCTGGTGTACCCCGACAGTGTGGGAGACAGCTGGGGAGGCCCGGCTAGAAGGGTCAGGAGTGGCTGCTCCAGCCCTCGGGGCTCTGAAGACAGACCTGCCCCCACCCCCCTCAGCCCGGTGACTTTCCCCATAGTGTCAGTTTCCTCCTTGGGAAACCGAGGCCGGCACTCCCTACCTCATTACAAAGGCTGCAGGCATTAGGGGAGATCATGGATAAAAACCAGCCAGGCCGAGGCGGGCCCATGCAACACACACCAGACGGGTCTTAAGACTCTTACATTACCCATCCTACCTGGGAGCCCTGGGCTAACTCAGACATTTTTGGCGGGGGTAGGGGTGGGACAGGGTCTGGCTCTGGCCCGGGCTGGAGTACAGTGGCGCCAACCCCACTCGCTGCAGCCTCAAACTCCCAGGCTCGTTGCTCAGACTTTAAAGCCATCCGGGGTTCAATTTCAGATGCAGCATTTTCTAGCTGTGTGTGACTTTGCAGGAAGGACTTGTCCTCTCTAAAGCTCAGTTTCCAGCCCTGGAGAATGTGGCTTTTACCCCATCACCTAGAAGTGTTGCGAGAGTGAAATCGCATAATGCATCTTTCGGTGTTTCTCAGACCAGGGCGTTCTACAAAGGGGTTCGTTCCCTCCCTGCCCCAAGGAACCCAGGAAAGGGACTGAGACTCTTGGCAACTCGAAGCCAGCCAGCCTGTCAGTGGCAGAAACTGGGTTTCTGGAGCCCTGGATGTCTCACTTTCCACTGGGCAACACCACCATCCCCACCATCAGTTGGTCAGTCAGCAAACATGTATTACACACAGGTCTTAAACAGGACAGAGTTTGAATCACACCTCTGACATTTTCAGGCCAGGTGCCTTGAGCAAGCAACCTTTCAGGGTCTCACTATCTTTAGCTAATGGAGATAAAAACAGTGCTTCCTAGATGAGGTGGCTGGGAGCCATCCACAAGTTCATGTGGCATGCAGAGGGTTTAACATGAACCCCAGCTTTTTCTCCCAGCACTTTGGGAGGCCACATGAACCCTACCCGTTTTTCTCCCAGCACTTTGGGAGGCCCAGACAAGAGGATCACTTGAGTCCAGGAGACCAGCCTGGGTAACATAGTGAAACACTGTCTCTACAACACATTAAAAAATTAGCCAGGCATGGTGTTATGTGCCTGTAGTCCCAGCTACTCAGGAGGCTGAGGCCACAGGAGGATCACTTGAGCCCCGGAGGTTGAGCTGAAGTGAGTTGTGAACATGCCACTGCACTCCAGCCTGGGTGACAGAGCAGGGCTATGTCTAAAACAAACAAAATTAAAAACAGAACATGGACCTTGAAACACTGCATGCTCAGTATTTTAGCCACTATCACCTTCTGTTGGGCCAATGGCTTCCCCTCTCCAAGCTGTAGGAAAGAGGGTGATAATCCCTACCTCACAGCCTAATGTGGATGGGGAGGTGGTCAACAAGATCATATTTGAAAGAAATTTAAAACAGCAGCCAGCAGAGAAAGCAGGTACTCACTAAGTGCTAATGATCCTTATTAAGACCCAATTTGCTTCCTATCTGGAATTCTAGAATCTTCTCTCTCACTTTCATTTCTTAGGCCCCAAAAGTCTGGCTGCCTGGCCACCACTTTAGCTCAGGCCCTACCACTTTTTCTCCTGAACTTTCTGAATAATCTTCCTAGTGCAGTGGCTAGGACCTGGGGTCTGCAGTCACAATGACCTGGGTTCAAGTCCTAGCTTAGCTGGTTCACAGCTGTGGGGCTTATGTCCAAATCCTGTCCCCCATTCTGAGGCTCAGAGTGGGGATGACAGCAGATACCTTAAAAGGTTGCTGAGAGGACTCAGAGTAGTTATTAAAAGGCAAAGAGTGCCCGGGCACAGTGGCTCACCCCTGTAATCCCAGCACTTTGGGAGGCTGAGGTGGGTGGATCACTTGAGCTCAGGAGTTCGAGACCAACCTGGCCAACATGGTGAAACCCATCTCTACTAAAAATACAAAAATTAGCTGGGCATGGTGGTGGGTGCCTGTAATCCCAGCTACTCAGGAGGCTGAGTTAGGAGAATCACTTGAAACCAGGAGGTGGAGGATGCAGTGAACCAAGATCACACTGCGGCACTCCAGCCTGGTAAAAGGCAATGAGTGGACCTGTGTTTTGGATGTCATCCTGATGTCTGTGGCCTTGGGTGATATGTGGGAGAGTGGATCAGGTAGGGGCCTCTTTCCCAGGGGTAGTAAAGATGTGTGAGGATTCGGAAAGGGCCAGTGCAGACTGGAGAAGACACCAACCCCACACAGGGTCTGACAGCCCTTGATTCAAATTCTACCCCTGCCTCCTCAAGCTGAGGGGCCCTGAGCCAGCCACTGCTCATCTCAGAGCCTCATTCTCCGAGTGGGCGTGAGACTTCATAAAAATATTCTAATCTAGGCACGGTGACTCACGCCTGTAATCACAGCACTTTGGGAGGCCAAGGCGGGTGGATCACAAGGTCAGGAGTTCAAGACCAGTCTGCCCAACATGGTGAAACCATGTCTCTACTAAAAACTACAAAAATTAGCTGGGCACAGTGGCAGGCATCTGTAATCCCAGCTACCCAGGAGGCTGAGGCAGGAGAATCGCTTGAACCCAGATGGCAGAGGTTGCAGTGAGCTGAGATTGCGCCACTGCACTCCAGCCTGGGTAACGGAGTGAGACTCCATCTCGAAAAAAAAAAAAATTCTATTCTGCTTTATGACCCTGAAAACGGTGGGTGTTGGAGCAAGGCTGTGAGTCCCCACCATTCTAAGCTGGAGCTTGGAGCATGACTCTGGAACCAGCTGCCTGGGTTCAAATCCTGGCGTGATTCCTTCATGGCTGAGGGTCACTTAACATTCCTGAACATCATGTGATACAAGCTGATAACTTACACGCCACACTTAGAACAGTGCTTGGCACATCAAAAGGGCTCCATAAATATTTGCTGGCCTCTTATTATTATTTTTCATTATTATTGTCCACATTCTTTACCAATCTCTCTAATCCTGTTTGCTCTTTTGTTCAATGAAATTAATAACCCCTCGGCTGCCCATTAGAACCTCCTGGGAAGCCTATTAAAAATACCAATGCTCCCGTCACAGCCGAGAGAGCTTGATTTAAAGCTCTGGGGTGGGGCTCAGGCACTGGTATTTTCTAAGAATTTCCCGGATGATTCTATCATGTGGGTGGGGATAAGAACCACTTCCCTACGCCATCCGTTTGCTGTAAAGATTTTTTAAAATGCAATGAATGCTCAGCACAGACTCGAGAAGACTACTATAGTCAACCTCACTATCATCAATCCCTTCTCAGTGGGATTTTGTTTTGTTCTGTTTCAGATGGGGTCTTGATCTGTCACCCAGGCTGGAGTATGGTGGCACCATCACAGCTCACTGCAGCCTCGACCTGCAGGGCTCAGGTAATTCTCCCACCTCAGCCTCCCAGGTAGCTGAGACAACAACAGTGTGCCACCATGCCCAACTAATTATTTTTATTTTATTTATTTATTTTTGCAGAGATGGGGTTTTGCCTTGCCCAGGATGGTCTTGAACTCCTGGGCTCAAGCAATCCACCATCTCAGTCTCTCAAAGTGCTGGTGACATGAGTCACCACTCCCAGCCCCATCTCAGTCTTAAAAGGCACCACAGGCTGGGCACAGTGGCTCACACCTGTGATCCCAGCACTTTGGGAGGCCAAGATGGGCAGATCACCTAGGGTCAGGAGTTTGAGACCAGCCTGGTCAACATGGTAAAGCCCCGTCTCTACTAAAAATACAAAAATTAGCCAGGTGTGGTGGTAGGTGCCTGTAATCCCAGCTACTTGGGAGGCCGAGGCAGGAGAATCGCTTGAAACCAGAAGGCAGAGGTTGCAGTGAGCTGAGCTGAGATTGTGCCACTGCACTCCAGCCTGGGAGACAAAGCAAGACTCCACCTCAAAAAAAAAAAAAAAAAAAAAGCACCACAACAAAGTGAGAACGCCTAGGACCAGACTACCTGGATCTACCAGGTCTAGCTGTGCGACCTTGCCTCTCTGTGCCTCAGTTTCCTTACCTATCAAACGAGGGTCAGACACTTTATAATTCTGAAACTGTATGGAGGCAATGTATTTTAGGAAGCTTGGAAGAATGCTTAGTAAATGTTTAATAAATGTTTGTTTTTATTGCTGTGAACTCTCCCTCTTAGCCTCACTTGCCTCTTATGTAAAATGGGGACAGTAATAGACTCTACCTTGCCTATGGTGAGACTGAATGAACTAATAGGAAGGCATTTAGCACAGAGCCTAGCATATAGCTTTTTGCTTTTTGTCTTTTTTTGAGATGGGGTCTTGCTCTGTTGCCCAGGTTGGAGTGCAGCAGTACCATCATAGCTCACTGAAGGCTTGACCTCCCGGGCTCAAGTGATCCTCCTGCCTCAGCCTCCCTAGAAGCCGGGACTATAAGCATAGGCCACCACCAAACCTAGCTAATTTGTTTATTTTTTAGAGACAGGGACTCGCATTGTTGCCCAGGCTGGTCTTGAACCTCAAGCAACTAACTAACTCTCTCTCTCTCTCTCTCTCTCTCTCTCTCTCTCTCAGAGTCTCTCTCTGTCACCCAGGCTGGAGTGCAGTGGTGAAATCTCAGCTCACTGCAACCTCCACTTCCCGGGTTCAAGCAATTCTCCCACCTCAGCCTCCTGAGTAGCTGGGATTACAGGCACCTGCCATCATGCCCAGCTAATTTTTGTATTTTTGTAGAAATGGGGTTTCACCATGTTGGCCAGGCTGGTCTTGAACTCCTGACCTCAGCGGATCCATCCGCCTCGGCCTCCCATAGTGCTGGGATTACAGGTGTGAGCCACCACACCCGGCCTCAAGCAACATGTTTCTCTACTCAGTGATCTGCATTAATGAGGCACAGATCTGTTTCTGTTTCTCAAAACTCGGGATCAGTTACAGCGGAGGAATTGGAACTGTGTATATACTTTAGGAAAATAATACCGTTTATCTACCATATATGTCGTGTGATGTCCCCAGCAAGGTCCGAGGCTATCCTGGTAATCCAACAATTCATAATTTGGCAACCAAGTAAGCCTAGGAATAGTCATGGGACGTGGGATACCCATGATAAACCGTCTCAAGCTCATGCAGGCTGGGGTGTGGGCACGCGGCTCCCCACCCGGCAGCACCCCCGCCCCCCAGCAGGAGGCCACTCACGTAGATGAGGCCCGAGTAGTACCGCTCTCGAAGGTTGTGCAGGACCGAGGCCTCATTGAGGCAGGTCAGCTCGGCCATGTCCTCGGCCTTGCTGAACTTGGGCGGGTTCATGCGCTGGATCTGGTCCCGAGGCAGCCGCAGCCGCCTCCCGCTCTCCGCCAGCTCCACCTCCGCCTCCTCCTCACCTTCGTCCCGCAGCGCCGCAGCCTCGAACCCGTGGAGCTCCGAAGGCACCCACACGAGGCGCCGGGCCGTCCACTCCACCTGCGGGGAGGTGGCAGAGCCAGGCCCGCCACCCGCGCTGGGCCCTCGGGGCGTGAACAGGAATGGCTGGGCCGCCTCGGGCACTGGTCCTGGCCTGGGGGTGGCCTTCCGCCCCGGCACCGACATGGTCACCGCTGCCATGGTCTGCAGGGGGCAGAGAAAGAGTGGGAAGTCAAGTGGGGCTCAGTCGCCCGTGCCTCCCTTCCCCACCCCTAGTTCCCCAGGCGGCCCCCTCTGCCTTCCTGCACCACTTCTGTAAAGTGGGTTAACAGACCTAGCTTACTCATTTCATACATTCTCGCTCTACACACCTGTTCATTCTTTTTATTTTTTTAATTGCATTTTAGGTTTTGGGGTAAATGTGAAGAACATGCAAGATTGTTACATAGGTACACACATGGCAGTGTGATGTGCTGCCTTCCTCCCCATCTTTCAGAAGCTAGGCTGTGAACCCGGCTCAGAGGCTCAGTTCTTTTTTTTTTTTTTTTTGAGACTGGCTTATCACCCAGGCTGGAGTGCAATGGCATGATCTTAGCTTGCTGCAACCTCCACATCCGGGGATCAAGTGATTCTCCTGCCTCAGCCTCCCAAGTAGCTGAGATTACAGGTCCCGTCACACCACGCCCAGCTAATTTTTGTATTTTTAATAGAGATGGGGTTTCAACATGTTAGCTAGGCTGGTCTCGATCTCCTGACCTCAGGTAATCCACCCGTCTTGGCCTCCCAAAGTGTTGGGATTATAGGCATGAACCACTGCACCAAACCCCAGCTATTTATATTCAATTTTGTAGAGCTGGGGATCTCACTATGTTGTCCAGGCTGTTCTTTAACTCCCGACCTCAAGTGATCTGCCCTCTTCAGCCTCCCAAAGTGCCGGGACTACAGGCGTGAGCCACCACACCCGGCCAGACTCAGTTCTAGGCACTCATAATGGAGCAATAGATGAGCTGGAAGAAGACACCTGTCTCCGAACGTTCACATTCTAGCCCCAGGCTACCCAGTGCAGGAGCCCCCCACCACCTGTGCACTGCTGGACATTTGTGTCACTGAGGAAATGCATTTTCAATTTCAGTCATTTAAATTAAATCTACTTTATTTTATTTTGAGATGGGGTCTTACTCTGCTACTCAGGCTGGAGTACATTGGTGCAATCATGGCTTACCACATCCTCAACTTCCCGGCCTCGGGTGATTCATGTCTGAAATTTATTGATCAAAAAATAAATGTAGGTTGGGCATGGTGGCTCACACCTGTAATCTCAGTACTTTGGGAGGCCAAGGCAGGCAGGTCACCTGAGGTCGGGAGTTTGAGACCAGCCCAATCAACATGGAGAAACTCCCATCTCTATTAAAAATACAAAAAATTAGCCTGGTGTGGTGGTGCATGCCTATAATCCCAGCTACTCGGGAGCCTGAGGCAGGAGAATCACTTGAACCCGGGAGGTGGAGGTTGCAGTGAGCCAAGATCGTGCCATTGCACTCCAACCTGGGCAACGAGGAAAACTTCGTCTCAAAAAAAAAAAGTATTAGGAGGCACGCCACCATGTCTACGAATTTTTAAATTTATTTTGTAGAGACAGGGTCTTCTCTATTGCCCAGACTGGTCTCAAACTCTGGGCTCAAGAAATTCTCCTGCTTGGCTCCCCAAAGTACTGGGATTACAGTTGTGAGCCACCATGCCCTGTCTTAAAATTTAAATATAAATAGCCCCATGTGGAGTTCTAAATGTAAGATACTCACTGGATTTCCAAGACTTAGTACAACACAAAGATATTTCACTGAGACTTTAAATATTTGATGATATATTGAAATGATAGTATTTTCAATCTACTGGGTTAAATAAAATATATCATTAAGTTAATGTTACCTGTTCCTTTTTTTATTTTAATCATTAAATGCAGCTACTAGGAAATGTTACATTACACATCTGGCTTGAATTATATTTCTATTGGACAGGGCTGCTCTAATCCCAGGAGACAGATAAAAAGATTTAAAAAGTAAATTAGATAGTATGGGTTTTGTTTTCATTTTTTAAAAATTCTCTCTCTCTGGGGCCAGGCGTGTTGGCTCATGCCTGTAATCCCAGCACTTTGGGAGGCTGAGGCGGGCAGATCACCTGTCAGGAGTTCAAAACCAGCCTGGGCAACATGGTGAAACCCTGTCTCTACTAAAAATGCAAAAAAAAAAAAAAAAGCCAGTCGCAGTGGCGGGCACCTGTAATCCCAGCTACTTGAGAGGCTGAGGCAGGAGAATCACTTGAACCCGAGAGGCGGAGGTTGGAGTGAACCAAGGTCATGCCATTGCACTCCAGCCTGGGCAATAGAGTGAGACTCTGTCTTTAAAAAAAAAAAAAAAAAAAAAAAAAAAACTCTCTCTTTTTTCATTTTCTTTTTTTCTTTTTTTTTTTTTGAGACGGAGTTTCACTCTTGTTACCCAGGCTGGAGTGCAATGGTGCAATCTCGGCTCACCGCAACCTCCGCCTCCTGGGTTCAGGCAATTCTCCTGCCTCAGCCTCCTGACTAGCTGGGGTTACAGGCATGCACCACCATGCCCAGCTAATTTTTTGTATTTTTAGTAGAGATGGGGTTTCACCATGTTGACCAGGATGGTCTCGATCCCTTGACCTCATGATCCACCCACCTCGGCCTCCCAAAGTCCTGGGATTACAGGCTTGAGCCACTGCGCCCGGCTCTTTTTTCATTTTCTACAAAAACCAAACATAGTATGTTAAATGGTGATAAATGCCCAGGGGAGGAATAAAGCAGGGACAGGGACGTTAGGGTGGAGGATGAAGTTTTCATTAGGGTGGCCAGGGAGGGCCTCTCTGGTGTGGCATTTAAGTAAAGACCCAAGAGAGATGACAGGAACGAGCCAGGGAGGTGTTGGGAGAAAAATCATTCCAGACAGCCAGTGCAAAGGCCCTAGGGCCTCAATGCACCTGTGTGGCTGTGGCACTGTGAGGTGGGTGACGTGACCAGAGCCAAATAAGTGAGGTGTAGAGGGTCGGGGGTGGATGTAAGAGAGGTGGCAAAGGGTACAACCTCGCTTTTCCTCTGAGATGAGAGCCCAGGGAGGGCATTGACCTGAATTTTGTCGTTCAGACTCCCTGACCACCTCTGGTCATGCCTGCAGAACAGACTTGAATCTCACCGCCTCGGTGAAGTTCCTTCCTTCTCTGGAACCTGGCTCCTTCTCCATAAAATGCGGAGACTGGCCCCATTCATTCAACTCACTGAGGACTTGCAAGTACGAGACTCTGCCCTGAGTGTGTCTGAGGACCCAGAGAGGAGTCGGCTGGGAGCCCCGCCTCATGGAGCTCCTGGCCCAGGGTGGGTCCAGGCCTAGCTATCATGGAAGCAAGGAAGCGAACCGGTGCTGGGGGGGGCTAGAACGTGCTAGATCCCTCCTACCATCCAGGGGGCCACGGACAGCAGTGGCAATTCCAAGGCGGTGCAAGCATCGGGCAGGAAAAATAGTCTCCCTACCCTGCGTTGCCCCCTCCTACTAAAGAAGTCTGCCCCTACTTTCTCTCTCTCTTTTTTTTTTTTTTTGAGTCAGGTCTCACTCTATCGCCCAGGCAGCAGTTGGAATGCAGCGGCACAAACACAGCTCACTGCAGCCTCAACTCCAGTGCGCAAGTGATTCTCCCACTTCAGCCTCCCGAGTAGCTGGGACCACAGGCATGCACAACCAGTCCCAGTTGTTATTTTTTTCTAGTAAAGACAGGCTCTCACTATGTTACCCCAGACTGGTCTCAAACTCCTGGGCTCAAGTAATCCTCCTGCCTCGGCCTCCACAGTGCTAGGATTACAGGCATGAGCCACCAGGCCCGGCCCCTACTCTCATCCACTGCCTCAAACGTCCCCATCTCTGCCCCACTGCATCAGTCACAGAAACAGTGGGAGAGTTGTCTGCCCGACAGCAGGGCTTCACCTCTGCCCAACAGACCTAGATGCACCTGCTGTCCCCACCCCACTCCCACATGCCCCTGGAGAAGTCTTTCTGAACGCCCAGCTGCCCTGGAGGCAGCCCTGGATCCGGTCCCAACAGACTCCTGCCTTTCCCTCAAGCCTCTCCGGTGTGGAATCTCAGTTCTACTCAGAGAACCCACTTCCTCCCAGACCCTCTTCTCTCCCGAGCCCAGCAGCTCCAGCTTCCAGTGATTCTTGGCCCTGAGGCTCTCAGGCCTCAAACGCTCGACCCCTGCACTCCGAATGCAGCAGGGCCTCTCCAGCCTGTGGCCCCCAAATCGTCAAGGCTCACCCCAGGCGTCCAGTGTGACCTGGATATACAGGGGCGAAGCTCTATCCCTGGGACTTTACCCCCCCACCCCCCCAACACCACCCACTTCCTCTCCAGCCCTGTGGCCTTTGACCAGGAAGGGTTTGGGACTTTTTGCAATCACCCAGCCCTATGCCTCCCCTCCCTGGAGCCAAGAGTCCAGGCCCCCAGCCCTTTCCTCCCCCAGTCCAAGGAATCCAGGCTCCCAGCCTCCTCCTCTCCCAGGATCCAGGAGCCTGAGCTCCAGCCCCCTCTTCCTATGGATCAGGAGGTGCAGGCCCCCTCACCTCACTGCAGCCGGGCTAGAGATGAGGATGCTGAGTTCTGAAGACAGTGGAGACCAACCACAGCGCTGATGGGGCAGGCAGGGCCTGCAGGCCTTGGCTCCAAAGGGCCGAGCCCCTCTGGCTGCCCCACCCTTCCTCAACCAGCAGGAACGCTCTGCCAGGGCTAATTACTGTCACCTGGGCAGGTGAAAGCACCTGCCCTGGGAGGGGCGAGACTGCTGGGCTTGAAAAAGAAAAGCAGTCAGGGATCCGCCCTGGGGCAGAGGTTGGGGCCCTTGGCATTCAGCCCTCTGACCTGGCTTCTAGTGCTGGGATTCCGGAGTCCCAGGGCTCAATGCGCTCCTGTCTCAGCCCCAGGAGTTCAGGCCCCCAGCCCCTGCTGCTAGAGACCCAGGAGTCCGGGCTTGCGGGCCCCTCCTCCCCTAAGACCCCAGACCTGCAGTCCTGGCCCCGGTCCTGTCCTCCCCTAAGACCCAGGAGTTCAGGCTCTCATCGCAGTCCCTCCTCAGACCTGGGACATCCATACCCCAAGGCTCCTCCTTGGATCCAGGAGTCCAAGCGCCCAACACCCATTCCCCTGGACCCAAGCGCCTGTGTCGCCGCCCCCTCAACCCGCAGATCCTCGGGGCTACCTGGGGGCGCCGGCCGAAGAGGGGAGATGGGGAGAAGGCAAGGGAATCCCCTTCCTCTTCAGGTGTGGCGACCTCCGCGGTCCAGCGCGGGGCGGGGCCCTGTCGCGTCACGGGGTGGGAGCCCGGCTCTGATGTCACCCAGCACCTGCCCGGCTGGGGACGGGGCGGGCCTGGCGCTTCAGGGCCTCTGACTGACAGGGGCCAGGGGAAGGCGGGGGTTGAGCCTGTTGCCAGGTGGGCGGCGGCGGCGGCGGCGGCGGCGCCAGGGGCTCCTCCCCCTTATGGCGGGCAAAGGTCGAGGGCCCGCCGAAGAGAAGGCTGAGGATTCCCGGGATTCAAACCCTGCTCGAGCTTCCTGGGCCTCAGCTTTCCCTGCTGTGAATGGCGGCCAGTGAAATTAATAAAACGACGTGCAGAAAGTTCCCAGCCCAGTGCTTCATCATTAATCTCCTTCAACCTCAGCTTCCCAACCATGGGCACGGAACCACAAAATCTATAGACGGTAAGAGTACCAAGAAGAGGACAGTGTTGTTCTGTCCTGAGCTTCAGTCTCAGGAGTGAAATAAGGAATATATGATGATAAGAGTACCTACTATGTGTCGAGTATTTTCTCCTCTTAGAACAGCTCTTTGAGATCACAATTTTTTTTTTTTTTTTAAGAGACAGGGTCTCTGTCGCCCACCATGGAGTGCAGTGCCACGATGATGGCTTACTGCAGCCTTGACCTCCTGGACTCAAGCGATCCTCCCTGCTCAGCCTCCCAAGTAACTGGGACGACAGGGGCGCGCCACCACGCCCGGCTTTTTTTACTTTTTATAGAGACAAGGTCGCGCTATGTTGCTCAAGCTGGTCTCGAACTCCTCAAGCGATTCCTTCGCCTCCACCTCCCAAAGTACTAGGATTACAGGCCTGAGCCACCTCGCCTGGCCTAGAATAATCTCAACAACCAATGACATAGGGACGATCAGCATGTGCGTTTCTCTGATAGGGAAACTGAGGCAGGAAGAGTCAAAGTAAGGCACTCAAGGTCACACAGTATAAGAGGGAGGTCCGGGATTCAAGCCCAGACTCTTTTCTGCCATTCTAAAGGAGGGGATCTGGAGAGAACTTGTAGCAGGCCTTTAAAGACATCAATTTCTGCGTCCCGGTTTGTGATACTACCCACCTGCTTCCCCATCTACGCCACAGGACCACCACCTTCCTTAGGGGACTCCTGTAGGATTGAAAAGGTTAAAGGACCCAGCACACAGTTGGTCTCCGGAGTGTTTTTCCCCACCAGGTCCCCCTGCAGTCACCAGTTTGGGCCAGTCTCACCCTTCCCCTCTCTGTATAATGGGTACAATATAACTCACCTCCAGTCAATATGATAAAGGAAATTAGTTATTTTTTTAAAAAGCATCCAAGTACTTCGTAGGGTCTCAAATATGTCCTTTCCCCACCCCTCCGCCTCTGCCAGTCACGGCCCCTCTCTCTGGCCCCCGATTCTGACACGTGAGAACAGAGACATGTCATGCTGGGGGCGGGGGACTGGAGGCGATGACTCAGGTATTAAAGCGTCCGAGGTTCCAAAGACAGCCTCAGTTTCCCCTTCTGCGGAACAGGCCTGGGGCTGCCAGCGAGGACCCCGACCCGGCCTTGCACACAGCAGCAAATGGAGTTGGGGGAGTGTAGACGTCCCGCCCCCCCCACCTCCCCCACCGCCGTCCCGCTGCGCGCCCAAGGTGAGTGTCCGCGTCACCTCCCCGCCTTCCTCCCCCTCCTGCCCGGGCTCCCGGGCCCCGATCGCAGCCCCCAGGCTCCAGCTTCTCCAGGCCCAGACCCGTTCTGCCGCCCCCGGAGGGCTGCCAGCCCCGGGCACTCACCGGCTTCCAGGGCCGTCCCGAGGCTTCGGCCTGGGGAGAAAGAGGGGCGGGTCCGCCGGGACAGCCCCGCCCCCACTAGCGCAGCAGGGGCCAATCGGCGACCTCTGCGGCAAGCTACGGCCCCGCCCCTGGGGGACGGGAGCCGCCAATCAAAAAGAGCGGCTGGCGGGTGGGGC
The DNA here is from genome assembly GCA_031835075.1 of Saguinus oedipus. Taxonomy (NCBI): domain Eukaryota; kingdom Metazoa; phylum Chordata; class Mammalia; order Primates; family Cebidae; genus Saguinus; species Saguinus oedipus. The sequence continues at coordinate 51,292,037 of CM063187.1, read as the reverse complement.
CAATCAGAAGTTGTCGAAGGGTGCCAGCCGTGGGAAAAGAACGCGGCCGGAGCGCAGAGCTAGGCGGCGCGGTCGGGGGTGGGAGCGGAGGCCTGACAGGCACGGGGCGCCACCAATGGCGGGGTTCGGGGGGCGGCCGGGGGAGGGAGGCCCAAGGGGCCCGGGTGAATGGGCCGCTTTGTGCGCAAGGCATGAATGGGCGCCTTTGTATGGGCCGGCGTGGGGGGGCTGCTGGAGGCCGGAATGCCTGGGTCCCCCAGGAGCCGGCGGGCAGGAGAGACAGGAGAGAGAATTCACTTTTGTCGAACGTAGACCATGTACCAGGCACCCTCCCAGGCTCTCTCACCCACCAAGTAGGTGTGGGCTGTGATACCATCAGAATAACAATGATCTTTTATCGAGCACCCGAAGTAGGCCGGGAGCTGTGCTCAGCACCTTACCTGCATGATCTCATTCAATCCTTACAACGAACCCCTTGAAATTGGTGCTATTAAGATCTTCATCTTCTAGATGAGGTAAGCCCAAGCTTAGAAAGAGGGCCTTAATTGCAGAAAGTTACAGAGCTGGCTGATGGCAGAAGAAGGACTCAGATCCAACCAGAAGCTGTGCTTTTAACCTGCATGCTATGCCCCAACGTGGCAATGATTCCCAATTCAAAAAACTGAGGCTGGGAGAGGCAGAAGACCCCAAGGTTGGCAGGGCACAGTGGCTCACACCTGTAATCCCAACACTTTGGGAGGCCAGGGCTCGAGGATCACTTGAGCCCACGAGGTCAAGACCAGCCTGGGCAACATAGACCCCAGCTCTATTTAAAAGGAAAATAAAAAGAGACAAAGTCACAAAGGAATGGCTCCACTGAACCCGAGGTGGCCTGCCAGCCTGTCTCGGCTGCTCAGCAGCTGTGTGGACTCAGGCCAGTTGCTGGACTTTTTTGAGATTCCATTTATTTCGGCACTTGTAAAATGGGAGTGATGGACTGTCTGCCATCAACCTTGCCCTCCTTACAGTCTGCTCTGTTCAGATGGGCCTTTCCTCTGTTCAGAACCTTCCATGGCTCCCGTTTCACTCAGTAAAAGTCAAAGAACTCACTATGACCCACGAGGTCCTGCAGGATGTGGCCCTTTTGCTCTCTCTGGTCTCACCTGCAAGTTCCCCACTTCATACTGCTCGTGGTTTCATTTCTCAAACACTCCTGAGGCATGGTGCTGCCCCAAGGCTTTGGCATTCTCTGTTCTGTCCACCAAGAATGCTCTTCCCCAGGTTATGCGTGACAGCCTCCCTCCCACATCATCCATTCTGCTCCAATATCACCTCTTCCAAGAAGCCTTTCCTGGCCATTCCACTCATCACTCTCTGCTTGACCCCACTTTGCTTGTTCTCATAGTGCTGGGAGCGTTTGCTAATTTATCTGTTTATCATCTGTCACCTCACTAGAATTGAAGTCCCACAAGGACAAAGATCTTTATTTTGTTGAGTTCCTGGCACACAGTAGGTGTTTAATAAGTGTTTGTCGAGTAAATAATAATGAGTCCTTTTATTGAGTGGATTACGTGAATTGGTGCATACAAAGCTTTCTTTTTTTTTTTTTTTTTTTTGAGACGGAGTTTTGCTGTTGTTACCCAGGCTGGAGTGCAATGGCACAATCTCAGCTCACAGCAACCTCCGCCTCCTGGGTTCAAGCAATTCTGCCTCAGCCTCCCGAGTAGCTGGGACTATAGGCGTGTGCCACCATGCCCAGCTAATTTTTGTATTTTTTTTTAGTAGAGACGGGGTTTCACCATGTTGACCAGGATGGTCTCGATCTCTTGACCTTGTGATCCACCTGCCCCGGCCTCCCAAAGTGCTGGGATTATAGGTGTGAGCCACCGTGCCCAGTCCTTTTTTGGGGGGGGAGGGGGATAGAGTCTCATTCTGTTGCCCAGGCTGGAGTGCAGTGGTGTGATCTCCACTTTCACTGCAACCTCCGCCTCCCAGGTTCAAGCTATACTCCTGCTTCAGCCTCCCGAGTAGCTGGAACTACAGTCACCTACCACCATGCCCAGCTAATTTTTGTATTTTTAATAGAGACGGGGTTTCACTATGTTGGCCAGGATGGTCTCGATCTCTTGACCTCATGGTCCACCCACCTCGGCCTCCCAAAGTGCTGGGATTACAGGAATGAGCCACTGCGCCCGGCCACAAAGCTCTTAGTACAGTCCTGGCACAGGGGAAAAAGCTAAATAAGAAAATACTGGCCGGGCATGGTTGCGCACGCCTCTAATCCCAGCACTTTGGGAGGCTGAGGCCAGTGGATCACTTGAGGTCAGGAGTTCAAGAGCAGCCTGGCCAACATGGTGAAACCCTACCTCTACTAAAAATACAAAAATTATTCAGGCATCACAGCACATGCCTGTAATCCCAGCTACTCAGGAGGCTGAGGCAGGAGAATCACTTGAACCTGGGAGGCGGAGGTTGCAGTGAGCCGAGATCGCACCACTGCACTCCAGCCTGGGCAGCAGAGCAAGACTCCATCTCAAAAAGAAAAAGAAAATACTGATCATCATGACTATTGCCATTTATTGCCCTATAAACAGAGTGCAGGAGAGAAAGTATATGCATTCAAAATCTAGCATAGGAGAAAGAAGCCAGAGAAAGATCAAAGGAAAAGTTGGGAGATAAGAGATGGTAGACACAGAGGGAAGAGAAGAAAGCTGGGGTTGGGTGCTGAGGGCAGACACTGATTCTAGCATCCAACTCCCAATGCGTTTGCTCAGCAACGGCAAAGGTGAATCACAGGACCATCCCTGTGGTCACAGCGTCAAGATTGCCGCGGCTTTAAGATCTACTTCTTTGCAGGTGGGGAAACTGCATCCCAGGGAGGAAAAGGACCTTTCTGAGAGTTCCCGCTGTGATAACACAGCTCATGTTTGTGACATCTTATTGTGCACTGCAAACATGACTGTCATTATGTCAATGCATCCTCATGGCAGCCCATGAGGCTGGCAGTGTCATGCCCACTTTACAGGCCAGCAACATGTCCAGGGTCTCCTGGCTGCTGCCTGTGGTGGATCCTGTGGATCAGACCCCTGAATCTGTCTTAACCGAGACAGAGCTGAGGGCTCCTGTCACTCTGGCTGGAGTGTTCTCCACAGAAACATCCTGCAGTAAGGATAACGAAAGCTGCTGTGTATGGAGTGCTGACTGTGTGCTGGACATTGTGCCCTTTTATGTATTAACTCATTGGATTTTTCTCCACAACCCTGCGAGGGTGGTGCTATTATGATTCCCATTTGATGGACAGAAAACTGAGGTCCAGGCCAGGCGCAGTGGCTCACACCTGTGATCCCAGCATTTTGGGAGGCCGAGGTGGGAGGATCACCTGAGGCCAGGAGTTTGAGACCAGCCTGGCCAACATAGTGAAACCCCATCTCTACTAAAAATACAAAAATTAGCCAGGCATGGTAGCAGGCATCTGTAGTGCCAGGCACTCAGGACACTGAGACAGGAGAATTGCTTGAACCGGGAGGCGGAGGTTACAGTGAGCTGAGATGGTGCCATTGCACTCCAGCCTGGGCGACAGAGTGAGACTCCATCTAAAAAAAAAGAAAAAGAAAGAAAAGAAAGAACCCTAAGGTCTAGAGACATGAAAGTCCTGATCGCAAGGGCGCTAGGAAAGAGTGTGGACTAGGACACAACAGAATTTCAAACAGGAAAGAAGGCACTGGCACCCACATTTTAACTATAATCTGCCTGGTAACTGGTGATGTCATCACCACCACCCAGGGCTAAATCTACCTGGCAACTTGTGATATCATCATGCCCACCTAGGTTCTAAACTGAGCTTGTAATTGGAGATGTCATTAATTCTGCTCAATCAATGGGGTAATTGATGACATCACTGAATGATAGTAATGAGCTTTCTTTTGCTGAGGGCATTCTAGGAGCTGGATGCCCGTATCAGCACTTTGAAAGTTGCAGGTATTTATTGAGTGCTTACTGTGTTCCAGGTACAGTTCTAAGCCCCTTCTGTGAGTTAAATCCCATAATCCACCTAATAACACTAAGTGGTAAGTACTAATGTCAAACCCATTGTACAGATGAGGACGCTGAGGCACAGCTGCCCCAGGTTGCAGAGTTTAAAGATGGCAGAGCCTGCATTTCAATCTATGTAGTCTGGCTCCAGACCTTGGGCTACAAAAAGCCAGCAGAGGGAGGCTGAGACCCAGAAAAATCAAGTCCAAATGAGGCATTCCACTGCCTCTGAGCTCTCCATCTGTCCTCCATCCAGGTCTGCCAGAGAAGGTCCTTAGGATGAAGCCATTAAATCATGAGTCCCTGGCTGTCCAGGGTTGGGTCTGATCCTCCTGTGGGCACTGAGGGTATCAGCTACAGCAGAGAGAGAACCCAGACTATGAGGGTGGATGGAACACCAAGACAGGTGTGTGCTGGGGAAGAGGAAAGGGGAATAAGGGGCATTCTGAGCCTCCAGGGAAGCTGGATAGCCTCCAGGGAAGCTGGATTCCCACCAGCTGGCACAGCCCCAGACAGGACCTCGTTATGTAGAATGTGAGTACTGAGCAGCATAAGTGTGGGGAAAAGCCAGCAAGGAGCTAAGCTGATGAAAATAAAAAGCTGTCAGCACCAAAAGACAGGGTGAGAAAAAAAGAAAAAGAAGATAAAAAGTTGGAGCTGAAAGGGGAAGAGACAGGAGAACCAAGGACAGGGCAGCTTTGTGGAAGAGAGTGTGGGGGGAGTTTTTTGAGCAAGAAAAAATTAGGGGGCAACTTCCATGACTGATGGAGGGAAAGGGGCCTGAGTCCTAGAGAAAAATAAGGAGGCCATCCGGGCACAGCGGCTCATGCCTATGATCCTAGCACTTTGGGAAGCCAACACAGGCTGATCACCTGAGGTTGGGAGTTCGAGACCAGCCTGACTAACATGGAGAAACCCAGTCTCTACTAAAAATACAAAATTAGCCAGATGTGGTGGCGCACGCCTGTGATCCCAGCTACTTGGAAGGCTGAGGCAGGAGAATCACTTGAACCCAGGATGCGGAGGTTGCAGTGAACTGAGATCGTGCCATTGCACTCCAGCCCGGGCAAGAAGAGCAAGACTCCATCTCAAAAAAAAAAAAAAAAAGGAAAGGAGGAAAAGGGTGCTAAGTTTTGCCATGAGTCCTGACTGCAGTCCTGCCTGGGCATTTTCTCTGCAGCAAAGACCTGAATGGTTCCAGGATTTTATTTTTGGTCTCCGGGCTGTTGTTTCCCTGCATGTGACTCGCAGCTGGAACTCGCTCTAAGACAAGAGTAAGCTGGCAGCCCCTGTGTGTCACAGATGAATGACAGGTTCAGTTCTGCAACAAGTATGTTTTGAGCGCCTACTGTGTGCCAGGCATTGTTCTAGACCCGGGGTCAGCACACTTCTTCATGTAGAAGGCCAGACAGTAGATGGTTTCAGCCTTGCGGGACGGAAGTCTTGGCTCTGATCGTTCCACGCTGTCCTTGTAGCATGAAAGCAGCCAGAGACGATATGCAAATGAATGGGTGAGGTAGTGTTCCAAGAAAACTTTATTTACACCAACAGAAGAATTCGGCCGGTGGGCTGAGGTCTGTAGTTTGCAGACCCCTGTTTTTTGTTATGGGTTGATTTTTGTTGTTGTTGCTTTTTTTGGGCAGATTTTTTTTTTTTTTTTTTTTTGAGATGAGGTCTCACTCTGTCACCCAGGCTGGGGTGCAGTGGCACAATCATGGCTCACTGCAGCCTCAAGCTCCCGGGCTTGAGCAATCCTTCCAACTAAGCCTCCTGAGTAGCCAGGACTACAGACACTCAACACCATGCCCAGCTACTTTTCAAAAAAAAAATTTTGTCTTTCTTTCTTTTAAATAGAGATGGGACCAGGTATGGTGGCTCACGCCTATAATCCCAGCACTTTAGGAAGCCGAGGCAGGCGAATCATCTGAAGTCAGGAGTTCGAGACCAGCCTGGCCAAGATGGTGAAACCTCGTCTCTAATAAAAACACAAAACTTAGCTGGGCATGGTGGCAGGCACCTGTAATCTCAGCTACTTGGGAGGCTGAGGGAGGAGAATTGCTTGAACCCGGGAGGCAGAGCCAATATCATGCCACTGCACTCCAGCCTGGGTGGCAGAGCAAGACTCTGTCTCAAATAATAATAATAATAAAATAAATAGACACAGGGTCTCACTATGTTGCCCAGGCTGGTCTCAAACTCCTGGCCTCCACCAATTCTCCCTTCTTGGCCTCCCAAAGTGGTGAGATTATAGGTGTGAGCCACTAAGCCCCACTGCTGCTAACACATTGATCAGAAAGGAGAAGAAATCATCAAAGCTATTTTTAAAACATTTTTTTCTTTTTGATGTAAAACAATTTAAATTACACAAAGTAGAAACAATTTAAACATGAGGGCAAGATTTCCTTTGACCTGGCCCTTCCTTTTCACTCCACCCTCCAGATGTACCCCTGATAATATGTTGATGTAATTTCTTCCAAAAATACTTCCTTTTTTTTGAGGCAGGGAGGGTCTTACTCTGTCACTTAGCCTAGAGTGCAGTGGCACAATCACAGCTCACTGCAGCCTAAACTTACTACCCGGGGCTTAAGCAGTCCGCCCACCTCAGCCTCTAGAGTAGCTGAGACCACAGGCACTCACCACCCTGTCTGGCTAATTTTTTTTAATTGTCTTGTAGAGATGAGGTGTCGCTCTATTGCCCAGGCTGGTCTTGAACTCCTGGGCTCAAGCGATCCTCCCACCTTGGCCCCCCGAAGTGCTGGGATTACAGGCATGAGCCACTGAGCTGGATCTAACATTTACCATTTATTTACATTGGGGTCAGCAAATGCAGCCCGCAGGCCACACTGGCCGGCTGCCTGGGTTTGTAAACACGCTCTCATTGGGACATAGCCACGCTTGCTGGTTTACTATAGTCTGCGGCTGTGGCTGCTTTAACGCTATCAGGGTACAGTTAAGCAATTGTGCCAGAGACCATATGTTCAAAGCTGAAAATATTTATCATCTGAGCCTTTTACAGAAAAAGCTTGCCAACTCCTGGTTTACATATATAGACACAGAACTAGGAAATATTATGATTTCTTGAGTTTAGGGATATAGGATGATACTTGATACAGAGAAATTTGACTTGCTTCTTCTGTTTTTTCTTTTCTTTTCTTTTCTTTTTTTTGAGATGGAGTCTTGCTCTGTTGCCCAGGATAGAGTATAGTGGCATGATCTCAGCTCACTGCAACCTCTACCTCCTGGGTTCAAGTAATTCTCATGCCTCAGCCTCCCCAGGTGCTAGGATTTAGGCACCCACCACCACCACACCCAGCTAATTTTTGTATTTTTAATGGGGACAGGGTTTCACCATGTTGGGCAGGCTGGTCTCAAACTCTTGAACTCAAGTGATCTGTGCACCTCGGCCTCCCAAAGTGCTGGGATTCCAGGCGTGAGCCACCCCGCCCAGCTTGACTTTCTTTTCTTACCCGGCAATGTTTCATGCTCTACATTTTCTTTGTTTCTTTGTTTCTTTTCTTTCCTTTTTCAAAATTGCTCTGAAGCGGGCTGGAGTGCAGTGGCGTGATTACGGCTCACTGCAACCTCGAACCCCAGGCTCAAGTGATCCTCCCACCTCAGCCTCCTGAGTAGCTGGGACTATAGGCACGTGCCACCACGCCTGGCTAATTTTTGTATTTTGTAGAGATGGGGTTTTACCATGTTGCCCAGGCTGGTCTGGAACTCCTGAACTGACCTGATCCTCTCACCTTGGCCTCCCAAAGCACTGGGATTACAGACATGAGCCACCACGCCCAGCCCGTGCTCTGATGTTTGGATTCACCTTCATCTTGTCTAAACCACACAATACCCCACAGCCGAAGCCTAGCTATGGTTCCTTCGACTCCTCACCCATTGGCGGGGCTGCAGGTGGTTTTCCACATTCTAACTTTACAAATGGCGACACAGGGGACAGCCTCCCTCCTGCTTCCTCATGCAGGAGGAGTGATATTGCTGGGTCAAAGAGTACATGCAGTTAAGATTTTCACAGACGTTGCTAAGTGGCCACCCACAACAAGACTGTTTTCCTTTTTAGGAAAAAAAAAAGAAAAAGAAACCAGTGCAGTATTTATTACACGGCTGTTCCCTGAAGGGTTCCACCCCGCGGTGGCTCACCTATCATTCCCTGAACCCTGGACATGCTGTGGACTCTCACTCCTTTGGACTCGCTGGTATTTTCTCCACCCTTCTCTGACTGGTGACATGCTGCCAGAGCTTCCAAACTCACGTTAAATGATGGGGCAGAATTTTGTGACACTCACTGTGTATTTCTCCTAGGATCCAGCAATCCCGCTTCCAAGTAGGTACCATAGAGAAGCACACACAGGTGACACACGAAGATGCACCCCAGGAAGCCCCGGGCAGCATTGCTGGTGGGAATGGGGAGGTGGAGACCACCACGGGGTCTGTCCCATGGGAGCTGATAAGCAAAAGGAAGGGGGTTCCTCCACGGTGTCCTAGAAGCTGTAAGTCAGTTTCACTTGATAACATGGAGTGATCATAAAAACATAATATTGGCTGGGTGCGGTGGCTCATGCCTGGAATCCCAGCACTTTGGGTGGCTGACGCGAGCGGATCATGAGGTCAAGAGATTGAGACCATCCTGGCCAACATGGTGAAACCCTGCCTCTACTAAAAAAAAAAAAAAAAAATTAGCTGGGCATGGTGTGAGATGCTTCTATAGTCCCAGCTACTCAGGAGGCTGAGGCAGGAGAATTGCTTGAACCCAGGAGGTGAAGGTTGCAGTGAGCCAAGATGGTGTCACTGTGCTCCAGCCTGGTGACAGAGATTCATCTCAAAAAAAAAAAAAAAAAGCATAATGCTGGGCCAGGCACGGTGGCTCACACCTGGAACCCCAGTACTTTGGGAGGCCAAGGTGGGGAGACTGCTTGAGGCAGGAGTTTGAGACCAGCCTGGGCAACATGGTAAAACTCCGTCTCCACTAAAAATGTAAGAATTAGCTGGGCGTGTGGTGTCCACCTGTGATCCCAGCTACTTGGGAGGCTAAGGCATCAGCTCTGCTTCAAAAAACAACAAAACAAAACAAAATGTTGAATTGAAAAAGTAGGAAATAAAACAGTCTATAGCACAATTTAAAAGAGCATTTATCCTTTGTGTCAATTTGGAAGATACAATTACACGAAGCAATGCTATCTGGTCTGTGTTTCCACATACACAAGATTGCATGAAGGTGAGAGGTGTCAGGGTTTAGCCGGGCGTAGTGGCTCACGCCTGTAATCCCAGCACTTTGGGAGGCCAAGGCAGGTGGATCACAAGGTCAGGAGTTCAAGACCAGCCTGACTGAGATGGTGAAACCTCATCTCTTCTAAAAATACAAAAAATTAACTGGGTGTGGTGGCATACGCCTATAATCCCAGCTACTTGGGAGGCTGAGGCAGGAGAATTGCTTGAACCCAGGAGGTGGAGGTTGCAGTGAACAGAGATCATGCCATTGCACTCCAGCCTGGGTTACAGAGCAAGACCCTGTCTCAAAAATAAAAGGTGTTATGGTTTGTTTATGGGGTCCCAGAGGAGAAAACAGGAGTGAGACTGGAGTCTTAAAGGAAAAAATTAAAAAGAAAACAAAATCGGGATGCAGGCAAACGATTGAGAAACAGGAACAGAAAATATGACAGAATTCTGTGCACCTAAGTCCACACCCTGTAAGGGGATCTGTCCTGGAGGGCAATCGCTTCTCAGAAGTCTTCTGCAAATGGCATCCCCAACCCTCTATTCCTTCCCCAGCCAGAATCAGTCCCTGTCTCCTCTCACTTCCATTCAGTGCCTTCCGCTCCTACCATCAAAGCTCAATTACACCAGACTGACAATGTGCCCATGACCGTCTCCCCAGCCAGGGCAGGAACATTTTGAGGGAAGGAAACCAAATGTGTGCCTCAATGTTTCTGATCTGTAAGAAGAGGGATAGTGATCACACTATCTGCTGGCCAGGTGCAGTGGCTCACACCTGTAACCCCGGCACTTTGGAAGGTGGAGGTGGGCAGATCACTTGAGCCCAGGAGGTGGAGGCTGTAGTCAGCCACAATTGTACCACTGCACACTCCAGCCCGGGCAATAGAGCAAGATCCTGTCTCTAAAACGGAAGAAAGTAAAAGAAAGAGACCGGGTGCAGTGGTTCACGTCTGTAATCCCGGCACTTTGGGAGGCCAAGGCAGGTGGATCACCTGAGGTCAGGAGTTCAAGGCCAGCCTGACCAAAATGGAGAAACCCTGTCTCTACTAAAAAATACAAAAATTAGCCAGGTGTGGTGGTGCATGCCTGCAATCCCAGCTACTTGGGAGGCTGAGGCAGGAGAATCACTTGACCCCAGAAGGCAGAGGTTGCAGTGAGCCGAGATCTCACCACTGCACTCCAACCTGGGCGATAGATCAAGGCTCAGTCTCAAAATAGACAAAACCAAAGGAACTGGGATTACAGGCGTGAGCCACTGTGCCTGGCCAGTGGCCATGATTATTAATATCGTGATTATTATCAGGCTTGGCCTCATGATGTTGGGAAAGGCCTCGTCCCAATGCCCCCTTCTTCAGAGTGTCTTCCCTGACTGTTCCATAGACAGCCCTGCCAGGGCCTGCGGCGCCTCCCTTCCAGCCTCCTCCCCGGGCGCGGACACTGCCTGCTTACCTGTCGGTCTCCTGCACTGGGCTGGGGAGTCCTCACAGACCGGGGCCAGCGCTGGTTTGCCTCGGGTTCCTCAGGGCCTGGCATAGCAGCCAGTGTCCCTCTGGTCTTCAGGAACATCTGTCCACCTGAATGGAATGCAGGCTGGGAGGGCAGATGAAGCAGGTGTATGATTAACGAATATATGGAGGGGTGTAGGTGATAATAGCCCGGTGACAAAGGTAGAACGGTGGCACTGAGTTCCCATCTGGTTTCAACCCACCTCCCGCCTCCTCCCTACCACGCCCCTGCATGCTCCCTGCACTCCGGGCTCCGGCCCAGAAACCACCCCTGTCCTGAACCTGAGCCCCGGAAGGGCCCTTTCCTTGGAGTGTCCTTCCTTCCCCTTCCCTTCTCCTCACCATGGCAGGTGACACAGGCGTGCACAGGCAACACCTGCAGGATTCTTAGTCTTCGTGCATGTACCATAGGTCCCTCGGCAGCCAATAAAGCTGGCGGAGCCTTCCCCAGAATTGCCTTTTTAAAGCCGGATTTGCTAAATGTGTGTACAAATTTATAATTTTTGTGTATGTTTGCACAATTTTACACAATCTATACATACATAATTTATAAGTGTTTACCTACGAGGCAAAAGTCACCTTTTTTTTTCTTTTTTTTTGAGATGATGTTTCACTCTTGTTGCCCAGGCTGGAGCGCAGTGGCGCGATCTCAGCTCACTGCAACCTCTGCCTCCCAGATTCAGGCAATTCTCCTGCCTCAGCCTCCCAAGGAGCTGGGACACCTGCCATCACACCCGGCTAATTTTTGTATTTTTAGTAGAGATAGGGTTTCGCTAATGGCTAAAACAAACACGATTCACAACATCGACTGCTGGTGAGGATGCAGAGCAACTTGAATTCTTTTATACTGACAGTGGAACGTAAAATGGTACAATCACTGTTGAGGGGTGAATAGTGGTCCCCCCCAAAGATGTCTGCATACTAATCCTTGAAGCCTGGGAATATGCTACCTTACATGGTAAAAGGAATTTTGCAAATGTAATTAAGGATCTTCTTTCTTTTTGTGTGTGTGTATGTATGTGTGAGAGACAGAATCTCACTCTGTCATCTAAGCTGGAGGGGAATGTTGCAATCAGGGCCCACTGCAACCTTGAACTTCTGAGCTCAGGTGATCCTCCTACCTCAGCCTCCTGAGTAGCTGGGACTACAGGCATGCACCACCATGCCCAGCTAATTTTAAAAACTTTTTTTTTTTTTTGAGACAGTTTCTCTGTTGTTACCCAGACTGGAGTGCAATGGCATGATCTCAGCTCACCACAACCTCCACCTTCTGGGTTCAAGCAATTCTCCTGCCTCAGCCTCCCGAGTAGCTGGGACTACAGGCGCACACCACCATGCCCAGCTAATATTTGTGTATTTTTAGTAGAGATGGGGTTTCACCTTGTTGACCAGGATGGTCTCGATCTCTTGACCTCGTGATCCACCTGCCTCCGCCTCCCAAAGTGCTGGGATTATAGGCATGAGCCACCACGCCCGGCCTAAAAAAATTTTATGTAGAGATGGGGTCTGTCTGCTTGCCCAGGCTAGTCTCAAACTCCTGGCCTCAAGCAATCCTCTTGCCTCCACTTCCCAAACTGCTGGGATTATAGGCATCAGCCACCATGCCCAGCCCAGAGTTCATTTTAAACATTCCACAGTTGATGGGTTGATGGGCATTTAGATGATTTCAAAGCTTGCTATCACAGACAGGGGAATTTTTTTTAAAAAAGATCTTTTCATCCATGCCTCTTTGTGAACACAGGCTGGTTCTCTTTCCCTAGGGTAGCTACTAGTAAGCAGTACTGCTGGATCTTAGGGTGTGTGCATTTTTCCCCTAAAACTTACAGAGCATTTCAAGGATACAGAAAATTTGAGGGGAAAAAAAGTATGCAATGAACATCCAAGTAGCCACTGGCCACATTCTACAGCTGTTCATATTCTGCTGTATTAGGCTGGGCATGATGGCTCACACTTGTAATACCAGCACTTTGGGAGGCCGAGGTGGAAGGATCACTTGAGACCAGGAGTTCAACACCAGCCTTGCCAACATAGTGAGATCTCCTCTCTGTAAAAAATTTAAAAATGAAGTGGGAGGATAGCTTGAATCCAGTACGTTGAGGATGCAATGAGCTGTGATTGTACCACTGCACTCTTGCCTGGGTAACAGAGTGAGACTCTGTCTCCAAAAAAAAAAAAATAAATGCTGTATTAGCTGTATTGGATAAATATGTATCCATTCATTCTTCAATTTCAGCAGTTCTAAACCAAGAACAAATTTGTCCCCCCAGGGGCATTGGAAATGTTTGGAAACTTGTATTATTGTCAACCTGTGTGTGTGGGACTGCTGTTGGCATTTAGTGAGTAGAGGCCAGGATGTCAACCACCTCCCACAATGCACGGGACAGTCTCCTACGACAAAGAATTCTCTAGGCCCAAATGTCAGTAGTGCTGGAGTTGAGAAGCTGCCGTTTATCCATTCATTAGAATCATCTGCAGACATCAGTAGGCGTCAGCCATAAAAACTTCATCACACACACCATTAACTCAAGCTCAATATTTGTTTAGGGTTCCTTTTATTTTTTAAGGTAAAATTTACAGACAGTTAAATGTACAATTCCTAAGTATACCATTCAAAGAGTTTTGACAAGTGTATACACCCAACTATAAAAAAAAAAACATTTCCACATCCTAGAAAGTTACCTGACACTCTCCCCAGCCAGCTTGCCCCTCCACCCACCCCCAGGCAACTAGTGTTCTGATTTTTATCGCCATAGATTAGTTTTGTCTGTTCTAAGAGTTTTTTATAAACAGAATCCAATAGCAGATGATCTTTTGTGTTTCTTTCACTTCACATAAAGCTTTTGATGTTCATCCATGTTGTTGTATGAATCCGTCATTTGTCTCTTTATTTTTATTTTATTTTTTTGAGAGGAAGTTTCGTTCCTGTTGCTTAGGCTGGAGTGCAATGGCACAGTCTCGGCTCACTGCAACCTCCGCCTCCCGAGTTCAAGCGATTCTCCTGCCTGTCTCCGGAGCAGCTGGGATTACAGGCACGTGCCACCACAACCAGCTAATTGTTGTATTTTCAGCAGAGACCGGGTTTTGCCATGTTGGCCAGGCTGGTCTTGAATTCCTGAGCTCAGGTGACCCGACTGCCTCATTCCCCCAAAGTGCTGGGATCACAGGCGTGAGTCATCATGCCGGGCAAGTCATTTTCTAAAATTGCTGTCTACAGGCCGGGTGTGGTGGCTCACGCCCATAATCCCAGCACTTTGGGAGGCCGAGGCAGGTGAATCACGAGGTCAAGAGATCGAGACCATCCTGGTCAAAAAGGTGAAACCCCATCTCTACTAAAAATACAAAAATTAGCTGGGCATGGTGGTGCGCGCCTGTAGTCCCAGCTACTCGGGAGGCTGAGGCAGGAGAATTGCCTGAACCCAGGAGGCGGAGGTTGCGGTGAGCCGAGATCGCGCCATTGCACTCCAGCCTGGGTAACAAGAGCAAAACTCCATCTCAAAAAAAAAAAAAGTGCTGTCTGATATTCCATCATATGGATGTGCCAGCTTGCTTGTCCATTCTCAGGTTGATGGATAGCTGGGATATTTCCAGTTTGGGGTTATCATGAATAAAGCTGGATCAATATCTTGTATGAGTCTTTTTGTAGATATGTTTTCATTTCTCTTGGGTAAATGCCTAAGAGTGGAATTTTCGGTCACAGAGGAGGTACAGGATTGAGGTAGGAGGCAGGCAGGACTCAACTCCGCCAGGTTGAAGACTGGCCTAAGCCAGGAAGAGGCCCTGAAAGCACCTCTCTGGGAGACACGCCCACCTTTGCCATGGCAACAGCCGGAAGTTACCGCTCATTCTCTAGCTAATTCTGAATAGCCCGCCCCCTTAATTAGCATATCATTAAAAGTTGGTATAAATATGACTGCAGTCCTACTACTCCCACCCAGCACGCAGCTTGTTGAACGGCGGGTGGTCCCAGGGCTGTAAGTCTGCCACCACCTCAGTAAAGCTGTTTTCTTCCACCGCCGGCTCCTTGAATTCCTTCCTGGTAGAAGCCAAGCGCCTGCCCTGCATCAGGTTTACTTTTTTTTTTTTTTTTTTCCCGAGACAGAGTCCACTCTGTCATCCAGGCTTGAGTGCAGTGGTGCAATGTCGGTTCACTGCAACCTCCTGCTCCCGGGTTCAAGTGATTCTCCCGCCTCAGCCTAGCTGGGATTACAGGTGTGCACCACCACACCCGGCTAATTTTTTTTGTATTTTGAGATGGGGTTTCACTATGGTGGTCAGGCTGGTCTCAAACACCTGACCTCAAATGATCCACCCACTTCAGCCTCCCAAAGTGCTGGAATTCCAGGCGTAAGCCACCAAGCCTGGCCCAGGTTTACTTTTTTTAAAGTGCCAGCCTTCTCTCCAAGATGGCTGCTGTAACAAATTACCACTAAGTTTTTTTTTAATAAAAAATTTTAAAAATAATTATTTTTCTTTTGAGATGGAATCTCACTCTGTCACCCAGGCTGGAGTGCAATGACCCCGATCTCAGCTCACTGAACCTTCAGGTTCAAGTAGTTCTCCTGCCTCAGCCTCCCAAGTAGCTGGGACTACAAGCGCATGCCACCACACCCAGCTACTTTTTGTAGTTTTAGTAGAGATGGGGTTTCACCATATTGGCCAGGCTGGTCTTGAACTCCTGAGCTAAAGTGATCCGTCCCGCCTCCCCAGCCTCCCAAAGTGCTGAGATTACAGGTGCAAACTCCCACACCTGGCCTCATGGCAGTTTCAATTTAGCCATTTATATTTTCTCCTTCATAAAATGTTTGTTCGAATCTTTGTCTGTGTTTTAATCGGGTTATTTGTCTTTGTATGACTGAATTCCAGGAGGATGTGGGTTTTGTTTTTGTTTTCCCTGAGATGGAGTCTTGCTCCACCACCCAGGCAGGAATGCTGTGGCATGATCTCAGGTCACTGTAACCTCCGCCTCAGCCTCCCGAGTAGCTGGGATTACAGGCACTCACCCCAAAGCCCTGCTAATTTTTGTGTTTTTGATAGAGACAGGGTTTCACCATGTTGGCCAGGCTGGTCTCTAACTCCTGACCTTGTGATCTGCCCACCTTGGCCTCCCAAAGTGCTAGGATTACAGGAGTGAGCCACCGCCCCTACCTTATTTGTTTATTTATTGAGACAGAGTCTCGCTCTGTTGCCCAGTCTGGAGTGCAGTGCTGTGACCTTGGCTCACTGCAACTTACACCTCCCGGGTTCAAGCAATTCTCCTGCCTCAGCCTCCAGAGTAGCCGAGATTACAAACATGTGCCACCACACCTGGCTAATTTTTGTATTTTAGTAGAGATGGGTTTTCACCAGGTTGGCCAGGCTGGTCTTGAACTACTGACTTCAAGTGATCCACCCAGCTCGGCCTCCCAAAGTGCTGGGATTACAGGCGTGAGCCACCATGCCTGGCAATGGGATAAATTTTTATGCTTCCTAGGGAGCAGGCTCAGCTGTAGAATTGCATTGTCCCACATGGTAACTGCTAGTTGCATGAGGTGGTTTAAGGTAAATGAATTTAAATTAAATAAAATGCAAATCTTCAAAGCTGGGAGCTGTGGCTCATGCTTGTGAATCTTAGTACTGGAGGCGGCCAAGGCAGGCGGATCACAAGTTCCACTTGATTCCAGGAGTTTGGGACCATCTGGGCAACACAGTGAGAACCCGTGTCTACCAAAATTTTAAAATGAGCCAGGAATGGTGATGTGGACCTGTAGTCCCAGCTACTCAGGAAGCTGAGGAGGGAAGATAGCTTGAGCCCAGGAGGTCGAGGCTGCAGTGAGCTATGATTGAGCTACTGCACTCCAGCCTGGGTGACAGAGCAAGATCTTGTCTCTAAAAAAGAAAAAGAAAAAGAAAAAAAAAAAAAAAGACCGTGCCGTGGCTCATGCCTGTAATCCCAGAACTTTGGGAGGCCAAGGCAGGCAGATCACCTGAACTCAGGAGTTCAAGACCAGCCGGACCAACATGGAAGAAACCCCATCTCTATTAAAAATACAAAAATTAGCCGGGTGTGGTGGCACACGCCTGTAATCCCAGCTACTCGGGAGGCTGAGGTAGGAGAATCTCTTGAACCCAGTAGGCAGAGGTTGCAGTGAGCCGAGATGGCACAATTGCACTCCAGCCTGGGAAACAAGAGCAAAACTCTGTCTCAAAAAAAAAAAAAATTCAGTTCATCAGTCCCACTAGCCTCATCTTCGGTGATCAGCAGCCACATAGGTTGATATGGGTTGGTGTCTACCCTGTCAGCAGCACAGACATTCCACATTTCCAGCAGCATCGCAAGTTCTACAAGCCTGCAGGGAAATCAACCTGCCTCCCGCAGAGACGACCTCCCCCAGGATTGCACAGATGTATTATCATGCTAGACAACTGCCTTCCCACGGGGGCTGAGAAAAGGAAGAAATCAGAGAGAATGAGAAAAAGACATCCAACTGTAAAAATCCTAATTGTCTGGCACTTTGTAAGCCCTCATTACATTTCTTAAAAATACACACAACTACTGTCTAATAAGCATTTACCAAGTGCCAAGTACTTTCTTGACTACGTTATCTGACTTATGTTTATTCCCAGAGAAATAGGAGGAGCAGGAGAGAAAGACACTCATGCTAAGCCCCTTCTTTCCCAAACAGCAGGATTAACTCTTTAAGTTCCACATACCTCTGGGGCCAGCCGTCTCGGAAGGAAATCTCTCTGAAATGTCTCATCCATTTATGTTAAAACAGGGCGAATTATCTTCCCTGCCAAACCTGCTCTAATACCTGCATTTCCCCTCTTGGTCACTAATAGTTGCTCCACATCTACAGGTGTCCAGGTTAGAAACAGGGGTGGGGGAGTATCATCCCATCACTGCCTCTGTCCTCCTTGCCCAACCCCCACACTTTGGCCTCCTGCCCCTGTCTCTGTCCCAAGCAGAGGTCTTCTCCATCCTCAGGGTCACAACTTCCATTCAAGCCTCTTTCTCTCCCAGCCTCCTCCCAGGCCTGCAGTTTCTTCCATCTTCCCCACATATCCCCAGAGGATCTTTCTACACCCAGAACTGATCCTACCCATCCACTGCTCACAGCCCTCCCATGGCTCCTCAGACTTCTAGGACCATACTCCAGCCCTCCAGTCTGGCATTGGAAATGCTCTTTCATCTCTGCACAAGCACAGCTCCTTTACTCTCCCTCCCTGGTGAACTCCTACTCATTCTTCAACACCCAACTCAAATATCCCTTCTTCTAGTTAGCCTTCCCTGACTCCTTCAGAAAGGCCAATACACAATTCTCCTTCAGTCCCCTGCAGTACTGCATAGACCTGGGTCACCCCTGGTTTCTCTTGGTTGTGAACTGCCTACCTGCCAGTCTTCCTTGTAAGAGTATAAGCTCCAGGAGGGGAAAATGGTCGCCACATCTTGGACAGGGCCTAGCACATAATAGGTGCTCAGTAAATGTATATTGGGAGAAAAACCAGTGAATAATAGGCAACATCAAATGAGCTCTGTGTCAGACATTGTAAGTTTAGAAAGGAGAATGGAGGAAGACAGCACCTTACGCAGGTGATCAAAGGTGAGATCACCAGTGATGGGACCTTCCAACATCAGTTTCTAACACCCAGC
Source organism: Saguinus oedipus (assembly GCA_031835075.1). NCBI lineage: Eukaryota > Metazoa > Chordata > Mammalia > Primates > Cebidae > Saguinus > Saguinus oedipus. Next base: position 51,273,665 of record CM063187.1, on the reverse strand, counting down.
ATCAACATGGTGATGTCATGAACTAAGCAGGACCCAGCATCACTCCCACAGTGTCTCTGCCCACAGTGCCCAACCTGAATCCAATTATAAGAAAAAAAATCAGCCGGGCTCGGTGGCTGATGCCTGTAATCCCAACACTCTGGGAGGCCGAGGTGGGTGGATTACCTGAGGTTGGGAGTTCGAGACCAGTTTGACCAACGTGGAGAAACACCATCTCTACTAAAAATACTAAATTAGCCAGGTGTGGTGGCGCACGCCTGTAATCCAGCTACTCAGGAGGCTGAGGCAGGAGAATCGCTTGAACCTGGGAGGTGGAGGTTGTGGTGAACCGAGATCACACCACTGCACTCCAGACTGGGCAACAAGAGCAAAACTCTGTCTCAAAAAAAAGAGAGAAAGAGAGAGAGAGAGAAGGAAGGAAGGAAGGAAGGAAGGGAAAAAAAGAGAAAAGATTAGACAAACCCAAACCAAGAGATATTCCACAAACTGAATGACCAGGACCTTTCTCTTGAAGACTTCAGTAGAAGTCTCGAGGTCATGAAAGTCAATGAAAGATGGGGGAGCTGTCACAGATTGGAGGGGACTGAGGACACATGACAAGTAAATGCTGTGTGTGACCCCAGAGGGGATCCCAGACCAGGAAAAGGACATGAGTGGGAAAATGGTGAAATGTGAGAAAGGTTTGGCTGGGCACAGTGTCTCATGCTCATAATCCCAGTACTTTGGGAAGCTGAGGCAGGAGGATTGCTTGACCCTAGGGGTTCAAGATGAGCTTGGACAACATAGGGAGACCCTCAGTTGCTTTTTCTTTTTCTCTTTTTTTTTTTTTTTTTTTTGAGATGGAGTCTCACTCTGTTACTTAGGCTGGAGTGCAGTGGTGCAATCTCGGCTCACTGCAACCTCCACCTCCCAGGTTCAAGCAATTCTTCTGCCTCAACTTCCTGAGTAGCTGAGATTACAGGTGCCCACCACCATGCCCGGTTAGTTTTTGTGTTATTAGTAGAAACGGGGTTTCACCATGTTGGCCAGCCTGGTCTCAAACTCCCAACCTCAGGAGATCCACCTGCCTCGGCCTCCCAAAGTGATGAGATTACAGGTGCAAGCCACCTCACTCAACCAGGAGAACCCTATCTCTACAAAGTGTTTTTTAAAATTAGCCAGACATGATGGCACACACCTGTAACAAAAGGAAACCAGTGGGTGACCTGGGTCTTGGTTCGAGGATTGCTTGAGCCCAGGAGGTCAAGCCTGCAGTGAGCTGTGATTGTGCCACCACTCTCCGTCTGGGTAACAGAGCGAGACTCTGTCAAAAAAAAGGAAGGAAGGAAGGAGGGAGGGAGGGAGGGAGGGAGGGAAGGAAGGAGGGAGGGAGGGAGGGAAGGACGGAGGGAGGGAGGGAAGGAAGGAGGGAGGGAGGAGGGGAGGGAGGGAGGAGGGGAGGGAGGAGGGGAGGGAGGGAGGAGGGGAGGGAGGAAAGAAAGGAGGGAGGGAGGGAAGGAAGGAGGGATGGAGGGAGGGAAGGAGGGATGGAGGGAGGGAAGGAAGGAAGGAGAGAAGGAGGGAGGGAGGAGAGGAAAGAGGGAAAGAGAAAAGAATGGGAAAGAAAAGAAAAAGATTTGTAGATTAGCCCATAGAAATGTTACCATTTGCTTTCATAGTATTTCACTGTAGGGCTATGAAAAGCTTTAACCTTTGGAGAAGCTAGGGTGAAGGATACATGAGAATTCTTTGCACTATTTTTGGAACTTTTTTGTTAAGTCTGAAATTATTTCACAAGAAGTTTTTTAAAAGGCAGGTATGGCAAAAACTTCATATGCATCCTATTTCTTTAACCCTTTCAACACCATTATCTCAATTTCTCCAACACAGAAACAAACTTAGAGACAGATCAGTAAGGGGCAGAGTCGGGATTTGAACTCATGTAGGTCTGATTCCAGTGCTTGCATTTTTTAAAATTCTACACAATTTTTTAAGCACCTACCGTGTTCCAGGCACTGTGCTGTGAACTGCGAATACCCCCAGGGACAAGCCAGCGTGTTTGTCCTCCTGGATCTCAACTTCTCACGGGAGAGACTATTTTTTATTCAACAAAATATCTGACATAACATCAGGTGGTGAAGCTTTTAAAAATGCTGAACGGCCGGGCACGGGGGCTCACGCCTGTAATCCCAGCACTTTGAGAGGCTAAAGCAGGCAGCTCACCTGAGGTTGAGGCCAGCCTGACCAACATGGAGAAACCCCATCTCTACTAAAAAATAAAAAAATTAGCTGGGCGTGGTGGCAGGTGTCTGTAATCCCAGCTACTTGGGAGGCTGAATCAGGAGAATCGTTTGAATCTGGGAGGTGGAGGTTGCGGTGAGCCGAGATCACCCCATTGCACTCCAGCCTGGGCAACAAGAGCAAAACTCCATCTCAAAAATAAAATAAAATACAAAATTAGCCAGGCATGGTGGTGCATACCTGTAATCCCAGCTACTCAGGAGGCTGAGGCAGGAGAATTCCTTGAACCCAGGAGGCCAAGATTACAGTGAGCTGAGATTGCGTCATTGCACTCCAGCCTGGGCAACGAGAGCAAAACTCCATCTTTAAATAAAAATAAAAACGCTGAACAAGGCTGGACATGGTGGCTCATGCCTGTAATCCCAACACTTGGTGTGGCTGAGGCGGGAGGATCATTTGAGGTCAGGAGTTCGAGACCAGCCTGGGCAACCTAGTGAGACCCCTAAAAGTTAGCGGGGCATGGTAGCACATGCCTGTAGTCCCAGCTACTCTGGAGGCTGTGGCAGGTGGGTCGCTTGAGCGATCAAGGCTACAGTGTTTGTACCACTGCACTCCAGCCTGGGTAACAGAGAGACTCTGTCTCAAAAACATACAACAACACAAGACAACAATGGGATGGAGGGAACACAGTAAGGTGCGGAACTGAGAATAGGAAACAGAAGTGCAGTAAAGGTAGAAGGCTTTTTTTGTTTGAGAGGGAGTCTTGCTTGTTGCCCAGGCTGGAGTGCAATGGCACACTCTCGGCTCACCATAACCTCTGCCTCCCAGGTTCATGCAATTCTCTTGCCTCAGCTTCCAGAGTAGCGGATTACAGGCGCACAACACCACGCCTGGCTATTTTTTGTATTTTTAGTAGAGACGGGATTTCACCATGTTGGCCAGAATGGTCTCAAACTCCTGACTTTGCGATTCGCCCGCCTCAGGCTTCCAAAATGCTGGGATTACAGGCGTGAGCCACCGCAGCCAGCAAAGGTAGAAGTTTTCAACCTCTGCGCTTCGGCTACCTGCTTCCCTAATTTGGTGCCTCCAAGTCTGTACTCTTACCCATTAAGCTAAATTACCTCCCACAGGTGCCATAATTAATCAGCTCTTTCCTTGACTCAGGGCTGTTATTACAAACATTGGTCATGAAACCTGTGGTTATTAAGCAACACCTCTAGACCAGGGAGTCTCAGTTTCATGTGCTCTAAAGACGTGCGTTGGTAAAAACCATCAAATGAGCTCTCTGTGAAAAACAGAGGAGACATGGGTAGCCAGCATCTTAAGTCTGTGATCAAAGTTAGTATCACCAGTCGTGGGACCTGCTGACATCGGAGACTTCTTGATGTCATGCATCAAGGACACAGCATCCCTTCCGCAGTTAATGTGAGGGATCTTAAGATTCTGATTCGGCAGGTCCGGGGTGGGGCCGAGGCGCTGTGTTTTTAATAAGCTCCAGGTGATGCTGATGCTGCTACTTCACGGGCCACATTTTAAGCAGAAGCAAAGCTGGAGCTACTTAAACTTGAGCAGAGCTGAAAAACACCTCTATGACTTGGTAAAATCCAGATTGTATGGATTGCACGGTGGCTCATGCCTGTAATCCTGGCACTTTGGAAGGCCAAGGCAGGAGAATCGCTTAAGGCCAGGAATTCAAGACCAGCCTGGGCCACATGGCAAGACCCCATCTCTACAAAAAAAAATTAAAATTAACTAACCAGGCGTGGTGATGTGCACCTGTGTGGTGATGTGCACCTGTGTGGTGATGTGCACCGGTGTGGTGATGTGCACCTGTGTGGTGATGTGCACCTGTGTGGTGATGTGCACCTGTAGTTCAGCTACTCAGAAGGCTTCAGTGGGAGAATCACGTGGGCCCAGGAGTCTGAGGCTGCAGTGAACTGTGATCAAGCCACTGCACTCCAGCCTGGGTGACAGAGTGAGAACTTGTCTCTGAAAAGGTAGATAGGTAGGTAGGTAGTCAGATAGATAGATAGGCTGGGCACGGTGGTTCACGCCTGCAATCCCAGCACTTTGGCTAAGGTGAGTGGATCACCTAAGGTCAGGAGTTCAAGACCAGCCTGGCCAACATGGCAAAGCCCATCTCTACTAAAAATACAAAAAGTAGCCTGTCGTCGTGGTTGGTGCCTATAATCCCAGTGACTCGGGAGGCTAAGGCAGGAGACTCACTTGAACCCAAGAGGTGGAGGTTGCAGTAAGCTGAGATCATGCCACTGCACTCTAGCCTGGGCAACAAGAGTGAAACTCTGTCTCAAAAAAAATTTTTTTTAAGATAGATAGATAGATGATATAGATAGATAATAGATGATAGAGAGACAGACAGACAGATAGATAGCTGTGCTCTCCCTACAGACTCTCTAGAAAGCCTCCCTGCGCACATTTCACTCCTCAGTTCTTCCACCCTCTGTGTGACCAATCCCCTATATTAAATTACCTCCTGTTGAAAGACCTAAGGTGATTTTTGTTTGCCTGGCCAGACCCTGTCAGAGACACACATCTGGAACTGAGAAGGGGACAGTGGGCATGCGTTGAGCATCCTTGAGATGCAGAACTCTATAATAATGCACACCACAACCCCGTGACTCCAAACTGTGCGTCCTTCTCTGTGGAAGCCTAGTGGTGTCCTGGCTCCTTCCCTTTGCCCAGGCTGCTCCTTTCACTTTGAATGCCCATCCTCTCCTTCCCACATATCTGCATTTTATTCACCTGTGTTAGCCATAACCAAGTGCCACAAACTGTGTGCCTTCAATGGCAGAAATTTATCGTCTCATAATTCCAGAGGCCGGAAATTTGCAGTGTTGCCTCAGCTGGCTCCTGCTGAAGTCCATGAGGGAGAATCTGTCCCAGCCCTCTGTCCTACCCTCAGCCATTCCTTCCCGTATAGATGATATTCTCCCTGCGTCATCACACAGTCTTCCCTGTGTACATATCTGTCTGTGCCCAATTCCCCCTTTTAGAAGACTGGGGCCCACCATAATGACTTTATCTTAACTCCATCATCTGCAAAGACCCTCTTTCCAAATGAGGTCACAGTCTCAGGTACTGGGGGTTAGAACTTTGTCTTTTCGGAGAACATCATTCAATCCACAACTCACACCCCATTTTCCAGTGGCCCAGCTCAAATCTTGATTCCTCCGTAATGTTCCCTGGGGGCCCAATGCTCTCTGATGTGTCTGTTGAATCTCCCTCACCTCCTCCTCAAGACCAGATCACATGCAGTTTTGTCTAGTCTTTTTTTTTTTTTTTGAGACAGAGTCTCGATCTATCACCCAGGCTGGAGTGCAGTGGTGCAATCTTAGCTCACTGCAACCTCCGCCTCCCAGGTTCAAGCCATTCTCCTGTCTCAGCCTCCTGAGTAGATGGGACTACAGGCGTGTGCCACCACGCCCGGCTAACTTTTGTATTTTTTTTTTTTTTTTTTTGAGATGGAGTTTCGCTCTTGTTACCCAGGCTGGAGTGCAATGGTGCGATCTCGGCTCACCGCAACCTCCACCTCCTGGGTTCAGGCAATTCTCCTGCCTCAGCCTCCCAAATAGCTGGGATCACAGGCACGCGCCACCATGCCCAGCTAATTTTTTGTATTTTTAGTAGAGACGGGGTTTCACCATGTTGACCAGGATGGTCTCGATCTCTTGACCTCATGATCCACCCACCTCAGCCTCCCAAAGTGCTGGGATTACAGGCTTGAGCCACCGTGCCTGGCCGTAACTTTTGTATTTTTAGTAGAGACAGGGTTTCACCGTGTTGGCCAGGTAGGTCTTGAACTCCTGACCTCAAGTGATCTTCCCGCCTCGGCCTCCCAAAGTGCTGGGATTAGAGGCGTGTGCCACTGTGCCGGCCAGCATTATTTTTATGACACCAGTCATGTTGGTTTAGAGGTTCACTCTGCTCTGGGATGACCTAAACTTGACTAATTCCATCTGCAATCACCTTGTTTCCAAATGTGGTCACATTCTGAGTTACTGAAGGTTAGGATGTCAACACATCTTTTCTAAGGGGAGACACAATTCAACTTCTCTGACTCATGAATGCAAAACAGAAAGCAGAGAAGACTGCCGGGAATCGCTGGGGTGAGGGGCTGCTCCCTCAGATCAGGCGGTCTGGGAAGGCTTCTCTTCACTGGAGATGCATGAGTCACAGCATGAAGGAGATGAGTTAGCGACGCTTTTCCCAGAGTAAAGAACATGGACTTCATCGCCTGGCGTTTAGCACATTTCCCTTGGTGTCTCAGAGGTATTTAAGTTTTTTGCCCTGCTCATTTCCTGGTTTGAAAGTGGTGAGGTTAAGAAAGAGGAGAGTCACTGAGGCGTGGTTTTTGTAAGAACCTGAGAATTTTTCCGCCGTGTCAAATTCACTAATCAGTGGATCTGAGAAGCCGCAACAGCTGTGAGGCTGAGAAGCTGTCAGATCCCAATTCCCATGAGCGGCCGGGGGATTCTAATGCGCAGCTGCTGTGCCGGGTATGAGATTGTCACAGGCAACACCCTTGCCCAGTTTTATTTAGAATAACACGCACACAAAAAAGGTGCAAACATCGTGAATGTACAGCTCAACAAACTATCACAAAGTGAACGCACCCATGATTTAAAAATCAGAACATCCCCAAGCCCTCTTGTCCCTCCTCTTCTCCCAAGGGTCACCACTATTCTGACTTCTTTTTTTTTTTTTTTTTGAGAGACAGAGTCTCGCTCTGTTGCCTGGGCTGGAGTACAGTGGCACGATCTTGGCTTACTGCAACCTCTGCACCTCCCAGGTTCAAGCAATTCTCTTGCCTCTGCTCCCCTGAGTTGCTGGGACTACAGGTGCATGCCGTCATGCCTGGCTAATTTTTTGTATTATTTTAGTAGAGACGGGATTTCACCATGTCGCCCAGGCTGGTCTCGAACTCCTGAGCTCAGGCAATCTGCCTGCCTCCACCTCCCAAAGTGCTGGGATAACAGATGTGAGCCACCACGCCCAGCCTATTCTGACTTCTAAAACCATAGATTAGCTCTTCCTATGCTTGAATTTTATATAAATGGAATTGTACAGTCCATACTCCTGTGAGTCTCTCTTCTTCCATTTAACATAGGTTCTATGTTTGATTGCTGACTCTCATTGCTGAATGGCACAGGCTGGAAACCTACAGCCTGGGGTCAGCTCTAGACTGTTGCCTGTTTGTGTAAATAAAGTTTTATTGGAATGAAGCCATGCCCATTCATTCCCTGTTGTCTATAGCTGTGTAAGCTGAGCAATGGCTGCAGCAGAGACCACATGGCTCAGAAAACTGAAAATATTTACTGTCTGGTCCTTAACAGAAATGTTTGTCAACCCCTACTGGATGGCATTCCACTGTACAAATATAACACAATCTATTTATCCATTCAGTGGCGGACGGATGGTGTTTGTGCAGTTTCCAGTTTGGGGTTGTTACAACCGGGTTTCTAAGGACATTCTTGTATGGAGTTGTGAAACTTCTACAAAAAGCCAGAGAGAAAATATTTCATTTTATTTTATTTTATTTATTTTGAGACTGGGTCTCTCTCTGTCACCCCGGTTGGAATGCAGTGGCGCGCTCTCAGCTCACTGCAGCCTCCACCTCCTGGTGGGCAGATTAGTTGAGGTCAGGAGTTCGAGATCAGCCTGGGTAACATGGTGAAATCCATCTCTACTAAAAATACAAAAAATTAGCCAGATTTGGTGGCACATGCCTGTAATCCTTGCTGCTAGGGAGGCTGAAGCATGTGAATCACTTGAACCCAGGAGATGAAGTCTGCAGTGAGCCAAGATTGCACCACTGCACTCCAGCCTGGGCGACAGAGTAAGACTCTTGCCTCTAAAAAACAAAAAAGCAAAAGTGGAGGCCAAGGATGCCGCTCAACACCCTTCGACACACAGGACAGCCCCACAGCAAAGAATCGCATGGCCCCAAATGTCAGCAGCATCGAGGCTGAGAACCCAGCCCCAGAGACTTACTCCTGAGATGTGATCCGTGGACCAGCAGCATTAGGAAAACAGGAGCCCAGGAGAGCCAGAGTAATACCATTTTCAGTTCTGCTCCATCTGGGGACTAACAAACAAGGCACACTTCTTGCCAGTCATGCACATTCCTTGCACACAGGCACAGCTTAGTTTAGTCTTTTTCTTTTTTCTTTTTGAAACAGAGTCTCACTCTGCCACCCAGACTGGAGTGCAATGGCACAATCTAGGCTCACTGCAACCTCCGCCTCCTGGGTTCAAGCGATTCTCCTGCCTCAGCCTCCCGAGTAACTGGGATTGCAGGCATGCACCACCACACCTGGCTAATTTTTTTTTTCTATTTTTAGTAGAGATGGGGTTTTGCCATGTTGGCCAGGCTGGTCTCGAACTCCTGACCTCAGGTGATCCACCTTCTCTGCCTCCCAAAGTGCTGGGATTGCAGACGTGAGCCACCGTGCCCAGCCTAGTTTAGTCTTTACATAGACAAGACTCCTATATTAAAAAACCTAAAGATAATGCAGTCTTCTGCTTGCTTTCAGAGAATATCCTACTCTGCAATAAAGCAGCTTTCTCTTTTTTTTTTTTTGATGGAGTTTCGCTCTTGTTATCCAGGCTTGAGTGCAATGGCGCGATCTCGGCTCACCGCAACCTCCGCCTCCTGGGTTCAGGCAATTCTCCTGCCTCAGCCTCCCGAGTAGCTGGGACTACAGGCATGCACCACCATGCCCAGCTAATTTTTTGTATCTTTAGTAGAGATGGGGTTTCACCATGTTGACCAGGATGGTCTCGATCTCTTGACCTCGTGATCCACCCGCCTCAGCCTCCCAAAATGCTGGGATTGCAGGCATGAGCCACTGTGCCCAGCCGACAAGACTCCTATATAAAAAAAACCTTAGGCCGGGCGCGGTGGCTCAAGCCTGTAATCCCAGCACTTTGGGAGGCCGAGGCGGGTGGATCACAAGGTCAAGATATCGAGACCATCCTGGTCAACATGGTGAAACCCCGTCTCTACTAAAGATACAAAAAATTAGCTGGGCATGGTGGCGCGTGCCTGTAATTCCAGCTACTCAGGAGGCTGAGGGAGGAGAATTGCCTGAACCCAGGAGGCGGAGGTTGCGGTGAGCCGAGATCGCGCCATTGCACTCCAGCCTGGGTAACAAGAGCGAAACTCCGTCTCAAAAAAAAAAAAAAACCTTAAAGATGATGCATTCTTCTGCTTGCTTTCAGAGAATATCCTACTCTGCGATAAAGCAGCTTTCAATAAAATCTTTCTTGTCACTGCACTCTGTAACTGTCCTTGAATTCCTTCCTGCAAGAAATTTAAAGACCCTCTCTTGGGGCCTGAATCAAGATCCCTTTTTCTGGTAACAGAAGTATCATCAACTCCTGGAAGCTTGGAAAAAATGTAGAACTTTAAGCCCCCCTGTAAACCTCATAGAGGGAAGTGAAGGGAAGGGAATCCACATCTCCAGGAGATCCGTGTGTGCATTTGAGAAATGTTCACCTGGATGACATAACGAAGTGGCCAGGGCTTGCACAGGCAATATCACCCCGAACAGCTACAAACTCAGCATGACATTAGGAGGCCAAGGTGGGAGGATCACTTGAGGCCAAGAGTTTGAGACCAGCCTGGACAACATAGCAAGACCCTGCCTCTACAAAAAATTTAAAAATTAGCTAGGCATGGTGATACACCCTGTATTTCCAGCCATTCTGGTGACTGAGGCAAGAGTATCCCCTGAGCCTGGGAATTTGGGCTGCAGTGAGCCAAGATCATGCCACTGCACTCCAGCCTGGAAAACAGAGGGAGACCCCGTCTCGAAAAATAAAACTAAAAACACAAAAACCATAACATGCAGTTTTATTGATGAACATCAAATGAAACCCTGTCCCACAAAGTGAAACAGAAACTCACGGCCCCTCAGCAGGTGCCCCAGTCCAAGCCTCCTCGTCCCTGCAGAGAAAACCTCTCCCCTCACTTTCCCATCATCGCTGTCCCCACAGAGGCCGCAGGCCAGGCGAGTGCACAGCTATGGTTCCATCCCCTGCCTTTGCCCGCTCTGAGCTTTCCGTCAATGGAACCGAAGATCACATCGTCCTTTGTTTCTTCTTTTGCTCACCGTCATGTTTGAACAATGCCCCAGAGATGTTTGTGGGCAGCTAGATCATCATCCCACTGCCGCGCTGAATTGCATCAGAGGAACATGCCACTGTGGGTTCATCTAGCGAGTCTCCTGTTGATGGACATGTGAGCTGCCTCCAGCCTGAGCTCCATACAGAGGACGCTGCCAAGGGCGTTCGTGTCTGCGTGCCTGGCGGATGCATACACGCATTTCCCATGTGTGCCTGTGGAGGAGGGGATGTGCACACGGCCAGCCTGCACAGATCCTGACAGTTCTCCAATGTGGCTGTCCCTGCCTGCCCTCCCACAGCTGTGCATGAGAACAGGTCATTGTGGTCACACACTGTGGACTAGGCTGGGGGCTGGACGTGGGAAGTGGATGGTGGGAAGACACCCCTCACCCCAGGCCGAAATGCTGGAGCCACCTCCTCTAATTCCCTCCCCTCCACTGGGCTCGAAGCCAAATCCCTCTAACCATTTCCCAGACATTCTTTTCCGCCTGCTGCACACTAAAGCCAAATCAGGCCGTTAGTGTCACTCAGCAGGGCTTTGCAGCCTGGGGGACCTCTGGCTGCCTCCCCGGCCCCGCATCTATTCTGTCTCTACCTGTGTGACCTCACACGAGTGGATGGCCTTTGCACTGCCTTCGTTTCCACATCTGCCAAACGGGGTGTGGGCAAAATGAGATAAGGCATGCCTGCATTCTGGCATACACACATGTGCATGTACATTACTTCACAAGGTTCACAACGCCCCCAAACCCCCTGGAAATATTAGAGCAGCAAGCACAATTTTTTACAGTCACAAACTCAGATGCGCATAAAACAGATAGTCCTTTCCGGCTGGGGTTGGTAATCCCAGCACTTTGGGAGGCTGAAGTAGGCAGATCACTTGAGGTCAGGAGTTTGAGACCAGACTGGCCAAGATGGTGAAACTCCATCTCTACTGAAAATAAAAAAAAATAGCCAGGCAGCATGGTGGCACACACCTGTAGTTCCAGCTACTTGGGAGGCTGAGGCAGGAGAATTGCTTAACTCAGGAGACAGAGGTTGTGGTGAGTTGAGATCTGCCACCACACTCCAGCCTGAGTGACAGAGCAAGACTCTTGTCTCAAAACAAACACACTTATCATTCTTTTCTTTTTCTTTTTCTTTTTTGAGACAGGGTCTTGCTCTGTCCCCCAGGCTGGAGTGCAGCGGCGAGATTGTGGCTCACTTCAGCCTCGATTTCCAGATGGGACTACAGGCGCGTGCCACTACACTCAGCTATTTTTTTCCATTTTTGTTGTAAAGAATGGGTCTTGCTATGTTGCCTAGGCTGGTCTTGAACTCCTGGGCTCAAGTAATCCTCTCACCTTACCCAGCTATTTTGGTTTTGTATAGATTTATTCAAATTTAACACCTGTAATCAATCCCAGAACTTTGGGAGGCCAAGGTGGGCCAGTCACTTGAGCTCAGGAGTTTGATACCAGCCTGGGCAACATGGCCAAAAAAAATTATCATTGTGGTGAGGTACATACAGCTGTAGTCTTAGCTATTTGAGAGGCTGAGGCAGGATGATCGCTTGAGCCCAGGAGGCTGAGGCTACAGTGAGTGAGCTGAGATCATGCCACTGCGCTCCAGCCCAAGTGACAGAGGGAGACCTTGTCTCCAAAGAAAAGAAAAGAAATTAATTTCATGTCAATGATATTGAGTGGTAGGTTTCACTGTGTTGAGGGAGGGAACCCCACAAGTGCCATGGCAAGGGTCTGAAGCCTCAGCCTGTTCCCATATAAACATTGATTTAGAAAAGAATTAGAAATATAAGCACATAGTTATTCCTTTATATAATCGTATATAATCTTATAGTTACTTAGAATCATAAAGATATATACTCAATATAACCTTTAATTGTACTAACGACTATTGGGTTATGAAGCATGGAACTGAGGTGACACTGTGAACAAAGTGACCCTAAGGCAAGATGCCCTAAGCCTCTGTCACGCCCGCATAAGGGCTGCTGGAGGGGAGGGCGCCTCGGCTGTGCGGCATCGCCAGCTAGGGAAGGAGAAGTCCAAAATGGCTGAGACATCTCCTTCCTGGGGAAGTCAGGAGTAAATTCCACTCCCCCAAGCTCTTGTGGTAGGCCTGATGGCTGTCAGGGAGACCCGCAGACATTAGGGGCTTAACTGTCTCTATGTGATGCTGTGCTTCGGTGCTCACTTTCCATGTCTGCTCTCACGCTCTGCTTCTGCACCTGGTTTCTTTATCTCAGAAGATAAGAATTAATTATAGTAAATGTCCTTGACATTTCTACAAAATATGAGAAGAACGCTGACGCATTAGGTTTTCTCCTCATCTCATCCACTTGAAAGACCTGGGCCCCCTACCTTCAAGACACGTGATTTACCTGACCCTACCACCGACCACGGTTACCCCACCTGACCTTCCCTGCCCTCTGCTTTGTACTCAGTAAAAGAGCGTCCGGGCACTCGGGGCCACTGCAGGTCTCCAGGTTTTGGTTGGCAGTGGAACCCCAAGCCCACACTCTTTTCTTTGTCTCTGTGTCTGCATCTTTTATTTCTACAGTTTCTCATCTCTGCACCAGCAGGGAGGGGCTCACAGGACCCTGTAGGGCTGGACCCTACAACTGTGGGGTTTTTTTGTTTGTTAGCTTTGTTTTGCTTTTTGCTGTTTTCACTTGGATCCATTCATATCACGGTGTGGACAGGCTCGTCCGTTCTTCCAGCTGCTGCCGGGTCCTGTGTCACCAGTGACCCGCACCCCCCACCCCTACCGTGAGAACACCCAGCTTGCCTTTGCCTCCCACAACACCGTGATGGACATCTGTGCGCCTGGAGGATGAGCGTGGGAACTTCCTCAGCCACTTTTGCTGGGGTGTGAAATCTGATAGTTCACCTAACTTATGTCTTACCAAATTAGGATGGCTGCGCCCGAGAAACAAAACCAGTTACGCATCCTAAGCCTTCCTGCCTCACACCCGGGCCTCGGGGCTTGGGGCTTGGAATGAGCGGCCTTCCCATCCCAATCCGCCCACCCCTTCTTAAGGCAAACGACAGCCCCTTGACTCTCTGCCTGAAAGGCAGGTGGTAATACTGGATGAGGAAGAGGACCACAAGTTAATATCTCAGGTTCATTTCTCAAATTACGGCCCCCACAGCATCAGGTAGACAACTGGATGATCCTAAGGAATGCAGGCGTGAGTGGCAAGGCCCTGACTCTCAGTCGGGGCACAGAGAGAGAATTTCGCTTGGATGTGAGCACCTCCTTGTGGTCTAATCCCACGCTTTTTTTTTTTTTTTTTTTTTTTTTTTTTTTTTGCGATGGAGTCTAGCTCTGTCTCTCAGGCAGGAGTGCAATGGCGCAATCTTGGCTCATTGCAACCTCCACCTCCTGGGTTCAAGCGATTCACCTGCCTCAGCCTCCCAAGCAGCTGGGACTACAGGCACGCACCACCACACCCAGCTAATTTTTGTATTTTTAGTAGAGACGGGATTTCACCACATTGGCCAGGCTGGTCTCAAACTCCTGACCTCGTGATCCACCCACCTCAGCTTCCCAAAGTACTGGGATTACAGGCATAAGCCACCTCGCCTGGCCCTAATCCCACACTTTGTAATCCTAGCACTGTGGGAGGCTGAGGCGAGATGATCGCTTGAGGTCAGTGAAGAAGGAAAGTAAATAATAGCAATAATAGCAAAACAAAACCTTAAAATTTGTAGTTGCTATAGAATAAAGTAAATTTTGCTGTGTTGTGTGCTGTGTAATATAATACCCCCGGCTCTGTCTAAGGCAGAATATTGAACTGCCTTCCTGCAAAACATTTATCCCTTTTCTATCCTCCCCACATTTTTAGCAAAGTTCCTGGGAATCTAAAAATTCCTGTTTTTCTTACTGACCAGCTGCAAGGTCACATAGAAACTGCCAAACGTGTTTTTCAAGATGTTACTTTTCTTTTTTCTTTTTTTTTTTTTTTTGAGACTAAGTTTCGCTCTTGTTACCCAGGTTGGGGTGCAATGGTGCGATCTTGGCTCACCGCAACCTCCACCTCCTGGGTTCAGGCAATTCTCCTGCCTCAGCCTCCTGAGTAGCTGGGATTACAGGCACGTGCCACCATGCCCAGCTAATTTTTTATATTTTTAGTAGAGACAGGGTTTCACCATGTTGGCCAGGATGGTCTCAATCTCTTGACCTTGTGATCCACCTGCCTCGGCCTCCCAAAGTGCTGGGATTACAGGTGTGAGCCACCGCGCCCGGCGCCACGATGTTACTTTTCAAATGTGAAGTACATCACAAGATGAGTTACAGGTTAATTAACTGCTCTTTGTTCCGGCTTCTGTAAACTGGCTTCCTGCTTCATCATCCTGTACCTCCCAGGTGCATAAAAGGCACCCCGTTTTCTTTGTCCTATGCTCAGAATTAGGGAGCAATTTTGCTGAGCCAGTAATCACATTAAATAAAATCCTCCTGCAACAAATCATTCTCTCCAGATCCCTAATTTCCCGTTACAGTCAGGAGATCGAGACCAGCCTGGCCTACATAGTGAAACCCTATCTCTACTAAAAATACAAAAATTAGCCAGACATGGTGGTGCACACCTGTAATCTCAGCTACTCAAGAGGCTGAGGCAGGAGACTCGCTTGAACCAGGGAAGTGGAAGCTGCAGTGAGCCAAGATCATGCCACTACCCTGCAGCCTGGGTGACAAGAGCAAGACTCCACCTCAAAAACTAAAAAGGAAAAAGGGGAACCCAGAGGGTTCTCTCACCCTCTATATGCTTTTATAATCTCTCAATTGAATCTCTATGATTAAATTGATATTGAATTCATCTACATAGAGAGATACAGCAAATGCAAAATGTTAAGTCATATCTGAGTGTTTATTGTGTCATTCTTGCAAGTATTCTCTAGATTTTAAAACTTTCAAGATGAAAATTTCAGGGAGAAGCAAAGTGTCCTTCCCTCAGCAGCCCCCTCCCTTGTGGATTCATTGATTTGCTAAATATCTACTGAGTACCTGGTACTCAGGAACGGAGGCGGCAAGAAACAGACCTCTCCGAACACCGAACTGGGAAGGGGTGATTTATTCGGCCGTGAGAAAGGCGGCTTAGCTGCTTAACAGCGGAGCATGAGTTCACAAAGAAAGCCCTTGCCCTTTTAAAGGCTTACAACTCTGGAAATTACATATGAAAGGGTCTTGACCCATGAAGTAGGCGTGGGGTGGGGGGGTTGATCCTCTTTAAATAAAAACAATGCCTTCCAGAAAGATTCCTTCATACCGCGCCGACTATCTATAGGAGGGTGGTTAAGGTGGCGCTGGGCCAGCCAGCCTTTACTTCTCCTATTGAAAAGCAATGTGAAAGTCAAGGGGGAGGTGGTCTTAGATGCTTAGGTCTCCTTCCTCACTACACGCTAGGCACCAGAGAACCAGTCCACACCTCCTGGCCTCAAGGAACTCTCTCTCTTTTTTTTTTTTTTTTTTTTGAGACGGAGTTTCGCTCTTGTTACCCAGGCTGGAGTGCAGTGGCGCGATCTCGGCTCACCGCAACCTCCGCCTCCTGGGTTCAGGCAATTCTCCTGCTTCAGCCTCCCGAGTACAGGACTACAGGTGCGTGCCACCATGCCCAGCTAAGTTTTTGTATTTTTAGTAGAGACGGGGTTTCACCATGTTGACCAGGATGGTCTCGATCTCTTGACCTCGTGATCCACCCGCCTCGGCCTCCCAAAGTGCTGGGATTACAGGCGTGAGCCACCGCGCCCGGCAAGGAACTCTCTTAACCGTAACCGTATTGTTGTATCGGACCATCACAGAAAGTCAACACCAAGACAAAAGTATGCCAAATTGCAGGGTTTATTGCCGGCGACCACGGAGGACTCACGTCTCTCCAACCCGTGGCAGAGAAAGAAGGGTGACAAGACCTTTTTATACCCGAAAAACCACCTTGGGAGTGGGGGTGAAGAGCAGAGATGAAAACTTTCAGATATCTCGGTGGGCTGTGAATTACTTCCTGGGTAGGAGAGGAGAGTGATGGGCTCCGCATTTCAAGGACTAGAGATTTACAGAGTTTAAGATAACTATTTGCTCACACATCGTCTGGGTGGGAGTTACTTGGCTCCAGAATGGAAATATTCGGGGGTGCTTCTTCTGGTCATTACCGATGATCAAAGGCCAGCAATTCTGGTAGTTACAGATAAGGGGAAGTATGCAGCTTTTACCTTTTTGCAAAGTAAATTAGCAGTTTACAGAAACCAAGGTTAGCAGTCCTTGTGAGAAGAATAGAAACAGTTCTGTCTTTTATAAAATGGCAGTGTACAGGTTCTAACTCTAGGCTAGCTATATCACAGTATCACACTGTGCATTTTCTTCCCAGCAGGTAATGCGGTTTGTCACTATTTTATTTACTCATCTGTGTACCAGGTTTCACATATCTCTTCCCTCCACTCCCTCCTGCTCCTGCTAGCCTGAACTCCATGAACAGAGACACTGTTCATCTTATCTCAGTCTATCTCTCGCGCCTGACACATAGTAGGTGCTCAATAAATATTTGTTGAGTTAATGAATTTAAGTACCACAAGGGCAGAGACCTCCTGTTTCTCTCAGCTCTACCTCTGGGGGCGTTGAACAGCACCTGGCACATAGTAGGTGTTCAATAAATATGTGTTGAATGTAGGCTGGGCACAGAGGCCGTAATCCCAGCACTTTGGGAGGCTGAGGTGGGTGAATCAGTTGAGGTTAAGAGTTCCAGACCAGCCTGATCAATATAACGAAACCCTGTTTCTACAAAAAATACAAAAATTAGCTGGCTGTGGTGGTGAGCGCCTGTAATCCCAGCTACTCGGAAGGCTGAGGTAGAAGAATCGCTTAAACCCAGGAGGCGGAGGTTGCAGGAGCCGAGATCCCACCACTGAGCTGCAGCCTGTGAGACAGAGAGAGACTCCATCTCAAAAAAAAAAAAAATTCTCCAGATGTGGTGGCGCACACCTGTGATCCCAGCTACTCAGTAGGTTGAGGCACGAAAATAGCTTGAACCTGGGCGGTAGAGCTTTCAGTGACCCAGGATCACACCACTGCACGCCAGACTGGGAGACAGAGCAAGACTCTGTCTCAAACAAACAAAAAATCCAATATATGTTGAATGAATAAATTTAAGAGGAATTAGTAAGTTCCAAGAAGGGTAGAGGAGATGCTTTCTGTTTTTTCTTGACTCTTTCTAGGTCCTAGAACCATCCCTGGCACACAGTAGGTGCTCAGCAAACACGTGCCTGTAAACACCCTGATGCTCCCTAAGCCTCCTGACCACGCCCTCACCTGGGGGCGGAGCTGGCAGGGCTCCCTCTGTGACCTCACAAGGGCCCCCGCCATGCCTCTGGCCATGACCCTGCTGCTGCTCTCCGGCCTGGGCGCCCCCGGAGGCTGGGGCTGCCTGCAGTGCGACCCCTCGGTGCTGGAGGCCCTGAGTCACCTGCGCTCCGCCCTCATCCCCAGTCGCTTCCAGTTGGAGCAGCTGCAGGCCCGCGCCGAGGCCGTGCTGCTGGGCATGGAGGGGCCCTTCTTCCGGGACTACGCGCTGAATGTGTTTGTGGGGAAAGTGGGTGCGTGCTGAGAGAAGTTGGGCAGCGGGGTGGGCGAGGGATGCTGGGGACCACGCCCCAACAGGGGAGGGGCCAGGCCTGGAGAGGGCGGGGTCACTTGGCTCTCTGAGGGCCCACTGGAGTGTTCTCTCCCCGCTCCCCCAGAGAGGAATCAACTGGACCCTGTGGCGTCCTTTATCAAGAACCAAACGCAGGACTTAATGGGTAACTCACTGAAAGGTAGGAGAGAGGAGGGGACGCCTTTTCCAGCATCCCTCACCTTTCCACTGCTCTGCCCCACCTCCCTTGAATATAAAATAAGAACAAACATGCATGTCATGTAGCCTTTTTTTTTTTTTTTTTTTTTTTTTTTTAAGAGATGGGGTCTCGGGGGCCCAAAGTGGCTCCGGCCGGATGTCGTGGCGCTTGTGAAGGCGAGGCCATGAGTTCAAGGCCAACCTCAGCAACCTTACAAGCTCTCATTGATTGGCAAAAAAAAAAAAAAAGAGAGATGGGGTCTCACTGTTGCCCTGGCTGGAGTGCAGCATCACCATCACAGCTTACTGCAACCTTGACCTCCACTCTCCAGCAATCCTTCGGCCTCAGCATCCAGAGTAGCTGGGACCACAGGTGTGTACCACCACACCTGGCTAATTTTCTAATTTTTAATTTTTTTTGTAGAGACAGGGTCTCATTATATTGCCCAGACTGGTCTCAAATTCCTGGCCTCAATAAATCCTCCCAACTCAGCCTCCCAAAGTGCTGGGATTACAGGCGTAAGCCACTGCACCTGACCATAAACCAATATACTTTTTTTTTTAGACTGAGCCTCACTCTGTCACCCAGGCTGAAGTGTATTGGCGTGATCTTGGCTCACTGCAGCCTCTGCCTCCCGGGTTCAAGCAATTCTCCTGCCTCAGCCTCCCGAGTAGCTGGGATTACAGGCACTCACCACCACACCTAGCTAATTTTTATATTTTTAGTAGAGACGGGGTTTCACCATTTTGGCCAGGCTGGTCTCGAACTCCTGACCTCAGGTGATCCTCCCACTTCGGCCTCCCAAAGTGCTGGGATTACAGGTGTGAGCCACCGTGCCCAGCCAAACCAAGAACTCTTAAGTTAGGATATTCCAAGGACATAAAGGTTACCTTCCAGGAGCCAGGCAAGAGCCAAATATATATATGTTTTTTTTGGTGGTGGAGGGATGTGCAGGGTTTGGACAACCCAGGCCTGCTCAATTCATGCTTTATTGCACAATAAGTCAAATGGGGGAAATGCTATGGAGAACAAAAATAAAGCGGGACCACAGAATAGTGAGTGCTGTGAATAGGGGTAGGGACTGTGGCTTGAGGTAGGGCATCCAGAAAGATGTCCCTGAAAAAGGAGCAGGTGAGTAAAGACGTGAAGGGGAAGGGAGGCAGCCATGAGGGGGTCTGGGGGTAGAAGGGTGCAGGCACAAAGAACAGCTGGCAGAATCCCGGAGATGGGACTACGGCATATTCACAAAACATCCAAGGAGGCCAGAGTGGAGTGAGAGGGCGACACGGTCTCTGTGGAAGATGAGATATTGGAGTTAAGGGAAGGGAATGGATGCTTTGAATATTGAACCAACAAATAGGATTTGTTGCCAGTCATGCTGACAAATAGCACTGGGATATAAGGAAAAGAAAGATGTTGGCCGGGCGCGGTGCTCACGCCTGTAATCCCAGCACTTTGGGAAGCTGAGGCCGGCCAGTGGATCACCAGGCCAGGAATTCGAGACCAGCCTGGCCAACATGGTGAAACCCCGTCTCTACTAAGAATACAAAAATTAGCTGGGCGTGATGGCATGTGCCTGTAGTTCCAGATATTCAGGAGGCTGAGGCAGGAGAATTGCTTGAGTTTGCAGTAGGCCGAGATCACGCCACTGTAATTCCAGACTGGGCCACAGAGCGAGACTCCATTTAAAAAACGAAAAGAAAAAGAAAGGCTTCAAGGATGGCACCAAGGATTTTGAATTGATCAACTAGAATCATGACACATCCATTTACTAAGATGGAATAGACTGGGAGGTTGGGAGTAGGTCTGGAGGGGAATAAGGGGGGCTCAATATTGGCCTCAGTGGGTTTGAGATGCCTCTTAGACATCCACGTGGAGATCCTGACCGGATAGTTGCATATACAAATCCCACCCTCAGTGAGCCCTCTGGGCTAGTGCTATAAAGGCAGACGGCTTCAGTGTATAGAACAGCGCCATCCAATAGAAACAGAATGTGAGCCACAAACAGGAGTCACATATGTAATTGTAAATTTTCTAGTAGCAGCTGGGACCAGTGGCTCACTCCTGTAAGGCCAGCACTTTGGGAGGCTGAGGGGGGTGGATCACCTGAGGTCAGGAGTTTGGGACTAGCCTGTCCAACATGGTAAAACCCTGTCTCTACTAAAAATACAAAAATTAGCCAGGCATGGTGGCGGGCACCTGTAATCCCAGCTACTCAGGAGGCTGAGGCAGGAGAATTGCTTGAACCCAGGAGGTGGAGGTTGCAGTGAGCAGAGATGGCACCATTGCACTCCAGCCTGGGTGACAAGAGTGAGATTCTGTCTCAAATAAAGGAAAAAAAATCTAGTAGCCACATATTTAAAAAGGTAAACAGAATCAGGTGAAATTAATTTTGATAATATATTTTAGTTAACCCAATATATAAAAAGCACCATTTCAATATGCAATCCAAATGGGAATTGTCAAGATATTTTACAGGTTTCTGCATGTCTTTAAAATGTACATTTTATACCTATAGCACATCTCAATTCAGACTAGCCCATTTCAACCGTTCAGTAACCACGTGTGACTAGTGGCCACCACACTGGACAGTGCAAATCTAGGTAATACATAAAGCCATATGGATTGAAATCATGAAGGAGTGAGTGTAGACACAAAAGAAAGAGGAGGCCAGGCACGGTGGCTCGTGCCTATAATCCCAGCATTTTGGAAGGCCGAGGTGGGAAGATCTCCTGAGGTCAGGAGTTTGTGAAACCCCGTGTTTACTAAAAAGAGAAAATTTGCTGGGCATAGTGGCATATGCCTGTAATCCCAGCTACTCAGGAGGCTGAGGCAGTAGAATTGCTTGAACTTGGGAGGTAGTGGTTGCAGTGAGCCGAGATGGGCAACAGAGTGAGACTGCATTTTGAAGAAAGAAGAAAAGAGAAGAAGGAGGAGGAGGAGCAGGAGAAAGAGAAGGAGGAGGAGAAGGAAGGAAGAAGAAGAGAAGGAGGAGGAGGAGAAGGAGGGAAGAGAGATCAAGTCCATTTACCAGATGAGGAAAGTGAGGCCAAGGAAGGGTGGTTTTGTCTAGGCCCCACAGTGAATCAGAAGCTTGATGCAGGATCTCCCTGGCCATTGATTTGCTCAGCGGACCCTTAGTCATCCTGGTCTTGGTTGCCCCTTATAAATGAAGAGGAGCTTCCTCATCTCTTCTCCTGGAAGGTACAGGTAGCGGGGTGGGCTTTCTGGGTGCCTCCCACCCCACAGAGATCTTTCTTTCCTCAGATGAGCCTCTGCTGGAGGAGCTGGTGACCCTTAGGGCAAATGCGATCCAAGAACTCAAGAAAGTTTTAAGATCATATGAATTAAAAGGTGCAGCATGTCTCTCCACCAATCCCCTCTCCCCTTCTCCCTTGATCTCTTCATCCGCTTTTCCCACTTATTCTCCCAAACTCTTTCACCTCCCCAATAGCTCAGCCTTCTTCATCTCTCCCCAATCTTCCATTCTCTCATTTCCCAGCCTCACCCCTTACCCCATCTCCTGATCCCTTCCCAATTAAATTTCAAGTTGTCATCCCAATTTAACTCACCTCAGCTCTTTTATCTTGCAGCCTGCAACGCCAAAATTTGCCGTGAGTTCTGGACCGTCTATCTCTCCCTTCTCTATTCTCCTAACCCACATCACCCTGTCTCCCCAAATCAAGTCCTGCTAACATTCCTTACTCTATTTGATGGTTCCCTCACCCCAAAGCCATGGTAATAGGGAGATGTGCTTCTTTAAGGCTTGTGAAAATAACGACTACCAGCAAAACAGTATTTCGAAGGTATGTCAGTCACAATGAGCTAAGCTATGTTGTATTAACAAGTAACCCTCACGTCTTAGTGATTTAACATAACGAAGGTTTATTTTTCTCTCACCCAAATTCCATTGAAAGTTGAGTGGCACTTCCAGGTGGTGACTCAGGGATCCAGGCTGCACACACACAGCAGCTTCTAAGCAAGCTTCAAATGGGAAAGCAAATGGGAATCACCCTGGGAGTTTTATAGCCAAGCCTGAAATGGGCGCGGGGGGGGGGGGGGGCACATAATTCTGCTCGCTTTCCATTGGTCAGGGCTAGGTCACATGGTCTCAATTTACTGAAAGGCACCCTGGGAAATGTAGTCCTCCTGTGTACACCCGTAAAGAAGGAGGCCAGGCACCCAAAGAGGAGACATCTCACCAGTGTCTGCAAAGGAGGCTCCAAATTAGTAAAGTGCAAACTCAGAATTTTAAAATGTTGAATTAAATGTTCACAGCAGGATGTTTACTGAACGACTGCAACTGACTTTAACTCAATGATTATATAAAAATTATTTTGTAAGTGAACTGTCTGTGCATTTTGCTCAGTTCCTCTGCTGTGCAGTGGGACCTGTGAAATTTAGGCGAGCCAAGGGACCGCAACTCCTCGTTCTCTTCTTCCTTCCCACCCTTGCCGGTCCTCTGATATCTGCCCTTACTGCTCCCTTTCCCCTTGCCTAGGCTTGCTAAAAGAAGAGGTGTTGGACTGTTTACATTGCCAGAGGATCAGTCCCAAGTGTATCCACGAAAAGTACTGCTTTGGTAAGCTTCTGAAGGTGGGGGAAGACACGGGACAGGCATGCAAGTCGTTAAGACGGCCATGACCCACTAGATACAGGTTTCCAGGCTCCTACATGCAGCCTGGAATCCTGCCCTTACCATTTGGAGTGTGACCCAGAAGTTGCTTCTGTATTCTGAAACTCACTTTCCTCCATCTGTTACATAGAAAGACTCCTCTGGAACTTTAGAATGCCCCTAGCGCCAGAATGGCAGATGCTAGAAAAACATTTTATTCTTAGCCATTGCTGTACCCAGGGAATTTGGAAGGATATGCTGAATTCATTCATTCATTTATTCATTCAGAAACCTAAAAAACATATATATGTATATATAAATATATATATAAACCTATATATTATATGTAATATATATAAACATATATGTTTATATATTATATATAAATATATATGTGTTTATATATAAACACATATATAATATATAACATATAATATCTTTTATATTATATATATATATATATTTTTTTTTTTTTTTGAGACAGTCTCACCCAGACTGGAGTGCAATGGCGCCATCTTGGCTCACTGCAACCTCCGCCACCCGGGTTCAAGTGATTCTCCTGCCTGAGCCACCCAAGAAGCTGGGACTACAGGTGCATACCACCACGTCTGGTTAACTTTTGTTTTTGTTGCTGTTTTTCTTTTCTGAGGCAGAGTCTTGCTCTGCCACCCAAGCTGGTGTGTGCAGTGGTGCAATCTCGGCTCACTGCTACCTCCATCTTCCGGGTTCAAGTGATTCTCCTGCCTCAGTCTCCCAAGTAGCTGGGATTATAGGTGCCCGCCACTGCACCTGACTAATTTTTGTATTTTTAGTAGAGACAGGGTTTCACTATGTCAGCCAGGCTGGTCTCGAGACTCCTCACCTCGTGGTCTGCCCACCTTGGCCTCCCAAAGTGCTGGGATTACAGGTGTGAGCCACCATGTGCAGCTTAAAAAAATATATTCTCATAGCAGAAAAAATAGCACAATGAACCTACATATATCTATCAAGATTGAATAGTCACGCTGGATCTTTTCACATGCTGTTCTGTCTCTGTGTTGTCACACTGTTCTCGTCACTCCCTCACTTCATTCGGGTCTCAAAGGTCACTTCTTACAGGCCTCTCTGATCATAATCTCAAAAGTAGCACTTACTATCAAATTATGGGTGTTTTTGTTTTTGAGATGGAGTCTGACTCTGTCACCCAGGCTGGAGCACAATGGCATGATCTCAGTTCACTGCAACCTCCACCTCCCGGATTCAAGCGATTCTTCTGTCTCAGCCTCCCAAGTAGCTAGGATTACAGGCACTCACCACCATGCCCAGCTAACTTTTGTATATTTAGTAGAACGGGATTTCACCATCTTGGCCAGGCTGGTCTTGAACTCCTGACCTTGTGATCCATCCACCTCGGCCTCCCAAAGTGCTGGGATTACAGGCATGAGCAGATGCACCCAGCCTAGAACAGTTTCTCTTATCAGTTTTTTTTTTCTCCATGACATTGGCATTGAAAAAGAAGGGAGTGTGTCCTAGAGAGTGCCCCACTTTTGGATTTGCCTGTTTGCTTCCTTTGGCTGGTATTTAGGGACAACAAATATTTTGAGCGCCCTATGATGCCCCAGACTGAGCAACAGTGGAATGGGAGACAGGTGTAGTTCCTGCACTCATGGAGCCCACATTTTCCTGGTGCTGGGGGTTAGACTGGGTTTCTCAGCCTCAGCACTGTTGAGATTTGGAGCAGGATGGACCATTCTTTGTTTCAGGCAGGGGCTGTCCTGGTTACTGGAGGATGTTTAGCAGCATCCATAGCTTCCACCCATCAGAGGCCAGGAGCATCTCCCTCCCCATTATGACAATCGTAAAGGTCTCCAGACATTTCCAAATGTCCCTTGAGGGACAAAATCATCCCTGATTGAGAGAGCGCCCCCACCCCCCACCCCTGCCCCAGGCTACTGAATGAACAGGTGGGGTGGATGCAAGGCTAAGGAGGGGCGGTGACATGGAGGTCGGGGCTGTTTCCCCACCCGCCGCAGTCGACAGGCAACCCCGCGTGGCCCTGCAGTACCAGACGGATGGCAAACACCCGAGGAACCAAGCTCTGTTGGGCACCCTCATTTCTGTGTCTCTGGCTGTCTTTTTCTTCGTGGTCATCGTGGTCTCGTGAGTCATACTTGCCCCCTCCTCACTCCCCCGTGTGACCCACTGGGCCCCTCAAAAATGGCGACTCCCAGGATGGGTCACTGTGTACTTTGGAAATCTCCTCTTCAGTCACTTTAGTCTCTCTCTTTCTTTCTCTCTCTGTCTCTCTCCTCCCTCTTCTCCCTCCCGCCCCCTGCCCCCCCATACCTTTCTCTCATCTGTATTTCTGTCTCTTTCTCAATTTCCCTTTTCTCCACCTCTGGGCCACATTACGACTTCCCCGGGTCCTCAGCACTTTGGCCTTTGTGGGCCTCTTCTTACATTAAAAACCAACCAAAACCCCTAAAAGTCCTAATTTTGTGGATGCATCTGTAGAAAGACAAATACCATTCAAGGTGGCCTCACTCACTATGTTCTTTTTTTTTTTTTTTTTTTGAGACGGAGTCTCATTCTGTCACTCAGGCTGGCATGATCTCAGCTCACTGCAACCTCCACCTCCCGGGTTCAAGCGATTCTCCTGCCTCAGCCTCCTGGGCCTCATTATGTTCTATTCATCATCATAATTACCGTTGTTATGTTCGTTTATCTTCTTCTGGCTTTCAAAGATAGTGAAAATATTTCCATGGACTCCAGACCCTGCGCCTAAGGAGGAAGTGGCCCTCATCTTCCTCTCCCCCTCTAAGCATATCTCCCTGCCTCTTTCTGCTTATGCCCCACCCCGAACTCCTTCTCCAGCCCCTCTCTTCCCCTCTCTGCCTCAATTTCTATCTCTCTCTCGGCCTTCTCCAAGTGCCCCATTAACCTCCTTTCCCTAATGCCTCAGTTTCTCCATATGCAAAAAGGGGGTAATGCCCGCACCTCCCTCTGGGGGGTGTGGTGAGCACTGAATCAGTGAACGTTCTTTTTTTTTTTTTTTTTTTTTTTTTTTCCTTCTTGAGACAGAGTCTTGCTCTGTCACCCAGGCTGGAGTGAGTGACATGATCTTGCAACCTTGGCTCACTGCAACCTCCGCCTCCCAGGTTCAAGTGACTCTCCTGCCTCAGCCTCCTGAGTAGCTGGAACTACAGGCGCCCTCCACGACGCCCAGCTAATTTTTGTATTTTCAGTAGAGACAGGGTTTCACCATGTTGGCCAGGCTGGTCTCGAACTGCTGACCTCAAGTGATCCACCCCCCTAGTCCTCCCAAAGTGCTGGGATTACACGAGGGAGCCACCTCACCCAGCCAGTGAACGCTCTCAATAGCATTTAGCACATGGTGAGTGCTCCGTGCAGGCCAGCTCTCACTATGGACTTGCTCAGTCTCTCTTCCAACCCTGACTCTCCTCACTTGTCTATCTCCCTGTGTATTCACCTCCTATTGCTGCTATAACATCACCACTAATTGGGTGACTTAAAACAAAAGCTGTGCATTCTCTGGGTTCTGAAAGCAGAAGTGTGAAATCATGGGGTGGGCAGGGTTGGTTTCTTCCAGAGCCTCTGAGAGTGAAACCACCCCATGCCTGTGTCCTAGCTGCTGGCGGCTGCTGGCAGTGCTTGGCATTCCTTGGCTTCCTTCTAATCCCTACCTCTCTCTTCACATGGCTTGGTTTCCTGTGTGTCCATCTCAAATCTCCCTCTCCTTTCTCTTCTAAGGACACCTGTCTTTAGATGTAGGGCCCATCCTAAATCTCATATCACCTTAATTACATTTGGAAAGACTGTATTTCCAATTAAGGTCACGTTCCCAGGTACTAGGAGTTGGGACTTGGGGATATCTTTGGTGTGGGGGACACAGCGAAACCCACTCTACCCTGCTTCCTCCCTGTCCCTACCTTCTCTCTCTCCATTTCTGCCTGTGTCTCCTCTTGTCATTTTAGATTCTTTCTGTTCCCATATTTTACCATCACCCCGGTCCCAACTTTCCTCTCCCCTCTCCTCACCAACTCCTATTGGCAGAGAACCCTGAAAATCTGCCCAGACACCCACAATGTCACTGGATGAGCCAAATCAGGCCAAAGATTGGAGGGAGGTTATGGGGGGTGGGGAAGTTATGGGTCCCCTGATCTGGAGGAGCCTGAAATTATCATTGTAACTTACAGGCTTTTTCTCTCTATACATACAGGGCTTGTACATACAGGCAAAACCGAAAACTCCTGCTGCAGTAGGACAGTGACTTGGGGTTTGTAAGGAGAAAGGAAAATACATTTAATAAAATTTATGACAATCATCAATGTCTCTCTCCGTTTTCTGGGTACCCTCCCCCCAGTTGGCGTCCAGCTCTGTTTCTCTACCTGACTGGGTGCTCCTCAAAAGCTGGGACCCCACAGATCCCACTCATCTGTAGACAGCCATTATCCTAATTCAAGGTAGAAGTGACTTGGATCTTCAAAAAGGATGGACAACATATTGTAAGGGTCTGAAGGGACAACCATTCCTCCTCTAGGAAGGAAATGCATCCGAAAGGACATGGGTCAGTGCAAGCCTCGAGGGTGGTTAAACAGAGGAAGAGCAGAGGTCAATGTGGAAGGCACAGGGTTTCTTCTCTGTCTGACTACAATTCTTCACCCTCTGTGGACCTGAATAGTAGATTCGGATATTCTTCTATTTTTTCTTTTCTTGTTTTTTGTTTTGAGACAAAGTCCTGCTCTGTCGCCCAGGCTGGAGTGCAGTGGCGTGATCTCAGCTCACTGCAACCTCTGCCTCCTGGGTTCATGCGATTCTCCTTCCTCATCCTCCCAAATAGCTGAGATGACAGGCCTGCGCCCCCACGCCCAGCTAATCGTTGTATTTTTAGTAGAGACGGGGTTTCACCATCTTGGCCAGGACGGTCTCCAACTCCTGACCCGCCTCGGCCTCCCAAAAAGCTGAAATTCCGGGCGTCAGCCACCGCGCCCGGCCGAGCGCGACTTCTGATTGGCGGAAACCTTGACTTCTTTGTTGCAGCCCCACCCGTTGCCACGATACCAGTTTCGGCACATGCGCAGTAGGGTGTCCCTTGAATGGGCGGTTTTTTGTTTTTGTTTTTTTTGAGACGGAGTTTCGCGGTTGTCACCCAGACTGGAGTGCGATGGCACGATCTCGGCTCACCGCAACCTCCGCCTCCTGGGTTCAAGCAATTCTCCTGCCTCAGCCTCCCGAGTAGCTGGGACTACAGGCGCGCACCACCATGCCCAGCTAATTTTTGTATTTTTAGTAGAGACGGGGTTTCACCATGTTGACCAGGATGGTCTCGATCTTTTGACCTCGTGATCCACCCGCCTCAGCCTCCCAAAATGCTGGGATTATAGGCGTGAGCCACCGCGCCCGGCCTGAATGGACAGTTTTGAAGAGGTGGAGCACTGGCCCCCTACTTCTGAAATTGATCCGGCTGCAACCGGAAAGGGTCTGGGAATGGTAGTTTCCGACCTCAGCTTGCGCAGGCGCACTGTCCTACGCGACATTGGCGCGCAAGAACCTTACCCCACGCTGTCCGGTGCCTCCCACGGTATCTGAAAGTCCACGGGAACCTGGCTCCAATGTCTGGGCCTCTCTGTCTCTGAGAACTGCTCCCTCCCCTCCTCTTTTTCTCGACTTCTCGCCTCCTCTGGGAGCCGGCTCCAGTCTCCCGGGACGTTGCCAGAGGACGCAACGCTGGTTGCCATGGCGACTCTCCTGGTGAGCGCGATGTCACCGTCACCTGTGCGCTGGCCGGGGACGTGGCTACTCCAGGTGGGTCAGAGATGCTTGACTTCAGGCGCACCTCTGAGGCTGGTAGCCAGACTACAGCACCTGTGAAAAACTCAAGTTTGAGGGTCGCAAACTGGTGGCCCCCAAATGCTTTTTGCTTGAGCAGTAGTAAGCAGTGTTACGGGTTTGTTTTTACGCCTTCATGCTGCAGGTCCAGACATTTCCTCAACTTCATGGAAATTTCCTGGGAGAAGTCCATCATAAACAGATAATTAAGTCGCGCATAAATTATAGTGTAACGAGAGCTCTCGGGGGCGCAGACTGGAGGAGAGAGACAGTTACCAAGAATTACAACACAGCGAATAGCACATAGCCCTGTAGGATCTAAGCTACCGGGATGTTCCTGTGGGAACACAAGAGAGCGAGTTGCCAGCTCCCGCTCAGCTCGATGGAAATCGGAGACAGTTTACTGAAAGGAAAGGCTGTAATAACTTGTTCTTGCAAGAAAAGTAGGTGTTTTCCTAAAGCAATAGTGGGGAAAAGTTAAAGAGCAAATAGAAATCACAGGTGGAAACGATTAATGCTTTTTTTGTTTGTTTTGAGACGGATTCTCGCCTTTTGTCAAGGCTGGAGTGCAGTGGTGCTATCTTGGCTCACTACAACCTCCACCTCCCCAGTCAAGCCATTTTCCTGCCTCAGCCTCCCAAGGTGGCTGAGATTATAGGCCCCTGCCACTACGCCCAGATAAATTTTTTGTATTTGTAGTAGAGACAGGGTTTCACCATGTTGGCCAGGCTGGTTTTGAACTCCTGACCTCAAGTGATCCGCCTGCCTCGGCCTCGTAAAGTGCTGGGATTACAGAGTGAGCCAGCGCACCCAGCCTAACGCATTTTTAGTAATTGCAAACACTTACATGGTGTGTTTTATTTGTCACATACTGTTCTAATGGCTTTAATTCTATCAGTCTACTCATATCTTATAACCTGATGAAGAGGGTACGTATTATTGCCGCATGTACAATGAGGAAACCGAGACACAGAAAGGTTAATGACTTTCACAGTGTCACACTGTAAATGGGAATAGCTATTATGCTAGGCTGCACTTGCTACAGGGTTCAGGAGTTAATAAGCACTTATACATACAAAGCTCTGATAATAATCAAGGTCTTTGGAGACACTTGTATCAGCCAGGATGACTAGTTATGCTTCAGTAACAAACACTCCTCAACCTCTGTCATGGCTTATAGCAATGAAGCCTTACTCCTTGTCCACGTGTGTTCCATATAAGGACTGTTTATGCAAAATAACCCCCAAATGTGGAAGGAGCCAATAACCAAAAAAGAGTGCGACAAATCCAGTTTGTTGGCAAGGGGTGATTTATTTGGGGAACTTGCAAAGGGAAGCTTGGTTTTGGGTGGCAGCAAGACAGGTCGATCTCCACACATTTACTCCCTAATCCCAAGGCTTATCTAACACAGGGAAGGGGAATACTTGCTTTATCAAGACAATTAAGGGTTAAGGCAGTTAACCCTCCAGAACAGGCAAGGACACTGTTTGTGTCATCGCCTATAATTTGTGTGATAACATCAAGGTTGACGTGATCTTACACTAGGGACAGGAAGTAAAGTAGGAATCAGAAGTCATTCCCAGGACTGGGGTTAATCAGAAGTCAACATGGCAGATTAGCACCCAAGATGGAGTCCCCTTTGTCCCTACAATGTGACATGCCTATTAAAGATTAGCTGAGGCTCTGCTCCATGCCACCCTGACTCCAGAGCCTCAGCTGACAGTACAACCTGTGCTTGGAGCATTTAGTTATTAGGACAAAAAGAAAAAAGAGCAAACTTGGCAGTAGTAAAATGAAGTAGGTGCAAATATGGGCTGGACCTGGGTTCAAATCTTGCTTCTGTCCTCGACTGCTCTGGGAGTTTGGGGGGAGACATAAATCCTCTATCTCAGTGTCCTTATCTGTAAAATAGGGAAAACAATGCCTTCTTCATAGGGTGGTGATGTCAGCTCAGTAAACTAGTAAAGCTCATAATGTGTTGTCAGTAAGTAACACCTATTATTTCATTCTGGCAATGGGCTATCTAGCTTTTGATCATGAGCACATGTACGGTTTACACTTTTTTTTTTTTTTTTTGAGACAGGGTCTTGCTCTGTTGCCCAGGCTGGCACTGTCACAGCTCACTGCAGCCTTGCCCTCTTGGGCTCAATTGATCCTCCCACCTGAGCTTCACAAGTAGCTGGGTCTACAGGTGCTCACCACCATGCTTGGCTAATTTTTGTATTTTCTGTAGAGATGGGGGTCTTGCTATGTTTCCCAGGCTGGTCTCAAACTTCTGAGTGCAAGTGATCTTCCCTCTTTAGCTTCCCTCTTTGAAATCCCAAAGTGCTGGGATTTCAGGTATGAGCCACTGCACGTAGCCTGGCAATTCTTTTAGTGTTTTACCATTAAGCCTGATATGAGGTTTTGATTATATGTACATAAATACATACAATAAGAGGTCATCAATTCTTTAACATTGTTGCTATTGTTGTTCAATATGAATATATGCTTAATTTATTAAGCTTATCTAGAAATGACTGGTTATTGAATTATTTTTTGTAAGCTTTCTCAGCTTCTAGGATTATTTAATGTTATCAAAAGTCCTTTTAGTATCTATAGATATGGTTGCATGTGGATATATTCAGAAAGATCAATAGATGAAACGTGTAATGTTCTAATAGCAAACCATCCTTGCACTCCTGAACATACATCTCCCAGCTCCCAGAATAAGCTCCATTGCCTTTACTACACTGCCCTTTAAGAAGTAATGGGTGAAACTGAGGCAAGCAGGAAGGCAGATGCCCAGGGAAATTGAGTAACAGTGACTCAGTTCATTCATCATCAGTTTACAAAGGGCCAACTTTGATCTGTCCTGGAGACATCAGCCATGGTAGGAGATGTTTGGATTACATGGACTATGGCATCATTTCCTGTGGAGGAGAAAACTCTGCCTAAAACAGGGTTATTCACAGTGCCAGTGCAGTCAGGCATGTCCCAAATATCAGTTTTCCCCCAGCTGCAAAGCTGCTGTGTATACCTAAATACAGTCTTGCTCCCACCCCACGTTCTGCTCCCAGACTCCATTTCCCAGCATTACCCCGCACTCAGAGCCCTTAGGCCGGGAGGATCTTGAACCTCAACGCTTTCTGGGAAATGTAGTCCGGCCGCGATGCCGAGTTTAAAGTACCTGGACTTACATTTTCGAGACAGCGACCGCGCAGGCGCGCCCGCCGGAGGGAGGGAAGGCCTAGCTGACTCGCAGGTTCCGCCTGGACACACAGACCTCGCGGACCCGACCGGAGCAGGTGGGTGCAGAACGGGCCAGGCAGGCTAGCAGCAGCTCAGAGGGCGAGCCCGAGTTGGACCTGGGTGGTGGTGAGAGGGGAGGGCGCTGTGGGTGACGCCCCGCCCCCTCTTGTCATTCCCTGAGCCCCACCTAGCATCAGCAGAGCAGGGACCTCTCAGCGCGCAGAAACTGGGCTCTGGCTGTTTGCCTGGAGTTCGGCGGAGCCTGGGACTGGGGCAGTCTCCTAGGAAGGGGAACCTGCCTTTCCTCACTTTGCAGGTGAAGAAGCTCAGACTCGGGTAGACTCCGCGACTTGTCTCAGGTGGTAGAGCTGCAACCCAGATTCTGACCCCAGAGCCCGAGAGCGGCACTGCACGGGCGCATCCTCGGTCTCGGCTCCCCTTATCCTGAGTACCTGTTCTCCTGTCTCTGGGTCTCCCATCTCTCTTTTTAGTCTTCCCCTCACTTCCGCCGCCCCAGGTCCTGTCCCCCTCTCTCTGAGTCTCTGTTCCCCTCTCTCTGGGTCTCTGTCCCCCTCTCTCGGTCTCTGCGCCCTCCTTCCACTCCCCAGCTCTCCTAGCGAATCTCTGTGTTTTCCAAAAACAAGGTCATTTTCTTACATAACCACAGCACCACGATCACAATGAGGAAATTAATACTAATAGCTAATCTGTAGACTTTGTTCAAATTTTTAATGATTCTTCCAGTAATGTCGTGTGTGTGTATGTGTGTGTGTGTGTGTGTGTGTGTGTGTGTGTGTGTGTGTGTCACCCAGGCTGGAGTGCAGTGGCACAATCATAGCTCACTGCAGCCTCCACCTCCTGGGCTCAAGCCATCCTCCCACTGCAGTCTTCTGAGTAGCTGGGATTATAAGCATATGCCACCATGCTTGGCTGATTTTTTAAATTCTTTTGTAGAAACAGGATCTCACTAGGTTGTCCAAGTTGGTCTCAAACTCCTGGGCTCAAGTGATCCTCCCACCTCAGGCTTCCAAAGAGCTGAGATTACAGGTGTGATCACGGTGCCTGACTGTGATAATGTCCTTAATGGCAAAAGGAAATCCTAGATCACACACACTACACGTGTTGTTGGGTCTCTTTGAATCTGGAGTCATTTTTCAGTCTTCTCTAGGAAGTTCCGAAGATTACAACCATTGTCAGATTACTTGCAGAAGGTCTCTCAGTCTGGGTTTGTCTGATGCTTCTTTATAGTTAGATTTAGGTCATGTGCTTTTGGCAGGGATGTCCCAGGGATGATGCTGTCTCCTCATGACATTGGGAACCCTGGGCTCAGCTTGTACCACCACATACCGTATCAGCTTCATTCCCATGGGTAAGGTGGCATCTGCCAAGTTTCTCCTCTCTAAAGTTACCCTGGTCCGGGCGCAGTGGCTCACACTTGTAATCCCAGTACTTTGGGAGGCTGAGGTAGGCAGATCACCTGAGGTCAGGAGTTTAAGACCAGCCTGACCAACATGGCAAAACCCTGTCTCTACCAAAAATACAAAAATTAGCTGGGCATGGTGGCGGGTGCCTGTAATCCCAGCTACTCGGGAGGCTGAGGACAAGAATCAATATCCTGGGAGGTGGAGATTTCAGTGAGTCAAGATCGCCTCACTATACTCCAGCCTGTGTGACAGAGTGAGACTCTGTCTCAAAAATAAAATGAGGCTGGGTATGGTGGCTCACGCCTGTAATCCCAGCACTTTGGGAAGCCAAGGTGGGTGGATCACCTGAGGTCAGGAGTTTGAGACCAGCCTGGCCAACATGGTGAAACCTCGTCTCTACTAAAAATACAAAAAAATTAAGACAGGTGTGGTGATAGATGCCTGCAATCCCAGCTACTCGAGATGCTAAGGTTGGAGAATTGTGTGAACCCAGGAGGCGGAGGTTGCAGTGAGCTGAGCTTGGGCCACTGTACAAGCTTGGGCAACAAGAGTGAAACTCCATCTCCAAATAAATAAATAAATCCAGCTACTGCACTCCAGCCTGGGCCACAAGAGTGAAACTCCATCTCTAAATAAATACATAAATAAATAGTGAAACTCTGTCTCCAAATAAATAAATTAATTAGAAAGCTACCCTGTTCTTTTTGTAATTAACAAGTGATTCGTGGGGAGAAAGTTAAGACTCTCATGCTGATTTTCTCGTCAAAGTCTCATCCAGTGGTTTCAGCATTCAGGTGTGTGTGTTCTGGGTAGCTGGAGATGTGTGTGGCTCCTCGCCTGGGAAATAAATGTGTGAGGCGCTGAATCTTTTCATTTTGTGCGCTGTATTAGTTTCCCATGGCTGCTGTAGCAAATTGACACACACTTACAATGACACAATTTTATTCTATTACAATTCTGGAGGCCAGAAGTTGGAGGTGGGATTCTCTGGGAAGGGATCGAGGGGTCAGCACGGCCATGCTCCCTCCAGAGGCTCATGGGAAGCATCCGTTTCGCTGCCTCCTGGCCAGCTTCCAGTGGCCTGCGTTCCTTGGCTTGTAGCTCTTTCCTCTGTTGTTAAAGCCAGCAGCATAGTGTCCTCTCTCTCAGCCTCTGCTGCTCTCTGCTTCTGCCCTGCGTCAGACCCTCCTCTGCCCCCTCTTTTTTTTTTTTTTTTGAGACAGAGTTTCACTCTTGTTGACCAGGCTGGAGTGCAGTGACATGATCTCGGCTCACTGCAACCTCCACCTCCTGAGTTCAAGTGATTCTCCTGCCTCAGCCTCCCGAGTAGCTGGGATTACAGGCGTGCACCACCAAGCCCAGTCTGCCCCCTCTTAAGAGGACACTTGTGAAGGCATTTAGGTCCCACGACGATAATCCAGGATAATCTCCCCATCTAAAGATCTTTAACTTAATCCCTTAAGTCTGTTTTCCATATAAGGTAAGATCTGTAGATCTTTGGGCTGGGATCTCTGGGACATCTTTGGGCGCTGTCAGACAGACTGTCTAGTCCACCAGGCAAGAAGTCCCAGTTTATGGAATAAAGTTTTAAGAATCTTTGCCAAGGCTGGGTGTGGTGGCTCATGGCTGTAATCCTAGCACTTTGGGAGGCCGAGGTGGGAGGACTGCTTGAGCCCAGGAGTACGAGACCAGCCTGGGCAACAGAGAGACCCTCTCTGTATTATTAAAAAATAATAAATAAATAAGAAGAACTCCTGGCCAGGCACAGTGGTTCAGGCCTAATATCCCAGCACTTTCAGAGGCCAAGGTGGGCAGATCACCTGAGGTCAGAAGTTTGAGACCAGCCTGGCCAACATGGTGAAACCCCGTCACTACTAAAAATGTAAACATTAGCCAGGCATGGTGGTGGATGCCTCTAGTCCCAGCTATTCGGGAAGCTGAAGGAGGAGATTCTCTTGAACCCAGGAGGCAGAAGTTGCAGTGAGCCGAGATCGTGCCACTGTACTCCAGCCTGGGTGACAGAGCGAGACTCTGTCTAAAAAAAAAAAAAAAAAATTCTAAGAAAACAAATAAGGGGTGGCTCTGTGGCTGGACTTCTCTGATACTTTGTGTCTCCAAGAACTTGAGCAGGTCTTGACCTCTTGTGCCTCAGTGTCCTCGTGTAGGGAAACCTACGTTCCTGTGTCCGAGAGCTGTGGTGTGGGGGAGGTGAGACAGCCTCATGGTTGCTGTCTATTGTCACCAGTATGAAAAGGGGGCCTCAGGTGGCCTGTCCTGAGCCTTTGCTTTGACACTTAGGGGACCATGGCCCCTTCTGTGACAGGAGTGTTTGGGGAAAGCATCTGTCTGTCTGGACCATGACTGACCCCTTTTCTGCTATGGTCTCCTTACTCCAGCTCTTCAGGCCCTGGCCTGGACCTTTTTCCCAGAGGTGCATGCCCAGGACCCAGCAATGGCCAACAGGACCCTGATGGCCGCCAGCCAGGTGAGTCTGGGCTTCCTCTTCCCCAAGATGACTTTGTGGACTCCTGCGAGCCCTCTTCATCCCTGTGCATGATCTGAAGGTCTCCTGACTCTCCCAATACTGGGAAAGGGGGTATGAGGAGAGGGTAGCTGGGCAGTGCAGAAGGGCAGGGGGCAGAGGCAGAATGCTCTGAGCTGGGACCTCATCATGCAGTCTAAGAATTTTACATCTGCCTGGTGCAGTGGCTCACACCTGTAATCCCAGCACTTTGGGAGGTCAAGGCGGGCAGATCACCTGAGGTCAGGAGTTTAAGACCAGCCTGACCAACATGGCGAAACCTCATCTCTACTAAAAATACAAAATTAGCCAGGCGTGGTGGTGCATGCCTGTAATCCCAGCTACTCGGGAGGCTGAGGCAGGAGAATCACTTGAACCTGGGAGTCAGAGCCTGCGGTGAACCGAGATCATGCCATTGCACTCCAGCTTGGGCAACAAGAGCGAAACTCGGTCTCAAAAAAAATTTTTTTCCCACCTGACACTGCAGCCTTTTGGTTACCAGGCAAAGTGGGCAGTGGATGGTTTTGCTTCACCCCTGAACCTTATCCCTGGAGTCAGGAATGGGGGTCAGGATCAGGATGGGGTCTGGGATTGAATGGGATTTAGGAATATCTCCAGCACACAGTGGCTTGAGTTTTTTCTTTAAGTATTTCTTAGGGCCGTCACTTACAGGTGTACAGGCTGTGCGCTGCCCAAGGGTGCCTCATCCCAGGCAGGATTCACACCCTGCACCTCCTACATTGCTATATATTCATTGTGGCAATTTTCAGGTGATTGGTATGTCATACGCTAAATTAATTACAATGACTGCCCAACAGATGGCAGTAAAGAGTCATGTGAAAGGGCTCCTGGTTCTACTTTATGCTCAGGTGTCTCTGTAGGCCGGTTTGATTCAGGCATCCCAATTCTGCACAGTCAGAATGTTCCAGCCCAGGGGGCAGTTGTAGGCTCTTGACTCCTGACACCTGTGCCCCAGAGTTCCAGAAGGACCTCCATCGAGTGCAATTGGCCCTTGCAGGAATCAGTGACCTTCAAGGATGTGGCCATAGACTTCACCCTGGAGGAGTGGGGCTGGCTGGAGCCTGGCCAGAGGGAGCTGTACCGAGATGTGATGCTAGAGAACTACCGGAACCTTCTCTCCCTAGGTGAGGCCCCTCCCCCAGCCCTCCCCAGGGGGAGGCCTGATGCCCCCTGGTACCCTCTTTGATGCTCCTGGTGCTCTCTCTAATGCGCCCTGGTACCCTCTCTGATGCCCCTGGCACCTGCTTTGATGCCCCCCTGGTGCCCTTTCTGATGCCCCTGGCACCTTCTCTGATGCCCCCCGAGATCAGCCTGGGCAACATAGCGAGACCCCATCTCTACAAAAAATTTGAAAATTAGCCAGGCATGGTGGTGCATGCCTGTAGTCCCAGCTATTCAGGAAGCTGAGACGGGAGGATCACTTGAGCCCAGGAGGTTGAGGCTGCAGTGAGCTGTAATTGTGCCACAGCACTCCAGCCTGACAGAGTGAGACCCTGTCTCAAAAAAAAAATAGCAAATGTTTTAACTTACATATTTAGGAGTCTTAAGATGGAAGCTTTGGACATCAATGAATCTAAAACAGAGTTATCCATCAGAAATAAGATGCAACCCACTCAGGTAATTTTATATTTTTTGGTGGTCACGTTAAAAAAATAAGAAACAAATGAAATTAATTTTAATAATGCGTTTAATTCACCGCAGGCTATCTAAAATTGTATCATTTTGACACACTGAAATCATAACCGATGAACAAATTGTTGAGAAATTTTACCGCTTTTTTCTTTAGTAAATCTTCGAAACACAGAAAACAGTGTTTTTTACACTTTCACAGAGCACTTAACTGGACCAGCACAGACCCGGCGCCTTAAACAGTCTTGTCAGAGCTCAGCCTCTCTGCAGTGCGCAAAGCACACAACCAATAAGTCTGGCATTGGCCATTCGTGCTTCTAATCATTAGGTGCTTGACGCATGCGCCTTCCCTCCAGACCGCCCTGAGATTCTGGCACCCACTGCCAACTCTTACCTCTTTCCCCAGGAGCGGGGCTTCCTGGGTCCAAACCCGATGTGATCTCCCGTCTGGAGCGAGGGGAAGAGCCGAGGCCAGAGGAGAGAGAGGCCCGGCAAGTTACCTGTCCGGGTAGGTGAGGATGTCCAGCAGCGTGAGCCCTCTTCCTACCCCATCTCTCATGGTCAGTGAGGTTCGCTCAGGGATCAGACAGTGGAACACATGGGTGACCATTGTGAGCTCTGGAGTCAGGTGGCGGTGGTTCAAATCCCAGCTGATTGCTTCCTAGCTGTGTGGCCCTGGCAAGTTATGTAGCCTCTCTGTGCTTTTGATTTTTTTCATTTGTGGAAAGGGGGTGACATGAGTATCTAGGGTTGGGAGGAATGAATGAATTAACAGATACAGAGCAGAGCCCAGAGCCTGCTACAGAGTCGGTCGTGGCTTCGATGGCTGTCATTGTTAGAATTCTCACCCCACCCTCCCCTTGTCCCACCACAGCCCATCAGTCCCCAGCCTTGTCCCTCCTGCCCCTGGCCAGGCCTCAGCTTCTCTACCCTGGACCCTCACCTCAGCCTCCTGGCCCCCAGGCTTACCCCTCAGTCAACACACAGCCCCAGGCGATCCTTCCATACTGAGAGCTGACCGCCTCCCTCCCCTGCTCACACCCTCCCCTGGGCTCCCCAGCTTCCCCAAGATAAAGTCCCAGCCCCTCAGCCTGGCACTCGATGTGTAATCTAGCCCGGGCTTTCTCTGGCCTCGCCTTCGCCATCCACCCCTGGTTGTACACCATGATCTCGCTGAAGCGCCTGTCCCTACCTGAACGTGAACGTGTGTTCCCACCTTTGGACCCTCACATGTGCTGTTCCCTCTCTCTGGAACAACCTTCCCTGATTTTTCTGCCTGGCAAACACCTTCATGTCCTTCAAGGTGAAGCTTACAGGTCACCTCCAAGCGGCCTCCTTGCTCAAGGTGGTGTATAACTGCGCTTGTGCATGTTGTACTTAAGAGTGTGGACTCTGAGTTCCAGTCCCCTTTCTGCCACTGACAGGCTGCATGACTGTACGCAAGTAACTTAACCTATTGGTGCCACCATTTCCTTACCTATTAAATAGGGAGAATAATAGCACCCACCTCACTGAAATTTTTGGATGATTAGATTACTGAATACACAGAGCAAGCTCAGAACAGTGTCTGGCACGTAGTAAACATTTAACAAATGTTCCCTATTGCAATAATAATAATTGTTATTATCCAGCATATCAGGACTCTTGCATATAAAGAATCAAAATAGCTTAAGAAAAATTAGATTTTTTTGACCCATATACCTAGGAAGTATTTCAGTGCAAGGCTTTGGGCACAGATGCATCTAAGGCCTTAAATGGTATTTTTAGGGCTTACTTGTTTTCTCTTTCTCTCTCTTTCCTTCCCTCTCTCCCTTCTTCTCTCCTTCCTTCCTTCCCTCCCTCCTTCCCTCCTTTCCTCCCTCCCTCCCTCCCTGCTTCCTTCCTTCCTTCCTTTTCTACACGTGTTCATTCTGTTTCTAGCTTTGTTCTGTCTACAGGCCTTTCCAAGTAGCAGTCAACATGGCTACCCACAGTCTCAAACTTCTATTCTGCCTAGTAATTCCATATATTAATCTCAGGGAAGACTCTGATTGGGTCCCTTTGGATGATGAACCAATTATTTATCTATTTATTTTTATTTTTATTTACTTATTTATTTTTCGAGACTGAGTCTTGCTCTGTCACCCAGGCTGGAGTGCAGTGGCACAATCTTGGCTCACTACAACCTCGGCCTCCAGGGTTTAAGCAATTCTCTGCCTTAGCCTCCCCGAGTAGCTGGGATCACAGGCGCATACCACCATGCCCGGCTAATTTTTATATTTTCTTAGTAGGGATTTCATCATCTTGGCCAGGCTGGTCTTGAACCCCTGACCTCGTGATCCACCCACCTTGGGCTCTCAAAGTGCTGGGATTATAGGCGTAAGCCGCCACACCTGGCCGATGAACCAATTATTATGGCCCGGGGAATGGGGTATTATGATTGGCTAGCCTGAGTGTGATGCCCATTACTGAGGTAGGGGTTGTGGAGATATGTATGTGACAGCCCCACAAGGATTATAGGAAAAGGGGAGCAATGGTTGTTCAAAGACAGGGATGCTAAAGAGATAAGCAGGATATATCCAAAACGTCGAAGTACAAGCTGCCCCTCCCTCCTCTCTGAGGACAAGAACCAGATACCTTATTGAGCACGAGGTCACTCACTCACAGCACTGCGGTTGGCACACATGTAATTAATGGACATTCCATGAACGAACCTACTGGCTCAAAAACAAAAATCCATTCCTTCCACATTCCAAATGGTTTGCTTTCTCCTCATCCTGTCTTTTTTATTCATTTATTTTTATTTTTAATGTTTTTTTGAGATGGAGTCACCTAGGCTGGAGTACAGTGGCACAATCTCAGCTCACTGCAACCTCTGCCTCCTGAGTTCAAGCAATTCTCCTGCACCACCATACCTGGATACTTTCTGTATTTTTAGTGGAGACAGGCTTTCACCCGGTTGGCCAGGCTGGGCTCAAACTTCTGACCTCGGTGATCCACCTGCCTCAGCCTCCCTAAGTGCTGGGATTACAGGCGTGAGCCGCCGTGCCCAGCCATGTTCATCATTTCCTCACTACAGCTTCCTTTCTACAGATTGCAAGCTCATGGTGCAAAAGCTTCATATCTAGTTAATATATATTGATGTTTTTCAGATCAAATAATAGCTATGTGTTCATCATAGAAACTTAGAGAATCATGAAACCCCCATAATCCTGTCTCCCAAAAATTAACTTTGGACATTTTAGTAGCGTTCTTTCAAGTCTTTTCTTTCCTTCTTCTTCTGTATGTGTATTTT
This sequence comes from Saguinus oedipus, assembly GCA_031835075.1. Classification (NCBI taxonomy): domain Eukaryota; kingdom Metazoa; phylum Chordata; class Mammalia; order Primates; family Cebidae; genus Saguinus; species Saguinus oedipus. The sequence continues at coordinate 51,232,936 of CM063187.1, read as the reverse complement.
CTGACATGCTGGAGTGCAGTGGTGTGATCACAACTCATTGCAGCCTCGATGCATTGAGCTCAAGCAATTCTCCTGCCTCAGCCTTCCAAGTAGCTGGGACTACAGGCATGCACCACCACACCCAGTAATTTTTTAATTTTTAATTTAAAACAATTAAAAAATTTTTTGTGTGTGGAGATGAGGTCCCCCTATGTTGCCCAGGCTGGTCTCAAACTTCTGGGACCAAGTGGTCCTCCTACCTTGGCCTCCCAAAGTGTTGAAATTACAGGGATGGGCCACTGCATTTGGTCCTCCAGGTATTTTCAACTCAATGCCTCCACTATCTTTTAATATTAGTTCTTTAAAAATATTATGCTGCTATAGTAGTATAGTATACCACTATAATAGTGTAGCATAGTACTAAATCACAAAGAAGGAATCTAAATCACAAGAAGGAATAAAATTACCACAGTTTTTTTTTTTTTTTCCAAGACAGAGTCTTGCTCTGTCACCCAGGCTGGAGTGCAGTGGTATCATCTAAGCTCACTGCAACCTCCGCCTCCTAGATTCAAGCAATTCTCCTGCCTAAGCCTCCTGAGTAGCTGTGATTACAGGCACCCACCACCACACCTGGCTAATTTTTGTATTTTTAGTAAAGGTGGAATTTCACCATGTTGGCCAGGCTGGTCTCAAACTCCTGACCTCCTGATCTGCCCACCTCAGCCTCCCAAAGTTGTGGGAGTACAGATGTGAGCCACCGTGCCCAGCCTAGCATAATATTTTTAACAGTCATTCACACTGCAGTATGTATGAGAGCTTCATTCGTGTTAATGGCTGAATAATATTTTACTGTATGAATGTGCCACAATTGGTTTATTCATCAGTTGGTAAACAGTGAGTTATTTCTTCTTTCTGGCTATTATGAATCATACTGCTATGAACATTCATGCACAGGATTTTGTGTGAATGCATGTTTTCATTTCTTTCAGGTAGATACCTAGGAGTGGAATTGTTGAGTGACAGGGTAATTCTATGTTTAACCTTCTGAGAAACTCCCAGACTATTTTCGAAAGTGGCGGTACCATGTTACATTCCCACCAGCAGTGTATGGGGGCTCTGATTTCTCTACATCCTCACCAATTCTTATTACTATTATTTTTTTTTTTGAGACAGAGTTTCGCTCTTGTTACCCAGGCTGGAGTGCAATGGCGCGATCTCGGCTCACCGCAACCTCCGCCTCCTGGGTTCAGGCAATTCTCCTGCCTCAGCCTCCCGAGTAGCTGGGATTACAGGCGTGCGCCACCATGCCCGGCTAATTTTTTGTATCTTTAGTAGAGACGGGGTTTCACCATGTTGACCAGGATGGCCTCGATCTGTTGACCTCGTGATCTACCCGCCTCGGCCTCCCAAAGTGCTGGGATTACAGGCTTGAGCCACCGCGCCCGGCCTCAATTCTTATTATTATCTGTTTTTTTTTTTTTCATTATATAACTAGTCAGTGTGAAGTGGAATCTCATCTTTTTCATTTTAATTTCCTTGATGGCTAATGATGTTGAGTGTCTTTTCTTGTACTCACCGGCCATTTGTATATCTTTAAAGAAATAACTATTGAGATCTTTGTCCTTTTTTAATTGAGTTTTTAAAAATATTGAGTTGTAAGTCTGCTTTTTATATTCTAGAAACAAGTTCTTTATCAGACATAAGATTTGAAAAATTTTCTCCCATTCTGTTGTCTTTTTACTTCTTGTTAGTGTCTTGAAGCACAATGGGTTTTAATTTTTTTAATTATTATTATTTTTGAGACAGGGTCTCACTCTGTCACCCAGGCTAGAGTGCAGTGGCTCACTGCAGCATCAACCTCCAGGGCTTCAGTGATCCTCCCACCTCAGCCTCCCAAGTAGCTGGGACCGCAGGCATGCACCATCACTGCCTAATTTGTGTATTTTTGGTAGATTCGGGGTTTAGCCATGTTGCCCAGGCTGTTCTTGAATTCCTGAGCTCAAGTGATTCACCCACCTTGGCCTCCCAAAGTGCTGGGATTACAGGTGTGAGCCAAGCATGCCCGGCCTAGGGGACATTGCCTAGGGGACAGTGTCCAGTTTATCTGTTTTGCTTGTGTTGCTTTGTGATTTCGACATCATATCTAAGATAAGATACCATTGCCTAATGCAATGACAAAAGGATAATTTCAAGAATCCTACATAGCATTTCGTTGTCATGTCTCTGTTTTGGGAGTCCCACAACCACCCACTGGTTTGGCAGTTTTCTGGAAGGAGTCACATGACTTTGCAAGTTGTATTGACAGCCTACAGCAAAGTATGCAACACAGGAACAGTAGGAACTAACAAAGGCAAGAGAGGTCAGACACAGGTTTCCAGCCCTCCCTTTCCCTGTGAGGGTCACATGGGCATGCTTTTTTCTGTCAGTGCAAAACCACAGGCACACGTGTGAGGTGTCTTCACCCAGGAAAGCCCACTTTGAGTCTTACAGCCAGAGTTCTTGAAGAGAGCTGGTCCTGTATATGCCTGCCTGCTACATGACCAGCCACAGTGAGGACCCCAATCCAGGTACCAGGTGCCTGTCATGAATCTTCATATTTACAGTCAACAGTGCTGAAAGCCTAGTACATTTTGACCCACGGTCTTGATCATATGAAAGAACATCTTACCCAGCACCTATGTGAATACCCCAGGAGTTTAGTTTTCAGAGACTGGCCAAGGTTCATTGCCATGTCTATAGAGACAACAAAACCAGAGTGAGATGGACCTTCTGTTAACTCTTTTCTTGCACATTCCCATGAACATCGTGTGAGAGGGTCTGTGCCATGCTCCCATGACAACACGGGATAGCTTTAGTATTTACCAATCTAAAATGGGTAAAACAGCACCCTAATGATTTGATTTTTTTTTTAGAAGAAGTTTCACTCTTGTTCCCCAGGCTGGAGTGCAATGGCACAATCTTGACTCACTGCACCCTCCTACTGCTGGGCTCAAGCAATTCTCCTGCCTCAGCCTCCGGAGTAGCTGAGATTACAGGTGCCCACCACCAGGTCCGGCTAATTTTTTGTATTTTTTTTAGTAGAGATGGGGTTTCACGATGTTGGCCAGGCTTATCTCAAACTCCTGACCTCAGGCAATCCACCCACCTCAGCCTCCCAAAATGCTGGGATTACAGGCATGAGCCACCATGCCCGGCCATGATTTGATGTTTTTAACTATCACTGATGTTCAGCATCTATACATGTATTTATCGGCCTCTTATTTTTCTTCTGTGAATTGTCTACTCACATTCTTGCCTCTCTTATTTTCTTAGATTTTTTCCTATCATTTTTCTTATTGATTTGTGAAAACATTTATTATAGCCAGGCGCAATTGCTAACACCTGTAACCCCAGCACTTTGAAAGGCTGAGGCAGGTGGATCACGAGGTCATGAGATCGAGCCCATCCTGGCCAACATGGTGACACCCCGTCTCTACTAAAATACAAAAAATTATCCAGGTATGGTAGTGTGTGCCTATAGTCACAGCTACTCAGGAGGCTGAGGCAAGGGCAATCGTTTGAACCCAGGAGGCAGAGATTGTAGTGAGCCAAGATTGCACCACAGTACTCCAGCCTCGTGACAGAGCTAGACTTTGTCTCAAAAAAAAAAAAAAATATATATATATATGTATATATATATATCTGCTATCTTGGCTGAGCGCAGTGACTCACGCCTGTAATCCCAGTACTTTGGGAGACCAAGGTAGGTGGATCACGAGGTCAGGAGTTCAAGACAGCCTGACCAATATGGTGAAATATTGGTCTCTACTAAAAATACAAAAATTAGCTGGGCATGGTAGTGTGTACCTGTGATCCCAGCTACTCAGGAGGCTGAGGCAGGAGAATCTCTTGAATCCAGGAGGCAGAGGTTGCAGTGAGCCCAGATTGCACCACTGCACTCTAGCCTGGGCAACAGAGTAAGACTCTCTCTCTCTCTCTCTCTCTCTCTCTCTCTCTCCACACACACACACACACACACACACACACACACACACACACACACACGTATAGATGGCTACTCAACCTCTGTGTATATAAACTGTTTGCAACTTGGTTCTCTTCATTTTTAGAATGTATTGAGACTATCCTTCCATGTCAGAACACGAATCTTATCTACATACACATGCCTTTCAAAAATAGCAGCATCAAGTTTGAACCCTTTTTCTTTTTTTTAGGTTTACACTGCCAATTCCAAGTAATCAGCTTACTTTGTCCTGGGACAGATGGTATTGGTATTTTCCATTTCTTTCAGACGTGGAGATGAGCTCTGTGACTTTTGGAAAGACACCTCCAAAAAAGAGCATTTCTGAAGATTCAGCTTCCTCACCTGAGGGAACTTTAAGGGCTGTGCTTGGAGATGCCAAGTTGGGGAAACCCATGGCATGTCACTCTCCATTGGAGGACCCAAGAAAGCAGGAGAGGCATTTGAGGTGTTTATTTGCTACTCCCAGGGGAGACAACTCAGGGGAGAGAGGCCTTGGCTGTGACGAGCTTGGGAGAAGCCTCCGGCAGGCCTCTGCCCTCATCAGGAAGCAACAGGTGCCCCGTGAAGACAGGCTCCGGAAGTGGGGCGGGCCCTGGAGGAGCTCGAAACGCCACAGGACCTTTGTGGAGAAGAAACCATTTAACTGCACGGAATGCGGGAAAGCCTTCATTTACCATTCTGACTATATTCTGCATCAGCGAATTCACACTGGAGAGAAGCCCTACAAGTGCCATGACTGTGGGAAGGCATTCAGCAACAGCTCGTATTTCATTCAGCACCACATCATCCACACAGGTGAGAAGCCCTACGCCTGCCACGAGTGTGGCAAGACCTTCACTCAGAGCTCTTCACTCACAGAGCATCAGAGGATTCACACTGGAGAGAAGCCCTACAAGTGCAAGGACTGTGGGAAGGCCTTCACACAGAGCTCGTCCCTCATCAAACACCAGCGGTGCCACACTGGGGAGAAGCCCTACAAATGCAGCCAATGTGGGAAGTTCTACTCGCAGGTCTCCCACCTCACCCGCCACCAGAAAATCCACACGGGGGAGAAGCCCTACAAATGTGCAGAGTGCGGCAAGGCCTTCTGTCACACCTCCTCCCTGACCCAACACCAGACCATCCACACTGGGGAGAAACCCTACAAATGCAACGAGTGTGGGAAAACCTTCAGCCACAGCTCATCCCTGACCCAGCACCAGCGAGTCCACACTGGAGAGAAACCCTACGAGTGCACTGAGTGCAGCAAAGCCTTCAGCCACAGCTCGTCCCTGACCCAGCATCAGAGAATTCACACTGGTGAGAAGCCCTATGAGTGTCACGAGTGTGGGAAGGCTTACACACAGATTTCCCACCTCATGAGGCACCAGAGCACTCATGTAGGGGAAAAGCCCTACATATGTAATGAATGTGGGAAGGCTTTCAGCCACACATCATCCTTCACCCAGCACCAGACCATCCACACTGGCGAGAAGCCTTACAAATGTACCGAGTGTGGGAAAACCTTCAGCCAGAACTCCTCCCTCACACGCCATCAGAGGATTCACACAGGGGAGAAACCCTATGAATGTAAAATGTGTGGGAAAGCCTATACCCAGATCTCCCACCTCATTCAACACCAGAGGGTTCACACTGGAGAGAGGCCCTATGAGTGCAGCGAGTGTGGGAAAACCTTTAGCCGGACCACACACCTCATTGAGCACCAGAAGATCCACACTGGCGAGAAGCCCTATAAGTGTCAAGAGTGTGGGAAAACCTTCAGTCACAACTCATCCCTCACTCAGCATCAGAGAATTCACACGGGCGAGAAGCCCTATGCCTGCAAGGAATGTGGGAAGGCCTTCAACCAGAGCATTCACTTAATCCAACACCAAAGGATTCACACTGGAGAGAAGCCCTACAAGTGTCATGACTGTGGGAAAACCTATACCCAGATCTCACACCTTCTCCAACATCAGAAGGTCCACGTTGGCAGCAAACAATATGCATGTGAGGAGTATGGAGAGGGTTTCAGCTGGAGTTCACACCTGACTCAACACCAGAGGCTTCACATTGGGCAGGATCCCTATATGTGTGATGATTTTGAGAAAGCCTTTGCTTGGGGAGCAGAGCTTGCTGATCATCAGAGAACTCATGCTGATTAGACAACCTGAGTGTGTAATGAACTGTCTGTCCTGCAGAAGGTCCCACCATCATCAACACTAGAAACCTCAGGAAAAATTTTGCCTTCAGGAACAGATGGATCCAGGGGCATAAATAGCCTTTAAGCCATCTGCTCTTCATCAACACTAGGGACTCCCCAGAGAAGGATGCTAGCACCATATGTTGAGATAATTTGTTCCTTTCTTCCCTAGAGGGAAGGTGGCACAGTTTTTCACTAACTGGGACAGGTTCTGATCATTTTGGGGATTTCCCTTTCATATTTCCTCCACTTTACCATGTCCCTAGATTGTGGTATAGTTAGGGGTTCGTCCAAAATGGATACTATTTTATCTGGTACCTTTACTAAGAACAGTTCTCTGCAAGCTTTTAAAACTGATTGATCTTTTCTTAAATTGTTAAATCTTAAATTGGAGCCTGAATATTTAGTGGGGGAAGACAGCTGTAAAGATTATCTCTTTAACATTTTTAGTTTCCTTTAAAACTTTAAGTTACAAATATCACAATCTGCAGTTGGCTTCAACAATAAATGTTTCATATAAATATGACTATAAATATAAATATGATTCACATATAGGCATTCTTAATGTCCTATTGTTTCTGTTTATTATGTTTCCAGAATCTATGCTTTACAAAGCTATTATTCTTTTCTTTTCTTTTTTAGACATAGTCTTGCTCTGTTATCCAGGCTGGAATGCATCTTATTTTTTACTTTCTGTTTTTTTGTTTTGTTTTGTTTTGTTTTTGAGACAGAGTCTTGCTCTGTTACCCAGGCTGGAGTGCATTGATGTGATCTCAGCTCACTGCAGTCTCCACCTCTTGGGTTCAAGCAGTTCTCCTGCATTAGCCTCCACAGAAGCTGGGATTACAGGCACCTGCCACCAGGCCCAGCTAATTTTTGTATTTTTAGTAGAACTGGGTTTTCACCATGCTGGCCAGGCTGGCCTCAAACTCCTGGCCTCATGATCCTCCCAAAGTGTTGGGATTACAGGTGTGACCACCATGCCTGGCCTACATAGCTATTGGTCTATTAAGTGTCATGTGCTTAAGCATCATTGTTTGTTCATGCCCAAGGGGAGATTTTTTTAATCATACTTTTAAAATACAATATAATTTTGTATTTAATAATTATATTTTTATGACTAAAAATTTTAGTGAAATATCATATACTCTTCATAAAGGATAATTTGGAAAGTATAAAGAAATATGAAATAAAAGACAAATTCCCTGTAATCCTGCAGTCCAGAGAGACTTGCCAGTCATTCTTGGGTGTGTTTCTCTGTTGGGGATTTTTGTTTTTTGTTTTTGAGATGGAGTCTCACTCTGTTACCCAGGCTGGAGTGCAACAATGCTATCTCGGCTCACTGCAACCTCTGCTGCCTGGGTTCAAGTGATTCTCCTGCCTCAGCCTCCTGAGTAGCTTGGATTACAGGCACCTGCTACTGCACCCAGCTAATTTCTGTAGTTTTAGTAGAGACAGGGTTTCACCATCTTAGGCAGGCTAGTCTTGAACTCCTAACCTCATGATCCACCTGCTTCAGCCTCCCAAAGTGCTGGGATTACAGGCATCAGCCACCGAGCCTGGCCTCTTTATTATTATTATTATTATTTTTAAAATCTATATCCCATATCCACAGGTTGTCAGAAATTTGGGGTCGAAAAAATAAAAGCCATCTCTGACAATTTAGCCATCCTTAGAAGTCATATTTTTATTTTTTATATTTCCTTCCAAATCTTTTAAACGAATATAAGTTTATTGTATTGTAATCACAATGTAGGCACAGTTTTGCCATCATTATGCTGTGAGCATTGTCATTGTCCCGGATACTTTTATCATTACTAAGGATAAGGATATGCTGTTGAGAAGGCGTAATTTACAAATCCACTCTGCATTTAGATTCCTCTTTAAGCTTTGACTCACACAGGTTGTTCACCAATTATCCCAATTACAAATAATGTTGGATTTTTTTTTCTAAAATTTTTTATATTCTCACCTAATACACTTAGAGCAAATAATGTTATAATGAAATTTCCATGCTCACTTCCTCTCTCCCTTTGAGGTGATTATCCCTCAAAGTAAAATTCCCAGAATGGCAATGATGGGAATCAAGGCTTCAGCCACTTTCCTGATTCCTCATACGTATTGCTGTATTGCTCTCCAAAGGGCTGAACTTAACCTACCTGCCATAGCTGGGTGAGAGGACCATGGATGCGTTTTTATAGCAATGTGTGTCAACTATTTAACATATCGTTAAGTAACTTTTAACAACCTGATGTTTCACATCTTCATGTAGTTTATGTTTATTCAGCCAACATATTATCCATTCCCTTGTTGGACGTTTTGGTTGTTTCTAGCTTTTGGCTTTTACATATATAGTGTGGAATATCACTTTGATGAAAGGCATGAGCACCTTACCATTTCCCAGGTGAAATCCTGGCGGTGAGGTCAGGGGGTCACAGGGAGAGATTTCTGTGACCTCGAGCATGTTGCCAATGGGTTGCCAGAAGTTCTTTATCAGCTGGGACTTCTGTCAATATATGGAGCTGTGTCTTACTAGCCCTCATCTGTGCTATTATCATATTTTAAAGTCTTTGCCTAGGGTATTTCTCTTTTGTGTCTTTCATGATTGAAGTAACATTCTTTGTGAATAATTCAGATGATACAAAAATGAAGAAATCTTTAGTGCTCTGTAAATCTTTGTTCCAGACTGGGTGTGGTGGCTCATGCCTGTAATCCTAGCACTTTAGGAGGCCAAAGCGGGTGGATCACCTGAGGTCAGGAGTTTGAGACCAGCCCAGCCAACATGGTGAAGCTCGTCTCTACTAAAAATAAAAATAATTAGCCTGGGCCAGGCGCTGCAGCTCATGCCTGTAATCCCAGCATTTTGGGAGGCCAAGGTGGGTGGATCATGAGGTTAGGAATTCAAGACCAGCTTGGACAACATGGTGAAATCCCATCTCTACTAAAAATACAAAGTTAGCTGGGTGTGGTGGTGTGCACCTGTAATCCCAGCTACTTGGGAGGCTGAGGCAGGAGAATTGCTTGAACCAGCACCCAGGAGGCAGAGGTTGCAGTGAGCTGAGATCATGCCACTGCACTCCAGCCTGGGCTACAGAACGAGACTCCATCTCAAAAAAAAAATAGTGATAATAATTAGCCCAGTGTGGTGGGGCATGCCTATAATCTCAGCTATTCAGGAGGCTGAGGGGAGAATCACTTGAACCCAGGAGGCAGAGGTTGCAGTGAGTCAAGATCACACAATTGCACCCCAGCCTTGACAACAAAGCTGAAATCCATCTCAAAAAGCTTCATTCCAAATATTTGATAGTTTTTCTGTAAATATGAATCTCCCTTTGTTTTGTTTTGTTTTGTTTTGAGGCGAAGTTCGCTGTTGTTACCCAGACTGGAGTGCAATGGCACGATCTCAGCTCACTGCAACCTCCACCTTCTGGGTTCAAGCAATTCTGTCTCAGCCTCTCAAGTAGCTGGGACTACAGGGGGGGGCACCACCATGCCCAGCTAATTTTTGTATTTTTAGTAGAGACGGGGTTTCACCTTGTTGACCAGATGGTCTCGATCTCTTGACCTCGTGATCCACCCGCCTCAGCTTCCCAAAGTACTGGGATTATAGGCGTGAGCCACCGTGCCTGGCCTCCCTTTCTGTTTTTATGAAACTGATTATATATGTGTGTTTGTGTGTGTGTGTATATATATTCACATATGTATGTTATGTATGGCATAATCACATGCAAACATAATTTTAAGAATTTGATAGAATGTGGATACTTTCAGAAGGGAACGATCCAAGATGGCTGACCAATAACATCTCGGGATTGCAGCTCCCAGTGAAAGCGCAGAGAATGAGAGGACACCACACTTTCAGACAAATTTTGGTTGCTCACAGAGCAGAAGATTCCCAGTGGAGGAGCCACACGGGCCTCCAGTGCGACTCTTGTGGCTGGAGCAGCGGTTTTGCCGGCACCTCGGCACGGCAGCTCTAGGTGCAGAGTAAATGGGACTGGTTCCCCTTCTGACCGAGGTTTGGAGCTCCGGGAAGGCAGAGTCGCCTATTACGGGCTCAAGAAGGAAGCCAGACTGGAGATTCCCGGGCAGAAAAGCACCATCGGTCTTAACGCCGCTGTTTTGGCCGGTGCAGTGGGTTGCTCAGATTTTGGCCCTGGGAATTAACAAGTTGGATGTCCACTGCGAGACCTAATTTGAAAGTTGGTAATTACAAAGACAACAGGTGGATAAACTTACAACAATGGGAAGAAACCAGCATAAAAAGGCTGAGAATACTCAAAATCAGAATGCCTATCCCTCAAAAGAGGATCACAGTTCCTCATCAACAAGGGAACAAGGCTTGATGGAGAACGAGCGCATCCCATTAACAGAATCAGGCTTCAGAACATGGATAATAAGAAACTTCTGTGAGTTAAAAGAACATGTTGTAGCCCAACGTAAAGAAACTAAGAACTTTGAAAAAAGGTTTGACGAAATCCTAATGAGAATAGACAACTTAGAGAGGAATATAAGTGAATTAATGGAATTGAAGAATACAATACGGGAACTTTGAGAAGTATGCACAGGTTTAAACACTCGAATTGTTCAAGCAGAAGAAAGGATATCAGAGGTCGAAGTCCAACTTAATGAATAAAATGAGAAGACAAGAATAGAGAAAAAAAGGATAAAAAGGAATGAGCAAAGTCTCCAAGAAATGTGGGACTATGTGAAAAGACCAAATTTATGTTTGATAGGTGTACCTGAATGCGACGGAGAGAATGAATCCAAGCTGGAAAATATTCTTCAGGATATTATTCAGGAAAATTTTCCTAAACTAGCAAAGCAGGACAATATTCAACCCCAGGTAATACAGAGAACACCACAAAGATATTCCTCAAGAAGAGCAACCACAAGGCACATAATCGTTAGATTCACCAGGGTTGAAATGAAGGAGAAAATACTAAGGGCAGCCAGAGAGAAAGGTCAGGTTACCCACAAAGGGAAGCCTATCAGAATTACAGCAGATCTCTCAGGAGAAACTCTACAAGCCAGAAGAGAGTGGGGGCCAATATTCAATTTCCTTAAAGAACAGAACTTTCAGCCCAGAATTTCATATCCAGCCAAATTAAGCTTCACAACTGAAGGAAAAATAAAATCTTTTATGAACAAGCAAGTACTCAGAGATTTTATTACCACCAGGCCTGCTTTACAAGAGCTTCTGAAAGAAGCATTACACATAGAAAGAAACAACCAGTATTAGCCTTTCTAAAAATATACCAAAAAGTAGAGAGCATCAACATAAAGAAGAATTTACATCAACGAATGGATAAAACAGCCAGTTAACATCAAATGGCAGTAATCCTAAATTTAAATCGACTAAATCCCCCAATAAAAAGATACAGCCAAAACCCAACAGTATGCTACATCCAGACCCATTTCACATGCAAGGATACACAAAGACTCAAAACAAAGGGATGGAGAAAGATTTTCTAACCAAATGGAGAGCAAAAATAAATAAATAAATAAAAAGCAGGAGTTGCAATTCTCATATCTGATAAAACAGATTTTGAAGCAACAAAGATATAGTGGTAAAAGGATCAATGCAACAATAAGAACTAACGATCTTAACACCCAGATACATAGAGACTTAGACTCAATGAGACAGAAAATTAATAAGGATATCAAGGACTCGAACTCAGATCAGGAACAAGTAAACTTAATAAATATTTATAGAGCTCTCCATTTTAAATACAGAAAATATGCATTCTTGTCAATACCACATCACACCTACTCATAGGTTTAAATGAAGTATTGATTGGCCATTATTAATACCCATTTCTTTTAGAATAAAGCAACATTTCCATTCTCTCTCCCTCTTTTTCTTCCTCTTTCTTCCTCTCCTTCACTCCTTTTTTTTCTTTCCTTCTCTCAAAAAAAAAAAAAAAAAAAAAAAAGAAATCAACTTGTAGACCTCTAGATCCAGGTCGGCAATGTCTCTCTCATTGCCCGATTTCCTTCCTTCCCTTCTCTCCCTCCCTCCCTCCCTTCCTTCCTTCCTCCTCCCTTCCTGCTTTCCTCCCTTCCTGCCTCCCAAAAAAAAAAAAAAAAAAGAATGTGGATACTTTCCCACAATAATGCAAAAAATATATAGTACATATTACACAAAAATATATATATACACATAGGTATCCTCATTTTTCACAGCTGCATAATATTTCATGCTAGGGCTTCTTTAATTTGTTTAACCAATCCCTATTAATGGGCATTTAACTTGTTTCCATTTTCTTTTCCATCATTGGATATTTATTATTTGACATACTTACAAAATGAATTCCTACAAGTATACTTGTGGGATCATAGAACATCTACATTTAAATTTTTCATGGTTATTGCTAAATAGTCCTCCAAAAGGGGTGAAACAATTTACACGACTCCTGGAAGTGTACATGAGTGCCTGTTTCTCTGTTCCTTTACTTCTTTCTCCAATACTTGATATTAGTCATTTTTAAAGCAATTTTAATCTGATAGGTAAAAATATCCTATTAGTCATAAGATTAATGATCTTTTTTTGAGATTAATGATCTTTTTATGCATTTATTCATGTTTTGTATTCTGTGAATTGCCTATTTATGTATTTTCCCCATTTTTAATTGGGCAACCTTTTTATATTGAGTTGTAATTGCAAGTCCTATGTTTTGTTTTGGTTTGGTTTGGTTGCAAGTCCTTATATATACCACGTATATTAACACTTTGGTATATAAGTGACTAATATTTCTTCCAGTTATTTCTCTTTCAATTTTATGTTTGTTATACAGAGTTTTAAAATTTTTAGGTATTTAAATCTATCTGTATTTTCCTTTATAGTTCTTGGACCTACTAGCATGCTAACAAAGGCTGTCCTCACCCCCAACATTATGAAAAAAAGTTCCGCTATATTTTATTCTAGTACTTTTGTGATGTTTTTCACAATTAAAACTGATCCATCTGAATTTTTAAATAATTTCTGGTATGAGGTAGAGATTTATTTCCAGCCAAGAGTATTCTATTTGCTTAAGGAAGAAAGAGAATTTATTAGCCTATGTCATTGAACAGTTTTGCCTTCAGGAACAGACGGATCCAGGTGTTTAAATGACATGTCAATCATCTGGTTGGTCACTCCTTCTCTTAGCTAAGCTTTTTCAGTTAGGTTCATTTTCTGGCAGGTTCTCCCCCCATGGTGACAAGTTGGACATCAGCAGCTCCAGGCTTTTCTCCTATCACCTTAGAACCTCAACAGGAGGTATCTTTCTTCTACCAGTCTCTCCCATTCAGTGTGTCTCTCAACTCTTCTTTAGATGCTGAACTTGACCACCTCTCACACAGCTCAAACGAGAAAGATAATTTATGGGCTTAAGTAGCTAAACGCACCAAAAGAAAGACACTCATTGTGTTTATGCTAGTACATCAGGATGCCTTCGGCTGTGAATAAAAGAAAACCCCAACTCAAATTGTCACAAACACCAGGAAGAAGATATGTACATTCAGGGCAGATTCCAGCTGCAATTCATAGTATTTCTCTACAGTTCTCTTGAGGTTGATACATTTATTATTTCCCATTATGTTCTCAAAGAATTATGTTTCTTGATCCCACAGTCCCTCCTTCATTCCCATCTCAGCCCCTGCCTGTTTACTTCACAGCATGCATTTATTGATTGATTGATGGATGGAGTCTCGTTCTCTGGCCCAGGCTGCAGAGCAGTGTCATGATCTTGGCTCACTACAGTCTCAGGTTCAAGTGATTCTCGTGCCTCAGCCTCCTGAATAGTTGGGATTACAGGCTCCCAACACTACACCTGGCTAATTTTTATAATTTTAGTACAGATGGGTTTCACCTGTTGGCCAGGCTGGTCTTGAACTCCCGGCCTCAAGTGATCCAGCCGCCTTGGCCTCCCAAAGTGCTGGAATTATTGGTGTGAGCCACCGTCGCTGGCCTACTTCACAGCACTTATAATTTCCAATCATATGTCTTGTGGTTACTGCCTGCCCCCTGTATGTCTTTCCCTGCTGTATCCCTAGCATCTGGCACACTGCCCGGTATACTGTAGGTTCTCAGGAAACAGTCACCCACTTTTTGACTGATTTACTTCCTTAAAGGCTGAAGACATTCCTCTCCCTACCAGCGGGGTAGGAGAATGGCAGTTTCCCCACACCCTCGTTAAGACTTTTAATTTTGGCCAGATCTCTAAATATAGTGTATTTTCCCTTCTCTTCCTGGCGACCTCCTGCTCATCCCTCAAAGCCTTATTCAAAAGCCACCTCCTGGGCCCCGAGCGGTGGCTCACACCTCTAATCCCAGCACTTTGGGAGGCCAAGGCGGGTGGATCACCTGAGGTTAGGAGTTCGCGACCAGCCTGGCCAACAGGGTGAAACACCGTCTCTACTAAAAATACAAAAAAGTAGCCAAGCATGGTGGCAGGCGCCTGTAATCCCAGCTACTCGGGAGGCTGAGGTAGGAGAATCATCTGCACCCGGGAGGCAGAGGTTGCAGTGAGCTGAGATCACAGCTGGGCTGGACTCCATCTCGAAAAAATAAAAGTAAAAAATACAAATAAATTTTTAAAGTCTCCCTTTTTTGAGAAACCTTCCCTCACATCAACTCTTTGAGTACCGCCCAGCCCTGTGCTCTAACATTCGGTTGCCATCAAGTTTTACGACCCGATCACGCTGTCTGTCCAGCACCCATACCGCTTAAAGGGTCTGGTAATGGGCGGCCCCGCCTGCTGGGTAGACAGTGGCGGTGGAGAAAGGCGTTTCCAGAGTTGACAGTTGCCTTGGAGACGAAAGCCGCCCGCGCCGCAACAGGGGGCGGGGCTTACAGAATGTATCCTGCGATTGGTCGCTAGGAAATAGACGCGCGGGCTGCCTTCTCCACCCTGCCTATCGAGGTCAGAGGAAGCCGTGGCTTCGAGTGCCCCACGCGAGGGCCGCCTGACGCCAGGGATGTTCCCGCATGTGCCATCAGAGGACTGTCACCCTAAAGGGCCCGAGCTCCCGCGGGACTCTGGGAAGGGTAGTTCATCCCGGAGTTTGACAGGCGCGGAAGCAGCCGTGGGGGCTGGGGTAGCTTCGCCACCAACACGGGGATGCTGGTGGAGAGCGAGCTTCGCGTGGGAGGACCGAGGTCCAACGCCCCAGTTGCCAGGTACCTTGGGCCCGACCGTCTAGTGACACTCATCACTTGCCCTCCCCATTTTGGCCTGAAGAGTGACCCTAAGCAGCCGGGGATTTAGGGCTCGAGAATCTGGCGGCGGCCAATGAGGCTGCAGGGGTGCGGCTGGCTCGCACCCAGAACCGGGTGAGCGGACCGGGTTAGACGCAGCGGGGGCGGGGCTAGGGCGTGGCCTGGAGCCGCGTCAGCGCAAGGACTGGCTGGAGTAGGCGGGAAGGGAAGTGGTTATTAGAGAATTGAGCCGGTGAGGCCGGCGTGGGCAGAACGCGCTGATGTTTGTTTTGAGAATCCTTAAATCGAATATCATTCTTGAGTCCATTGGAGTAACTGAGGCTTAGAGGGGGTGGGGGACCCTCAGGTTCAGTAATTCATTAGAAGGGCTCTTGGTTGCATGGATTATAGCTAAAGAGAGATTAAAATCAGCAATGCAAAAGGTGCATAGGATGGAGTTTAGGAGAGACCAGGCCTGAGCTTCCGGGTGTCCTCTGCCAGTAGAGCACATGGAGAGTACTTAACACACCCAGCAATGATGTGTGACAACACACGAAGTACTGCCGGAGATGTTCACCCACGCCTAGATACCCAGGGTTATGAGGTTGGTTATGTATGTTGACAGGGCTGTTTACCCTGACTGACCTTTGTCTCCAGCGCTTCCAGAGGACAAGCTGAAATTTAGCTGGGGTATCAGTTCTGACAAGGGATCTCCCACCTCTGAAGTGTTGGGGGAGAGCTTGGCCCAAAGACTTTACTGCTGCTTTATACCTTGACCTCGTTTTAACTTGTCTTCGTATCAGCCTCATAAATGCTGGGTTTTGCCATCTTAGCCTTGCTTGGTTTAGGCTCCTGTAGCTCATTTCTTTTTCAGATCACATTTTTTTCCTTTATTTGGAGACAGGGTCTTGATCTGTCACCCAAGCGGGAGTGCAGTGGTGTGATCACAGCTTACTGCAGCCTCAACCTCCCAGTCTCGTGATTCTCCCACTTCAGCCTCCCTAGCTTGACTGCAGGCATGTGTCACCACACCTGGCTGTTACTATTTTTTGTACAGATGGGATTTCACCATGCTGCTCAGGCAGGTCTCAAACTCCTGAGCTCAAGCAATCCACCCACCTCAGCTTTCCAAAGTGCTGGGATTACAGGTGTGGGCCACCACACCCAGCCTACCACACAAACTTTAAAATGTAGTACTTTATCTAAATGTTTTTTAATTGTGGTAAAAACATGCATAACATAAAATTTGCCTTTTTTTTTTTTTAGATGGAGTTTTGCTCTTGCTTCCTAGGCTGGAGTGCAATGGCACAATCTCAGCTCACTGCAACCTCAGCCTCCAGAGTAGCTGGGATTATAGGCATGCGCCACCTCACCCGGCTAATTTTTTTGTATTTCTAGTAGAGACAGGGTTTCTCCGTGTTGGTCAGGCTGGTCTTGAACTCCTGACCTCAGGTGATCCACCACCTCTGCCTCTCAAAGTGCTAGGATTACAGACATGAGCCACCACACCCAGCCCCATTTTAATAATCTTTAAGTGATTGTTCAGTGGCCACCACTCAGCTAATTTGTGTGTTTTGTAGGGACAGGGTTTCACCATGTTACCCAAGCTGGTCTTGAACCCCTGGGCTCAAGTCATCTTCCCACCTAGGCTTCCCAAAAGGCTGGAATTACAGGTATGAGCCACACACTGGGCCCCATCAGCTCACTTTATAATAAAACTTTCAATTACTACTAAGAGCAGGAAACTAGTATCTCATCACTAAAGGAAGATGGGGAGAAAAATTAAAATACTAAGCAAAGTTATATTATTGGATGCTAATTAGAAACACCGGCCAAGCCTGAGGCCTGACGTGTCTGTAAGGAGAGGAGTGAACTGCAGCTGCCTGTGCATACCCCTTGTTACTCAGGCTCACACCACAGACTGAAAAGTGTTGTTTGTTGATGCATCTGAGGATGCATCAGCTGAACTTGTGTGCCTCCTCAGTGGCCCATGCTCCACCCAGATACTGGGGAAACACTCAGCTGCTCCCTCTTACTGGGCAATGATTGCCATCAGAAGCCCTCTCCACGAAGATGTGAGGCCTGGCAGGCAGGGACTGAGGGCTGGCTGCATGGCAGCAGGCTGAGAGAAGGAACCAATGCTTTTAGACTCAAAATTTTAATCAGAGAACCAACAAACATGCACAGATGGAGGGCGTTTCTACCCCGGCCCAAAGCAACAAAGGTGACTGATTTAGAGGCTGCCCTCAACCCCCAATAGCTGCCAATTTTCCAGAGTCCCCTTTGTGTTCCGGTCTGCAACACTCTGTACACTCTCTTGGTATTTAACATGCTCGTCTCCTAGACGAGACAGAGCTCCAGAGGACAGGAACCATGTACAAGAAGTTAAAATGGTGCAGCCATTTGAAAAACAGTATATTGGGGTTAGCCAATAGTTTCCCAGTTTCAACCAAGTTTAACAAACTAACCAGCAGAACTCTAGGTGCAAGACTTGAAAAGCCTGAGTGTACGGAGCACTTACCCCCTAACCATTTTAAGCACCTAAAATATGAAAGATATTCAAAGTATCAGTGCCTAGTGCTTTCCATAAGACTACTGTGTTTCCAGCCACTTAGTGGTAGGGCACAAAAGCCTTGAGCTGACAAAACTGTCAGGAGGGAACTGGCTATGCGGTCCCATCTCACTGAACTCTTCAACAATCCCTGGTGATCCCAGAACTGTGATATGAGGGAATGTGGCATTTTTAAGATGTCACTTGTCAATTAACAGCAATCATCTATTAAAATGGGTTCATTCATCTCTGATTCCAGATGGAAGCTTTAGAGCAGGAGCAGTGCATAGTGTACTGATATTACCCGCCCCCAAGCCTGGCAAATTGCCAGGTGAGTGGTCATCTTAGATAAATGGTGAATGATAATAGCCCAGCAGTCACCTCTGCACACCACAGGCTTGACCCCCAAGCATGTCTTCCATATGGGATGTGTTTCATATGCAGTTAACACCTTGATCAACGCAGCTTTCCTGATGGAATCCAGCTGTTTTGGTGTCAACTCCCACAACAAATTGGGTGTCCTATTGCATAACCAATACTGTTAAGTGGAGGAGGGTCATGGGAAGAGGCAGCATGTCCCCTTTGAGTGAGAGGCTTGGGAGGTTAGGAGTGGAAGGTTTTAGCCAGTTGAGGTTAGGTGTTTACATGTTCTTCTTAGCTTTCTGGGGGTTAAGAAAAAAAAAAAAAACAGGAGAGATGAAGAGACAAAAAAGTCCAGGCATTTAAGAAGAGTAAGGTGCTGGAGAAAAATCTTAACAAAGGAAAACTTAAATTAAAAGCTATACATTGTAAGAACATTAACTACAGTAAACACAGAGAGATTACTGCTTCCTTTCTTCCCGTAACACGAGTCTCTTTGTGCTATAGCTGACGTGTATTTGTGGCTCATACTTGGTGAGCCCTCATGTGCTGGGCATCAGTTCTAAGTGCTTCACATTTATTTACTTAATCCTCAAAAAAGCCCTCTGAGGTAGGTGATGCCCATTTTACAGATGAGGACACTGAGGCCCTGAGAGATTTTTCTGACTTTCTCAAGGTCACTTAGGTAGCAGACGACAGAGGTGGGATTTAACTGAGGTAGACTGGCTCCAGAGCCTACCTCTGAATCCTGACATTGTACAGCTTCTCCATTTTTGTGTTTTCATTGTCATAATGAAACTCGTGTGCACAAACTTTCTTTTTTTTTTGTCAATCAATGAGAGCATGTAATGTTGCTCAGGTTGGCCTTGAACTCATGGCCTCACCTCCTCAGGAGCCAGGACAACTGGCCGGAGCCACCGTGGTCCTTCGTGTGCACAAACTTTCTAATCAATCTTTAGATGTATTTATTTGGAGGGAAACTTGCAATAGGATGGTTTCCAACTTTCGACATCCAACAAACATGGTCTCATATTCTGGGACTCTGCTACCACCCAACAGCTACAGGCAGTATTGCTGCCTGATATGTACACGCTGATGGCGGTTGAGACTTGAGTGGCACTGAAAGGTTTTCTGGCAATGTTGACACTGATAAAGTGTCCCCTGGGTGTGAACTCTCAGGTGCTGGTTGAGATGGGCACTGAGCCCAAAAGCTTTGCCACACACATTACAGGAGTAAGGCTTCTCCCCAGTGTGCATTCTCTGGTGCTGTGTTAGATTTGCTTTCTGGGCAAAGGTTTTCCCACATTCATCACATACATAGGGTTTCTCCCCGGTGTGAACTCTCCGGTGAATAGAAAGGCATGAGCTTTGGGTGAAGGCTTTCCCACATTCCTGACAAACATAAGGCTTTTCTCCAGTGTGAATTCTCTGGTGGCGGACAAGCTCAGCATTCAGGCCAAAGGCCTTCCCACAGTAGTCACATACATAGCGCTTCTCACCTGAGTGAACTCTCTGATGCTTAGAAAGGCATGAGTTCTGATGGAACGTTTTCCCACATTTATTACACTGGAAGGGCTTCTTTCTGCCATGAGTTCTCTCATGCTGAACAAGGTAGTTTCTCTGGCTGAAGACTCTGTCACACATGCTACATTTAAAGGGGTTCTCTCCAGTGTGAATTAACTGATGTTTTGAGAGGCGTGCACTTTGGATGAAGGTCCTTCCGCATTCATCACATTTAAAAGGGTACTCCTCGGTGAGGGAGGACTGAAGTTTGATAAGGGAGCCACTACTGATGGCCTTCCCTTGTTCACCCCATTTAGACCGCCTCACCCTAAAGTGGATTCTTTGATGGCAAATGAGCTGAGTACTTTGGCCAAAGGCTTTCCCACACTGGTCACACTTAAAGGGCTTCACCCTTGTGTGAATCCTCTCATGCTGAGTTAGGTATTTGCTGCAGCTAAAGGATTTCTCACATTTGTTACACTTAAAGCACTTCTCTGTCTGTGCTGGGTTCTGAATCAAGATCTTCCCACTCAAAACAAACCCTTGTTTTTCTCTGGTGTGAACACTCTGGTGGCACTTCAGGGTTGAGCTGCAAATGAAGCGTTCTCCGCACTCCTGACATTCATATGGGGTTTTGACAGTGTGCATTTTCTGGTGCTGCACAAGTTGACTGTTATAGCTGAAAGTCTCCTTGCATTCAGCGCAGCTATAGGGCTTTTCTGCAGCATGAATGGCCTGATGTCGCATTAGATGTGAGGGTCGGCTGAAACTCCTGACACATTCCTGACATTTATGGGGTCTGTAGCCTGTATGAATTCGCTGATGTTCACTAAGGTGAGTGTTCCGGCAGAAAGCCTTCCCACACTCACTGCATTTGTAAGGTTTCTCTCCACTGTGAACTCTCTGATGGATCTTTAGGGTAGAGGTATGGCTGAAGGATTTCCCACATTCGTCACACTTATAAGGCTTCTCTCCAGTGTGAACAGACTGGTGTTCAATGAGCAGCAAACTCCGCCTAAAAACCTTCCCACAGTCCTGACACTCAGAAGTAGTTTTTGCAGCGTGAGTTTTCTGATGTTGGATGAGGTGTTTTTTAAACTTGAAGGTCGCCTGACATTTGGCACATTCATAGCGTTTCCGAGTGTGGTTCTTCTGGTGCTGAGTAAAATGAAGGATCCGAGTGAAAGTCTTGCCACATTCGCTACAGCTGTAGGACTTACTTTGTCTGTGAGTTTTCTGATGCTCAACAGGCTGTGTGGCATGACTGGGTGGGTGGTCACTGTCTTGACTCTTAGATGGTTCTTCTCCAGTGTGAGTTTTCTGATGCCACAGGTATGCACTCTCACTAAAAGTTGTCCCATATTCATTACACACATAGGATTTGTAGCCTGTGTGGCTTTTTGGATACACAGAAAAGGAGGCATTCTGTCTGAAACCTTGCTCACACTCTTGATGCACAGTGGGTTTCTCCCTAGTATGAGTAATCCAGTGCTGGATAAGATGGTAACTCCCACTGAAGCTTTTTCCACATTCACTACATTTATATGGTTTATCCCCTTCCAGAACAGAATTCTGCTGGCTGTGTTCCGAGGAGCGAAACTCATCCCTATATTCCTTAGATTCAGCTGGTGTGATGCTATTCTCAGAAACATGCATCATGTTATCTTCTCCCGTGGAAAGGGTGGACACAGAACTGAAGCCTCTCTTTAATTCCTGACTCTCACATTCTGTGGGACTTTCCCTGTTGGTAGCAACATCAGACCTCAGAAGACTTTCTGGATCTCCTAGCAAACTATCTAACCAGCTGTCCTCTATACAGGTTTCTCCAAAATTGGAGTTCCAGAAGCCATCCTTGGAAATCATCTCTATAATCTCCTGGGAGAGTCCTTCTTCCAAGAAATCCTGCATCAGAGAGTTCGTGGTGGTCTCAGCCAAATCTGAAAGAGCAAGTGCAAATGTCTCCTGTTCACCAAGGGTGAGAACAGAGACAAGAGCAAGTAGGGGTGATAGATCTTGAGTCCAGCCTGTCCATCAAGGGACTCAAAGGGGTGACCTATGTGGAACTGGCATCACAGAAAACAGAGAGAGCCCATTCCCAGGAGGATCAAGAGGGGAGCTGGGAAACCACAGGGGTTCAAAACGAGGAAGGAGACTCTACCATTACCCTCACACCTATGTGACTGACCAAGTTCCCTAAAGTCTCCTGGACTCACCTCCTTCGACTCTCCACTCACAAAAATCTTCCTCCTCATATCCTGCATCCTCTATCCGGATGACACCCTGCCCCTCCACTCCACCACCCATGTAGTTCTCCATACTAGAATCCTAGGAGTCAACCTCCTCCCCACCTCTCCCTCAACTTGGCACTGTTTTTTCATTTGGTCTCTATCAAAATGTCTCAACCCACTTCCTCTCCTCTCTTTATCAAGACTCCATCTGACACCAGGCTGCTTGTTGGCCTCCTGTCTCTGTTTCTCTCTAGTCTTCCACAATAGTCCTAAAGGATCTGACTACATCACTCCTCACATTAAACCCTTCCATGGCTTCCTACCTATAGAAGAGAAATGAGTGTATTAGTCCAGCATTCTTTGTGCTGACCTCATAGAAAACTTACGGTTCCCTAAATCTACCAGACTTTCTCCTCTGTGCCTTTAATGGTCCCTCATGGTGGACTGCACTTCCTGGTCTAACTCCCCTAAGTCTTTTACCACCCAGCTAGAGTATCACCCTCCTCTGAGAGGCTCCCCTGACAACCCCATCTCCATTCTGCTTTAAGCCCCTTGCCCTGTATTCTCTAAAACACAGCTGAGCACCTACCATCCTCTACTGTAACAGGTTATGAAAGGGTCTGACCCCTGACCAGAAGGTAAGCCCTTTAAGGGGCACCTTCCATGGCTCATCCATCCACTGCCACAGAGGCAGCCGTGGGAAAGGTTCACAGGACAGAGTAATTCCCATTCATGGCATGCTTGCTCACAGGCAGGAGTGCCTGAGGCATACTCTGTTACCCTCAACAACCCCCTGTAAGGTAGGCATGTCTCTGTTTTTCTTTTTCTTTTTTGAGACAGTCTTGCACTGTCACCCAGGCTGAAGTGCAGTGGTGTGATCTCAGCTCACTGGAATCTCTGTTTCCTGGGTTTGAGCTATTCTCCTGCCTCAGCCTCCTGAGTAGCTGGGACTACAGGCACACGCCACCACACCCAGCTAATCCTTTTTGTATTTTTAGTAGAGACAGGGTTTCACCACGTTGGCCAGGATGGTCTTGATCTCCTGACCTTGTGATGCACATGCCTCAGCCTCCCAAAGTGCTGGGATTACAGGCGTGAGCCACTGTGCCCAGCCATGTTTCTGCTTCCTTATACCTAAGTGAGCAGCAGAGTGAGATTTGAACCCCTCTGACTAGATCTACCTCTGTGTGTTTGTGTGTGTGTGTGTGTGTGTGTGTGTGTGTGTATTTTTTTTTGAGACTGAGTTTCGCTCTGTTGTCCAGGCTGGAGTGCAGTGGTGCGATCTCAGCTCACTGCAACCTGTGCCTCCTGTTCAAGTGATTCTCGTGCCTCAGTCTCCCGAGTAGCTGGAACTGCAGGCACCCATCACCATGCCCAGTTAGTTTTGAATTTTTAGTAAAGACAGGGTTTTGGCATGTTGGCCAACTCCTGACCTCAAGTGATTGCCTGCCTTGGCCTCCCAAAGTGGTGGGATTACAGGTATGAGCTACCACACCTGGCCCCCATAATCTTAACTGCCAGGCTGTACACTCTCTGGGATCCTTCACAAAACATGAATGTCATTGCTCTGCTATATGCCTCATCTCCCAATCTCTCCTCTCCTCCATCATCACACTTTTTCCAGCCTGTCCCTTCTGCAATTCTTGGCTCACCATCTGTGAGTATCTATGAGACTGCTTAAAGTCTCTGCCTGGAATTAAAACTTGCAAATGAAAGCCTTTGAAAACCACATCTTGCTCTGAATAGTCACCTTTGCCTCTGCTCTTGTCTCTCCCACAGATATGTGGCTCACTCTCCTCACCACACCTGTGCTCAGGCTGTTCCCTCTGCCTGGAATGCATCAGCAGACAAGTAATAGGCATCCCTTATGTGCCAAGCGTGATGTCAGGAGCTACGAATAAGGGTGAATCCACTAAGCTCTGCTTCCTAGACAGACATGCCGTTAAAGGGGAAAGACACTTTTGTGATAACTACGCAACTCGAGTGTCACTACTGGAGGATATGGAGGTCCATTTGTTAGTAAAGGCATGGCTACCTATGCTTGGAAACAGCCAATATGCTGAGGTGACAGAAACAGAAAGCAGAGGTTGTGGGAGCCTGTGCATGGGTTAGTCACCGACAAAGGACACTGATGTGCTGAAGAGGGGGCTGCAGAGGCCTCATGTTCACGAGCTTGAGGCTGCTGAACCAGGAAGGGAGCTGCAGCCTGAGACTCCCATGCTGTCTGGTTTAGGGCCCTGATTCTCATGCAGATAAAGGAACAAGGAGAGAAGCCTCCCACAGCAGGCAAGGCAGCTGCCTCTGCTTTCTCCGACTGGAGGCATCTCCACCATGGGTAATACCCCAGGAATCCTCACCACCTAACCTGATCCACCTGGAGGAACCCCAGCTTGGGAGATGGGAGGGCAGATGCTCTTGGCAATATTCAGGCCTGGGCTTGAGTTACCCCCTGATGTGGCCATCTGCTGTGCCCCAGAGCTAGGAAGGAAAAATGGGCCTGAGAAAAGGGAGGTAAAAGAACTAGAGTGAGGGTCAGCACGCTCCGGGGGCACAAGGCAGGAAAGCAGAGAGACCAGCTCAGAGAGTGAAGGGCATCCCCTTGTTGAGTCTTGAAAGGAAAGAGGAAGAGATGCAAAGAGGTGCCAGGATAGCCCTGTGCTGAGGGCAAGGTGGAGACATGAGAGCGAGGGTCTACAAACATGTCCTGGTCCCTGCCAGCTGCCAGGACGAGGGCAGAAGCCAGCAAGTGGCTAAGTGAAGTCCTGAAGCTGAGTGCTGTAATGTCTGGGTGGACCTGTGGGAGACTGGCCACAGCCCCAGGATGGCGGTCTGGAGGACAGAGGTACGCAAAGGGCCCATCTCCAACCACTCACCAGGTCCCATTGCTTCTGGGCTTCCTCGTGCCAGAGGCTCCAGATCTTCACTGCCATCTGCGTGGGAGGTCAGGTTGGGTCTTGGGGGGCCTGCAAGGAGATAACAGCATATTCATCCAACCAGGACATGAAGGGCCGTCCACTCAGTGAACCTCCTGGCTCTCTTGACTTTTCTGTGCTTTATGCTGCACATGGCTCCTGTGGGCTAGGTGCTGCACTGGGCGACTCTGGGGATGCCTGTCCTGCAGCTTTCCCAGTCCAGTGACAGAGAGGGAGCCAAACAGTCACAATCCAGGGTGAGAGCTGGGACTGGGGACACAAAGGACTTGTGACAGCTCTTCAATGGGCAGAATCTGCCAGATGGAGGCACATGCTTCCTTAGTCATTCAGGATTCACTCACTCACCGATGGGCCATACATTGCCCAAGGCCTCCATGGGCCAGGGACAGAAGGTGTCACAGTCCCAGAGCCCAAGCAGTCCTGAGCCCTACCCTCCACAAGCTTCCCCATGGAAGGGGCCAGAGTCGTCATCCAGGGGGAGACAGGCTGCAGCGGCGAAACCACCACTGCTAGCTTTGAAGTCAAAGTGAAAGGCCACAAGCCAAGCAATACAGGCGACCTCCAGAAACTGGCAACGGGCCAGGAAAGACCCTGTGCTGGAGCCTCCAGGAGGAACAGGGCCCAGCCAACACCTCGCCTCCAGCCCAGCCACATACATTGGAACTGCTGACCTCCAGGACTATAACATAATAAAGGTGTGTTGGTGGAAGACACTAGGTTTGTGCAGCAATAGGAAACAGATACACTACTCATACATACACGCAAAGGTGTGAAGGGGCAGTTGAGGTAAACACATTTCTTACGGTGGGCTGCAGTTTAAAAATTCAAAAAGACACTGATAGGACCTCCCGTAAGATGCTTCTTAGCACACACTGGCCAGTTTGGAGAAAGTCTGCCCTAGTGTGATGAGACTGTTCAAATGATAGTTTCCACAGTGTGTTATCTTTTACTTGTTTCATCTTTGGAGTCAATTATTTTTCTGGTTCTTCAAAAAGAAAGAACTGAGGCAAAGAGAGGGAAGCGAGTTAATGAGGTAACACTGCTGGGGAGCTGGGGTGAGGTGGCCTTGGAGCTGCACAGACCTGAGCTGGAGTCTGGGCCCTGCTGCTCTCTGTGTGACAGTGGTGTGCAGAAGAGGGTGACACAGCAGGCTGGCTACTCTCCTGGGAAAGGCCTGCTGGCAAGGCTGGATTTCAGGAGGGTACCCTGCGTCTCCAGAACTGAAGAGACACGCTCCCGGGACCTAAACTGTGCAAACACTGTGGCCTACACCTGCTTTCCTTCTGGGAGTCTGGAATTTTGGTATGTGCCAGGCAGAGGCACCCACGTGATCAGCCCCCAGTAAAAACCCTGGCACTGGATCTGTGATGAGTTTCCCTGGTGGACAGCATTCTACAATATTGCTGGGGGAGTTAAGCATGTACCACGTGACTCCCGAGAAAGAATTCTGGAAGCTCGTGCCCACTTCCTTGGACTTTGCCCCATGTACCTTCTCTCCTTGCTGATTGTGTGCTCTGAATCCTTTCACTGTAGTAAGTCATAGCTGTGAGTCTGACTACAGGATGAGTCCTGGGAATCCTAGCGAATCACTGAATCTGCGGGTGGTCCTGGGGACACTGACTTAGCTTGGAAAGTGACTGCCTCTCTTTTAACCTCAGTTTCAGACCAATCAGCAAAAGAGAGACAAGCCAGCTTCTTCATGAGGTGACTGGAGGATTGAATGAGCAAGTCCTAAGAGCTGCTTTTCAATCATTCATTAATTTAGAGCTGTCGGCTGGGCCCTAGAGCATGGACTGTTTGTTCCAAACACTGGGGACACGCCCTGTCCTCACACGGCACCCGTTCTGGATGATAAAATGGTATTTAGAATGTGATGGAACGACGTACAAGATGAGTGGGAGAGGAGGTTCGGAGTTCTAACAGGGTCCCAGTTTCGACTTGAAAAAGGTGAGGAGAGCCACTTAGGCAGAAGGGAGGGCAACTGGAAGACCCTGAAGTATCGGCTTGAAGAATGACTGACTACAATGACAAGTAGGACAGTGGTGAAGATGAGGCTGGGAGGCAGACAGGGGCGAGAGCAGGGTTTCCCAGGCTTAGCACTACTGCCACTGGGGTGGGCCTGTCCTTGGTTATGGGGCTGTCCTGTGCATTGCAGGATGTGTGGCAGCATCCCTGGGCTCCACCGGCTGGATGCTAGCCGCACACTGCTGGCCCAAGGAGTAACAATCAGAACCGTCTCCACACAGCGCCAAGGTCTCCTTGGCCAGCTGAGAACTGCCGGGCTAGGTCATGCTAATTCTGAGGAGCCCATGAGCCAGGATTTCACCCTATGGGTGGTGGAGGGCACAGGTGATCACCAAGCAGGGCAGTGAGTAGGCCCCTGGGGACAGGCGACACTCACTCAGCAGGAAGAGGTTCTGGTAGTTGTCCAATGGTGTGTCCCAGAACAGGTCCCCCTGGTCTAGCCCAAACTGCTCCCAATCTTCCAAGGTGAAGTCCATGGCGACGTCCTTGAGGGTCACAAATTCCTGAAACACAATGCACTACTGGTCACTCAGGGGCCGGGGTCAGGGAGGAGTCTAACACTTCACTCAGGGCACCCCCAACCCTCAATCTGCCAGGCCTTTGGCAAAAACTATCCCATCCTCAGCCTCACAAGAATCTTGAGGACGGATTGGAAACCCCTGCATTTTGTAGGCAAGGAAAAGGGAGTCTTGACCAGGGGATGGAATGTCAACCAAAGTGAACACGGGTGGGACTCAGCCCAGGTCTGCCTGATCCTAAAAGTCTGTTTATTTCACACTTTTGCTTTTTTTAGTGTTCATTCAAGATTTGATTTTGTAAATTTTCAAATATATATACAAGTAGGGACATGTATGTAATTAACACAGCAGAGAGACAGGGCCTATCACCTAGGAGTGACCTGATTTCACCTGTGAATACTTCAGTTTGAACAGTAACTCCCTAATCACTGAACACCCAGACCACACTCAAAATCTGCATCCAGATTAGGCTGATGTCTCAGTGGCATGTCTTTCTAGCTAGCTTGTCTGAATCAGAATTCAAGGGGACCCATGCCCTGCACGTAACTGATGTGGCTCTGAGGTTTAAAATCTACAGCTGAACCCCTGTGCCCTCTTCAGCCTCCATGCTCCTGATTGGAGGTCCCACTTTCTGCCTCTGTGCAGTGTCATCTGGCTGCTCCCCGGCCCGTGCATTTCCTGTGAGCTGGTCAGGAGAGCAGAGGCCTGATTGGAGTCAGTACAGCTTCTAGGGGAAAGACCCCCTCACAGATGTACCAGGTCCACTTTAGGCCCCATGACTACCAAAGGCTCCTATCTGGCTGTCCAACTTTTAGTGACAGCATCTTCCTTCATTTTAAAATCTTCCTAGTTAATAAGTGTTTACTATAATTACCTGTGTGTGTATATAAGTTTTATATATATATATAATACATACACAGAGAAAGACAGAGAGGGAGAAACTGTGTCTCATTCTGTCTGTTGCTCAGGCTTGAGTGCAGTGTCACAATCACAGCCTCAACTTCCTGGGCTCAAGCAATCTCGCCTCAGCCTCCAAGTAGCTAGGACTACAGGTGTATGCCACCAGACCCAGCTAATTTTTTTCTTGGTAGAGTAGGAGTCTCGCTGTGTTGCCCAGGGTGGTCTTGAACTCTTGGCCTCAAGTGATCCTCCTGACCCTGCCTCCTGATGTGCTGGGATTACAGGCATGAGCCACTGTACATGGCCAATTAATGGGTGTTTAGGATAAAAATTCAAATACTTGAGAAGTACTGACAATAAAACATGAAAGCCTGCCCCCACATACCCCATCTCTAGGTGAATCTGTGCCTGGTATGTCTCTTCCAAATCTCCATCAATGTGGGCACAGACACACACGCACATGCGCATACACAGGCGCATTTTAAGGAAGAATGAAAACCACCTTTCTGCAGTTTGGGTTTGAGGTATGGCCCTACTACCTTCACTTATGACTACTGGCAAGTAAGCCGTATGTCTCTTATGACCCTGATTCCCGCTCTACTAGTGAAATGGGACCAACGAGCCCCATCTCATCAGGGCTGCCACAAGAAGCAACTGAAATACGGCTGGGAGGTGACTGCACAGTACTTAGCATACAGGAGGAGCTCAACAAAGGGGCAATTCCACTCTGGCTCACACTGCCCATGCCAACGCTCCAGGCATCTGACTGCAAAAGCCCTTCTTTGGCCAAGAGGTTCCGGCATGCCAACCACGGAATCGACACTTCAGGTGCAGTAAGTCGCTGAACTGCCTGACCCCTCTTTGATGCAGGATTATTCCCAATTTACAGAAAACAAGATCAAGGCCCAAACAGTCACCTTCTCCATGTCACACAGTATATTAGTCCGTCTTCTGTTGCTATAACTGAACACTTGAGACTGGATAATGTATAAAGAAAAGAAATTTATTTCCTATAGTTCTCGAGGCCGGGAAGCCCAAGGCCAATGGACTGCCTCTGGTGAGGGTCCTCTTGCTGGCAGAGACTCTGCAGAGCCCTAAGAGGGCGCAAGGCATAACATGGTGAGGGAACTGAAGCAACGTCAAGCTGGCTTTTACAACAGACCCACTCTCATGATAACCCATTAGTCCCTA
Source organism: Saguinus oedipus (assembly GCA_031835075.1). NCBI lineage: Eukaryota > Metazoa > Chordata > Mammalia > Primates > Cebidae > Saguinus > Saguinus oedipus. Next base: position 51,203,361 of record CM063187.1, on the reverse strand, counting down.
AATAAATGAATTCATTCACACAGGCAGAACCTTAAAGACCCCACCTCTTAATATAGTTAGTTACATGAGACATTACATTTCAAGGAGCTTTGATTGGCCAGGTATTGTGGCTCACGCCCATAAATCCAGCACTATGGGAGGCTGAGGCAGGCAGACTGCTTGAGCTCAGGAGTCTGCCCACAATTCTCCTGCCTCAGCCTGGGATTACAGGTGCACACTACCACATCTGGTTAATTTTTGAATTTTTAGTAGAGAAGGGTTTCACCATGTTGGCCAGGATGGTCTCCATCTCCTGACCTTGTGATCGCCTGCCTTGGCCTTCTGAAGCGCTGGGATTACAGGAGACTCACTTGACCCCAGGAGGTGGAGGTTGCAGTGAGCTGAGATAGCAGCCACTGCACTCCAGCCTGGGTGACACAGCAAGACAGTGTCAAAAAAAAAATCCGGTATTGGAGATGTGAGAGGGCTGTGACAGAGCCTACCAGGGACCTCTGGGATGAGTGGCAAAAAAAAAATGCTCACTCTTGATCTAGGTGCTGTTCGCCTTCATTAAGTCATGCATTTGATGTGCGTGTGTTTCTGCATCTGTGATTTTGCAATAAAAATATTTTTTAAATTAAGCATATACTAAACAGCATTCTCCTCTTGCTGCTATGTGGGAAAAGATAGAATGTGGGAAGGGCAGAAGCAGGGAGACAAGGAAAAAGGCCAGTTTGATAATACAGGTGAGAAATAGTGGCAGGAATGGAGAGAGGTCAGGGAAAGCTTCCTGAAGAGGAGGTCATTCAAGTTGGATTACTGAGGATGAACAGGTATTTACCAGATAGAGAGATGGTTTCATGCATCATTCATTCATTCAACTAACACCTCATGAGGCTTCCTATGTGCCCGGCCTGTGCTGGGCCCTGGGGACCCAGAGATAAATCCCCATCAGTTCCTGTCCTCAAGGAGCATCTGGCCAAACTTGAAATTTGGGTGGGGCTGACAGAGATGGGCAGGAACATCTGTATCTAGGTGGATCTCTGCTACACTGGAGGCAGCAGGGGGTGCTATGGAAGGCCAGAGCAGGAAAGTGCTGCCTGCCTAGGGAAGGGTGGAGGAGCTGAGCAGGGTCTTAAAGGCGGTGTCAGACATCACCAGACAGAAAAGGGTCACGGGATTCCAGCAGAGGGCACAACCTGAACAAAGGCAGGGAAGCTGCTGGAAACTACAGAATAACGTCTTATTACCAGGCCAAAGGGAGTACTGGTTACCTAGAGAAAAGGCAGAAGACGGTGCAAAGGGAGGTAGAACCCAGACCACACAGGAAGTCTGAAAAAACTGGAATTTATCCTGTAAGCAATAGGGATGCTCAGAAAAGTACAAGCAGAAAAGAACAGCATGCAAGCTTGCCTTTCAAAAGATCAACAGAAGCCACCACGGGACAGTATGCAAGCTTGCCTTTCAAAAGATTACCCGGAAGCCACCATGGGACAGCATGCAAGCTTGCCTTTCAAAAGATCACCCGGGGCCGGGCGCGGTGGCTCAAGCCTGTAATCCCAGCACTTTGGGATGCTGAGGCAGGTGGATCACGAGGTCAAGAGATCGAGACCATTCTGGTCAACATGGTGAAACCCCGTCTCTACTAAAGATGCAAAAAATTAGCTGGGCGAGGTGGCGCATGCCTATAATCCCAGCTACTCAGGAGGCTGAGGCAGGAGAACTGCCTGAACCCAGGAGGCAGAGGTTGCAGTGAGCCGAGATCGCGCCATTGCACTCCAGCCTGGGTAACAAGAACAAAACTCCGTCTCAAAAAAAAAAAAAAAAAAAAAGATCAGCCAGAAGCCACCATGGGACAGCATGCAAGCTTGCCTTTCAAAAGATCACCAGGAAGCCACCATGGGACAGGGAGGCCAGAACAAAGGCAGGCCATGGGGGTGACCAGTTAACACAGAGCCGTCTTCAACTCACCTCAGTCAACAACTTTCCTGCCGGGGCCGTGACCAATTCACACAGAACGGACTTCAACTCACCTCAGCCATAAAGGAAGGTCAGTTTTCCTGCTTGCAGGGGTGGCCAATGAAGACAGTGGCCTTCAACTCACCTCAGCTACAAAGGAAGGCCAGCTTTCCTGCCTTTGGAGCCAATCAGTTAAGACAGAGTGGTCTTCAACTCACCTCAGCCATGGCCAACTGGGGTTCAGTAGCCTCTCTTAAGCTCCTCCTCCTTCCCCTCTGTGTTCCTGGCTGGCAAGGCTGTGGGAAGCACAAGGGAGCTGTGAGAAAGCCTCCCTTCCGCCCATGGCTGACTCGCTGTCCATGTTGACGAGCCCCCAAAATGTCCAGGAGGTCAAGTCCCAGTGTGAGTCTCCCTGCAGGAATCACAACGACAACTATTTACTGAAACCACCCCAGCCCCACGTTTCCACTGTGCTTCAGAACCTACCGAGCAGGTTCGTCACCACTGTCAGCACTTAACGCAGTCAGTAAATACACACTCAGGAGATTTGGTGATGAAAGTCTATGACCACAGTGGGAGCTCCTCTGTCCTGCTCACTGCTGTGTCTTAGCACCAGCATGGTACAGTATATGCTTTCACAGCAGGTGTAAATGCACCTACAGCTGCTGACAGAACAAAGGTGTCTAACAGAACCAACAGAACAATGCTTCTGGGATTTCTGATTACCATCTCTAGAATTTAAGTTCAGATCAATTGGCCTCCAAAACTGCTACTTTTTTTTTTTTTGAGACAAGGTCTTGCTGTTGCCAGGCTGGAGTACAATGGCACAATCATGGCTCCCTGCAGCCATAACCTCCCAGGCTTAATCCTCCCACCTCGGCCTGTCAAGTAGCTGGAACTACAAGCATGGGCCACCACATCCAGCTAATCTTTTAACCTTTTGTAGGGACAGGGTCTCACTTGTTGCCCAAGTTGTTCTCAAACTCCTGATCTCAAGTAATACACCCTCATCGGCCACCCAAAGTGTTGGGATTACAGGCGTGAGCCACCACACCTGGCCACTATCTCTACAACAGAAATATTTAAACTTTTGTTTTAACCATGACCCACAGAAACAACGACAATATATATTATAGGCCAGGCACAGTGGCTCACGCTTGTAATCCCAGCACTTTGGGAGGCCAGGGTGGGCGGATTACTTGAGTTCAGGAGTTCCAGACCAGGTTGGCCAACATGCTGAAACCCCGGTCTGTACCAATAACATAAAAATTAGCCCGGCTTGGTAGCACCTGCCTGCAATCCCAGCTACTCGGGAGGCTGAGGCAGGAGAATCGCTTGAACCCAGGAGGCAGAGGGTGCAGTGAGCCGAGATCACTCCAGCCTGGGTGACAGAGCAAGACTCCATCTCAAAAAAAAAAAAGCAGTTGATTTTTTTTCCAACTACTGAGTCGTTCCCCCCACCCCCGCCCCCTCTCTTTCTTTCCAGACGCAGTCTCACTCTCTTGCCCAGGCTGGACTGCAGCGGCGCGATCTCGGCTCACCGCAACCTCTGCCTCCCGGGTTCGAGCGATTCTCCTACCTGAGCCTCTCCAGTACCTGGGGTTACAATTTTTAGTAGTGACGGAGTTCGGGCCACGATCGTCTCTTAACTCCTGATCTCAAGTGATCCGCCCGCCTCGGCCTCCCAAAGTGCTGGGATTACAAGGGTGAGCCACCGCGCCGGCGGCCTTTTAGCGGACTCTGAAAGGCGGTTCACGCCTCCATCCAGACAGCCGCCGCCGCCCCAGGCGACGCACCCATTGCCGAAGTCGCCTCCACTAGCATTCCGTCAACTCTCAGAAAGGATCGAGCTTGCAAGGCCCTCAGCGACCCCAACCCCAGCGTCTCAGTACCTCGGGATTGTCGTCGGCCGCGTCAACAGACGCAACCTCAGCCTCGAGGGAAGGAGAGATTCAACTCCCCTCACACGCGCCTCCTCGCATCGACTTCCGGTGCGCGTATACGTTCTTTGAGAGGCTCCACCCAGGAACTTCCGCGCCAGCGCCGCCAGGACTCTATTTCCCAGAGGGCTGCGCGGCCGACTTCGTTCGTTTTCCCATCTCCCGCTTCTTCAGCCTTAGAGACCACGCTTAGCACTCTGGGAGTAGAGTACAAACGGAATCAGAACCAAGCGGCCTGGGTTTGTAGTCCAGTTTTTTTACCTTGTTAAAGAATCATTTAATTAGGCTCTTGCCTTTCCTAGAAGACTGGGAGTCTTCCCCTCTTTTGAAGGGCAAGCAGTGGGTTGCTATGGAAACGCGTTGAGACGGGATTTCTGAGAAAACGCGTGAAGGGGCGGAGTTGAGAAAGGGCTCACGGTGCATTCCGATTGGTTTCACGTGGACACATGCGCAGTAGAACCAGAAAGCGTTCCAAAGCAGCTTGAGTCGGGTAGGGGGATGAGCAATGAGGGAATAATTCCCTCTCCGTGAGGAATCAGAGGGCGGGCCTGCCGCGAAGGCATCTGGGAAATAGAGTTCCTAGGTAGGGGAAGCCGGGCGCCGTCGGGAAGTCAGCGGCGCCTGCGCGGGCGCATCAGACTCAGGATGCGCGCGCAGCGATCTCCGCCCAGCGGAAGTTTTCGCGGGGCAACTGAGAAGGTGAGTCCTAGTAACTGCGGGGAATCCTAGGGTCAGGCCGCGGAAGCCTAGAATCCCGCTCCCGTCCCCAAGTACAGAAGTGAGGGGAAGGCGAGGCGGAGCGGCGGGACGTCCCCCGACCTCCTAGCCGCAGCTCGGCCGGGGTGCCTATGACGTCAGTCCGAACTTTTATGGGAGGCGGGGCCCCCGCGGTCGCGGTCTGGGTTCGGGATGAGGGCGGCTCCGGGACGGGGGGGTTCACTGGCCTGCTCTTGAGCGGGCTTCGTGTTGGGCATGGCTACGGCGGAGATGGATGCGGCTTGTGGGAAGTTTGACTGTTGCTCCGCCTGGGCAGCTCGTCGTCCCTTGGTTTCTATAGGGGGGTGCGACTGAAGGGAGGCTCTGTCGCCTAGGCAACCGTTCCACCTGCGCTGGGGTGGGGTCTGACCTTTAGCCTTTTTGCTGTGCTGTCTCCCGAAGTGTAGGAGGAACACTATACTGTAGTTGACACATAGCAGCTGTTCAGTAAACATTTGTTGAATAAGTCAAATAAATGGATGGATAAAGACTGGCCTGATGGTTGGAGCCTTGGGTTTCGAACTGGCCATTGCGTAGGTGACTTCAGCACTCTGAGACTCCTTTCTTTTTTGCATCTACTTTTATTGAGCGTGTACTATACGGAAGGCCCCGTGCAACCGATATTGCTACGTTGGAATGCCTAGTCTAATAGGCACCGTTCAAGCCTATGTTATAGTAGTGTCTAAAACAAATATCCTGCCCCAGCTAATTCACATTCTCATGGTGGCTGGGGATGCCAGACACTGAAAAACAAGTGTTAAAGAATATTTGCAGGTCTGCAGTCTCTTATCTATAACTTTAAAATCCAAAACGTTGTAAAAACTGAAAGGTCTTTTTCTCTGTTTGGCAACTTACTTGGTAGCCCAGCCTCACCTGGCTTTGAACTTGTTTGCTGGCAGTACCCACTCCGAACTGATGTGTGACTATTTAGAATTTTTAAAGATATTGTTGTGTAAATCACGTACTTGCTTATGGAGAGTTGCCCTGGATCCCGCCGGTGTTGTAATATGTAATAAGTTCTAAATTCCAAGAAGTTTGTCTTGGCGCGGTAGTTCCCACCTGTAATCCCCGCCCTTAAGGAGACCGAGGCAGGAGGATCACCTGGGTTCAGGAGATCGAGACCAGCCTGGCCAACGTAATGAAGCCCCATTTCCACAAAAAATACAAAAATATTAGCTGGGCATGGGTGCATGCCTGTAATCCCAGCCACTCGGGAGACTGAGGCCCGAGAATCGCTTGAACCCAGGAGGCAGAGGTTGCAGTGAGCTATCACACCACTTTACTCCTGCCTGGGTTGTCGACAGAGCGGGACTCCATCTCAAACTAAGTAAATAAAGTTAAAATGTTACAAAACCTTCAAAATTCTGAACTTTGAAACACAGCTGGCACCAGTTGATTACCATAAGGAATTGTGAATATATGTTAGATGCATTAAGTGCTAAGGAGAAAAATTAAGGAGGAAAGGGGAAGGGAGAGAGAAAAGTGGGGCTAGGGAATGCAGTTTATATAAGGTGGTCAGGGAAGAACTCTTAGGCCGAGACCTGAATGAAAGAATCAGCCACAGGGGAAAGTGGTGGGAAGCACATTCCTGGCCAAGGGAACTACTGCATGTGTGAAAGTTCTGGGAGAGGAATTCACTGCCTAGAAATTAATGGAACCGAAGCAGTTGTGGAGCTAATGTTAATCAGATGTACAATATGTGTCAGGTACCTTAAACTTCAAAATTCAAGAGGTAACTGCTGCTGTTCTCAGTTTACAAATGGAGGAGCAGGCAGAGGTGTTTTTTTAAAATTGGAAATAAATTAGCTGGGCAAGGTGTTCTGCGACTGTGATCCCAGCTATTTGGGAGGCTGAGGTGGGAGGATCGCTTGAACCCAGAAGGTGGAGATTACAGTGAGCTAAGATGGCGTCACTTCACTCCATCCTGGGCAACAGCAAGACCCTGTCTCTTAAAAAAAAAAAAAAAAGAACTGGCCAGGCACGGTGGCTCATAACTGTAATCCCTCCTTGGGGAGGCCAAGGTGAGTGGGTCACAAGGTCAGGAGCTCAAGACCAGCCTGGCCAACATGGTGAAACCAGATCTTTACTAAAAATACAAAAATTGGCCAGACATAGTGGCATGTGCTTGTAATCCCAGCTATTTGGGAGGTTGAGGCAGGAGAGTTGCTTGAACCCAGGAAGCGGAGGTTGCAGGTGAGCTGAGATTGTGCCACTGCTCTCCAGCCTGGGTGGCACAGTGAGACTCTGTCCCAAAGGAAAAAAATTTTTTTTATTTTTTTATTGCCCACAATCACACAATATGTGACAGAAGCAAGATCCAAACCCAGGCAGATTATGTCCCAAATTTATCCTCTTTTTTTTTTTTTGAGACGGTGTTTCGCTCTTGTTACCCAGGCTGGAGTGCAATGGCGTGATCTTGGCTCACCGCAACCTCCGCCTTCTGGGTTCAGGCAATTCTCCTGCCTCAGCCTCCTGAGTAGCTGGGATTACAGGCATGCGCCACCATGCCCAGCTAATTTTTTGTATTTTTAGTAGAGATGGGGTTTCACCATGTTGACCAGGATGGTCTCGATCTCTTGACCTCATGATCCACCCACCTCGGCCTCCCAAAGTGCTGGGATTACAGGCGTGAGCCACCGCGCCCAGCCCAATTTATCCTCTTGACCCCTATACTGATCTTCTAAGTGGCAGGTCTATTTAAGGACTGTCCAGCTAGATAATTCTGGCCCTGAGCTTGAAGTCTCCGGCTCAATGTCTAGACTTCCCCTGAAAGAGGGATGCGTGCTGACACAGCTGGGGGCCCCTCTGCCTTCCTGGCATGTTTTCTTCTGCAAAGAGACAATGATTTATTCGCTCAGCAAACATAGACCCAGCATGTGCTCTGTGCCAGGCCTGTTTGAGGCTCTGGGCGTATTGTGGCAAACAAGGCAGACAAAAGTCCCCGCAATGGTGAAGCTTACGTTCTAGTAAGTCAGGGTGAGTCAGGCGGTGACAAGTACTGTGAGGAAAAATAAAGCAAGGTAAGGAGGATAAAACATGCTATTAGTAAAATGTTTAGGGCCAGGCGCAGTGGCGCGCACCTGTAATCCCAGTGCTTTGGGAGGCTGAGGCAGGCGGATCACCTGAGGTCAGGAGTTCAAGACCATCCCGGCCAACATGGTGAAACCCCATCTCTCCTAAAAATACAAAATTAGCCAGGTGTGGTGGCGGGCGCCTGTAATCCCAGCTACATGGGAGGCTGAGGCAGGAGAATCGTTTGAACCTGGGAAGCGCAGGTTGCAGTGAGCCGAGATTGTGCTACTGCACTCCAGCCTGGGCAAAAAGAGGGAAACTTCTTCTAAAAAAAATGGTGTCCAAGAAGGTCTCTGAGAAGGTGACATTTGAACAGAGAGCTGAAGACGGTGATGAGGGAGTCATCTGTGTGCACTCTGGGGAGACAGCATTCCAGGCAGTTGGAAGAGCAAGCGTAAAGTTCTTGGGGAAGAAATGTTCTTGTCACAACTGGGGAAAAGCACTGAAGCCAGCGTGGCTGGCTCAGAGTGAGCAAGGAGAGATGGTGGGAGAGGCCAGCCAGGGGACAGGGAAATGGCAGCTCCTGTAGAGACTTCTGGGCCATGGTAGGAATTTTGGCCTTTTCTGTCTAAAATGAAATCCACCATACGGTTTTGAGTAAAGGAGGAACAGGGTCTGACTTAGATTTTATTTATTTATTTATTTATTTTCGAAATGGAGTCTTGGTTTGTCACCCAGGCTGGAGTGCAGTGGTGCGATCTCAGCTCATGGCAACCTCCGTCTCCTGGGTTCAAGTGAATCTCGCACCAAAGCCTCCTGAGTAGCTGGGATTACAGGTGCCCACCACCATGTCTGGCTGATTTTCTTTTGTGTGTGTGTGTGTGTTTTTTTTTTTTTTTACTTGAGATGGGTTTTCACCATGTTGGCCAGGCTGGTCTGGAACTCCTGACCTCAAATGATCCACTTGCCTTGGCCTCCCAAAGTGCTGGGATTACAGGTGTGAGCTACTGTGCCCAGCCCTCCATATGGTTTTGAGTAGAGGAAGGACAGGGCCAGGGTCTGATTTAGATTTTAAATGGATCCCTCTAGCTACCAGGTTGAAAATAGATTGTAGGGGCAAGTGTAGAAACCAGAAGTCTAGTTAGAAAGCTGCTGCAGTAGCACAGGGAGAGTTGGTGGCCTAGACCAGGCTAGTGGCAGGATGTCAGAACCAGGGTTGGCACATGGTTAAAAACCCTCTTGGCCTGATTCCACACCCAGCATCAGCTTCCAGATTCAAATCTGCAAGAATATTCTGACCTGCTGCCCCAGGAACACAGTGCAGGTATGCATTTTCATTGCATAAATTGGCACCAGGTTAAGAACATGGGCGTGTCCGAGCTCAGTAACTCACACGCGTAATCCCAGCACTTTGGGAGGCGGAGGCAAGTGGATCACAAGGTTAGGAGTTCGAGACCAGCCTGGCCAATATGGTGAAACCCCACCTTTACTAAAAAACTACAAAAATTAGCTGGGCATGGTGGTGTGTGCCTGTAATCCCAGCTACTCGGGAAGCAGAGGCAGGAGAATTGCTTGAACCTGGGAGGCAGAAGTTACAGTGAGCCAAGATTGTGCCATTGCACTCCAGCTGGGCAATAAGAGTGAAACTTCGTCTCAAAAAAAAAAAGAAAAAGAATGTGGACTTTGGGGCTCAGGGCTCTGGATTTCAGCTCTGTCCCCATCGTTTTCTAGGTGAGTGGAGTCGGGTCTGGGGGAAGGAGAATTCTCACCCATTTGTGCATCATTTTGTAGCTTTCAAAGATGGGATGACCATCCCTACCTCACAAGAGTGAAGGGAAAGATTAAACAAAATCATGTGTCTGCCTCACCTCTTTAGACCTGTGTGACCTTGGGCAAGTCATTTTCTCTCTGAGCCTCTGCTTCTCAGAAATCATTCTTACCTTGAAGAGGGTGACTGAAGATTCTGTAGATAATACCTCCCAAGAATTTAGCACAGTGATCCGCACATACTGAACTGTCACGAAATGAGAGCTGTCATTAAGTGACTTAACCTCTGTGCAGCCAGGACTGCCTGCTCCCTGTTTCTGGTTACAAAGTCCAGAGGACAAATTATCCCCCAATTCAGTGATGTAGAACCACCATTTGTTGTGTCCATTGATCCTGTGTGCCAGGAATTCAGAGTGAGCACAGCAGGGTGGCCTGTTTCTGCTCCCTGATGCCTGTGGCTTAGCAGGAAGACAAAGCCTGGGGTCTAAGTGGCCTGAGGACTTGCCCACTCACATATCCAGCAGCCGACACTGGCTGTTGGCCGCAGACCTCAGTACCTCTCCTCCTGAGCCTCTCCATGTGACTTCTCTGCCTGGGCTACTTGAGGCTCCCTCATGGCATGGAAACTGGGCTCCATGGGTGAGCATCCCGAGCAAGCCAGCCAGGTGCAAGTTGTTTTTTATGACCCAGCCTTGGAAGTCTTACGGTCTTACATCTGCCCGTCCTCTATCGGTAGAAGCAGTCACAGCTCTGCCCAGATCCACAGGGGGTCGAACAGACACCCTGACTCCTGGGAGGAGGGGTGACATGGTTCCAAAAAGCACACAGGACCAGAAATACTGGTGTGGCGCGCTTTTGAAAATACAAATGCCACACTCTCCAGTGAGGTGGTGATAATTCTGGAACCTGCCTCCTGGACTGTAGTATAGACAAAATAGGATAATGCATAGAAAGCTCTCTGCCTGGGGGACTCCTTCCCAGATTTTGAAGATTTGCTCCCTAGTTTCCTTTGGGTCTCTGTTCAGATGTCTCCCTCTGGGCAAGGCCCTCCTTAACCACCCTGTGTGAATGGTGACCCGCCGCCCTCTGTGGCATCCTGCTTTCTCCTGTGGTACTTTATTGTTCTCCATAGCACTGTCTCCATCCGGCCTGTTCAGCAGTTCCTTGCTCATTTATTTGTTAGCTTCTCTTCTCCCACCAGAACACAAGCTTCCCGAGGGCAGGGGCTGTGTTGTTTCCTTTGCTGCTGTTTCCCCAGCGGCTGGTATAAACAGGAAACTCAGTAAATAATTATAGAATAGATGAATGAGTGAATGAATGGATTTGGCATGTGCTGGCGACATGGCCAGTGCTCGGTAAACATTAGCTGTTATCTTTTGTTGCTGTGTAAAAGCATGAATCAGCTTCTCCACTTTTGTTCACTTACAGGTTGCTGTCAAGATGGAGTTTCCAGCCCAGTAAATCCAAGGGCCAGGCTGTGACCTCATAAAGGTATTCTCCCTTGGGCACAGCCTCTCAAGGCCTTTTTCCTTTTTCCCACCAGCAGCTGGCTCCTGCTTGTCTCTGGGTTGCTGCTGGCCAGCTGCACTCCCAGAAGGAATGTTGTCGTGGGTATGGCAGAGCTCACCTGTTTAGGCACTTGCTGCATCCTGGAGGCATCTTTATCTGAGGGCAGCCAGCATCTGGGGAAATTCCCCTTAACATGAATCCGTTTAAAACCGGCACAGATTTCTGCCAGGCTCACACCTGTAATTCCAGTACTTTGGGAGGCAAAGGCAGGTAGATCATTTGAGGTCAGGAGTTCGAAACCAGGTTGGCCAACATGGTGAAACCCCATCTCTACTAAAAATATTAAAATTAGCTAGGCGTGGTTGTGCACACCTGTAGTCCTAAGAGAATCTCTTCAACCTAGGAGGTGGAGGTCGCAGTGTGCTGAGATTGCACCACTGCACTCCAGCCTGGGCAACAAGAGCAAAACTCCATCTCAAAAAAAAGAATTAGCTGGGTGTGGTAGCGCGTACCTGTAGTCCCAGCTACGCAGGACGCTGAGGCAGGAAAATCCCTTGAACCTAGGAAGTGGATGTTGCAGTGAGCCAAAATCATGCCACTGCACTCCAGGCTGAGTGACAGAGCAAAACTCTATCTCAAAATAAATAAAACCATCACAGATTTCTAAACAAATCCTTTGTTCATTTAAGAAACCTAGACCAGTCATGGTGGTCCACACCTGTAATTTCAGTACTTTGGGAGGCCAAGGCAGGAATATTGCCTGAGCTCAGGAGTTTGAGGCCAGCCTGGGCGACATACCTCATCTCTACAAAAAGTTAAAAAAAAAGCCATGGTGGCACATGCCTGTAGTCCCAGCTACTTGGGAGGCTGAGATGAGAGAGTGGCCTGAACCCAAGAGGTCGAGTATGCAGTGAGCCATGATTGTGCCATTGCACTCCAGCCTGAGTGACAGAGTGGGAGCCTGTTGCTAAAAAATAAAAAAGAAGTATAGCAAAGTCTGTCCAGGCTGCGTTTCAGTAACAAGCAACTTCCCAATCTTAGTGGTTTAACGCAATCACACATTCCTTCTAATCCAACTCTCCAGGCACCAGCCTCTAGGCAGTTAAAAAAAATTTTTTTTTTAATTTGCTAGGCCTAGTGGCTCACACCTATAATCCCAGCTATTCTGGAGACTGAGGTGAGAGAACCCAGGAGGCAGAGGTTGCAATGAGCCGAGATCACGCCATTGCACTCCAGCCTGGGTGACAGAAGGACACTCTGTCTCAAAAAATAAAATTTTAATTTTTAATTTACATAGGTACATAGTAGGTGTATGTATTTATTGGGTACATCTAGACAATTTTGATCTTGTGACACCAATGTCAACACCCAGGTTTGCCTGGGAGAAAGCGGAGAAGAGGCAGTGAGACCTCTAGCTTAACAAAAATGCTCACCAGTATTTATACCTTTGAGAAGACAGAGATGCTCTTTTACATATTATTACCAGGACAGCACATCACTAAGTTACACAACCAGTCAGAACGACTGACTTTCTAGAGGGTAAAAGATACTTGACCGATAGCCTTTGCAGTCCAGGTGTCTTACACAACTCCTCTGTTTGAAGAAACAGAAGGGCAGATTTATGCTGCAGAGTATCTGCTCTTCTACAGCCTGAGAAAGAGGAGTCCAGGACCCAGTCTATCCTCATGTGTCTGAGATTTCTTCACCAGCTAATGGGATGGCCTGTGGTTTTGAAGGACAAGCTCTAGAATTTCAGAAGTCAGTATCTAGAGGAAATAGGCTGAGAAGCTCAGAGCTTCCTATCGAAGAAGAAAGGGAAGAACAGAAATATCAATGACTGGAATATAGTAACTGGGGTACAGGGCATGATATGGTCACAGCAACCACTGACATAAAAGGCTTTCTGTGTGCCAGGCCCTGTTCTCAGCACCTCATATAAATGTATTCATTTAGACCTCAACGGCAATTCTGTCAGATAGGTGCTGGGAGAAGCCCCATTTTACGGTGGGGTGGACTGTGGCACAGAGAGGTTAAGTAGATTGCCCAGCATGTGGCAGATGTGGGATTCAAATCTGGCAGCCTGGAGCGAAACCTGTGATCTTACGGACTCCAGAGTTTGCATTTGCAACAGAAGCCAGCCTTTACAGTAAATAAAGGAAAAGGGTTTCATGAGAATGGTCTCTTGCAGCCAGGATGGTAGCTCATGCCTATAATCCCAGCACTTTTGGGAGGCTGAGGCAGAAGGATTGCTGGAGGCCAGGAGTTCCAGACTAGCCTGGGCAACATAGTGAGACCCCATCTCTACAAAAAAAAATAAAAATAAAAATTAGTCAAGCATGGTGGCACACACCTGTAGTCCCAGCTAACTGGGAAGATTGCTTGAGCCCAGGAGTTTGAGGCTGCAGTGAGCCGTGATCATGCCACTGCACTCCTACCTGGTGACAGAGTGAGACCCCCCCGTCTCTAAAAAAATTAAAGAATTTTCTCTTTCAAGGTGAAATTAAACCACAACCACATATTTATATTAACTTCTATTTTGATAGTTTTCACTTTCCTTTTTTTCTTTTTTTTTTTTTTCAGGCGGAGTTTCACTCTTGTTGCCCAGAGTGCAGTGTCACAGCCTCGGCTCACAGAAACCTCCACCCCCCAGGTTGAAGCAATTCTCCTGCCTCAGCCTCCTGAGTAGCTGGGATTACAGGCTCCCGCCACCACACCTGACTAATTTTGTATTTTTGTAGAGACAGGGTTTCTTCATGTTGGTCAGGCTGGTCTCAAACTCCTGACCTCAGGTGATCCGCCCACCTCTGCCACCCAGAGTGCTGGGATTACAGGCGTGAGACACTGTGCCCAACTGATAGTTTCACTTTTAATTGCTAATGTACACTAAGCCTTAGACTATAAGAACAAAGAAATGGCCCTTTTTGTTGTTGTTGTTGCTGCTATTTGTTTGTTTAAGACAGAATTTTCACTCTTTTTATCCAGGCTGGAGTGCAATGACGCAATCTTGGCTCACTACAACCTCCACCTCCTGAGTTGAAGTGACTTTCCTGCCTCAGCCTCCCAAGTAGCTGGGATTACAGGCGTGCACCACTACACCTGGCTAATTTTTTTTTTTTGTATTTTTAGTATAGACAGCATTTCTCCATGGCAGACAGACTGGTCTGGAACTCCTGACCTCGGGTGATCTGCCCTCCTTGGCCTTCCAAAGTGCTGGGATTACAGGTGTGAGCCACTGAGTCCAGTGCGTTGCTGCTGTTTGTGAGATGCTCATTACAAATAGCACTGCCATAATGAGGGGCAGTACAAACTGCCTGTTGTACTTCATCCCTGTTGACCTTCTCTTCACTGGCCAAGTTCTTCCATACCCTCCTTTGTCATAGGCTCCGCATGTAATTTGGACTTTTACAAAGTATCAGGAAATAGAGAGATGCAAAGCATAAAGAGTAATGTAGTGAACATTCATCATTCTACTAAATTAGTCAGGATAGAATAGGCTGTGCTGCTGTGATGACCCTAAAAGTCTGGCAGCTCAAGACAACAGAATTGTATTTGTTGATCATGAGGTTCCAGTGTGGACCAGGCAGCCCTCCTCCATCTCATTGCTATGTCAGTTGGGAATCATGGCCTCCAGGGCCATCCCTGCAGGTGGACGGGGAGGCAGAGGAGGTACTCTGACTCCTAACTGCCTCAGCCATGAGATGACTCTACTCATACCCCATTGGCCAGAATTAGTCATATGGCCCCTACCTCACCGCAGGGAAACCTGGAAAGTACAGGGCAGCAGATCGATATTTGGGGAACATTGACTCTCCCATTCCCATCATATGTTTTAAGAAGTGAACATCACACACGTAGTTGAAGACCCTGGCTGTGCCTCCTGCACACTCACCTGTGATGAAGAGCAGTTCTCCCACAATACTTCCACTCACGTCCAGCCATCCCGCTTCACTTTGTGTTTGTCATTCTGTTTCATAGCATGATCTCCTTCTGTCCAGACTGTGGCAAAAATATCCAAGCAGCATTCAAATTCTGCCCCTACTGTGGACATTCTTTGCCTATAGAGGAGCATGTAGTATCCCAGACCTTTGTCAAGCCACGTGTGTCATCCTCCCGAGGTAAGAACCAGAGCTTTGAGACTATTCCTGCAGAGGGGATGAGGTGCATGCACATGTGTTTCTCGGAACGGAGGACACCTTTGCAGCCTGCATGACCCTCTCCTGATACTGGCGAAGCTCAGGCCTCAGGACTGGGCCACTCAGACTACCCTCAGTCTCTTGGCCTCTTATTGTCCTCATGGCGTCTCCGTATTGACAACTCCTTCATTTCTATCTCCTGCCAGCCTGGACTCCTCCCCTGCTTGGAGGAGACGTGTGTATGCAGCCTGCCTACTTGGCATCTGCAGGTTGAGTATCCCTTATCCAAAATGATCAGGACCAGAAGTATTTCAGATTTTGGAAGATTTGCATTATACTTACTGGTTGATCATCCCTGATTTAAAAATCTGAAATCTGGCCAGGCACGGTGGCTCATGCCTGTAATCCCAGCAGTTTGGGAGGCTGAGGCAGGCAGATCACTTGCGGTCAGGAGTTCAAGACCAGCCTGGCCAACAACCTGAAACCCCATCTATACTAAATATACAAAAATTAGCTGGGTATAGTGGTGAATGCCTGTAATCCCAGCTACTTGGGAGGCTGAGGCAGTAGAATCGCTTGAACCCAGGAGGCAGAGGCTGCAGTGAGCCGAGATCATGCCACTGCACTCCAGCCTGGGCAACAAAGCAAGACTCGATGTAAGAAAAGAAAAAAAAATCTGGAATCCACAGTACCCCAGTGAAATTTCCTTTGAGCATCCTTTTGACACTCAGAAAGTTTTAGATTTTGGAGCATTTTGCATTTCAGATTTCTGGATTTGGGATGCTCAACCTGTGTTGGAGGTCCTGGGACCAGCCGTGCTGGCTGAGTTAGTGTCAATAAAAAGAAATGGCATTTGTTTTTAGCAATATGGCAGACCAGATGATAATAAAAACTCCTTGTAGTTCAGTGTGCCCAAATATGTTGAATAAAACATAAAAATGTCTTTTTAAAACATAGAGCTAAATGGTAGGAAGCTAAGGGGAATCCATGGAGGTTAGAAACAATAAGAAAACAGAGACCACGGCGCTGCATTGGTATTACTTGTGCTGGGGCTGTGTTTACTGTTGACCTGGAACCTGGGTTTTATTGGGGTATGGGAGACAAATCTTAGGGCCTTAGCAGTGCAGGAGTTGCAGTTGGAAACCTCTTAAATCTGGGGCTCCTCAGTGGGTGAACTGCAGTGAAAGTAATTGTTCCACAGAGAAAATTGGAGACATTTGTCAGCCTTTGGTGGTAGGTTAAAAAAAAGGAGGAATGTCTTCTTTGAGAATTCCTTTTTTTTTTTTTTTTTTTGAGACACAGTCTCTCTCTGTCACCCAGGCTAGAGTGCAGTGGTGTGATCTTGGCTCACTGCAACCTCCACCTCTTGAGTTCAAGCAATTCTTCTGCCTCAGCTTCCAAGTAGCTGGGATTACAGGCATCCACCACCACACCTGGCTAATTTTTGTATTTCTTTGGTAGAGACAGGATTTCACCATGTTGACCAGCCTGGTCTCAAACTCCTGACTTCAGGTGACCCACCCACCTCAGCCTCCCAAAGTGCTGGGATTATAGGCGTGAGCCACCATGCCTGGCCTTCTTTGAGAATTCCTAACCAGGAATTCACGTTCTCACCAGTTTGGGGCCAGAATTCACACTGATCTGTGTGGTCCCCCAAAATGCAAGCTGAACATTTAACTTAAAGTGGTGAGATGTGGGTATCTCTCCCTGCCTGATATAAACAAATCTTCTCTTGGAAAACATTCTTTAAAGACAAACCTCGGGGAATGTCCAAGGAACGTGAGTACCAGTCTTTGTTGATTTACAAGGACGCCAGGAAATAAGCTAGCCTGAGAGTCAGCAGAAACAACAAATTACAGAATCAGACCTGCCAAGACCACAGACCTTAGAATTAAGATGAGAATATTTACAAAGCACACATGATACATTTAAAGAAATAAAGTAGGCCAGACATGGTTGCTCACGCCTGTAGTCCCAGCACTTTGGGAGGCCGAGGCAGCTGGATCACGAGGTCAAGAGATCGAGACTATCCTGACCAACATGGTGAAACCCTGTCTCTACTAAAAATACAAAAATTAGCTGGGCATGGTGGTGCACGCCTATGGTCCCAGCTACTCAGGAGACTGAGAATTGCTTGAACCTGGGCAGCGGAGGTTGCAGTAAGCCAAGATCGCACCACTGCACTCCAGCCTGGCAGTAAAGTGAGACTCCATCTTAAAAAAAGAAATAAAATGACAAATTGAAAGTACAATGAAGGAGTAAGTTAAAGTTGCATAGGCAGATAAGAGAAGGAACGAAATAAAATCTCTAATGATTGTGTGTGTGTATACACAATCATTGTATGTTTATGTGTATATGTGTGTGTGATACATAATCATTGTAATCAGAAACTAAATGGGTGGTTTAAACAGCAGACAAGACATAGCTAAAGGGAGAATTAGTTAACTGGAAGATAGATTTTAAGAAATTATGAGGAAGAGGCCAGGCATGGTGGCTCATGCCTGGAATCCCAGCACTTTGGGAGGTTGAGGTGGGCAGATCACTTGGGGTCAGGAGTTCAAGACCAGTCTGGCCAACATAGGGAAGCCTGTCTCTACTAAAAATCCAAAAATTAGCTGGGTGTGTTGGTGCATGACTGTAATCCCAGCTGTTTAGGAGGCTGAGGCAGGAGAATTGCTTGAACCCAAGAGACAGAGGTTGCATTGAGCCCAGATCACACCACTGCACTCCAGCCTGGGCAACAGAATGAGACTCCATCTCAAAAATACATATATATAAAGAAATTTTGTGGAAGAGGACACATAGTGGCAAAATGCTGGAAGAGAGGCTAAGACCTAGGAAGAAGAGAATAAAAGGAACAGATTGCTTAGATATTCACGTCATAGAAGAAGCAAGAACTGGTCTTGAGGGCCAGAGAGAAGAGCATAGCTGAATATAGCCTCAGGGCTCCAGGTCCTGTGGTGCCTGCAAAGGGCCTTTGTAACTCCAGCCTGCATTTTGTCTGCCTTTCTTTAGGCTCAAAGAGAGAGCTGAACTCCAGTTTTGAAATCTCTCCCAAGAAGGTGAAATGGTCCAGCTCTGTCACCTCTCCACCTCTCTTCTCAGATTATGACAGTTCTGAGTCTGAAGATACCCCAAGTTCCTCTGAGAGATCCAAAGGTAAGAGTTAAGGTCAAGTGGGACCAAGTTAGATCATCTGATGATGTTTGAGACAAAACTGCCATAGCCTTGGCTCAGACATCATCCAGCCCTGCCTGACTCTCACTCATTCCAGCGTCTCCCCCAGCCTCCCATCTCCCACTCCAGTCTGCTTCTACATGGCCCCACATGGGTCTTCTGGCACCCAGAGCTGCCCCAGCCCCTCCCTGCACACAGCCTGCTGCTGTTCCTCACACCCACAGGCCAAGCTCTTCAGCCTGGCATCTGTGTGGTCTGGTTCCTGCTTTAGCCCTCAACACAGTCTTTGCCCAGAAAACTCACTTTTGGGGATTAACCTTGGTCTTTGCTAAACCTGTTCCCTTAGCCCAGGACATTCTCCCCTTCCTTCTTGGCCTGGCATACTGCCACTCAGCCGGTCTGGTCTCTAGGAAGCCTCTCTTGAGTACCATAGGCTTACATCCAGACCTCTGCATGCCCGCCAGAGCCTCTCTCCAGCTTCTCTGTCTGGTGCTCCCCGTGCCTGCTGCTGCCCTCATTGGAGCACATGTCACTCTTGGCTCCACATCCCTTTCAGTCTCACTTTCTGGACTGGGGGCCGTTTGCCAGCAGGGAACAAGCACAACTCAGGTGTATATTTACTGGGCCCCTGGATCTGAAGCCACAGCCACAGTTAAGGTGTCCCCTGTGCTATTCCTTATCCTCTGGGCCCCAGAGGCCTCTTACCATTACATGCCTTTAGGGGATGGTAGATGGGAGGAATGGTAAGTGATGTCTTTTCCTGTGTCTAAGGCTGTCTCCCACCGCACCTGCCTCATTCTCTTGCCAGTCTAGGAGCCCTTGCAGGGCGGGTCTGCGGTCTAACAAATTTCTCAGCCCTTTTCTGTATCAGGACTGAGTCCTTTTGCAGGATGTTTTTGGGTAAACATCTAGAATATCCTTTTTTCCCAGGCAAACTTCTACTCATCCAACATCCCTTCCTCCAAGAAGCCTACTCTGACTTCTCCAGTCAGGATCTCTTTCTCTTTTGGTCCCTAATATCTGTCTGTACTGCCCTGTCTCACACCCAAATCTGACTGGCTGTGTCTAGAACAGACTTCCCCACCAAACTGGGCACTCCTGAGAGAAGGATGCAGGTCCGACTCCTGTCTGGCGCCCCAACATCATCACACAAAGCCTGACTCATAGAGGGTCCCAGGAAGTGTTCGCTGAATGCACGAATTCATAAAGGAATAGTATTTTGTGTGCTATTTCACTCTCCATCTAAGTCTTCTCTTCTGGATGGCGCTTTTGCTTTATTCTTACCATCCTCCTGCAGGCTCCGGGAGCAGACTCCCAACCCCTAAAAGCAGCCCTCAGAAGACCAGGAAGAACCCTCAGAAGACCAGGAAGAGCCCTCAGAAGACCAGGCAGAGCCCTCAGGTGACCAAGTGCAGCCCTCAGAAGACCAGGCAGAGCCCTCAGACGCTGAAGCGGAGCCGGGTGACCACCTCACTTGAAGCTTTGCCCATAGGGACAGTGCTGACAGACAAGAGTGGGCGACAGTGGAAGCTGATGTCCCTCCAGACCAGGGACGACCAGGGAATTCTCTATGAAGGTACACTCTGTCCATGGACAGACGGGCTGGGTCATCTCAGCACTTGACCAGAGGGAGGGGGACCCCTTTCTGAGAATGGGAATGGAATCCACATCCCTTGCTGCAGACCTGCCACTAGGCAACTTTCTCTTAGACCTAGGGCTCTACACCTACCCACCTGCAGGGCCGGGCAATAGTGGGAAGAAGTGCAGCAGGCTGGGGTAAGGCAGTGGGGAGTGGTGGGAACTGAGGCCGGTCGGAAAGCATGTGCCCCATGTGAAGTGTGCCCCTCCCCGCTCCGCCTGCTGTTGTCACGTGGGGGGGGGGGGGCGCAGGCCCAGGGGCTGCATGTTAAGGACAATTGTTGTGGCCAGCATGCAGAGAGGATGGCCGCTCTACCTAAAATTTAGTTCTAACATTGAGCCTGACGATGTCATACACACACCAAGCGGATATGAGAGGTATATTGCTTACGTAACGGGGCTCTGTGGAGAGCAGGGCGGGCTCCCCACACAGATCTGAAATGCCCTGAGAGTGAGGAAAGGAGACCGGCCAGGTGTTTCCATTGTGGTTGGGGGTGGGGCTGGGGTGAGGGTTCCTGTACACAGGCCAACACCATGCATGGTTTGAGTCTCCTGGATGCAGACACCAAAGGAGGAAGCACCCAGGCTTGCTCGTCCACTCGCCCAGGGTGGGATGGAAGGGGAGGAGGGAGGCATGAGGCTGAAAAGCCCAGACTCTGTCACAATGAGGAAAATATCTATGGCAGTAGTATTAGTATGAATTGTACTAAGTATTGAGTGCTTATACAAGGCCAGTCCTGTTCTAAGCACTTTACATGGCTTTTTCTTTCCCTTTCTTTTATTTTTGGAGCTTTTTAATTGAGATAAAACTTACCTTAAAGTTATTATTATTATTATTTTGAGAGGGAGTATTGCTGTCACCCAGGCTGGACTGCACTGGTGCAATCTCAGCTCATTGCAACCTCTATCTCCTGGGTTCAAGCGATTCTCTTGCTTAGCCTCCTGAGTAGCTGAGATTATAGGCACATGCCACCATACTCAGCTAAGTTTTGTTTGTTTGTTTTTGTATTTTTTAGTACAGATGGGGTTTTATCATGTTGGCCAGGCTGGTCTTGAACTGCTGACCTCAAGTGATCCACCTGCTTCGGCCTCCCAAAATGCTGGGATTATAGGCGTGAGCAACCACGAAAATTCTTTTAAAGGGTACTACTGAGTGGCTTCCACAATATTCATAGTATTGTGCAACCCATCATTGCTGTCTAATTCCAGGGCCTTTCCACCACCCCAAAAAGAAACCCAGTACCTTTCAGCCATCACTCCCATTCCTCTGTCCTCCAATCCACTGGCAGCCACTTAACCTCCTTTCTGCCTCGTGGGCTTGCCCCGTCTGGGGCAAGTTCACAGAGGCAGAATCCTACACTGTGTGGCCCCCTGTGTCTGGCATCCCTCACTCAGCAGCATGTGCCCCAGGTGTGTCTGTGCCATGACGTGTCACTGCCACACTCCTTTACGGCTGCAGGGTATTCCTCTGTATGGGGATACCCTGTGTGGCTTATCTGCTTAGTGGTTATCAGGCATTTGGGTCATTTCCACTTTGGGCTGTGCTGAGTAATGCTGCCATCAATATTTGCTTACAGCTTATTTGATGGACAGAGGTTTGCTAAATTCTCACCACAGCCGTAGGGTGTCGGTACTCTCACTATCCCCATTTTATACATGAGGAACATGGATCCCAGAGGTGTGAATAATTAGCTAGACTCTGGGCTCTGAGTCTTCCAAGTTTTCAAGGAAGAGCTTGCAGCCTGGATTTTGATAGGAAATCTTTGATTTAGAAGTGCCCACTGGCCAGACAAGCCTGTGGGCAATTTTGAGCCTCCTGTTGGCCATCCCTGACTTGGAGTCTGGGCAGGTGGGTGGAACAGCCAGTGTCTCAGCCCCAAAGCTGAGCCTGACTTGGCTCCGACACGCTGAGGGAGCCCCAGCAAACAGCTCAGGCACTCTGCCTTGATGTCCCCCACTGGAAAAGTGAGATGACGCCTTGTCTCCTGTCTGCTGGGGCTGTTGGCTCAAATGATGACAGGAGATGGAGGCCAAGAGCTTGGAAAACTATACACGGACCTTCCCAGGCAGAGGTAGGCAGTGTTAATAATGGAGAGACAGATAGGGAGGGCCAGGAAAGGTGAGGGAGAAGGGAGAGAGCGTGTCCAAGAGCAGGCAGGAGCAAGAGAAAGAGGGCCATGTCTGGCACCTAGGAGCACTCGCCTGTGCCGGTACTTTTATTTTCAAGAGATTGGGTCTTGCCCCGTCGTCCGGGCTGGACTGCATTTGTGCAGTCACGGCCCACTGCAGCCTCAACCTTCCAGGCTCAAGTGATTCTCCCACCTCAGCCTCCCAAGTAGCTTGGACTACAGGCATGCGTCACCATGCCAGGCTAATTTTTAAACTTTTTTTTTTTTAATAGAAACGGTCTTGCTGTGTTGCCCAGGCTGGTCTCAAACTGCTGGGCTCAAGCGATCCTCCCGCCTCAGCCTCTTAAAGTGCTGGGATTACAGGCAGGATCCCATGCCAGACACTTTGGGAACTCTCTGTGTCTTACCCACGTAGTGCTGCCAGCCACCTCATGAGAGAGGCACCCATATTACCCTGTTCTACAACTGGGGCACAGAGAGGGGAAGCTACTTGGCCAAGGGCACACAGCCTAGAAGTAGTAGAGCTGGGATTGGAACCCAGGCACTCTGGCTTCTCCCAAGAAAGGGAGAGAAAGGAGAAGGAGAGGGTGGGGACAAAGGGGAATCAGGGTGAGAAGGAATGAGAGGCTGAGGAGCACAGAGGCAGGAGAAAGAGGGATGAAAACGTACAGCGAGAAAGAGATTGCGGTGAGCGGGCAGGGAAGGAAGAGGGAGAAGGAGAGGAAAACACACGGCCAGGAGCTCCTGAGAGGAGAAACCCTGCTCCTGCCCCCCAGAAACCCACAGTGGAAGTGCAGGAAGGGGCGACTCTGGGCCAGTGTAGTTTTGATTTTGCCTTTTATGACTCAGGTTTGATAAAAATAGCAAACCCCAGTGCCCAGCCTGCCTGAGCCATCCATTCCTTCAGCAGATCCCTTTATTTATTTATTTATTTTTGAGACAGCATCTCACTGTGTTGGCCAGGCTGGTCTCAAACTCTTGGTCTCAAGCCATCCTCCTGCCTCGGCCTCCCACAGTGCTGGACTTACAGGTGTGAGCCACCACGCCCGGCTGCTCGGTGCATCCTTAAGCAGCACCTACCGTGTGCCTGGCCACAATGCCAGCACAGACACAGTGCAGGGGAAGACGGGGCTGGCAGAGGCCCTGCGGATGTGGAGCTTGCATTTGGGGATGCACCACCATCGGGTGGCATCACCCCAGGGCAAATCACCTTTTTCTTCCACCAGTTTGCACCAGTCAGGAAGAGATGGTGTATGTTGTATGTCCTGTAGTTTAAAGCAGTGACAGTAAAACAACAAGAACAAGCTGAATCGTTAGGGTTATTCGAGCAGCAGACCCTTTTATCCCACTCTCTAGGGTAAAAGCACTTTATCAACTCTTCTGTCTGTCCAGTACTGAGTTATAGTGTCATACTCCCGGGCCTCCCCAGAGCTCTGTGGTAGCGCCACTGCCCGCCCGTCATGAGTCACGTGAATCCCTGTGACTGCTCCCTGTGGTGCACTTAGGAGAGCTGCCGTGAGCAGCAACTCAGGCTCAGGCCCACACTGCCCTCCGCAGCCTCCGCCTTCGTGGATAGGTGGGGCTTGTGTTGGTTTCCTATGGCCGCTGTAACAGGTTACTGCAGTGAGTGGTTTAACACAGCACATGCTCATTTTCCTGCAGTTCTGGAGACCAGAAGTCCAGAATTACTAGGTACAAAGTTAAGGTGTTGACAATGCTGGTTCCTTCTGGAGGCCGGAGGGGAAAAGTCACTCACCATCCCCAGCAGGGCCGGGGCACCCTGGAGCTCAATGGTGAGCCGGGCTGCCTCTGCTGGCCACCTGTCACTTGACCTTTCAAATGACATCATGATCCTGTGCCTCAGTTTCCTTATCTGCAGAGGGGAGATGGTAATGCTACTGACCTCTCAGGGCCGTGGTCAGGAGAATGAAATGAGTAGCATGTTGCTGGGAAAACAGCCAGTGTTCTGTACATGATGCCTGTCGTTACAGTTAGGATGGGTCCCAGAACAGGGCTCCTGCTCCAAGTTCAGTATCACTGACCTTTGGCAAGGGGAGGCCCTCACCTGCCTGCCTGCCAGCCACACCTCAGTCTCCATTTGGCACACGTAGACATTTTCCCAAGCAGCAGCCTGCATCTGCCACCCTAGATCACAGAGTCTAGAGACCTGGGCTTGTGGTCCGTCTCTGCAGGGGCCCTTGGCCAAGCCCCTGTTCCCTGTCTGGCCTCCCTTGGTTCCCTCTACAATGCAAATTTTCCACCTAGCTTTCCGGACTGTCGGCAGCAGGGCCAGTTAGAAAAGTGAAAGAGAAGCTTTTTGTAATCTGCAAAGCAGTGCAGGAAAATTATATCAAATCATCAGCTTTTTCTGCCTGCCTCCAAGTGCCAAGTATGTACGGGTTGTCACTGACTTCATGGAACTCTGAGAGACAGGTATTGTTTCTGTTCCTGGGTCCCAGAGTGGGGAGGATGCTTGGTCATGATGTCACAGCCCACTCCAGCATGATCCCCCCAAAGCTTTCCCCACAGCGGGAACAGATCCCTCTTCCACTGGGCTTAGAGCACCCTTGGCCTTGAACGTGTAGAGCCGGCTCCCAGCCCTGCTCCAGCTGGAGCTTCTTGAGGGCAAGGACGGCTTCTGGGTGCCTTTGTCACCTCCCTGTCCCTTAGCTTAGCATCTTAGACAATATCGGCCTTGATGATGAAGGGAGGGTGGGCACCATTGAGAGCAGAGGAAGGAGGGACACCAGCATGAGTCAGGGTGCGCAGGCGACGATGGCTCAGCTCACGGGCTTTGGGATTAGCTAGACCCAGGTGGAGCCAGCTCTGCCACTCCCTGGCTGCAGGGCCCTGGTGTTACGGGGATATTTTAAGGCTGCTGCCTATGGAGCACTCCTGACGTGCCAGGCTCCGTCCTGGGCTCTGGGCTGAGTGGGTTCCCTGAGCAGCAGACTTGAAGGGGGACGCAGACTCTTGCTGCACACTTGGCTGCTGCTGCTCTTACTCCTGCCCCCCTGTTGAGTTCTTGCAGCCAGTCTCAGGATGGGCCTTATCACTCCCATCTTACAGATGTGCAAATAGAGGCCCAAAGTCACAGAGGGGAAGGAGGAGCTGGTATTTGAACCCTGGTCAGCCTGGCGTTTCCTGGCCTCTGTCCTCTTCTCATCTGTCAGATGGGATGATGCATGTGAAGCCCACACTTAGCACAGCCCTGGAGATGGGGGTGGGTCTGTAAATGAACAACAAGGGCTCCTGGAGCAGCTCTGTTGGGGGTCAAGCATGCAGGGTGCTTATGGGGAGCTGTCTCAGGGATCAGAACCCAGGGTAAGGAAGCAGGTAGGGCAGACGGGGAGGTGGGGTTGGGATGCAGCCCAGTGATGGCCTCAGCCGACCCTGCAGGGCTCTGGAGCAAAAGTGGTCCTTCAGCGTGGGTCCACTTCAATCAGTCATTGGACCTGGGTCACCCTGGGATGTGGTCTTGGATGAGATCACTCTGCCTAAGATGCAGCTATTTCCCCAAGCCACAGGCTGCACCAGTACATGGGGACTGTCCACCAGGAAGCTCCTCAGACACTCAGGGCCCAGGGCTGTTTTTGGGGAGCGGTCATGTGGCCCTCTGTCTGATATGTGTCCTCATCCCAGGTTCCCCAGAGGAAAGCAGGGGTTGCACAGAAAGCACAGTGATTGCACAAACAGTTTAGGCTCAGCAAGCCCCACTCATCAGTCAGGGGATTCTGGGAGCCCTCCTGGAATCCAGGTTCCCAGACCCTGCCAGGAGAGCAGTCTCAGGCCTGCTGTATTAGTGCTTTCCTTCACGGCTGGATAGTGACAGGGAGAAAAAAGAGGGAGAAGAAGCTTGTTTGAAAATAGGAAGCAGCAGGTCATGGCATTTCTTGGCCTTTCTCCTCTTCTCATCTGTCACATGTGCACTTGACCTTGTTGAAACTAGGAAACTAGAGCTGCTTTTCATTGCTGGGAAGTTTGGGGACAATGACCCTGACCTTCCCTGCGGTTATAACCTTGCTCACTTGTTTGTTCCCCAACAGCTGCACCCACCTCTGCCCTTGCCTGTGACTCAGGATCCCAGAAGCAAAAGTTCTCGCTCAAACTGGTAAGTGACCCTGCAGGTGGGGGGCAGCTCAGAGGGAAGGGACTTTCACAAACACATCCTTAACTTCTGAGACCCTCTCTCAGCTGGGAGAGATTGGCCGGGGGCCAGGGTCCCCACCTGCAAGGAGTCTTGAGACCGTGGGCAGGGGAGGTCCTCAGTGCTCCACACCCCAGGGTGTTGGAAACCCGACTTTGGATCTGCCTGAGTCTGGCTGATACTTCCCAGCTCTGTGACCTGGGCAAGCCCATCCCCCTCAGAGCTCAGTTTCCTCATCTGCCGCCTACCACTGGCCTCGTAGCATGCACATTTCGAGCACCTGCTTTGTATCACCATGCTGGGTGTGGGGTCCAACAAGAGAACCCATCAGATGGGGTCCCTGCGCTGAGGATTCATGGAATCACACACATTGGGTGCTGAGCACGAGGTTCAGCAGACAGGATGTGTGCACTTGGAAAAGGCCAAAAGGAAACAGAAGCACAGAAGGGGAGAGTGGCCACGAGGGGGAGTCACGCCTTCTGCACAGAGGAGGTGCCCAACAGAAGGGCATCATGGTGGTTCGTAGCCCCGCCATAATCCCTGGGTGCTGGGATTACGGGCGACTTTTATTTTCTTCTTTTTATTCGAATTGTCACAACCCAGAAAACCGGGGACAGCTGGGTTAGTTGCCTTCCCTCCACCCTAGATGGAGGCTATGAGAGTGGGTCCCAGCGTGGGCTGTGGAGCCCGGCTCACTAATGATGGGGAGCACCTGCTTTGGGAGCCTGGCGTTGCCTGAGCCGGGCTGAGAGTTTCACAAGCACTGCTTCATTGAGTCCCCTCAGCAAGACAGCTACCGTGTCCCATTTAATGCTTCTCTGCAGGGTTCAGGTATGCCTGGCACAGTACATACCCCATCAATGTGAGCTGTTCCTGTCATTGTTTTTTCTTTTTCTTATTTTTTTGAGGCAAAGTTTTACAATTGTTGCCCAGGCTGGAGTGCAATGGCACGATCTCGGCTAACTACAACCTCTGTCACCTGGGTTCAAGTGATTCTCGTGCCTCAGCCTCCCAAGTAGCTGGGATTAGAGGTACCTGCCACTACACCTGTCTAATTTTTGTATTTTTAGTAGAGACATGGTTTCACCATGTTGGGCAGGCTAGTCTTGAACTCCTAACCTCAGGCGATACACTCGCCCAGCCTCCCAAAGTGCTGGGATTACAGGCGAGAGCCGCTGCACCTATTACTGTGATTTGCTTATCATCCTAGAGATACAGCCTTGCTGTTTGTTTGTCCATCTGACCTCAGCAACATTTCCTGCGGCTCAAAACTGGGTGATGATGAGTTGGCCCCAGGCACAGCCCTGGAGAAGCTCCCAGTCTGGGGGGATGCCATGCCCTAGTCCCATCAGAAAATGGTAGATGATGGGAGGGAGCACAGAATACTGGGCCGACCAGATGACATTCACTCTCCCCATCCACTGGGAAGGCAGCTCTGTTCTGAAGCATTCAGAAGGTCGGGCTGAATGCCCAGTGATGTTCATCCATTTATTTATTCATTCACCAAGCCTTTCCAGCAGTTTCCTGTGAACTGAGTGCTGGGGACATGTGTTAGACCCAATTCCTGCCCTGAAGGAGCTGTCCCCTTGGGGGAGTGAGGCAGGCATCAATACACCACGTGAGATTGCTCAGGGCCTACAAGGCTGTGCCCACGTTGCTCACCTTTACCCAGTCCATACTACAGGCTTTGCCGGCATCGTGGGGAGGACTCCAGGAGGCAAAAAGGGAAAAGGAAGGACACGAAGAGGAGGAGCTGGGCAGAGAGCCAGGCCCACTAATGACCTGCTTATTGAGAACCTGTTACGTGACAGTCCTTGGGCCGAGTGTCACAAGCACCATGTCAGTTAATTCTTTTGGGTTTTTGTTTGTTTTGAGACAGGGTCTCTCTCCCTCGGGCTGGAGTGCAGTAGTGCAATCAAGGCTCACCACAGCCTCGCCCTCTTGGGTTCAAGTGATCCTTCCACTTCAGCCTCCGAAGTAGCTGGGACCACAGGCATGCACCTTCACACCTAGCTAATTATTATTATTATTTTTTTTAAGAGATGGGGTCTTCCTATGTTGCCCAGCTTGGTCTGGAACTCCTGGGCTCAAGCAATCCTCCCACTTTCACCTCCCAAAGTGCTGGAATTACAAGCGGGAGCCACTGCACCAAGCCTTTTGGGGTTTGTGTGTATCTGTGTATGTGTTTACTATGTCATTGAATTTTCTCAACAAGCCTATGGGATGGCTATCATGTTCCCATTGAACAGATGAGGAAATGGAGACTCAGTCACTTGCCCCGGTGCACCCAGTATGCATGTTGCTTTGTTCACTTCTATATCCCTAATGCCCAGGGTAATAGCATATAATGGAGGCTTTGTAGGAAGGATTAATTAATGAATTAATGAACGGCAGAGCTGGAATTTGAACCGAGATCTGTTTGACTCTGTACTCTTAAGAA
Source organism: Saguinus oedipus (assembly GCA_031835075.1). Classification (NCBI taxonomy): domain Eukaryota; kingdom Metazoa; phylum Chordata; class Mammalia; order Primates; family Cebidae; genus Saguinus; species Saguinus oedipus. The sequence continues at coordinate 51,174,775 of CM063187.1, read as the reverse complement.
TCCAGCTGCACTAGTTGTATTTAATTAAAATACTTTGGTTTTTTTTTGTTTTTTTTTTTTTTGAGACAAAGTCGTGCTCTGTCACCCAGGCTGGAGGTGCAACCTCAACTCACTGCAACCTCTGCCTCCCAGGTTCAAGTGATTCTCCTGCCTCAGCCTCCTAAGTAGCTGGGATTACAGGCGTGTATCACAACGCCTGGCTAATTTTTGTATTTTTAGCAGAGATGGGGTTTCACCATGTTGGCCAGACTAGTCTAGAACTCCTGACCTCAAGCGATCCGCCTGCCTTGGCCTCCCAAAGTACTGGGATTACAGGCATGAGCCACCATACCTGGCTATTTGGTGTTATTTTTTTATTTTTATTTTCTTTTGAGATGGAGTTTCGCTCTTGTTACCCAGGCTGGAGTGCAATGGTGCGATCTCGGCTCACCGCAACCTCCGCCTCCTGGGTTCAGGCAATTCTCCTGCCTCAAACTCCCGAGTAGCTGGGATTACAGGCACGCACCACCATGCCCAGCTAATTTTTTTGTATTTTTAGTAGAGACAGGGTTTCACCATGTTAACCAGGATGGTCTCTATCTCTTGACCTCGTGATCCACCTGCCTTGGCCTCCCAAAGTGCTGGGATTACAGGCATGAGCCACCACTTCCGGCCCTTCGGTGTTATTTTTAACAAATACCCAATATTAATAATGGCTTTAGATGATACTTTATTGCTTTTTCACTTAAAAGTCAGGGGCAGTTTTCCAGGGCTGATAGGATGGTTTCATAAACAAGGGGCCCAGTTTCCTTTTACTTTTTGCACCATTTTCAACGCATAACCTCCATCTGTTGGGCTGAAGTGGCTGCTTCAGCTCCCACCATCACATCTACGTTACAGTCAACTGGAACAGAAGAGGAAAGGAAGAGCCTGTCCCAACCTTTTAAGGGCATAACCTGGACGTTGCCCACCTTTTTTCTGCTCACATCCCCACTGGCCAGAACTTGGTCATGTGCTCATTCCTCACTGCAAAGGAGGCTGGGAAACAGAGTTTTTAAGCTGAAGGCCACGATCTAGGGAACACTGTGGCTCTTACCATAAAAGAAAGAAGAGGAACCTGGGTACTGGGAGGTGGCTCACTGCTGCGTGTTTTTCTTTGATGTGTGTTTGTGTGTAGCACCTGAGGAGTTTGGCTCTGATGTGGGGACTTGATGAGGAACCTGGTCATCAAGGACATTACCCCGGAGTAATAAATGGCAAGTGGGGTTTGGGGGCCCTTGTCTGAGAGTTCAGTGTGACAGCCTTCTGCCCCTCCTGTCCCCCACCAGGATGCCAAGGATGGGCGCTTGTTCAATGAGCAGAACTTCTTCCAGCGGGCCGCCAAGCCTCTGCAAGGTAACTGACGGAACTGGGCAAGAAGGGGAGAGTGGGGGATGCCAACTCGGTCACAGCACCTCGCTTCTACCTGTAGGTATGAGAAGGGTGGGTTCAGATTAAAGGCCCAGGTTTGCTCCCATCTGTGCTCATAACCTGACTCCTGTCACCCCTCAGGCCTCAGTGTGTGTTGTGGCTGGCTCACACCAGCTCTTGGGAGCCAAGTATTAAATTTTTAGTCTGGGCCTGGTGGTTGACGCCTATAATCCCAGCCCTTTGGGTGACTAAGGCGGGCAGATCACTTGAGCCCAGGAGTTTGAGACCAGCCTAAGCAACATGACAAAACCCCATCTCTACTGAAAATAACAAAAATTAGCCAGGTATAGTGGCACGCGCCTGTAATCCCAGCTACTCAAGAGGCTGGGGTGGGAGGATTGCTTGAGCCCGGAAGGTGGAGGTTGCGGTGAGCTGTGATTGTGCCACCTGTACTCCAGCCTGGGCAACAGAGCCAGACCCTGTCTCAAAAAAAAAAAAAAATTAAATTTTCAGGAAGATGGCAAGCTGGTTGTTACAGCCAGTATTAGAGATTATACAGGCCGGGCCCAGTGGCTCATGCCTGTAATCCCAGCACTTTGGGAGGCTAAGGTGGGTGGATCACCTGATGTCGGGAGTTTGAAAGTATCCTGGCCAACATGGTGAAACCCCATCTCTAATACAAATACAAAAATTAGGCATGATGTCTTGTGCCTGTACATGTACATGTCACATGCCTCAGCTACATGGGAGGCTGAGGCAGGAGGATTGCTGAGAGGTGGAGGTTGCAGGGAGCCAAGTTCGTGCCTCTGCACTCCAGCCTGAGCAACGGAGACTCAGTCTCAAAAAAGAAAAAAGGAGAAGAAATTAAAGTATATAATCTTGCAAATAAATTATATTCAAAAACAAAGGTAATGACCCCTCCGAAACTCATCACTTTCTGATTATTTCCCTACTTGTCCTGTTACCTCTGCCAGCAAGGCTGTCTGCACGGTTGTCTCTGTGGGTGAGAACGTTGCGTGACAGCCTCCCCTGTGCATCTCCCCGACCCACCTCCAGTCATGTCACGTTGGTAGCTTGGAGTTGGCCATAGCAGGAGTATTTACACTGCAGAAATTAGCAAATATGGGCAGGCACGGTGGTTCATGCCTGTAATCCCCACACTTCAAGAGGCTGAGGCAGTTGATCACCTGAGGTCAGGAGTTCCAGACCAGCCTGGCCAACATGGCAAAACCCCGTCTGTACTAAAAATACCAAAAGAATTAACCAGGCATGGTGGTGCACGCCTGTAATCCCATCTGCTTGGGAGGCTGAGGCAGAAGAATCATTTAAACGCAGGAGGCAGAGGTTGCAGTGAGCTGAGACTGCGCCATTGCACTCCAACCAGGGTGACAGAGCAAAACTCAGTCTCAAAGAATTGAGCAAATACTACCAATCAGACTGCCTTCCTTGGACAGCCAGCTGTTAAACTCATGTCAGCTTGCCGTTGGTTCTCGTCCACTCCACTGAGATCTGGAAGACAGGCCAAGGCACATTCTGGTGACGTCATGGCTAGGTTAGGCACGTATTGATCTCGTTAGCTCTATATGTGAATTCGGCAGTGATCTTGTCATTATCCTTTCCCTGCACTCTGGATTTGTATTTGCTTCCTCCAGAGCCACCATATTCACCCCGTCACCTGCAGACCTGGATCACAGACATTCATGGGTCACCCATGCCTGCCCCATCACCACCTCCTTCCCACCGTCACCCACCCACAGTGTTGTCACCTCCAACAAGGAGACTCAGAGTCTGAGCACTCTGTGCTTCTGCTCTGAGAACAGGCTGTTGTTGCCATGGGCTTAGGACCGGGTGGGTTCTAACCTCGAGCCCCTGTTTTCTGCAGTCAACAAGTGGAAGAAGCTGTACTCAACCCCTGTACTTGCCATCCCCACCTGCATGGGTTTTGGTGTTCACCAGGACAAATACAGGTGAGCTGCTCCACTCACTGCTTGCCTCTCCAGCCCTTTTCCTCCTCTTCCTGTCGTGTGTCCAGGCATGGTTGGGCCCCCGAAGCCATGGGCCAGTTGTTTGCTTCCTGCCTTCTCACAATTGTGAGCCAGTTTGCTGCCCAGCCAGTCAGAACCTTTCATCTCAGCTGGGACCAGGACCTTGCAGCCCCCACCACAGTCCATCCTGGGCAGTCTGTGCTCCTCTCTCCCCAACTCATCTCCCACCTCCTGGGGTGCTTGTGTCTTCCAGGTTCTTGGTGTTACCCAGCCTGGGAAGGAGCCTTCAGTCGGCCCTGGACGTCAGCCCAAAGCATATGCTGTCAGAGAGATCTGTGCTGCAGATGGCCTACCGGCTGGTGCGTACCCAGAAGTTGCTCAGCTCCTGTGTCAGGAAGGGTGCACGAGACCCTGGTTTAGCAGGCTGTTTAGTCATTGATACATCCAGCTCCCACCTCCTTCCACTGCACACTGCGGGCTGGCTCACTGACGGACATGGCAGGTGGTTAGAGCCAGGATGATGGGTGGTTGGTCCTGTGGAGTGCCCTCGGGGGGCCATGAGTATTGGAGAGGGGAACCCCAGCCTCAAACTGAAAGCTTAGATTGGGCTTCCTGGTAGAGGGTGTTTCTAAGTCATGACTCTCAGGACGAGTGGAAACAGCAAGGTGCTGGGTGGAGGAGGCAGGGATAGATGAGGAGAGGATGGTCCGGCCAAGGATACAGCTGGAATAAGGCTTGAGAGGAAGAGAGAGCATACGGCATTTGTTCATTTACTCATTCATTCATTCATCCTCATTACATTCATCAAACACTTACTGGGTGCCAGACACTGTCCCCGGGGCCAGTTGCAGATCAGAGAGCAGCATGGTTTCTGTGTGGAGCTTACAGTCTAGTGGGAGAGGCCACTAGTAAATCAAACAGTTGCACAAACTATGACAAGTGTTCTGAATAGAAGCGGTGTCTGCTGTGATGGAGAATAAGAGAGTCCAGTTTACGTTGCTGGAGGGATAGACGTACCAAGGGAGCAACATGCTGAGCCCTCAAGATCTTCACGTTCAGTATCTGCAGTATGGCACTGCAGTGGGGACAGGTGGAGTTGGTGCGGAGAGGTCAGCAGTGACCACATCACGCATGACCACATCACACACCAGGCTGAGGGGCTGGGCTCTGTTTTGAGGGCACAGGAAAGCCACAGAGGGCTGGGATTAGGGGAGGACAGGTCAGCTCTGGGCACAGAAAGGCCCTCAGGGCCCATATGGGGAAGGACTGGAATGGGGAGCAGAATATGAGTGAGGGTCCATGTGGGAGAGGATGAGGCCATGGGGGTGGAGACTCTGTAGAAGGAAAACAAGCAGAATTTGGTGGACAGTTGAGCCCAGGGGTCGAAGAGGGTTGGGGATATGATCGGAATGTAGCTGACACTCTGGCAGCAGGCACAGTTGGAGAGTTGGCCAGGCACAGCTGCTCACACAGTAATCCCAGCACTTTCGGAGGATGAGGCGGGTGGATCACTTGAGCTCAGGAGTTCAAGAGTAGCCTGGGCAATGTAGCAACACACCCTCTCTACTAAAAATACAAAAAATTAGCCAGGTGTGGTGGTGTGTACCTGTAGTCCCAGCTACTCGGGAGGCTGAGGTGGGAGGATCAACTGAGCTTGGGAAATCAGGGCTACATTGAGTAGTGATTGCACCACTGCACTCCAGTCTGGGCAACAGGAGTGAGACCCTGTCTCAAAAAAAAAAAAAATACATACATACACACACGTACCCCAAAACTCCGTGGGACAGCTGGAGATCATTACAAATTTACAAATGTAAAAATTTTTTTCTGCTCTCTAGGACAGGTGAGAAGAGCTCTTTGATATTCACAGGGGCTGAGTCGTTTTTGCAGAGGGTCATTAACCCCTTCTCCTCTCCTGAGTTTTCCATCAGCTAAGAGATCCAGGAGTAGATGGGAAGCCTCGAGTTAGCTCGACTGGTGAGCTCTCTGAGAGCCTGGTTAGAGGTGTGCTCAGTGTGCTATCACAGCAGGTTCCTCATGCTGCCCAGGATTTAGTCAGGTTTGACCCCAGTCACAGTGCCGGACGACCCGTCCTTAACAGTGGGGTTCCCTGACCCGGTCTGCACCAGAGCCTCTCTGTTAGGTAGTCGTACTGCTCATGCAGATGCTGGCTTGCTTCTTCTTGTAGCTAGATGCCTTGGAGTTCCTCCATGAGAATGAGTATGTTCACGGAAATGTGACAGCTGAAAATATTTTTGTGGATCCGGAGGACCGGAGTCAGGTAAGAGCAGCGCCTATCCATTCTGGAAGGTCTCTGTGCTCAGGTTCCCGTCTGTCTCCAAATCTCTGTTTATTTTACAGTGCTTATTACAGACAAAGGATTGCTGTGCATCATATATAAAGAGCTCCTTCAAATAAACAAAATATAAGCAACTGAACAGGAAAATGGGCAAAGGATAAGCAGTTTATAAAAAAAGAAATCCACAGGCTTAGCTAAATATACGAAAAGATACTCAGCCTCCTTAGTCATAGAAATGTAACTGAAAACAAGATGCTATTTTTCACCCTTTAGATGAACAGAATCAACAATAATAATACCTGTTGCTGATAAGGATTTAAGGAAGTAGGAATTCTTCATACACTGTTGGAAGCACGAATAGGGAAACATTTTTGGAATACAATTTGGCAGTAACAGTCAAATTTTTAAATGCACCTTTGTTTGTTTTTGTTTTTGTTTTGAGACACAGTTTCACTCTTGTCATCCAGGCTGGAGTGCAATAACATGCGTGATCTCGGCTCACCGCAATCTCCGCTTCCCGGGTTCAAGCGATTCTCCTGTCTCAGCCTCTCAAGTAGCTGGGATTACAGGCTTGCAGTACCACACCCAGCTAATGTTGTATTTTTAGTAGAGACGGGGTTTCTCCATGTTGGTCAGGCTGGTCTCGAATTTACGACCTCAGGTGATCCACCCGCCTCAGCCTCCCATAGCGCTAGGATTACAGGCATGAGCCTTAGCACTTGGCCAAAATGCACCTGTTTTTTGATCCACCAGTTTCTGTCTTAGGAAGGTGTTCTGATATGTGTACAAGATGTTTCTGGCAATGTTGGTTGTAATAGTAAAATGGGAAACACCTTAAGTAGGATACTGCTTAAATAGTATTTTAAAGTATTTAAACTTCTAATTACTCTTTACAGTTGCAGATAACAGAAACCCATCTTAACATGCCTTAAGCCAAAAACCAAAAGGGAGTGTGTGCAATTTATTAGTCCATGGAATGGAGAAATCCAGGACTGCACTGTCTTCGGCATGGCAGGATCCAGGAGCTCAAGCCCTGTCATTGGGAAGCCAGCTCTTCCATCTCTGGGCTCCTCTTGCTTCTTCACTGCTCATTGTCAGGCAGACTTGTTCCTCATGGTGACAGAATTGCCACCAACAAATTAGGCTTAAATCCCCAAAACCTAGCAGCCCTGGCAGAAACAGTTCTGAACTACATGAACTGAGTATTGGGGAGAGGCAATCCCAAAGGAAAATCCTGGAACTACGTGTTAGGAATCTTCAGAGAAACAGAACCAGCAGGGGTGTGTGTGTGTGCATGTGTGTGTGGGTGGAGAGAGAGATTTATTGTAAGGAATTGGGTGGAAGTTAGGCAGTCCTGAGATCTTCATTTTGCAACTTGGAGACCTAGAAGAGCCAATGGTCTTAAGTTCCAGTCCAAATGCCAGCAGGCTTGAAACCCAAGAAGAGCTTTTATTTTAGTTTGAGTCCAAAGGCAGGAAAAGACCAATGTCCTAGCTTAGGCAGTCAGGGACGAGGAGCTTCTGGTTACTTAGCTTTTTGTTCTGTTTACATCTTGAGTTGATTGAATGAGACCCATCCACATTAAGGAGAGTAATCTGCCTTACTCAGACTACAAACCCAAATGTTCATCTCACCCAGAACACCTCAGACACACCCAGAATAGAGTTTGATTGCCACATCAAAATGACCATCATGGCCAGGCCCAATGGCTCACACCTGTAATTCCACCACTTTGGGAGGCCAAAGTGGGAGGATCACTTGAACCCAGGAGTGTGAGACCAGCCTGGGATACATAAGGAGACCTTGTCTCTACAAAATAAAAAAATAACAACCTTTCCAGGCATAGTAGCACACACCTGTAGTTTCAGCTACTCGGGAAGCTGAGGTAGGAGTATCACCTGAACCCAGGAGATTGAGGCTGCAATGAGCTCTGATGCCCCTACACTCCAGCCTGCATGACTTGAATGAGACCCTATCTCAGAATGTAAAAAAAAAAGTAATTAATGTCACAAACTATGAACAGAAAAACAGAGCAGGGGAAGTGTATAGGTCTTACACAGACAAAACCAACAGCTGTCCATATCCAGACAGTGGAATAAGATGCAGCCACTGAAAAGAAGACATGGACTGAGGCCAGGCGCGGTGGCTCAAGCCTGTAATCCCAGCACTTTGGGAGGCTGAGGCGGGTGGATCACGAGGTCAAGAGATCGAGATCATCCTAGTCAACACAGTGAAACCCCGTCTCTACTAAAAATACAAAAAATTAGCTGGGCATGGTGGCGTTTGCCTGTAATCCCAGCTACTGGGGAGGCTGAGGCAGGAGAATTGCCTGAACCCAGGAGGCGGAGGTTGCGATGAGCCGAGATCGCGCCATTGCACTCCAGCCTGGGTAACAAGAGTGAAAGTCCGTCTCAAAAAAAAAAAAAAGACATGGACTGGGCACAGTGGCTTACGCCTGTAATCGCAGCATTTTGGGAGCCCAGTGCAGGAGGATCACTTGAGCCCAGGAGTTCAAGACCAGCCTGGGCAACAGGGCAAAACCCCATCTTTACACAAAATACAAAGAATTAACTGAGCATGGTGGTGCGTGCCTGTAGTCCCAGCTACTTGGAGGCTGAGGTGGGAGGATCACTGGAGCCTAGGAGGCTGCAGTGAGTCATGATCATGCCACTGCACTTCAGCCTGGGTGACAGAGTGAAACCCCATTTCAGAATAAATAAATAAATAAATATTTTTAAAAGATGTGGTTAACTGTGTGTCAGGCAGAAAAGCACTTAATTTTTGTTTTAAACTCAGTTAAGCTTCATAAGAAGCCTTTGAGGTGGGGACTCTTACTATTATCATTTTACGGATGGAGAAATCATAGCAGAGAGAAGTGGTGTAGCTTGCCCAAGGTTGTAGCACCACCAGCAGGCTCAGCTGGCATTTGGACTCAGACCATCTGGCTTCAGAGTTAATACCCAGAACCACTATTAAAATGTTAAGTGCTGGTGCCCAATGGGAGTTCTGGTATGAAGCCTCTGGAAAACAAGAGCCCCGCCTCATCCACATATGTTTGCCTGGTTATTTAAAGAAAACCATTTGGAATGATGCATAAGAAACTGTTACTAGTGGTTATTTCTGGGCAGTGGGTTTTGGGGGCTTGGAGGAAATATGGATGGCTGGTTTGGGGTCTTTTTACTTCATCTAATTTTTACTGTGAGCATGGCTTAGTTTTGTAAGTGAAAAATGTCATCTTTGATAGAATGGTTATTTTCAGTTGCATCTATAGTGGAAATCTCTGACTTCTGCACTCCTAACCTCCAATTTGTATGGCTTTTCCCTGTGTCCACAGGTGACCTTGGCAGGCTATGGCTTCGCCTTCCGCTATTGCCCAAGTGGCAAACATGTGGCCTACATGGAAGGCAGCAGGAGCCCTCACGAGGGGGACCTTGAGTTCATTAGCATGGACCTGCACAGGGGATGTGGTACGAAGCCAGGGAAGGGTGTGGGACCACGGAGACCCGCTTCTCATACAAGGGTAGCTCTGGAAGTTCACAGCCAGAGACAGCAGGTGGCCAGACAGGAAAGGCACTAAGGGTGCCAGGATGGGGGGTCAAAACCACGGACAGCATCCCTACCGCCTGGTTCAGCACCAAGGACAGCGAGTGGCTGGGCACTGGGGAGCCCTGAGTTCCAGAGGTTGGGATTCAGGATCTGGTGAGGACTTAGAAGATGAGAGTTGCCTAGGAGTCATCCAGGAGGGACTATTGAGGAGGTGGTTGGCAACCACGTCTGAATTGTGGGAGGGAACTCTGCACAGAGGTTCTGCAGTATCTCAGGAGTTAATCAGCCAAAGCCCTGGGAGAGGATGGGATCATCCACTGAAAGTGCAGAGAGAGGGAAGAGAGTCTGTGGCAGATTTCTTGAGCCCCTCTTTCTCATATCCCTTTATATTTTGGCCATCTACATGCCTGCCACGTCCTCCCACCAGACTGAGCTCCCCCAGGGCAGGGATGGCACCCCAGCCTCCAGCATCAGGTGGTGGAAGGCAAGCATGGACAAGTAGTACTTGTTGAGTGCTTACACAAAGCATTGTCTAAATTAAGTGGCTAAGGAAGCATAAGGAAAATAAACTGTCAGAGTCTTCCCTGCCCTCCCCCACTGAGGCTGGGTTTGGTGCCCATCCTTCTGGGCTCTCGTGTGCTCTGTTCTGTGTCCTTTGTCACTCAGGTAGTCCCACAGTATAGCTGTCTCCCCACTAGGCTGTCATGGGCTGGGACTCAACAAGATCCTGGTTTGGGTTTTCAGAGCATGAGCTAGTGCCCAGCACACAGGCACTGAGGATTCATTGAATGAGTACGTGAATGAAAGAAGGGTGGATGAGGGTGAGCTGGTGACAGGGGCTTAGGGGATGGTTGAGTGAGAGAGAATGAGAATGAGAGTCGACTTCTGCCTACTCATGAAAGTGAATGAGCAGATGAAACAGCCCATATGGCTGGAAGGCTGCATGTTTGAGTGCATGGTTGAGTCAGTGAGTTGGGGGAAGGAAGAGGGTGGACCCGTTGGTTAGTGGAGCATTCAGACTGAGCCACCACCTCTACCCCTCCCTCCCCAGGGCCCTCCCGCCGCAGTGACCTCCAGAGCCTGGGCTACTGCATGCTGAAGTGGCTCTATGGCTTTCTGCCGTGGACAAACTGCCTTCCCAACACTGAGGACATCATGAAGCAAAAACAGAAGTGAGTCTGGGGGTCAGCAGAACCCAGCACTGGCCCAGAACCCCCTGCAAATGGGCAGAAACCCAGAGCACAACAGGGAGCAGGAGGGAAAGTGAGGTAGCATCCAACAGAGCTGAAGTCCTCTGAGCTACACAGTCCTGTGCTGCACAGGTATATACTGTCCACACTGCAGGTAAGGCAGGGGTTTCTGAGCCACGCTGCCTGGGCTTGGACTCTGGCCCCGCCACTGTGGGGTGTTAATGTCTGTGAGCCTCAGTGTCCTACTCCATGAGATGGTCTCCTACTGGCTCCCGCCTTACAGGACTGTGGAAGGGTTCAGGGGAGTCAGGTACACACAAAACTTAGCATAGGCCCTGGCTCGTAGAAAATGCTCATCATGTGTGGGACACCATGGCTCGCTTCATCACAAACACACCGGCAACCTGAGCAGGATAGGCCCAGGCCCTGCCTCAGCAGGGGTAGTTCCAGCCACCCAGTCCACACTGCCAGATCAGTGCCTTCACCTCTGTGTGTAAATGACCAGGTCCTACTAGTGCTGGTTTAAACACTCAGCACGAAAGACAGTGTATAGCGGAACATATGGGGAATTTCTGGGGTGAGATTGAACACTAAGGGCATTGAGCAACTGGACACGAAAGGGGAGCACTAGGAGTGTGCGTTCAGCACTAGGGACAGCGAGCAGCTGGGCCCAAAAGGAAGACACTAGGGTGTGTTCAGCACCAAGGACAGCACACAGCTGGATCTAAAGGGATGTGTTGGGGGTGAGGGTTCAGCACCAGGGACAGCGGGTCGCTGGGCGCGAAAAGGGAGCACCAAGGGTGTGGGTTCAGCACCAAGGACAGTGGGTCGCTGGGCACAAAAGGAAAGTGCTGGGGATGTGAGTTCAGCACCAGGGACATCAGGTCACGCGCAAAAAGGAAGCGCCAGGGGTGTGGGTTCAGCACCAAGGACAGTGGGTAGCTGGCCCTAGACGTGCCATTTGGACATGAGTAGGAGTTGCCCAAGCAACTTAGAGCAAAGTGGGTCGTGCCTGTAATCCCAACACTCTGGGAGGCCGAGGCAGGTGGACAACCTGAGGTCAGGAGTTCAAGACCAGCCTGGCCAACATGGTGAAACCCCATCTCTACTAAAAATACAAAAATTTGCTGGGCATGATGGCAGGTACCTGTAATCTCAGCTACTTGGGAGGCTGAGGCAGGACAATTGCTTGAACCCGGGAGGTGGAGGTTGCAGTGAGCTGAGATGCCACTACACTTCAGCCTGGGTGACAGAGTAAGACTCTCAGGAGGGAAAAAAAAGTGCCTGACTCATCTGGGAGGCAGCTGGCCATCTACATCTGAAGTGCAGGAATGAAGTCTAAAGGGAGACTCAGACCCCAGAAATATCTCAGGAACTGTCAGCTAAAGCCCCAGGAGAGGATGAGATTATCTGGAAAAGTGTATAGAGTGGGAACAAGGTGATCCCTCCAATGAACAGCATCGAATCCCTCATACTTCCCAGTCCTTAGTTTACTGTGAAGTCCTTCCCAGTCCTTCCCTCATGTGAAGACTCTCATTTAACTCCCTTGTATCTCCCAACTTCCTTCTCTCAACCATGGACAGCCTCTTAAGAACACTTACTGTGTGTTCTGCTGATGTATGCACTTAGATGTATTTGTACCCTCACAATCGCATGCTGGCAGTGGTGCTATGTGTGATTTGCATAAGTGATGTTTTGCTCTGCATCTCGTCTGTCTCTGGCTCTCTCCAGCTTTAACCCTGTCCCTACATGTGGATCGAGTTTACTGCTTCTGACTCCTGCTTCTAAATCAGTTTTGTATAGACGTGTCTGTGTCCTTGAACCGTATATGGTGGTATGTGTGTTTAATTTGTATAAATGGTGCTATGCTCTAAACCTCATGCTGTTTCTTGCCTTCTTTCACTCAATGCTATGTTTTTAACTTTACCTACATACCTAGTTCACTGCTTCTGAATACTCTTAAATGTTTTTATTTAGATGCATTTCTGTTCTTAAAAACTATATGATGTTCTTGGGTATGTGTTAAATTGGCATAAGTGGCACCATGCCCAGAATTTGATCCTCCAGACAAGGGGATGTATCTTATCATTTTGACTTCCTCCTAGTGACTCTTCAAAGCTAACATTTATCATATGCTTGTCTGTGCAGGGCACTGCACCCGGTGCTTCCCCTGCATCCTCTCAACTGCTTTGAGCTGCGTGCTCTCATTACCTGTGGCACAGAGAGCTTAGGTAATCAGCCCAGGTCACACAGCTACTAAGCAAGGGCTCTTGGGCTTAAGCCCAGGCCATTCAACTCCAGAGGCAGCCCCTGTCATCTCCATGCTGCTTCCCTCTTGTAGGAGGCTTATGAGGGTGAATTGGTGATGCCTGGACCCACCCTACTTTCACTCAACAAATACTGAACCCTACCATGTGCTAGGCTCTATTCTAAGCCCTGGGGATACAGCAGTAAGTAAGACAAAAATCCCTACCCTCAGGGAACTCATCCTAGTGGGGGAGACAGGAGCTAAGGGGTGAAACACATGGCATGTCAGAGGTCAGACTGATATGGGTTGTGGGGCCAGGTCCTGGGTGTCCACTGGTGGGACTCTTGGGGTGGGGATGTGCAGCACACTTTCAGGTCTAATGTCCAGGGCAGGTCTCACATCGATGGTGACAGGTGAATTGCCCCCTGAAGGACCATGAAGCTTAAAACAGTGACAAGAAGGATGTCACAGTTTGATGCTGATTTGCCCCAACATCCCTGCGGAAGGGGGAGAGACAGAGAGGCCTTCAGCCTCTAGACTTCCTCAGGCAGCCTCTGCATGGGAAGCCAGCCTCAGCACTCGCTAGACCACATGTCCATTCCCTCGTTTTCTTGGAGCTTATTTTTACACTTACTCTCTAGCTTTGGCAGATGGTGCTGGTTTTCTGCTCACAATAGTGAGACAAAGGTTTCTTTTGAAATGAAGCCAGGTGAAAACAATGAGTCATAGAATGAGCAGCCTGCTCCAGTGAGCCCACGTCCCTGTGTGAGTGAAGGTAGTGAAATGCTCCCTCACACAATCTAATCGGTTAGCTCAAGACAAGGCTGAGCTGCTCTCACAAGGAGACCCCAAAACACTGCAGCTTCCATGAGGGAGGGTTTACTTCTCTCACCAACAGTCCCAAGGTAGGAGACTGAGGGTGTGGGGGACCTCAGTTCCCTGTGACATACACATATTCTTTTCTGGATGCAACAGAGAGCACACATTTTGAGTGCCCAAGAAATAGTAGTGGATCTGGTGCAGTGGTTGATGCCTGTAATTCCAACACTTTGGAAGCTTACGTGGGCAGATTGCTTGAGCCCAGGAGTTTGAGACCAGCCTGGGCAACATGGCAAGACCCCATCTCTACAAAAAATTTAGCCGGGTGTGGTAGCACATGCCTGTAGTCCCAGCTACTTAGGAGGCTGAAGTGGAAGGATCACTTGAGCCCAAGGAGGTTGAGGCTTCAGTGAGCTGTGATTGTGTCACTGCACTCCAGCCTGGGCAACAGAGTGAGATCCTGTCTCCAAAAAAAAAAATGAACAACTAAGGAGTGAATGCGTGAGCCCGCCCAGGCTTCAGTGAGGAGACAGGGCAGGCAGGCACAGTCTCAGTGTAGGCGGTTCCAGGGCTGTGAGGAGACCCAGACAGGAAGCAGGAGCTGCAGGTGAGGGTGGAGGTAGCCCAGGCACTGTGGGAACAGAGGGGAGGCACAGGACCCCACCACTGTCTGCCAGAAACTTTCAGGTGAGAGATGCCTGGCCTGGTGGCCAAGCGGGAGGAAGACAGGACAGCACGGATCTGAACCCTCTCCACTCATTCATTCAGGGCCTGGGTCCTGAGGTCAGTGGCTGTGCTGGACACCCAGGTTAGAATCAGCCCACGGTGCCTCTGCACTCCACTCGTCAGGGAAACCAGTCCCTGAGGCTCCCCTGGGTTGAGTCTTCTCCCCACTCCACTTCCTAACTCCTAGGAGCAGTCATATTACACTTTTCACACACCTCCCCCCCACATCTAAAGAGACTTTTCGATGAATGTGACTGGTTCACAGGGAGGGTCTGCACTTGCCAACATGGTGCGGGGTGAATAAGACAGGTCATAGTAATCATCTCAGATCAATGATACCAGCATGGATAACTAATTCCACAGCCCCAGCTCCAGACCATGACCGTGGAGGGCTGGGTGCACGAAGATGCTCCCTGGAGAGTAGCTGGTGACGTTGACGCTGTCCCCCAGACACCTCTCCTCACCCCCAGCCCAGCATCTGTTGGCCCAGACAGTAACCAAGGGGACCACAGGCGGGCAATGTTTCTGCCTGTTCGTTTCCTGCCTCCCCAAGGTGTCCTCTGCGAGGACGTTTTACTGATATACATGGCCTTTTACCATTCATTCAACAGATACTCATTTTTTGCACATTGTAGTTCACAATGGAAGGAATGAGTAAAAGAACGAGGAGAGGTAGTATAAGTCCCTGAGTCTTTCTGGCATTCAAGGCCCTTTGGTGGGCAAAGCACAAACAAGAGCCAGCTTTGGTTCTGCTCTTAGGCCTCCCAGCTGGTCAGGGAGAGCCCGTGGCAGTCAGCAGCAGCAGCGTTGCTGTGCAGTGCACAATGTCCTCATGATGGCACAACTGGCCCTTCCTGTGCATGTATGTTGATGGCTGCCATTGGACAGCTGGGATCTATACACAAACCCGGGAGGGACAGCGTTCCTCTGCCTGAAGGGGTCTGGGGAAGACTTTCTAGGAGGCCAAGCCCTTGAGCTATCTCTGAAAGGGAGAACAGCCACCTGCCAGAGCTCAGAGGGGAAGACCGCCCAGGCAGCAAGAGCGAGCGATAGGCACAGAGGCAGAAATGTGCAAGGGTGTGTGGCCTGGTGGGACTAGAAGTCCTTTGGTGTGGCTGGGACATGCGATGGGAGAAGGGAGTGGGGAGACAGAGCCAGAGGGGTGGCCAGGTGGCCGTGTGTGCTGGGGAGCCACAGAAGGAGGGTGGGCTGTGAGCAGGGAGGGGCAGGGACAGGTGTAAAGAGAACCTCTGGGACCACGTAGGGATGCACAGGAGGCTAGGGAGGACCTGAGGTCCAAGGAGAAAGATGAAGCCTGAGTTGGGTCCGGATCCGTAGGACATAGGAGGACACGGGGCAGAGAGAGCTGAGCAGGAGGTGGAGCTGGGGATGGCGAAGGCATGGTCAGAGCCCAGTGACTGGGCAGATGGTGGGAGCTGACCCGATGGACCAGGCAGAAAAGTGGAGGGGCTGGGCCTGGAGGATGGAGCAAAGGCAGTGGGCGAATCCGGGTTTTTCCTGAACAGCTAAAGAGGGGTGCGCGTGCATGCACGTGTGTTTGTACATATACGGTCAGTCCTGATCATTCAGAGTCCGTATGTATGAATTCTCCTACTCAAAGTATTTGCAACCCCAAATCAGTTCTTGGAGTTCTTTCATGAGCGCTTGCAGACACTTAATATGGAGAGAATTTTAATCACCTGACACATGTGTTCCCAGCCTAGGGTGGAGCCAGACAGCATTCTGCTGCCCTGTTTCAGCTCTCATACTATACACCAGTGTTCTTTTCACTGTTTAGTTAATGCTGCATTTTTTCCTGTTTTTATGCTTTTGTCAGTGATTATGCCATTTAAAATGGCCTCAGCCAGGTGTGGTGGCTCACATCTGTAATCTCACACTTTGGGAGGCAGAGACAGGAGGATCAGACCAGCCTGAGCAACATAGTGAGACCCCGTCTCTACAAACAATAAAAAATGAAACAGCCACCTAGCGTAGTGCTGAAGCGCTGTCTGATGTCCCGAAGCCTGAGATGGTTAATAATTCGTGTGTTTTATCAGCTTTGTTCAGGCATGAGCTACTGTGCTGTAGGCCATGAGTTTGTGGGGAACTCTTGCCATTTTACGTTGCCTTGGCATTCATTTGAATGTAACTTGGACTTTCTCATGCCAGAAGCAGGTCTCGGTCACCCTCAGCATAGTTTCCAGTTTTTCACCTCCTCCCAGTTCCTCTGTGTGGTTGACCAAGATATCTCCCTTATGCAGCCGCCTCCTTGGGGACCACCTCTCTCCTTATGGGACAGCCACAGGCAGCCTACTTGATGGCCCTGCTGGCCCCCACACCCCATGTGGACTGTGCAGATGCCACAGTTAACCCCTTTCAGGCACAGCGTAACCTCCTGGAACTCAAGCCTGCTTGCTTTGAACCCACCAATTAAAGTCCCCTCGAAATGTTTGGATACCACACATTGGTCCCTCATGTAGCCACAAGATCCCTGACCAGTGTGCATATGTGCGTGTGTGTGTTTGTCCTTTGGATGTGCTGTGTGCCCCCAGGACCTGTAAGTAATAAAATAATTTATTTCCATCTTAGATCTTCCCTCATCATTGAAGGGCTCCTCTCCGTCTTAAAGATCCCAGATTAAAATAGAGTTCAATGCTAATGAATCAAGAATACCTATTACATAAGATGTCTTTCAACAGAAACATACACAAAACAAGTTGTATCGATCGACTGATGAAAATGGTGTGAGCAGAGGCTTACAGAAAGCCAGTGCTGTTTCCCCTGGGAGCAGTGGTAGTGGATTGGTTGATTCAGTGTTCACAGCGACTTTAAGAACATAACTACCCTGGATGGCAGAGTGGACTGTGTATATATCTTAGGTGATCTGTTTTAAAAGGTTGCTCTTCTTTCCCTAAAAGACATTTCACATGTGCTTCTGTCTCTTCAGGTTTCTTGATAAGCCAGGGCCCTTCGTGGGACCCTGCGGTACCTGGATCAGGCCCTCAGGTATGTCCTGAAGGAGGCGGGAACAGGTGGGACCTGGTGGCTCAGATCCATCTTGGGGTGGCCTCTCGTAACACTCCTTGTTTTTTTTTAAGTTTTCCAAATTGTATTTGTAATATGTACCCATTGTAGAAAGACAAAAACCGTCAAAAAATTCACAAGTGCTTCTGAACGAGAACAAAACAGAAACACACAACTTTTTTTTTGAAGACAGAGTAATTTCTTTTTTTTTTTTAAGACAGGATCTTGCTCTGTCACCCAGGCTGGAGAGCAGTGGTGCAATCTCAGCTCACTGCGACCTCTGCCTCTGGTTCAAATGATTCTCGTGCCTCAGCCTCCCAAGTAGCTGGGATTAGAGGCGTGCATCACTATACCTGGCTAATTTTTTGTATTTTTAGTAGAGGTGGGGTTTCACCACGTTGCCCAGGCTGGTCTCGAACTCCTGACCTCAACTGATCCACCCACCTTGGCCTCCCAAAGTGATGGGAATAGAAGCATGAGCCACTGCATCTGGCCTTACACACTTAATTTTTAAATATAATCATATTATGCATCTTGGTCTCCATCTTGCTTTTTTTTTTTTTTAATTTAAGAAAAAATCTTGGAGATTTTCTGTGTTGATGCTTGTAGAATTTTGTCAGTATTTTTTTAACTATCTTAAAATACACATAATATCAGTTTCTGTTTTTGTGTTTGTTTTTGTTTTGAGACAGCTCTGACAGCGTGAGACAGCCTCACTCTGTCACCCAGGCTGAGTGCAGTGGCGCGATCTCGGCTCACTGCAACCTCTGCCTCCCAGGTTCAAGCAATTCTCCTGCTTCAGCCTCTCGAGTAGCTGGGATTATAGGCACCTGCCACCATGCCCAGCTAATTTTTTTGTACTTTTGGTAACCGAGATGGGGTCTCACCATGTTGGCCAGTTTGGTCTTGAACTCCTGACCTCAAGTGATCCACCCACCTTACCCTCCCAAACTGCTGGGATTACAGGCATGAGCCACCGCACCGGGCCAATATCAATATTTTTTAAACCATGGCTCTGGCTTAGTCAGTCATGAAAGCAATTTACTGGATCTGGAACAGGATTTTAAAAGTTAAAGAGAATAGGTAAAAAATATGAGTGCCTTGCAGGAATTAAAGAGTTGCTTGTGGTTATTGGTTTCTGAGGTACATATTTGTATGCATGTGAAAACCCGGTTTTAATGTAAAGTGTGTTTCTAATTTAGGCCTCAGTTTTAAAAGGTTTGAAAATAGTTGTCTGTCTGTCTGTGGGCACAACAAGCCATCCATGCCTGTATTCTAATTCACTTAACCACTTCCTCACTGGGAACATTCAGACTGCCTCCACCTTTGTGGTCTTATAAACTTCCTCCTTTTTTTCTTTATTGGGTGTCAGTCTAAGCACCAATATAATATTTGCTTCTAAAATATACCAAACGGAAATGTGTAACAGTGAAAGTTCGTTTCCCTTCCCTGTCCCCTCCCAGCCATACTTTGAAGAGTGATCTCCCTGTTCATGTTAGTGGTGTGATGAGTGTATGTGTCAGTTACCTGTTACTTCATAACCAGCCACCCAAAATGTATGGTCAAAAATAAGCTGAACAGGCATTTCTCAAAAGAAGACCTACACATGGCCAACAAATACATGAGAAACTGATCAACATCATTCATCAGAGAAGTGCAGCTCAAAACCTCCATGAGGTGTCATCTCACCCCAGTTAGGATGCCTGTTACAAAAAAGACAAAATCCCAAATCTGGGTAAGAATGCAGAGAAAAGGGAACTCTTAGACCCTGTTGAGTATGTAAACTAGTACAGTCACTGTGGAAAATAGTAGAAAGGGCCCTCAAAAAACTACAAATAGCAATATCATATGGGCCAGGTGCAGTGGCTCACACCTGTAATCCCAGCAATTTGGGAGGCCAAGGTAGGAGAATCGCTTGAGGCCAGGAGTTTGAGACCAGCCTGGCCAACATGGTGAAACCCCTTCTCTATTAAAAATACAAAAATTAGCCAGGTGTGATAGTGCACACCTATAACTCCAGCTCCTTGGAGGCTGAGGCACAAGAATCGCTTGAACCCAGGAGGTGGAAGTTGTGATGAGCTGAGATCGTGCCACTGCACTCCAGCCTGGGTGACTGAGTGAGACTGTCTCAAAAAAAATTAAGAAATATCATGTGATTCAGCAATCCCTTCTGTGAATGTATCCAGGGGAAAGGAAATGATGAAATTGAAGAGATATCTGCACCCTCAGGTTTACTGCAGCACGATTCTCAATAGCCAAGATATGGAATCTACCCAAATGTTCCTGAACAAACGGATAGATGAAGAAGCTGTGGGGCCGGGCATGCTGGTTCACACTTGTGAGCCAAAATTCCAGCTCTTTGGGAGGCTGAGGTGAAAGGATCATTTTAGCCCAGGAGTTCAAGACCAGCCTGGGCAACATGAAGAGACCCTGCCTCAATAAAAAACTACGAAACTGTAGTATATATACCCAGTGGAATACTATTTGGCCATAAAAAAGGAATGACGTCCTTTATTTACAACAGCGTGGTTGGAACCTGAGGTCACTATGTTAAATGAAGTAAGCCAGGAACAGAAAATTGAACACTCCACGCCTTCACTCATATGGAGAAACTAAAAAAAGTTGATCTCATAGAAGTGAAAATAAGAGCAAAGATTGCTAGAGTCTGGAAAAGGGAAGGGAAGGGAGAAATAGGGAGAGATTTGTTAAGGGTTAAGGGATATCAAACTACAGCTAGATAGAAGTAAGCTCCAGTGTTCTGTAACACTCTAGGAGGACTCTTGTTGACAATGACATACATTTCCAAACAGCTAGAAGGGGGATATTTCACATTCCTAACATGAAGAAATTATAACTGTTTGAAACATTGGGTATGTTAATTACCCTGATCTGACCACTATATATTGTATGTATCAAAACGTTATTGTGTACCCCACAAATACAATTATTATATGTCAGTTTTTACAAAAGCATAGTGGCCTAAAACAACCCCCATTTTATTCATTGACAAATCGCTCTTGGGGATAGCGATTTGGGCAGGGTTCAGCCAGGCAGTTGTTCTACTTGTCTTAGTAGGTGACATTCATGCCAGTGCAGCTGTCTGGTGGCTGTACTGGGGCTGGAGGGTTCAGGTGGCTCCTCATTCTCCTATGTGGTTATTAGTACTGGCTTGCTACTGGCAGGTCTAAGAGGCCTCAGCTGGGATGGCTCATCTCTGCTCCACGGGGTCATGCAGCCTCTGGTAGAGAAGACAGCATCTTCACTTGGTATCAGACAGCTTTTCTTTTTTTTTTTTTTTTTTTCCCTTAATATTCTTGGAGTATAAGGACAGCTTTTCAAGAGGGTAAGAATGGAAACTGCAGAGCATGGGAGTCCCAGAACATCACCTCTGCCACATCTTCTGGATCAAAACAAGTGACAAGGCCAGTCCAGACTCAAGAGATGGGGAAACAGACTCCCCCTCAGGAGTGGAGAAGCAACAAAGTCACATGGCAAAGGGTTGTTCATACAGGGATGGGAGGAGCTGTCCACCTCTGCAGACAGTCTCTGCAGCCTGCTGTCAGTGCTCCTACATCCTCCCACCTCAGCCTCCCCAGCAGCTGGGACTACAGACCCACACACCACGTTCTTCTCCATACAGCAGACAGACAGATACATAGCTGTTACGCTGTTGTTCTTCACAAAACTATTTTGGGTTTTTCTTGTGCTTTGTTTTGTTGTTGTTGTTTGTTTGTTTTTGAGACCCAGGCTGGAGTGCAGTGGTGTGATCTTGGCTCACTGCAGCCTCGGCCTCTCAGGTTCAAGTCATTCTTGTGCCTCAGCCTCCCGAGTAGCTGGGATTACAGATGTCTGCCACCACAGCCAGCTAATTTTTGTATTTTTAGTAAAAGCAAGATTTCACCATATTGCCCCGGTCTCAAACTCCTAACCTCAAGTGATCCGCCCACCTCGGCCTCCCAAAGTGCTGGGTTTACAAGGCATGAGCCACTGTGCCCGGCCATTTTCATGACCAAAAAATGGGCTCACCTTAGGTATATCTCATTCTACCTCTTGCTTTTTTCACTTAACCCTGGGGCCATCCTTCATGCCCTTCCTTATAGAGCTCCACAGCTGTTACTGAGAGCCGCACGACGTTCATGGTTTGGCCGCATCATAGCTTGTAAATCCAGGCCCTGTTACTGGATATTTGCGCTGTTTTGTTTGGGCTTGGGGGTGTTCGTCATTGCTGTTGTCTTTTGAAGTGCCCTTCTGAAGAGTGTTGATGCTTTTCTCCAAGCTGGAGGCAGAAATGGACAGACAGAAACAGATAGCTTGTCCCCTCAGGCTCTCTAAGGCTCATTTTTGAATTATTTAAATCCCTGGGTTCAGATCACGGCTCAGCTGCCTGAGTGGTGCTCCCCTCCAGTTCTGTCACTGTAAATCTTTGGCCTCTAGGATTTTAAGCTGTCAATCAGAGGTTGGAGGTAGAGGTGAGGCAGGGCCTGTCCACTTTAAAGATACATGCTAAGTAAGTATTTATATGCGGGTGGACTGCATTGCTAGCTGGGATTTGCTTCAAAACACTGCAGGCCAGAGGAGGGGTTTTGATGTAACGAGATTGGCTGTGAGGTGATCGTTGTTGAAACTCAGTGATGAGTTCTTGGGTGTTCATGCCCTTCTGCTGGTGCCTGTGTCGGAAACAAAACATTTAAGTCCTCTGGCAGTGGCAGGCACCAAGCAAATGGGCACTTTTGCTGAGACCCTTATCCTCCTCAGTGCCCTCTACCTCTGGGTGCAGACCCCCAGGCTCAGGGGTGGGGGACACCTCTTAGGCTCTTTCTTGCTGGGGGCTGTCTTGACCACAGAGACCCTGCAGAAGTACCTGGAGGTGGTGATGGCCCTGGAGTATGACGAGAAGCCGCCCTACGCCATGCTGAGGAACAGCCTGGAAGCCCTGCTACAGGATCTGCGTGTGTCACCGTATGACCCCATTGGCCTCCCGATGGTGTCCTAGGTGGAATCCAGGTGGGAAGAGTTTGTCAGTTTTAAGCCCTCTCACCCCTTGCCTTCCCCCCAGCCCTGCCCCAGGCTCCAGGGGACGCTTCCCAGAGGCTGTTACACATTCATTCCAGGGCCCAGCTTCCCAGGGAGACGCTGGGTTTCTCCACAGGGTCCTTGAACTTTCTAACCTCCAGGAATAGCAAACAGCAGAAACCCGGCTCAACTTGGCTTTAAGAAAAAGGGGATTGATTGGTTGTTGTAGCTAGAAAATTCTAAGGGGGAGCTTCAGGCATGACTGGATTCAGGGCCTCAGAAATAGCATCTGTCTCTTGTCATCTTCCTCTGTCCCTTCTTGCATCTGTGACCCCCTCTGTCCTTCCACCCGGACACCTGTCGTCTCTACTTTCCTTTGGCCTGGCCCCCTAGGCCCCCCATACACAAAAGGCAGCTGCTGCATGCCTTGAGGTCTTGTTCATAGCACACACTACCCCATCATGTGGGTGACGGACACTCCTCACAGCCAGCGGCTGGGCGTTTGCTTAGTTTCCCAGATTTTTATTGAACGAACAGTGCTGCCCATGTGCATAGCCCGGCTGGTGCGTACCATCTGTGGATGGAGCTGTCCTCTCGACTGTGGTAACCAGATTGCTTTACTCTCATTAGCACTGTGTGGAAGTGTTCAGGAATTTTTGCAAGGTCGAAGACAGACTAACTTTGCAGTAAATTTGGGGAAGGGTGCAGAGATGTGTCCTCAAGAGGAGCAGAAGCTCCAGGCCCCTTCTCTCTCCCAGAGTTCTTTTCTCTCATCAGGGTTGGCTGGAAGCAAAGCTAAGTGCTTTTCTAACCGGGCACCGCCCTAGGGGGCATTTTGCAGTGTCCGGAGACATTTTTGGTTTTCAGGATGCGGGACAGTGGAGGTGGGATGCTGCCTGACATTCTGCGACACAGCACGGTCCTCACCTCTGCCCCCCAGCGAAGAGTCCCCTGGCCCCAATATTCGGCAGCGCCGCAACTGCGAGGTCCTGGTCTTGAATATCATCTCCATTTGGTGGCCTGTCTCCCTGTGCAGCCCCTCCTATGGGCTGCATACGTATATACCCGAGGCTGAAGCGTGAGCTGACACGTATGTGCCGAGTGCTTCACACAGCACCTGTGCACAGCCTGAGCCAGTGTGAGGGGTGGAGTCTCTTTTCTCTGTGGTGGAGTAGCAGGCTCTCTGCCTCAACCAGATGCCCCAAGAGTGATGTCATGACCTTATGAGCCAGGCTCACTCCTTCCCCACCTCTCCAGCTCGATAGACAGCTCCTCCTCTGTGCACCCAGTTGTCCAGGCCAGACAGCTTGGGGTCCTCCCCAACACCCTCGCTCCTCAGCATCCTCCTCCAAATATTCGGTCCCGGATGAGGCTGACCATGGAGTCACTTGTCACAGTCTCCTGCTGGCAGCAGGCTCCTGGAGGGCAGGGTTGCATCTGACTCTAGTGTCTCTGCTTTTCTGGCATGGTACAGAGCAGAGGCTCCATCCTGTTTATCCATGCAGCGAGCCCAGGCTTCCCGTCGGTGCTGCCCTGTCTCACAGTGCCTTCCTGTCAACCAGGACAAAGTGCATTTAGAACCCGACACCTGACGGCCCTTCCAGGATCTCCACCATCTCAGACCCACACGCTCCCCTTTGGTTGGGAGATGTGGAGATGGCATTTAAGGAGCCTGGTGATCTTCTAGCACCTTGAAGGTCACCCCGCCTCAGCTCCATGGCAGCTCCTTGCCTTGGCCTGAGGCCAAGCTCCCTTCCTCCCCCATGCACGATGTGCTGGCCACACCCCCTCCCCTCAGATTCTAGACCAAGCCAAGCTGGACCCCACCCTGGGATCTCTGCCCTTACCATCCTGAGGTCTGGAAAGCCCCCCTCATCCTGGTTTTACACACCTGCTCCTGCTGCTGAAGACCCGAGGCCTTCCCCATCCTCCGTGAGGCATCCTCACCACCTCCTACCCACTTGCTCATCACGTCACCTGTTTCCACACAGCCCTTGTTCCCATCGGAGGGAAGCCTGTGTTTACTGTGTAGTCTCCACCCTCCTCCTCTGTGTCCTAAACCCAGCAGGGGTTCCCCACCCCATATGGTCATGATGACATCCCCAGTACCTAGAAGGTGCCTGGCACATAGTAAGAGCATAGAGGGTATTCCTTGAATGAATGAGACACTCACAGCCGTTTTTATTGTCTTTCAGAACTTTCCATTTGCAGTGTGCAACAGAAAAAAAAAAAATGAAGCAATGTGACTCAAGGCCTGCTGTTAAACACAGATAAGCTTCTAGAACAAGCTGTGGAATGTGCATTCCTGCCACTGGTTTTGGGATACTCATCAGTCCTGATTAGCCTCAGGGAGGTCCCCAGTTTCCCTCCAGCAAATGTGAAGTTCCCCCTCTCGTGGCCTGCCCTCTAGCCAGTGTCCTAGCAAGGCTGGATAGGGTTGGGCCAGCCCCCAGGGGGGACCCCTCCTACTCTTGACACCTCTGTGCTTTGGTAATAAATTGTTTTAGTGGAGTTTGAGGACCCAGTGTCTGCAAAAGAAGTTTTTTTGGGGCCCAGGAGTGGTGCCTCACGCCTGTAATCTCAGCACTTTGGGAGGCCAAGATAGGAGAATCACTTGAACCAACAAGTTTGAGACCAGTCTGGGCCACAGGAACCTATCTACAGAAAATTTAAAAATCAGCTAGGCATGGTGGTGGGTGCCTATAGTCCCAGCTACCTACCTGGGAGGCTGAAGCAGGAGGATCACTTGAGTCCAGCAAGTTGAGGCTGCAGTGAGCCATGATTGCACCACTGTACCCTAACCTGGGCAAGAGAGTGAGACTGTGTCTCAAAAAAAAAAAAAAAAAAAAGGAGGAGGAGGAAGAGAAGTTAAACCTGCCTGTCTGAGGTGGGGTTTTGTTTTTGTTTTGTTTTGTTTTGTTTTTGAGTAGCTCTAATCATGCATTTTTAGAAACAAATTTTCAGTGCTGCAAAAGACTAGCACTTCAACGTAAATTTTCTCAGCAAGGCAAATCTGCTTGTATAGAAGGGTGTGTCTCATGGATGGAGCAATGGCAAGAGCACATTGGACACAGGAGAGCAAGGGTTTTTAATTCCTAATGCAGTTGGCCTTAGCTGCTGTGTCATTCCTCTATTGGTTGGGGTCAGACCGCACAGTCTAAGCCAAACATGACTAGCTAATTTGAAGAGCTCAGGGAAGAACAGTTTCAGTGGGGAAAGCTGTTACAGCAGGGAGGGGGTGGTTTCTTGGTGGGCATTCCTGAGCTCAGCAGGGCCGGAGGGGCTGATATATTGGCAGACAAGATTACTTTAGACAAAGAACAGGGAAATAAGACTTCAGGACAGCCAGTACAAGCAAGTAAAGGCCTCTGGAGAAGAACACCTTGTTTGTAACAAAGTGAAAATCTTTGAAGAAGAACTGTCTAAACTACTTGTTTTCCACATGCAGTGTGGAGAATCTGAAGCAGGTAAGGCAGGAAGTGGTGTCAGATGCCCTGACTCTCCTGTACTGATAAATCCTGCTCAGGAGAAGTGGGTGGGATCAGGGAACCTCTTACCGTCTCCTGGCTGAAAGCAGGTGTGTGTGCCCCTTTCCAGAAGGGGACATTCGCTAACAACAAGAAACCCCCCCTGAACCTGTCCTGCTTAGACCCCTTGTCGCACATGAGTCTGTGAACCCCCAAAATTTGAGACAGGTCTCCATTAATTTAGAAAGTTTATTTTGTCAAGGTTGAGGACACGGGCCAGTGACGCAGCCTCAGGAGGTCCTGATGATGTGCTCAAGGTGGTTGGGGCACAGCTTAGTTTTTGGGGGACATGAGACATCAGTCGATATATGTAAGAAGTATATTGGTTCCATTTGGAAAGGTGGGAAGACCTGAAGTGGGGAGGGGGCTTCCAGGTCACAGATAGGTGAAAGAAGAACAGTTAGATTCTTTTGAGTTTCTGATTAGCCTTTCTAAAGGAGGCACTCAGATATCCAGCTACCTCAGTGAGCAGAGGGGTGACCTTGAATGGAATGGGAGGCAGGTTTGCCCTAAGCAGTTCCCAGCTTGACTTATTATTTATTTTTCTTTCACAAGTCTATAAAAGATTAGGGCCATCAGCTGCCCTTCAGCACCCGAATCATGTGAGCAGACGGGTCAGCATTACAAAGTCAACACTAGCATCCATCCACCATACCTTGGAGCAGTGCCCAGTCAAGCGCCCCAAGGTCCCCGCAGCCCATGTGTCCTCCTCCTCTATCTTTGCCAGCATAACCAGCCCAACCTGACCCTGCTGACAGTGGATGGAGCCCAGGGAAAGCCTGGGCAGTGGCCCCACTTCTCGGAGCCCAGTATCTTCTATCTCCAGAGCCCAGGTTCTGAACCCTCATGCACTTTGGCAGCTCATCCCCCAGGCTCTGAGAGGAGGGTGTTGTCATCAGGGTTAGATGATGATCTCCCAGCATGGGAGTGGGAATGGCTCAGGTGCCACAAGGACATGGAGTGATGCTGGCTGGAGCCCATTCCCTGTCCCCCACACCCACACCCTGCCCTCTGCCCCAAAGTGGAGCCCTGGCTTAGATTTAGTCAGATATTTGTGGTGATGGTGGTGTTCTTATGTTTTTGAGACAGTCTTGCTTGGTCGCCCAGGCTGGAGTGCAGTGGTGCGATCTTGGCTTACTGCAACCTCTGTCTCCCAGGTTCAAGTGATTCTCCTGCCTCAGCCTCCCGAGTAGCTGGGACTACAGACGCCTGCCACCATGCCCAGCTAATTTTTGTATTTTTGGTAGAAATGAGGTTTTGTCATGTTGGCCAGGCTGGTCTTGAACTCCTGACCTCAAGTGATCCACCCACCCAAAGTGTTATGATTACAGGTGTGAGCCACCTCACCTGACCCATTTTTAGCTATTATGCCATATTTTTACTAAACCTTCTCTGTTTTTTACTAATGTATTCACTGTGTTATAATTGCCTACAGCTTTCAGTACAGAAAGATGCTATGCAGGTATATAGCCTAGGAGCAATTGGCTATACCATATAACCTTGACCTGTGGTAGGCTGCACCACCTAGGACTGTGTGAGCACATCCATGATGCTCATACAACAGAATCACCTAATCATGTGTTTCTCAGGACTTATCCCCATAGCTAAGTGACACATGGAAAGCAAGTGCCGCATGAAAGTTGCAGCAATGCGCCCCAGCAGATGAGATGTGCGGAGCCCAGAGCAGCGCGGCTGGCACCGTGGCAGGCTGTTCGGGGAGTTGCCTCATCTTGCATATGTGGTGCCTGTGGTTTCTTTCTAATGCATGCTCAATGGACGGAGGAGGAAAGAAGTTGAATGTGACCACCGCCAGCACCCTGTTAGAATGTGAGTGGAACACAGACTGCAGCTGCAAGGAATTTTATAAGAGAATCCTGCAAAAAGAAGACAGTGCTGGCTGGGCGCGGTGGCTCGCGCCTGTATTCCTACCACTTTGGGAGGCCAAGGCCAGTGGATCACCTGAGGTTGGGAGTTTGAGACCAGCCTGGCCAACATGGTGAAACCCCATCTCTAACAAAAATACAAAATTTAGCCAGGTATGGTGGCACGCACCTGTAATCCCAGCTACTCAGGAGGCTGAGACATGAGAATCACTTGAACCCAGGAGATGGAGGTTGCAGTGAGCTGAGATTGCACCACTGCACTTCAGCCTGGATGACAGACTGAGACTCCGTCTCCAAAAAAAAAAGGACACTGCTGAACGGAACAAATCATTGGGGAAATATAATTAATGATAGAGATATGTGATTCAGACATTCATAATTTATTTCAGATAATGGATGCTTATCTGTGTGTGGTAAAATATGGAGGTTGAGGTTCCAAGATGCCCCGGGATCCATACGGGCAGTTGGGGGAGTGGGAACGGCAGAGAGAGAATCAGCTGAGCTACGACACAGCCCAAGGATAGCCCCAGCCAAGGCTGCAGAAGCTCTGAAGCTGGACTGCCCTGCAGAGGGGTTCCCATTTGGACCGTAATGGTCAGACCTTTTTTTTTTTTTTTTTTTTTTTTTGAGACAGAGTCTTGCTCTGTCACCCAGGCTGGATGGAACACAGTGGCACAATCTAGGCTCACTGCAACCTCCACCTCCCTGGTTCAAGCGATTCTCCTGCCTCAGCTCCTGAGTAGCTGGGACAACAGGTGGATGATCAGACCTTTCTACCTCATGGGCTATGGTGGGAAGAGGCGTGACTCAGATGAGACTGTCCCCTGTTGGCTGCTTTATGTTAATTACTTCCTCATGTCCACAAGAACCCTGCAAGTTAGGTTTACCTAACTGTGTCCACCACGCAGAGGAGGAAAGCGAAGAGTAACTTGCTCAAACTATTAGTCTTGGCTGAAATCTGAGTCCAGTTCTGGCCATCACACCAGCGACTCCCACATACTTGCTGGTGTCCTGTTCCCATGGAGAACTCCACTTTGGAACCTCCTGACATCTCCCTCTCCAGCCAAAGCCCAAAGCCCAGGCTCTGATCCAGCTCCTCCCCTCACCTTGAGTCCCTTTACCTCCAGCTCCCACCTAGGAGGGGGTCTGTCCCTGCCCTGGCCCACAGCCCCCATGACCTTCCTTGTGGCCACTCCTGGAGCCTGTGCCTTCCCTGTTTTCACACGCACAAAGAGCTGGTATTGTTGTAATTTCATCTCACACTTCCTCTCACCACCCGCAACAGGTAGGAATTACTGTCCCTCCTTCTGGCCTCTCTGATGATCAGGGAACAGTCATTAGTTTGCTGGTTCCTAAGGAGTTGGAATTGGCCCTGGGTCTCCTCCCCTACTTTTCTTTTCTTTTTTCTTTCTTTCTTTTTTTTTTTTTTTGAGACAAGAGTTTCGCTCTTGTTAACCCAGGCTGGAGTGCAGTGGCATGATCTCTGTTCACTGCAGCCTCTACCTCCTGGGTTCAAACAATTCTCCTGCCTCAGCCTCCCGAGTAGCTGGGACTACAGGCATGCGCCACTATGCCCAGCTAATTTTTGTATTTTTAGTAGAGACGGGTTTTCACCATGTTGACCAGGATGGTCTTGATCTCTTGACCTCGTGATCCACCTGCCTCAGCCTCCCAAAGTGATGGAATTATAGGTGTGAGCCACTGCTGGAGTGCAGTGGCACAATCTCGGCTCACTGCAGCACCCTGCCTCCCGGTTCAAGCAATCATCCTGCCTCAGCCTCCCGGTAGCTGGGATTACAGGCATGTACCACTATGCCCAGCTAATTTTTGTATTTTTAGTAGAGACGGGGGTCTCACCATGTTGGCCAGAACTGAACTCCTGGTCTGGCCAACATGGTGAGACCCTGTTCTTGAACTCCTGACCTCAGGTGATCCACCTGCCTTGGCTTCCCAAAGTGTTGGGATTACAGGCATGAGCCACCATGCCCGGCCAAAACTTTGGATTTTGACTGCATTTTAGACTAAAAGGACCTGAGAGATGTTTGCAGAACACCCTGTCCAGCCACTGAGGAACACAGTCTTCCCTTTGGCACGTGGAACATTCTCCAGTATACATCATATGTTAGGCTACAAATGAAATCTGACATTTATAGAAATTGAAATCCTATTAACTTCTCAGACCACAGTGGAAATGGAACTAGAAGTGATTAATAAGAGGAACTTCAGAAGATGTACAAATATATGGAAATTAAACATGCTCCTGAATGACCTCTGGGTCAAGGAAGAAATTAAGAGGAATATCAAGATGTTTCTTGAGGCCGGGAGTGGTGGCTCACGCCTGTAATCTCAGCATTTTGGGAGGCAAGATGGGCAGTCACCTGAGGTCAGGTGTTGGAAACTAGTCTGGCCAACATGGTAAAACCTGTCTCTACTAAAAATACAAAAAAAAAAAAAAGCTGGGCATGGTGGTGCATACCTGTAATCCCAGCTACTCAGGAGGCTGAGGCAGGAGAATCGCTTGAACCTGGAAGGTGGAGGTTGCAGTGAGCCGAGACCACGAGACCATGCCACTGCACCCCAGCCTAGGTGACAGAGTGAGACTCCGTCTAAAAAAAATTTTTTTTAATTGAAATGAAGATGGAAATACAACCTACCAAAACCTGTCAGATACAGCAAAAGCCGTGCCAGGAGTGAAGTTTTTAACAACAAATGTCTACTTCAAAAAAATAGAATTCAAATATGCAGTGTAACAGTGCACTCCTGGAGGGGCATAGTGGCTCACCCCTGTAATTCTAGCAGGCAGATGGACCACCTGAGGTGGGAGCCCAAGGCGGGCAGATCACCTGAGGCCAGGAGTTTGAGACCAGCCTGGCCAACATGGTGAAATCCCATCTCTACTAAAAATACAAAAATTAGCCGGGCATGGTGGCACAAGCCTGTAATCCCAGCTGCTGAGAAGGCTGAGGCAGGAGAATCACTTGAACCTGGGAGGTGGAGGTTGCAGTGAGCTGAGATTACACCACTGCACTCTAGCCTGGGCAACAGAGCGAGACTCCGTCTCAAAACAAACAAAAAATAATGCACCCCAAAGAACAAGGAAGGAGAAAAGTCAAAATTAGTACAAGGAAGGAAATGTCCAGGCGTGGTGGCTTGTGGCTGTCATCTCAGCATTTTGAGACGCCAAGGTTAGAGAATCACTTGAGGCCAGGAGTTGGAGACTAGCCTGAGCCACAAAGGGGGACCCCAACTCTACAGAAAACAAAAATTACCCAGGCGCAGTGGCATGTGCCAGTGATCCCAGCTACTTGGGAGGCTGAGGCAGGAGGAGCCCTTGAGCCAGGGAAGTCAAGGCCTCAGCGATCTGTGATCACATTCCTGTGCTCCATCCAGCCTGGGAGATAGATTGAAATCCTGTCAAAAACAAACAACAGTGCATGTCACTAAGAGCTCCCCAGGTCACCTCTGTCAAGGCTGGGGCCTCAGCTCGCCACTGAGTACTGCTTTTACCCCCTGCTTCAGCCACAGCTCTTTCTACCCAGGGACCCTCCCCTACCGACCTGAAGCCTTAACTATTCAACCCAGTGAATAAAATACTTGGGAAAAAGATAAATTAATTTAAAAGCGCACACCACAGTGGAATGATGTAAGCTTCAAAAGACCTCTTCCATTCCAACCCCACAGGAGACGGTGAACTTGCTCATACACTGAGCACATTGCTGCTGTAACCAGTGGTTGAGAAAGCCAGCACACACAGACCCTCTCTAACCAAGGAACTCATACAGAATCTTCACCCCTGAAAGCACCAAGAGCTGAATTAGGCTCCAGTAAACTATGAACACTAAAATCAGGCCTCGCGCAGTGGCTCACGCCCGAATCCCAGCACTTTGGGAGGCCGAGGTGGGTGGATCACGAGGTCAAGAGATCGAGACCATCCTGGTTAACATGGTGAAACCCCGTCTCTACTAAAAATACAAAAAAAAATTAGCTGGGCATGGTGGCGCAGCCTGTGGTCCCAGCTACTCAGGAGGCTGAGGCAGGAGAATTGCCTGAACCCAGGAGGCAGAGATCGCGGTGAGCCGAGATCGCACCATTGCACTCCAGCCTGGGTAACAAGAGCGAAACTCCGTCTCAAAAAAAAAAAAAAAGGAATAGAACTACACTCTAGAACAAATGGAACAGATTACAGATATTTACAGGAAATTCTTCCCAAGAACTGCAGAAAATACATTCTCATCATCAGCACATGGAACAGTCTCCAAGACAGACCATCTGATGGGCCACCAAACAAGTCTCAACAAATTAAAAATCAAAATCATAACAAGCATATTCTCAGACCACAGTGGAGTAAAACTAGAAATCAACTGCAAAAGGGACCCCCAAAACTATACAAATCATGGAAATGAAACAGTCTGCTCCTGAATGATTTGGAGGTTAACAATGAAATCAAGACAAATTTAAAAATTCTTTGAAATAAACCGTAATAGTGATAGAAGTTATCAAAACCTCTGGAATACAGCAAAAGCAGTGCTAACAGGAAACTTTATAGCACTCAATGCCTGTATCAAAATGTCTGACGCCAGGCACAGTGGCTCACGCCTGCACTTTGGGAGGCCGAGGAGGGTGGATCACCTGAGGTCAGGAGTTCAAGTCCAGCCTGGCCAACATGGCAAAACCCCATCTCTACTAAAAATACAAAGATTAGCCCAGCATGATGACAGGCACCTGTAATCCCAGCTACTTGGGAGGCTGAGGCAGGAGAATCACTTGAACCCAGGAAGCAGTGAGTCAAGATCGCGCCACTACACTCCGGCCTGGGTAACAGAGCCAGACTCCATCTCAAAAAAAAAAAAAAAAAAGCCTGAAAGATCACAAATTGACAACCTAATGTCACATCTCAAGGAAATAGAGAAACAAGAACAAACTAAACCCAAAGCCAGCAAAAGAAGAGACCGTAAGATCAGAGCAGAACTAAATGAAACTGAAACAAAAAATACAGAAATCAATGAAAGAGAAAGCTGGTTCTTGGAAAATAGAAACAAAATTGATAGACCATTAGCTAGATTAACCAAGAAAAGAAGATTCAAATGAAGTCAATTAGAAATAAAACTGGAGGGTCGGGCGCGGTCGCTCACACCTATAATCCCAGCACTTTGGGAGGCCGAGGCGGGTGGATCACGAGGGCAAGAGATCGAGACCATCCTGGTCACCATGGCAAAACCCCATCTCTACTAAAAATACAAAAATTAGCTGGGCATGGTGGCACGCGCCTGTAGTCCCAGCTACTTGGGAGGCTGAGGCAGGACAATTGCTTGAACCCAGGAGGCGGAGGTTGCGGTGAGCCAAGATCGTGCCATTGCACTCCAGCCTGGGTAACAAGAACAAAACTCTGTCTCAAAATAAATAAATAAATAAATAGTTATATCAATAAATAAATAAAACTGGAGATGGCCGGGCACAGTTAGCTGACATTGCACCACTGCACTCCAGCCTGGGTGACAGAGTGAGACTCTGTCTCAAATACATAAATAAACAAACAAATAAATAAATAAAAATCAACAAAAGAAAAAGGTTCATAGGGCAGGATCCAGAAGAGACCACGTGTGGGCTTCCAGTTGACCTTTCCCAGTGAAGTCATGCAGAAAACGCTTAATGCCTGCAGCAAGGGTGAGTGACAGCATACACCAAGTATTGCCACCCAGGCAAGCTTGCCAGAGCCTTGCTGTTCAGAGTTTTTATTGGGGGTTGGTCACATGGATGTGACCGATTGCCTGTATGGCTGACCCAGTTTTTACCCTCTGTGGAGGTGCAGCAATAATACATGGTACAAAGCCCTCACCATAAATCAGCATCCTCATAGACTCTTCCAGTGTCCCATGGCCCCCTGAAGAATGAATGAATGAATGGGACTCTGCATTCATCACCTCACCTGCAGCCATAACTCACCTGTGTCCCCTGACAGTCCCCTCCTAACACTGCCCACCCCCGAGGCTGCCCAGGGTGGCTCCTTCCTGGTTTGGGGCAGGTCCTTATGCCCTCTGCCCTGCTGCTTTCCCTGAGAAAGGAGAAGTCGGGAGGGGATCTTTCAGGACCTTGCGGTTCCCCAGGCTCCTCCTCTGCCGATGGTCACTGCCCCTCCGCCAGACTTCCTGCTGGAGGAAATTCCTTCCGAGCCAGGCCGGCCCAGAAGCCAGATGGTCCCGGGACAGGCCCAGCCCTAGAGTCCAGAGATGCTGCTGCTATCCCTGCTGCTGCCCATGCTGGGGGAGGGTGAGTGGGGTCGGCAGCTGGGGTTCCCTTGCAGGGGCTGGGGCTGCCGCTGAGCCTCTGCATCTCCCCAGGGTTCCTGAATGAGGGTTCCAGTTACAGTCTTCAAGTGCAGAGGCTGGTGACAGTGCAGGAGGGCCTGTGTGTCTTCGTGCCTTGCAACCTCTCCTACCCCCGGGATGGCTGGAATGAGTCTACCGCCGCTCATGGCTACTGGTTCAAAGGAGTGACCAACACATATACCCGTGCTCCTGTGGCCACAAACAACCCGAATCGAGAGGTGGACATGAGCACACGGGACCGATTCCAGCTCATGGGGGATCCCGGCAAGGGGAGCTGCTCCTTGGTGATCAGAGACGCGCAGATGCAGGACACGGGAGGGTACTTCTTTAGGGTGGAGAGAGGAAGCTCTGTGAGATTCAACTTCTTGATCAGGTTCCATCTAAAAGTAACAGGTATGGAATGGGGTGGGAACTCCTGCCTCTCACACTGGGGAGGGACCCTGGGCATGGGCTGAGCAGAGACGGCTCTCAGGGACCCCTGCAGCACTAGCACCCCCCACCCTGTCTCTGTCCCAGCCCTGACTCAGAAGCCCGATGTCTACATCCCTGAGACCCTGGAGCCTGGGTGGCCAGTGACGGTCATCTGTGTGTTTAACTGGGCTTTCAAGAAATGTCCAGCCCCTTCTATCTCCTGGACGGGGGCTGCCCTCTCCTCCAGAAGAACCAGACCAAGCAGCCCCCATTTCTCAGTGCTCAGCTTCACACCCAGACCCCAGGACCACGACACCAACCTCACCTGCCATGTGGACTTCTCCAGAAGAGGTGTGAGCGCACAGAGGACCGTCCAACTCCGCGTCGCCTGTGAGTGTAGCCTGGGACTGTGGGGCCTGCAGGCAGACCTGGGGGGTGGGGAGGTGGAGCCCAGAAGGGCAGTGAGCAGTTCCCAGCTCAGGAGGGTCCAGGGAGAGGAAGCTGTGGGGTCCCGGGTAGCCGGCGCAGCCCTGGGAGGGGATGAGAACGGCGTCTGGTCCTCCATCCACACGTGTGAGTCCCGGCACCGGCTGTCACTTGTCTTCTCCGGAGGGTCCCACTTTCTTTTCCCTGAGGGACTTTTTTCCTGGTATGAGGAACCAATTGTTCCTCACCGAAGCCAGCTCACCATCTTGTTGCAGATGTCCCCAGAGAGGTTGTTATCAGCATTTCCCGTGACAACATGCCAGGTACCAAGGGCCATCGGGCTGGGGCGAGGCCAGTCCTCTTATTAGGAATGAAACATTTGCATGTAGGCAAGGGGATGTGCTCCTTCCTTGGCCCTTCTCTGTCTCTCTCCATATATATGTAGCCCTGAAGCTCCAGGAAAATCTCACACATCTGGAAGCCCAGAAAGGCCAGTTCCTGAGGCTCCTCTGTGCTGCTGACAGCCAGCCCCCCGCCACGCTGAGCTGGGTGCTGCAGGACAGAGTGCTCTCCTGGTCCCACCCCTGGGGCCCCAGAACCCTGGGGCTGGAGCTTCCCCAGATGAAGGCCGGGGATTCAGGCCGCTACACCTGCCGAGCGGAGAACAGGCTTGGCTCCCAGGAGAGAGCCCTGGACCTCTCTGTGCAGTGTGAGTGCCCAGCAGGGGCCCGGAGTCCATCTGGGAGGGCAGGACGGGTGGGGACACAGGAGCTGGGCTCAGGGTCCCAGAGCTGAGCAGACCTGGAACCCCAGGCCTAGGGGACCAACCTTCTTACCTGTGTAGACTCGTGCAGTGTGTGTCTGGGACTCAGTGGGTGATTCTGCTATGCCCATCTATCCCCCCTACTTCCCCCACCTCAGTCTCCCAGGACAGTTCCCTTTACCCAGAGGGAAGCCCCTGGCCCATCTAGAGCCGGTCCCATCTCCATTTCAGATCCTCCAGAGAACCTGAGAGTGATGGTTTCCCAAGCAAACAGGACAGGTAGGAAAGGGGACAGAGGAGCCAGGGCCTCTCAGTGCTAAACTGGGGGCCCAGGTGTCTGGAGGGTCCCCACGCAGGAGGGTCCCTGCACCCCAAGCTGCACATCGATTCTGCCTCTTCCTTCTCTAGTCCTGGAAAACCTTGGGAACGGCACGTCCGTCCCAGTCCTGGAGGGCCAAAGCCTGCGCCTGGCCTGTGTCACTCACAGCAGTCCCCCAGCCAGGCTGAGCTGGACCCGGCGGGGACAGACCCTGAGCCCCTCCCCACCCTCAGACCCCGCGGTCCTGGAGCTGCCTCGGGTTCAAATGGAGCACGAAGGAGAGTTCACCTGCCACGCTCAGCACCCACTGGGCTCCCAGCACGTCTCTCTCAGCCTCTCTGTGCACTGTGAGTAGGGAAAGGGGCCACCTAG
This sequence comes from Saguinus oedipus, assembly GCA_031835075.1. Taxonomy (NCBI): domain Eukaryota; kingdom Metazoa; phylum Chordata; class Mammalia; order Primates; family Cebidae; genus Saguinus; species Saguinus oedipus. Next base: position 51,138,509 of record CM063187.1, on the reverse strand, counting down.
GTCCCAGGAAGGGGTCCCTGCTGAGTCCTGTCCTTCCTCCCCACAGACCCCCCACAGCTGCTGGGCCCCTCCTGCTCCTGGGAGGCTGAGAGTCTGAACTGCAGCTGCTCCTCCCAAGCCAGCCCAGCCCCATCTCTGCGCTGGTGGCTTGGAGAGGAGCTGCTGGAGGGGAACAGCAGCCAGGACTCCTTCGAGGTCACCCCCAGCTCAGCCGGGCCGTGGGCCAACAGCTCCCTGAGCCTCCGAGGGGTACTCAGCTCCCACCTCAGGCTCAGCTGTGAGTCCTGGAATGTCCACGGGGCCCAAAGCAGCTCCGTCCTGCAGCTGCCACGAGGTGAGGGGGCTGTGGGGGACCGAGGCTCAGGGAGAAAGAGGATCCTAGAGAGATGAAGTTGTGGGGAGAGGGGCTGGGTGTGGCGGGAAAGGATGGGAACATGGTCCCTGCTCTGTGGCAGGTGGGGGTGGAGAATCCTAGGGCTCTAGGTCTGTGGGAGGAGGGGCAAGAGGGTCTCTGGGCTGGGAGGGCATCACCCCAGTCCCCACTCCTCTGCAGGGAAGCAGGAGTGGAGGGGAGGACTTGGTCTGGGGGCCGCTCTGGGAGCTGGTGTCGCTGTGCTGCTCTCTCTCTGTTTCTGCCTCATCGTCTTCAGGTGAGCGTCGTCTTTAGGCTCGACGTGCAGGGTGTGGGAAGGGGGAGGGTTCTAGAATCCCAGACAGTCCCCGCTGCAGGAATCTGGGTGGGGCAGTGGGTGTGAGAGCTGCACCTTGGGCGAGAGGATCGGAACAGGAGTCTGCTCCGGAATGGTGATCCGGGCCATCTGTGAGGGTCCCCAGATCTCACTGTGGAAGTCATCCCATGGGAGGTGGAGGTTGCCGTGCGCAGAGATCGAGCCACTGCACTCCAGCCTGAGCGACAGAGCAAGACTCCATCTCAAAATAAAAAGAAGTCCCCTGGTGGACCTGTCCCCACCTCACCGGCCCCATAGCCTTCCAGCCTCCGCTAAGCCGTGGGGGTAGCACTCACCACAGGCCCTGGGCAAGCCTGGAGGCTGAAGGGCCCTGCCTCCTCCCTCAGGGTGAAGACCTGCAGGAAGGAAGCCACCCAGATGGCAGCCGCTGAGCAGGACTCGCCCTCTGCCCTGGGGCCCATCTCCCGGTTGAGAGCCCAGCCTCGGTCCTCTGGGGCCTTGACCGTTCCCCTTTCCTGGATGGCCATGGCCACGCCTCTTGGTGACTCGCAGAATCATCGTGCCCCAAATAAGGTTTTGCTCCTGGGTCCCCATCAATGCAGCCTGTGATCTGTGAGGGGCTCTCCCCACTGCTCCCACATACCCTCCCACAGCCAAGGGCCCCCCCAGGCCTGTCCATCTCCTACCTGTGCTCAGCTCCAATGGACCCTCCACCTCCTGCTCCTCCTTTCCCCCTGGACCCCCGACTCCTTCGCCCTCCTTCCTATCTCTCCTCCTCAACACGGGATGCCAGAGAGACCTTTCCCCAAATAACTATTGTCTACTACAAATCTCGGGGTCCCCATCCTCACTTCTGACAGCAACTCTGGTTGTGGGGCCCTCATGAGCACTCCGAGGTTGGATAGCCTCCTAGGACTCACTGAGAGCTGAGATCCTTGTGGTGACAGTGTATATAGTGATCGATAACAGATTAAAATCAGGGATGGGGAGAGGTGCGCAGGGCAGGTCCAGGAGAGACCAAACCCGCAGCTTCTGGGTGTCCTTTCCCACTGGAGCTGAGGGAACAGCACCCAATTCTCCTGGCAAGGGCGTGTGACAGAAGCTCGGAGCGTCGGCGCACCGCCCACCCAGGAAACTTCCCTCAGCCTGGGTCCCGGGTTCGCTGGGGGTGGGTCACACAGGCAGGGGCACCTGCCGATGACCTCAGTTCCTCAGCCCCTGCAGAGCCAAACTGACGCCACATAGGCCCTGTCGTAAGTCCCAGTGCTGGCATAGACTAATGGCTTGGCCTGTGGTCCTGGGTCAACAGGGATGCCCCTACCAGCAGGATGCTGCAAGGCCTTAACTCCCCATGCCTGGGCACAAAGGGCCAAACCTTTCTCTGAGCAGGTGAATCCTTTACCTACAGTGACCTTTCTTTCCTGGGCTCCTAGCTCATTTTCACAGCTGTGTCTGAGTAGATCCTCAGAGGTCCCTAGGGTCAGTACAGGTCCCAGAAAATCCCTGTCTTTCTCACACCTCCTCCTTCCTGGGCATCCATTCACAATTTGCAATTAGATAGTAACTTGATTGACTATAGCCTTTTTTTTTTTTTAAGACGGGGTTTCACCATGTTGGTCAGGCTAGTCTTGAACTCCCGACTTCAGGTGATCCGCCCGCCTTGGCTTCCAAAGTGCTTGGATTACAGGCGTGAGCCACTGTGCCTGGCCGACTATAGCTTTAATGTCTGCTTCTCCTTCCACAATGCAAGCTGCCTGAGGTCAGGCATGGTGTCTGCCTAGTTACCCCAGGAATATCCAGGGGCTGGCACAGGGGAGCTGTTCCATAAGGCAGCGGGCACTGGACTCAGAGAGACCTGGACGGGAATCCTGGCCTGACCACTGATTAGATGTGTGGGTTTGGGGTGTTTACTCAGCCTCCATCTCTCCGTCTGATCATGGGGATAATAGTGTCTCCCCAGTGATTGTGGTGAGGGTTTTGAGTCTGGCAGTGAATTACCGAGAGCCAGACATTATTGTTCTCAAATATTTGCTGAATGAGTGAATGAATTAATGAGTGAATGAATTAATGAGTGAATGAGTGAATGAATGAGGGCCCAGCCAGTGTTTGTGGAGTAAGTGAAAGAGGAAACGCTCAGCTTCCAGGTCCTCTCGTGCATCCTCCTTGCTCTCTCTCAGCCCCCATGGTCCTAATTTGACCCCTTTTTCCACTGCATTTAGGGTCACCAGGATACATGCCCAGCAGGCAGCTCCCAAGACTACCCATCCCCCCGTGAAGCCACCCCCACCCCGGGGGAGGAACAGGAGCTCCACTACGCCTCCCTCAGCTTCCAAGGGCTGAGGCCTCGGGAGCCTGCAGACCAGGAGGCCCCCAGCACCACTGAGTACTCAGAAATCAAGATCCACAAGGGGCAGCCCCCGAGGGGCCCCGACTCTGGGCTTTTGTTGGAGACGAAGACGTCAAGGATGCTTCCGAAGTGAAGAGTTCTCCATGGAAACAGGACACCAGCAAGTGTGTGGTATCAGCCAGAACTGGACTCAGATTTCAGCCCCATCCCCCACAAAGAGCTTGAGTTTGAAGATTATACTTTCTGAGGCAGGGTCTCACTCTGACTCCCAGGCTGGAGTCTAGTGGTGCAATCTGGGCTCACTGCAGCCTCAACCTGCCGGGTCAAACTGATCCTCCCATCTCAGCCTCCCGAGGAGCTGGGACTACAATTGTGCACCACCACACCCAGCTCATTTTTGTTATTTTAGTAGAGACAGGGTTTCGCCATGTTTCCCAGGCTGGTCTCAAACTCCTGGGCTCCAGCGATCTGCCTAACTCTGCCTCCCAAAGTGCGGGGATTACGGACATGAGCCACCGTGCCCGACCACAGATTATACTTTCAATTCAGAGCATGAGTTTGAAGATGACACTTCAAGGCACCGTTTCTATGGTTCATCGCTACAGAAGCTTCTCTGGACGTGGAAAGCACAGGAAACCAGGCGGAGGAGGCATGGGGCGCTCTCCGGAACAAGAAGCCAGCTCCTGAAGCTGCTTTGCTGCAACTGACGTTCCCATTGAGGACCAATTCTCTTCCTTCGGAAGAGGGAGAGTGAGAGAATTAACTCTGAGTGGGGACATGGATGAATCTGGAGAACATCATTCTCAGCAAACTGACACAAGAACAGAAAAAGAAATACCGCATATATTCACTCATAGGTGAGTGAGAAAAATGAGAACACATGGACACAGAGAGGCGGTCTACTATACACTGGGGACTGTTGGGGGGAATGGGGGAGGGACAGCGGGGGGGGGCTGGGGGGGATAGCCTGGGGATGAATACCAAGTGTGGGTGAAGGGGAGGAAAACAGCAAAGCACACTGCCATGTGTGTACCTATGCAACTATCTTGCTCGTTCTGCACATGTACCCCTAAACCTATAATGCAATAAAAATTAAAAAAAAAAAAAAAAAAAAAAACAAAAATAGAGCCTGAGGTTGAGCAAGTCATCTTACTCCTCAGTAAAATGGCCCCAATAAGCCTAATTCAAGGGCTCTTGTGGGACAGAAAGGAAGGTCATTAAAGCGTCCAGGCCAGCACGGTGGCACATGCCTGTAATCCCAACACTTCGGGATGCCAGGGCAGGCGGATCACATGAGGTCAGGAGTTCGAGAGCAGCCTGGCCAATGTGGTGAAACCTTGTCTCTACTAAAAATACAAAAATTAGTCAGGTGTGGTGGTGCACACCTGTAGACCCAGCTACTCGAGAGGCTGAGGCACGAGAATTGCTTGAACTCAGGAGGCAGAGGTTGCAGGAAGCCGAGATTACACCACGGCACACCAGCCTGGGCGACAGAGGGAGGCTCTGTCTCAAAAATAAATAAATAAGGCCGGGCACGGTAGCTCATGCCTGTAATCCTAACACTTTGGGAGGCCAAGGCCAGTGGATCACGAGGTCAGCAGATCAAGGCCATCCTGGCCAACATGGAGAAACTCCATCTCTACGAAAAACACAAAAAAATTATCCAGGCATGGTAGCAGGCACCTGTAACCTGGCTACTCAGGAGGCCAGGGCAGGAGAATCACTTGAACCCGGAGGCAGAGGTTGTGGTGAGCCAAGATCACACCACTGCACTCCAGCCTGGATGACAGAGTGAGGCTCTGTTTCTTAAAAATAAGGCGTCCAACAGAGGCGTTTGTGCAGTGAGTCCCTCACCTGAGTCACACCTTTTCCCAGGGCAGCCCACTAGGTATAAAGTTCTCACCATCCTGGCCATGCTGAGGGCCTCTGCAGGGCAACTCCAGCCTCTGAAGTTTCTGAAGACTCAGCTGAGGCTGCGGTTAGTCTATCTCAGCTCATTTCTCCCTCTGTCCGACTTGCTTCCTTCTCCTCTACTCTATAGGGGTTTTTTTCCCAGATTTTTTTTTTGAGATGGAGTCTTGCTCTGTCTCCCAGGCTCACTGAAACCTCCGCTTCCCAGGTTGAAGCAATTCTCCTGCCTTAGCCTCCCAACTAGCTGGGATTACAGGCACCTGCAACCACGCCCAGCTAATTTTTGTATCTTTTTTTTTTTTTTTTTGAGACGGAGTTTCACTCTTGTTACCCAGGCTGGAGTGCAATGGCGCGATCTCAGCTCACCGCAACCTCCGCCTCCTGGGTTCAGGCAATTCTCCTGCCTCAGCCTCCTGAGTAGCTGGGATTACAGGCACGTGCCACCATGCCCAGCTAATTTTTTGTATCTTTATTTTTTATTTTTTTTATTTTTTACAGGAGCTGAGAGAGAGGATATAGAGGGTCTTTTTTTTTGAAAGGAAAAGAGAGGAAGAAAAAGAGGGAGAGAGAACATAAATATTGCTTTATTCTATAAATGGCTATTAATAATGGCCGATCATTATTTTATGTATTTAAAATGGAGAATGTATATTTTATCTAAAGTGGAGAGTTTGCTTATTAAGTTTACTTGTTACTAATCTGAGTTCAGATTCTGGATATCCTTATTAATTTTCTGTTTCGTTGAGTCTGAATCTCTTTATGGGTCTTATGTATCTGGGTGTTAGGATGCATTGATCCTTATACCACTCTATCTTTTTTGGTTTGAAATCTGTTTTATCAAATGCATGAATTGCAACTCCTTTTTATTTGTTTTTTTTCTCCATTTGGTTGGTAAATCTTTCTCCAACCCTTTGTTTTTAGTCTATGTATATCTTTGGATATGAAATAGGTCTGGATATAGTATACCGATAGATTTTGGCTGTATCTTTTAATTAGAAAATTTAGTCGATTTCAATTTAAGATTACTGCCATTTGATGTTAACTGGCTATTTTATCCATTTGTTGATGTAAATTCTTCTTTCTGTTGATGTTCTTTACTTTTTGGTATATTTTTAGAAAGGCTCATACTGGTTGTTCCTTTCTGTGTGTAATGCTTCTTTCAGAAGTTTTTGTAAAGCAGGCCTGGTGGTAATAAAATCTCTGAGTACTTGCTTGTTCATAAAAGATTTTATTTTTCCTTCAATTGTGAAGCTTAGTTTGGCAGGATATGAAATTCTGGGCTGAAATTTCTGTTCTTTGAGGACGTTAAATATCGGCCCCCACTCTCTTCTGGCTTGTAGGGTTTCTACTGAGAGATCTGCTGTAAGTCTAATAGGCTTCCCATTGTGGGTAACCTGACCTTTCTCTCTGGCTGCCCTTAGTATTTTCTCCTTTGTTTCAACCCTGGTGAATCTAATGATTATGTGTCTTGGGGTTGCTCTTCTTAAGGAATATCTTTGTGGTGTTCTCTGTATTACCTGAGGTTGAATGGTATCCTGCTTTGCTAGATTGGGAAAATTCTCCTAGATAATATCCTGAAGAGTATTTTCCAGCTGGGATTCATTCTCTCCATATTCAGGTACACCTATCAAACGTAGATTAGGTCTTTTCACATAGTCCCATAATTCTTGGAGACTTTGCTCATTCCTTTTTATCCTTTTTTCTCGATTCTTGTCTTCTCGTTCCATTTCATTAAGTCGGTCTTCGACCTCTGATATCCTTTCTTCTGCTTGATCAATTCGGCTATTCAAACTTGTGCATATTTCACTAAGTTCTTGTGTTGTATTTTTCAACTCCATTAGTTCATTTATATTCCTTTCTATATTGTCCATTCTTTTTAACATTTCGTCTAACCTTTTTTCAAAGTTCTTAGTTTCTTTACATTGGGTTAGAACAAGTTGTTTCAATTCCCAGAGGTTTTTTTACCATCCACCTTCTAAAACCTCCTTCAGATACTGGAACACAGTCCTCTTCCATTAGGGCTTGTTCCGTTGCTGATGAGGAATTACTATCCCCTGTAGAGGGAGAGGGGTTCTGACTTTCAGTTTTCTCGGCCTTTTTAGGCTGTTTTTTTTTCCCTTTATTGCGATTTTATCCATCTGATATCTTTACAATTAGCGCCTTTCTGATTAAGTTCCTGAGAGGAGGTCCAATTTATTGATTCCCAGTGCTGGAATCCGAGCCACCCACTGCGCCGGCCAAAACAGCAGCGGTAAGACTGATGGTGCTCTTCTGCCTGGGAATCTCCGATCTGGCTTCCTTCTTGAGTCTCTGCCTTCCCGGAGCTCCAAACACCAGTCAGTAGGGGAACCAGTCCCGCTCACTGTGCACGAAGAGCTGCCGCGCCGAGGCGACGGCAAAACCGCTGCACCGGCCACAGAAGTCGCGCTGGCGACCCGCGGGGCTCCTCCACTGGAAATCTTCTGGTCCGTGGGCAACGAAAATTCCTCTGAAAATGTAGCGTCCTCACGTTTTCCGAGCTTTCACTGGGAGCTACAATCCCGAGCTGTTAGCGATCAGCCATCTTGGATCTCTCTCTCTCATTTTTTGTATCTTTAGTAGAGATGGGGTTTCACCATTTTGACCAGGATGGTCTTGATCTCTTGACCTCGTGATCCACCCGCCTCGGCCTCCCAAGGTGCTGGGATTACAGGCTTGAGCCACCGCGCCGGCCCCATTTTTTGTGTTTTTTATAATAGCCATCCTAACCAGGGTAAGATGACAGGTCACTGTGGCTTTTATTTGCGTTTTCATATTCCTTTGGGCCATTTGTATGTCTTTTTTTTTTTTTTTTTGAGACGGAGTCTCATTCTGTCACCTAGGCTGGAGTGCAATGGCGCGATCTCAGCTCACTGCAACCTCCACCTCCCGGGTTCAAGTGATTCTTCTGCCTCAGCCTCTCAAGTAGCTGGGATTACAGGTGTGCGCCACCACACCCAGCTAATTCTTGGAATTTTAGTAGAGACAGGGTTTCACCATATTGGGCAGGCTGCTCAAACTCCTGACATTGTGATCCGCCCACTTCAGCCTCCCAGAGTGCTGGGATTACAAGTGTGAGCCACCGTGCACAACCTGTATGTTTTCTCTTTTTGTTTGTTTAAGACGGAATCTCACTCTGTCACCCAGGATGGAGTGCAATGGTGAGATCTCGGCTCATTGCAACCTCAACATCCGAGGTTCAAGCGATTCTCCTGCCTTAGCCTCCCAAGTAGCTAGGACTACAGGCGTACACCACCACACCCAGCATTTTATTTTTTATTTTAATTTTTTTTTTGTATTTTTAATAGAGACAGGGTTTCACCACATTGGCCAGGCTGGTCTCAAACTCCTGACCTCAAGTGATCCGCCCACCTTGGCCTCCCAAAGTGCTGGGATTACAGGCATGAGCCACCGTGCCCGGCCTAAAATGGGAACTTTTAACAATGGGTTCAACAAACATGTCCCACCCCTTCTGAGTGCTTTGCATATATTTAGTCATGCAATGCCCACAACTCAATGAAGAGGCTGCTGTTATCACTGCCATTTTATAGTGGAGGAAACTGAGGCACAGAGAGGCCAAGCACGATTCCCAAAGTCACACAGCCAGCAGGTGGCCTGGCAAGGCTCTACCCCATGCTGTCAGGAACCAGAAACTCGGCTTTTCAGCCCCAGGCCGGAGCCTCCCTGCACTGACAGGGTCGCCAATGGGGTTCTTGTGCGTCCTCACTCCTGGGATACGTATTCTGGGGGGCAGGGACCTCGTCTGGCACGGGAGGCATTTAATGAGCGCTGTGGTTGAATAGTCTTAGGATAGCCACTTCCCTTCTTAGCCACCTGAAACCCCTGCAGGGCCCTGCTCCTTGAACTGTATTCGAAGTCAGGGCATCTATTCCCCATAAAGCGGATCCTTTTTAGGAAGAGACCTGACCAGAAGGAAATCACCGGCTTGGACGGTCTGAGTCTGGGAAGAAGCAAAACCCACTCTCAGCAGAGTACGCGCGCCACCCGGCGGCGGATTCCTGCTAAGGCAGCTCCACCCGGAGGCCAGCAATGTTTGCTTTCGGAAGTGGTGGAATTTGCGAACTGATCATGGTCTGAAAATCAATTTGTCAATCTGGGGGCCGCCTACCAGCGGCTTCCAAACTCTATGACCATGACTCACAGTAAGAAATCATCTCGTGCCCAGCGCAGTGGGTCACACCTGTAGTCCCAGCAGTCTGGGAGGCTGAGGTGGGTGGATCACATGAGCTTAGGAGTTCAAGACCAGCCTGACCAAATGAAGAAACCCCATCTCTACTGAAAATACAAAATTAGCTGGGCGTGGTGGCGCGTGCCTGTAATCCCACTTGAACCCAGGAGGCAGAGTTTGTGGTTAGCCAAGATCATGCCATTGCACTCCAGCCTGGGCAACAAGAGCGAAACTCCGTCTCAAAAAAAGGAAAAAAAAAACCATTACACCCACTTTCGGACTTCATGGAATTGCAAGCGTTCAATGAATGTAAATACAGAACACATCGGCCCGGCGCGGTGGCTCACGCCTATAATCCCAGCACTTTGGGAGGCTGAGGCGGGTGGATCACGAGGTCAAGAGATCGAGACCCTCCTGGTCAACGAGGTGAAACCCTGTCTCTACTAAAAATACAAAAATTAGCTGGGCATGGTGGTGCGCGCCTGTAATCCCAGCTACTCGGGAGGCTGAGGCAGGAGAACTGCCTGAACCCAGGAGATGGAGGTTGCAGTGAGCTGAGATCGTGCCATTGCACTCCAGTCTGGGTAACAACAGCAAAACTCCGTCTCAAAAAACAAACAAAAGAAAAGACCACAAAACACATCAAGAAGGCAGGAAAGGGAAGTCACTTCCTAACGGGCAGGGGTTGTATTTTGGAGTGATGTAAATGATGAGGAATGAGACAGAGTCACACAGCACCACGAATGTACTAAATGCCACCGTACTGTGAAATCTTTCCTGTAACATGGTTTTTTGTTTTGTTTTGTTTTTTGTTTTGAGACAGAGTTTCACTCTTGTTACCCAGGCTGGAGTGCAATGGCACGATCTCGGCACCGCAACCTCCGCCTCCTGGGTTCAGGCAATTCTCCTGCCTCAGCCTCCTGAGTAGCTGGGATTACAGGCGCGCACAACCATGCCCAGCTAATTTTCGTATTTTTAGTAGAGACGGGATTTCACCTTGTTGAGCAGGATGGTCTCGATTTCTTGACCTCGTGATCCACCCGCCTCGGCCTCCCAAAGTGCTGGGATTATAGGTGTGAGCCACCGCGCCCGGCCAATTTTTTTTTTTTTTTTTTTTTTTTTTTTTGGAGACAGTCTCACTGTTGCCCAGGCTGGAGTTCAGTGGCACCATCTCAGCTCATTGCAGCCTCCACCTCCTGGGTTCAAGCAATTCTCCTGCCTCAGCCTCCCAAATAGCTGGGACTACAGGTGCATGCCACCACGCCTGGCTGATTTTTTTTACTTTTAGTAGAGATTGGGTTTCACTGTGTTAGCCAAGAGGGTCTCCATCTCCTGACCTCATGATCCTCCCGCCTCAGTGCTGGGATTACAGGCCTGAGCCACCTCACCCAGCCCTGGTTAATTTCCCATTATGTAAATTTCATCTCAACAACAACAACAAAAAATCAGACTTGGTACATGGAAACTTTATGCAGAGACTCATTCTTGCTCTGTCACCCAGGCTGGAGTGCAGTGGCACAATCACAGCTCACTGCAACCTTGTGGAGAGAGACTTTATTTGAAAGGATTTTTAAGGTGAGGGAGGGACTATTTGCTATAAAGGTGAGGCTACTGCAATAGAGAGAAGCAAAAGATCTGCTGGTGAGACAAGGGTTGGGCAGGGGTTTTTCCTTTTTTTTTGAGACAGAGCCCCACTCTGTCACCCAGGCTGGACTGTAGTGGCACACTGCACTCAGCTCACTGCAACCTCTGCCTCCTGGGTTCAAAACATTCTCCTGCCTCAGCCTCCCAAGTAGCTGGAATTACAGGTGCACACCACCACAGCCAGCTAATTTTTGTATTTTTAGTAGACAGGGTTTCACCATGTTGGCCAGGCTGGTCTCAAACTCTTGACCTCAAATGATATGCCCACCTCGATCTCCCAAAGTGCTGAGATTACAGGCATGAGCCACCGTGCCTAGCTCTTTTTTTTTTTTTTTTTTAAATAGAGATAGGATCTCACTCTGTCACCCAGGCTGATGCAGTGGCTCACTGGAGTCTTGAACTTAAGGGCTCAAGGGATCCTCCTACCTCAGCCTCCAGAGTAGCTGGGACTATAGGTGCATGCCACCATGCACAGCTAATTTTTAATTTTTTTTTAGAGATGGGGTCTCACTATGTTGTCCAGGCTGCTCTGAAACTCCAGAACTCAAGGGATCTTTCCACCTCAGCCTCCCAAAGTGCTGGGGAGGAATAAACAAAGCTGGAAGAGCCAGCTCTGGGAAAATCAGATGAAAAAGCTATTGTATAGGACAATAGACCAGGGAATGTTTTACTTTTCCCAGGAGAGGTGTTTAAGGAGGGGCTGTGGATGGACTGAAATTCAGAGGCTGGCAGGTAGGAGACAGAACTAATGTAAGTCTGGTTCAAGAAATGGGAATTTGGAGGGTCTTTGTCTGCTCTTGTCTTAGGTAGACGAGGTATTCATCCTCAAGTCTCATCTACGTCACACAGGGAAGGGCGGTTCTTCTCAGTAAGCCATCTCTTGGAATGCAAAAAAAGTGGGAGAATTTTTTTTTTTTTTTTTGAGACAGAGTCTTACTCTGCCACCGAGGCTGGCGTGCACTGGCACAATCTTGACTCACTGCAACCTCCGCCTCCCAGGTTCAAGTGATTCTCCTGCCTCAGCCTCCCAAGTAGCTGGGACTACAGGCTGCTCCACCACGCCCAGCTAATTTTTGTTGTCTTTTTTAGTAGAAATGGGTTTCGCCATATCAGACAGGCTGGTGGTGTTAGTTTCTTTAAAAACCTTTTTGTAGAGACAAGAGTCTCACTACGTTGCCCAGGCTGCTCTCAAGCTCCTGATCTCATACGGTCCTCTCACTTTGGCCCCCCGAAGTATTGGGATTACAGGTGTCTGCCAGAAAAGTGGAGGATTTCTGCACCATCACTGCTTTCCAGGCACACAGGCTCCGGTAACTTTCAGCACTGTTGCGTGGAACGATGCTTTGCGGCTGGGTGGAGGAGGAAGGAATCTGCAGCTAAGGGTAAGCCAGCCCACAGGTGGAGCTTCAGCCCAAATTCACCACTCTTCTTGGTCCAAAAATCACCAGGCTTGAGATTAAATGAAAATAAATACCAATACAGCCGTCCACAAACTTTTTTTTCCCCTTTATTATTTTTGAGACAGTCTCCCTCTGTTGCCCAGGCTGCAGTGCAGTGGTGCAATCTCTGCTCACTGCAACCTCCACCTCCCAGGTTCAAGCAATTCTCCTGCTTCAGCCTCTCAAGTAGCTGGGATCACAGGTGTGCACCACCACGCCTGGCTGATTTTTGTATTTTTAGCACAGTCAGGGTTTCGACATGTTGGCCAGGCTGGGTTTTTTGTTTTGTTTTGTTTTGTTTTAGACAGTCTCACTCTGTCACCCAGGCTGGAGTGCAATGGCGAGATCTTGGCTCACTGCAACCTCTGTCTCCTGGGTTGAAGTGATTTTCTTGCCTCAGCCTCCCAAGTAGCTGTGGCTCCAGGCATGTGTCACCACACCTGGCTAATTTTTTGTGTATTTTTAGTAGAGATGGGGTTTCACCATGTTGGCCAGGCTGGTCTTGAACTCCTGACCTCAAGTGAGCCACCCACCTCAGCCTCCCAAAGTGCTGGGATTACAGGCGTGAGCCACTGCACCCACCCTGCTCTCTTGTCTTTTCTGGGTTTGTTGTTGTTGTATGTGTTTTTCTGAGATGGGAGTTTCACTCGTTCCCCAGGCTGGAGTGCAATGGCACGATCTTGGCTCACTGCAGCCTCCATCTCCCGGGCTCAAATGAGTCTCCTGCCTTAGCCTCCCAAGTTGCCGGGATTACAGGCACAGGCCACCATGCCCAGCTAATTTTGTATTTTTAGTAGAGATGGGATTTCACCTTGTTGGTCAGGCTGGTCTTAAATTCCTGACCTCAGGCGATCTGTCCCCACCCGGGCCTCCCAAAGTGCTGAGATTACAAGGCCACCCTCTCCCCAGCTGCTTCTCTCAAAGACAAGATGCACAGTCCAGAGGAAATGCTTCATTTTATTTTTGCTCATAACCTCCCAAAAAAATCAGTACCCCACCATCCCTCACCTAGACACAGCCCCTCTCCAACACCTTCACAAAACACTGATTTTCCCCCAGAACTAAAATGAACCCAATCACCCACCCACTACTGCCCGGCCCTGCCCCTCCTCCCACTCTGCAAACCTGGCCGCCTTTAGGCTCCCTCCCCTAGCCCTGTGTCCCAAGGTCACCTGGGCTGCTTTTGGCCTGTAAGTTACGTGTCTTTTTAAAGCCACCCTGACTTACATCCTCATTTGCATAGTGCCTCCACCCACCCCAGAGAACCACCTGAGAAAACTAGGTTTGAAATGCAAGAGACCAGGTTTCCAAGCTCCCAGCTACTTCCTGCATTCCCTGTGGGCCCCCGCGGGCACAGACAGTGACTAAGGCCAAGTGTTTCATGATGTGGAGGTGAGAAGAGGGAAGAAAATCCAGAAATACAAAAGAGGTGATAAAAGCAGAGAGGAGCTGGGTGGTTTTGGGGAGCAAAAGGGTTGATTTTTTGTTTTAATAGAGACAGGATCTTGCTATGTTGCCCAGGCTGTTATTGAACTCCTGGCCTCAAACAATCCTCCAGCCTTGGCCTCCCAAAGTTCTGGGATTACAGGCATGAGCCACTGCACCCAGCTGAGAGAGGGGTTTGGAATGAAGGTGGAGGCAGGGGGATGATGGGGCCAGAGCTGAAGACCAGCCCCCAGAAGCCACGCCCCACCCTCCTAGCAGCTGCGGGTCCTCTGGCTCCGGGCCTTGTACACCTCGATGAGCAGGTCCTTGACGTACTGGATCTCGCGCTCCACAGACTCCGCCCGTTCCCTCAGCTCACGGTTCCGCGCCTCCAGCCCCTGGCACTCACCCTCCAGGGCCTCGCCCTCTGCCCGCTTCCGCTGGCGGTACCTCAGAGCAGCCGACTTGTTCTGGTCTCTCTTCTTTTGCTTGCGGTCCCCTCGGGGGGTGGTGGGATGGGGGTAGGGGGCCGGGCGAGGAGACTGAGGTGGAGGAGGAAGAGGGGGCTGCTGTATCGGGGGCAGGGGCGCCATCCCCGCCTCCCCCTGCCTGGCCTCGTTGCGGCAGTAGATGGCCAACAAATCCAGAGTATCCAAGATAGGGGCCTGAGGGGGGTCAAGGGAGGGGAGGGGAAGGGGGAGGGATGGGGCTGGTGGTGGTGGTGGCAGTGGCGGCAGCGGCAGTGGTGGGGAGGGTGGTGGGAGGAGCGGGGCATCTAGGAAGAAGTCTTCCATCTGTTCCAGCTCCTTCTTGAGGAGGGAGGCCATAGCTTCCAGGTCAGGTGGGGTTGGGGAAGGTGGGGGGAGGGTGCCTGGGGGCAAGGGAGTCTCCAGAGGCAGGAGGGCTGTGAAATCAACTCGCTCAGTCATCCAGTCAGAGAAGCCATCACCTGGGATTAAAGTGGGGGGAACACAAAATCGCCTGAGTTGCTGGTGATCGATCTATAAGAGGGTCCCAGGAAAAAGAATAAAAATTTAAAAAGAAAAAAATAAAGCAGCAGCCAACCAACCAATGACTCAATCAACAGTCAACCAAGCATTTCTTCAGCCATCCCAACATCTCATTTACGGAGTACTCTATCTGTGGTGTCTCTATCTACTCTATTCTTAAAAGGCAAACCAGATCACATCACCCGCACCTGTGCTCGCACACACCATGTTTCATCTTTGCTCATTAATTATTGAAAACCCACTATGTGCCAAGCATTTAGGCTACAGTAATGAATGAAATGATTCCTGCCTCACGAGGCCTTCTGCATAGGCTGTTCCCTCCAACTAAAATGCTCTTCCCTTGGGTGTTTTCTTGGCTCATTCCTTCCCTCCTCCTCCTCTAAGAGGGTTTCACTCTGATGCCCAGGCTGCAGTGCAGTGGCACCATCTTGGCTCACTGCAGCCTAGACCTCCCAGGCTCAAGCGATCCTCCCATCTCAGCCTCCTGAGTAGGTGGGACTACAGGCATGTGTCACCAGGCCTGGCTAATTTTTTAAAAATTTTCTATAGATATGAGGTCTCACTATGTTGCCCAGGCTGGTCGTGAACTTATGGCCTCAAGCGATTATACCCCCTCAGCCTCCCAGAGTGCTGGGATTACAGGCCACCATGCCTGGCTCCCTTCCCATCCTTTATGCCTCAGTCAATATGTTACCTACTTGGAGAAGGTTTCCTGGCTACCCTTTTCTTTTTTTTGAGACAGAGTTTCACTCTTGTTGCCCAGGCTGGAGTGCAATGGTGCAATCTCAGCTGACTGCAACCTCTGTCTCCCAGGTTCAAGTAATTCTCCTGACTCAGCCTCCCCAGCAGCTGGGATTACACCCATCATCACACCCAACTAATTTTTGTATTTTTAGTAGAGACAGCGTTTCACTATGTTGGCCATGCTGTTCTCAAACTCCTGACCTCGGGATTCGCCTGCGTCGGCCCCTCAAAGCGCCCTGCCCAAAGGTGTGAGCTGCCCCGCCCAAAGGTGTGAGCTGCCCCGCCCAAAGGTGTGAGCTGCCCCGCCCAAAGGTGTGAGCTGCCCCGCCCAAAGGTGTGAGCTGCCCCGCCCAGGTCCTGGCTACTCATTCTAAATTAGGTCCCCTTTGGTGTTTTGTAGCTCAGTTGCTGTTTCTGACTTATCCCAACACACCCTCATTTAACTTGTCTCTGGTCTGCTCCTCAGAGTGTGAGCTGCTGGAGGGGACAGGCCATGTTCTTCTGGTTCCGGGCCGTATCCTCACACCTAAAACAACGCCTGGCACAAGGTAGGCACTCAATATTTATTGAATACATGAATGAGTTCTTCCTCCCGATCTTTCCCTGCCCTCCACTCCCCAGCTCCACCTTCCACTTGCCCTTACCTGCCAGGGGCTCTCCCCCCACTGGAAGCCCGCCCTCCAGGGCTCCCCCAAGAACTTCATAGGGAGCCAAGGGGGCAGGGGCCGGGGGGAGTTTCCCATAGTCTACGAGCCATCCCAGCCCGCTAGCTGGGAGCAGGGCCCTGTCCAGCTCCAGACCCAGGGTCGCCAGGAGTGACATGGCGGTAGCACAGGTGCTGGGCACTGATGGCAACAGGAGACGCTGCAGCAGCAACTGGGACGAAGTTCTGGAGGTTGCTCAGCTGGGCGAAGACGGGCACCAAGGCGAAAGTGGAAGACCTAAACGCGTGAGACAAGAGTGGGTGGGGTCAGGACCAGCCTCGCCCACCAGCCAAAAATCACGGGGAAGCCAAGCCACAGCCCCAGGCACGTCCATGGGGCTCCTTCCTCCCCCTTCAAATCAGGGTTTAGGACTAAGCCTCGCCCTCTCCGAATACTAAATTTGCCCTTTCTTTCCCCAAATCTCTGAGCCCCACCCACCACCAAGGAAACTCGCTTTATAGGACCAATGCCCCACCTCTTCCCCCAATACCGAACCTAGGGTCTCCCGGGGGAATTACCTTAGGCCCCTCCCATCCACCTCAGAATATTTCGCTTCATAGAAAAACTCAATCCTAGGGACATTTTCTTCCAGCCACGCCCCTTCCTCTAAAATATTTCCTTTTGGCCCCACTGCCTTCCTAGCTTCCATCCCAAATCAGTTCCCAGGGGAACCACCCCAGGTCCCAGCCTTTTAATGTTATCCACTCAAATCCCACGCCTCGCCTTCCCACTGCCCCTCCAAGCCCCGCCCCTCATTGTTTATTTAGCTCCGCCCCCGATTCCTTAGAGGCCCCGCCTCTTTGTCCCGTCCCTCAGCTAATGGTTGCCTTGGCCCCGCCCCTTCCCACAATGAACTCCCTAAGTCCCACCCATCGTGACGACGTGATTCTGGTTCCACCCGTTTAAAGGGGTCCCTCTAAGTCCCGCCTTCTGCCCTGTCAATCTACGTGAGTCCCCGCCTCAGCCGGTGCCTAGTTGAAATGGAAAAAAGCTGTGCTGTGAGTCGGCAACGTGGAGCCGGAGAGGTGGAGGAGGGTAGAGGAGATTGGCAGACAATGGCTACCCGAATGCCCCCTGTCTACACACGGCTCTTCCCCCGAGGGCCAAAGTGCATGCTCCACCGCCGGAGCGGTCCAATTGCTTTTACACCGCCGCCTTCCTGGGGATCAATGCACGTGTGTGATGCCGCACAGGACCCGCCGCTCATTCATACTAGTGGGGCACTAGTGGGCTACTGCGCAAGAGCAACCAAGCACGCACAGAATCGTTTAGAAATAAAGCACACCCTTCCCTGGAATGCGCAGACGCAGCCGCACGCGGGCTGACAAAGTCTAGAACTCTCCCACCCGGCCCCGGGCCCAGTGAGCATGCGCAATCGCGCGCCTTCGGCCCACCGTCCCTCTTCTGCGCCTGCGCGACCGTGATTCTCCGCTCGTGGTTCCCCACCCCCAGGGCTTCCTAAAGAGGGCCACGAGCTGCGAAAGCGCGGGAAAGGCGGTTGGATAGGGAGAGGCAAGCGGTTACTCACTCCATGGCTGCGGCAGGAAGAGGCAGCGGTGGCCTCGGCTGAAGAAAGAAGGTGGGAGCGGAGAGCGCAGGCGCGGAGACGGGCTGGGGGCACAAAGGGGTCGCGGCTACAGAGCCATGGCCGGGGCTACGCGGGCGGAGGAGGTGACGCTTAGCGAGAAGACTGTGAACTGAGGTCGGGGAATGAGGCGGCCCCGGGGACTGGGGATAGATATACCCGGCGTGGCGCAGCACGGCCCTCCCGGATCCTTCCGCGCCCCGCCCTCGCGCGGTCCCAAGCGGGAGGCCTCCCGGTCCACTCCTCGTGGGGATCAGAGGATCCGACTCCCTGCTTCCCACTTCCAGGGTCCGGCCCTCTCCTGCTTGTGGCTCCGAGGTCTGGTTTTTCCTCCTGACTCTAGGCTCTGGTTTCTTTTTCTGCCTCTGAGGTCTGGGCCTGCCTCATTCCCTTCCCGCAGACTCGCACCAATTAATTTCCCTTTCCCTGCTTCCAGAATTTCCTGCCGGCCACACTTTTCATCTCCATCCCCCAACTGCTGACCCTTAGAACCCTCGTGGGTTAGAGTCCAGCATGAGTCACAGTCCCCTCCGCAACGCAGACCTGCCAGGGTGGCCTCGGGCAAATAAGTTCCCTCGCCTCGTTTCCCTGTCTGCAAAATAAGAAAATCAACTCTCTTGGCGGATTTATGAGACTCAAGACAATGTGTCTGCCAAGCTTTATGCACAGAGGTCAACTCATACATTCCTGTTCAACATATTTTATTTTTTTTTGAGACAAGAATCTCGCTTTGTCACCCAGGCTGGAGTGCAGTGGCACAGTGTCGGCTCACTGCAACCTCCCCCTTTAAGGTTCAGGTGATTCTTCTGCCCTCAGCCTACCGAGCAGTTGGGACTGCAGGCACGAGCCACCACTCCGGGCTAATTTTTGTGTTTTTAATAGAGATGGGGTTTCACCAGGTTGGCCAGGATGGTCTCTATCTCTTGACCTTGTGATCCACCCGCCTCGGCCTCCCAAAGTGCTGGGGCTACAAGCGTGAAGTACCGTGCGCAGCCATATTTTATTATTAATAGAAACTCTGGGGCCCAGTCTCACTTCTTCCTCCCTGCTTGCAAGGAGGAGCCGCAGGCGTTGGAATGTCCTACACCTGCTGGTGGGTCATTCTTCTATTTCCCTCGTTCCTCCAAAGTGTCCGCTTCTAGCCGTCCTCACCTCCCATTCCAAAGGATGGGTGCCCAGGCCCCATCCCCTGGCAGGGATTCATGCATCGAGGCCCCAGCTTCGTTCTTTTCTCCATCCCATGCCTTGGCTTCCTTTCAGACAGGCCTTAGCCTCCACTGGATAGGAGCTATCTCCCAAGCCTGCAAAAATGGAAGATCTCCATTCCCCTTTAGTCAAAGACAGGGTAGCCATCTTGCCCCTTCTCCTGCACTGGGCCCTCTGCCAGCTGAAGTGGATGTTGGTTTTCTCTGTTGCAGAAAGCCACCTTGTCCAATCCACATCAGGACATCCCAGCTGGAGTTCAACTTTCATCTCTTCTGTGGCAGTTAAGAGAGTGAATCAAGGTCCAGAGAAGGTGTAGGAACCCTGGTATTGAGCATTACACACAAACTTCTTTGTCCTCCCTTCCCTGTGGCAGGCAGGAAGTCCTTCTCGGGATCTGACCACCTTCTCTTGGAACACTTACTCTCCACTCTGCCAGTTTCTGAGCACTTGTCCTGTATTTCATTTGGCCGTAGGGGCTGTGTTATCACCTATGTAGTATGTAGCATAGCAGCTCAGAGCACAGACTGAGCTTGTCCCACCCGGGGGTCCACATGTAGCCCAGAATGTTCCTAAAACATTATGCAGATTTTTTTTGTGGTTTTATTTATTTATCTATTGCTCATCAGCTATTGTTAGTGTATTTTCTGTGTGGCCCAAGACAATTTTAGTGTGGGCCCAGGAAGCCAAAAGAGTATCCATCACTGGCATAGACTCTGGAGCCAGATTATATGAGTTCAAAACCTAACTGCACCCCACTTACTAGCTGTGCGGCCCTAGTCATTTCCCTTCCCTGTGCCTCAGTTTCCCCTTTAGTAAAAAGTGGCATTAAGAGTACCTGCTCTTGGACCAAGTGCAGTGGCTCACACCTGTAATCCCAGCATTCTGGGCAGATTGCTTGAGGTCAGAAATTGACCAGCCTCGGTAACTTGGTGAAACCCCATCTCTACCAGAAATACAAAAAAAAGCTGGGTGTGGTATTTTGCGCCTGTGGTCCCAGCTACTCAGGAGGCTAAGGCAGGAGGATCACTTGAACCCTGGGGAGGGGCGGAGGTTGCAGTGAGCCGAGATTGGGCCACCAGACTCCAACCTTGATGACAGAGTGACACCCTGTCTCGAAAACAGTTCCTACCTCTTAAGGCCGTTACGAGGATTAAAGACTGTGCCTGGTACACAGTAGGTGCTGTGTAAAAGATGGTTACTGTTATTGCTGTAATTAAGGTGGATGTGTTCTCTTTCTATTGCTGTGCAATAAGTGCTTTCAAACTATGACTGGTCATCCACTTTACAAAGGAGATTTCAGGACCAACTTCCTTCCACTTCTCAGTACAGGTTTTCGAGCAAAAGCAGATGGAATTAAGGGTAGACTGTTGGACAGACTGCCAGTGGTAAGGAGGCACGCTTGTGCCACCCCCACCCCCCACCCCCACCAGAATCTTCTCTTAAGAAGACCTTCTAGATTGTACATGGGGAGTGGGTTTTTCTGTTTGTTTTGTTTTGTTTTTGAGAGGGAGTCTCACTCCGTCACCCAGGCTTGAATGCGAGATCTTGGCTTACGGCAACCTCCACCTCCCAGGTTCAAGCAGTTTTCCTGCCTCAGCCTCCTGAGTAGCTGGGATTACAGATGCATGCCACCATGCCCATCTAATTTTTGTATTTTTTAATAGAGATGGTTTCACCACGTTAGGCTAGTCTCAAACTCCTGACCTCGCGATCCGCATGCCGCAGCCTCCCAAAGTGCTTTGATTACAGGCCTGTAACAGCTTTAGACTTTCCTTGTCCTTCATGACCTTGACAGTGTTGAAAAATGCTGGTTGGGTATTTTATGGAATGTGCTTCCATTTGGTTTTGTTTCATACTTAGACTGGGATTGAGGCATATTGAGAGGATGGCCAGGTAGGATACTTCTCTTCTTTTTTTTTTGAGACGGAGTTTTGCTTTTGTTGTCCAGACTGGAGTGCAATGGCGTGATCTCGGCTCACTGAAACCTCCACCTCCCAGGTTCAAGCGATTCTCCTGCCTCAGCCTCCTGAGTAGCTGGATTACAGGGTGTGCATCACTATGCCTGGCTAATTTTGTATTTTTAGTAGAGACAGGGTTTCGCCATCTTAGGTTGGTTTCAAACTCCCGACCTCAAAGCGGGGTGATTCGCCCGCTTTGGCTTCCCAAGGTGCTGGAATTACAGGCGTGAGCCACGGTGCCCTGCCGGGCCTGGGTTTTTTTTTTTTGTTTTTTTTTTTTTTTGAGATGGAGTTTCGCTGTTGTTACCCAGACTGGAGTGCAGTGGCACGATCTCGGCTCACCGCAACCTCCGCCTCCTGGGTTCAAGCAGTTCTCCAGCCTCAGCCTCCCGAGTAGCTGGGACTACAGGTGCGCGCCACCATGCCCAGCTAATTTTTTGTGTTTTTAGTAGAGACGGGGTTTCACCATGTTGACCAGGATGATCTCGTTCTCTTGACCTTGTCATCTGTCCGCCTTGGCCTCCCAAAGTGCTGAGATTACAGGCGTGAGCCACCGCATCCGGGTATTTTTTAATAACCTGATCAGTAAGAGAATTTTGTTGCTGACTCTGTGCGGTTTATGCTGGCTGCAGAGGCATCTGGGTAGGGACTATGCTTCCCCTCTCCCACCTCAGCCCTTTTGCCTTTTTCCTCTCTCTGGCTATTGGGTCCCACCCACTTCAGCCCAGCCCACCCAAGCAGCTGGACTCAGGCTGTGTGGGTACCAGTTCCCACCCTTAGCTCTCCAGCCCCTCCCAACCTGTTCTAATTCACCGTGGGTTGTCAGTGGTTGCCTGCAACCCCGGCTCCCCAGGTCTCTGAACTGCGAGTTCTCTCGCGCCCATTCTGACCCAGGCCTTGGGCCCCTTCAGGACTCATTCTGTGGCCTTCCCTAGCCTCGAGCTCCCCTTCAACTCCTCAGCTGGGGCTTGAAGCAAAGGTGGGGCTACTGGACTCTTTCTTGGTGCGGAGGGGCCTGGCTTGGGGAGTGAGGCGGTGATTACAGGCAGGTTGCATCAGCCCTGGCTCTTTGATGGGGAGGGGAAGTTGGAGGATTCTCTGGGGGCCCCAGCACACCTGGCAGCTACTCCTGGTTAGCAGCACAGCATGAGTGGGCGGGGCAGAGAGGGAGGGAGGTCAGCCACCCATGCAGGACCCTGGGAATTTGAGGCTTGGTGCCAAGAGGGGGCTTCGGATTACAGAGGCTTGTTAGCAGGAGACGGGACTAAGGTCCCGAGAGGTAACAGGATTCCGAACAGCTCCCAGGGCCCCAGGCCCATGGTGTAGGCTCTGGGAGGTCTCCAAGTCCTGACCCTCACCTCAGGCCTGCTGCTCACGGTTGCCAAACGCTATTGATTCTCACCTGCACTGTGTCATCGCCCTGCTATTGCTGCAACCCCTCGCTGCTTTCCCAATCAAGGTGGCCTCCTGTGTGATGGAAAAGGCTGTGAGGTTTGCATCAGACAGACCTGGGTTCTGGTCCTAAGCCCAGCATCAAGTTGTAGACTGGAATGCAGGCAGGGCCCTCATCTGCCTGAGCCTCAGCCACCTGCAGAACAGGTCAGAGTGTGGGCCCTGGATCTGTACTGGGTTCACACCTAAACTCCACCCCTTCTGTGACCCTCAGCAGGTGGCATCCTCTCTCTGTGACTCAGTTCCCCAACTCTGCGACTTCTGTGACCCTCAGCAAGCAGCATCCTTGCTCTGTGACTCAGTTTCCCCCCTCTAAAATAGGGATGAGATGGTCCATTGCACATGGTGGTTTTGAGGGTTAAATGTGTGAATGTGTGAAAAATAGCTAGAGCAGACCCTGGCATACAGGAAGTGCCCTGTGATCGTTCTGCTCTGGAACCTGGTGTGGGAGCGCCATGGAGATGATGTTGGTGAAGCCAGTGCCTGCGGGAGCCCAGGTCTATGCGTGCTTCTCTGTTCCCACCACGCCTGCTTCTGCTTTCAGGTCCACCTCGCACAGATGTCTGCCTACGTGACTGCTCCCCCGAGTACTTCCAGAGCAAGGTCAGGGCCCTCCTCATTCCCAGAATCGTTCCCCACAACCCCCAGCCCTGTGCTGCTATTTCCACAGGCATCAATACATTTTCTAATGAGTTAGCACAGGGGCCAGGGAATGTGATACTGAGGTCCCTGACAGGAGCCAGGGAGGGGAACTGGGTCACGTAGGCCAGGGCTGCTAGAGTTGAAGGTGGGCGTCCTGGCAAACAAGGGCAGGAAGGCCAAGGCCAGCTCAGTTACAGAGAGGATGACATGGGGGCTGGGAGGCAGCACAGGCTGCCACGTGGCCCAGAGTCCTCCAGAGCCCCTTCCCTCCCTCGCACCAGCCTTGTTCCTTTATCGGAAGCAGTCACAGCTCTTAAACAAAAAAAAAGGACAGAGCAAACTGATAACAACTGACATTGTCTTAGAGCCCAGGAAGCTGTCACTTAGTGCCATGTGACCTGGGACAAGATACTACACCCTCTGACCTGTAGTTGCCTCATCAGTAAAATGGGCACAGTAATAGAACTACCTCAGGGCAGTGTGGAGGGACAGGGAGTTGACACGGGAACAGGCCTGGGCCCCTGAAAGGCACTGGGGCCGTGGCAACGCTGGCAGAGCTGCTGGCTTCACAGGAGAAGCTGGAAATCCAGATTCTCTCTCTCTCTCTCTCTCTCTCTCTCTCTCTCTGTGTGTGTGTGTGTGTGTGCGTGTGTGTGTGTGTGTGTGTGTGTGTACGCGCGCCAAGTTTTAAAGGTAGGCAAGTAATTCTGGAAAACCCTATCAAACCACAAACGTGGACAGGACTCAGGCAGCCGGCCCTCTGTGACCTTTGTGTTCAGTGACTTTCCCTCCCCACAGCTGTCATCTCTGCCCATAGCAGAGAGCAAAAGAAAATGAGCCCTCATTCCAGAAGTCTCCAAGGACTGGAGCTGGCCCCTCTGGGCTGGACTTTACCAGCAGGGAGACAGAATAGGGCCTCGTTATAACTCAGCTCGGTCCCGTGTGAAGTGGGGGAGGACCATGTTTCTAGGGAGCTGAAAAGGTCTCTAGAGAACCCTTCCTTAGGGTCAGGATGTCTGCTGGAAGCGGGGAGCTGGTGTCTTATTACTCTCTTCTATCCTGCCATCCACACCCCCAGCCAGAGGCCACCAGGAGCACATTACTCAGTGCGGCAGGAAGACTGTCCCCTGCAGGGACCCGAAGGACACCTCAATAAGGAGGTGTTCAGACTATAGGAGTTGGGCTGTGTCACGTGACTTTGGGGTGGGTTCCAGGGAGTGGGGTTTTGCTCTGAGTGGGAGACTGGTGGGAGCATGGGCAAGCCCATAACAAGGGTCTGTTTGACCCAGAGCCAGGAGAAGCAGAGGGAGCTAGTGCTGGGGTTCTCTAAGAAACAGCCGGCAGCTCTGAGCCAGGAGGGGTGTGTGGTCATCTCTGTGGTTCGGACTTCGTGCTGTCTGTGTTGAGACATGATGCAGGAAAGGTCATCTCTGTGGTTCGGAGTTCGGACTTCGTGCTGTCTGTCGAGATGTGATTCAGGAATGGTCATCTCTGTGGTTCAGACGTCGTGCTGTCTGTGTTGAGACCTGATTCAGGAATGGTCATCTCTGTGGTTCAGACTTCGTACTGTCTGTGTCGAGACGTGATACAGGAATGGGGTTGTCGTCGGGGCTGCTTTCTCACAGCAAACGTGCTCATCCTTCCAAGATGGGGAACGGGAGGTGAGAGCCACCGCCATGTCCAGAGGAAGCGGCTCCTGCATCCGGCTGGCCCAGAATGCGTGGTTCCTACAGGGTCACTTGGGCATGAAGGAAAGTACCCAGCTTGAGCCCCGCCAGCACTCATAGGATGGATAGTCATGGTGGAAGGTGCGGGGAGAGAGGTAGAAGCAGGAACCACGGTGGGAGGGCCTCACAGGACCCCTAGGCTCCCTAGGTGCCCCCTCAACAGCATGGGGTACTCCCCATGGAGAGCTTTGAGGGTCAGCAGCCATCAGAGCGCCAGGCCTTAGCCCAGTTTGATGCGGAATTCTTTGCCCTCTTCCTGACCTACCACAAGCAGGAATGGATAGGAGGGTGGCAAGTAGCGGACACAGGCGTCTCAGGCCACCATCTGCAGCTGGGGCAGGCGCATCACCCTGAAATGGATTTGGGAGTGAAGCCCAGGTTGGTCTGGAAGGTCATGGAGGTGGCCCAGGAAGTCTCTAGAGAGTGGGAAGGGGACTGGATGTGGCAGGGGGCGGTGGTGGTGGTAGGGAGCAAGAAAAGACCAGGTTGGAGAGGCTCGGTGCAGTTAGGAGCTCGGCTTTGGAGCCAGGCAGACGCCTGGGCCAGCCCTTCCTGGCTGTGGAACTTTACACGGGTGATTTAAGGTTTCCTCACTTATAAATGAGAACCATAATAGTTCCTCTCATCACCTTGCTGGGGAAGGTTAAGTGAGTGAGAACAGGTAAAGCCCGGGAAATAGGCCGAGTGCGTGAGAAAAACCTGGAAACGTGATTGTGGAGATGGCCGCCGAGCGCCAGAGAGGGGCTGGGGCTGCCTCCAGGTCTCAGAATGAAAGCCACCCTGCCCCCATCCTCAGGCTGCCTTCACCTGGTTCCCAGAAAAAACCTCCTCCAAGGCAACCGTCTCTGCCACAGCCTGGCCTGGGCCCTTTCGGCCTTCCCCACTGACATCACTGCCTCTCCCAGGGGAAGCTGGTGTGGGGAGAGGAGAGAGGCGGCGCCGTACCTCCCCACCACACGGCCGTTTGCTGCTCTCAGAGTCCCTCGGCCCTGAAGCCTCAGTCCCTCTCCAGGCCTTTGTGTGCTGTGCCTGTACCACTGCCCAGTGCGTTTCGCTCCAGGCCCCTCCCCCACCTGTCCTCAACCAGCATCATTGGACACCCCAAGGAAGGCAGGGGCCTGCCTTTGGAAACTGCTCCGCCCATGCCATTGACCTCGAGGTAAAGTCAACTCAGCCTGGAGCCTGGTCCCCTCCGTGGCCTCACTGTAACCTCTCAACCCCTTCCCAGCACCCCCTGGTTGGTTGGTTGGTTGGTTGGTTGAATGGCTTTATTGAGATACTGTGTAATCCATACCCATTTATAAGTGTCTAACTTAGTGGTTTTAGTACATTTCAGAGTAGTGCAGCCATCACCACAATCAATTTTAGAACATTTTCATCACTCTAAAAAGAAAATCTGCCGGGCGCGGTGGCTCACCCCTATATCCCAGCACTTTGGGAGGCCGAGGCAGGTGGATCACGAGGTCAAGGGATCGAGACCATCCTGGTCAACAAGGTGAAACCCCATCTCTACTAAAAATTCAAAAATTAGCTGGGCATGGTGGTACGTGCCTGTAATCCCAGCTACTCAGGAGGCTGAGGCAGCAGAATTGCCCGAACCCAGAAGGCGGAGGTTGCGGTGAGCCGAGATCGTGCCATTGCACTCCAGCCTGGGTAACAACAGTGAAACTGCATTTCAAAAAAAATAAAAAAATAAAAAATAAAATAAAAAGAAACTCCTGGCCGGGCGTGGTGGCTCACGTCTGTAATCCCAGCACTTTGGGAAGCCAAGGCAGGTGGATCACTTGAGGTCAAGGGTTCAAGACCAGCCTGTCCAACATGGTGAAACCCTGTCTCTACTAAAAGTACAAAAATTAGCTGGCCGTGATGGTACATGCCTATAATCACAGCTACTTGGGAGGCTGAGGCAGGAGAATCACTCGAACCCGGGAGGTGGTGGTTGCAGTGAGCCAAAATTGCACCACTGCACTCCAGCCTGGGAAACAGAGGGAAAAAAACAGCCTGGGAAAAAGCTGATGTGGTGGCTCACACCTGCAATCCCAGCTATTAGAGAGGCAGAGGTGGGAGAATCACTGAGCCCAGGAGGGTGAGGCTTAGCTGTGATTGTGCCACTGCACTCCAGCCTGGGAGACAGAGTGAGACCCTGTCTTTGAAAAACAAAAATTTTTTTAATGCAGTTGTGGGAGGGATCTTTTAATACAGGGGAAAGAAACGAAACAGTTCTTGGCCAAAAAGGAAGGAGAGGCTTGGCACCAGAGTATTCCTGAAATATCTTCCAGTCCTGTTGTTTTATATGAAGAGCGATGGTCCTAGAATCCTCCTTAAAATCTCTCTCTGGCTGTTTCCTGACTTTCCCATGGTTGTCTGAGCTGATGCGTTTTTCCTATGGGGAAAATTGCTATCGGTCCCACCACCTGAGCTCCTTTGGTAGCTTCTGGGCCTCGGGAGTCGAAAGGAGAAAGTAACTGCTCCTTAGCCATGAAGTGATCAAGGGAAAGAAGGGAGAAGATTGAGAACCAGGGAACCCATGAATTTTTTAGCTGCTGCCTTTAGGCAGTCCTATGCAGTAAGTGGCAGAAGCAGGGTTTCGGTGCCCTGGGCAAGTTGGTCCCCCTCTGAGGCCCCAGTTTCCTCACTTACCCAGGTGAGGAGAATAAGCCTGCTTAAAACAATTTCTAAGATACCTAAAGAAAGAACAGTTGCAGATCAGGGTGTCTGGCAGGCTGCGTTTTGTGTACGTGGGGATAGTGCAAACCATGCTTTTGCTTAAATGCCCAGCAAGTCTCTGCAAACACGTGCAACAGAAAGCTAACAGCCTGTCTCCAGGGGCAGGGCTGGGCGGCTGTGGGGCTCGGGGAAGGCGGGCCACAGTGTTCCCTTTTGTACCTTTTGAGCTAGAACAATGTGAAAGTGCTACCTATTCACAAAAGGAATTTAGTTTTCATTTTTCTAGATGCTCACAGGGTCACTGGGTTGTAGCAGGGGTGGTCCGGCCTCCTGGGTGGTGAGCACACAGGAGCATTGAGGCATTGAAACGGTAACATCTGAACGCGCAGTAAAGGTCCCAGTGACAGCCTGGGGAAAAGACAGGCTGATCCATCATAGCTCCCCTGAGGAGCTGACAGAGACACAGATGCACACGCTCTGTTCCTTTGTCTCCCCAAGGGTCTCTCATCCTTTATGCAAGTCGGTTATACCTGTAGGTTGAAAGGCTTCAGGGAGCAAAATGGGACCAGAGTGCCAGGTGGCGTAAGGAAGAGAGAGAGGACAGTTGGAAACCCACAGGTGTCCGTGTCCCTCCTCCCTCCTTGCTGCGGGGGATGCCTGGTTCTGTGAAGGAGGGTGTTCTTTCGATGGAGGTGAGCGCTGGGGGTGGGAGAGGAGCTGAATTCCATGCCACAGATTTGACTGAAAAAAGCAACCTCTGGCACTTTGGGAGGCTGAGGTGGGAGGATGGCCTGAGCCCAGGAGTTCAAGACCAGCCTGGGCAACATAGTGAGACCCTATCTCTACAAAAATTCAAAAATTAGCTGGGCCTGGTGGCGTGTGCCTGTAGTCCCAGCTACCGGAAGGCTGGGGCAGGAGGATCATTTGAGCCCAGAAGGTTGAAGCTGCAGTGAGCCATGATCGTAGTGAGACTCTGTCTCAAAAAAAAAAAAAAGGAAAAGGAAAACAGCCCCTCTCCAAGGCTCTGTTGTTTTGTTTTGTTCTTGAGATGGAGTCTTGCTCTGTCGCCCAGGCTGGAATGCAGTCACATGATCTTGGCTCACCACAGCCTCCACCTCAGCCTCCCGAGTAGCTGGGTTTACAGGCACCTGCGACCACACCTGGCTAATTTTTGTATTTTTAGTAGAAACAGGGTTTCACCATGTTGGCCAGGCTGGTCTTGAGCTCCTGACTTCAGGTGACCCACCTGCCTCGACCTCCCAGGCCTGAGCCACCACGCCCAGCCTGCTCTGTTTTCTGTTAATGGGGTTGGCCATATCCCAGGCAGGGTAATTACGTGAGGTTGCGGGGGCAGCCCAGCAAGCTCCCAAGGCACTCTGGTTTGGCCACTTGGCTGAGGTCCACTTAGGGAGTTGTCCGTTTGTTGGCTTCAGTTCTTCAAGGGCAGCCTCGGAGCTGATTTGTTCTTCAAGGTTCAGGTGGATTTTCTTTGATACAAAGGTAAGAGGAACTGATTGAGGAGATGGTTAAGAACCAGAGCAGTTAGACTTGTGGAGTTTGCCGTGCTAGTGGACGGAGAATCCCAGCACTAACACGCCTGGAGATGGACCTGGCCACAGGTCCCCACAGGAGGGGAAGTGAGGAAGGCAGTGTCCGGGAACAGTGCCCGAGCCTCAGTGGACATCAAATTTCCCTGGGCTGGGCCCAGTCGGTCTCTGATTTCCCCTCATTTCTCTCCTTTCCACTCCCTTACTCTCTGCTCTTTTTTCCCCTCTTCTCATCCCTCTGGTTCCACTCGTCATACTTCCCCTGAATCTGAAATAGCAAATGCTGGGCTCTGCATTGTCAGCAGTGCCATCAGGGGGCTGTTGGCCAAATGCCAGGGGCCTTTGTTCAGGTGCCTCCCAGAACTTTATTTTTTTGAGCCAGGATCTGGCTCTGTTGCCCAGGCTGGAGTGTGGTAGCATGATCACAGCTCACTGCAGCCTCGAACTCCTGGGCCAAGTCATCCTCCCACCTGTATCTGGGATTACAGGCACCCACCACCACGCCTGGCTAATTTTTGTGTTTTTAGTAGACACAAAGGGGTTTCGCCATGTTGGCCAGGCTGGTCTGGAACTCCTGACCTCAGGTGATCCACCACAGGTGATGGGCGTCCCAAAGTGCTGGGATTATAGGTGTGAGCCACCACACATGGCCAACACTTAAATCTAACATCTCTTCCTCAATGAAACCCTCCCGTCCCAGGTAGAAGGTCCAGACTTGGCCCCGGAAAGCTCTGGATTCCCATCATGGGGCTGCTGTTTGCTGGGTGGCCTTGGGGAGTCTGCACCTGTTTACCACCCAGGAACGGCTGGGTGCGCAATGTGTGGTGCTCCTGGCACAGTACTGGTTACACAGTAGGTCCTTAGTAAATAGTGGTTACTGAGTCCCTGCTGTGTACCAGGGACTGCTCCAGGTGCTGCGGATACACCAGGGAACAAACGAAAACCTGGCCCAGTGGAGCAGACACCAGCCCCATCGTTAGCCTTCCTCTGTGCTCGAAGGCGACTTTGGTCGTCCCTCCGTCGCCATAGATGGCCTGTTACAGCTGGATGTCAGTGGCGATCCACCCACACAATCCACACCCCTGGCAGGGTCGCCCCAGCAGCAGGGCATGTCTGGATTTTCAGAGTTGCCCCTCACTTTGCTTCCTGTACCAGCTCCGCCTTGGTCTCCATGCACAAGGGCAGACCTAGCCCCGTTCTCAGCCCCAGCTCTGCTCTGTGTATTCCCATCCCTATCTAGATTTCATTCTGTTCTTTCTCTGTCGTCCCTCAGCCCACCCCTACTAGTTTCCCGTGGCTGCTGTAACGAGGCATCACAAACGTAGTGGTTCACCGCGAATGTCTTCTCACAGCGCAGGGGTCTGGAGTCTAAGTGGGTGAGTGCTGCGTGGTTCCTTCGGGAGATTCTAGGGGAGAGGCAGTGTCCGCCTCCAGCTCCAGAGGCCAAAGCCACCTGTGTTCCTGCTTGAGGCCCCCTCATCTTCAAAGCCAGCAGCACAGTGTCTCATTGCATTCCTCTGTAGGCACATGGTCCCTCTGACTCCTCTCCTGCCTCCCTGAAGGACGCTTGTGATCACCTGGGGCTTACATGGATAAGCCAGGATTATTTATCATCCTCACAGCTGCAAAGTCCCTTGCCATGTAAGGTCGTATTGACAGGGTCCTGGATCTAGGTGTGGGCATGTTTCGGGCCATTTTTCTGTCTATACACTCACACATATAACACACATCCTTCCTAAAACTTTCTTTCCTTTTAATACAAAGCTGAGGTCTCGTGTATTCTTTCCCAGGTGCAGACCCCTGTCCCAGGCATCTAAGGAAAAGGGTTGGAGGCCAGGCGGGTGGATCACCTGAGGTCAGGAGTTCGAGACCAGTCTGGCCAACATGGAGAAACCCCAACTCTACTAAAAACACAAAAATTAGCCAGGCGAAATGGCGGGCGCCAGTAATCCCAGCTACTCGAGAGGCTGAGGCAGAAGAATTGCTTGAACCTGGGAGGTGGAGGTTGTAGTGAGCCAAGATCACGCCACTGCACTCCAGTTTGGGTGACAGAGCAAGGCTCCGTCTCAAAAAATAAAAGAGAAACTGGGACTTGGAGTGGCACAAGAATCACAGATGGAGGGAAGGTAGTAGAGCTGACCGAAGGCTGGGGTGATAGCAAAGAACCCTGGGTCCCACAGCTGGGGGTGGGATGTGTCTGCATCTGATTCCCAAGCAGGTCTTCCTCCGGGTCCCTAGGACTGTGAAGGCATCTGTGTTGTTTGAAACTCAAGGGTAAATGTTGGGGCAGGCAGGACGGGAAGGGACTGGCGACTCTGCCAGCACTTCTCCTTGGTGACCGCAAGGCAGCGCTTCTCCAGAGCCCTCTGGAGTCCATCCTGCCTGGGTGGACTACGATGGCCACAGCCACCCAGCCCTGAGCACAAGCCCAGGCACATCCTCCTCCGTCCCCTGGAAATTACCACTCCCTCCGTTTGGCTTCCTCCCAGCACCACCAGCATCTTTTGTAGGGAAACTCTCCACTTTTTCGAATGTGGTAATTCCTGGACCAGGGCTTGTAACAGTTTGCATTTTAGAGAAACTTCCCAAGTTCTTCTATCTATGCTGTTTGAGGGTTTTTGGGTTTTTGCCTCAAACTCCTGGGCTTAAGCAATCCTCCTGCCTTGGATTCCAAAATGCTAGGATTACAGGCATGAGCCATCGTGCCTGGCTTGTCGCTATTAACCTGGACAGACGCTGTGTCTTGCTTGGTGCAGGCTTGGTAACTGGGACCAGACTCCGTGGTTTTAGTACAGATTTAACACTCTGCTCAAATCGTGATGTTCTCTTCTCTGAGTCCCAGTCTGGGCCTCAGGCTCTTGGCCGAGACCTCCCAGTCTTCTGGCCGCCAGCCTCTACCCCTCCGGTCCATCCCCCACACCCATAAACTCCCCTGTGGCGCTATCAGCATAATGCCTGAACCGTTTGCATGGTATGTGTGGCTCTGCCAAATTCTTGCGCCCGTCATGTGGCCGTGAGTCCCCAAGACCACCCTCCGGCTCAGTGATGAGCTAGGACTCACAGAGCTCCTCATAGCTTTCCCCTCACGGTCACGGTCACGGTTTATCACGGAGAAAGGATACAGACTGAGAATAGCAAAGTGGAGAGATGCAACAGCTCCTCGAGAGACCAGGCATGAGCTTCCAGCTGTCCTCTCCCAACGGAGAGGCCCAGGCAGCCCTTAGCTCTCCTGGCAGCAATGTGTGGTAACACGTAGGGAGTGTTGGCGGCCCTACACTCCCAGGTTGTGGGGAGGAGTAGTTCTGTGGGCACGGAGCACCCGTGTGGCTGAACTGAGGACTGCAGTCTCCAGCCCCTCGAGGTCTCGCTGATACCGAATGACCCGAACGAAGCCCCCACTGTAGGTCAGAGTGTTAACGTGGACACTCTAGAGTGGCCTGAGGGCCCAGGTGAACAAAAACACTCTTACCTGGCAGGACATTTCAAGAACTTAGAGATTTTCTCTAGGAGCTGATCAAGGACCATTTCTCTCTTTGAAATGCGCAGATTTGAACAGCCCAGGCTTGGCAAGTCAGTCCTTCACGCATAAACGTCTCCCTCCGGAAGCACCAAATCACGTAGCGTCCAGAGGCACGGCTGCTGGTTAAGCCTCCCTGTCTTCACACAGGCCCTTCCTCCTGCCTGGACAACCCCTCTCCCTCCCATCTTCTTCCTGGCTGATGCCGTATCTGCCTCAGCCTCCCAATAGTTGGGATTACACGTGGCCACCCTTAGGCCTGGCTAATTTTTATATTTTTAGTAGAGTTGGGATTTTGCCATGTTGGTCAGGCTAGTCTCGAACTCCTGACCTCAGGTGATCCAGCCACCTCACTCTCCCCAAGTGCTGGGATTACAGGCATGAGCCACCACACCCAGCCTACTTTTTCGAAATGGGGTCTCACTCTGTTGTGCAGGCTGGAGTGCAGTGGTGCAGTCACGGCTCACTGTAGCCTCCACCTCCCTGGGCTCCAATGATCTTCCCACTTCAGCCTCCCAAGTAGCTGGGACTGCAGGTGCCCCCATGGCCAACTTGTTTTTGTATTTTTTGTAGAGACAGGATCATACTATGTTGGCCAGGCTGGTCTCGAATTCCTGGGCTCAAGCAATCCTCCCACCTCGGCCTCCCAAAGTGCTGGGATTACAGGTGTGAGCCACCACGCAAGCCATATTATATCTAAACTGCGTGCATCAGTGCTGGATCAGTATGGGCTGCCATTGTGAATAGATCCCGGGCATCTGAAGTGTTGGAAACCAGCGATGCACTTAATCAGTGGTGAACTGTGAAGCCAGACAAGGCCCTACAGGAGATTGTTTTTCGTGTAGTATTTGTTTGTTTCTTGAGACGGAGTCTTGCTCTGTGGCCAGACTGGAATGCAGTGGCGCAATCTCAACTCACCACAGCCTCCACCTCCTAGGTTCGAGCAATGCTCCTGCCTCAGCCTCCCGAGTAGCTGGATTACAGGTGTCCACTACCACGCCTGGCTAATTCTTTGTATTTTAGTAGAGACAGGGTTTCACTTTGTTGGCCAGGATGGTCTTGATCTTCTGACCTCGTGATCCGTGCGCCTTGGCCTCCCAAAGTGCTGAGATCAGTGTCAGCCATCGCACCCCGCCCTCTTATAGTTGTATGCGCGTGTGTGTGTTCTCTTGTAGTTTTTTAATAGTTGCAAAGAGCTTTTTATAAATGTTTTTCTTGGAAATTTTAGCTACAGCTTATTAATAGCAAAAGCTTTTTTAAGCCGAGTTCTTGAGAACTGAGATGGGTAGGTGTGGCTGCTCAGATGCCTTTAGCTGCCGGGAACCACACACGGGCTCAAGGTGGCTCCGCAGTGAGGACTTGTGTTCTGCCCACAGCGGGAGGACTGGATGCGGCCAAGCAGGGCCCCAGTAGTCCTGGGGGCTCAGGCACTTGCCGTGGCCTCTTGAAGAGGCCTTCCTCAGAATCCCCCAGGAGAGCTTTATGAAAATGCCGGGGCCAACATCCAGCCCCGCAGAGACTGGCTTCACGGAGCTGGCAGCCTTGTGTGTTTGGAGTGCTCCCAGGCGGTGCTTATGGACACCCACTGAGATCCACTGACTTGGACACGGCAGAGCCCCATGCAGCTGGCCCTGGGGTCGTCTCCCCAGACTTGCTTGGCTGTGTGGAGGAGGAGGGGCAGATGAAACAAAAATGAGGGGACTTGAGGAAGGCAGAATGGTACAGTAGAATGGGTAGGGGTAGTGAGGTAGGTTTCCTCTGACTCAAGCTAGAAGGGGATTTCCTGAGGGCAGACACCAAGAAACTTGAAAACTGGCCTGGAGAGAGAGAAGAGGAAACAGACCTCGTGGGTGTTTCTCTGGGCCAGGCACTTGGCTTCTCAGTCGTGACTTTGCTCATTCTTTTTTTTGAGACAGGGTCTCGCTCTCTCCATTCCCAGCTTCTCGAGCTGCTTATGCCTTCCCTGGCTCCTGGCCTTTGCCATCTTCAGATTCAAAAGCGCACCACTCCAGTCTGCTTTCTTCCCTGCCCGAGTCAGTCACATCCTCCCGGGCTCTGTCTTCTAGGGACAATTCTGATCATCTTCAGGGCTCACACCTATAGTCCTAGCACTTTGGGAGGCTAAGGAGGGAGGATTGCTTGAGCCCAGGAGTTCAAGACCAGGGCAGCAGAGATCCGGTTTCTACAAAATAAAAAAGATTAGCTGAGCATGGTGGCTTGCACCTGTAATCCCAGCTACTCTGGGAGGCTGCAGTGGGAGAATCACTTGGGCCCAGGAGGTCAAGGCTGCAGTGATTGTGTCAGTGCATTACAGCTGGTATGACAGAGCAAAACCTTTTACCAAAAGAAAAAAAGAAAAACACCGCTATCCAGCACTCCCTCACCTTTTCCTCTCCAGGTAACCTTTGAGCCTCCCGCCGATGGATGGCACCACTTGGAGCTTTTTCAGTTAGACATTACCAAAATCCAGTCAGTTTGAACATGGAAATGCTCTGGCCCATGGGGCTTCTGGGGAGCTCTTTATCCCTCCCGACCCATCTCTGGTGGGGCTCATGGTCTCCAGTGATGTCCCAGTGTCTGCAGATAGATGGTTGAGAAGGTGTCCGGGGGAGACCCAGGTGCAATCCTCTGCACCACACCTACAGGTGAAGGAGGCAGCTGCCTCCCAAGCCTGGAGGAAACCCCAGGGGAGGCTCTGATTGGCTGGCTCAGGTCTCAGTTTATCCTTGAGCCAATCACTGCAGCCAAGGGCATCTGTGTTGTGAATGAGCACATGGGTTTCAGACACCCTCCCCACCCCAAGTTAAGAGTGGGCGTTCCAGCGTCCTTGCCTGCTAGAGAGTGCCGGTGTGGGGGCCTTCAGCAGCCCAGGCCCTGCCATCTGGCCTGAGTTCCCAGCCCCATGTCTCTCTGTGAGGTCCGGAGAGGCCCTTAGGGCGGCATGAGCTGATCCACTCACACCCTGCTAGCCTCAGTGGGGGAATCTCACTGGGTCCCATGCTGAGAGGAGGTCCTACAGCTGTTCCTCTGTGTCCTAGTCCCACTGGTGGCAGTGCCTCACATTTCATCCCCTCCTCGGACTGAGGTGGGTCCAGGGGTCTGCTCTTCCGCCTCCACCTCCAGAGTGGGAGCTTCCAGTGGCCGTGCATGTCTCTAGCACCCTGGCTCCTCGTACCTGACCCCTGGCGCGTGTGCTGGTGCTTTCGGATCCTCCTCAGTTTAGCGGGGCCTGGTTTAGGTTACACAGGAAGAAGAGGGGTTGCGTGCCACTGAGCTTGCCTTTCCAAAACTACCATCTGACAATGTCGCTTCCTCTGCTTTAGAAATCTTCCCAAGGTTGCAGACACCGACGGATTTGCTTTCAGAGCCGGAGTAGCTGCCGCCATCAGAGTCTGGAGCCATGAGCGGGTTTAATTTTGGAGGCACTGGGGCCCCTACAGGCGGGTTCACGTTTGGCACCGCGAAGACGGCAACAACCACACCTGCCACGGGGTTTTCTTTCTCTACCTCTGGCACCGGAGGGTTTAATTTTGGGGCTCCCTCCCAACCAGCTGCAAGTACCCCTTCCACCAGCCTGTTCTCACTTGCCACCCAGACTCCGGCCACACAGACGCCAGGCTTTAGTTTTGGAACAGCAACTCCTGCTTCAGGGGGAACTGGATTTTCTTTGGGGACCAGTGCTTCAAAGCTAAACCTGAGCAATGCAGCTGCCACCCCAGCCATGGCAAACCCCAGCGGCTTTGGGCTGGGCAGCAGCAGCCTCACTAATGCCATGCCGAGCACCGCCACCTCCAGCCAGGGCACAGCACCCACTGGCTTTGTGTTTGGCCCCTCCACCACCTCAGTGGCTCCAGCCACCACATCAGGAGGGTTCTTGTTCACTGGTGGAAGCACGGCCCAAACCTCTGGTTTCAACATTGGCTCAGCGGGGAATTCAGCCCAGCCCACGGCACCTGCCGGGTTGTCCTTCACTCCGGCCACGCCAGCAGCCACCACAGCAGGCGCCACTCAACCAGCTGCGCCCACACCGACGGCCACCACCACCAGTGCTGGGCCCACCCTCTTTGCCTCAATAGCAACCGCTCCAACCTCGTCCGCCACCACCGGCCTCTCCCTCTGTACCCCTGCGACCACAGCAGGAGCCCCTGCTGCTGGGACACTGGGCTTCAGCTTAAAGGCACCTGGAGCAGCTTCCGGCACCTCCACAACAACATCCACTGCTGCCACCACCACCACCAGCAGCACCAGCAGCGGCACCGGCAGCACCGGCTTTGCCTTGAATTTAAAACCACTGGTGCCAGCCGGGATCCCCAGCAATACGGCAGTTGCCGTGACTGCTCCACCTGGCCCTGGTGCAGCCGCAGGGGTGGCCACCACCTCCGCCATGACCTACGCACAGCTAGAGAGCCTGATCAACAAATGGAGCCTGGAGCTGGAGGACCAGGAGCGGCACTTCCTCCAGCAGGCCACCCAGGTCAACGCCTGGGACCGCACGCTGATCGAGAACGGGGAGAAGATCACCAGTCTACACCGAGAGGTGGAGAAGGTGAAGCTGGACCAGAAGAGGCTGGACCAGGAGCTCGACTTCATCCTGTCCCAGCAGAAGGAGCTGGAAGACCTGCTGAGCCCACTGGAGGAGCTGGTCAAGGAGCAGAGCGGGACCATCTACCTGCAGCATGCGGACGAGGAGCGTGAGAAGACCTACAAGCTGGCCGAGAACATCGATGCGCAGCTGAAGCGCATGGCCCAGGACCTCAAGGACATCATCGAGCACCTGAACACGTCCGGGGCCCCCGCCGACACCAGCGACCCGCTGCAGCAGATCTGCAAGATCCTCAACGCGCACATGGACTCGCTGCAGTGGATTGACCAGAACTCAGCCCTGCTGCAGAGGAAGGTGGAGGAGGTGACCAAGGTGTGCGAGGGCCGGCGCAAGGAGCAGGAGCGCAGCTTCCGCATCACCTTCGACTGAGCCACCGCGGGTCCCCAGGGAGTTCCGCGGGGGGGTGTGCCCTGTTGTCTAGTGTGGGGTTACAGCAGCACACTTGTTTCTTGCTTTCCTTCGCGTGACTGCCCTTGAGACAGTCGCTCTGTGCTTTGACTTTCTCCACTTAGGAAGTATTCTGAGCCCTCTGCCCAGGCAACAGCCTCATGGGTGTGGCTTCTGTGGCTTTCATTTCAGTGTCTTTGGCCCCTTTTCACCCAGGGCAAACACCCACCTCATCCTCAGCCAGGTGTTGGAGAAGGGCTGACGGTCTTGGTCCCAGCAGGGTCGGGTGGGCAGCTGCTCCATCCAAAGCAGTCACAGGTGCCGTGAAAAACACCAAGCGTAAGAAAACCTCCAAGCCTGGGCGCTCATGCCTGTAATTCCAGCACCTCGGTAGGCCGAGGTGGGCAGATCACATGAGCTCAGAAGTTTGAGGTCCAGCCTGGCCAACACGGTGAAACCCGTCTCTACTAAAAATACAAAAACTAGCTGGGCGTGGTGGCATGCATCTGTGATCCCAGCTACTGGAGAGGATGAGGCAGGAGAATCGCTTGAACCCAGGAGGTGTCGTAGTGAGCCGAGATTGCGCCACTGCACTCCAACCTGGGTGACAGTGAGACTCCATCTAAAAAAAAAGAACCTCCCGGGAAACAGCAGCCTAGTTTTGGAGTATAAGATGTGGGTTCCTGAAAGCCGACCACCAAGTCATAGCACAGTGTGAATAGAACAGACAGTGGGATAGAGAATTTCACAGAAGACAGGTCAGCTGAGGGGCCTGCCCACAGGGTGTTGAGGAACCACACGTGGGAGCCGAGAGGCCTGCCTTGTGCCTGGCCCAGGCTTACCCCACCTCTGGCCTCACCTCCTCTAGGAAGCCCTTCCCAGCTACCCAAAGCTCAGTCCTGTGGCCTTGTAGGTCCCCATAGCACCCTGAGCCTGCACCTTGGTGGCACTTCCTACGCTGTCCTTTGCTAGCTGTTTGCGCCTCTGTCTCACTGTTAGATTCTGAGCTCCCGTGGGCAGAGACCCACTTGTTCCTGGGCGTCCCCAGCCCAGTCCCTGTCACATTTGTTAAATGAAAGAACAATGAATCCCAGCATACCGTCAGTCTACAGAACTGGCCGCAGCTGCAGTGGTGGCCACAGACTTGGTTGTGAACTTCCTGGCACCAGAGTTCCCCTAGTCAGTTACAGTAAAATCCACTGTGCGTGGAAGGCAGAAGCCAGCGGCTGTATCCTGTGTCTTTTGTATTTCTCTCTATGCTTTGCTGCATTCTCTGAAATACCTATTACTGTATGTTGCTTTTCTAAATAAATGTGTTGTGAAACCAAAAAAGCTGCTGTTCATATGGATGGATTTTAGGAGGAGAAAGTTGAGTAGAAAGAGCGGATTCCAGGAGGCTCTCCAGGGTGCCATTGATGTGAAAGGCTCATGCAAGCAAACCAAGCAGTGCTTGCTTAGACACAGAGCATGTGATGAAGCAGTGTCTGCTTGATGGGGAGGAGGAATAGAGAAATGCGAATTGTGGTTTGCCCTGAGAAGGGCCAGTGCCAGTGGTAGAAGAGGACATGTGAGTGAACTTGCCATGGGTTTACTTGAGGCCCGACAAATGGCCTCAGGTCCTTAAGGGGCCCCAGGTGTTCGTGACAGTTATGTCATAGAATATACACAAACATAGCTGGGCGAGGTGGCTCACACCTGTAATCCCGGCACATCGGGAGGCCAAGATGGGCAGATCACTTGAGGTCAGAGGTTCAAGAGCAGCGTGGGCAACATGGTGAAACCATCTCTGCAAAAACGACAAAAATTGGTTGGGCGTGGTGGTATGTGCCTGTTGTCCAGTGACCTGGGAGGCTGAGGTGGGAGGATCACTTAAGCCCAGGAGTTTGAGGCTGCAGTGAGCCATGATCACGCCACTGCCCTCCAGCCTGGGTGATGGAGCAAGACCCTGTCTCAAAAAATACACACACACGTGAAGCCATCTGGCACCATCCCTAAGGCGCTATTCCAGTGGTTACAGACGTCATGGGCAGCATTCCTCACTGTCACCTGGGGCTAGAAGGAGGGTATCAGTTGAATTTAAAGGCCCAATGGTCTGCCTCCAGCCTCCCTCTGGGGACTGGAATGGTCCTAAGCGCTCAAATCTCCTGGGCTGTGGGGAGTGTACCCTTCGGCCTCCCTCATCCTGTGCCATGTCAAGCTGGGGGCCCAAAGTCATGATCATGAGTCATTATTTCCTTGGACCATCTTGAGCTCTGGAGGACAAGAGTTGTGTCTAAGCAGAAGCCACGGGGTGGGTATAAACCAGAGAAGGACCCCACAGCCCCAGTTGCTTCTCTCAAAGCTGTCACCTACACCTACAGCAGGGGCCTTTTTCTTCTTTTTGAGATGGAATCCAGCTCTTTTCACCCAGCCTGGAGTGCAGTAAGCACAATCTGTGCTCGCTGCAGCCTCCGCCTCCTGGGTTCAAGTGATTCTCCTGCCTCAGCCTCCCAAGTAGCTGGGATTACAGGCACCTGCCACCATGTCCAGCTGATTTTTGTATTATTATTATTTTTTGAGATGGAATTTCTCTCTTGTTACCCAGGCTGGAGTGCAATGGCACGATCTCGGCTCACCGCAACCTCTGCCTCCTGGATTCAGGCAATTCTCCTGCCTCAGCCTCCTGAGTAGCTGGGATTACAGGCTTGAGCCACCGCGCCCGGCCAGATTTTTGTATTTTTAGTAGAGACGGGGTTTCACTGTGTTGGCCAGGCTGGTCTCAAACTGCTGACCTGGTGATGCACCCGCCTCCCAAAGTGCTGGGATTATAGGCGTCAGCCGCTGCGCCTGGCCCGGCAGTTAATAGGCCACAATTCCTACCGTACCCTCTGCCAGAAGGGAGGCCGGGGGCCTCTAGGAGGTAGAAGCAGTTTGCATTTCCCCTATATTTTCGCATTCAGCATCCATTTTTAGAGCTGATTCTGATCTGGTGCTGGAGTTTCCAAAACTTGCCCACAAGGAGGTCATTGGCAGGGGCCACACAATCGTGATGAGAAAATTTGAGCATGTATTTCCAAAGTGTATATGTATATTTATCCTATCATTTTGCATATTATTTCTTATTTTGCATATTAAACATTAGCAATGCTGAATTGCTTTCTTATAGTTGTATTTTAAAAATAAGGACACATTCCAGCTTTGAGAGGCCAAGGGAGGCGATCACTTGAAGTCAGGAGTTCAAGATCAATCTGAAACCCCATCTCCATTAAAAATACAACACCTGCCGGGTGCGGTGGCTCATGCCTATAATCCCAGCACTTTGGGAGGCTGAGGCGGGTGGATCACGAGGTCAAGAGATCAAGACCATCCTGGTCAACATGGTGAAACCCCGTCTCTACTAAAAATACAAAAACTTAGCTGGGCATGGTGGCGCGTGCCTGTAATCCCAGCTACTCAGGAGGCTGAGGCAGGAGAATTGCCTGAACCCAGGAGGCGGAGGTTGCGGAGAGCTGAGATCGCGCCATTGCACTCCAGCCTGGGTAACAAGAGTGAAACTCTGGCTCAAAAAAAAAAACACCACCACCACCTAGCCAGATGTGGTGGCCAGGGCACCTGTAATCCCGGCTACTCAGGGGGCTGAGGCAGGAGAATCACTTGAAACTGGGAGGCGGAGGTTGCAGTAAGCAGAGATCACACCACTGCACTCCAGCCTGGGTTACAAAGTTAAGACTCTGTCTCAAAAAAAAAAGCAAATTTAAGTTCTACATTTTCTTCCCCACTCCCAACCCCCCTCTCCCCCCACCCCCAACAAGGGATCTTAAAGAACACAAGTGATTCCATTAAATCAGGAAGCTCTGTGCCCTGGAGCCATGTGGGAAATGGATCCAAGAGGCCTCCGGGGGAGTCTGGGAGGGATCCCAAGATCTCGGCGGCATCAGTGACCCACTGGGTGCCGCCGCGGGTGGGAGCTCCGTTGTAATTTCAAGTTTCCCATTCCAGGAAGAAAACACAGATGTGCTTCCTTGTCAGTCCCGACAAATGGCCTCAAGTCCTTAAGTTCCTCATTAATTAATATGAAGACACATTTGGTGACTAAATTTGGAATCAGAGGCTTTTCAAGGTGAATCTCAGCTCTTACTGCTTTGCTTTTCCCTGTTGAGGGGTAAGAGTGGCAACTGGGGGCTGAGTGGTGGCTCATGCCTGTAATCCCAGCATTCTGGGGAGGCCAAGGGGAGTGGATTACTTGAGGTAAGGAGTTTGAGACCAGCCTGGGCAACATGGTAAAACGCCTTCTCCACAAAAATACAAAATTTAGCCAGCCGTGGTGGCTCCTGCCTAGAGTTCCAGCTTCTGGGAGATTGAGGTGGGAGGATCACATGAACCCGGGAGGCAGAGATTGGTTGCAGTGAGTTGAGATCACACCACTGCACTCCAGCCTGGGTGGCAAGAGCAAGACAAAAAAAAAAAAAAAAACGCAGCCCATATGATAACACATGTAGTCGGCCAGGCACGGTAGCGCCCACCTGTCATCCCAGCACTTTGGGAAGCCGAGGCAGGAGGCGGATCACAAGGTCAGGAGTTTGAGACCAGCCTGGCCCATCTCTACTAAAAATACAAAAAATTAGCCGGGCATGGTGGCAGGCGCCTGTAATCCCATCTACTTGGGAAGTTGAGGCAGAAGAATCGCTTAAACCAGGGAACCACCTCCCTGGTTGCAGCCACTGGGTTGCAGTGAGCCCAGATCGCACCATTGCACTCCAGCCTGGGCGACAGAGTGAGACTCTATCCCAAAAAATAAAAAAATAAAAAATCTGCCCTCAGACTCTCAGACTCAGGGCAGCAGCTCTCCACAGAACCTCTCAGGGCGCGAAGACCTCGCGCTTGGAAGCCAGATCTGCTTCTTAGCAGCCAGGTTTCAGTGACCCAAGCTGTTCCCATGCCTGTCCCACAAGACCACACCCTTGGCTCCCGCACAGTAGGGCCACGGTCACTCCAAACACTGACCGACAGGGGCACCCTCATCCCTTCTCCCCTCCAGACACCATTAGGTTGAACCCTCTCAAACACCAAAGACTTCCTGAAGCAAGAAGCAGACCAGATGTGCTGCCTTCTTGGGGACTAGCCTGGTGTCCTGGAGTCACATTAGACACCCTAGTTCCCTTGAATCCACAGAACTGAAAGTGACACTTTTT
Organism: Saguinus oedipus; assembly: GCA_031835075.1. NCBI lineage: Eukaryota > Metazoa > Chordata > Mammalia > Primates > Cebidae > Saguinus > Saguinus oedipus. The sequence goes on along the minus strand of CM063187.1, from coordinate 51,095,927 downwards.
TTTTTTTTGAGACAAGGTCTCACTCTGTTGCTCAGGCTGGAGTGCAGTGGCACAATCGCGGCTCACTACAACCTCTGCCTCCCAGTTCAAGCATTTTTCTTGCCTCAGCCTCCCGAGAAGCTGGGATTACAGGCGCATGCCGCCACACCCAGCTAATTTTTTGTAGTTTTTTAGTAGAGACAGGGTTTCACCATATTGCCCAGGCTGGTCCAGAACTCCTGAGCTCTGGCAATCCACCCACCTCAGCCTCCCAAAGTGCTGGGATTGCAGGTGTGAGCCACCATGCTGGGCATAAAGTGACATTTACTGACCAAGACAATCACTCAAATGCAATATGGACTCTGATTTGCATCTTGACCAACGGTTTTTCATTTTTTTCCTTGAGACGGAGTCCCACTTTGTTGCCCAGGCTGAAGTGCAGTGGCATGATCTCAGCTCACAGCAACCTCCGCCTCCTGGGTACAAATGATTCTCCTGCCTCAGCCTTCTGCGTAGCTGGAATTACAGGCACCCGCCACCACGCCCGGCTAATTTTTGTATTTTTAGTAGTGACAGGGTTTCACCATGTTGGTCAGCCTGGTCTCTAAGTCCTGACCTTCAGGTGATCCGCCCTCCTGGGCCTCCCAAAGTGCTGGGATTACAGGCATGAGCCACCATGCCTGGCCTACACCAACTGTTTTTAAAAAAATGATGACATATTCCAGGAAACATGAACATTGATTTAATGATAATAAGAAATGTCTGCCATCTTAATATATGATAATGGTATTGTAATTTTTAAAAAGCCAAACACGGTGGGGCACAGTGGCTCACACCTGTAATCCCAGAACTTTGGGAGGCCAAGGCAGGCAGATGGCTTGAGAACAGAAGTTTGAGATCAGCCTGGCCAATGTGGTAAAACACAGTCTCTTCTAAAAATACAAAAATTGGTCGGGTGAGGTGGCTCACTCCTGTAATCCCAGCACTTTGGGAGGCCAAGCCAAGTGGATCATTTGAGGTTGGGAGTTGAAGACCAGCCTGGCCAACATGGTGAAACCCTGTCTCTACTAAAAATACAAAATCAGCCAGCCAGGCATGGTGGTGCATGCCTGTAATCCCAGCTGCTCAGGAGGCTGAGGCAGGGGAATCCTTAGAACCCGGGAGGTGGAGGTTGCAGTGAGCTGAGATCGTGCCACTGCACTTTAGCCTGGGTAGCAGAGCAAGACTCTGTCTCAAAAAAAAAAAAAAGTGGGTGGTGGTTCGTGGGTGCCTGTAATCCCAGCTACTTGGGAGGCTGAAGCACAATTGCTTGAACCTGGGAGGCAGAGGTAGCAGTGAGAGCTGAGATTGTGCCACTGCACTCCAGCCTGGGCAACAGAGTGAGACTCCACCTTAAAAAAAAAAAAAAAAAGAAAAGGAAACTACAGTCCCCCTCCTGTTTTTGTAAATAAAGTTTTATTGCCACATAGTCACACCCACTCTGGTCCCTGAGTCCCTTCTCCTATCTGGGCCTGGACCCCCTGACTCCCACCCAGGTCCCAAGTCATTCCCTGGGCAGGCCCTGCCCACCCAAGCCTTGGTGAAAGTTTTAATACTGACCACTTAGGGTCCTTGGACAGAGTCAGAGAAAAGAATCTGTATATAGGTAGGGCATACATTTTGGTCAGCTGCTTGGAGGGCAGCCTGGAGTAGTCAGGGAGAAACCTTTAGCCTGCAAAGCCTCAAATATTTACAGAAAAAGTTGGCTGGCTTCTGCTTTAGAGAAACATTCTAATGTATTTAACTACAAAACCATATGATAGGCTGGGCGCGGCAGCTCACACCTGTAATCCCAACACATTGGGAGGCTGAGGTGGGCGGATCACCTGAGGTCAGGAGTTTGAGACTAGCCTGATCGACATGATGAAACCCTGACTCTACTAAAAATACAAAAATTAGCCAGGCATGGTGGTGCGCGCCTGTAGTCCCAGCCACTCTGGAGCCTGAGGCAGGAGAATCACTTGAACCTGGGAGGCAAAGGTTGTAGTGAGCCGATATACCATTGCACTCCAGCCTAGTTGACAGAGCGAGACTCCATCTCAAAAACAAAAAAAGAAAATTTGGCGTCTGGGATTTGCGCTAAAATAAATCCAGTGAGGGGAGGGAGAGGATGCCAGTGAAACACGGGCTGTGCGAAGCCATCACTACCCCTGGGTTCATCGCGCTGGCCACTCTGGTTTCCTTCTGAGAAAGGTGGACCTAGCTTTCACAGCCTCCCAACTGCTCCGACCCCAGCACCAGGAACCTGGCATCTCTGCTCTAACAAGGGCCTCAGGACAACGCCACCATCCCAACGATGACTTCTGTCCTGGGCTAACCAGAAAAGCCATGGGTGCTGAGACAGCCCCTCAGAGCCAGCCATGCAGTGAGTGCCCCCCGCCTGGGCCCTGGGATGTTCTGGAAACGGGAAGGAGGGTCCATGGGAAGGGGATCCTGCCCTGGGGACGGGCCAAAGATCAGGGCACTCAGTAATTCTGTCCTCTGATCCCTGAGTCCCTTTCGCCATCTGGGCCTGGACCCCCTGTCTCCCACCCAGGTCTCAGGTCATCCCCTAGGCAGGCCCTGCTCACTCACCCAAGCCTTGGCGAAAGTTTTGTTTGTTTTGTTTTGAGATGGAGTCTCTCTATCCCCCAAGCTGGAGTGCAGTGGTACGATCTTGGCTCGCTGCAACCTCCGCCTCCTGGGTTCAAGCAATTCTGCTTCAGCCTCCTGAGTAGCTGGGATTACAGGCATGTGTCACCATGCCCAGCTAATTTTTGTATTTTAATAGACATGGGGTTTCACCATGTTGGCCAGGCTGGTCTCAAACTCCTGACCTTGTGATCCACCCACCTCAGCCTCCCAAAGTGCTGGGATTACAGGCGTGAGCCACTGTGCTCAGCTGGTAAAAGTTTTAATACTGACCACTTAGGGTCTTTTCAGACTCAGAGAAGGCAGGGGCCTTGTTCCCAGCAATTCTGTGCAGACCCCATCAGCATCAGCTGCCCTGATGTGCCACAATACCCACAGTGGGGCCAGGGCCCGGTCTCTGGCTGCTGTACAGACATAACCTAAACCCCATCAAAACTGTCATTATGGGCGGGGCATAGTGGCTCACACCTGTAATCCCGGTACTTTAAGAGGCCAAGACTGGTGGATCACTTGAGGTCAGGAGTTCGAGACCAATCTGACCAACATGGTGAAACCCTGTCTCCACTAAAAATACAAAATTTAGCCAGGCGTGGTGGCGCGTGCCTGTAATCCCAGCTACTCAGGAGGCTGAGGCAGGAGAACTGCATGAACCCCGGAGGCAGAGGTTGCAGTGAGCCTAGATCATGGCACTGCACTCCAGCCTGGGTGACAGATCGAGACTCTGTCTCAAAAAAAAAAAAAAAAGAAACGGTCATTGTGGTTCTAGAAGCCAACCAAATAAGGTATGACTTGCCCCCACCAAAGACCATTATCTAGGAGGGTTAAGCTTGTTTTCTAGAAACCACCATAAAACCAGGATATCCCTAAATCAATTTCAGTCAGCAGATACATGACGGTGCCATTCCTCCCCATCCTCTCCCTCCTGTCTCCGACTCCCCTAATCCAAACTGCTTTTCCAGAATTCCACCCTCATCTGTAAACCTAATTTAACCTGAACACTAATCTCCTTAGTATTATCAGAAATGATCCTGGAGGCTGGGCCCCGTGGCTCCCAGCACTTTGGGAGGCCTAGGCGGGTGAATCATCTGAGGTCAGGAGTTCAAGACCAGCCTGTCCAACATGGTGAAACCCCATCTCTACTAAAAACACAAAAATTGCAGCCAGGCGTGGTGGCTTACACCTGTAATCCCAGCACTTTGGGAGGCCGAGGCACGCGGATCACAAGGTCAGGAGTTCAAGAACAGCTTAGCCAACATGGTGAAACCCAATCTCTACTAAAGATACAAAAATTAGCCAGGAGTGGTGGTGCACACCTGTAATCCCAGCTACCCCGGGGGCTGAGGCAGGAGAATCACTTGAACCCAGGAGGCAGAGGTTGCAGTGAGCCAAGATCGTGCCATTGCACTCCAGCCTGGATGACAGGGCAAGACTCCGTCTCAAAAAAAAAAAAAGGCAGAAGTGCACCAAGGGGAGCTGCACATGAGCCCAGAGCCAGAGGAGCTTTGTGCAGCAACCCTGTGTGATCAAGGACAAGGGGATTAGTGCGGGGCCCCACCCACTGTGGGGACCCAAAAACTCCTGGGACATGCCCTGGGAGCCAGTTGGCTCTGGGCCTGCGCCCCTTTCCATGGTCGTTTGGGCTGCTATGAGGCTGCACAGCTGAACAAGCTGCTGGGCAGGGGCCGGGCACCGCCAGCACGGCCATTCCCCACTGTGGGACCCAGGCCGAGGCACAGGTGAATAAGACCCCAATCCTGCCCCGTTCGTACTCGACAGGTCACTGCGAATGATGCACTGAGACCTTAGACAAGCCCCTTCCCCTCTCTGTGCCCCGGGGTCCTCTTCTGCCCCACCCTCTCGCCATCTCAAGCCTCAGTTTCCTCCTCTATCAAATGCAGGCATTGTTGTTGGGTTTTTTTTTTTTTCTTTTTGTTTTTGGGATTTATTTGAGATGTAGTCTTGCTCCGTCGCCCAGGCTGGAGTGCAGTGGCGAAATCTTGGCTCACTGCAACTGCCGCCTCCCATGTGCAAGGGAGTCTCCTGCCTTAACCTCCTCAGTACCTGGGAATACAGGCGCACACCACCACACCTGGCTTTTTTTTTTTTTTTTTTTTAATGTTAGAGACAGGGATTCATCATGTTGGACAGGCTGGTCTCGAACTCATGACCTCAAATGATTTCCACCCTCCTCAACCTCCCAAAGTGCTGGGATTACAGGTGTGAGCCACCATACCCAGCCTCAAATGCAGACACTGTGAGGGTTACAATGGGTGCAAAGCCCTGAGCACTGGGCAGGCTCCAAGCAGTGATTGACACGGGAACATTTTCATCATTACTATTTTTTTTTGTTTTTGAGAAGGAGTCTTGCTCTGTCACCCAGACTGAAGTGCAGTGGTACGATCTCAGCTCACTGCAACCTCCTCCTCCTGTGTTCAAACAATTCTCTGCCTCAGCCTCCCAAGTAGGCACCTGCCACCATGCCTGGCTAATTTTTTGTATTTTTAGTAGAGACAGGGTTTCACCACCTTGGCCAGGCTGATCTCAAACTCCTGGGCTGAAGCAATCTTCCCACCTCATTCTCCCAAAGGGCCGGGATTACAGGAGTGAGCCACTGCACCCAGCCCTTGTTACTATTTTATTTATTATTATTATTATTTTGAGATGGAGTCTCACTCTGTCACCCAGGCTGGAGTGCAGTGGCACGATCTGGGCCTACTGCAGTGTCTGCCTCCCGGGTTCAAGCGATTCTCCTGCCTCAGCCTCCAGAATAGCTGAGATTACAGGCACGTGCCATCACACCCAGCTAATTTTTGTATTTTTAGTAGAACAGGGCTTCACCATTTCACCTGACCAGATAGCCAGGCTGGGCTTGAACTCCTGACATAAGGTGGTCCGCCAACCTCAGCCTCCCAGAGCCTTGGGATAACAGGCGTGAGCCGCTGCCGGCCCTTGTCACTGTTTTTGCTGACCCGAGCTCTTTCATCCTGGGGACGGTCCAGCTCTCTGATGGTTTCCCTGAATCGAATGCCTTCTTACTCACGTTCACCCCCAGCCCTTCCTGGCCATAAACCACATCCCTCTTTGATTTACTGCAGGAGTTTCCCATCTTCTTGGTAATGCCCCTGACAACCCTTAATCGGGAGAATGTGCCTCCCTCTGGTTTTCCTCCTCACCAAGCCCCTGGCTCCCTCTCCCCCACCCCCCGGAAAGTCCCCGCTATTTCTTCTCCACCCCCGCCCACTTCGAGGTGCCGCCCCACACCCTGCCTTGAGCACCAAGGCGGTTCTCAAGGCAGGGATGGATGAAGCTGGAGCTTTTCCGCCTGCCAGGTGGCCACTCACAGAACCCCTCCCCCAGGGCCCCTGCAGCCACAGCCGCTGGCATTTCCAAGGGAGCTGTTTCCAGTACTGTGCTCCTATAACACGGTGACATCCCCATTTGACAGCTGCAGACAGGAGCCACAGAGGGGAGGGCGGGCTCACAGCCCACGTCCTGACCCCTGGGCCATGGCTGTCAGCCCCACTGCTACACCCTTTTGACAGAGGGGGAGACTGAGGCTCTGAGTGGCAAGTGGAGGGGAAAGTGGAACCATGGGAAGCCCCGTAGGACATGGGGTTCACCTGATGGAGAGGACCTGGAGGGGAAAATTGGCCTGGCCCAGGGACTGTAGCCCCTCTGTCCCCAGGCCGCAGGAATCAAGGCGGCATGGGGGAGGGTAGAAACAAGGGCCCCAGTGATCAGGGACGGGGGCGACCGAGGGGCAGTCCCTGCTGCCGACACGGTTACCTGAGCATCTATTTCTGGCCTCCAAACCACCCCAGAACTATCTGGGGCAAAAGGAAGAAAAGAGACTGAGCAACTTCCTCCGACCCCCTTTCTCCAACCTCAACTAGACTGAGCATCTGACCCTGCGACTCCAGAAAACCAGTTTCATTTCCCTTGGCCAGTTTCCCAAAAGGAGGGGTGGGCGGGGCTCTGCCAGTTTAAGGGGAGAGAAAGGGCCACAGCAGAGACAGTTGGACGGTGGAGGAGAGGATCACATGGTCCTGCTGTCACCAAGAGCTGGAGGTAGCAACATGGCCAGCGGTTGGGGCACAGAGAGACAGGACCCACGGAAATAGGGACTGAGAAGCAGTCAGGCGGGGAGGTGAGGAAGAGGGAAAAGAGTCCAGGCAAGGTGGCTCACGTGTGGAGTCCCAGCACTTTGGGAGGCCGAGGCGGGTGGATCACCTGAGGTCAGGAGTTTGAGACCAGCTTGGCCAATGTGGTGAAACCCATCTATACGATTAGCCAGATGTGGTTGTGGGTGTCTGTAACTCCAGCTAGTTGGGAGGCTGAGGTGGGAGGATAGCTTGAATCTGGGAGGTGGAGGTTGCAGTGAGCCAAGATCATACCACTGCACTACAGCCTGGGCGACAGAGCAAGACTGTTTAAAAAAGAAAGAAAGAAAAGAGGGAAAAGAGGAAAAAGAGACAGCAGCCCGAGAGAGCAGTAGCAGAGGAGGAGATCAGGGAGGAGGGAGGCGGGGACGGTCCAGGTCCAGGGGACTCTGAAGGAATGGGGTCGGGTGACACAAGTCCAAAGGAGGGCAGTGATGGGGGGAGGGCTGGGTGGAGCAGCTGGGCAGCCCATGGGAGACAGAGTCAGGGTCCAGGGCACCGAGGCGGCAGTCACAGTGGCCCTCACTTCTCCTCCACCCCAGACACCATCTCCCACCGACAGTCATGGCCCCGCTGGGTGAGTAAGCAAGGGAGGGGCTCTGGGACAAGTGAGCAGAACCCTCTTCCCCCACCCGCCACACACCCACTGACCCTGTCCTCCTCCTCCCAGTCCTGCGCCTCCTCAGCCTCGTCCCCATCCTCCTCGGCCTGGCAGCCTCCCAGGACTGGAAGACCGAACGCAGCCAGGACCCCTTCGAGAAATGTATGCACGATCCTGACTACGAGGAGCTGCTCAAGGTGGTGACCCTGGGCCTTGATCGGACCCTCAAGCCCCGGAGGGTGATTGTGGTTGGCGCTGGCGTGGCTGGGCTGGTGGCCGCCAAGGTGCTCAGCGATGCCGGACACAAGGTGGGAAGTGCTGCTTGTAGTCTACCTGGAGTCCCTCCCGCTGCAGGCTGGGGTCCCTAGGCAGAGGGACCTGGCCCCCCTCCTGCTTGAGGGGGTGGGCTGGGGGAGGGGAGGGAGAGGCTACCTTTCCTCCCGTCTAGGGGTGAGGCCCAAACCGCATACTGCCATGTGTCATCATCGAGAGGCCCTAGACTTTCCTGTCCCACTTTCCTCATCCCAGAGGGGAGTCTCACAGAAAGCCCCTCCATCCTGGGGTAGGGTGTCTGTCCGTGGAGCTGGAAACTTTACCAAGGGGATGTGTGCCCTGAGGTCTAACCACTGACCTACTCACTGGAATCCAAGAATGAGAACGGTCCAGCCCGGGGACTTCTACATATAGGGTTTATCTCCCAGCTCCCTGACCTGGGAAGTCCCTCTGAAGTCTAGCTGGCGGCCTTCCTGCTGTACTCTGGAACTGCTCACTGGGTTCTGTTCTCCCACCTCCCATAGAGAAGGGGACCCTCACCTCATCTAGGGTCTAGGTCTGTGCCACTGTGAGGATGGAAGAAGGCAGGGGGCTGGCATGGGGCAGGGGAGCAGGGAATGGTCATGAGTGGAACTGAAGGGCCCTCCTCACCCCACGGTTTCCCTCAGGTCACCATCCTAGAGGCAGATAACAGGATCGGGGGCCGAATCTTCACCTACCGGGACCGGAACACGGGCTGGATTGGGGAGCTGGGAGCCATGCGCATGCCCAGCTCCCACAGGTGAGCTGGCAACCCACCCACACATGCGCCCCAACTCAGCCAGCCCCCTAGCTCCACGCCCATGCCAGAGCAGGCCTGAACTGCAGCTCTGACTCCCAAACCAAATCCAGCCTCCGACCCCATCCTCCACCTGACCCATGACAGTCCCGCTTCAGCCCCAGCACCCGGCCTCTGGCCACACTCAGGCAACCGGGTCCCTAGCCTCACGCTGGACCCCAGCTACTCTCCCCTCCCACCTCCCAAGTCCCTCTGGGAACTCGGCCACCCCCACTGGAGCCCAGCCCTCACTCACCAGACCCCCACCAGCCCTGCCTGTCCCAAATGCCAGCTCCTCTGCGGTCCCCTGCAGCCCTGCAGCTCCACTACCCCCACATCCTCAAGCACTCCAGCCCCAGGCCCCTCCCCACCTCTAAACCCCCATCCAACCCAAACTTTGTCCCCCTTCCCGATTCCAATCCAGCCTCTATTCCCTCTCCTAACCCAATCCTAATCCCAGTGCTGCCCTAACCCTTCCAACCTTGTCCCCATTTCATTCCCATCCGCCAGCACTGATCACCCCAAATCTAGCCCCACCCCCAGCCTCACGCTGGCCCCCAGCTATTCTCCCCTCCCACTTCCCAAGTCCCACTAAGGACCAGGCCACCCCCAAAGGAGCCCCGCCCTCACCCACCCGTTCCCTGGCTCAGGATCCTCCACAAGCTCTGCCAGGGCCTGGGACTCAACCTCACCAAGTTCACCCAGTACGACAAGAACACGTGGACGGAGGTGCATGAGGTGAAGCTGCGCAACTACATGGTGGAGAAGCTGCCCGAGAAGCTGGGCTACGCCCTGCGGCCCCAGGAAAAGGGCCACTCGCCCGAAGACATCTACCAGATGGCTCTCAACCAGGTGGGCGCCGCCGCACCTCCTCCCTCCCCGACTTCTGTGTCCTCCTCTCCAGCTCACCCTGGCTGGCTCCCTGGCCTGGCTTTTCTTCTCTGTTATTCCTTGAGTCGCCTCCATGGGGTTGGGTGCCTGTTGGTGGAGACAGAAATTCGACCAAGGGCATGTGTGCCATGAGGTCTAACCACTGACCTACCCACTGAAATCGGAGAATGAGAGTGGCCAACTCCACAGGCTTCTATGCCTGCGGGTCATCTCCCAACTCACTTTTTTTTTTTTTTAAATGGAGTGTCACTCTATGGCTCAGGCTAGAGTATAATGGCGTGATCTCGGCTCACCAAAACCTCCGCCTCCTGGGTTCAAGTGATTCTCCTGCCTCAGCCTCTCCAGTAGCTGGGATTACAGGCATGCACCACCACGCCTGGCTCATTTTGTACTTTTAGTAGAGACGGGGTTTCTCCATGTCAGTCAGGCTGGTCTTGAACTCCTGACCTCAGGTGATCCGCCCGCCTCAGCCTCCCTAAATGCTGGGATTACAGGCGGCAGCCACCGCACCCAGCCCAGCTCCCTTCTTTAGCTTCCCCATGACTACTGCTAACCCCAAAGCTGCATCAGCTTTTGGTCTCTTGCCCGTTCACCCACACACTGTCCTGGACAACCTCCCTGGTCTCCAGTGTGGATCCAGAAACTGACATCTCCTAAATCTGTCTCCCAAGACCCTGGCCTGTGTCCCTCCCCCAGGCCCTCTAGCACTACTGGGCTCAACACCTTCCCCTAAACCCGTTCCTCCTCCCGTTGCCCCCATCTCACGATGGCCCCATCATCCCACAGTCATAGGCAGACCCCCAGGAGCCATCATCCTCCTGACCTCCTCCCCGCCCACCTCCCCCACTGTCAGTGCCCACCCCTTCCCCCAGACACTCATGCCCTGCTCCCCTCTGCCTGCCCCAGCTCAGGCCTCCTCTGCCCTGGGCCCTCCCCCAGTCTCCCCTCCAGCTGCCCAGGCTCCATCTTCCCAACCTGGTACGGGAGCGTCTTCCCACACACCCAGAGTGATACTGCTCACAGCCCACGGTGGCTCCCCCTTGCCTCCAGGACAGTCTCATCTTTTCAGGCTCAGCTTTGAGCCCTGACTGGCCTTCCCTCCTGCACCCCTCCAGCCTCATGTTCTTTTCTCCTCTAAGGAATTTTGTCCTCATGGTGGTGGTCCCCATGCTCCCAGCTGTGTTCTTCACTACCACTATACCTGTGCCTCACCCCCGCACCCCACCCAGAATGCCTTTCCCTTCCCTACACAGGAATTTCTGCTCTCCCCTCAAGAACCAGCTGCAATGTCCCCTCGTCCAGGAAGCCTTCCCTAATACCTTTTATTTTTATTTATTTATTTATTGAGACAGAGTCTCACTCTGTTGCCAGGCACCAGGCTGGAATGCAGTGGCACAATCTCAGCTCACTGCAATCTTCACCTCCTGGGTTCAAGCAATTCTCCTGCCTCAGCCTCCCTTGTAGCTGAGACTACAGGCACGCTACCATGCCCAGCTAATTATTGTACTTTTAGTAGATACAGGGTTTCACCATGTTGGCCAGGCTAGTCTTGAATTCCTGACCTCAGATGATCCGCCTGCCTCAGTCTCCCAAAGTATTGGGATTACAGGCGTGAGCCACCGTGCCCAGCCAACCATCCCTGATACCTTTAGGGAGGAGCTGGCCACGCCCAACTGTGAGGACCCTTTACTTGTCCATCTCCCCTTCTCGACCAGGGTGGGGGCCATGTCCAGGTCATTTCTTTTTCTTTTTTTTTTTTTAGACGGAGTTTCGCTGTTGTTACCCAGACTGGAGTGCAATGGCATGATCTCGGCTCACCGCAACCTCCGCCTCCTGGGTTCAGGCCATTCTCCTGCCTCAGCCTCCCGAGTAGCTGGGATTACAGGCACGTGCTACCATGCCCAGCTAATTTTTATATTTTTAGTAGAGACGGGGTTTCACCTTGTTGACCAGGATGGTCTCGATCTCTTGACCTCGTGATCCACCCGCCTCGGCCTCCCAATGTGCTGGGATTAAAAGCGTGAGCCACGGCGCCTGGCCTGTCCAGGTCATTTCTATGCCTTAACACGGACTGGTTTGGGAGGCTGGGAGATGCCAGATGCGTGAGTGAGTGAAGGGACCGCAGACCTTCCCTCTGAGGTCCCTGGCCAGGAGGGGGAAGACAGGTGGACCAAGAAGAGATCTGAAATTAGGCAGGAGCAGCAAGGCTTCTGGGAGGGGCTGTGACTTGAGCAAAGTGCTGAAGGACAGGCACACGTGTGCCATGAAAAGACAGGAAGGGGAACTACAGTAGGCGCTGGACGTGCAGCAGGGAGAGCCCTGAGGGCGGGTGGTCTCGGCACTGGATGCTTCACAGAACCAGAGCTGCCATAAAAGACATTGACTGGACAGGCACAGAGTCTCACTCCCAAGTGAGCTCACGCCAAAGTGGTAATCCCAGCACTCTGGGAGACTGAGGCGGGCAGATCACGAGGTCAGGAGTTTGAGACCAGCCTGGCTGGCATGGTATAACCCCATCTCTTCTAAAAACACAAAAATTACCCAGGTATGGTGATGGCGCGCCTGTAATCCCAGATACTCGAGGGACTGAAGTAGGAGAATGGCTTGCACCTGGGGGGTGGAGGATGCAGTGACCTGAGATTGTGCCACTGCCCTCCAGCCTGGGTGACAGAGCAAGACTACCTCTCAAAAACAAAAAAAAGACATTGAGGGGCTGGCAGGGGCCTCGAACACCAGGCTGAGGGGTGAGAACTCTGTGGCTCTAGGTGCTGGGGAGCCACAGGAAGGCTGTGGGCAGGGGACAAACTGGTAGGTAAACTCAGCCATCATGCCCTGTCAGCCCTGACCAGTGGCACAGGGAGCCAGCTTCTGCTCGTGGCCAGCAACCAATAATCACTGTGCCCCGGGAGGACACAGCACGCCTGAGACCCTCTCCCAGCCTCCATGGAGCTCACAGGCTGGTGCAGGAATAGGCAAAATAACACCCAACCGGGACAAGCTGTGACCAGCCGGGCAGACACGGGGATGAAGCCGTGTTAACGGTTTGGGAAGATGGGAGGAGATGGCATCTGAGTTGCAGAGGAGGGCAAGGCGGAGGGCAAGGCGGAGGGCACGGCGTGGACAAACACCCAGAGGGTTAAGAGTGGTGCAAGGCTGGCCACGGGCAGAACCACAAGGAGAAGCCAGGGGTGGGCTCCAGACCCAGCCTCCACCCTGGCTGCCCCGGCAGCTCAGCACCATGTCTGCCTCTCCCACAACAGGCCCTCAAAGACCTGAAGGCACTGGGCTGCAGAAAGGCATTGAAGAAGTTTGAAAGGCACACACTCTTGGTGAGTGGGGCCCTTGGTTCTGCTGAGACGCAAGGCAAAGAGAGTGACCGTGGGCCTTCCCCAGAGAGTCAGAAGGCGGGAACCTGGGACCCTAGTCCTGCCACTGCCTTCCTGCCTGACCCGGGGACTGGACACACCCTCTCTCTGGATCTCAGTTTCCCTCATCTGTCACAGAGCGGGGACCGGATCGCTAGGGTCCAAGGACGTATCATGGAATCAGGAGGCCTGGCTGGGGAAGGGTCCTCTCCGGGAAGGGTCCTGACCTCGGCCCCTGCCCACCCTGCAGGAATACCTCCTCGGGGAGGGGAACCTGAGCCGGCCAGCCGTACAGCTTCTGGGAGACGTGATGTCCGAGGATGGCTTCTTCTATCTCAGCTTTGCCGAGGCCCTCCGGGCCCACAGCTGCCTTAGCGACAGGCTGCAGTGAGGGGCGGGGCCGACGGGCAAGGGGGGGCGGGCAGGGGCCAATCGGGGCAAGTATCAGGGAGTGGGCGGAGTCTCGGCTGGGGGCGGAGCTGTTGTGAAGGGCGTGACCTGATTGACAGGTGAGGGTTTAAGGGTTCCCGGAAAAGGGCACGGCCTGGGGAGGAGAAGTGGTGGGGTTCCACGTCACACAATCCACTACTGCGGCCTCCAGGATGTGAGTAACGGGCGGGATCCGGAGAGGCGGATGAGGTGGGAGCGGGTCAGTGCCCACAGGGGCAAGCAGCCGAAGTGGGTGGGGCCAGAGGGAGGGGCGGGGCCGCAGAACCCGGGGTCACGCCCCTTCCCCGCCCGCAGGTACAGCCGCATCGTGGGTGGCTGGGACCTGCTGCCACGCGCGCTGCTGAGCTCGCTGTCTGAGCCTGTGCTGTTGAACGCGCCCGTCGTGGCGATAACCCAGGGGCCGCATGATGTGCACGTGCAGATCAAGACCTTTCCCCAAGCGCGGAATCTGAAGGCGCTGAAGGCCGACGTGGTGCTGCTGACCGCGAGCGGGCCGGCGGTGCAGCGCATCACCTTCTCGCCGCCGCTTCCCAGCCACGTGCAGGAGGTGCTGCGGGGACTGCACTACGTACCGGCCACCAAGGTGTTCTTGAGCTTCCGCAGACCCTTCTGGCGCGAGGAGAACATCGAGGGAGGCCACTCGAACACCGACCGCCCGTCGCGCATGATTTTCTACCCGCCGCCGCGCGAGGGCGCGCTGCTGCTGGCCTCGTACACGTGGTCGGACGCGACCGCGGCATTCTCCGGCCTGAGCCAGGAAGAGGCGCTGCGCTTGGCGCTGGACGACGTGGCGGCGCTGCACGGGCCGTTCGTGCGCCAGCTTTGGGACGGCACCGGCGTCGTCAAGCGCTGGGCCGAGGATCCGCACAGCCAGGGTGGCTTCGTGGTGCAGCCGCCGGAGCTCTGGCAAACCGAAAAGGATTATGGGCCGTACGACTGGTCTATGCCTTACGGCCGCATCTACTTCGCCGGCGAGCACACCGCCTACCCGCACGGCTGGGTGGAGACGGCGGTCAAGTCGGCGCTGCGAGCCGCCCTCAAAATCAACAGCCGGGAGGAGCCTGCATTGGAGACGACCAGCCCAGAGGGGCAGAGGCAGAGGCAGGGGCCTGCGCATGGGGTGGCGGGCAGCCCCTCGTATGACCTGGCAGAGGAAGAGGGCAGCCACTCTCCAGTCCAAGGCCAGTTACCTCTCCAGCACACTACATACACGAGGACCTGGCATTAAAGTATTTTCGGAAAAAGCCGTGTGGTCCAGCCTCCCCCGTGGCTCAGTTACTTCCCCAATTTGCCTGCATCGGAACCCCTAGCCCTGCAGTTAGCAGGCGCCGCGCCTATCCTGGAGCCTTCCACAATCTGCCCCTCACTTCCTCCTGGAGAGTGGGGCTCCACAGGAGGCGGGACACGCAGAGGGAACAGGACGGCCTCCCTGCGCCACTGGGAAATGGCAGTCATGGAGACCATCTCCGACTGTCAGGAAGCTGAAGCACAGATGGGCCCTAACGCTAGTAACAGCCCGGCTGACAGTGGCTGAACAGGTGATTTTTCTCATAAGCAGCAGCTGGAAGGGCAGACTCGGCGTGCAGCTTTGCAGGCCCTTCCACCTTGGTTATGTCCAGGAAGTGTTCCCACGCAGCTACCAGGTCGCAGCCGCAGCCCTGAGCACCCCATCTTCCCTCCACTCCTCCAAAACCCCCAGTGAGGCCGGGCAACGTAGCTCACGCTTATAATCCCAGCACTTTGGGAGGTTGAGGCAGGCAAATCACCTGAGGTCAGGAGTACAAGACCAGCCTGGCCAACATGGTGACACCCTGCCTCTATCAAAAATACAAAAATCAGCTGGGTGTGGTGGTGTACGCCTGTAGTCCTATCTACTTGGGAGGCTGAGACAGGAGAATTGCTGGAACCCGGGAGGCGGAGGCTGCAGTGAGCCGAGATCTGCCACTGCACTCCAGCCTGGGTGACAGAGCAGGACTCCATCTCATAAAACAAACAAATCAAATCAGGCAACTCAGGGAGCCCTGCCTCCACAAACCCCAATCATTCACCCTAGGCTCTGCAGAGCCACAATCCCCACCAAGGTCGGAGCCCACGTGGCAGCTTCCCCCGACTAACATGAAGCCAACTGCACAAGAGAAGTGTCAGTTTAATGAAGCCAGCTTATCAGGAGCGGGGCGGCGGCCGGGGGCGGACCGCACCCGCCCCCTCACAGGTGTCCCTGGCCTCCGGCGTGGGCTAAAGTGCCTGTACAGAGCGAGGCTGCCTGGCGGGGTTAGGAGTCCGCGCCGTCGTCCTCCTCCTCTGGCAGGATCTCCAGGCTGCTGTCGGGCTGCGGGGCTGTGTCCGCTGGGGGCGGCGGGGAGGGCGGGGCCCGGGTGGGCGACAGCGGCAGGGGAGACGCGGTGGGCGAGGGGCTGTGGGGCTCTGCGGGCGGCGCCAGCCCCAGGATCTCCTGCACGTTGTGGGGCAGCTCCTAGAGGCGCGGGGCGAGGGCGGCGAAAAGCAGAAGGTGACGGTGAGATAGGGGCGGGGTTCGGGCGGGGGCGCTGCGGGGCGGGCGGGCACTCACGGGGCAGGCGGTCAGCTGGCGGTGCAGGGCCTCGGCGCGTGTCAGCACGTCCTCCACGCTCAGCTTCATAGTCAGCTCGTTGATGTGCTGCGGGAGGGGGTGGGTCAGGCGCCAGCCAGCACTCAGCCACCTCCGCCCGAGCGCCCACTCTGTGCCTCGTGCTGGGGAACAATGAAGACACACCGGGCTGGCCCTTTGGGGGCTCGGAGGCGCGCTGGGGGCTGGGGGAGTCAGGCTTCTCAGGCCTCCAGGAGCATTCTGAGCACGTATTGGGGGAGGGCAGGTCCCCACCCACCTGCCCTGAGAACCTTGCTAGAAGCTGGCAAGGGATGGGGCGGGAGAGAAACCCCTGTGGCCCCACCCCGGCGGCGCTCTCAGCTAACCAAGCTTTCAATAATCCCACATTGAGCACCTGCTCCCCGGGGGTACTGCGGCCCTGGACGTGCCCAGCTCTGGGTGGGTGGGTAGGTGGGGGGCGCGGGAGGGAGCCGGCGCCTCACCTTGAGGATCTCATTGGAGCCAAAGCCGGACAGCATGAGGGTGTCCCGCTCCATGTCCAGGATGGCGCAGGCCACCAGCAGGTGCAGATTGGGGCCAGGGAGCCCTGTCCACAGTACCTGGGGGTGCGGGACAGAGGGAGGGAGGGGTCATGGCCCAGCCTGGGCCTGAGGTCCCACCAGGGTCTGCCTCTCTCCGCCCAACCTCCCATCCTCTCCCACAGGTGGCAGAGCCCACTCCTTCAGGCCTCCCTCCCAAAACTGGCTGGCCCACCTCCCACAGCCGAAGGACATCCAGGAAGGGGAATTCCCTCTTGAACCAGATCAGCAGCCACCGGAAGCAGAAGCAGAGAGAACCAGAGTCCTGGGAATCTGAGGAGGACATGGAGCCCACTCAGCCTTGTCCAGCGCTGGGACTGAGAGTCTAAGAAGCCATCCTGGCTGGAGGACCCTCCCCAAGTCTAGGCAAGTGACTTATGCTGGGTTTGGGACCCTCAGAGGTGAGGCAGGAGCAGCTCTGAACCCAGACCTTGCCCTCCTTCATCCCACTTTCCAGAAGAAGTGTTATAATATTTCCACATCTGCCACGGACGTGGGAGGCGGGGTGCCCAGCACACCAGAGGAGCCCGACCTCAGTGCCTGCTGCCGGTGAGAACTAAGGAAACTGGTACTCCTAGGTCCACATTTTTATTAGCAAGAATTTAAGCTGAGGGCTGGGTGGGGTGGCTCACGTCCGTAACCCCAGCACTTTGGGAGGCCAAGGTGGGTGGATCACCTACGTCAGGAGTTCAAGACTGGCCTGGCCAACATGGTGAAACCCCATCTCTACTAAAACAAATAGCCAGGCACGTGGCGCTCACCTGTAATCCCAGCTACTTGGGAGGCTGAGGCAGGAGAATCGCTTGAACCTGGGAGGCGGGGGTTGCAGTGAGCCGAGATCAAGCCACTGCACTCCAGCCTGGGTGACAGAGCGAGATTCCATCTCAAAAAGAAACTGCAAAGGACCCGAATCTCCAGCAGGTGAAGTTAAGTCAGTTCTGCCACATCTCGCAGGTGGACAGAACACCATGCAGTCAAGAAAAGTGATGTCTGAGAAGACTTTGAATGACACAGAGGTGGCCTCTCCTTGGGCCACAGGGAGTGAGGCTCTTCATGACTTTATTTCCTCATCAGTAAGATGAGGCCAGAATATCCCACTTCCCTTCCTGGGGGTCCTAAAGCGTCAGTGAGGAAATGTCCATAAATAAGTTAACTTAGCGTCACAGAAGAATGTTACCAACAGCAACTTGAACTTGCTTTCTTCTGTGAGACAGAGGCTCGCTCTGTTGCCCAGGCTGAAGAGCAGTGGTGCGACCTCAGCTCAAGGGATTCTCCTGCCTCAGCCTCCTGAGTAGCTGGGACTACAGGCGTTCACCAAGCCCAGCTAATTTTTGTATTTTTAGTAGAGATGGGGTTTCACACCATGTTGGCCGGGCTGGTCGCAAACTTCTGACTTCAGGTGTTCCTGACCCGCCCACTTTGGCCTCCCAAAGTGCTGGATTACAGGCATGAGCTAGCACACCTGGCCTTCCCTCCACCCCCACTCTGTTTCCCAGGCTAGAGTGCAGTGGCACAGTCTCTGCTGACTGCTAACCATCACCTCTGATTCTTGTGCCTCAGCCTCACCAGTAGCTGCGATTACTGACATGTGCCACCATAGCTGGCTAATTTTTTTTTGTATTTTTAGTAGAGACAGAGTTTTGCTGTTGCCTAGACCGGTCTGGAACTCCTGGTCGCAAGTGCTCCACCTGAATGGCCTCCCCAAGTGCTGGGATTACATTGTGCCCAGGCCAATTATTAAAATTTTTTTGTAGTTTCTCCATTTTTTTCCGCTCTCCCAGTGTTGCCCAGGCTGGTCTCAAACTCCTTGGCTCAAGTGATCCTCCCGCCTCGGCCTCCCAAAGCACTGGGATTACAAGTGGGAACCACCACACCCAGCCTTACTTTTTTTTTCTTCATCTGAATTTCCTGCAGTTTTTACACTGACCAAGTAATGAAGATAAAATTTTGTTTTCCTTTTTCTGAGACAGAGTTTTGCTCTTGTTGCCCAGGCTGGAGTGCAGTGGCACCATTTTGGCTCATAGCAACCTCCGCCTCCCAGGTTCAAGCGATTATCCTGCTACAGCCTCCCAAATAGCTGGGAATCACAGGCATGCACCACCACGCCTGGCTAATTTTCTATTTTTAGTAGAGTTGGGGGTTTCTCCATGTTGGTCAGCCTGGTCTCGAACTCCCGACCTCAGGTGATCTGCCTGCCTCAACCTCCCAAAGTGCTGGGATTACAGGCGTGAGCCACCGTGCCTGGGGGAAGAATAAAAAACACTAAAGCCAGGATGCAGCACCTCCAGCCTTTGGGCCCAGAAAACCAGTTTCCGATTCCTCGTTCCAGGTGAGCCACAGTCAGGTGGAGATAAAAGGTAAAGGCCAAACGGGATGGAGGCGAGCATGAGGGCGGGATGAGCCAGCGTGCTGTGTGTCTGCATTTGGTGCCATTTTGCTTCAAACAGCAATTCTGCCTCTACGTTCTAGGTCCTGTGGGGATGTTTCTCTTTTTTGGATCAGGACCCAATGTCCAGAACGCCACCTGTGGCTGCTACCAGACTGTCCAGGTCTACAGCCCCAGTGGCTCCTGCCCACCCGCCCGAGAGACATACCCAGGAAGTCACAGAGCGGGGGGTCCAGCACCCTCAGGAGCAGCAACAGGCACCCGAGCTGCCGCTTCATGGTCTCCTGGCTCTCTTCAAAGTTCCCTTGCTGTGGGATGGAAGCGGGGAAGGAGGGCAGGCTCCGTGAGGTGCCAGGCCCCTGATCGCTCCATGGGCCCAAGTCCCAGCCCTACCCAAGCCTCACCACGAGCTCCATGAAGCCACAGAAACACCAGAAGGCATCCACCTCGTTCTGAATGACGTAGAGGATCGGGGAGAGCAGGTCACTCATGCCCTGGACGTAGCCTGGGGAGACAAGCGGTCAGGCTACAGCCAGGCCCGCAGTGCTCCCCTGGCCCCGCCCAGCCCCGCCCAGCCCCGCCCGCCTCTGGCCTGGCGCCCACCGAGGTCGAAGTGGTACATGCAGTAGGTGAGGAGGATGTCGTTCAGCAGGCCCAGCCCCGGGTTCTCGGGACCCTCGTAGAACTTGTTGTTCCTGTCAGTGCGGCTCACGTCTCTCTCTGCGGGGACCGGGCGCAGGATGCAAAGGGGAGAAGAGTAGAGGGGCCCATCCCCGCTGGCCACCAGGGCCAGCCCCCAGCGCAACACTCGCTCCAGCGGGAGAAGCGGAGCTGGTTCTAGAAACCTCAACTGATGCTCCTGCTTCGAGACACCAGGCCTCCCGCTCACCAGCTGGCTATATCCTCCCACAGTGGGGGACACTGAAGCCCAGGGAGGCAAAGTCACTTGCCAAGATCATGAGGCATCATTGACAGAGCTGAGACTGGGCCCAAGGCAGCCAGCTCCTCTTCTTCCCCGTCCCTTCACGAGCCTTGCTCCCTGGGACCACTCCCCCACAGTCCTCGCTGCTTCCCTCCCAGATGTCGGCTCCCTAGTCTTGGGAGGCAGGGGGCTCCCTGTGTCTCCCCCTCGAACCGGTGCCCAAGCCCCTCCTGCTGTTCCCTGCTCCTATCCACCCAGAGTGCCACCCCTGACACCAACCGATGAGGCTGCGATATCCGTGCAGGAGTGAGTTTCTCCGCTCTTGCTCGGGGCTCACAGATTTCCACTGCAGCTTCATGCGGAAATACTCATCCCTGAGGGGTGGAGGGAAGGAAGCAAGATGTGAGACCGCCACTCTGTGGCACAGGGAGACCTCCCGGCCTGGTGCCACCTCCCTGATCAGCCCTGCAGAGCCCCTCCCTGACCACACAGACCCAAGCAGGTCACCTTGTCATTCTTGCCACCATCCCTTATGCTTCACCTTCCTACTACACCTCTCACTACACAGAAATCCTTGTGGGCTTTTGGTGAAAATCTGTCACACACACACCCCTCCCCACTGCTGGATAGGGTACCAGGGACAGGGAACTGTCAAGCACTGCTGCATCCTCAGAGCCTGGCAGGTACATTACCTACACCAGGAATGAGGAAAGATAGGCCTTCCTTAGGTTATAAAACATGCTGCAAAACTGTGATCATTAAAACAGTATGGCACAGGAATGAAAACTGCAATAGAGACAGAAGACAGACCATACAGCGGTGAGGATGGGTCTGGCTTGTTCATTGCCATATTCCACAGGCTCAGGATGGTGCCAGATACAGTGGGCTCAAAACCAGCATCCACAGAACTTGCCCACTGGTGCCTAGGAGGTGCCAGATGTTGTGCCTGGCAGGGCAGGGCCTCCTGAGGACTCACGTTTTCTTGCGTACATGGGCCTTGTGCTCCTCGGCTGTGCCCTCCCAGCTAAGGTACCCCAGGAGAAACTTCCACGCCTCACGCCGCAGGCCGGGGCTCAGACCCTGGGGATGCAAGGGGACAGGCAGCTCAGTGGGCCCTTGTTCCGGCCCTGGCCGATCCTCCCACCTGCCCTGGCACTCACCCCTGAGAAGATCCGGTTCTTCAGCTCAGGGACCTGCTGCAGGCGGCCCTCAGGGCCCACATGGCGTGTCCACTCCTCCTCTGTGACTGGAGGGCCCCGCTCCACAGTTGGCCGAGGCCCCAGCTCCACCTATGGGTGAAGGGCAGCTTCAGTTCACCAGCACAGAGCACTTCTTTCTTTTTTTTTGAGATGGAGTCTGGCTCAGTCGCCAAGGCTGGAGTGCAGTGGCACAATCTCGGCTGGCTTCAGGCTCCGCCTCCTGGGTTTAAGCCATTCTCTTGCCTCAGCCTCCTGAGTAGCTGGGCGCATGGTGGCATGCGCCACCACACTTGGCTAATTTTTGTATTTTTAGTAGAGACGGGGTTTCACCATGTTGGCCAAGATGGTCTTGATCTCCTGACCTCATGATCTGCCTGCCTCAGGCTCCCAAAGTGCTGGGATTACAGGCATGAGCCACTGCATCCGGCCTCAGAGCACTTCTTAGCTTTTGGATGACTAACATTCAGGGGCAGGCAGCAGCCTTTCCTGGGGCTGAGCAGGCAAGTCACCCCCAGTTAGGAGGGTTGCCCCAATAATAAGAGCAAGCAGGTGCTCACTGTGCATGGCAGAGCTGTCCTTATGCAGCACCCCGAGGCGGTCCCATTACCATGCCCGGTTTACCAGGGAGGAAACCGAGACCCAGGAGCTGACAGGGAGGGCCCACTCACTACTCACACAGGAAATGACCTCGAACCCAGGCTCAGGCTCATCATCGGGCGGCGGGGGAAGGTCGGAGGAGGCGCCCTCGGGCTGCGGCTGCAGGGCGCCCCGGAAGAAGTTGGTCACTCGGGAGAAGCTGCTAAAGGTGGTGGAGTAGGGATCCTGGAGGAAGCGCTGGGGACGAGGCCAAAGGGAGATCACGGCCCACCCCTTCTTGTCCCTCCCTGCCCACACCCGCCAGGCCTGATGCCGGGACACTCACAGACACCACATTGGAGCTGTCCTGGTCAAAGAGCTGCAGGTGGTGGAAGGAGTTGGACAGGGCAGAGGAGTCGTGGGGGAAGACAAGGTAGAGGCGGGAGTCCTGCGGGGAGCTGGGAGGCGGGAGGTGACGCACAGGTGATGCACAGGTAGGGGCCCGGTGTCCCAGGCTGGCTGTGCTCACTGGGACATCCGTTCCAGCTGCAGCATCCCAACCGCCCCTGGAGAATCCCTCATTTCTGGGGATGCTGTTACAGGGGGACCAGAGCTAGATCCCAGGGGTGGGCACATAACTCAGGCCTGGCCAGTGAGGGCATTTCACCTTCTGGGCCAGGGTGACTGACTCAGGGATGAACCAATGAGAGGCAGCTCTGGGATCTTCTTGGAATGTGGGGAAAGAGGTGCTTTCTATCCAGTGGGGTTGTTAGGCCAGGGATGCTGGGAGCCCAGAGAATGACAAACTCAGAGGGAAAAAAGGTAACTGTTTCCAACATTTTAGGACCTGGGTCCTGTCTGAAATCAACACTCCCCTTCGATTTCTCAGTTACGTGTACTGGTCAATTCTCTGCTTTCCTTTAAATCAGTGCGAGTTGTGTTTCTTTCACAGCTGCAAGGGATCACGCAGCAGCCAGGGAGGGCTGGGCCCAGTTAAAGGCCCAGCACTGGGAAAGAGCTCACCTGGCCAACAGCAGGTAGCGGCTGAGGACACGAAGCAGGGCACGGGTGCCCCCGCGGTGGAAGTGCAGAGCAGGCAGGGAGCCTCCGGCCTGGGTCACCAGAACCAGGTAAGCCCAGCTGAGGCCCGGCTTGGAGCGGCGGATGGACTTGAGCTCCCCTAGACTCACTGAGAAGGCCCAGGAGCCCAGGGGGGAGCTGGGCTCTGCACCTAGGGAGACAGCGCTATGCTGGGGGAGGTGTGGGAGGCCAGAGCCGGCCTTATCAACCTCACCCCAGGATGTCCCTTCGGCACAGGTATCTCCTGAGGGCCCCGCCACCAGCCACCCCCTGGCCTCTGGCCTCACATTCCTCGGAAACACAAAAGAGTAAGATGGGAAGGGAGCCCAGTGGACATATGCCTGTTCCGGAACCTTCCTAGGCACCCCCTGACCTGCAGGGTAAGGACCTGTTCCTCAACCTGGCACTTGAGGCCCCTCAAGTCCATCCCTTTTCCCCGCCTATCTTACCTCCAACCCTTCACTCCAAATCCCACACTTGAGCTACAACCAACGCCAGCGGCTCCCTAAACATGCCAGGCTGCCGGCCTCTGACTTGCACGAGCTACTCTCTCTGCCAGAAGAGAAAACTCTCAGTGTCCCTCAGTGCCAAGCTCTGGCATCACCTCTTCCTGGAAGGGGTCTCCATTCCCCAGAGGGGCCATGTGCCTTCTCTGGATGTCCCCTGAACCCTGCGTGACCCCAGGATGGTGCAAATCACCCTGAGTAGCTGCATCTGTTGCCCCCACAGCCTCAAACCTCAGAGGCAAACCTCGTGTGGGGGCACCCACAGCCAATCTGGGAGCCCAGCAGGATGAGCAAGGCTGCAACATCAGAGACACTGGTCATGCTGCCCCAGGCTGGGACGGTCCTGTACCCCCATTCACGTCCACGCTCCTGGGACTGGAAGGTGGTGACTGGTGGCCTTCTTGACTGTGGGCAGCAAAGCCCTTGGGGCCATGACCACTGAGAGGAAGATGTGTCATACCTGGCCCACACATGCCTACAGAGGGCCGCCTCCTCAGCCTACCTCTCGTGGGCTCTGAGTGTCGGGGCTGCGGCCGCACAGTGCTGATGACAGCCCAGTCGGGTTCATAGCCGGGATCAAAGGTGGGTTCCTCCTCAGAAGTGCAGGAATCACCCCCACTGGAGTCCTTCGGGGCAGAAAGGAGCAGACAGTAAGGGGCTGTGGATTCAGTTTCCAGATGTGAGCCTTGAGGCTACCCTGGAAGAGAGCCCCAGTGGCCAAAGAGGGAAACTGAGGCACAAAGAAGGTACAGCACTTGCTCAGGGTCACCCAATGCAGCCAGGGAGAGCCAGGACTTGACCCCATGTCTCCTGGTGCGTGGGGGAGGTCCATGCGACATGGCAGGTGGCTCTGCAGTCAGACTGTAGAGTGCTTAACGTACATTGCTGGTACCCATTAGGACAATACAAAACAAAACCACAGTAAGATACCACTTTCCACCCTTTGAGATAGTGAGACTCTAAAAAAAAACTGCATTTCCCAGGTTTCCTTGCAGCGAGAATCCAAAACACAAGACAAATTCCACCAACCATAGGCAGGCACACCTGAAAAGCAGAAATAACTTAAGGCAATTTCCGGGTGCCTACGCTGTGTTTGGCTGTGGAGCAAGGAGGTAAAGACTCATCTTCAGCTGGGCGCAGTGGCTCACGCCTATAATCCCAGCGCTTTGGGAGGCCGAGGCAGGTAGATCACGAGGTCAAGAGATCAAGACCATCCTGGTCAACAAGGTGAAACCCCATCTCTACTAAAAATACAAATATTAGCTGGGCATGGTGGTGCGTGCCTGTAGTCCCAGCTACTCGGGAGGCTGAAGCAGGAGAATTGCTTGAACCCAGAAGGCGGAGGCTGCGGTGAGCCAAGATCGTGTCATTGTACTCCAGTCTGGGTAACAACAGCAAAACTCCGTCTCAAAAAAAAAAAGACTCATCTTCATCTTCATCCTCCTGCCCTGGGGCAGCATGGGTGGCCAGGTGGCCAGCTCAGTCTTCCAGTGTCTGGTCACTAGCTCTGTGGTGCTGAGTTGACTTCCTGACCCTGGGTGGAACTCGACAGCTCCAATGGAGGTCTCATTCCCCACATAAAAAAAAAACCCTCTACAGGCTGCGTGCAGTGGCTCATGCCTGTAATCCCAGCACTGTGGGAGGCGGAGGCGGGCAGATCACGAGGTCAAGAGATCGAGATCATCTTGGCCAACATGGTGAAACCCTGTCTCTACTAGGAACACAAAAATTAGCTGGGTGTGGTAGCAGGCACCTGTAGTCCCAGCTACTTGGGAAGCTGAGGGAGGAGAATCGCTTGAACCCTGGAGGCAAAGGTTGCAGTGAGCCAAGATTGCACCACTGTACTCCAGCCTGGCAACAGAGCGAGACTCCATCTCTTTAAAAAAAAAAAAACCCTCTCCAGAGGCATCCAACTTCTCCGTGTGCCTTAAAGGCTCTTCTGCTGTCCCTGAAATACTGTCTTGTCCTTTCAGATACTTAGAGTCCCAGCTCAAAGGTCTGCTTTCCCAGGAAGTGATCTGGAATCAGACTGACTGGATTCAAACCCATGTTCCGACACCTCCTAGCCTTTTCGACCTCATCTGTCAGTTTCTCAAAGAGAGTAAGCATGAGGGCTTAGGTGGGTCTGGATCTAACTCATCTCTGGATCCCAGAGTTTCCCAGGACAGGGTCCAGCCATGGGAAGTCCCAGGACATATAAAAAAGGGGAAGACGAGAGTAGTGGTGAAGTGGGTGGGTGGGCTGTCAGGCCCTGTCCTCTGGCACCAGAGGAAACGCCACTCCCCTTCAAGCAACTCGAATCCACAGGTTGAGCTGTCATCTTGCACCCTGGCAGGGATTTCCCAAGAAGCAAAGGGAGAGAGGGGTCAGCTGTCCCCAACACCATGCGCCTCAAGGTCCCTGCTCTCTTGCATCCTCTGCCCATTTCACAGAAAGGAGGAAACGGAGAAGCAAAGAGTACTGGAGCCCACTAGGGTCACACATGCCCCACAAGTAGGCCTGGGATTATACTCAGGTCCCCCAAATGACTTCCAACAGCACAGACCTAGGAAAAAGCAAGTGGAGCCGGCGCAGTGGCGCAAGCCTGAGTCCCATCTACTCGGAAGGCTGAGGTGCGGGATCACTTGAGCCCTGGAGTTCTGGACTATAGTGTGCTATGCCGATCGAGTGTCCGAACTAAGTCTGGCATCAATATGGTGACCTCCCAGGAGCGGGGGACCACCAGGTTGCCTAAGGAGGGGTGTACTGGCCCCGGTCGCAAACGGAGAAGGTCAAAACTCCAGTGCTGATCAGTAGTGCGATCGTGCCTGTGAATAGCCACTGCACTCTAGCCTGGACAACATAGCGACACCCTGTCTCTTAAAAAAAAAGAAAAGAGTGGGCCAGGCGCCGTGGCACACGCCTGTAATCTCAGCCCTTTGGGAGGCCGAGGCGGGTGGATCACCTGAGGTCAGGAGTTCAAGACCAGCCTGGCCAACATGGTGAAACCCCGTCTTTAAAAAAAAAAAAAAAAAGCGAGTGGAGAAGGGCAAAGGGGGTGGAGCCTACCTTCTTGGAGAAGAGAATTTGGGTAGAATCTCCAGCCTCCTCTACAGGAGCCCAGTGCAGGAGGACGTCATTGTCCTAGGGGAAGGAGGGAGGAGCGGTTACAGGCGTTCCCTAAGCCACATTCCCAAAACTTTCCGTAGCAAATTTCCTAACTTTCCCGGTTTCTACCCTCTGCCTTTCAAAGCCCCGCCCCTCATTCCAGTTCCCACCCCTAGCCTTCTTCAGGTCCCTCTGCTGAGCGCCAGACCAAACTTCTCCAGTTGCCGCCTGCATCCCAGAGCGCCTGCATCCCGCTCAGAGCGGGCACGAGCCCTGCTCCCTTCCAGCGCACCTTTTCCACGACACGGATGACACCAGCGATGAGGGAGTCTCGATCCTGATACTTCTTAGCGCTGGTGTGCAGGTACACTCCGCCCTTCTCAAATACCACCTGGGTTGGGGGAACCAGCGAGATTTGGGGCCCAAGCGAGGGCGACACACGAGGGGACCGGCCCAAGGGAGCCAATAGGGACGGGCGCCGGGAGGAGCCATCCTCAGGGGGCGGGGCCGGGAGAGCCATTGCCCCGGGACCAGGGCGGGGAGAGTGGTCCAGCCAGCGTTCGGAGGCGGGCGTGCGTTCCGCAGGGGGCGGGGCCTAAGGAGTCGCCTGAGCCGGGGGCGGGGCCATGAGAGGGTCTCCCATGGGGTGGTGGACGGGAGGGTGACGGCGCGTTTATGAGAGATCGGTGTTTGCCAAGGCCGTGCCGGACTCTCAGGAGCACGCGCAAAGGCTGAGGGCGGAGCTGACCACTAGACGGGGCGTTTCGCATAGACAGAAGCGAGGGAAAGCTCCCTCAGTGCTTACCCTGTAGCCGGCTCCTTCCATAGCCGTCGCCGAAGGCCCCACTGCCCCGCCTCCTTTTCCGAGTCAGCGTGTTGTCACTTCCGTAGAAAACAGTTCCCCTCCAGACCGGACAGTGGTAGCGCCCCGACCCGTTCTAAAGCCGGAGTGGGTGAAACCATCTTTCAGAAGGGGGTTATTCCACTGGAACCTCAAGGGCGAATCCGAGTCACGTGGCGCAGACGCCGGAGGTGGAGCTGGCCGCGGAGTGTGCGCAGGCGCAGTGTTCTCCCTCTCGCCACGAAGTAAACAAGTGGGAGGGTCTGAGAGCTGCACCACCTGCGGCAAGCACGCCTCCAAACGCTTACTTCCTTCTCCATATTGTATGCTGGAATCGAAGCCAAGGAGGTGCCATTTTGCTCGAGGGCACGGCCTACGGCCGGCTGAGGCCATGTTAATGCGGGGCAGTACCGTCTCTGCGCGACAGCGAGGTGCTGGAAGAGCAGAACGGATAAGAGAAGAGGAGGTGAGAGGAGTTGTACACCACAAGAGGCACTGAGGGATTCGGGATGGCGAGATGAAGCCGTCAGTGTCCCCGGAAACGAAGCGGCCCCAGACGAATTTCTGAGTCACCGTCGCGAGAAAGCGGGCTGAGCCGCCATCTTGAAGCCTGGCAAATCTAAGCAAGAAATGCTGTCGTGTTGCATCTTTGCCCGCGTTGGTGCTGAATGTGGGAGCAGGTTGGAGAGAGAGAGAACCCATATACACTGTGGGCTGATTAAGCCCGGTCGGCTGCCATGTTGTTAACGGGCACCGATTTCCTCCACTTTAGTCGAAGAAGTTTATTGTGGGTGAGGGACGTCAGGTCACTTGCCTTCGTTTACCGTATTCATGAATGAGCATATGAGGGCGGCCATTATTGTTAGGGGCAAATGGAAATACTCCAGGCGCGAAAACTAAAGCCTGTCTTTCGCCATTTTTCTTATGGGCACGCTGCTCTCGCGATTGCCCACTAGTTCGGATGAAGCCCCTGTGGCCGCCATCTTGATCTCTGGCGACCCTGATAAGGGAGGCGGAGTATGCGAAGAGGAGGCGAGGTAACTACACGGACGTGACGCAAGGCGCCGCCATGTCTTTTGAGGGCGGCGACGGCGCCGGGCCGGCCATGCTGGCTACGGGCACGTGAGTGGAGGCGGCGTTGTGAACCGCGGTGTGGGGAGGATTTGGCCGTCCAGAGGCAGCGGGGCGCTGGGAGGGCGAGCGGCTCACGGGAGGGGTATGGCCTGCGTAGATCAGAGGGGAGAGGTCGGCCAGCGACCCTTTGCTGAGCGCTGGAAGGGGATCGCCCGTGGGAATCGTCCTGACTGACCTGAGGCAAATCCTAGACAGCCTCACCTTGCGATGTTCAGAACCCCTGGGATCCCTACTTGGGCCGTGGACCAGGTCCACGGGGTCGGGGGATGGCTCGGGGGGCCTCGGGGCGCCCCCTCACCCGTCCAAAGGCGGGACTTCCGGTCCTGGCCTCCGCCTGGGCGGGATTTCCT
Organism: Saguinus oedipus; assembly: GCA_031835075.1. NCBI lineage: Eukaryota > Metazoa > Chordata > Mammalia > Primates > Cebidae > Saguinus > Saguinus oedipus. Next base: position 51,067,475 of record CM063187.1, on the reverse strand, counting down.
GTTTTTTTCCTCGACCAGTGGATCCTCCCTCGACCCCGGGTGAGGTTGGGAGGTCTCTGGGCGCCCGAGCCTGGCCCCAGACACTCACCCCACCCACGGCTGCCGCGTGCACTCTAGGGTTCCTCACATCTTGGGGTGAGGGGCACTAACATTTCGACGGGGGGTTGTTTCCACCCCTCTCCTCCTCAACACTCTTCTCTCCTCCCCGAATCCAAAGAGGAGAGCCACATCGTGCCCCCTCTCTTTTGTGGGGAACACGTCCCACCTTCCTCTCATCTCTCCCTGATCTTAAACGAGACTCGTCCATCGGGGCAGGTTCTTCCTCCAACTCTCAGCTCCTTGGAGGAGCCAGGACCTCCTCTAGAAGTTGAAGGGTAAGGAGGACCCCCAGGTCTTGTCTATTCTCCTGTCGGGGAACAGACTGCAGGGTGTCCCTGGACCTCGGCAGAAAGGCCTGTGGAAATCGCCCTGTCCTTTTTGCTCATGTCTCCTGAGTTGGGGGAACCCTCACAACCCACTCACCCCATTTCACTCTTCAGTCTCGTGGCTACTCCAAGATTGAGTACAGGGAGGGAGTTCCACCCTGACATTCTCTTCCGGGACCCCTGCTCCGCCTCTTCTCATGTCATTAGGGGCTGACGGCGCGTGGAAATGAGAGCCCCAGGCCTAGCATGTGCAGGCAGTTGACTTTGGACTAGCCACTTCCTTGCTTTGAGCCTCAGTTTCCTCCTTCATCAGGTGGGAAGGACATGAGGGGTGTGTTTGAGACACTGGGCACCCCCCAGTTCAGTGGGGTTTTGGGGCTGGGCAGTCAGCAGTTTCAGCTCCACTTGTGCCCTGTGTAGCTGTGTGCTTTCTGGCCAGTGTTCTAAGTTCTGAGCCTCACTTTGCCATCTACATTAGATCTGTTTTTGTTTTTTGTTTTTTTGAGACGGAGTCTTGCTCTGTCGCCCAGGCTTGGAATGCAGTGGTGCCATCTTGGCTCACTGCAACCTCCTCCCGGGTTCAAGCCATGCTTCTGCCACGGCCTCTCAAGTAGCTGGGACTACAGGTGCGCTCCACCACACCCAGCTAATTTTGTATTTTTAGTAGACACCAGGTTTCACCATATTGGTCAGGCTGGTCTTGAACTTCTGACCTCATGATCCACCAGCCTCAGTCTCTCAAAGTGTTGGGATTACAGGTGTGAGCCACGCTGCCCGGCCAACATCTGTCCTCCGAAAGGCAGGTAGGATGGCGATCAGGATTTGGAACAGGCTCTGGATTAGATCGTCAGAGTCCAGGTCCCAGCCTTCCCTCTTCCAGTTGTGGGGCCCTTCAAGGTGCTGACTGTCCCTGGGCCTGAGTTCGCGACTGCAAAGTAGGGTGAGCTGTAGGTAAAGCTCCTGCCTTATAGCGTAGGTAAAAGGGTGGGATGAGAGGTGAGCCCATCTTCGTTCCTGGCATGGCTTCTGGGAAGTGCTGGATAAACCTCTTCCTTCCCTCGGGGCTTTGAACTCCCTGAGTGAGTCAGATAGGGGGGAAATACCAGATGTGGAATCCCAGCACTGAATAGGTGCTCAGTAAACACGATCGTGAGTCATAAAGGGCCTGCAAATTTCATTCCAACCCCGGACTCCCTGCTCCCTTCACCCTGGCATGCTGAACCACAGCTCTGCCTGAGTCGCTGCAGTGATGGTGTGCTAGCTGCCTCCCCAAGGAGCCTGTTCCACAGCCCAACAGCTCTGGCTCAGCCACTCTGGTTAAAGGGGAAGAAAGTAAGGCACAGAGAGGGCTAGTGAATGAGCAGTCCAAGGTCACACAGCAGGTTTGAGACAAGAGTCAGGGCAAGGACCCAGCCACCCTGCCCTCGATCTTCTCACCGGGTAAGGAGATGCCCCCTGCCTTGTCTGCTTGGGGCCGACCTGTCCTGTGAACACAAATCCCTTATTTTGGGGGAATTCACAGTCTGATGCAGGAGGCAGCGGGGTATAGCTGTCACAAGCTCAGGTGACATGAGCGCTCCTGGAGGAAGTCCAGGGCATCGGATGGGCTCCTAAAGTCATCTGATGCACCCTGGGTGATCAGGGATGACACAGGACCTGCCAGAGCAGTCTTGTAGGGAAAGCCACGTGGATTTCCCTGCACGGAGCAATCCCAGCACCATTTCTTGCCTTTGTTTAGCCCTGACTCTCTGAGGCCTCAGTCATGGAACCAGCCAGTTCCCTCTGGAAGGAAGTGTGCCGGGGAGGTGGCCACCCAGACATGGTGGGACCCCCCAAGGAGGAAACTGGCTGGATCTAGGAGTGAGGGAAAGTTTCTTCCACCCTAGGGTGAGTGACGGTTGGTGGGGAACGGAGCACGAGTGATCCGGGTGGGGGAGGGTCCGTGTTGTCTGAAGGCCGTGGAGGCAGGAAGGCCCAGGAGCCGGGGATGGCCAGAACCCACGGGGCCTCCAGGGCCAGGCTAAGGGCCGGGGACCCTGTCCTGAGGACTCTGGCGAGGAGTAGCAGGAGCTCCAGGTGCAGAAGGACCCCCCGGGACTTGGGCACCACACTATGGATGAGACGCCAGGGTGATGGAACAGGGTGGCATCGCCTGTCAGTCAATGCAAGCCCCACGTGGAATTCCAAATTTTCTAAAAACCATGACAAAAGAGTCAAAGCAGATAATTTTTTTTTAATAGAGACGGGATCTCAACATGTTGCCCAGGCTGATCTCGAACTCCTGGGCTCAGTGATTCGCCTGCCGTGGCCTACCAAGGTGCTGAGATTGCAGCTGTGAGCCACCGTGCCTGTCTGTTCTGCTTTTTTGTACTCAGTCTTCAGAATCAGGTGCGGGTTTGCCTCTCAGCATCCTCTCTGCTGCAACTCCCCACCTTTCCAGTACTCCCCGCTCACATGTGGCTGGCGGCTCCCACAGAGGCCAGGGCAGGGCCAAAGGGCAGGGAGCGGGGTGGCAGGAGGAATGGGCTGGGGCTGATGGCCCCCTGGGGCCTGGGCCTGTGAGAGCTGGATGGTGAGAATCTGGGGAGTAGCAGGTTTGGAGAGGACACACAGCACCCCTGGGACAAGGTGGGTGGAGGGGGTGAGTGCCATCCAGGGAACAGGCGGACACCCTGGGTGGTGGAGGGGGTGAGTGCCATCCAGGGAACAGGCAGACACCCTGGGTGGTGGAGTTGGTGAGTGCCATCCAGGGAACAGGCGGACACCCTGGGTGGTGGAGGGGGTGAGTGCCATCCAGGGAACAGGCAGACACCCTGGGTGGTGGAGTTGGTGAGTGCCATCCAGGGAACAGGCGGACACCCTGGGTGGGTGGTGGAGGCAGCCAAGCCTCAGGTCCCTCTGTCCTGCTCTGGCTGCAGGGTGCGGATGGCATCGGGGCGTCCCGAGGAGCTGTGGGAGGCCGTGGTGGGGGCCGCTGAACGCTTCCGGGCCCGGACTGGCACGGAGCTGGTGCTGCTGACTGCGGCCCCACCGCCACCGCCCCGCCCGGGTCCCTGTGCCTATGCTGCCCATGGCCGAGGAGCACTGGCTGAGGCGGCACGCCGCTGCCTCCACGACATCGCGCTGGCCCACAGGGCTGCTGCTGCTGCCCGGCCTCCTGCACCCCCACCAGCACCACAGCCACCCGACCCCACACCCAGCCCACCCCAGCCTGCCCTAGCAAGGGATGACAACGAGGAGGACGAGGATGAGCCCACAGAGACAGAGACCTCCGGGGAGCGGCTGGACGTCGGCAATGACGGAGGTGAGAGGGAGGGCAGGGGCAGGGGCTGCCCAGCGCTTGAAGACGTACCTGCAGGAGGCTTTCCTGGGGTCGGGGGTGGTGGGACCTGCTTAGCCCTGAGTAAATCTTTGGAAGTGCCGTCTTAGGACCCCACAGCCAGACAGGCTTGCCTGGCACTTGCTGTGTGATCTGAAGCCAGTCCCTTCCCCGCTCTGAGCCTTACTGGTGTTGGAGCCAGCTCTGTGCTGGGAGTGGTAGCCACAGGGACACAGAGCAGACTTTGGCCCTTTCCTCAAGGGGCTGCCGGTCTAGCCAAGGAATTGGAGTCCCGATGAGGGTCGGGGGGTTCTGGAGCAGGGCATGAGTAGAACCAGAGTCATTTCCACAGTGACTGGAAGGCAAGATAGGAGTGAAAGAGTTGTCAGGGATGCAGCCAACATCTGAGGAAGCTGGGGAGGGACCATTCAGCTGTTGTTGGGGGCATCTGGGGTTGAATACTTCCAGAGGTTGGGTTGTAACACTAGGGCTTTGAGGAGTAAGTAGGAGTTTGATCAGTAACTAGGAGGTCCTTTTTTGTTATTACTTTTTTTGTGTGTGTGTCTTTTTGTTTTTTTCCTTTTTGTGGAGAATGGGGTCTCGCTATATTGCCCAGGCAGGTCTCGAACTCTTGGGCTCAAGCTATTCTTCCGCCTTGCCTCCCTAAGAGCTGGGATTACAGGCATGAGCCACAGCGCCTGGCTGTTATTACTAATGGCTGGCCTCCTACCTGTTGTGAGAGAAAATCCACATAGCAGGAGGGCAGGCATCCTGAGTTCAAATCCTGGTGGGACCCTTAGTAGCCATGTGACAAGTGACTTAACCCCTCTGGGCCTCCAGGTCTCCTTTGTCAACAGAGGTCATGGTCATCCCATATTTCTCTCAGGCTGTATTTTCAGTCCCATCGTCCCAAACAGATCATAGCGATTTCCTGTTAGCTACATTGTGTGCAGCTGAGAAGGTGACAGATGCATAGAGGGTGTGTTTCTGCTGATGACCAGGCAGGTGGCTAGGGGAAGGGTTTTCAAGGTGAAGGAAGCAGGTCTCAGCAGGGAGGCGGGGACCATGGCCAGGGCCGTGGCTGGGGAGGAGGGCACACGGAGCATGGCCAGGCGCCCACTGGCCCAGGCCTCTCACTCACACCATCCACAGGGCTCTTCGTGATGGATGAGGACGCCACCCTCCAGGACCTTCCCCCATTCTGTGAGTCGGACCCCGAGAGCACAGATGGTAAGTGTCCTGGGTGGTCCCCTCCCTACCTGGAGGTGGGCAGCTGACACAAAGACACAGACAAGCTGAAATTTACCCTCACTTTCAGATGGCAGCCTGAGCGAGGAGACCCCCGCTGGCCCCCCAACCTGCTCAGTCCCCCCGGCCTCAGCCCTGCCCACACAGCAGTATGCCAAGTCCCTGCCTGTGTCTGTGCCCGTCTGGGCCTTCAAGGAGAAGAGAACAGAGGCACGGTCATCGGATGAGGAGAATGGGCCGGTGAGGGACAAGTCGGGGGGAGGTAGGGAGGGCAGCTGGACGGGTTCTGAGCCGCTTCCTCCAGGAAGCCCTCTGGCATGGGTGCTGCTTTCCACCCATAAGCTGACTGAATCCTCCCCTCAAACTCAAGAAGCAAGTTCTTGGGCCCGAGCCTTGCAGTTTTAATAACTGCGGCCTTATCGTGTGTCCTAGTGCCTTACAGAGAAGCCCTCTCCTTTCCAGGAGCGTCTCCATTTATAGAACACTCGCTCTGGGCAAGGCACAGGTACTCTGGCATCCCCTCCAGATGGGGAAACTGAGGCTCGGAGAGTTCAGATCACCTCCCATCCCCACCCTGCACATTCCTGGCTCTTTGCAGAATTTGTCCCACCCCCTGGTCTCCTTTGAAGCTCCTGGGCTGGGCTAGCCTCACCCCTGGGTGGGTCCTGCTCACCCCTCACTGAGGCAGTGAGAGGACATGTGACTTCCCTGAGGGGCAGAGCTGGGACTGGAATCCAGCTGCCTTTCAGGAAGGAGCTATGGGCTTTGAGGGAGGAGGCCTGGGTCCCCACAGTCCATGCTGTGAGACCTCAGTGTCCTCATGTGTAAACCAGCAGTCACAGTGGTCACGTCCTCCCCACCTCCTTCCTCCATGAGGCAGTGGGCGCTGAAGACCAGGAACCAGGCCCGGTGCAGACAGGGTCTGCCTGCTGCTGCTCTCTGCGCTTGGGACTCACAGCAACACAGCTCATTGAATGCTCTGGCCTCCCCCGGTCAGGTCCAGTTCCTGATCTGGGTCTCTGGGTCCCATCCTGCAAGGGGACAGGCCCAGCTCAGGGTGTCGGGGCTGTAGTGGAGGCAGGACCAGGTGCTGGAGCTGCAGGCAGAATGGCAGGACCGCTCCTTGGTGGGGGCTGACACAGGGAGGGACCCTTTCTGTACAGCAGTGGTCACATGATGCAGCAATAACATAATATCTCAGCCCTCACAGAGATCCTGTTGCCCACCCCATTTCTCAGAGGGGGAGACTGAGGCCTAGGGAAGCAAAACCTCTTGCTCACAGCTGGTTAGCAGCAGAGATCTGACAGGAACATGACTGAAACCCCAGCCCAGATCCTCAGACAGAGTGCACACAGCCTTAATGGCCAGCAGACAACAGCGCTTCCAATGTGTAGGAAGCAATGTCCCAGGCCAAGAAGGGGAGGGGGGAAGGGCAGGAAGGCTTTGTGGAGGAGGTGTCTGAAACAGGTAAGAAGTATTCCTACGCAGAGCAAGACGGGGAAGAGCACTGCTAGCAGTGGGCATCGCAGGGCACAAGTGGTGTCTGTGGGGGGACGTGCTAGGAGTGGGCTTGGAGCCAGGGTCACGTCCGGCTGCGTGTGGGTACAGGGGTGGCCATGCTGGCGCTGACCTCGCCCTGTTGCCGTCCCCACAGCCCTCCTCTCCCGACTTGGACCGCATCGCGGCAAGTATGCGCGCACTGGTGTTGCGGGAGGCCGAGGACACCCAGGTCTTCGGGGACCTGCCACGGCCGCGGCTTAACACCAGCGACTTCCAGAAGCTGAAACGGAAATACTGAGGCCCGGGGCGGGAACGTCCCGGGTCGCGTCCGCTCCACCCCACACTACGTCCCCACCCCATGCCCGGGGTCCGCCAAGCCGAGGCCGATCTGGGATCCCTCCAGGATTGACCAGTCTCCGCCAGTCCCCGCTGCCCTTCCAGCCCGAGACTTCCAGCGTCGAGGAGCGGGATATGCCCCTTTTCTCGATTGCCCCTCTCTGCCCAGGGACAGATTCCTTCTATTAAGGGATTGGCTCTCTCAGTTCTAAGCCCTAAACGGGTCAACTCCGTTGTTTTCAGCCTAGCGACAAGGCCTTTGGTTGCACGGCATTGGTTCCATCCCCAGGTCGCTGGGCAGTTTTTTTTTTTTTTTTTTTGATTGGCTCGAATCTTGTAAAGGGCTTGAGTTCTCCCTCCTGATTAGCTCCAGCTTCCTGGGGGCATGGCCAAGCCCTCCTGTTCCCAGAATTGGCCTGGGGCCTTCGATTTACGTTCTTTACACTACGTGGGCTAGGGTCGTTTTTGCCCAAGTCCTGACAGCTTGTCCCCTGACCCCCTCAGGGATGGCCCCAAACTGTCCCTGCGTCTGACACCCCCTTTCATTGGTTCCATCCATCGCTACAACAGCCTGCCAATCGAAGCCCGTCCTTGCATCCAGGATGGTACCAGCTCCCAACCCTTGCTCCCTACCTCCACAGGTGCCTTAAAGGGCCCTCGTCCACCCAAGGCGGGGGGCAGGGGGCCTCACTCTCCGGCCCTGGTGTGGGGGAGAGAGTGAGGGGTTGGGGGACCGGCAGTTGGGAAGGGCGCTCTGAGATTAAAGAGTTTACCTCTGTGTTTTGAGTGTTCATTGAACATGTTCTAAAACCGAATTATGGCGTCTGATTATCAGTGAACAGCTGGGGGTTGGAATTGTTGTGGCCCATTTTATTTTTAAATTTTGAGACAGGGTCCCACTGTCGCTCGGGTTCAGGCAATTCTCCTGCCTCAACCTCCCCAGTAGCTGGGATTGCAAGGGCGCGCCACTACCGCCCCGCTGATTTTTGTATTGTTAGTAGAAACAGGGTTTTGCCATGTTGGTCAGGCTGGTCTACTGACCTCAAATGATCCACCCCCGTCTGCTTCCCAAAGTGCTGGGATTACAGATGTGACCTGGCTCTGTGCGCATTTTATAGATACGAAATGGGGGTGGAGACCATTCCAGTCTTGTATGACCATGGAACCCCAATCTTGAGAGGGTGAATGTTGGAGCCAGAGCCCACATATTCACTAGCAAAGCCAGGAACTACGGCCAGGAATCTTGTTAAAAGTAGACGAGCAGCTGGGCTTGGTGCCTCACGCCTATAAGCCCACACTGGGAGGCCGAGTGTGAGACCCCTTCTCAAAGAAAAAAATGGCTGGAGATTACAGGACAGGTGGAACCTCGTCTGAAATTAGGGCAGGTAAATGTATTCTCCCACCAGACCACCACTGGAAGAATGCTGACACTAAGCTAAAACTGAAACAGGGCTTAATGCCACCCAGACATTTTTAAAAGCGCTTGTCATGTTGACTGCTTTAATCGTCATAGTAATCCCACGAAATGGAAACGATTATCGCTTTTTTTGTTGTTGTTGTTGTTGTTGAGATGGAGTTTCGCTCTTGTTACCCAGGCTGGAGTGCAATGGCGCGATCTCGGCTCACTGCAACCTCCACCTCCTAGGTTCAGGCAATTCTCCTGCCCCAGCCTGCTGAGTAGCTGGGATTACAGGCACGCGCCACCATGCCCAGCTGATTTTCTGTATTTTTAGTAGAGACGGGGGTTTCACCATGTTGACCAGGATGGTCTCGATCTCTTGACCTCGTGATCCACCCGCCTCGGCCTCCCAAAGTGCTGGGATTACAGGCTTGAGCCACCGCGCCCGGCCCGATTGTCGCCTTTATAGATGAAGAAACTAGAACAAGGTAAAGCCAAAGAAGGATTCAGGGGCGCTGTCGAGGGAGGAGGTTTCCTTGACTGAGATGACCATCAGGTGGGAAAAAACCTTACTCCCGTGGTAACTACCTCAACGGGGGTGGAAATTAGAAGCATGGCCGGGCGCGGTGGCTCACGCCTGTAATTCCAGAACTTTGCGAGGCTGAGGGGGGCGGATTACCTGAGGTTGGAAGTTCGAGAACAGCCTGACCAACATGGAGAAACCCGTCTCCACTAAAAATATAAAATTAGCCGGACATGGTGGCGCATGCCTGTAATCCCAGCTATCTGGGACGCCAAGGCGGGAGAATCGCTTGAACCCGGAAGGCAGAAGTTGCGGTGAGCCTAGATAGCGCCATTGCACTCCAGCCTGGGCACCAAGAGTGAAACTCTGTCTCAAAAAAAAAAAAAAAAAAAAGTCAAAGTGGAAAGAGGCAAATCTGCTAACGGAGGATCCAGTCCCCGCTATCGGCCTAAGCCTCGCGTTGCAGTTAAGAAAGATGAAGGTCAGAACTGCCGAGGAACCTGTCGGGGCCAATGGTTGAGGGAAGGGGCGGGGCTACTGCGGGAGGAACACAAGCCCCGCCCCCTCGAGAGGATGAGTCATTTCCTTCCGCCGAGGAACTGAGAACCGCTGGCTGAGTTGCAGGCTGGGCACCTCGGGCAGGACCTCCCTAGTTAGAAGCGGCCGTAAGTCCGAGCAGCTGGCCAGGGTGAGTGCGGGGAGGGGCGGAGGCATGTGCGAGGCTCTCGGCCTGTATCCTGGGAAGTGAGGATCCCACCTCGCGGAGAGATGAAGCACGCGTCGTCGCCTGGGAAACGGCACGACCCGCGGCCGGCGAGGGGATGGGACTTCCGGAGCAGTTAGCGATGTGAAAAGTTCTTAGTGGAGGTGGGAGAAGGCGGGACTTCCTGGAGCAAATTGGGGATGTGCGCCGCTCAAGTCCGTTTACCTGCTTCCTAGGACCCGCACACAGGATGGGCGAGGTGGAGGCCCCGGGCCGCCTGTGGCTCGAGAGCCCCCCAGGGGGAGCGCCTCCAATTTTCCTGCCCTCAGACGGGCAAGCCCTGGTCCTGGGCAGGGGACCCCTGACCCAGGTCACGGACCGGAAGTGCTCCAGAACTCAAGGTGAGCGGGGCCTGAGCACGAGGGGGTGTGGCCTGCTGCAGAAGCGGGAACAATTTAGAGGGACTTGCTTGACAGCGGGATTGCGTGGTGCAACCAGCCCCGAAGTCGGAAGGAGCTCTTCTAGGGAGCACAGGAAGAGAACGATTGTGCTTGATTTAGAATTAGCCAGATCCTTGTGGGGAGAGGGGATGGAGCCAGTTTCGGGAGGATGTTCACTGCGCGGATGATACTCAGGCCATAGGGAAATCTGGAAACAGAGGACGACTCTTGTCAAAAGAAAAAAATGGTCCTGTGGGGAAAAGTAGATGTCGCTAAGTTGGGATGGACAGTAACAGGCCAAGCCCCAGACCTGCATCTAGCCACATTTTTTGTCAAGGAGGAAACCAATTTTACAGAGAAAGGTACCTCTCTGTCCTTTGCAAGAACCAGTGTCAGGCAATCCTAGTGCCATCACCTGGCTACAGCATGTTAAGCAGCCAGTCCCAGGTAGAAATAAACTGCCTCCTACTCCCGAATGGACGCTGTAGCCTGAGGCATGCTGCACTCCCCAGAAATGAGGGAGTCAGTCATACAAGGATACAAATCCTGACTTCACCCCTTCAATCCTCAGTGGAGCTGGTCGCAGATCCTGAGACCCGGACAGTGGCAGTGAAACAGGTATCAGTGCCTCTGCAAGGGGCAGTAAGGCTTGGGGATGGGATCTGGGGAGGAATTGCAAGCTATCAGTGAAAGGTTACATTAGGAAAATCTGTTGGGGCCTGGCGTGGTGGCTCACGCCTGTGATTTCAGCACTTTGGGAGGCCCAGGAGGGCGGATCGCTTGAACCCAGGTGAAACTTCTCTCTCTAAAAAATCAGCCAGGGATGGTGACGCGTCCTTGTAGTCTCAGCTAATGGGGAGGCTGATGCGGTAGCATCCTTTGAGCCCAGTAGGTCAAGGCTGCAGTGAGTGGTGATCACCACACTGTACTCCAGCCTAGGTGACAGCGAGAAACTATCTCAAAAAAGAAAAAAAAATACGGCTCGGAGAGAAGGGGGCGTGTCCAGTAAAGAAAGAAGTGTTGCCCGTTTTAATGGGGTGGGTACCCGACCAACCCCTTAGAAATTGGACAAGGTAACTCACGCCTGTAATCCCAGCACTTGGGGAGGCTCAGGCGGGCGGATCACCTGAGGTCAGGAGTTTGTGACCACCCTGGCCAACATGGCGAAACCCCGTGTCTCTACTAAAAATAAAAAAATCAGCCGGGCGTGGTGGCAGGTGCCTGTAATCCCAGCTACTCGGGTGGCTGAAGCAGGTGAATCTTTTGAACCCGGGGAGGTTGCAATGAGCCGAGATTGCACCACTGCGCTTCAACCTGGGCGACAAAACAAGACTGTTGTCTCCCCCCAAAAAAGAAAGAAGGGTTGTAACCTTTCCAAAGCCCTGATTGGTACTACGGGGTGAAGAGGTGGGGCTTAAGTGGTGGAGATTAGTGGTGGAGAAAGGCAGATTTTTCTGCTGGGTATTTGATTGGAGGAGGCTTCCGGTCGGGGAGCCAGTCCCAGCTCCTCCCTCTCTTTCTGCAGCTGGGTGTTAATCCCTCAACTGCTGGGACCCAGGAGTTGAAGCCGGGGTTGGAGGGCTCTCTGGGGGTGGGGGACACACTGTATTTGGTCAATGGCCTCCACCCACTGACCCTGCGCTGGAAAGAGACCCGCACACCAGAATCCCGGCCAGATACTCCACCTGGCACCCCTCCGGTGTCCCAAGAGGAGAAGAGGGATGCTGAGCCACTGAAGAAGCGGATTCGGAAGTCATCCCCCGGCTGGGAGAACTTGGAGAAGTTGCTAGTGTTCACCGCAGTTGGGGTGAAACCCCAGAGCAAGGTGAGGGGCACGCGGAGGCCTGAGGGAGCCGCCACAGACTGGGACTCAGTCGTAGGTCTGTTGTGTGCTGTCTCTCAACTTCTTTTTAGCCTTTACTTACTCTTCCCAGAAGTGGGCCTAATGACAAACACGGGGGTCGCTGTAAGCAGTGGGGAGAAGGATGTATGTCAGCTCCTGTGTGACCCACGGTGACCACCCAGTAATGAGCAGTGACCATGACCGTCTCACTAAGAACAATTATGAGTATTTTTTAGGTTCAGAGAGACGAGTTCAAATGCTGTTACTGCCACATTCTGAGTTCCATGTCTCCCGTCTCTGCAATGCTGATTAGATAAAAAGCACATGGAATCGTCCTTGACATGCACTTAGCACCCAAAGCTTTGCTCCGTTTTTTTTTGTTTTGTTTTGTTTTGTTTTTTGAGATGGAGTTTCGCCGTTGTCACCTAGACTGGAGTGCAAAGGCACGATCTCAGCTCACCGAACCTCCGCCTCCTGGGTTCAAGCAGTTCTGCCTCAGCCTCTCGAGTAGCTGGGACTACAGGCGCACCACCATGCCCAGCTAATTTTTGTATTTTTAGTAGAGACGGGGTTTCACCTTGTTGACCAGGATGGTCTCGATCTCACCCGCCTCAGCCTCTGCTGGGATTATAGGCGTGAGCCACCGCGCCTGGCCTGCTTTGCTGCTGTTTTTATTTCCACTATTTTATTTTGGAAGGCGAGGGGGGGCCCACAGGCAGGAGGAAGAGGAAGGTGGGGGGGGTCTCTCCCTTTTTTTTTTTTGAGACGGAGTCTTGCTCGGTGCTCAGGCTGGAGTGCAGTGATGTGATCTCAGCTCACTGCAACCTTTGCCTCCAGGGTCAAGCAATTCTCTTGCCTAAGTAGGTGGAACAGGCGTGCCACCACCATGCCCAGCTAATTTTTTTATCTTTTTAGTAGAGACAGGTTTTCACTGTGTTAGTCAGGATGGTCCTGATCTCCTGACCTCGTGATCCACCAGCCTCAGCCTCCCAAAGTGCTGGGATTACAGGCATGAGCCACTGCACTCGGCCTATTTTCACTGTTATTAGGCCTCCGAGGTGAAGGCGGCCAGGGGAAGGAGGAGGCTGGGTAAGACGTTAACCCACATTTTAAAGACTGGAATCCTGGGGCCGGGGCATAGGAAATAACAGGAGACAGTGAGATTACAATATCTGGCTGCACTCAGCAGCATCACGGATACCTAACATGGAGGTGCTTTGTGACTCAGTTTCCCCACTTGTGAGATGACAGGGTTGGTGTGTCAGCCTGTGAGTGGGGAGGGTCAGAGGTGTCACAGTGCTGCTGTTCCTCTTTCCTTGGTGACACCAGGTGGCTGGCTTTGATCTGGATGGGACCCTCATCACCACACGCTCTGGGAAGGTCTTCCCCACTGGCCCCAGTGACTGGAGGTGATAAGAGGCAAAAGAAGGGAGGGAGTGAGGCATGGAGTCCACCTCTGGCCCCAGGTCAGTCCCGCTGCTTCCTACCTACCCTAGGATCTTGTACCCAGAGATTCCGCGTAAGCTCCAGGAGCTGGAAGCTAAAGGCTACAAGGTACGTGCAGGCGGTGCCTCCATGGGCATGTGCTGAGGGCCCTGGTGAGCAGGGCACCTGGTGATACCCTCTGCTCCCCAGCTAGTGATCTTCACCAACCAGATGAGCATTGGGCGTCGTAAGCTGCCAGCTGAGGAGTTCAAGGCCAAGGTGGAGGCTGTGCTGGAGAAGCTGGGGGTTCCCTTCCAGGTGTGGCTGGAAGGGAGACTGGAGGCTATGTGGGAGGACAGAGATCCAGAGAGAGGGTGTCAGACCCTGGGGTGGGTGGGGTGGAGGCCTTGGGAGTGATGCTGATAGGAACCCATCAACTACAAATGCTTTAGCTCTGCTTGGCTGGGTGAGGGCTGGGGTAGCATCCAGTAGGTTCCTGAGGGGGAGCTGAGGCTGGTGGCCCCTCCCATCCACAGGTGCTGGTGGCCACGCACACAGGCTTGTACCGGAAGCCAGTGACGGGCATGTGGGACCATCTGCAGGAAGAGGTGAGCCTCTCAGCCTGCCCAGCCTCCCTCCTTTCCCCTGCTCCAGCCCCTCACTTCCAGGCCTCTGGTCCCAGCCTCCTTACTCCTCCTGTCCTCTCACAGGCCCGCCTTCTGTTTTTTGCTGTCACATTCTACGTGTTGGTTTATGAGGCCAGTGCTCCTAAACGTTCTAAATCAGAGTAGTGGAGAGAGAAGCTGTTCATCTCCTTGTGTGTGCATTCATTGTAAAGTTTGGCGCATTCTTGAACTGAAAATAAGTGACCAGGACAGCCTCGTCCAGCGGGACCCAATGGGCAGACTAGTGTGTGGAACAGCGGGAGGGAAAGAGGTGGAGAAAGTAGGCATTGTTTCAGCCCTGGTGGGCAGGGATGGCCTCTGAGGAGGTGACATCTTTGGAAAGGCCTCAGGCAGGGCAAGGAGGGAGCCACATGGACACCTCGGGAAAGTGGTCCCCATGGGAGTGACAGCAAGTGCAAAGGCCCTGAGGCAGCCCCTAGGCTGGGCAGGTTAGGGACAGAGGCCCATGCAGGTGGCCCTGAGGGAGGCAGGAGCTGAAGCTGGGCAGGCGCCCTCTGGCGGCCGTGTGGGGAACGGGCAGGGGCCAAAGCCGGGAGGCCTGGAGGGAGAGGGCTGCGTGGAGAGACCATGAGGGCCAGGAGCAGCGTGCAAAGTGGCTGGACGGTGGGGACATGGAAGGTCAGAAGAGGAGGCCTGATGCGGGGCACAGACCAGGTGGAGCAGCCCTATCCCCCTGCGGTGGACAGCTGTGGGAAGGGTCTCCTCACTGCCATCTCCTGTAGGCCAACGAGGGCATGCCCATCGCCATCTCTGATAGCATCTTTGTGGGAGGTAAGGGCCTGGGGGCTGCTCGGGGGTTGGGACCCTCCCTCCCTCCAAGCTGGCTGGGGGAGACGGGGTGTCCTGTGTGTTCCAGATGCAGCTGGACGCCCAGCCAACTGGGCCCCAGGACGAAAGAAGAAAGACTTCTCCTGCGCGGACCGCCTGGTGAGGCCCCTTGCCCCTGCCCCAAGCCCAACCCTGGGTGCTGGTGTCTGATGTCTGTCCCCGCCCCCAGTTTGCCCTCAACCTCGGCCTACCCTTCGCCACGCCTGAGGAGTTCTTCCTGAAGTGGCCAGCAGCTGGCTTCGAGCTCCCCACCTTTGACCCGGTGAGGCCCTGGGGTGGTAGGGGGAAGGCTCCCGGGATTAGGACAGATGGAGTCTCAAGCGTGTTTCCCACCCCTCGCAGAGGACCGTTTCCCGCTCGGGGCCTCTGTGCCTCCCTGAGTCCAGGGCCCTCCTGAGCTCTAGCCCGGAGGTGGTTGTCGCCGTGGGATTCCCTGGGGGTGAGTGCCCAGCCCGTTCTCAGGAGCCCTGAGCCCCGCCTGGGTCCTAGGCCACCCACCAACTCTACTCCCCTCACAGCCGGGAAGTCCTCCTTCCTTAAGGAGCATCTAGTGTCAGCCGGCTATGTCCACGTGAACAGGGTATGTCTCCAGTTCCTTCTCCACCTCTCAGCTTGTTGGGGGCAGTTCCCTCCATCATTGCCTCCCCTATCAACCCCGTTTGTGATCACTCATGCCCCAGGACACACTGGGTTCCTGGCAGCGCTGTGTGACCGCCTGTGAGATGGCCCTGAAGCAAGGGAAACGGGTTGCCATCGACAACACAAACCCAGACGCCCCAAGCCGCGCCAGGTAGTGGAACCATGGTG
The DNA here is from genome assembly GCA_031835075.1 of Saguinus oedipus. Lineage (NCBI taxonomy): Eukaryota > Metazoa > Chordata > Mammalia > Primates > Cebidae > Saguinus > Saguinus oedipus. The sequence goes on along the minus strand of CM063187.1, from coordinate 51,051,993 downwards.
CGCTGTGGCAGGATGTGGGGGGCTGTGGTGGGAGGGGGGCCCTGCACATCTGGCCCCTCCCCCACAGGTATGTCCAGTGTGCCCGAGCCATGGGCGTCCCCTGCCGCTGCTTCCTCTTCACTGCCACTCTGGAGCAGGCGCGCCACAACAACCGGGTGAGCCTGCTTGGCCCAGACACCCCCAGGCTGCACCCCCACACTCCCACCCCTCCCATGACCCCCGGGCCTGCTGTCCCCTCCTTTGTTCCCCCAGTTTCGTGAGATGACGGACTCCTCACATGCCCCCGTGTCAGACATGGTCATGTACGGCTACAGGTAGGGTTGGGGCCTGCAGGGGGCAGGGTGCTGGCCGGGCCCCATAAGCTGGGCTGTCCCTCACTGTCCCCACCACTGCCAGGAAGCAGTTCGAGGCCCCGACACTAGCGGAAGGCTTTGCTGCCATCCTGGAGATCCCTTTCCGCCTGTGCCTGGAGCCGAGGCTGGAGCGGCTGTACTGCCAGTTCTCCGAGGGCTGACCCACCGAACTCCCCTCCACAATAAATGCTGTTTCTCTTTGAACTTGGCCGGCCTGTTGCTGGGAGGAGGGTGGTCGCATGGTGGAGGGATCCAGGCCTGCAGTTTCTTACATGGATGGAGGCTTTCGGGACATTTTCAGGTAACGAAAGGTGGGGCCCCACAGAGCGGATTCCGGCTTTGCTGGGATCGGGCACGGGTACTTCACAGACCAGGGCATGCACAGGGGGCTGCGTGGCCCCCCCCAGACCCAGGTGGTAAGGCCTCAAGGACCAATCCAGGACTAAGTTCAAAACCTGGCATGACTCCCGAAGACTCAGGTTATACAGTACTGGACTTGAACCCAGGGCCTGGCACCCGTGAGCATCTGGGCGGCCAGGCATCAGGCAGTGAGCAGAGGAGCAGGCAGGTTTTTAAAAGCCTTTATTGGGGAAACATACAGGGTTGGGGACCGTCCTTGAGCCCTCAGGACGCCATCCATGTTGCTGGGCAGTCGAAGTCCCCAGGGGCCCCTGCTCAGAAGCGTGTCACCTAGGGGCAGGGGTGCAGTGGGGGCTGCTGGACATAGGCACCCAAGCACTGACCCCACATCCCTGTGAGCAGAGGCCCCACCCAGGCCTGGACACTACCTCTGTGGCCCTGGGCTGCAGCTGCTGCCGCCTAGAAAGCCTGGGACCACCGAGAACACTGTGCCTCCCCCTCTGCTCTGCTCTCCCTGAGGCCAAGGTCGCCCTGCTGCTTTTGCAACCCCACCCCGACAGGCCCAAGAGTCCCTCCTGGATTCCACAGGATCACCACTCACCAGTCTCTGCAGGGGCCTCGTCTGTGACTCCTGGAGGGACCCAGCCCAGGGTAGCCACTACCCCCCCATCTGTGGGGAGGAATGAGACCGGGGGTGAGCACGTGGGAAGGGGGGGCGGAGCTGCGCAGGCCGGGGGCTGGCAGGGAGGAGCTGCGCAGGCCTGGCCGGGCTGCCTCACCCCTCGCTGCTGCTGCTCCTGCTCCAGGTTCCGCTGTAAGACCTGCTGCTGGTTGGCAATGACGCGCCGGATGCCGTTGACAAAGTTGCCCTGGTCGTGGGGGATGAGGCCGATGAAGATTTTCTTCTCCGAGGAGTACAGGAGCATGAGCACACGGATCTCGCATGACGCTTTGTAGGAAAAGTGCACGCAGCCAGCCTGGCAGGCACAGGGCATGGTGTCACCAGACAGCACCACAGGGCCAGCGTCCCTCCAACCAGGCGGGCACCCTGCCGTGGGCCCCATTATTATGAGGAGGACACCGTGGCCAAGAGACTCCGTAGGGAGAGGCCCGGGAACCTGCATTTCAAAGCTCCTGGGCAGGCCATGCTGTCTGGGGTCACCTCACTCAAGCCATGCAACCTAACAACCAGCCACGACTCTCACTCCGTCACCCAGGCTGCAGTATGTGGCACCATCTTGGCTCACTGCAACCTCCGCCTCCCGGGTTCAAGTGATTCTCCTGCCTCAGCCTCCCGAGTAGCTGGGATTACAGGTACCCACCACCATGCCTAATTTTTTTATTTTTAGTAGAGATGGGGTTTCGCCACGGTTAGCAGGATGGTCTCAATCTCCCGACCTCAGGTGATCCACCTGCCTCTGCCTCCCAAAGTGCTGCTGGCATTATTAGTGTGACCGACCATGCCCGGCCAGAGGGGAGTCTTCAAAGTTCTTTACTGTAAAAGCATCTACACCCAGACCCCTCATGAACAAATGGCCTTGTGACAGACTGAGTCGAAGGTAACTGTAAGGTAGTTTTGGGACAGATGTTACCAGGTATGGCCCACACGGAAGGTGGCCATCAGCAGGTGAACTCCGACCCTCCCACCTCACAGATGGAGAAACAGCCCGAGAGAGAAGCAGACTCTGCTACGACGACCACCAGACACTGTGGAGCCCTGCGGGGACAGACAGCCCTCCCCGCCTGGCCAGGGGCCTTTGGGATGTGACACAAGCTGCCAGGGCCTGTTTTTCCATTGGGAAACCTGGAGTGACAAGGGCACCTGCCCCTGGGGAGTGAGAGCAATCCTGACGTGGCAGGAGGGGCAGCCCCATACAATTGAGATGAGTGTCCCTCCGTCCAGTGCGGTGGGGACAGCACAGAGCCCCCCAGAGCCAGCCACCTCTCCCCAGCCTTCCTGGACATGGCGCTCAGCTGCTGTCCCATGTCCACACCTGTGAGGGATCCTGCCTCCCTCCGCCCTGGCCGGCGCCACTCACGAAGCCATTGTCCATGATGCGGCACAGGCTCTTCAGGGTCTCCAGGTCCTTGGTGAAGTGGAACTGCACCAGGCGCGAGTTTCGGAACAGCGGCACCAGCGTGGTCTGAAGCACAAGGGGACCCCGCTCTGGCTTCTGCCACCACAGCCTCCTGCTCGAAGCTCGCTGGGTCCCCCGGGCTCAGGACCAAACCGAGGCTCTCACATCTTCCCCTAACTCAGCAAATGTCATCTCTGCCCTCTCACTCCCCCTCCTCAACCAGCCCCAACCCTGGAATCCTGGGGAAGCTGCTCTCAGGTCTCCCGGCAGCTCTTCAGGTCACGGCGGCCCTGTCCCTGCTCAGTCCCTACACAACAGCAGGCTGGGCACCTGGGACCCCTCAGAGCCGGGCCTGCTGCAGTTCCGCCCCAACTCAGCCCAGGCCCCGCCCTTGGGAGGGCCCTCACCAGCAGCTGCTGTGGGATGAGCTGCATGCACAGCTTTCTCGGCCACTGCTCAGTCCTCCTGCGGGGCACGAGGGGATGAGGGTCAGGAGGCCCCAGCTCCCCTGGACGCCGCCTCCGCCCCCAGCCCGGCACTCACAGGATCTCTCCCTGGTTCACGTAGACGTGGGACGGCAGCCACCTCTTGGACCGGCTGTTGGGCTCAGGCCTGGGCTTTTGGAGGAGACAGAGGAGCCCCTCAGGGCTGGGCACCCAACGCCTGTCCCCTCCCAGCCACAGTCCACGAGGATCTCAGGGTCCAAGGTCCCCGGGCTGCTGAGGGCTCACCTCCTGCCACTCCATGACACCGCTCCACGCCAGGAACTTGTTGTTGACGATCTGCACTGGGCCTGCGTTGACACCACCAGGTCCCACTGCCTGTGGGAATGGAAGGGGGTGGCAAGACGGACCTAGGAAACCTGCCTGTCCTGGGGCCCGCCCTCCCTCCCTCCCTGTCAGCCCCAGCAGGCGCTCAGGAACAGGCCCTGCCCCTCCCCTGTGCACAGCCCTGCAAGGCTCCCAATGCACCGAGACAGGTCCCAGCCCTCAGCTGGGAGCCTGCAGAGTCTGCCTCAACTGGCGAGGCGCAAGCGGGACACATGGTCACAGGCCAGGGCCTTCCAGTCTCATGATGATCCCAACCCCTCCTGCCAAGACCCATCCTCTGGCCCTTCAGAGCCCACTTTTCTGTAGAGCCCTGGTGGGAACCCGCCCCTCCTCTTGGCTCCTCTGCAGCTCCCTTCTCCAGCCATCGCATCACACTCCACCTGCAGCAAGTCTGGCTTCACAACCCGGGCGGCCGGGCCTAACTCCGTGCTGTCCCCACAGGGGCTGTGCTGGGTTGGCACACCTGCTTGCGGGTGGTGATGACCTGCCGGATGGCACTGACAAAGCCGCTCTGGTCGTAGGGGATGAGGCCCATGAAGATTTTCTTCTTGGACGAGTACAGGAGCATGAGCACGCGCACCTCACAGGGGGAGATGTGGGGAAACAGCATGCAGCCCGCCTGCGGGGCCAAGGGGCAGGACCTGAGGGTACAGCCCGGTGCTGCTGTGCCCCCACCACCCCAAGACTACCCCACCTGGAGGGGGTGAAGGGAGCTCTTGAGCAGACAGAGGTCCCCACAGTCAAGGCCTTGGCCACCAGTGTGGGACCTCTGAGAGCCCATGCAGTGCCCATCAGCGTCTCCCCTACCCTGCCGCCGGGCACGCAGGCTATGGTGAGAACACCAAGAAGACACCACCTCCCATCCCCTGCCCGCCTTATAGGGTGACCTGGCCTGGGGGTTAAGGGTGCAGGTGGTGCCCTCCCCCCCAACTCTGCTGCCTCCTAGCTCTGTCACCTAACACCAGCCACCTCTTGCTTTTCGGAGTCATTTCCTTATTGGTAAAATGGGATAATAGCATACACAATCAGTGCCACATAAAGGCCCAACAGATGAGGTGTTGGTGCCTCCTGGATGGGATGTGGGAGAACGGCCTGACAGATGTGCCTGACTGTGGTGCCCAGATAAAGGGGTGTGTCCATCCCGGAACCCCACGTCCCCTTCCCACACCAGCCCACCCCCGCAGTGCAGTCCCCAACAGGTTGCCAGCCTAAGCTCTCGACCTTGGGTCCAGCCCAGGGAGTACCCCACTCAGGGCCCCGTCCCTGGCTTTCCTGGAGCCACGCAGACCATGAGTGGGGAGCGAGTGGGGAGATCCACCTTCCCTACAGAGTGGGAACTCGGGGCCTGGACATGGCAGCCCTCAGCAAATGGTGAAGGCTCAGCTAAGAGACCCTAGGCCAGGCACAAGCCCTGGTCTGCCCAGGCCATGAGAAGGCAGGCCCTAGCAGAAGCCACAGCACCTCCAAGCAGCAGCTGAGACGGGGTAGAGGCAGAATATCCCAAAGGGGAACAGGGACTGGGGAAATCCCCAGAGCTAGGTCCTCTGGGTAGACAACTTGGTCCCACCCCATCCCTGCCTCCTCCCCAGCACCCGCCATCTTCCACACCCCCTTTCTGCCCTGTGCAGCGCCAGAATCCCAGTCACCTGAACAGCCTCACCAGCTGGGTTCACCCAGCACTCACTAGGTACTAAAGCCACCATTTCAAGCGCTTTATACAAACTCCCTTCTTCCAGCTATCCTCTGGGTGGCCCTAGGAAGCACAGCTGTTGGCCCCATCTTACAGATAAGAAGGCTGAGCCCCAGAGCACCTCTCCCTCCTGACTGGCACTTGTGCCTAGCACACACATTTACCAGGTCCCTGACATACGCCGTGTGTTCCCAACAGGCTCCTGGGCCCCAGCAAGGCTACCCACAGCTGGGCACGGATGCAGAAGCCGGACATCTCCCAGGCTGAGTTCATTCACCCAGTGCTCTATTGAGGATGCCTGGGGTCCCAGAGGCCATGAGGGCTACCCTTGACCCCAGGGGAGACCCCCAGCCCCCATCCAGGCTGTGGGTAGAGCACTGCCTCCAGCGACACTTCTACAAGGGGCCACCCCCACAGCCCGCACGCCCGAGCCCGCCCCACTCACGAAGCCGTTGCCCATGACGCGGCAGAGCCCCTTGAGCGAGTCACAGTCTCTGTTGGTGAAGTGGAACTGTGCCAGCTGGGAGTTGCGGAACAGGGGGCCCAGCGTGGTCTGGGGGCGACAGGGGACGGTCAGCTGGGTCAGCTGGGCATGGGGGTGCTTGAAGAGGTGTGGGCAGGGCAGGGCGTGTCTCACCAGCAGCTGCTGTGGGATCAGCTGCATGATCAGCTTCTGCGGCCACTGGTCAGTCTCCCTGCGGGAAGGAGTGGGTCAGAGAGGGCTGCCCTGATCCCCACGGCCCCAGCCCCGGCCACCACCCTGGCCGCCCCAGCCTCAGCACTCACAGGTTCTCGCCTTGGTTCACATAGGCTTGGCAGGGCAGGGTCCGCTTCAGCTTCGCGGTGGAGTCAGAGTAGGGTCTGCGCTTCTGTATGGGCAGGAGGGATGTCAGCATGCACGGCCGAGATGCCCCACCTTCCCCTCAGGGGCAAGACAGGACCCTGGAGACCAGCCCCGGCCCACAGGGACTCACCTCCTGCCACTCCAGGACGCCGCTCCAGGCCAGCAGCTTGTTGCTGAGCCGGTGCTCGCTCACCGCCAGACCCCCAAGGGTGAGCCCAGGCGAGGAGGGACCAATGGGACCCAGTGCCCCGAAGACCCGAGCACCTTCCTGCAATGGAGTTGGGGGGTCGGTGGGAAAACTCAGGCAGTGGCCTGCAAGGACAGGCAGTCCCCACACACCCCAGAGGGGCCAGCCCAATATTCAGACCCCCATCCCCCGCTGGACACCCACAGGGCCATGTCCAAACCCTCTGCTCAGCGCTCAGGACCCCACACCATGGTCCTCAAGTCCTTTCCCACTGCTCCCTCAGGACCCTTCCTTCCCAAAGCCTGCTGTCACCTTGACACTGGCCGGGCAGATTCCTGAAGCCAGCAGCCAGCCCCACCTCTAGCCTTTGTCCCAGCTGCATGCCTGATCGATTCCTCCTGACCCAAGTTAGAAGCCAGCTGTGGGGGACTTTCCTGTGTCCCATGCTGGGCCCAGGGTGTCCTTGCAATCCTGGGAGGCACAAGCCGGCCTGCGCTGTCTGTCCAGCATACTGGCTTGCCCTGTCTTTGCCAGGCTGAAACCCTCCTAAGGCTCCTGTCCCCGCAAAGCTCCGACTCCTCCCTCTGGCCCAGGCCAGTGCCCACCTCTCTGGCCTTATCAGTCTGACCCCAGGGAGGCAGGGAGGTGGTGAAGAAACACAAAGGAGACCGAACCATCCAGAAGAAAGAAGCAAGGCCGGGCGCGGTGGCTCAAGCCTGCAATCCCAGCACTTTGGGAGGCCGAGGCGGGTGGATCACGAGGTCAAGAGATTGAGACCATCCTGGTCAACATGGTGAAACCCCGTCTCTACTAAAAATACAAAAAAGTAGCTGGGCATGGTGGTGCGTGCCTGTAATCCCAGCTACTCAGAAGGCTAACGTGGGAGAATTGCCTGAACCCAGGAGGTGGAGGTTGCAGTGAGCCGAGATCGCGCCACTGTACTACAGCCTGGGTAACAAGAGCAAAACTCCGTCTCAAAAAAAAAAAAAAGAAGCAAGGAGAAGGGGGAAACGACTGGGAGAGAGCTGGGACACCACACCCTGGAGGGGTCCCACAGACCAAAACCGTGCAAAACACCAGAAGCTTCTAGCAACAAAGCCAAGCAAAGCCACAAACGCTACTCACAGGGCACTCTCCCTCGCTTTCATTTTTTGATGTTATTTTTTTCAGATGGAGTCTCACTCGTATTGCCCGGGCTGCAGTGCAGTGGCACAATCTCAGTTCACTGCAACCTCCACCTCCTGGGTTCAAGCGACTCTCCCGCCTCATCATCCCAAGCAGCTGAGATTACAGGTGCTCGCCACCACGCCCGGCTAATTTTTTTTAGTAGAGATGGGGTTCCACCATGTTGCCCAGGCTGGTCTTGAACTCCTGACCACAAGTGATCCGCCTGCCTCGGCCTCCCAAAATGCTGGGATTACAGGTGTGGGTCACTGCGCCTGGCCTTGGTTATCTTTCTTAAAAACCAAAAACATCTCACGGCAAACAAGGGAAAGCTTGGCAAACAGCCTGGCGGCAGGAAACCCATGAGATCTCCCTGGAGTAGGCACCTCCAGCCAGAGGAAGAAAATTCTAAGGGTGATTTCTTTTTTTCTTATTACAAATGGCTATTTTCCAAATTTCTATAAAGTACAAGGACATCTTTCCTTCCAGAATACTAGCAAACAGAAAAAATTTGTCTGTGAAAGCTTAAAAAGATGAACCTGAACAAACTTGGTCTCCACCCACACAGGTGATTCTGGTTTTTGGGCAATCGTCAGAAGATCAGGAAGAAAACCTGAGTGTATTGGCATCAGAATGAGTTGCTGCTGGGGCTTCAGGCACCACACCGGACATCCAGCATCTGAGAAGATGAGTTAAAACGCACAGTCCGGCAGGGCACGGTGGCTCACACCTGTAACCCTAGCACTTTGGGAGGCCAAGGTGGGTGAACCACCTGAGGTTGGGAGTTTGAGACCAGCCTGCCCAGCATGTCAAAACGCAGTCTCTACTAAAAATAAAAAAATTAGCCAAGTCTGGTGGCGCATGCCTGTAATCCCAACTACTCTGGAGGCTGAGGCAGGAGAATCGCTTGAAACCGGGAGGTGGAGTTTTCAGACTCCAGCCTTCGAGATGGCAGCGAGACTCCATCTCAAACAAACAAACAAACAAAAAACAACGCACAGCTGGAGACGACTTTAGAGATGAGGGTATACTTGCAACATAAAAGTTGTTTATGGCGCTGGAACCTGGGATATCTACACTGCACACACAAGTCCGCATATACAGCGACACGTACTCATTTACTGCCACAAAGATGGGTAAAAATCAGGCGACCGCACTTAAGAGTCCAAGCCACATACTGAACGTCTGCTTATCTAGGAGGGCGGGTTGACTCAGGACTTCAAAGATGCTAACATTTGAAGCCCTGGTAAGGAGCAGGTATGCTTGCCTAAAACCCAGGAATATCTTCAGCTGCAGGAGCAGCACATTAAGATGGGAGGATTTAAAACCGACTGTTAAGGTGCAACCTAAAGGAAATCTCACATCTCGTCTGCGCGGGCCTGACACCCCTACTTGCACAGGGAACTCCATCTAATACTTGCACTGAGCTTTAAAGCCTTGCGTGGCACGTCTGAGGACCCAGAAAACACTTCTGAACGACTAGATGCGAATGCTGCAGGAAGGGGCGAAGGCAGGGGAGGGAAGGGCTACGTTTAAGTTGTGGGAGGTAATCAGAGTCTGGGTATCCATGTTTAAGACCCAGGAAGCCTGCTTAAGACTTCAGTAGGCCTGCCACAGCGCTGTGCCATCCACACCCCCGGGGCAGTGTATTTAAAAAGTGGGCAGGAGCGCGGGCCCTCGGGAAATCTCACATCGGTGCAACCGTGTGCACACTGCAAAGTCTCGATGTGCAGTTTTACCACCCCGGGTAAACCTTACAGAAGCATGTGCGTCTTCTGGGTCTGGGGAAGGGTATGCCCAAAGTACCTGCGAAGCTGAGTATTTACGTTTACGGTCTGGGCTCACGGCAGTCCATCAAGGCATCCCACATCTGGGCGCCGGTGCACATTCTAGGTGCGCACTCCACGGGCGCAGCGCGAACCCCGGGGAGAACGCCCACGGGTGCGACATCTGGGTGCACTGGTACAAAGCACGGGCCCCTCCCTCGCCGCCGTCCCCAACCCTCGCCCCCATTTCCACGTTCCCTGCCCGGAGAGCCAACAACTTTCCAACGGGAAAAACAAACGCGCGTGGCGGCCGCCGATCCGCCGCCCCCCACCCGCGTTCAAATCCGACCGCGGAGTCAGCAGTAATTCGAGCCCGCCCCGCTCCCGTCCCCTACCCCCCACCCCGACCCGAACGCGCAACAAAGGGGAGAGCGCGGCGCGAACCACCGGGAGCTCCACGGGGGAACCTAGCCCAGGGCGGGACCACCCTTTGGGCCACAGGGGAGACCCCGGAGCGGAGGGGGCCGCGGACAAAGGCGTGAGCCCGGGGTAGGGGCTGGGGGGGCGGGGCCGTAGAAGGCTCTGGAAAAAGGGCGGGGGGCTCACCATGGGAGGGGCCGAGCGGGCCCGGATCCGCGGAGGCTGCGGGCCTCGGGGGCACGCCGGCCAGGAGCGCGAGCGGACGGCGCGCACTACGAGGGGCCGCGGGGGGCGGCCGCGACCGCCGAGGGGACCCCCGGCGCCGGAGCGATACGGGGCACGGCGCGGACGGACCATGGCGGGCGTGGGCCAAGAGGGCAAGGAGCTGCCGCGGGCCACACGGGGGTCTGCAGGCTCCACCGACTGAGGGGCGCGGGCGCGCGGCTTCGGGGGAGACGGGCTGAGCCGTACCAACCGCGGGGGACGCGCCGCCGGAGAGGGGTCGCCGCGGCCGAACCACTGCGGCGAGCGGGGGAGCCCGGCGCATACCAAGTGCGTCCGAGGGGGCGTGGCCAGATCGTACCAAGGCGGCGCGGGGGAGCGGGGGGCGCGGGCGGGAGCGGAGTATGGGCTCGGCGGTCCTCCGGGCCTGGGAGGACGCGCGAGCAACAACTTCAGGGGGCGTGGCGGGAACGGGAGCCCCTACCAAACGCGGGGGAAGAACGAAGGCGACACCACGCTGGCTCCGTGCCGGGGCTCGGGACGCCGGGAGACCTTATCGGGAGCTATGGGCCCGCAGAGCCGGGAGACCGCTCCAGAAAACATCAGGGAAGAGGGGAGGACAAGGGAACCCACTAAGAGGGAACCCACTGAGGGTACGGATTGCGACCGAGGGGAGGGCTGAAGGTTTGCAGGCGGTGACGTGGCGAGGTGGGCAGGGAACTCCAACTCCCAACGGCCCCCGCGCGGCCTGGGCGTGGCCAGCGGTCCAGGGAGGTTCCACCCGTTAGTTCCGCGCCCAGTCTCCGCCCGCTCCCCCTCGGCGGCGACTCCGAGCTTCTTGCCACTCACGTCGCTCCCCGGCCTTGTGTGGTTTCGCTCATTCGCTCTGCTAAAATGAAATGACCGCGCAGCTGCTTACTAGTGGTTGTATAAGATTTGCCCCTCGGCGTCTTGTTTCTTAAACGTGGGTAATATCTAACCCTAGAGTGCTTATGGGTATCAAATGTTTGGCGCAGTCACTACTCAAATGCTAGCTTTTCTTTTAAAAAAAAAAAAATGTTGTGAGTACCCTGTCCGGTTCTGTGCTCGGCGATGAGTATATACGGCGACGACCGAATGAGACCAGGTTCCTCAGAGCCCACGGTCCACTGGGGAGAGACGTAAGCGCACATCCACAGGGCCATGGGATGTGCCCACGGGGAGGTGGTAAAGTTAGCAAGAGAAGTCAAGAAAGCGACCTGTGAGCAGCCTGCCCCTCCAGATGACCGGAAAAGTGTGCCAAGAGGAGGGAACAGCAAAGACACAAATCCTGAAAGTCGAAGGAATAAAAGGGAGCCAGTGTGGCTGGAACCGAGTGAAGGTAGAGGAGAAATAGACAAGGCTGTATGAGGAGGTTAGGGAGGGAATGCCTACTTCTGTTTAGGATGTTGACCTAACAATGTAGATACGGATATCGGAGCCTGGAGAGAGAAATTCGGGAGTCATCAGTGTTTGGAGACTGGATGAGATCACAAAGAGACTGGGACACATCCCTTTAGCAGTCACGACATGAGAAGCAACCAGCAAAGGAGACAGGAGTGGCCAGGGAAATGGCAGAAGATCCCTTTCGCCCGTCCCAGGCTCCCTGCCCCACTAAGCCCCCTGCCCACGGGCTTCCCAGAGCTGACTGGAGCACAGCCCCAAATCCAACCTGGATTGTGGGCGAACAGAGTCGGAGATCCTGGACACAAACTGCAAGTTAGCTATCAACAGGTACCTCCAGTGCCCTGTCAATCACCCATGTGAGGACAACCTGGAAGCAGAAAAGAGAAAAAACAGACAAAGAGCTTCCTTAATCTCCCGGAATCCTCACTTCTCCCCTTCTTGTTGGTCCAGATCATCAAGATCTCTGGCCTGGGTGACGCCTCCTAATTCTTGCTGCCTTCTCTCACTAGACAAAACCATCCATTGGCTTCCCAGTGCCCTTAGCATTAAATCCAAACTTGGTGGCCCCTACTGCCGCCCCAGCAAAAACATCTCTTTCCCATCCTTCATGTTCTCTACCTAGTTAATGCCTTCCCATCCCTCAGAACCCATCAGGACACGCGTGAGTGTGAATGGAGGTAGACCGGGGTGTACTCCAGAGTGAGCAAAATGGGAACCCATGTCAGAAAGTGAAATGAAAATGTAGGCTGAAATTCTATCACTAATACTGCAACAAAACTCTCTGGAACCATCTCACTTACCCAGTCGACCAACGTGAAAGACACTTTCCTTACCCAGCCGACCAACTTGAAAGACACTTTCCTTTTCATCTGTGCAGCCCTCTGCTGGGGCCCGCAGGCTGTTATGACTAAGCACTTCCACTTCCGTCTCTCAAGCTGCTTACTTCCTGAAAGGTGGCTGTCTGATCCCAAGGTGTTTACGCCAGAAGTTCTTAATAGTTTACTACCAAACTAATGAAATGAATGCAAGACAGTTGTTTATATACAAACCAGATTGCTTGCATTGGAAAGATTAAAAGTGGGTTGGTTGTTAAAAACATGCCAGGTGTAGTGGCTCACACCTGTAAATCCTGCACTTTGGGAAGCTGAGGCAGACAGGTCACTTGAGGTCAGGAGTTCAAGACCACTCTGGCCAACACAGAGAAACACCACCTCAAATACAAAAATTAGCGGGCATGGTGGCATGTGCCTGTAGTTCCAGCTACTCAGGAGGCTGAGGCAGGAGAATCACTTGAACCTGGGCGAGGGGTGGGGGGACGCAGAGTTACAGTGAGCTGACATCTTGCCACTGCACTCCAGCCTGGGCAACAGAGCAAGTTGACTCCATCTCTTAAAAAAAAAAAAAAAAATGCTGCCAAGTTAGGTACATGCAAAGCAACTGTAAATTATTTAATGAAAATGCTCATAAGAACCTAGGATGGCCAGGCGCGGTGGCTCAAGCCTGTAATCCCAGCACTTTGGGAGGCCGAGGCGGGTGGATCATGAGGTCAAGAGATCAAGACCATCCTGGTCAAAATGGTGAAACCCCGTCTCTACTAAAGATACAAAAAATTAGCTGGGCATGGTGGCGTGTGCCTGTAATCCCAGCTACTCAGGAGGCTGAGGCAGGAGAATTGCCTGAACCCAGGAGGCGGAGGTTGCGGTGAGCCAAGATCGCGCCATTGCACTCCAGCCTGGGTAACAAAATCGAAACTCCGTCTCAAAAAAAAAAAAAAAAAGAACCTAGGAAGACTTAGCCCTTAGTTTGTTTCATAAATGTCTTTAGGTTCTCTAGCCACTTAAAAAAATTTTTTTTAATGAAATGACTCATTGTGGTTTGTGGATGTAGTTTATACAAGAATGTGATGTTCTACTGGTCGCAGTGGCTCATGCCTGCCATCTCAACACATTGGGAGGCCAAGGTGGGAGGACTGCTTGAGCCCAGCCTGGGCAACATAGTGAGACTCCCACCTCTACATAAATTACACTAATTAGCTAGTCATGGTGGCATGCACCTATGGTCCCAGCTACTCAGGAGGCTGAGTGGGAGGATCTCTTGAGCCAAGGAGATTGAGGCTGCAGTGAGCCGTGTTCACACCACTGCACTTCAGCCCAAGTGACAAAGCAAGACCCTGTGTCAAAAAAAAAAGCCAGGCACTGTAGCTCACACCTGTAATCCCAGCACTTTGGGAGACCAAGGCATGTGGATCATGAGGTCAGGAGTTCAAGACCAGCTTGACCAACATGGAGAAACCCCGCCTCTACTAAAAATACAACATTAGCTGGGAGTGGTGGCGCACGCCTGTAATCCCAGCTGCTCAGGAGGCTGAGGCAGGAGAATTGATTGAACCCGGAAGGTGGAGGTTGCAGTGAGCCGAGATCGCTCCATTGCACTCCAGCCTGGGCGACAGAGCAAGACTCAGTCTCAAAAAAAAAAAAGAATGTGATGTTGTGTGTTAACTGGCAGACCAATACCAAAAGGATCTCGGTCCTACATACAAGAGATGTCTGTTTAAATGTTCTTGGTTAAAATAAGATGTTTAAAGTGTTCATTAGTGCTATTTGCCACGTATTTCTAGCTCCCCACTTGACCAGCATTTTGACTCCATTTGGCTAAGTGGGGCCATGTGATTAATTTTGGCCAATAAGATGTGAGGCCATGTGATTAATTCTGGCCAAGGAAATATGAGCAGAAGTGACACATGTGAATTCAGGCTAGATCACTTAACTGCTATTGAGAGACCAGACCTCTCTGTGCCTGTACTATGTCAACTGACAACCTTCATGATCTCGCTGCATGGAATTCAAGCTGACACTCAATATAGCACGAGTGAGAAAACCCACCTTTGCTGTTTGAAGCCCCTGCAATTTTGGGGTTTGTTATTACACCATAATCCAGCCTTTCCTGATATATGCTTTTTTTCCCCCCCAAATAATCCCAGTTTAACCAACATTTCTTTTCTTTTTTCTTTCATAATAGAGACGGGGTTTCACCATATTGGTCAGGCTGGTCTGGAACGCCAAACCCCAGGTGATCTGCCCACCTTGGCCTCCCAAAGTGCTGGGATTACAGGCATGAGCCACTGCACCCGGCCCTCAACAACAATTCTTAAATCAATCAACTACCAGTCTCAGTTTCCTGGAACATACTGGCTGTACGTATAGGTTGGATGACATAGGCAAAGACATAACAACATGGACAAATAAAATGTTTTATGCTGGCTGGGCGTGGTGGCTCATGCCTGTAATCTTAGCACTTTGGGAGACTGAGGCAGGCGGATCACCTGTGGTCAGGAGTGAGACCAGCCTGGCCAAAATGGTGAAACCCTGTCTCTACTAAAAATGCAAAAATTAGCCAGCGTGGTGGTAGGCACCTGTAACCCCAGCTATTCAGGAGGCTCAGGCGGGAGAACTGCTTGAACCCAGGAGGCAGAGGTTGCAGTGAGCTGAAATCACACCACTGCACTCCTGTCTAGGCGAAAGAGTGAGATTCTGTTTCAAAAAATGGTAATAGGCGGGGCACGGTGGCTCACACCTGTAATCACAGCACTTTGGGAGGGTGAGGTGGGCAAATCACAAGGTCAGGAGTTCAAGACCAGCCTGGCCAACACGGTGAAACTCCATCTCAGCTAAAAATAGAAAAAATTAGCTGGGTGTGGTGGTGGGTACCTGTAATCCTAACTACTCAGGAGGCTGAGGCAGGAGAATCACTTGAATCCAGGAGGTGGAGGTTGCAATGAGCTGAGATCACGCCACTGCCCTATAGCCTGGGCAACAGAGCGAGACTCTATCTCAAAAAATACTACTAATAATAAAATGTTTTATATTTATACTAAGAAAAGGGAGTAAGGTCATCTCTGGCTTGAATTTTTCTTTTCTTTCTTTGCAATTACAAGATAATGTCTGGCTAATTTTTAGAAAAACGTCTGCCTGATACATGCTTTGCAAACTCTAGGTATTTCAACTTTCTCATCATTTATGTCCAGATGCAGTGGCTCACACCTGTAATCTCAACATTTTGGGAGGCCGAGGTGGGAACATTGCTTGAGCCCAGGAGTTTGAGACCAGCCTGGGCAACATGGAAGATCCTCTCTCTACAACAATAAAAATAAATTAGCCAGGCATGGTGGCACATGCTTGTAGTCCCAGCTACTCTGGAAACTGAAGCAGGAGAACCATTTGAGGCCATGAGTTTGAGACCAGCCTGAGCAACATAGTGAGACTCTCTCTACAAAAAATACAAAAATTAGTTGGGCAGGGTGGTGCGTGTCTGTAATCCCAGCTACTTGACCAGCTGACGAGGGAAGATTGCTTGACCCCTGTAGGCAGAGGCTGCAGTGAACTGAGACCATGCCACTACACTCCAGGGGTGACAGAGTGAGGCCACTGGCAATAACAGTTGTTAATATTTCTCAAGCACGTCATGTCTGAACTCATTGGATTCTCACATAGCAGGCTGTGAGTTCAACAATCTTTTTTTTTTTTTTTTTTTTTGAGACGGAGTTTTGCTCGTTACCCAGGCTGGAGTGCAATGGCGTGATCTCGGCTCACAGCAACCTCCGCCTCCCGGGTTCAGGCAATTCTCCTGCCTCAGCCTCCTGAGTAGCTGGGATTACAGGCACGCGCCACCATGCCCAGCTAATTTTTTGTATTTTTAGTAGAGACGGGGTTTCACCATGTTGATCAGGATAGTCTCGATCTCTTGACCTCATGATCCACCTGCCTCGGCCTCCCAAAGTGCTGGGATTACAGGCGTGAGCCACCGCACCCGGCCAACAATCTTTTTATCCCCACTCTACAGATGGGGGAACCAAGGATCCAGAAGTAAAAGCCTGAGGTCACACGCTGAGGAGAAGCAAGGGACAGAGATGGGGTCCAGGTTTTTTTGTTTTTTTTGAGAGTGCACTTCATAGGGGCTGGGTGCAGTGGCTAACGCCTGTAATCCCAGCACTTTGGGAGGCGAAGGCAGGCAGATCACTAAGTCAGGATATTGAGACCATCCTGGCCAAAATGGTGAAACCCTGACTCTTAAAAAAAAAACACACACACACACACACAGCACTTCACTCTGTCGCCCAGGTTGGAGTGCAGTGGCGTGCTCTTGGTTCACTGCAACCTCTGCCACCTGGGTTCAAGCAATTCCTCCTGCCTCGGCCTCCCATGTAGCTGGGACTACAGGTGCCTGCCACCATGCCCAGCTAATTTTTTTTATTTTTAGTAGAGATGGCGTTTCACCATCTTGGCCAGGCTGGTCTTGAACTCCTGACATCACGATCCACCCGCCTCGGTCTCCCAGAGTGCCGGGATTGCAGGCATGAGCCACCATGCCTGGCCAGGTTCCAGGTTCTTAATCTCAGTAAGTTCTGACCTCCACTTTGTGGAACAAACAAAGGACACTGCCCCTTGGGGCTGGGACCATCTTACCCTCATCACTGCCATGCTTCTCAACCTCTCTGCCACCATCTGCCCTCTAGCACAGACCATGCTGAGCACTCAGATTGTAAAAGACACAGACCAAAACAAACAAACAAAAAAAAAGCAAGAAAAAAAAAAAAAAACTAGCCGGGTGCAGTGGCTCCAGCCTGTGTAATCCCACCACTTTGGGAGGCCGAGGCGGGTGGATCATGAGGTCAAGAGATCGAGACCATCCTGGTCAACATGGTGAAACCCCATCTCTACTAAAAATATAAAAAATTAGCTGGGCATGGTGGCGCGGGCCTGTAATCCCAGCTACTCAGGAGGCTGAGGCAGGAGAATTGCCTGAAGCCAGGAGGTGGAGGTGGTGAGCCGAGATTGTGCCATTGCACTCCAGACTGGGTAATAAGAGCAAAACACCATCTCAAAAAAAAAAAAAAAAAAAAAACTGTACTGAGAAATGTCACTTTCGGAGTTAAAAAAAAAAAAGACATAGACCTTCCCTATTCCCAAACCCAGGGTCCTGTCTTCCCTCAGAGGCACAGTGCTGAGGCAGCCACACAGTCCTGCCCAGCCTCTGCCTGCCTGTCTGATCCACACCAGGTGAACTGGTGAGAAACAAATTAGGTATGATTGGTAGGCGAGGTGCTTTTTGGAGTGGGCAATTTGACAGTTTTTGTTTTGTTTTGTTTTATGGAGTCTCTCATTTTGTTGCCCAGGCTGGAGTGCAGTGGCATGATCTCGGCTCATTACAGCCTCTGCCTCCTGGGTTCAAGCGATTCTCCTGCCTCAGCCTCCTGAGTGGCTGGAATTACAGGTGTGCACCACGACGTCCGGCTAATGTTTGTATTTTTAGTAGAGATAGGGTTTCACCATATTCGCCAGGCTGGTCTCCAACTCCTGACCTCAGGTGATCCGCCCACCTCAGCCTCCCAAAGTACTGGGATTATAGGCATGAGCCACCACACCCAGCCAAACTGGCAGTTCTGTAACAGTTTAAAATGGGCACCCAGAAAGATTGGAAACATCCTAAATGGCCACGAATAAGGTACTGATTAAGGCATGCTGGCGTTCACACAAGACACTACCATGCAGCCTTTAAAGTGAATGCAGCTCCAGTAGCACCTGCGTATTTGTTCTCGCTGTTTAATATACAGAGACAGGGTCTGACTCTGGTGCCAAGGCTGGTCTCGAACTCCTAGGCTCAAGTGATATTCCTGCCTTGGCCTCCCAAAGTGTTGAGAATACAGGCATGAGCCACTGAGCCCAGCCCCATGGGCTATTTTAAACAATAAATAAAATGAATGGAAGGCTTTTTGTCCTGGTACAAACTTCAGTATACGTTGTTAGATTTAAAAAAAAGAAAAGAAAGCTAGAGAGTAAAGCAGGCTGCCGCTGGATAGAAAGGCCAGAAAATGAATCCATTTCTGTTTGTTCCACCTGCTTGTACATATCTCTGAAAAGACACTTAAGCAATTGGTAACTGATCTCAAGAGGGAGCTGGGAGAGGCTGTGCATTGGTTGGTTTCTGGAGCCTCTCCAAGTGTGAACCATATGAAGGTTTTGTATATGCGAAAAATGAATGCAACATTTTTAAAGTCATGTAAATAAAGTTGGCATACTCAATTCTGAAATTCTGCTGGGAGGAATGCATCCTATAGGAATGCTTGCACAAGTGGGTAAAAAAAAAATACGCATAGGCCGGGCACAGTGGCTCAAGCCTGTAATCCTAGCACTTTGGGAGGCTGAGGCAGGTGGATCACAAGGTCAAGAGATCGAGACCATCCTGGTCAACATGGTGTAACCCCGTCTCTACTAAAAATACAAAAAATTAGCTGGGCATGGTGACACGTGCCTGTAATCCCAGCTACTCAGGAGGCTGAGGCAGGAGAATTGCCTGAACCCAGGAGGCGGAGGTTGCGGTGAGCTGAAATTGCGCCATTGCACTTCAGCCTGGGTAACAAGAGCGAAACTCCGTCTCAAAAACAAACAAAAAAAATACGCATTCATCCTTTGCAGCATGAATAAGTGAAAAAGTGGCCACCTGTGAGAACAGTTAAAAACTGGCTGGGTGAGGTGGCTCACACCTGTACTCCCAGCACTTCGGGAGGCTGAGGCAGGTGGATCATTTGAGGTTAGGAGTTCAAGACCAACCTGGCAAACATGGTAAAATCCCATCTCTAGTAAAAATACGAAAACTAGCTGGGCGTGGTGGCACATGCCTGTCTGTAATCCAAGCTACTTGGGAGGCTGAGACAGGAGAATCGCTTGAATCCAGGAGGTGGAGGTTGCAGTGAGCTGGGATGGCACCACTGTACTCCAAACCTGGGTGATGGAGCGAGACTCCATCTCAAGAAGAAAAAAAAAAAAGTAAAAACTAGACAGCCCCCCAACTGGCAGAGTGCAGTGTGGCAGGCACCCAGAAAGACGGCCCCCGTGACCCTCACCTCCTGGTCTCAGGCTTCTGCACTGTTCTCTCAGCTTGAGTGTGGCCTGAACCTAGCAACCTGTAATGTACAGAATATGGCCAGAGTGACAGGATATCACTTCCAAGATTGCGGTATGAAAGACTATGCAGCTTCCACCTTAAGTGCCTTTTTTTTTTTGGAGACAGTTTCACTCTTGTCGCCCAGACTGGAGTGCAATGGCATGACCTCGACTCACTGCAACCTGTGCCTCCCGGGTTCAAGCAATTCTTCTGCCTCAGCCTCCCAAGTAGCTGAGATTACAGGTGCCTGCCACCACTCCCAGCTAATATTTTGTATTTTTTTGTAGAGACAGGGTTTCACCATGTTGGCCAGGCTGGTCTCAAACTCCTGACCTCAGGTGATCCACCCGCCTCAGCCTCCCAAAGTGTTAGAATTACAAGCATGAGTCACCACACCCAGCCCCTCTCAGATTTCTAGAGAAGCTGGATGCCACATCACAACTGCAAGGTGCCCTGTCAAGAGGCTGCAATGGTGAGAAACGGAGGGGGACCTCCAGCCAACAGCAAGGAATGAAGGCTCTCAGCCCCATCACCGTAAGGAACTGAATCCTCCCATCAAGCATGTGAGTGGGCTGAAGCGAGCCCTCCTCACGGAGCCTTCCGATGACCACACAGCCCCAGCCACAAGCTCGACCGCAACCCCAAGCACCCAGGAGCCAGCAGCTCAGCCAAGCCTGGATTCCTGACCCCTAGCAACTGTGAGGCAATAAGTGCTTCTTGTTTTAAGCCACTGAGTAGTGGGGTTTGTTACACATCAAAAGACAACTTACAGATTGGATGGCTTGTGGAACTGAAATGCATCCATTTAGTGCACTACTTGAGGCCACCATGAGACATGGGGATATAGAGGCACAGGCAATCAACACTGCAGGCAGGCCAGGCATGGTGGATCACGCCTATAATCCCAGCACTTTGGGATGTTGAGATGGGCAGATCACCTGAGGTCAGGAGTTCAAGACCAGCCTGACCAACATGGTGAAACCCCGTCTCACTAAAAATACAAAAATTAGCCAGGCGTGGTTGTGGGTGCCTGTAATCCCAGCTACTTGGGAGGTTGAGGCAGGAGAATCGTTTGAACCTGGGAGGCGGAGTTTGCAGTGAGCCAAGATCATGCCACTGCACTCCAGCCTGGGCAACAGAGTGAGACTCTGCTCAAAACAAAGACAAAAACAAGCAAACAAAAAAAATAGTGCAGGCAGATGGCCATTACTTTGGTGGGGTAAAAAAAAAAAAAAGAAAAAAGCGGCCGGGCAGGGTGGCTCATGCCTGTAATCCCAGCACTTTGGGAGGCTGAGGTGGGTGGATCACGAGGTCAAGAGATCGAGACCATCCTGGCCAACATGGTGAAACCCCATCTCTAACTAAAAATACAAAAATTAGCCGGGCGTGGTGGCACACACCTGTGGTCCCAGCTACTCGGGAGGTGGAAGAATCACTTGAACCCAGGAGGCGGAGGTTGCAGTGAGCCAAGATTGTGCCACTGCAATCCAGTCTGGTGACAAAGCAAGACTCAAAAAACAAAACAAAAACAAAAAAAGCAAGCTAAAGAACAAAGAAATTGACTCACTTATATATATAAAAAAATTAAACTATCAATGTATCCACAACCGCACACAAGCATGTAAATCTGAACGCAGAACTGGTGCATCAGCCTCTGGGAGGAAAGGGGTTTGCTCAGGGTGTGTGTTTGGGGTGGGAGAGGGAAGTGAGGTGTGACGGGGTGCTTCCTACTTCTGCTTTCTATTCCACACATTTCAGTGCCCTTACATTTCAGGAAACTGTTCTAGTGTGTGTAACTCAATACACATTAAAAGTTAATTTTTTAAAAAATATGGTGAGAAAATGTGTGTTTTGCGTACGCTGAAACAAATATATTCTTCACACCCCATTTTAGAAGGTGTCTTTTTTCTCATAGTTCTTTGCAGATGGTGGGTGGGCATTTTCTTTCACCCATAACAGGTCTGCAGCTATGAATATGTTGGTGTTTTAGCATTTCTGCCTCAACAATCACCGTTTTCCAATTGCATCCTACCACCGGCTCCTTTGTGAGAATTTTCGAGAATCCCCAGTCTTGCCTGCAGCTGTAGATTAGTGATTCAAAAGCAAATTGGTCAAAGAGAAAATGTTTCCAACAAGTCCCTCACTCAATTATAACCTTCCTGGATTCCAGTGACTCCTACAAGTTGGGAGGCTTTTTTTTTTCTTGAGACAGTCTTACTCTGTCACCCAGGCCAGAGTGCACAATCTTGCCTCACTGCAACTTCTACCTCTGGGGTTCAAGCAATTCTTGTGCCTCAGCCTCCCAAGTAGCTGGGATTACAGGTGTCCACCACCACAACTGACTAATTTTTATATTTTTAGTAGAGAAGGGCTTTCACCATGTTGGCCAGGCTAATCTAACTCCTGGCCTCAAGCGATCTGCCCACCTCAGCCTCCCAAAGTGCTGGGATCACAGGTGTGAGCCCCAGCTTGGCATACATTTCTAGAGGCAGTTTTGCCCACGTTTTACCTTCAGGGTACGTTTCAGCCACATGACAACAGTGGCTACTAGCAGCTCTCCTGTGTCCAGGACTGAGCTGGCCAAATCATGTTCTTTCTTATAACCCTCTGGGGTAGTCATTCTTTGATGTATGGGGAAAGGGACGCTCAGAGACGTGCAGAGACCTGCCTGAGGCCAGGGTGCTAACCAGTGCAGAATCTCGGGATGAAACCCTGCTGTTCTAGGCTTTTCACTGTTTCTTGCCTTAGAACCTTGCATTCAGAGAAAAACTTTCCCAAAAGGTTTGCTCTGTTGGTGCTGGCTGGTGCTAATGGGCACAGGAAGCTCTTAGGCCTTGCTGCCACCTGGCCTGTGAAACGGGGAGGTGAGTCCTATGTGTCTAGATCTGGCCTTGCTCCTTGGGCACTCCTGTACCCGGGGCTTGCTTCTGCACGTGTGATTAGCCCCCGACAGTCCCTCTGGTTCCTCTTATAGAGTGTTAAGGTCAAGAGGGGGCCACTGGCATGAGATAGCCAAGCTGGCGCCTGGAAACCTTTCCTCTGAACCCATTTGTCTCTGATCCAAACCCACGTTTCCCTTGCCGGGGGACATGACCGCCCTGGTGGAAACAGCAGAGAGGCTGCCGCTTCCTGCTCCTCTCACCGGCTTTTGACAGAGTTGATCACTCCCTCCTCAAAAACACTCAGCTTCCAGAACGCCACACTTGCCTGGTTCTCCTCCTGTCTTCTGGCTCCCTGCCCAACCCTCACACGTGGGTCTTTCTCAGGGTTCTGTCCTTGTTCTCGAGTCTTCTCCTTCTTCCTTCCAGAGGTTGCAAAATGGCGGCCCGGCAGCCTCATGAGACCCACGGGCAGATTTTGTTTGGTCCTCACAGTGTTTTGTTTTTAATTTGAATGCCATGAGGCGGGGCAAGCACTCTCCAAGTTCGCCACAGTCCCCATCATTCCCTGTTGTCTTACACCCGTCCGCTTCACACATTTTCATCACCTGCCTGGTCCCTGAAGCCATCTGAGTTTTCAAAAAACCCCTGCTACACAGGCTGCCTGGGAAATCACCCACTGTCACGTCTTCGCTGTCACCAGTGCCTCCTGCTCCACCACTCACACTCCTGAGGCTCGCCTAGAGCGCTTGCTCACACGACTCCCAGACCCCCGCCCTCCCCCGTTAGATCCAACAGTTCCAGGGCAGGGACCGGAAACTCACATGCCTCCAGGGGCCAGGCGGGTCACATAAATGAGTGAACTAGCCAGGTATAAGAAAAGTCGACTGCCAGAAATATCATCAAATCGGATCTTTACTGAACTACGGTGAATGCATGGAACATAATACAAACATGGATGATACTGGAGTTTATATTTTTAAATTCAAAATTGAAAAAATACAAATTGAAAAATAGAAATATTTAACTATTAAAATTTTCTCTTTCGTAATTCTTTTTGCGCCTTTGAGTTGAAGCCAAAAGGCTGGCGGCTTCCCTTCCGCACCAAGATGTGCCAGGCCTTGGGGGGCATGGTGGGGACGGGCAGTTTAGAATTCGGGCTTGAATCCTTCAACTGAGAACAATGTTTGATTTGATTCAGGTTCGTAACGGAAAACAGCTGTTCCCCAGCGTGGGCTCTCCCTAACACTGGATATTCAGGACAACTACTGGAGATAACTGTAGGGTCTCGCCATCTTCACAGATTTGTACTTAGGAACCAGCGCCGTATTGCACTGTAGTTCAGTGACTACTATTTATGGTCTGCATTCACACGAGACATTTCCCAACAAAGGCAAACTGGACAGTGTCAGTTCCTTTCCACGAGTCTGGATTCCGAGAGCCTTTGGGGGAATTTGGTCTTTAACCACAGGATCCAGGTGAACACAGTCCGTGCCGCCTCCTTCCTTTCTGGAAGCCAACTGCAGCACAGGAAAGAGTAAAGGGCTTTTTCCTTGCCAGTGGATTTCCCGTCTTTGCCAGGACTAAGCATATACATCATACATTCAAGTAGCTGTTTGTGGATGTTTCCTTGCGGAGAACATATTCAGTGTTCAGAAGGGTCATCACCTTGACCAGAAGTCTCTGACTAACCTTCGCAGGGGAACCAACTGCGGCTTTCGCCTGATTTCAAATGAAACAAGTTGATTAACTTGGAACAGTTCAGATTTCTTCTAAAACCGGGTCACAGAGCTTCTGTGAAACCTCTCAGGTCAAGTCACCATCAACTCCCTCAGGAGGGACTGCAGCCCAGGAGCAGGAGTGCGGGCGGGGAGCATCAAGGTACATGCTGTTCAGTTTCTCAGAACAAGTCAGCTCCTGATGACTGATGCGACGACCTGACTTCCACGTCCTTGCCAAATGCTGTCACCTTGGGTCGTGGTGTCCTGCCAAGTCCCCCTGTTGTGACAGCTGTCTGTAGTTGTGCTTAATTAAAAACTCTGGCCAGTCTCTGTGAAACTTTTCGTTTCTCTCAATATACAAAAAAAGACATTAGTCCTTTCCCAGTGTTGGGCCTGCCTTGGCACCATGTCACAGACTTCTTCGGTCACATCGAGATTCTTAACAGCACAAATAAATAAAGCTAACTGGGTGGTAGTAGTTTATGAGCAGCGAAAGAAAAGGCCACAATCAACTGGACGCTTTCGAGCAACTGGACCTGCACATATCCCGAGTCACCTCCAACTCACTGTGCAACGCAAGCGCCCATCAGACTTAAATAATGGTCTCAACAGTCACGTGTTTCCGCGCAGGACACGTCATTCTGCTCCTTTATAAACTCGCCATCCGCTGCAACTCTCAATGCCCAGGTCGTTCTTGCCACGTGATTCCGGAACGGCATACCACAGCCGAACCACTTCCGTTGATTTGCTTTTCAAAACGAACCCTACTGACACTTGAGTCCCTTTTTCAGCTCGTTGAGGATGGCGTCCCGAGTCTGTTCTGTGTACTGGTCGTAGCTCTTACTATGCTTTGATTCATAGTGGCGCTTCAGGTTGTATTCTTTCAACACAGTCACGTTTTGTTTGCATATTAAACACATAGGCATGCTCTTCACTTCCACAAAGAAATAGGCTCGCTCCCATTTTTCTCGGAACACGCGGCCCTCTCCTTCTCTCTTTCGTTTTGCCGCTTGTGATAGAGACATGGGTACAAGAAAGATTTCACTTTTCCTCTGAATGCTACCACAGAACAACCACAGTGCAAGCCCCATGACAAAGGCAGTGACCCTCTGCCTCACAGGGGAGCCAAGAGGGAGTGGTGGGGACTGTGGCGAACCGGAGAGCACACGCCCCATGGAGAGGGGCAGCTCCAGCCCGTTGTTGCCAGGCAGAAGGGCGGGCCCAGGGGTGCCAATTCTTCTGACTTTTCAAAAGAAGCCAAGACAGCAGATTTTGTGTGTGTGCGTGTGTGAATTATCCTGATTTTTAAAACTAACTCGTAAGAAAAAAATGCCACATATGCTAACACAGGGAAGGCCAAACAAAACTCATCTGCACCATGGCCCATATGCCACCAGATTGTAATCTCTCTCCTGGGGTGGGGCCCGTGAATCTGCATGTTAACCAGCATCCAAAATGATGTGGATGCTGGTGGTCCAGGCATGGACCGCGCTCTCAGCAACACTGGTCCAGAGTCTGACAACAGACAATTCACTCTCACCTCAGGAGAGACCGCCCTGTGCTCCAGGCTTGTCTGGATCCCCCTGCCCTCAGGACATCTCTGAGGACATCCTTCAGGTCCCTCACCTTGCCACGTCCCAAACCTGTTCCCTGCTGGGTATTCCATCCTGCAGACAGCCCCACAATTCTTCCCATCCACAGCCCTGAAAGGTCACTCTCTGATGTGGACCCAGGGACTGCCCTTCTCTCCACGTGTGATGTCTGCTTCTGTGGCTTGAACCGCCAAACATACACTGTCCTGAAAGGACATGTCCTGAGCTCCCAACATGGCACCTACCAACTGGACATCCCTTGGACCACTTGCACTCACTACCAGCTCCTTCTCCCAGGAGGCTGACCACCTACCATCATGTAGGCCTGGCCCCAGGAGCCAGCCTCTACCACCCAGCCTCACCCCTCCTGACCTCCTTCTGGCCTCATCACACTCCACAGCTGAGAGGGGTCTTTCTGACACCCAGAGCCAGCCAGGGCTGCCCCACTGCTCAAAGCCTCCTGGTGCTCCTGTGTCCGCAAGACAAACCATAGGCTGCCCAGTTTGGAATCTGAGCTCCTCAAACTCCGCACCTGCCCATCTCTCTACCTCCCTGCATACTCATGCTCCAGAAGCATCCATCAACTTGCTCCTCTCGACGTCCCAGGCTTTCTCCTGCTTTTGGGTATTCAAAGTTTCTGTTGTTCTCTGCACCCAGATCACCCCTCACCTCCTTCCCTCCGGCTGCTTCTCTTTCAAGACTCTGAGGAGCTGGGGCTGGGTCAGACGCCTCTTCCAGGCTCCCATGGTGCCCTGCTGCCTCCATGAGCGCTTGTGTCCTGAGCGCTGCCTGCCCCTGCTTCTCCCCCAGACCAGGCTGCACCAGACTGCCTGACTCACCACCGAGGTCCCGGCGTCACCCACCCAGGGCCCCAGGGATATCTGCTGAAGTGAGAACAAGGACAGAGATGCCTCCCCGGGGTTTCCTCCTGCCCAGTCCTGGGGGATGTCAGTGACGGGAGCCGGGGCGTGTGTTGAAAAGGAACTTTATTGGGTGCTGGGGATTCAGATGAGATCCATGAGGATGTCGTCCTCCATGACGCTGGGCTGCAGGCCCGGCTGGGGGACCGGGCCCCGGGAACCCCCGCTCATCAGTATCTGACCTGAGGGGCAGTGGGGAAGAGACTGCATCTTCCAGTAGGCCCTTGGGCCCAAGAGGGCCCAGAGGTGCTGTTTTCTAGGCAGCCCTTGGGGGACCCATCAGAGGTACCTTCTAACCCCATCTAGTTACAAATGTGCTGTTTCCCATGAGCCTTTGGGAGCCCTTCTCCAAAATGACTTCTCTGGCCCTAAGACCACATTTCCCAGCAGTCCCAGGAGCACACGCAGGAAGATCATGGGAAACGCTCTCAACCCACTAGGTCCTTGGACCCATGGGCTGTACCTTCCCGGAGCCCTCAGAGCCCCGAAAACAACATGGGGGAATCCCTCGTTCTTGGATTCTATGTCTTCCCAGGAGCCCTTGGTCTCGGTGCTCTAGCCCAGGGGCTGCTGGGACACTCAGTCCAGACCTCTGCCCTCCCCCGGGTCCCCTTACCTGGCAGTGGAGCCCGCGGGGGAAGCTGTGCGGGCCAGGACTGGGCAGGTGGTGGATGCAGGAGTGGGGGCCCCAGCTGGGGCTGCCCCAGGCCCTGGTGCGGTGGGGGCAGCAGCGCAGGAGCCCCTGGTGGCTGGAGGTGATGGAGGGAGGCCTGGGGTGGGGGCACCCCAGTCTGGGGCTGGCAGAACACAGAGAGTGGCTCAGAGGCTCCTGGTAGAGACTCCCCACCTCCCAACACAGACACTGCTCAAAGAGCAAATCAGCTAGTGGTGAGGGGAGGTTTCTCTTCAAAGGTGGGGGATGGATGGAGAGGAGGCCGTCTGCCTTCTGCCTAAAGCCCTGGGCAGGTCTTCATTCACACCCACTGACCACAGTCAACCACCCTCCTCCCAGAAAATAGGACCAGAACTGCCAGCGCCAGGATCTGGAATTCCCGCCACCCTACCCCCAAATCTCACCGGTGGTGGGTTGAGGAGAAGGCTCCGCAGCTGGGGATTGGCCCCAGGGTTCTGGGGCCGAAGGATGGGTCCAGGAGGGGGTGGGCCAGAAGCTGCTCCAGGAGGGCCTTGGGGGGCACCTGGCGGGGGCTGGGCAGTACTCTGGGGCTGGGGTTGCCCTGTGGTCCCAGAGGCCCCTACAGTACCCTGAGGCTGGGGCTGCGGTGGGCGGAGCTGGAGCTGCTGGGAAGAGACATGGGTGAGGGAGAGGGGCAGGGCCTCACACCCCTCCTGCAGGCACAGTGCACAGCCTCTGGGGCCTCCCCAACCCAGCCCCGAAACCACCAGCCCTGTCCTCACCAGATTCTGTGAGGGCCTTGCTTGGTCCTCCAGAATGGGCCCCAGCCCAGGGGGTGCCTGCTGTCCCCCCATCTGCATGGGGAGAGAGGGGCAGGTCAGTAACTGAGGGTGGCAGCACCCTGAATCTGAGGCGGGAGGACCTGTGCCCTGAGGGGAACTTGTAAGGAGATAGGGACATTCTCTTTGGGGTTGAGTGGTCTGGGAGGGAAGCCATGTGCTCCCAGGTCCCCAGAAGGAAGCTCTTTGTTGGGGCTTTGATGTGGATGCTGACAAGGGAGAGAGACTGCAAGAAAACCTGAGTGGAACTTAGCTTGGGGGGTGCCATGTCTTGGGAGAAGGGTGAGCATCTGAAGCCTTGGAGACTCCGGGGGGAACGAGTGGGGCTTGGCCAACTAAGCTGCAGGGCCCGGGCTGGAGGGGGTCGGAGTGCTGACTTGGGGACTGTGACCACTCACTCCTCGCTGCTGCTGCTCCAGCTTCTGCTGCTGGACCTGCTTGTGGTTGGTGATGACCTGCCGGATGCCATTGACGAAGCCGCTCTGGTCGTAGGGGATGAGGCCCATGAAGATCTTCTTCTTGGACGAGTACAGGAGCATGAGCACGCGCACCTCACAGGGCGCCGTGTGGGGGAAGTGCACACAGCCCGCCTGTGGGGACAAAAGCTCTTCAGAACCACTGTGCCCTCAAAGAGGCAGTCCTCACTCCCTCCCCGTTCCAGAAGGTTCTAGAGGCTACACAGGCAAGGGGAGGTGAGGTTTCTACTGTAGAAAGTTGGGGAGAACAGGTGTGCTTCCAGCTGCTCCGGAGACAGAAACTGAGGAGCTCAGGGCAAGCTGGGGTTCCGGCTGCCCACTGAGAGGGAGAGCGGGGAGAAAGCACTGGAACCCAGCTCTTCAAACTTCAGCCACCACCTGCACCTCATGGGCCCAGTTTCCTTGGCCATAAAATGCCAAGGTTGCCTCCTCAAAGGGCTGCTGAAGGTCACAGCCCTGAGAGCGGGGCTTAGACGCAGAGCGCCGTACCCACAGGCCTGTGATCAACGGTGGTATCGGACCCAGGGTATCCAAGAGCTCCTCCGGGGCTCAGCATAGGCCAGTGTGCCCCATGGGCAGTGCTCCACCATCACAGGGTCGCTGTGACTATGGGATGTCTGATACACATAAAAGGTCCTGCCCGAGGCTCAGCCCACAGGAGGCACCCGGGAACCATCACTGGTCATCAGGCATGGAGTGTTCAGGGCAGGCGCTCCTAAGGGAGGAGGCTGACCTTGGCCAAGTCAGTTCACTTCTCTGAGCCTTGGTTTCCTGCCTGAGACAGACCCTACCTAATCCATATCCACGTGTCCTCCTCCCTGCATTCCCAGTGCTGTTGGGGCTGCAGCATGTCCCAGCCCCGAGACAGCCATGGATACCTGCTCCCAGCAGCCTCTCATCAACCAGAGGTGCCCAGAGGCCTAGGTCTGGCCTGGGAGGTGAAAGGAGGCCTTCTCGGGAATCTGAGAAAGTTTCTGCTATCCTGAAGAAAAGGAAATACACAGCCCCTTCCCCTCCTTCATGTAAGCATACAGGATGCCAGGAGCCATGGAGCTACCTTGTGACCATAAAGGAGAGACCAAGAGAACCACAGCACCCTGGCCCTGATGTCACAGACCTATGAAACCAACCCCAAGAGCTGACTCCCACTGGATGTCCTGTTCTGTGAAAAAAATAAATGCCTGACCTCTCAGAACCCAGCTACAGTGTGGCCACGCCGTCAGGCCATGTGCAGACACTGGGGTGGTCGGTCCCAGCTGAGCCCCAGCTGACAGCCAGTGCTGTGTAAGGAGCTGTTTGAACATCCAGCCCAGTTAAGCTTTCAGATGACTAGAGTCTCAGCTGCCATCTGATGGCAGCCCCACGAGAGTCCCCAAGCGAGATGGCCCACGGAGCCCAGGTGACCCGCAGGATCAAAAAAACCTGAGTGCCCCCAATTGTCTGTTTGTTTGGAAAACTGTGTTACTTGCAGCCAAAAGCACCCCTAACTCTCAGGAATGCCTTCTTCACAAGGTTCTGAGAGACCTGTGAGGTGATCCCCCTAAGGTCCTCTTTCCTGAAGGAGTGCCTGGTGCACTGAAGTAACTGATCTGCTCGGTACAAGCCAATTACGTCTCCCAGAAAGCTATGCTAAGGCCAAGCACAGTGGCTCCCATCTGTAATCCTAGCACTTTGGGAGGCTGAGGTGGGTGTATCACTTGAGGTCAGAAGTTCGAGACCAGCCTGGCCAACATGGCGAAACCCCAACTCTACTGAAAATACAAAAATTAGCCAGGCACAGTGGCACGAGCCACCCAGCTACTCGGGAGGCTGAGGCAGAGAATCTCTTGAACTCAGGAAAGAGAAGTTGCAGTGAGCCAAGACTGCACAACTACACTCCAGCCTGGGCAACAAGAGTGAAACTCCATCTCAAAACCCCCCAGAAAGCTGTGCTGTGGTTCCAATCCCCAGCACCTGTGAAGGTGACCTTATCCGGAAAGAGGATCTTTGCAGATGTAGTAAGATGAAGTCATTAGGGTGGGGCTTAATCCAAATGACTGATGTCCTTATAAACACAGGGACAGAGAGATACGGAGAGAACTCCACGTGGAGAGACACACAGAGGGAAGACCCTGGAGCGATGGCGCCTGAAGCCCAGGGTTACTGGCCGGAAAAGGCACGAAGAGGCCTCCCCTCGAGACTAGAGACACCCTGACCTTGGGCTTCTGGCCTCTAGAACTGGGACAGAACACACTTCTGCTGTTTGAAGCCCCTCTGCGTGTGGTAATGTATTACCGCAGCCACAGGAAATGAACGCACCCCGTAAACCCAGGCCGGAATTGACAGCTTCCCCCTAACTGCTCCTGTCACATCCAGGTCACTTTTTTTTTGAGACAGAATCTCGCTCTGTCGCCCAGGCTGGAGTGCAGTGGCACGATCTCGGCAAACTGCAACCACCGCCTCCTGGGGTCAAGTGATTCTCCCACAGCCTCCCGAGTAGCTGAGACTACAGGCGCACCACCATGCCATGCCAGGTTCATTTTTGTATGTTTAGTAGAGACAGGGTTTCACCATTTTGGTCAGGCTGGTCTCGACCTGCCTATCTGTAACCTCGTGATCTGCTCACCTCAGCCTCCCAAAGTGCTGGGATTACAGGCGTGAGCCACCATGCCTGGATGTTTTTTTTTTTTTTGAGACTGCGTCTCGCTCTGTCACCAGGCTGGAGTGTAGTGGTGCGATCTTGGCTCACTGCAACCTCTGCCTCTAGAGTAGCTGCAACTACAGGCTCGCACCAGCATGCCCACATAATCTTTGTATTTTTAGTAAAGATGGGGTCTCACCATGTTGGCCAGGATGGTCTTGAACTCCTGAACTCATGATCCACCTGCCTCAGCCTCCCAAAAGTGCTGGGATTACAGGTATAAGCCACCAGGCCTGGCCCCAGGTGACATATTTAATATCCCTCAATCTGATGCATATGATGACTGTAATAAAAGTTAAGGCTCTAAAAGAAAGACAAGAAACCCAAGCACATGAAGTCCACCAAACCATCAAAAACCACTTCCGTGGGCCCAGGCACCCTGGGGATTCCTGTCAAAGGTCAGCAGAAAGCAGGACAAGAGTCAATGCCCCTCCGGCCCCCACGCCCTGGACTCACAAAGCCGTTGCCCATGATGCGGTAGAGGCCTTTGAGAGACTCCAGGTCCTTGTTGGTGAAATGGAACTGGACCATCCTTGAGTTCCGGAACAAAGGGCCCAGGGTGGTCTGTGGAGACACAGAATTTGGCTGGCGCGTTTGTGTGGGGAAGTGAGGAAGGAGGCATGAGGTGGGGGTGGGGAAGGGACTAGGGAAGAGACCGCAGGGCTGGCCCTCTACCGCCACTCACCAGCAGCTGCTGGGGGATGAGCTGCATGATCAGCTTCTGGGGCCACTGCTCGGTCTTCCTGTGGGGCGATGCCAGGAGAGGTGTGAGGAGGGGGCCAGCCCCAGCCCTACTGCACCCCGCCCCTGACAGTCACCTACAGGTTCTCGCCATGATTCACATAGACCTGGCAGGGCAGTGACCGTGTCAGCTTGGTGTTGGCATCCACAGAGGCAGGTTTGGGTTTCTGCAGGGCAGAAAGTGCATGTCACAGTGAAAAGAGCCATGAGCCTCAGTCCCCCTTAGCCCTCATGTCCTACCCTGGTAGCCCCAAAACTCAGTATGTTCCTCAGGTGAAGTCTCAAGAGCCCTGGGCCACTCATCTGGATCACCAAGCCCTCAACTCCTTAAATATTAGGGCTACTCGTCCAGCACTAAACCCCACAATGCACTGCTCCCCAGAAGCCAGTCCCTCGGGCCCTTCTCAGGGCCCCAAATCCTAGGCTCTTCTGGGTTCTTTCCATGGGGACCCTCCTCTGTACAGGTCCAACCACCCGAAGGGGCTCCTGGCCTGGCCCCAAGTCCCACGAGTCCAGCCCAATGAATGCCACCACTCAGTACTACAAATCCCACACATCTGGCCCCATGCATCCTACGTGCTCCACCCCACAGCCCCAGGAGTCCCGAGTGCCCAGTGGACCCTTAGGCCCCTCACCTCCTGCCACTCGAGGACGCCACTCCAGGCCAGAAGCTTATTGGAGACTGACTGCTGCCCACCGAGGGCTGGGGCTCCCAGCTGGGCTGGGGAAGGGCCACTCACCCCTCCTGGGGCCACGGTGCCTGCCTGCCAGAGGGGAGGAAGGAGGGCCATGAGGATGGGGAAAGAGGGAGCCTCTGGGGGCCATCTGTGAGGGTAAACCAGGAAGAAGAAAAGGCCCCTTCTTCTGCACCTACATCCCCATAATAGCACTTGGCCAGCTCAAGGACCCCAAATGCCTGCACGCTGCAGGATTCGAGGAGTCATAAGCCCCATGATGCCCTGGACCCCCAGACCCAGGGATTCCTTGGGTTTCTCAGAATGGTTCTCGCCCACCTGGAGCCATGAGCCTCACATTCTGTGCCCAGACCCACTCAGCTCAGTCATCTGCAGCACACGCACCACGAGCTCCCAAGGCCCCAGGACCACCAGACCCACATCTCCTTAGAAGGCAAATGACTCAACCTCTAACTGTCCTAGCTGTGGGCAGCAGGAGGAAGAAGCCAGGGCAGGAGGCGTGCAGGCACCTACCATGGATGGTGCCCCAGGTTGTGCTGTGGGAGCCAGGCCCGAGCCAGGGGCCACGGTGGAGACCAGGCTGGGCTGGGAAGCAGGTGGCGGCTTGGGGGCGCCAGGGGGTCCTGGGGGTAGTGGGGGAGCTGGGGCCTGGCTGAAGGGGGGACCCACTCCGGGAGCAGTTTGTTGGAGAGGGGTGATGGGCGAGACTGTGGGAGAGAGCAAGGGAAGAAGTGGGGAACAGGTGTGTGGAGAGAGGCCTGCCTGGCCCCTGCCCGCCCTGCGTCCTTGTCCCGGGACTCACAGCGAGGGCCCAGCCCAGCCTTCTGGTTCTTGGCAGCCTCCACTGCATTCTGGGCGGCCACCTGAGCTGCACTCAGGTTCCCAGGAACCTGTGGATAGAAGGGAAGGGGCTGGTGAGGACCATGGCCCCCCAGTCCTAGTGTCCCATGAGGCCACACTACCCACAGCCACACAAGGCGCAGCCGCCCAACTGGGGTAGCTCCTGACTCCCATCACCCTGTAGGCAAGCTTCCATGGTCCCAGGACTCCCACCCTCCCAGGGTCCCAAGGGGACTCCCAGCATCCCACAAGCTCCAACATCCAGCTAGATCTCTCCCCAGCGGCATGGCTCCTCCAAGTCCCCAGAAGCATGTCCCTTCCTGGAAACATCCATACCTGGTACTGCGGGGGTACAGGGGGAAGAGGCTGCTGGGGGGCTGCTGAGAGAGTGGCACCCGAGGGTGCGGCAGGAGGCAGGGGGACTGGCTGCTTTGGCTGGAGGGGGCCTGGGGCCGAGCCACCCCCAACTGAGAGCAGGAGGGACAGCCAACCCCAGAGAGAAGGGGTTCAGGTGGAGAGAGAGGAGAGAAATCCAAAATCCAAGTCAGAGGGTGCTGGGTAAACACCTGGATCCCCCATCCCCAACAGTGCCCAAGCCTCACCAGGCAACACGAGGCCCCGAACCAGCACCATGTGCCTCGGGTCCTGGCTCACATCTGTCGGAGGCTGCAGCGGCTCCAGCAAGGCCGGGGGAGCTGCCTTCTCAAACAGAAGCCGAAGGGCTGGCAGCTTCCGGGGAGACACGATGGAGAAGTGGATCCCCCGCTGCAGGAGAGGGGCCCAGCAGTCATGACGGGGGCTCTCTCCATAGGGTTGTCGGGGCCGGCCCCCAAGCTACCACGGCTGCGGTGTGGTTAGACGGCACCAGCCCTACAACCACTGTCCCCGCTGGGCTTAGAGGCAGGAGACTTTGAAACTGGGCATCACCCGCCCCAGGAGACTTGGTTCTGGTTTTGTCAGTGAGACTAAGAGGGCTGGGCATGGTGGCTCACACCTGTAATCCCAGGACTTTGTGAGACCAAGTCAGGTAGATCATGGGAGGCCAAGAGTTTGAGAACAGCCTGGCCAACATGGTAAAACCCTGTCTCTGCTAAAAATACAAAAATTAACAAGGCATGGTGGTGGGTATCTATAATCCCAGCTATTCAGGCTGAGACATGAGCATTGCTTGAACCAGGGAGGCAGAGGCTGAAGTGAGCCAAGATCACGCCACTACACTCCAGCCTGGGTAACAGAGCCACACTCTGTATCAAAAAAGATAAAATAAATTAAAAAACGCTGGGCGTGGTAGCTCACGCCTGTAATCCTAGCACTTTGAGAAGCTGAGGTGGGCGGATCACGAGGTCAAAAGATCGAGACCATCCTGGCCAACATGGTAAAACCCTGTCTCTACTAAAAATACAAAAATTAGTCAGGCATGGTGGCGCGTGCCTGTAGTCCCAGGTACTCAGAAGACTGAGGCAGAAGAATCGCTTGAACCCAGGAGACAGAGGTTGCAATGAGCCGAGACTGTGCCACTGCTCTCCAGCCTGGTGACAGAGCAAGACTCCATCTCAAAAAAAAAAAAAAGAGAAAGCAAAGCTGGCCACCAGTCTATGACTATCCTGTGACCAAGTCCAGGCCCTCAGTGTCTCTTCCCTCACACCCAAGAGTCCAGGCTCCCAGTGCCTCCTCCCTCAGACCCAGGAGTCTAGACCCTCAGTGCCTCCTCCCTCAGACCCAGGAGTCTAGACCCTCAGTGCCTCCTCCCTCAGACCCAGGAGTTCAAGCCCCCAGTGCCTCCTCCTTCAGACCCTGGAGTCCTCACCTCCCCAATCTGCTGCACAAGATTCTCAGTTGTGCATCCAGAGTATGTGGTGCTCTCGACAGCAGGCAACAGGTACGGGGGCGAGTTGCAGATTAGGAGGCAGACCCTGTGCGTCTGGCCACTACCAGGAACGAGAGAAGACATGGAGGCGGCAGCGACAGGGGACCTGAGAAGGTTCCCAGACCCAGCGGCAGTGGAGGCGCACATATTCTACCTCACATGGAATCAGAAGCAATGCCCCTACTTTACAAATGAAAACACGGAGGCCCTGAGAGCTTCTGGGATGTTGAGATGTGCTCTGTCACCCAGCAGGCAAGGCAGGCAGGAGTAACGCCCAGAGTTGGCACAGCTTCCTGATGGGGACACTGACACCAGGCACTGCCCAGGCCTCCCCCAAGGACACACCTGCAGCCTCCTGGCTGAGCATGCTCAGGGACACAAAGCCCACACCTACAGGATGAGGCCTGGAGGTGGAGCCACTTGACAGGCAAAGTGGTTCCGAGCCAGGCAGAGAGAGACTGACCCGGCGGGGCAGAAGGGCACTCACATCTGCTCGCGCATCTTCTTGAAGTCATCGAACAGCTGCAAGGCTGTGCTGAGTCCTTCCGCGATGAGGCTGCAGCTCTCGCCACCCCCGCCCATGAACCTGCAAGGGCAGAGCACTCAGCCCCCAGGGTTGCCATCGTTCCCACCCCTTGGCCATGCTTGAAGAGCCTGCTCCCATGCTGTCCCTGACCCTATCCTGGGCTATGCATCTTGAGATGACAGGGACAATGCTAAGTTCCGTACCCGATGCCTGGTGCTACCACAGCACCAGTCCCAGACAGGACAGGGGACATCTGTTGTCTTAATCACGAGGCCTGGCAGGGATGGGAAAGGGCTGGGGAGCGCGAGCCTGGGATCCTGTGCTGACTCCAGCACTGGGGTGAATGACTCCCTGCCCAGCCTCCCGCTGTCCCCTCCTCTGGACTATCTGCTCCAAATCAGCCCTGGCCCCACTTCACCTTCCCGGCCAAAGACAGGGGCCTCCTCTCTCCTCCCAGTCTTATGGGTGGAAGTGTGCCCCCTCTCAAAAAGACAGGTTGAGGTCCTAAGCCCCAGTACCTCAGAAGGTGACCTGATTTAGAAAGATCTTCCTTTTTTTTTTTTTATTTTTTTATTTTTTTGAGATGGAGGCTCTCTCTGTTGCACAGGCTGGAGTGCAATGGTGCAATCTTGGCTCACCATAACCTCTGCCTCCTGGGTTCAAGTAATTCTTCTGCCTCAGCCTCCCGAGTAGCTAGGACTACAGATGTGCACTACCAGCCTAGCTAATTTTTGTATTTTTGGTAGAGACGGGGTTTCACGGAAAGATCTTTACACAGGTAATCGCATTAAATTGGGGGCCCTAATCCGCTATGGCTAGTATCTCTGTGAAAAGGAGAAATGTGGACACAGACACACACACAGAGGGAAGACACAGTGACACAGAGAGCCACAAGGGAGGCCACGGGAGGACGGGTGATGCAGCCTCAATCAGGAATGTCTGGGCCCACCAGGCACCCAGAGAGTTAGAAGGGCCCTGCCCTGTAGGCCTCAGAGACAGCCTGGTCCTACCACCTGGATTTTGGACTTCAAGCCTCCAGAACCCTGAGACATCCATTTCCGTTCTTCTGGCCAGTTTCTCATACTCTGCTACAGAAGCCTGGGAAACTAACACACAGACTCTCGTTTCTCCTCTGCCTGATCTGCAGTCACGTCGCAGCGTCCGTCCCATAGCGTGTGGCCCGGGGATGGCCTCTCCTAAGGGCAGCTGTGGTTGCCACCAGTCTTCCAGCCATGTGGTTGGGAAGCTGACCTTTGCTACAGGGGACGCATGGAGACTGAGTGCCCCCCTGGGGGTCTGGAGGGCCCTGCACCCCTGAAGTGTGGTCTCTGCTCCCACCACCCCCGACTCAGGCCGGGATGGGGACTGAGTCCTCTCTCACCCCCAGGCTTGCCCACCACAGTGGGCACGCGGGCGGCCTCAGGAAATGTGTGCTAAGTGAACAAAGGCTGGAACCAACCCAGGCCCTTGCCGGGCACTTGAGGCCTCTGAGGCCTGCACCCCGCCCACCTCTCCGGCTCTACCCCATGCCTACAGGTCCTCTCCAATGAGCAGGCCCAGACATCCAGGTCTCACATGTGCTGGAGCCCACCCACACCAGCCCGGACGGAATCCAGCTGAGCTACGACACCCACCCTGGTGTGCTCTTCTCTAGGAACCTTCTCCACGTGCCACCTAATTTTAGGGCCTGCCCTTGGTCACATCATAGATTGCCCGATAGTGCAGCTGTCAAGCTTCTCTCCACACCCTGTGCAGCCCTCCGTGAGAGACAGTCCAGCGTCCGAGCCCCAGGTCACGCAAGGCTGAGGAACGGTCTGAGTACTCAGGGCACCAGCGGCCTGGCCGGGCCCGTGCTGCGGCGCTCTCTGCTTCCCGCCTGAGTTCTCACACTGCTTTCTTTCCGGTTCCACTTGGCCTGGCCAATGAGCACACGGAGCCCAGGGCCTTCTTCCTGCTCTCGGGGCACTCAGCCGCTGCTCCCAACCCACTACACACTCCCCAGCCCTCCTCTTCCTCGCCATCAACACAGCTTTGCACACAGCAGCTTCCACTTGGGCAGAGTTGGGATGGACCAACTCCGGACCCAGCCTTTTTGCTACAGATGAAATTAAGTCAAGGTTTTCCTGGGCCTTTCTGAGACGAGCCAAAAGCACCCTGGCTGGGGATGGGATAATAGGGAGCAAAGGATTCATGCATATGGGATGTCCCTTTGGGTTGATAAAAACATTTTGGAAGTTGCCAGGTATGATGGCTCATGCCTGTAATCCCAGCACTTTGGGAGGCTGAGGCAGGCAGATCACTTGAGGTCAGCAGTTCGAGATCAGCCTGAAAATACAAAAATTAGCCACACATGGTGGCAGGGGCCTATTATCCCAGCTACTTGGGAGACTGAGACAGAAGAATTGCTTGACCCTCAGGGGTGGAGGTTGTAGTGAGCAGAGATCATGCCTCTGCACTCTGGCCTGGGAGACAGAGACTCTGTCTCAAAAAAAAAAATACTTATGAGGCAAAGTTTGATAGATTAACCAGTTTGAGATCCTAAAACTTGCTTGAAGCTCAAAGAGTGACATGTAATAACTATTTTGACAAAGAAATGTGGCATGAGCCACTGTACCTGGCCAGTTTTTCACATTTCTTTGTCAAAATATTTATTACAAGTCGCTCTTTGAGCTTCAAACAAGTTGCCTGAACCCAGGAGGTGGAGGTTGCAGTGAGCCGAGATCATGCCACTGCACTCCAGCTCCGGCGACAGTGTGAGACTCTGTCTCAGAAAAAAAAAAGAAACGTGAAAAACTTGAAAATAGGGAGCACTATGGCTACTTGCAAAACATGGCTAAAATATCATCAACTTTACGATATACATAAATTCCAAAAAAAACCCTTGAAATAGCAAACACAAAATAAAAATAAAAGCCCCCTAGGTGGGATGGGTGGGCTCTGACTTGGTGCTCCCGGGTCCTCTGACTCGCATTTGTTCTACCCAGTAGCATTCCCTGGGGTCTTCGCTGCCCACTGTCATGGGCTAATTGATGCCTATAGGCCCCAAGAGATACTGGTCAAAACGCGTGAATGTTAACAGCATCCGGCCGTGACTGGGGGCTTCCTGCACGAGGACTGTCACCCAGGCAAAGACTAGCTCCCTGAGGGCCAGGACCTCGCCCGTCTCATGCCCACTCACTCCTTCGTGCCCATGACAGTTTGTTACACAAATGTCTGTTGAATTAAAGAGTGAACATAAGCCGGGCGCGGTGGCTCAAGCCTGTAATCCCAGCACTTTGGGAGGCCGAGGCGGGCGGATCACGAGGTCAAGAGATCGAGACCATCCTGGTCAACATGGTAAAACCCCGTCTCTACTAAAGATATAAAAAATTAGCTGGGCATGGTGGCGCGTGCCTGTAGTCCCAGCTACTCAGGAGGCTGAGGCAGGAGAATTGCCTGAACCCAGGAGGCGGAGGTTGCAGTGAGCCGAGATCGCACCATTGCACTCCAGCCTGGGTAACAAGCAAAACTCCGTCTCAAAAAAAAAAAAAGAGTGAACATATGAATGAAAAAATAAGTTGTCATAACGTTACAGGGAAGACACTGGGTCCATTTTCCTTCTATCTCCTTTTTTTTTAAGACAGGGTCTCGCTCTCTCACGCAGGCAGAGAGGAGCGCAGTGGCGGGATCTCAGCTTACCGCAACCTCCGCCTCCTAGTCTCAGGTGATCCTCCTACCTCAGCCTCCTGAGTAGCTGGGAGTACAGGTATGCACCACCATGCCTGGCTAATTTTTTGTACTTATTTGTAGTTTTTGCATTATATACTCATTCATTTATTCAGCCAGTCTCCAGAAGCCCCGTGGGTGCCAAGCCCCAGCTGGAAGCAACTGGCAGAAGCACCCAGGGACCTGGACATTCAGCTTCCAGAGGCGTAGGGCTGTGACAAGTCATGAGGGCAGAGGAAGAAGCATCTGGCTGCTAGAATCAGGATTTCCGAGTGTATAAGACACCTGAGCTGGGGTCTGGGAGGCTCTGCAGGGGTCTTCCAGAGTAGTTAGTATAAAGTGGAGGCTGGGCATTCATTCCACAGAATTTACCCTAGGCCTCCTATGTGCCAGGCCCTCTGCTGGCTGCCGCCGGGGACTTGAGTAGCATGAGACTTGGACCTGGGCCTCAAGGAATCTCCATTTAACATCACTCATGTCTCACCACGGTCTCTCCCAGTGGCTCTCCACTGGGGTGCACCTTGCCCCCACTTCCCAGAGGATACTTTATAACGCCTGGAGATGGTTTTGCTTGCCACACCTTCGGGAGAGGGGCTGCCGGCATCTGGTGAGTAGAGGCCCGGGATGCTGCTAAACATCCTGTAACACCCAGGACGGCCCCCACTGCGGGGAATCCCTGCATCCACAGTGTCACCAGGCCCAGGACGGCCCCCACTGCGGGGAATTCCTGCATCCACAGTGTCACCAGGCCCAGGACGGCCCCCACTGCAGGGAATTCCTGCATCCACAGTGTCACCAGGCCCAGGGATGAGAAGCTCTGCTCTGTGTTACCTACGAATTCCAGCTGCCACAAAGGGGAAGCTTCCGTGTCCCCCTTCCCTCTAAGTCCTGCACCCACCACTTGCACACACATCCTGGAACAAAGCGAATGCCCAACCAACACCTGCCACAGGGCAGGACGGAGGCAGCGGCAGCCACCCACGGGGTGATTTAAGGAACCCGGACTGCAGACCAGGCCCTACACGAAACACAGTACGCAGGTCGACCTCCGTGATCCTTCTAACAACATGCAGCTGCACACTATCATTATCCATTTGCAAACCAGGAAACTGAGGCACAAAATCCCAGCAAACACATAGCACTTAATGCACACCAGGCACAGTGAGTGACAGTGATCAAGTACTTTAATTCCCCAAACATCCCATAAGGCTGTGGCACCCAGCCCCCAAGACAGCGCCCAGTGATCACACCTCTTGCTCTTCACGCTCTGTGTAGTCTCCTCCTACACTGAACGGGACAAACTTACACTACACACCAAAAGCAACATGGCAGAAGTGGGCTGGGCACGGCAGCTCATGCCTGTAATCCCAGCACTCCAGCACTTAGGGAGGTCAGGGCAGGGGGGTCGCTTGAGGCCAGGAACCAGTCTGGGCAACAAAGCAAGACCTCATCTCTACAAAAATTAAAAGAAATTAGCCATGCATGGTGGTGCCCACCTGCAGCCCCAGCTACTCAAGAGGCTAAGGTGGAAGAATCACTTGAGTCTGAGGGGTTGAGGCTGCAGGGAGCTATGATCCCACCACTGCGCTCCAGCTTGGGCAATAAAGACCCTGTCTCAGGTTAAAAAAAAAAAGAACATGGCAGAAATGATGGTGTGTAACTTCCAAGACTTGATTACAAAGACTCTAGTGGGGCCTGTGGGTGAGGTGGCTCATGTCTGTAATCCCAGCACTTAGGGAAGCTGAAGTGGAGGATCGCTTGAGCCCAGAAGTTCAAAACCAGCCTGGGCAACGCTACAGGACCTGGTCTCTACAAAAAAAAAATTTTGTTTTGAGATGGTCTTGCTGAGTCACCCAAGCTGGGGCACAGTGGCAGGATCTCTCTGCCTCCCGGGTTCAAGCGATTCTCCTGCCTCAGCTTCCCAAGTAGCTGGGATTACAGGCACCCACCACCATGCCCAGTTAATTTTTTGTATTTTTAGAAGAGATGGGGTTTCAAAATATTGGCCAGGCTGGTCTTGAACTCCTGACCTCAGGCGATCTGCCCACCTTGGCCTCTCAAAGTGCTGGGATTACAGGCATGAGCCAACACACCTGGCCACTACAAAAAAAATTTTTTTTAATTAGACAGGTATATGGCCAGGCACGATGGCTCATGCCTGTAATCCCAGTGCTTTTGAGAGGCCAAGGCAGGTGGATCACCTAAGGTCACGAGTTCAAGACCAGCCTGGCCAACAAGGTAAAACCCCGTCTCTACTAAAAATACAAAAAATTAGCCAGGCGTGGTAGCAGGCGCCTGTAATCCCAGCTACTCAGGAGGCTGAGGCAGGAGAATCACTTGAACCCAGGAGGCAGAGGTTGTGGTGAGCCAAAATTGTGCCACTGCACTCCAGGCTGGGCGAGAGAGCAAGACTCCGTCTCAAAAAAAAAAAAAAAAATTAGCCAGGTGTACTGGCACGTGTCTATAGTCCCTGCTACTCCAGCTACTCAGGAAGTTGAGGCGTGATTATCACTTGAGGTTGAGCCCAGGGGGTCGAGGCTGCAGTGAGTCATGACTGAACCACTGGACTCCAGCCTGGGTGACAGAGTGAGACCTTTCCTCAAACACAGAAGAGCCTGGGGGCTTCCTCTTTGTGCTCTCTCTTGGCTCACTCAATCTGAGGAATGGCTGTTGCCATGTTACAACAGTCAAACTCTGTGCAGAGGTCTTGCGGCCAACAGCCACAGTCAGCCACCCTGGGAGGGGACTCCCCACCGCCAGTCAAACCCTTGGATGGCTGCAACCCTGCCGACCTCTTGACACCCTCAAGAGGTGCCTTGTGACACTCTCAGCCGAACCACTCAGCTAAGCCACTCTTGTGTCCCCAACTCAGAAACTGCGTTAGATAATCGACATTTGCAGTATGAAGCGGTTAAGTTTGGCGGTAATCTGTTATGCAGCTAAGACTAAGTAACACGACAAAATACTAAAATACAAGTACTACCCGCATCCCCACTTCAGAGACGAGAGGCTAGGCACAGTGGGGACAGGGGCTCCTGGGTCTGAGAGTTAGTTCTGTGCTGGAAGAGCCAGGATTTGACCCCAGGCTGCCTGACTCCAGTGTCTGCAACATCAACTATCAATATCTGATCCAATGCCAGGCGCGGTGGCTCACCCCTGTAATCCCAGCACTTTGGGAAGCTGAGGCCACGTGAGGTCAGAAGTTTCTCAGAACTTCTGAGATCACGTGAGGTCAGAAGTTTCAGACCAGCCTGGTCAACAGGGCGAAACCCTGTCTCTACCAAAAGTAAAATTAAAAAAAAAGTAGGTGTGCATAGTGATGCGTGCCTGTAATCCCAGCTATTTGGGAGGCTGAGGTAGGAGAATTTCTTGAACCTGGGAGGTACAGGTTGCAGTGAGCTGAGACTGGGCCACCACACTCCAGCCTAGGCGACAGAGCAAGACTGTTTC
This sequence comes from Saguinus oedipus, assembly GCA_031835075.1. Classification (NCBI taxonomy): domain Eukaryota; kingdom Metazoa; phylum Chordata; class Mammalia; order Primates; family Cebidae; genus Saguinus; species Saguinus oedipus. The sequence goes on along the minus strand of CM063187.1, from coordinate 51,009,148 downwards.
AAAAAAAAAAAAAAAAAAAAAATCCGACCCAAGCCACAGAGGGATGTATCCTGGCTCTGACCCATCCCTCTGCACTGAGGCTACAATGTACCCACCTGGAAGAGGAGAACAAGGGCAGATGGAAAAAGAGTGGGCAGAAAGGGGACAATCACACATTCAGTACAAGGTGGCTGCTGGAGCTCAGCCATGCCTCCCTGAACGGGAAGTTTTTCATGCTTCTAAACCGGATGGCAACATTGCTGAGCACACAGAACCCACCACAGAAGTGACTTTTGACAAAAACACAATCACCCTCACAGTCCTTTCAATCGCCTAATGTAAGGGATGGTTCTTGCAGCTTAAACCCAAACCACCTCTCATTTACAGTCCCTCACAGGGTCCCCCAACCCAGCCCAAGTGGGGAAAAAGCTCACTTAATGCCATCCAGCCAGGTGACAAACTCGTAGGCGCTGCTGGTGGGAGCATGACACTGTACGTAGGACTCAGGAGCGCAGTCCACTGTGTTGAACACCACGAGGCTGTACTGGGTCCCCCCATACTGGGAGGTGGGGACAAAGGAACTTTTAATCTGGGACCTCAATTCCCTTTTCCCTCAGAGAAGGAATCAGGGCTCCCAGCTTCCTGTTCTTCCAGAATCAGGAACTCCTCAGCTTCCTCCTTCCTCAGACCCAGTCCAGGCCCAGCCCCTCCTCCCTCAGATACAGGAGTCAAGTCCCAGCCCCTCTGCCTTCAGACCCAAGAATTCAAACCCCCAGTCCCTCCTCCCTCAGATCCAGAAATACAGGTCCCCAGCCACTCCTCTCTCAAATCCAGGAGTCCAGGCCCAACTCCTCCCCACTCAGACCCAGGAGTCCAGACCCCCCGACCTCCTCCTCCTTCAGACCCAGAAGTCCAGACCCCAACCTCCTCCTCCCTTAAGACCAGGAGTCCAGGCCCCCAGCCCCTCCTACTCGGACTCGGGAGTCTGGGCCCCAGAGCCTCCACCCTCAGACCCAGGGGTACCGGCCCAAGTGCCTCTACCCTCAGACCCAAAAGTCCAGGCCCCCAGCCCCTCCTCCCTCAGACCCAGGAGTCCAGAACCTGACCTCCTCCTCCCTCAGACCCGGGAGTCCAGGCCCCCAGCCCCTCCTCCCTCAGACCCAGGAGTCCAGACCCTGACCTCCTCCTCCCTCAGACCCGGGAGTCCAGGCCCCCAGCCCCTCCTCCCTCAAACCCAGGAGTCCAGACCCTGATCTCCTCCTCCCTCAGACCCAGGAGTCCAGGCCCCCAGCCCCTCCTCCCTCAGACCCAGGAGTCCAGACCCTGATCTCCTCCTCCCTCAGACCCAAAAGTCCAGGTCCCCAGCCCCTCCTCCCTCAGACCCAGGAGTCCAGACCCTGATCTCCTCCTCCCTCAGACCCAGGAGTCCAGGCCCCCAGCCCCTCCTCCCTCAGACCCAGGAGTCCAGACCCTGATCTCCTCCTCCCTCAGACCCAAAAGTCCAGGTCCCCAGCCCCTCCTCCCTCAGACCCAGGAGTCCAGACCCTGATCTCCTCCTCCCTCAGACCCAGGAGTCCAGGCCCCCAGCCCCTCCTCCCTCAGACCCAGGAGTCCAGACCCTGATCTCCTCCTCCCTCAGACCCAGGAGTCCAGGCCCCATCCCCTCCTCCCTCAGACCCGGGAGTCCAGACCCTGATCTCCTCCTCCCTCAGACCCAGGAGTCCAGGCCCCCAGCCCCTCCTCCCTCAGACCCAGGAGTCCAGGCCCCCAGCCCCTCCTCCCTCAGACCCAGGAGTCCAGACCCTGATCTCCTCCTCCCTCAGACCCGGGAGTCCAGGCCCCCAGCCCCTCCTCCTTAGACCGAGGAGTCCAGGCCCCATCCCCTCCTCCCTCAGAACCGGGAGTCCAGGCCCCAGCCCCTCCTCCCTCAGAACCGGGAGTCCAGGCCCCCAGCCCCTCCTCCCTCAGACCCAGGAATCCAGACCCCGACCTCCTCCTCCCTCAGACCCGGGAATCCAGACCCCTGACCTCCTCCTCCCTCAGACCCGGGAATCCAGACCCCTGACCTCCTCCTCCCTCAGACTCGGAAGTCCAGGCCCCCAGCCCCTCCTCCCTCAGACCCGGGAGTCCAGGCCCCCAGCCCCACCTCCCTCAGACCCGGGAGTTCAGACCCCGACCTCCTCCCTCAGATCCGGGAATCCAGACCCCCAGCCCCTCCTCCCCCAGAGCCGGGAGTCCAGGCCCCCAGCCCCTTCTCCCTCAGACCCAGGAGTCCCAAGACTCACGTCACCCCCGAAGTCCGTCTCAGCAGGAGGACCACCATTAAAATACCTGTGAAGGTCGGAGGTGAAAGGTCGGAGTCAGGCCAGAAGCTGTGGGAAACTCAAGTGGGAGGGCGGGGTTAGAGTCGCGGAAACGGCACTCACTCGATGGCCGGGAGCAGGTAGTGCTTGCGGAGCCCTTCGAAGTACGGTCCCAGGTTGGCCGTACCCTCAATCACAAACACCACATCGGCCACCAGGCCCCCGGCGCGGGCCGGGCCCTCGGACCCGGGGACCATACCCCGCGCGGAAGCCGCCACCCTCACTGCCGCCGCAGCCAACACCGCGGAATGAGGGGAAATGCGCCTGTGCTGCGCGCGCACCCGCGCCGGGCGGTTTAGGGTTGCTGGGAACGCACGGGCGGCCATGTTTGTGCGGGGCACAGGCTGAGACTTCGATCTAGCTCCATCCTCCTTCGCCCCAACCCGTGGAAGACTCAGTAAGGGCATAGTTAGCCCTTTTCGGGGCCTGAAGGGTTAGACAAAATTATTGTCAGGATTGTCAAGAGCGAAATAAGCTGAAGGCGGCACACTCGGCCGCCATCTTTGAGCGGGGCGTCTGGGCCCGCCTATTATCTCAATGGGAGGGGCAGGAGACCTGGTTGCTATGCAACACGAACGCTGCCCTTGTTTTCTTTTTCTTTTATCCTTTTTGTTTTTTTTTTCGAGACGGACTCTCACTCTGTCGTCCACCCTGGAGGGGAACGGCGCGATCTCGGCTTACTACAACCTCCGCCTCAGCCTCAGCCTCCCCAGTAGCTGGGATTACAGATGCCCGCCACCACGCCCCGCTAATTTTTGTATTTTTAGTAGAGACGGGGGTTTCACCATGTTGACCAGGCTGTCTCGAACTCCTGACCTCAAGTGATTCGCCAGCCTTGGATTCCTAAAGTGCTGGGATTACAGGCGTGAGCCACTGCGCCCGGCCCGCTGCCCTTGTTTTCTACCCGTGAGATTAAGTTTCTGGTTCTGTTCTTTCGGGGGCGGGGACTGGGGGGAGGGACGCGAGAAGGGTCCAATCGCATCCGCGGAAACGAGGTTACTAGGCAACGCTTTAAGGTTGCCCTTAACTTCGAAGGGAGGATAATAGTTTTCCCCCTGAAAAGAAGCTGAACACGAACCCAAGTGCAAGGGTTGCTAAGCAACAACTGAGCGTTGTTTTCTGGGCGAGGAGCCAGAAACTAGCCTAGAACATAAATACATTCCAGGTGGATTAAAAACATAAGTGCAACAAATAAAACACGAAAACTATCTGAAGGAAAAAAATCCTAATGTCTGTCATGGAGTTTCTTACCAAAGTCAGAATACGTAAAATATTAATTTGTCCGCAAAAGATTGCATAAAGCAAGTTAAAAAATATACCACGAACTGGGAAAATCTTTCTAGCGTGTTTGTTGACAGAAATGTACTACACAAATCTTACCGAAGAATAACAGTATAGAAAAATAGAAACACTTCATTGCTATTTTTTTAGTTTAAATTTTATTTTTTGATACAGGGTCTCTGTTGTGCAGGCTGGATTGCAGTAGTGGCTCACTGCAGCCTCTACTTCTCGCACTGAAGCCACTCTCCTGCCTCTGCAGCAGCTAGGACCACAGCGACGCACCACCACTCCTGACTAATTTTTAATTTTTTTGTAGAGGTGGGGTCTCACTATGTTGCCCTGGCCTATCTCAAGCTCCTGGGTTGAAGCGATGCTCCCGCCTTGGCCTCCCAGAGAGCTGGGATTACAGGCGTGAGCCATGGTGTCCTGCTACTTTATATTTTTCTTTCTTTCTTTCTTTCTTTTTTTTGAGACGGAGTTTCACTCTTGTTACCCAGGCTAGAGTGCAATGGCGCGATCTCGGCTCACCGCAACCTCCGCCTCCTGGGTTCAGGCAATTCTCCTGCCTCTGCCTCCTGAGTAGCTGGGATTACAGGCACGCACCACCATGCCCAGCTAATTTTTGTATTTTTAGTAGAGACGGCATTTCACCATGCTGACCAGGATGGTCTCGAACTCTTGACCTCGTGATCCACCCACCTCTTATATTTCTTTTAATAGAAAGGAACCTGACCAGGGCCGCGCATCGTGGCTGACACCTGTAATTCCATGACTTTGGGAACTGAGGTGTGCAGATCATGAGGTCAGGAGCTCGAGACCATCCTGGCCAATATGGTGAAATCTCGTCTCTACTAAAAATACAAAAATTAGCCGGCATAGTGGTGGGTGCCTGTAATCCCAGCTACTCGCGAGGCTGAGGTAGGAGAATCGCTTGAACCCAGGAGGGGGAAGTTGCAGTGAGGCGACATTGTGCCACTGCACTCCAGCCTGGCAATAGAGCCAGATTCTGTCTCAACAACAAAAAAAACCCATAATCTTCACCAATCGAAAAGTGCTTGCAGAAAACCCAATGATATACCATTTTATCTTTGTCATGTTACATTTTTTTTTTTCCACAGAAATATCACTCTGTCACCCAGGCTGGAGTGCAGTGGTGCTGTCTCAGCTCACTGCAGCCTCTGCTTCCTGGGTTCAAGTGATTATCCCCCCTCAACCTCCTAAGTAGCTGGGACTACAGGTATGCGCCACCACACCCAGCGAAAGTTTGTATTTTTAGTAGAGACGAGGTGTTACCTTCTTGGCCAGGCTGGTCTCGAACTCCTGACCTCAGGGAATACACCTGCTTTGGCCTCCTAGAGTGCTAGATTTATAGGCATGAGCCACTGCACCCAGCCTCCTGAAGCTTTTTTTTTTTTTTTTGAGACAGAGTCTCAAGACAAAAAAAAAAAAAGAGAGAGAGAGTCTTACTTGCTGAAGCCTTTTAAAGCAAATCAGTACAATCATATCATTTTACCCCTGTGTGCTTGGCAGGCATCTTTCCAATTTTTTGAAAATATTTTTACATAACTAGTATGCCATTGTCACCTGTAACAAAATTAACTTGTTTCTTGGTATCATCTAACAGTAAGTGTGTAATCAAATGTTCCAATTGTCCCAAAATGTGTTTTTACAATTGCTTTATTTATATCAGGATCCAAACAAAGACCATACACATATTTAGACATTATGTCTCAAGTTGATTTTAATCTAGAACAGCTCCATCCTTTTTTATGCCTGGGTAACTAAAATTTTAATAAAGATATAAAGAAAAGTAACCCAGAGAAAGGGAAAATCAAAAGATCAATAGGCATGAAGGAAGATTAAAATGGTACCTAGGCCAGGTGTGGTGGCTCCAGCCTGTAGTCCCCGCACTTTGAGAGGCCAATATGGATGGCTGACTTGAGCCCAGGAGTTTGACAGCAGCCTGGGCAACATGGTGACACCCCATCTCTACAAAAAATACAAAAATTAGTCGGACATGGTGGTGCACACCTGTAATCCCAGCTACTCGGGAAGCTGAGGCAGGAGAATCGCTTGAACCTGGGAGGCGGAGGTTGCAGTGAGCCGAGATCATGCCACTGTACTCCAGCCTGGGCAACAAAGAGAGACCCTGTCCCTTCCCCCAACCCCCCTAAAAAAGAAAGAAAATGTACTTTAGGAAGTAGGAAAGTTAAAAACTATGCTAGAAAGATGGATTGATTTGCAAGAAGGAAGAGGAAGGGCAAAATGAATCATAAACACATGTATAATTACAAGTAAACATTACCTGTATAAAATAATAAAAATATTTATAAGGGCATCTTAAAAAGTCACTAGTTGGCCAGCACTAGTTGTTTAGTCCGGAAGCGTTCAACAACCTAATGTACGTCAATACAGAATTGGTCAAATCCATTTGTTATAACCATAAAATAGATTATAAAAGTACGTTATTAAGATGAAACATATACTTTTTATGGGAAAAAATATGGAAATGTTGATATACTAATATTTGTGAAAACATTAATATTCTACGTTATATTGTATTTTAGGAAAAAAATTGGGGATGGAATATCTTCACATTGCACATGGTATGTTATCATGCATAATTCATTGCACAAATAATGTTATTTTTATCATTCTGGAAAATAAAGGATTTCCTTGTTTTCTTTTCTCTAATAACAAAAACAACCATCTATTTTGTTGGTTACTAGGCAACGCTCGCCGGAATCAACCACCCTCGAAAGTTGGGAGGGGAGACGGTGTTTTTCTAGATTTCGCCCTAAGGTGGGGTGGTCGGACTTCGATGTGCCGCCATCTTTGAGTAGGGCACAGCCGTTTACAGCCTTGGAATGGAAATCAGACTGAATGGTGGTTGCTTGGCAACGCCCCACGGTCGCCACTTTTGAGTAGGGCACACTGTTTACTACTACAAAATGGAAAGGTAGACGGAATGTGGTTGCTAGGCAACGCCTTGGGACCGTGGTAATCTTTGATCGCGGCACAACTGTTTTTTTCCGTTTAGAATGTAAATCATCAAAGCCTACAGGATGGTGTATAAGCAAGGCCTTGGCGCAGTCATCATCTTCAATCCGGCCTCTTGGTTCTTACCTCCTCGGAGAAACTAAAAAGCTTTGCAAATTCAATTAGCCGCCATCTTTGTTAGGGGTACTGTGACTTCCGGCTGGGGCGGAAGAGAACCTAACAAGTTTGGGGGAGGTGCCTGAATAGGGTTTTAGGGTCCGAGTTGGATGAAGAAGGCGGGAAGTTAACCCTGTTCCAATCAGCTCCCCATCTCGCCCTCTGGCGGCTCCCGACCGCAGGCCGAGTTACTGTGATTGCCGGCAGGCTCCAAGACCGGCACTGGCAGTCCCCACGTCGGGGGCTGCGGCGGGAGTCCTAAATGGGGGAGGAAGGGACGGGCGGCACCGTGCATCTGCTGTGCCTCGCGGCCTCTAGCGGGGTCCCTCTGTTCTGCAGAAGCAGCCGCGGCGGCGCCCCCGCCCGTCAGCAGGTGGGGCCTTGGACGCCTGTATCTAAACCGAAGGGGGTTCGGTGTTTTGGGTCTTCAAGGCAGTAGGGGCTGGGGAAGTTTCAGTGTTGAGTTTGTAGGACCGAGGAGGCAATGGGCCAGTAATCCTGGTTCCCCAAAGAGACACTGCCAGGACATAGGGAACGAGGATGGGGCTGGGAACTGGCACAAGTGGGTTCCAAAAAGGAGGGGATGGCGGCGCGGGGGGGGCTACTGTCTGATGTCCCTAACTCCTCCTTAGCTCCCTTTCTCTGTCATTGGTTCCCTCAATGGAGTCCACATGTTCGGGCAGAATCTGGAGGTGCAGCTGAGCTCTGCAAGGACCGAGAACACGACCGTGGTGTGGAAAAGCTTCCATGACAGGTCCCCAGGCGGGAACATCAGACAGGGATAGGGCCTGGGTTATAGTCCCCGTAGAAGATGACCTCTGAGGTCTTCCAGTTCTCTAAAGCCAGCTGTTACTTTGGCTATGGGATCTTTAGCAAGCCAGTTACTTCTTTGATCCCTGCTGTTCTCTGTAAGAAAGGCAGGTTGGGCTGAGGGAGGATGTACCTGGCATTCTAGGATCAGTGGGCAGACTCCAACATACCCCTTCCTGGTTCCCCAGGCCTTGACTCGTTCTTCCTTCTCACTTCCACTCCACAGCATCACCCTCATTGTTCTGTCATCTGAGGTGGGCATCTCTGAGCTGAGGCTGGAGAGACTACTACAAATGGTGTTTGGAGCCATGGTGAGAATCCCCAATCCTCTTTTTCTCCCCAAACCTGGAATCTGAGATCTCAGCATCCAGCATCCTTTTCCCTCAGACCTAGGAGTCCAGACCACCAAAGATCACTTCCTCCCTCAAAAACCAGAATTTTTTTTTTTTTGTAGGGGGGACGGAGTTTTGCTCTTGTTACCCAGGCTGGAGTGCAATGGTGCGATCTCGGCTCACTGCAACCTCGCCTCCTGGGTTCAGGAGGCAATTCTCCTGCCTCAGCCTCCCCAGTAGCTGGGATTACAGGCACGCACCACCATGCCCAGCTAACTATTTGTATTTTTAGTAGAGACAGGGTTTCACCATGTTGACCAGGATGGTCTCGATCTCTTGACCTCGTGATCCACCCGCCTCGGCCTCCCAAAGTGCTGGGATTACAGGCTTGAGCCACCGCGCCCGGCCTTTTTTTTTTTTGAGACGGAGTCTTGCTCTGTTGCCCAGGCTGGAGTGCAGTGGCCTGATCTTAGTTCGCTGCAACCTCTGCCTCCCAGGTTCAAGTGACTCTCATGCCTTAGCTTCCCGAGTAGCTGGGATTACAGGTACATACCACCATGCCCAGCTAATTTTTGGGGTTTTTTTTATTTGTTTTTTAAAGATGGGGTTTCACCATATTGGTCAGGCTGGTCTTGAACTCCCACCTCAGGTGATCCACCTGCCTTGACCTCCAAAGTGCTTGGATTACAGGTGTGAGCCACCACACTTGGCCTTTTTGTATTTTTTGTAGAGATGAGGTTTCACCATGTTGGCTAGGCTGATCTGAAACTCCCAACCTCAAGTGATCCGTCCATCTTGGCCTCCCAAAGTGCTGGGATTACAGGCATGCTCCACCGCACCCTGCCAGAACCCAGGAATCTTGACCCCCAAGACCCAGGAGTGGGAGTTCCAGCCCCCTCTTCCTTCAGACCCAGGAGTTTGAGTCCAAGCTCCTCCTCTCTGAGAACCAGTTGCCCAGGGCCCTTCCTCTCCTATGTGGTTCTTCTAGGTCCTTCTTGTGGGACTTGAAGAACTGACCAATATCCGCAACGTGGAGAGACTGAAGAAGGACTTAAGGGTGAGGCTGCAGGACATGAGGGTGGGAAGTTAGGATACCTGAGCACTGCCATTTGGAAACTACAGTTCCCAGCAGTCCCTAGGGCAGCCTGGTCCCACAGGTTCTTGGGGCAAGTTGGTTGTCTGACCCTGGCCCTGGGTCCACCTGAATCCTAGGCTGGTCCCTTCTTCCTCTGCTAGGCCAGTTACTGCCTGATCGACAGCTTCCTAGGGGATTCGGAGCTCATCGGGGACCTGACCCAGTGTGTAGACTGTGTGATTCCTCCAGAGGGGACCCTCTTGCAGGTACTGGGGATGCTATGGAAACTCTTACACCTGTTCCTCTGGCCCTGGCTGAGTCCTCATCCTCTTTCTTCTGGACCATTGTCCCAAACTTCTATCCTCTCAGCTTCCAGTCCTATCCCACATGGTCCCAGAAGAATCTTTCTTTTCCTTTTTTCTTTTTCTTTTTTTTTTTGAGACAGAGTCTCGCACTGTCATCCATGCTATAGTGCAGTGGTGAGATCTCGGCTCACTGCAGTCTCTGCCTCCTGGGTTCAAGCCATTTGCCTGCCTCAGCCTCCCAAGTAGCTGGGACTACAGGCATGTGCCACCATGCCCAGCTAATTTTTTAGTAGAGATGGTATTTCACCATGTTGGCCAGGATGGCCTCGATCTCCTGACCTTGTGATCCTCCCATCTTGGCCTCCCAAAGTGCTGGGATTACAGGCGTGAGCCACCATGCCTGGCCTTTTCCTTTCTTTTCTTTCTTGTTTCACTCTTGTTGCCCAGGCTGGAGTGCAATGGCACAATCTCAGCTCACTGCAGCCTCTGCCTTCAAGGTTCAAGTAATTCTTCTGCCTCAGCCTCCCGACTAGCTGGGATTACAGGTGCTTACTGCCACGCCTGGGTAATTTTTTGTATTTTTAGTAGAGATGGGGTTTCGACATGTTGGCCAGGCTGGTCTCAAACTCCTGACCTCAAGTGATCTGCCTGCCTCAGCCTCCCAAAGTGCTGGGATTACAGGCATGAGCCACTGTGCCTGGGTATCTTTCTTTTCTAAGATAGGATCTTGCTCTGTTGTCCAGGCTGGAGCGCAGTGGCTTAGTCATAGCTCACTGAAACCTTGAACTCCTAGACTCAAGTGATCCTCTCATCTCAGCCTCCCCAGTAGCTGAGACTACAGGCACGTGCCACCACATTCAGCTATTTTAAGAGATGGGCTGGGGTTGGGGACAGTTGTCTCACTAAGTTGCCCAGGCTGGTCTCGAACTCCTGGGCTCAAGAAATCCTCCCACCTTGGCCTCCAAAGTGCTAGGATTACAGGTGTGAGCCATCACAGCCTGCCACCAGAAGAATCCTACTAAACCCAGAGCTGGCCCTACCCCTTTCCTGCTCACAGCCCTCTGGCAGCCTCCACCTTCCCAAGGACAAGGTCCCAGCCCCTCAGCCTGGTGTTTCAAGGCCTGTGGCACATGGCGCCCCCTAACCTGTTGCTAAATCCACTATCTACCTCCATCCAGCTGCCTCAGGGGCCCCAGAGATCCCAACAACTTTCCAGTCTGGGTACATGCTCTTCCTCCCACCTCTCAGATCTCTAGCTTCCACTCCTTAAATACTGCTCTTGCAGACTTGCCTGGTGTGGGCACCTCCCAGCAGTGTGACTTCTCAGCTGGTGACTTGGCTTCTCCACGTTGCTGATGGTGCTTACCGGGCATGTAACAGGACTCTATGAACGGTAGCTGCTGCAGTTACGTTAATTAGCTTCAGTTTGCCCACTCAGGCTAGGTGGTTTTTCTTTTAAGATGGAGTCTCACTCTGTCACCAGGCTGGGGTGCGGTGGCACAATCTCGGCTCACTGCAACCTCCGCCTCCCGGGTTCAAGCGATTCTCATGCCTCTGCCTCCCAAGTAGCTGGAACTACAGGTGTGTACCACCACACCCAGCTAATTTTTGTATTTTTAGTAGAGATGGGGTTTCATTCTGTTGGCCAGGATGGTCTTGATCTCTTGACCTCGTGATCCACCCGCCTTGGCCTTCCAAAGTGGTGGGATTACAGCCGTGAGCCACCGAGGTCTGGCCCAGGCTAGGTGTTTAATCAGACTTCACAGTGTGAGCTGGGGATGTGACTTCGTGTGAAGGTGAAGGAACTAAGGCTCAGAGAGGGTGAGGTGCAGGAGCATGGCCACTCCGCGAGCTCGGGGCTGGCCGTGGGTCTCTGTCCATCCCCTGCCCACCTGGGAAGTCGCTGCCGCCCCCTGCGCGTCTCTGCTGACTCCTGGTCCCCCTGCCTCCCTTACCCAGGAAGCCCTCTCCGGGTTCGCTGAGGCCGCGGGTACGGCCTTCGTCAGTCTGGTGGTGTCGGGCCGGGTGGTGGCGGCAACAGAGGGTTGGTGGCGGCTGGGGACGCCCGAGGCCGTGCTGCTCCCCTGGCTGGTGGGGTCCCTGCCGCCGCAGACCGCTCGCGACTACCCGGTGTACCTCCCGCACGGGAGCCCCACGGTGAGTGGGTGGGGCGGGCAGGGGGAGGTGAGCCCTGCCACCGGGGCGGAGGGATGGGACCTGCGGACCAAGTCTCGAGGAGGCGGGATCTGCGATGGAAAGGGCCGGGGCCGCGGTCAGTCCCAGCCTGTGCCGTGCTTCAGATCCCACACCGGCTCCTGACGCTGACGCTGCTGCCAAGCCTGGAGCTGTGTCTGCTCTGCGGACCGAGCCCACCCCTCAGCCAGTTGTATCCACAGGTGAACCCGCTCCACGTCCTGCTTTCCCCCTTAGGACACTCTCTACCCGCAAGGCCCTTACCCCACCACGCTGCCCTGCCAGTGGCTTCTTTCCCGGACCCCTCCTGGACTGCGCGCCAATCAATCCCCCAAGATCGGCCAATCACGCGTGGCCTCTGTGCTTGCAAGCCTCGCCCCTTCCCTAGTCCCTTCTGCCCTCCGCCCTCCTCTCTTCGTGTACGCCCCGCCCCTCCCTATTGACCACGCCCCTTCGTGCTTCTCCCCGCCCCCCCCCCCGCCGGCTCCGCCTTCCCATGACCACGCCTCCCCCGCAGCTTTTGGAGCGCTGGTGGCAGCCGCTGCTGGACCCGCTGCGGGCCTGCCTGCCGCTGGGACCCCGAGCGCTGCCCAGTGGCTTCCCCCTCCACACAGACATCCTCGGGTAGGGCTCGGATGGAGGGAGTATGTTGGGGATCATGTCCTCTTCCCTAGCCATGACATCCCTTCCCTTTCCCACAGGCTGCTGCTCCTCCATCTGGAACTGAAACGCTGCCTCTTCACTGTGGAGCCCTTGGGGAATAAAGGTGACTGAGGGCAAGGACAGGGTCAGGAGGGGCGCGGGCCGCGGAAGGGCTGTGCATCACCGCCTTTTCCTCCCTGCAGAGCCTTCCCCAGAACAGCGCCGGCGCCTCCTCCGAAACTTCTACACCCTGGTCACCTCCAAGCACTTCCCACCAGGTGAGCCGCAGGCACAGTGCTCCTACTGCGCAAGCAGGACACCGGGTCCCAGGTGGCACAAAGTAGGAGTAGGAGGTGGGGGTGGAGGAACCGGAGGAACCCAGCATGCCTGGGCCATGGGGCAGTGGTTTTCCTTGAGATCTGAGCATTGACCCGGAGAAGGGAGGGGAAGGGAAGTTCCTGCCTGGCTTCAGAACCTCCTGGGTCATAGTTAACAATAATTAGTACTGAGATCTCACCTCTGGCCAGTGCCTTTATAGGTAATAAAAGAATGAAATCACTTCATCCTCACAGGTGAGGACTATCCTGTTACCTCATCATTCCCATTTTACAGATGAGGAAACTGAGGCCCAGCTCATAAGTGGTAGAGCCATATTTGAACACAGGGGATCTGGCTCCCATAGCCACAGTCCAGTACTCTGCACTACTGCCGAAAGCACAGGCTTTGCTGATAGGCCGGGGGGATGGGGGAGGATTTCACAGATTCTGGGTTAGAAAGGAAAAATTGTCAATAGAACCCATTAAGGCCCCAGAGAGAAAAAGGAAGGGACCTGGGATGGCACCACGACCCCAGTGAGGCCCGATTAATGCAGCACAGTGGTCAAGAGCTCCATCTCAGGAGGCTGCACCCCTTCCTAGCTGTGTGACTGCACCTCTCCCTGCCTCTGCCAGCCTCCCTCCACCCACCTGGGACAGTAGGGTGGGTGGCTCCTGGAGGAGGCTACTGGAGCTCCTGTGTTGCTGCTGTGTTTGCCATGTGTATTGCTAAGAGGATCGTCCATGGCTGCACAGTTTCCCCAGGAAAATGAGGGCCGAGGCGGAGAAAGGAAGAGGGTGAGCTGAGCAAGAGAGTCATGGTCTTCAGGTTGCTGATGGCCAGCTGGAGCCCTGAAGCCCTTCCTTGGCAGGAGGCTCCCAAAGCCTGTGCTCAGAGACCCCACGTGTTCAGAACTTGGACCCAGGATGGGGTGTGGCTTCTGAAGGTTAGCATGCTACTTGTCACCTCAGTGCCTCCTGTCCTTTCCCCAGAGCCAGGGTCACCAGAGAAGACAGAAGATGCGTTCCACCAGGCCCAGCTGCCCAGAGCCTGCTACCTGGTGTTAGGGACTGAGGAACTGGGCTCAGGAGTGCGTCTGGTGGCCCTGCAGCTGGGGCTTCGGCGGCTGCTGCTGCTGCTGTCTCCCCAGAGTCCCACCCATGGGCTGCGAAGGCTGGCCACCCACACTCTGCATGCCCTCACCCCACTTCTTTGACGACCTAGCAGTGGGTGATGGACACAGACATGGGGCTGTTAGCGTCTCTGTTTTTATTCGCTCACAATAATACACAGCCCCTGGGTGGGGAGGGGGTAGGAGGGGCTATGACAGGGTGGGGTGGGAGGGGAGGAGGCATCCACTTCCCTGGCCCCTCTCCCCTCTGTGCTTGGGGGGGGAGGGAGGGAGGGGGCTCCCCCTGATCCCCCGATCCCCCAGAATGTAAACAGCAGCAGATGAACAAAAATAAAAATACAAAAGGCTGTAGGAAGGTCCCAGGCATCCCCCAATCCCTGGGTCTTCTCTGTCACCAGTGGAGGTCCCCCATCCACCTCATCCACCAAAGTTGCCTCAGTCCAAGGGTCTGCCTGGTGCCGGCCACATCCCCGGGGGCAGAGTCCAGGGCTCAGAACTGCTGTGCCAGCAGCTCACACAGGTGACGGGAGACAGACTCCTTGCTGGTGCGCAGGGTCAGCCGGTACATCTGGGTCGGGGCATTGGGGGCAGAACTCAGAGGGATGGGGAGCCCAGGGAAGTGGGGACACAAGGGAGATAGAAGAAAGAAGGATAAAGGGGCCAGAAAGCCGATACAAGACACAGGAGAGAAGAAAGAATGAAATCAGAGGAGCCAGAGAGGAAGGAAATTATAAAAGATGAAGGGGAGAGAACCGTGGAAAGGATATGGAAAGGTAGAAATCAGGGAGGGATGGAAGAGGAGAGGAAGACCAGAGGATGGAGGCAGGAGAGAAGATCGATGGATAAAGAGGAGGAGAAAAAGTGGACAAAGAGACGCGAGAGGAGGAGGGTTAAAGCGGGAAGCGTGAATTAAAGTAACAGTGAGGCAGGTGGGGTGCGGCGCAGGTCTCAAGCCGCCCACAGTAGCACTCACCTGGGCCTGGGCGTTAGGCTCCAGCCGGAGCAGACAGCCCACCTGCAGGGCTTTAGTCTGGATGATCCCCGCCCCCACGAAGTTCTCAGGGTTGGGATCCACATTGTCCAAGAGAGCAGAGCCAAACCCCAGAAGCTGGGAGGGAGGGGGGCCGCCGTCAGAGAGGACCAGAGCTGTTAGCTACCACACAGTGGCATCCCAGATCCCAAAAACCCTTGGGGATGGGAATTGGCCCCTCTTTACAGATAGGAAAACAGAGGCTCAGAGAAGCAAAGCGGCCATGGGCCGGCGAACACATCCGCGGTCTCTCACCTTGGCCTTAGTAACTTCTGCGTCCATGGGGTGGTTGGCTTTGAAGATTTTCTGCGCCTCCTGTTGAGGGCTGCAGACCAGGAAGGTTCAAATCAGGGACCTGGACGGCCCGGGCTCTCCCACCCGGAGGCGCGGCCTTAGCTCCGCCCCCTCCCCACCCCTCACAGGCTCAGCTGCTTCCAGCGCTGGAAAAAATCCTGGGCCGCCATCTCTGTGGGCTGGAAGAACTTGTTGATGGTCACTGGGAGCTTCAGAGTGAGGGCTTGCGGGGCGCCACCGTACCTGGTGGGGTGGGGAGGAGGTTCTGTCAGGCCCCGCCCCCGCCCGAGGCCCCGCCCCCCGCCCGAGCCGCGCCTGACTCACCGGAAGCGCACCGACAGCAGCGGGGGCGTCAAGAAGTCCCGCAGACACTCGATATTGAGCACCTGCTGAACCTGCGCGCCGCCGTCCACCTGCGCCGCCACGCGCTTGGTCTGCACAGCCAGCTGTGCACGGCAGGGGTCAAGGAAGCCAGACAGAGGAGGCGGGCCCTCGGGAGGGCTGGGTCAGGATTCCCAGAGCTCCCGGCAGCTCCCACCTGCAGGCCTTGGAGGGACCCTACCATGCAATCCTGGACTCAGTCCTATGAGGTTCAGTTACAAAGTGCATACTGTGGAAACCTCGGGGTGCCTCCTTTGGCCCTCCTCAACATCGCACCGCAATGAGACAAGAATATTGGCTCTGGAGGCAGATTTCGGTTTGAATATCAGCTCTTACCACCTGAGTGGCTGTGGGCAAGGCACTTAACCTCTCTTGGCCCCTGGACATGTGTAAGCCTGGGCAACATGACAAGACCCCATCTCTACCGGGCGTGGTGATGTGCACCTGTGATCCCAACTACTCGGGAGGCTGAGGCAGGAGGAATCCTTGAGCCAAGTTCGAGGCTGAAGTGAGCAGTGTTCATGCCACTGCACGCCAGCTTGGTGAGTGAGGCCCTGTCTCAACAAAAGGACACGTATAAAATGTCCTCAGGTGCTTCAAGGCTTAGCTTTCCAGATAAAGAAAAAAAAAAGAATAAAATGTCCTCAGGAGTTGATGTAATAAAGAATCCAGCCAGTTGTAGTGGCTCACGCCTGTAATCCAACACTTTGAGAGTCCAAGGTGGGGAGGATCACTGAGCCCAGTAGTCTGAGACCAGCCTGGGCAACATAGTGAGGCCCAATCTCTATAAAAATAGAAATAAAAAAGAAAGAATCCATTATAAGTACTTGTCTGTGCATGGCCCATGGCAGGTACACGAAGATGGTAGCAATTAGTGTCATCATCATCTGCGTCCATGTCAGTAACCCACTGGAGGGCCTGAGTCTCAGGCTTCCCTCACCGCTGCCTCCACCCTGTGCCTGGCATGGAGCTGCCTGCTGGAAGCCTCTGGAAATTATGGAAGAAGGAGTATGGCTTTTGTTTGTCTGTTTTTGAGACAGGGTCTCACTCTGTCGCCCAGACTAGAGTGCAGTGGCGTGATCTTGGCTCCCCACGACCTCCGCCTCGAAGGCTCAAGCGATTCTCCTGTCTCAGCCTCCCGAGTAGCTGGGATTATAGCTGTGCGCCACTACCACTCAGCTAATTTTTGTATTTTTAGTGGAGATGGGGTTTCACCATGTTGGCCATGCTGGTCTCGATCTCCTGACTTTAAATGATCCACTGGCCTCCCAAAGTGTTGGGATGACAGGTGTGAGCCACTGTGCCTGGCCAGAAGTAGTAGTTTTGGGGTCAAGCACCTCTAGTTTCATGAATGTGGAAATGGAGGTCCACAAAAGGGGCAAGGGGAACTGATACCTCCAGCCACCCTTCCAGCATTTTCCAGACACTGTGATCATCCCAATAACCCTATGAGGAGGAAGAGGAGGGTCTACATACACTTCACAGTGGGGACAGGGGCCCAGAGAGGCAAAGTGTCTCAGCCCAGGTCACACAGGAGGCCCTGGTCAGCGTCTGGGCCTGCAGGCCTGGCTTCTGAGTGCAGGAGGTGCTGGCATCATGGCAGGGAGCCCAGTGGAGGATGATGCCAGGACACTGAAGGCGCCAGATAGGGACAGACTGAAGCCTGGAGCAGGTGGAGTTCTGGAAGTCATGCCTCCCACACACCACTTCTTTGTCATCTCTTGTCCTGGAGGAAGGAATCCCACCCCCATCTTACAGATGCTGACTCTGAATCTCAGAGAACTAACTGCATGCCCAAGAGGGGCTGAAGACAAGTGTGGACCTGGGTCCGCGGGCTTCCCCTTGGTGAGGAAGGCCGACCTGGAGCAGGGCTGGAGGCAGGGGGCTGGACCAGGACTGAGAGGATATGAGTCTGGAGGTCTCCCGGGTGGACAACAGTGGGCGAGAAATTCTGGAACTGCACCGAGGTCTTGTTGCCGTAGAAGAGATACATGCGGCCTGCAGTAGGTGGGGGAGGCGGAGCTCCATCTGAGTCCTCTAACCATTCCCCAGCTTCGACCTACTCTGAAGTGTCCCTTCGAGCCATCCCCACAGTCCCCCGGAACGTACCCAGGTTCTGCCGGAACTCTGACTTGACTCCTATCTGCAGCAGCTGGTTCTCGAACAGGACTCCATTGTTCTTGCACACGAACCTGGGTGGGAGCGGCAGGGGCGCAGGATGACCAGGGTGCCAGTCTGTACCTGGCCCCATTCCCCACCCCCACCTCTCCCAGGACTCACTTATTCAGCAATTCGTCAGCTTCCGGAATGGGAGGGCCAATGTCCTCAGGACCTGGGCTGGAGGCAGGGAGCAGAGTGAGATTGGAAGGGACTTGGGGAGAGGCAAAGGCCCAGGGCAACTGAGTGTGAGACGACAAGCCCTGAAAGGACAGAACCCCAGAACCACATACCCAGACCCCTCGCAAAACCTCAGACCCATCCAGCAGTGGCCTCCAATGGGAGTGGAACCCTGGCCCATGCTCCCGTACCAGCAGACACCACGTTTCCCTTTCCTCCAAGTTCCTGACTCTGCTGCTCATCAGGAACCCCTTGACAAGAGCTCCCAGTCCCCTAACTCTCCCTGGGACACCCGAGTCTACTCCCCCACCCCCTACCCCAGGCCACCCCTTACTCAGCAGCTGGAGCTGGGTCAGCCAGCAAAGCCATGGGGCTCTCAGGGGCAGGCGGCTCCAGCTCGCTGGGCCATCCAATCCCAGAGCAGACAAGACAGGTGTGGCAGGCAGCCAATCCCAGAGAGGCAGCAAGAGGGCCGAAAAGAGAGAGAGAGAGAGAGAGAGGAGGGAAAGAGAGAAGGAAGAGCAGGCTGAGAAACGGTGACAGGAAAGGAGAAAACAAAGGGTGGCCAGGGACGACAGAGTCCAGAGTGGCAGAGGGAGGGCGTGAGCAGGGAGGCTGGGGCAGGGGAGGCAGCAGCCAGGGCTGGCAAAGGCACCGGGATGGAGAGGAGTGAGTTGGGGGCTGGAGAGGGGCTCAGGGAAAAAGGAGGCAGAGGCCAAGAAGGGGCAGCCCTGGGGGTGGCCGAGAGAAGGGGCCCAGGCCCAGGGGGTGCTACCTGAGGAAGGCCTCCTCGGGGGTGGGCCCCAGGCTGGGCTGGGCAGCTGGGCCATCAAAGACGTCCACCAGGAGGTTCCCTGCACCTGCAGATGCAGGGGGTGCTGCCGGGGGAGGGGCTGCCCGCAGCCCCAAGAGGTCGGCGGAGGGCGAGGGCGTCGACTGCAGGGAGCACAGGTGTCACGGTGAGGACAGGTGGCACCCTGGCCAGACCCCGCCCCAGGCAGCCTGGCAGGTCTACCCCAGGGGACTCACCACGGTGCTGGGGGTGGGTTCTACGCCCCCATTGATGTCGTTGCTGCTGGGGTCTCTCCGGCCATCGTCCAGGGCACTGGCAGCCCCGGGCCCCTTCTTGCGTTTCAGCTTGGCCAGGATGGATGACTCGCGCTCAGGGAAGGGCGGCATCTCCTCCAGCACTGTGGCCTGGTGTGGTCGGGGTGGGGAAGGTCAGTTCCAGTCAGGAGAAAGGGAGGGCGGGTGACGGGAGGGAAGCAGGGGTGGGGGACAGGGCTCTGACCAGGACGTCGGTGCTGGCCACCGAGCTGAGCGTGAGGTACTCCACGGCTCGCTGCTGCAGCTCCACGTCCGCATTGCGCAGCTGGGAGCCGGCCCGCAGCACGCCCTGGATGGTGGCCTTGGTCTCGGGAAAGAGGTTGATGAACTTGATGTAGGTGGACAGCAGCAGCGCCCGCGTCGCCACGCTGCACAGGTGGAACTTGGAGTGGAGCAGAGAGAACTGCACCGGGGGGCTGTGGGCGGGGTGGGCGTCAGCAGGGCTGGGCTCCACTGCCCTCTCCCAGAAGCCCCCTCAAGAGGCACCCCTTCCTGGATGGACCCGTCCCAAGACCCCAGGCCACTGGAAGGGAGTGGCCCTCCCCTGGCACTTGGCAGGGGCTACAGTCACACTCTGTCTACGGTCCTGAGACTGAGGTCTTCTCTTACCCTGCTAGGTGGGTTGGGGTGGAGGCCAAGAGGATGTGAGCCCCATCACTGCCTGCTCTGAGACTCCTGTGGGTCCCCCAAACCCTGGACCCCTCAGAAGCATGTGTTCCCCCCGTAGACTCCCTCACCTGGAGCGGGGGTCCCCAGCAATCAGGTTCCCAAACTCCCCAAGGATGTAGCCGCCAACTTTCACCATGTTCTCATGACAGGCGGGGGCCTGGAGCGCCTGGGAGGGAGGGGAGGGGTGTTGTGAGGACAACAGTGAGTGTCCTCTTGGGGAGCACTGGGCATAGCCATCTACTGACT
The DNA here is from genome assembly GCA_031835075.1 of Saguinus oedipus. Lineage (NCBI taxonomy): Eukaryota > Metazoa > Chordata > Mammalia > Primates > Cebidae > Saguinus > Saguinus oedipus. The sequence goes on along the minus strand of CM063187.1, from coordinate 50,989,501 downwards.
GGTGGAACCCTCAAAGTTCTGCTGCATGTGGGGTTATCAGTGGGGAAACTGAGGCACAGAAAGTTTGAGTGACTAGCCCGAGCTCACACAGGCAGTAAAACGGGGCTCTGCGGAGGCCCTTTCCTAGGGCAGAGGGAAACTAGCAAGAACCGGGGGCCGGGACTGCACGCTGGGTGCCCATGACCATGCCCTGGGGTCTTGTCACATCAGGCTTGTGAGGCCACAGCCCCTGGGTCCCTGGGTTGGCCCAGAGAGATGGAGACCTCGCTCTAAGGTCACAGTGGTGCAGGGGAAGGAGGGTGGCCAGGGACTGCCAGGCCTCACAGCCCCAACTGTCCTTGCTCTGCCTCTAGGTCCTGTCATGGGGTCAGGGGGGTCAGGGTTGAGGTGCTGACCTCAAAGACGGTTTTGGCGGCGTAGCCCTGGACGTCATCACGGTTGGTGACGATCTGTAGCACACGGTACCACACCTCCTCACTTACATAGTCGCCTGCAATGCGGATGAGGTTGAGGATGGTGTCCACGTACCAGCTGTAGTCCACGGCATACTTCTCGGCCAGGATGGCCACCTTGAGGACCTGCCGCCAGGAAGTGTGTGAGAGAGTGCCCACAGGCCAAGTCAGGCTTTCACTCACCTGGATCTGGGCTCCCCACTGACCCCATCTGGAGACCCAGTTGTCCAGGCCCCCAGCCACCTCCTCCCGCAGACCCAGACATCCAGACTCCAGTCTCTCCTCCCTCAGACCAGGAGTCCAGCCCGCATCCGGAAGCACTCACGATCTCCTCGCGGATGGCGTAGTCTGCTGTCTCCAGGTACCGTAGCATCTCCGACACGATCTGCTTGGCGTTGCTCCGGTCACACATGGCATAGAGCAGGTCAGCGGCCCGCTGCCGCACGCTGACGTCCCGCTCCGTCTGAGGGTGGAAAGCAGGGCCCAGGTGCATTTTAGACTCCCTGTTGGCACAGGGTCAGCCACCCGAGGGCGCTGAGCCTCTGGCCTTTCTGAGGGGGGCGGCAGGCCCAAGGCGGGCTCCGAGGGGTCGCACCTTGAGGGCATTGATGACGGTGTCAATGTGCGTCTTAACTGCTTCGTGGGAGAACTCGGAGCTGGCCAGCGTGCACATGCTCTCCAGGGCCAGGTAGCGCAGGTTGGTCTCCCGGTGCTGCAGGAACTGGCCCAGCTGGTTGCACGCCCGCACCAGTAGGTTGGGCTCACTGCCGTGGGAACCACGAGAGATGGATGGTTAGAGAAACTGACAGGAAACTGATAGGAGGAGGTGGAGGACTCAGGCCCAGCTGACCCATCTCACAGCCCCCAAAGATCCAGGTCTTTTTTTTTTTTTTTTTTTTCAAAATGGATTCTTGCTTTGTTGCCTAGGCTGGAATGCAGTGGCACAATCTTGGCTCACTGCAACCTCTGCTTCCTGGGTTCAAGCGATTCTCCTGCCTCAGCCTCCCAAGTAGCTGGGATTACAGACGCATGCCACCATGCCTAGCTAATTTTTTTTTGTATTTTTAGTAGAGATGGGGTTTCACCATGTTGGCCAGGCTGGTCTTGAACTCCTGACCTCGTGATCCCCCTGCCTCAGCCTCCCAAAGTGCTGGGATTACAGGCGTGAGCCACCGCGCCCGGCAGATCCAGGCCTTAACCTTGCTGGCCCTGCATCCCAGTCCTGTGCCTCCAGTGACCCAGGCAGCTGGGCCTTTGAACCCAGAGAAAGATACCCAGTGATTCTGTCCCCAGGAAGGGCCCCAGCGCCAACCTCACAGGTGACACTCCACAGTCCCATCCTCTTCCTACCTAGAAGTCGATTCCCTGCCCTCTGACTAGGACCCAGGAGTCTGGACCTCCATGCCCCTCTTTTCCAGCCCCGGGTGTCAGGCCCTGGTGGGCCCAGGTGGGCACCTGTCATAGTGGATGATGAGGCTGATGGTCTCGAAGAGGATGGCATTCTTGGCATTAGAGTGCTGCACCTTCTTGGATTTCGGGGGCTCCTGGGCCTTGTTGAGCACAGTCTCCAGACATTCCACCAGCCGCCCCTTCACAGCCGCATCCTCTGGGGAAACGAAGGACATGCCCCCGGCTGGGTGTCCTGCCCACCTGGCACACCTGCTGGGTGGTGGTGGCTATGCCCTAGCTCGTCTTCCAAGGGAGGAGCTCAGGGTGGCTCTGACCCTTGGTAATTCTGCACCTCAGGGCCAGGGTCTCTGCTCCCTCAACCTCTTCCCAGCTCAGCAGAGGAGGTAAGACAAGATACCTCTGGAGACACAGGATCTATCCCCAGACCTGGGCTCTCATCCTGCTCTGACCCCCTTGGGTAAGAGGTGGCACCCCTGTGAGCCTCCCTTTCCCCATCTGCAGCTCTGTGGCTCCTTAGGTTTCTCACGGAGCAAAGGAAGCTTCAGGAACCTTCCCCAGAGATACCCCCAAACCCAGGCCTTCCCAAGGACTGGTATGAATATCCAGCAGCCCCTGACAGAAAGGCACAGCCACCCACCCAGGTGTCCGCTCAGTAAGAGACCACTGCAGGCACACTCAGTGCCATCCTCCTGGCCTGGGGGCTGGGAGGTCAAATGTGACAAGGCTCAATCAGGCAGCCTCTCACCCCCCAGAGCTCTCTACCACTGGCAGATGCCAGCTGGAAGCTCACAGGAACATCAATCACTACATTTCCTAGACTGTGATATGTTTTCAAGTGTGCAGAATAACTGTTAAGAGTTCCAGCAAAAAATGCTGCCCACAAATCTACAGGAAAATTCACCATATAGAGGAACAAGCCAAAAGGTACTACAAGGCAGCAAAGAGCCGAGTCTCCACCATGGGATACAGGACAATGGCATCTCCTGGTCTCTCCAGAAACAGGTGTGGGGATAGTCCAGACTACGAGAAATAGCAGTCCCTAATTCTAAAGACAGAATCCAATTTAGATCCGATTTTTGGACACAAGGCAACTGTTGCTCAGGCTGATCTCAAACTCCTGGGCTTAAGCGATCCTTCTGCCTCAGCCTCCCAAAGTGCCAGAACTATGGTGTAAGCCACTGAGCCTGGCAGAATTCAACTGAAAATGTGATCCTAGATTGGACTCTGATATATATTGATTTTTTTTTTTTTTGAGACAGAGTCTCACTCTGTCACCCAAGCTGGAGTGCAGAGGTGCAATCTTGGCTCACTGCAACCTCCACCTCCTGGGTTCAAGCAGTCCTCCCATCTCAGCCTCCTAAGTAGCTGGGACTACAGGCATGTACCACCACACCTGGCTAATTTTTTGTAGAGATGAGGTTTCACCATGTTGGCCAGATTAGTCTCAAATTCTTGAGCTCAAGTGATCCACCCAGAACAGCACACTCAAGGCAAAGCATCACGATGTTTATAATTTACTTTTAAATATTTCAGAAGAAAATAAAACAAGAACGTGCATACATGGCAAACATGCAGTCTAAGTAATGAGATCTCTTTACTTCTGTGGATGCTGGGAAACTTTTCATAATGCATGTGAGGAAAAAATGACTTGGAAACAAATTGGCAGCAGCCCACCAGCATTTGCTGAAAAAAAGATGACATGGGGTTGGTGTTTCCTCGTGTCCAGCCTCAGGGCAGGGCTGCATCTGCATTTCCTACACCATAGATGGCTGGAGTGAATTAGGTGCCTGCCCTGGGTGTACCCCAGAATTACCAGCTGGGCCTTCTGGGGTGGACATGGGCTTAAAGCATGACCTAATCCCTTCTTGACAGGATGGAAAAGAGGCCCAGAAAAGGAAGACACATCCCAGGGCCACATGACAGAATTCATCACTGGCTTCACGAGATGGGCCTCTGGTGTCGCCTCCATATCATATACTCAGTCACGGAGTGTGCACACACACGCCACATGCAGCGGGACGTGCATGGACACACACGCATGCTGGCAAGCATTGAGACACGCACACACAGGCACGCACACAGCTTTCTAGACCCGTGTACACGCCCACTTGCCTGCACAGACAGGTACACATGTAGATGCACACAGTGATACATACACATGTACACACACAGAGGGACACAGAGATACCATGAACACTGCCACATACAGACACAAACAGGCACACATGCAGGTGCACACACAATGGCACATCCACACACACGGGGATGCACGCAGATATGCATCAACATGAACAGATATGTGTGCGCACGGACATATATCAATACAGACGTGCATCTGCAGGGACATGTATCGACACACAGGCATGTATTGTGCATGCACACAGACGTGTATCAATACACAGACATGAACGCGCGCACACACACACATGCAGGCATGCACTCACACAGGCACGCACGCCCAGAGATTCGGTGGTGCACATCAGCCCTGGTCCCTGGCCAGTGCTGGGCATGCTGGCTGAACAGAGGGAGCTGGTACATTGGCATCTACTGTGTGCCAAGCCCCTCAGCACAGGGTCCCCAGAAACTGCTCCATGAGGTCAGTCAGCCAAAGCAACAGAAGCCCAGGGGAGCTCAGTGGCAGAGGGAGGAGTTTGGAGCAGAGAGTCTCAGGGCAGACTCTGCCACTCACTCGCTGCCTAGAAGGGTGATGTCTCACCTCCAAGCCTGTTTCCCTGAGGTACACTGGTTGTTTCTCCTTGCCAGCTCTGTTTGGCGGGGGCAGGCACCCCCCTGCACAGTGCCTGGCTCACCATGGGAGCTTCATACATACTGGCTATTGTGACGGTGAGCAGTGAGGGAAGGTTCCCAGCAGATGTGAAAACCCCTAACAGGGCCATGCTAATTCAGACAGCACGGCCTGGAATCTCCCACTGACTGGTGGGTGACCCTGGGCCAGGAGCTCCCTCTCTAAGCCTCAGATTCCTCATTTACAAAACAGGTACAGTAACAGCCCCTAGCAACAGGGCTGGAGTGAGAGCCCGGGGAGCAGGGACTTCAGCTATGAGGTTGATCCGTGGTGCTGCACCGGGTGGCCGCTGGGCCTAGGGCTGCCCACCTACCTCCCCGACTGCAGCCACGTAATGGGACAGAGGAACCGCCCCAGCTTCAGAAAAATCCTGACCCAGCCCCTCCAATCCCACCTGGTGCGCCGTAGAACTGGAGGCCCCCAGATGCCAGCAGCCGGCAGCCCAGGTTGCGAAGCGCTCGGCGTTGATTACCTGGAGGCGGGTAGCACTGCAGCAGCCGCAGGAGCTTCACCGAGAGCCAGGGCGCTGGGACAAAGTAGTAGGTGTAGTCCTGGAGGTCGGTGGAGGCCGAGGAGACGATCTGGGTCGGGGAGAGCAAGGAACAGTTGGGGGCTGTGGCAGGAGGGGCACATGGGTCCACAGGGCAGGGTGGAGAAATGCTGCCTTCCGAGAGTGGTCCTGTCAGTGTAACGGTTTGCTTTGTGGGCTTTTTGGTAGAGACGAGATCTCACTATATTGCCCAGGCTGGTCTTGAACTCAAGGCCTCAAGCAATCCTCCCACCTCAGTTCCCAATGTGCTGGGGTTACAGGTATGGGCCACCATGCCCGGCAGTGCAATGGTTTTATGAAGTAGGAGTCTGAGGCTCCAGGAAGGGAGCAAAGAAGCCTCAGGTACATAGTATGAGAGGGCAGACTAGGATGAAGCCCAGGGCGCGATCTTTCCAAGTCATGCTGGTTGGCCAGTGGGCAGGAAAGGTTCCCTTCTGGGTGACAGTCCCAGGGCCCACTCCTCACTCGGCTCTGAGCCTCCCATGCCTTAGGCTTTCCCCATCAGAGCACACAGCATGCCAGCTCCTGGAGGTGGTCTCCTGTAGTCCCCCAACAAGGCTCGAAGCTACTCAAGGGCAGGGATTGGGTCTGACCTTTTTCTGAGTCCCTGGGCCTAATATAAGGTCATATCGGAAGAGGTTCGGGGAAGAGGCAGGGAATTAGTGAAAGACTGAGAGATCATGGCTGGGCACGGTGGCTCACACCTGTAATCCCAGCACTTTGGGAGGCTGAGGCAGGCGGATCACCTGAGGTCAGGAGTTTGAGACCAGCCTGACCAACATGGTAAAACCCCGTCTCTATGAAAAACACAAAATTAGCCAGGTGTGGTAGCACACGCCTGTAATCCCAGCTACTTGGGAGCCTGAGGCAGGAGAATTGCTTGAATCTGGGAGGCAGAGGTTGCAGTGAGCCAAGATCACACCACTGCACTCCAGCCTGGGCAACAAGAGCAAAACTGTCTCAGGAAAAAAAAAAAAAAAAAAAGATCATGTGACTATTTTTCCTCATTGCAAACTCCCATTCAACCTTGAAAAGCCCTTCTCCAGGAAGCTCTGTCCCACAGTGCTCTGTGCCACCTCTGTGCTGGTCTGTGCTTCTGCCTCACTGTCACCTTGGCACACGGGAGTATTCAGATGTGTGATGAATGACGGAAATGATGACTGAGGCTGGGTGCAGCGGCTCATGCCTGTAATCCCAGCACTTTTGGAGGCTGAGGAGGGAGGATCACTTGAACCCAGGAGGCGGAGGTGCAGTGAGCCGAGATAGCACCATTGTACTCCAGCCTGGGCGACAGAGCAAGACTCTGTCTCAAAAAAAAAAAAAACAAAAAATGCTGAGTGAGGTGGCTCATACCTGTAATCCCAGCACTTTGGGAGGCTGAGGCGGGCGGATCACCTAAGGTCGGGAGTTCGAAACTAGCCAACATGGAGAATGCCATCTCTACTAAAAATACAAAAATAGCCGGGCGTGGTGGTGCACGCCTGTAATCCTAGCTGCTCGGGAGGCTGAGGCAGGAGAATCACCTGAACCCAGGAGGCGGAGGTTGTGGTGAGCCGAGATCATGCCATTGTATTCCAGTCTGGGCAACATAGCGAGACTCCGTCTCAAAAAAACAAAATAAAAACCAAAATACCTAAACATCTGAGAAAGAAAGAATGAGTGAATGCACGAGCTGGTGTGTTGTTCTCTCTGCCTGAGAATCCAGGCCTCCTCCTCTTCCTACTTGCCCAGGAGACACTCGTATGTACTCCAAGTCTCAATTCAGGACTGCCGCCCCAGGAAGCCTTCATGGACTCATAGGCTGGGTTAAGTGCCTCCTATGGGTGCCCTGGCCTACCTCCATATAGCACAAGTCACCCCTTTTCTGACAATCTGTGACTGAGTCACCTCCCTGCCAGCAGGACAGGGAGCTCCTTAAGTGCAGAGCTTGGGTCTGACTCATCTGTGTCCCTGGTGTCACTCCACACGGAGCCTGGCATGAACAAGGCCTCAGGGGATGTTCCTGGGAAGGACAGGAGCAAAACTTAGAGAGGGACGCCAGGCAGGAGTGAGAGGCTGCACAGGAAAGAGAGAGGCGGGAGGCAAAGCAGAAAGAGGGACGGCAGGAGACAGGGATGGGAGCCGGAGAGGGAGGAGGTCAGGAGGCTGGCTCTGGCTCCGGGGTGCTCGGCCTGCCCACGCCTGTTCTGAGCACTTTATCCACAGGGCTCTGTGCCTCGAGGCGGGCAATGGTATCATCCCCACTGAACACAGGGGGCAGCTGAGGCCAGGGAGGTGAAGCCACTTGCCCGGGGCCAGCCAGTCAGGAAGTGGCCAAGCCAGCATGAATCCAGCTCAGAGCCTGAGTTTGTAACCCTTGGGCTGGGCTGCCTCTCAGGGACAGCGGGGGCCAGATGGATATCAGAGGACACAGGGACACCAGGGACACCTCCCTCGGCTAGCATCTAGGCCACACCCACCCGGCTCAGGCGTGACACAGCCAGGGAGATGCACGTCTTGAAGTCGTCTGGGTTCTTCTTACAGAGACAGGTGATGAGGCTGACAGCGGCCGTGACCACGCCCTGCAAGCACAGAGGAGAGACAGGTCAGGCCCCTGGAGGAGGCGGGCACAGAGCGCAGAGGAGAGACAGGTCAGGCCCCTGGGGGAGGCGGGCACAGAGCGCAGAGGAGAGACAGGTCAGGCCCCTGGGGGAGGCGGGCACAGAGCACAGAGGAGAGACAGGTCAGGCCCCTGGGGGAGGTGGGCACAGAGAGCAAAGGAGACAGGTCAGGCCCCTGGCAGAGGTGGGCACAGAGCGCAGAGGAGACAGGTCAGGCCCCTGGGGGAGGCGGGCACAGAGCGCAGAGGAGAGACAGGTCAGGCCCCTGGGGGAGGCGGGCACAGAGCACAGAGGAGAGACAGGTCAGGCCCCTGGCGGAGGTGGGCACAGAGAGCAGAGGAGAGACAGGTCAGGCCCCTGGGGGAGGCGGGCACAGAGAGCAGAGGAGACAGGTCAGGCCCCTGGCGGAGGCGGGCACAGAGAGCAGAGGCTCAGGAGCCTGGCAGGGCCGGATGTGTGTGCAGTCAGGAGGATGGGGTTTAGGGGTATGCACGTGTGTCACTGTGTATGCTTTAGGGGTAGGGTGAGGAGGCCACAGGGCCTCGGGCACCATGGCCAGCAGTGACCTGGGTGTGTGGGGTGCCTCTGGAAGGACCCCAGCAGCTGGATAAGGAGCAGTGAAGGGGTGGGACTTTGGAGGGCTGGGCATATTAGGGGTGGGACAGGGGTCAGGGTTTCTCTGTTGGTTGGCAGCTGATGGGCGCTGTTGGGGGAATCTCTAGGTGGTAGAAACAGAGGGTGGGATTTTCTAAGGGCCTGGGTTGGTGAGCGGTGTGGAGTCACTGGACAGGATCCCTGCGCAGCCAGGTGAGTGTCAGAGATGGGGATGGAAGGGTTCCTAGACACCTGGGCAGGTAATGAGTACCAGGGACACTGGATCATGGTTTCTGGTGCTTGGGTGAATGTCAGGGCCGACAAGGGGGCCCCAGGCATCTGGGGAGATCGGGGCACAGGTGGGAGCCCCAGGCATCCAGAGGGGGTCAGGGCAAAGGTGGGAGCCCCAGGCATCCGGGGGGTCGGGGCAAAGGTGGGAGCCCCAGGCATCCAGAGGGGGTCAGGGCAAAGGTGGGAGCCCCAGGCATCCAGGGGGGTTGGGGCAGAGGTGGGAGCCCCAGGCATCCAGAGGCGGTCAGGGCAGAGGTGGGAGCCCCAGGCATCCAGGGGGGTCGGGGCAGAGGTGGGAGCCCCAGGCATCCAGGGGGGTCGGGGCAGAGGTGGGAGCCCCAGGCATCCAGGGGGGTCAGGGCAGAGGTGGGCTCGAGGCTGGGTGGGGAGTCCCGGGCAACCATAGGGGGTCGGGGCAGAGGTGGGAGCCCCAGGCATCCATGGGGGTCAGGGCAGAGGTGGGCTCGAGGCTGGGTGGGGAGTCCCGGGCAACCATGGGGGGTCGGGGCAGAGGTGGGAGCCCCAGGCATCCATGGGGGTCGGGACAGAGGTGGGCTCGAGGCTGGGTGGGGAGTCCCGGGCAACCATAGGGGGTCGGGGCAGAGGTGGGAGCCCCAGGCATCCATGGGGGTCGGGACAGAGGTGGGCTCGAGGCTGGGTGGGGAGTCCTGGGCATCCGGGGCCATGAGGGCAGAGGGGCTCACCATGTGCTGGTCATTGAGCAGGTGTACCACACGCGCCGTCCACTCGCCCATGGGCACGAGGTCAGGCGAGGCCTTGTAGAGTCTCAGCAGGCACAGGGCCGCGCTCTGCTTGACACTGTCCATACTGTCTCTGTGGGGACGCCATGCGGGGCAGGGGAAGCAAAGTCAGTGACCCAGTCCTGCACACCTCCCCTCCTCTCCTCTTCCTCTCAGGAAGGGTGTGAGTGGCCAGCGAGGGGTACAGAGAGTCAAGCACCCCAGGATCCAATCTGGCGCTGCCCTCATGGCCCACCAGGACTCAAGTGTCTTCATCTGCAAAATGATTGCATCTCAGTAACCTCATGGAGTCCCTGGCAGGGCTCAGCAACATGTCAAGCCTGGCTCTGCACCTTCATTCATTCACCAAGCACCTACTGGGCACCCATGGGGTACCAGGCACTGCTGTGGGCACCATGAATAGAGTGGTGAACAAAGTGGTCCAAACGCCTGTCCTCACAGAGCTTACATTTCAGACAGGACCACGAAAACACATACATCAAATACTGTCAGGGCTGGGCGCGGTGGCTCATGCCTATAATCCCAGCACTTTGGGAGGCCGAGGTGGGAGAATCGCTTGAGCCTGGGAGGTCAAGCTGCAGTGAGCCATGATTGTGCCACTGTACTCCGTCGAGCTTGGGCAACAGAGTTAGATCTCCCTCTAAATAAATTTAAAAATTAAAAAACAAAACAGAGTAACTTAATGAGGAAAGACTGAAAATCCTCTACAACAGAATGTCCCAGGCAGAGGGAACAGCCTATGCCAAGGCCACCAGGAAGGTGGGGCCTGTGCATAGGAGGGGTGGCAAGAAGGCCTGGGGGCTGCTGCCTGAGCCATGGGGCGAGGGGGACAGGACACGGAGGGAACAGAGGCCAGACTCTGCAGGGCCTTGTCGGCTGCAGTGAGCAGTGGGTTTTTTACTGATTGGGAGATGGAAGCTGCTGTGGGTGGTGAGCAGAGAACCAGCATAACATTTAGCGACCCCCAGACCCTTCTGCCTGTCCAGCACTCCCACCGGCCCCTAGGTGGGTTCACTCGTTTATCTTCTCTCCACAACAGACTGAGAAAATGGGTGTATTTTTTGATGTGACTTAGGTTTTTGAAAGGTCCCTCCTGCTGCTGTGAGGGAACAGACTTTGCAAGGCCCTTCTGATTGCCAGGGAACATAGGAAGTGGAGGAACCCAGGAAGTAGAGGATGCGGTGAGCCGAGATCGCGCCACTGCACTCCAGCCTGGGCAACAGAGCAAGACTCTGTCTCAAAAAACCAAACAAACAAAAAACAAAACAAAAATAAGAGACTGTGCGGGGCGTGGCCATGGCCTTGAGTAAGAGGAAGTGCTGGGAGCTGTCAAGACTGGCCCAGCTGTGGCCTATCAATAAAGGGTTTCCCAGAAAGCGCCCAACAGACAGCAAAGGACACAGGGTAGAGGTCCCCAGAGCGGAAAAGTCCTCAGAGGGGAGACCAGCACGAGCCAAAGGCCTGTGATATGTCTCACTGGATGTGCAGCCACCCAGCAGCTGCTCCTGCCATCGGCCAGGCAGATACTTGCCCAACTGACGCCTGTTGCTACGGCCTCCCAAAGTGCTGGGAATCCTCATGTGCTGCAGCTGGGGATGGACACAGACACAGGCCCTCTGGAGAGCCTCTAGGCTGTCTCTGTCTAGAAAGGCCACTGCTGTGTGTGAAGGAGACCAAGATCAGCAGTGCTGTGCCCAGATGTCCACCCTAGGGAAACATTCACTGCCCAAAGGCCATAAAATTAGAACCTGAAACCAGCAAGAAGCCTGTCCACACACAAAGCTCCATTCGTGATGGCACTTTCCCACCAATGTCACAGAGTGCATCTCCTGAGTCCTGCCTCCAGCCACGTTCCCATGACCATCACAGCATGCATCTCCTGAGCCCTGACTCCAGCCACTTTCCCATGACCATCACAGCGCATCTCCCGAGCCCTGACTCCAGCCACGTTCCCATCTCCATCACAGCGTGCATCTCCCGAGCCCTGACTCCAGCCACTTTCCCATAACCATCACAGCGCATCTCCCGAGCCCTGACTCCAGCCACTTTCCCATAACCATCACAGCGCATCTCCCGAGCCCTGACTCCAGCCACTTTCCCATAACCATCACAGCGCATCTCCCGAGCCCTGACTCCAGCCACGTTCCCATCTCCATCACAGCGTGCATCTCCCGAGCCCTGACTCCAGCCACTTTCCCATGACCATCACAGCGTGCATCTCGTGAGCCCTGACTCCAGCCACTTTCCCATGACCATCACAGCATGCATCTCCCGAGCCCTGACTCCAGCCACGTTCCCATCTCCATCACAGCGTGCATCTCCCAAGCCCTGACTCCAGCCACGTTCCCATCTCCATCACAGCGTGCATCTCCCAAGCCCTGACTCCAGCCACGTTCCCATGACCATCACAGTGCATCTCCCGAGCCCTGACTCCGGACACGTTTCCATCTCCATCACAGCGTGCATCTCCCGAGCCCTGACTCCAGCCACGTTCCCATCTCCATCACAGCATGCATCTCCCAAGCCCTGACTCCAGCCACTTTCCCATGACCATCACAGCGCATCTCCCGAGCCCTGACTCCAGCCACGTTCCCATCTCCATCACAGCGTGCATCTCCCGAGCCCTGACTCCAGCCACTTTCCCATAACCATCACAGCGCATCTCCCGAGCCATGACTCCAGCCACTTTCCCATAACCATCACAGCGCATCTCCCGAGCCCTGACTCCAGCCACGTTCCCATCTCCATCACAGCGTGCATCTCCCGAGCCCTGACTCCAGCCATGTTCCCATCTCCATCACAGTGCATCTCCCGAGCCCTGACTCCAGCCACGTTCCCATCTCCATCACAGCGCATCTCCCGAGCCCTGACTCCAGCCACGTTCCCATCTCCATCACAGCGTGCATCTCCCGAGCCCTGACTCCAGCCATGTTCCCATCTCCATCACAGTGCATCTCCCGAGCCCTGACTCCAGCCACGTTCCCATCTCCATCACAGTGCATCTCCCGAGCCCTGACTCCAGCCACGTTCCCATCTCCATCACAGCGTGCATCTCCCGAGCCCTGACTCCAGCCATGTTCCCATCTCCATCACAGCGTGCATCTCCCGAGCCCTGACTCCAGGCCAAGCTCTGCTCTAGGTGCTCCCGCCCAGCGTGCTCACTCCCCACCACAGCCCTCTGAAGACTCTAGAGGGCTGTGGTGGGTATTATCTCTATTTACAGATAAGGAGACCACACAAAGAAATAAGAGCTGTTTATCAACTTGGTTAAGTGGAATAAGGGAAACCTTAAACTACATGACATCAAGCTGTATACCCAGGCTTAGAAAGTAAAACCACCAAGTCCACCTCAGGGGCTCATACCTGTAATCCCAGCACTTTCAGAAGACGAAGCCACAGGGGACCACTTGAGCTCAAGAGTTCAAGACCAGCCTGAGTAACATAGTGAGACCTTTTCTCTATGAATTATTCAAAACTTAGCCACACATGGTGGCTTGCACCTGCAATCCCGACTACTGGAGTGGCTGAGACGGGAGGATCGCCGGAGCTGTAGTGAGCCATGATCACGCCACTGCACTCCGGGCTGGGCAGCAGAGTGAGACTCCATCAAACCACTGATATGCACTATAGTGTGGATGAACCTGAGAAACATGAAGCTGAGAGGAAGAAGCCAGACACAGAAGGCCACCTACTGCGCAGTTCCATGTCTATGAAATGTCCACAGGAGGCAAATCCATGACAGAAAACAGATTGGTGGCAGCCAGGGGCTGGGGCGAAGAGGGATTACGGAGGGACTGCTAATAGATACAGGGTCTTTTTTTGGAGTGATGAATGTTCTGCAATTAGGTAGTAGTGGTGGTTGCACAACATCATGAATATACTAGAAACCACTCAACTGAACACCTTCAAATGGTTAAAACGGCCGGGCGCAGAGGCTCACGCCTGTAATCCCAGCACTTTGGGGTGCGAGGTGGACAGATCATGAGGTCAAGAGATCAAGACCATCCTGGCCAACATGGTGAAACCCCATCTCTACTAAAACAAAAAATACAAAAATCAGCCAGATGTGGTGGTGCATACCTGTAACCCCAGCTACTCAGGAGACTGAGACAGGAGAATTGCTTGAACTTGGGAGGCGAAGGTTGCAGTGAGCCAAGATCAGGCCACTACACTCTAGCCTGGGCAAAAGAGGGAGAATCTGTCTCAAAAAAAGGAAAAAAGCCTATCTGGGTGTAGTGGCTCACACCTGTCATCCCAAGACTTTGGGAGGCTGAGGCAGGAGGACTGCATGAGCTCGGAAGTTCAAGACCAGACTGGGCAACATAGCAAAACCTGTCTCTACAAAAAAAAAAAAAATACGGCCGGGCACTGTGGCTCACACCTGTAATCCCAGCACTTTGGGAGGCCGAGGCAGGTGGATCATGAGGTCAAGAGATCGAGACCATCCTGGTCAACATGGTGAAACCCCGTATCTACTAAAAATACAAAAAATTAGCTGGGCATGGTGGCGTGTGCCTGTAATCCCAGCTACTCAGGAGGCTGAGGCAGAAGAATTGCTTGAACCCAGGAGGTGGAGGATGCAGTGAGCTAAGATTGCGCCATTGCACTCCAGCCTGGGTAACAAGAGCGAAATTCTGACTCAAAAAAAAAAACTACAAAAATCAGCCCAGCGTGGTGGTGCACACCTAAAGTCAGAGCTACTTGGGGCACTAAGGTGGGAGGATTGCTTGAGCCCAAGAGTCAGAGGCTACACTGAGCCAAGATTGTGCCACCGCACTGCAGTCTCGGCAACAGGGCAAGACCCTGTCCCCCAAAAATAAAAAGTGAATAAAAAGGCCAGGCGTATTGGCTCATGCCTGTAATCCAAGCACTTTGGAGGCCAAGGCGGGCAGATCACCTGAGGTCAGGAGTTCAAGACCAGCCTGACCAACATGGTAAAACCCTGTCTTAAAAAAAAAAAAAAAAAAAAAAGCCTACCTACAAAATAAAGTTCCTCTGCACCCCAGTCACTGTCAAGGCCAAGTTTCATGTATGGAGAGGGCAGCCTAGAGTCAGACAGCCCCATCCTGGCCCCATGACCCTGACAGGGCACTATCCCCTCAGCATCCACTCCAGGGACAATGGCACCTACACCCATACATGTTGGCCACCCTGGCCTCCCTCTCAGTCCTTAAAGTGCCCGGTGCTTCCCTTTTCAGGGTGGCTTGTGACTTCTGTCTCCCCGAAGCTGATGCTGACTGCCTGTCCTTGTCCTAAAGAAACTGCTGGCAGCATTCGAGACTGGCCCCTCCTTCCTCCATCAAAGTTCTCAGCATTCTGAGTCATGGCCTGATCCTCATTTTCCTCCCACACCCCTGATGATGCCTCCCATCCCCACTGGCAGAGCATAATACACTCCGCTGCACGGAGGCCAGCTTTTGGGGATTCCCCGTGAACATCTGCCCTCAGGAGCTTTACCCAGCCTGAGCTCAACTGCCATCCATCCCCACGCTTTCGGATACAACAGCCCCTAGCCACGGGTGGCTACCGAGTACTTGAACTACAGTGAGTCCAAACTGAGACACATTCCAAAGACTTAGCGCCAAAAATGGATGTCAAATGAAATAGCTCGTGAATAACTTTTATACTGATTCAGTGTAAAAGTGATAATATTTTGGGTAGATCAGGTCAAACTAAAAATTGTTTTGTTTTGTTTTTGAGACAGAATCTCCCTCTGTGCCTAGGCTGGAGTGCAGTGGCGTGATCTTGGCTCACTGCAACCTCCGCCTCCTGGGTTCAGGTGAGTCTTCTGCCTCAGCCTCCCAAGTAGCTAGGACTACAGGTGTACATCACCATGCCTGGCTATTTTTTTTTTTTGTATTTTTAGTAGAGATGGGGTTTCACTGTGTTGGCCAGGCTGGTCTTGAACCCCTGATCTTGTGATCTGCCCACCTTGGCCTCCCAAAGTACTGGGATTACAGGCGTGAGCCACCACGCCTAGACTAAGCTAAAATATTAAATACCAGAAAAAAGGAAAACACCTTGCATTTTATATATATAAAAAAATGCAATATATATATATTTTTATATATAAACATATATGTAATAGATTTATATATAAACACACATGTAATATATTTATATATAAACATACGTGTATTCTATGTGTAACACGTGTATGTTATACATATATATAACATATATAATACAAGTTATACATATATGTATTTGTTTTAGGCAGGGTCTCACTCTCACCCAGGCTGGATGCAGTGGCATGATCACAGCTCACTGCAGCCTGGGCCTCTTGATTTCAAGCACTCCTCCCATCTCAGCCACCCGACTGCCTGGGATTACAGGCACACATTTTGTTGTTGCTGTTGTTGTTTTTGAGATAGTCTTGCTCTGTCACCCAGGCTGGAGTGCAGTGGCGTGATATCGGTTCACTGCAATCTCCGCCTCCCGGGTTAAAGCAATTCTCCTGTCTCAGCCTCCCGAGTAGCTGGGATTACAGGTGCCCACCACCGCACTCAGCTAATTTTTATTTTCAGTAGAGATGGGGGTTCATCATCTTGGTGAAACCCAGTGATTCTCTTGCCTTAGCCTCCTGACTGGCTGGGACTACAGGTGTGCACCACTGCACCCTGCTAATTTTTTTTTTTTTTGAGATGGAGTCTTGCTCTGTCACCCAGGCTAGAGTGCAGTGCATAATCTCCACTCACTGCAACCTCCATCTCTCGGGTTCAAGCAATTCTCCTGCCTCAGCCTCCCAAGTAGCTGGGATTACAGGTGCCCGCCACCACAGCCGGCTAATTTTTGTATTTTTAGTAGAGATGGGGTTTCACTGTGTTGGTCAGGCTGCTCTCGAACTCCTGACCTTCCACCCACCTCAGCCTCCCAAAGTGCTGGGATTACAGGCACGCCTGGCCTTCTGTTTTACTTCTGCTGGTTCTCCCTCATGGTGTCTTGTGTCTTGTGTTTACAGACATGGTTGTGAGCTACTCCTGTCACTTGGAGCTTTATCTGTGGATATCATTGAGGCTTGTGGTGAAAATGGGTTTCTCCAGAAAAGACTCATGTTTGCTTCTGTGAAGCGCTAGGACACCACCAGTTCACACCACTTTAAACTAAAGGTTGACTTAGGAGTTTCTGGACTCCCCAGACAGGGTAAAGTCAGGCTGAAACCAGTCTGAGGGCTGCTCTGTGCCAAAGTTTCAGATAGGCAGTTTTCCCTGCAGTCCCCAAGGGGGTTTATTTCTAGGTCACTCTCACTTTGAAGTATAGCCTTTAAGAAGTTTTCCTTGAACAAGCTTTGTCTTCTGTTTCCAGCGGCCGCAGGGCACCAAAACCGATACTCAGGTTCACCCAGTTCAGCAAATGCCTTCTAAGCAAATGCTGGCTCCAGAATGTGGCTCTTCTGCTTGGGTGCCTGGCTTCTCTTAGCCTGTGGCCTGTGTGTCTCATTTTCTGGCTATGTCATAAATCCATTAAATAATACTGTCTTTCCTCTTTTATCCAATATTGACAGGTTTCAGGAAGAACATGAGTTGGGTACCTAGTTGACCACACTGCCAGAACTAAAAGTCCCAGCTGTGTGCACACCAGGCAGAATGTGTGTGTGTGTGTTTGCTTATCTACCTACCTACCTCTTTATCTATTTTTTATTTGAGGCAGGGTGTTGCTGTCACCCAAGCCAGAGTACAGCAGCGAGATCATAGCTTATTGTAACCCAAAGTCCTGGGCTCAAGTGACCCCCTGCCTCAGCCTCCCCAGTAGCTGGGACTACAGACCCAAAATGCCTGGCTGTTTTTTTTTTTTTTTTTTTAATTTTTGGTAGAGACACGGTCTGCTTGTGTTAACCAGGCTGGTCTTAAACTCCTGGCCTCATCTCGGCCTCCCAAAGTGCTAGGATTACAGGCGTGAGCCAGTGCAACCGACCAGAGTGATTTTGTGTGTGTGTCTGTGAGATGGAGTCTCACTGTATTGCCCAGGCTGGAATGCACTGGCACGATCTTGGCTCACTGAAACCTCTGCCTCCCAAGTTCAAGCAAGTCTCCTGAGTACCTGGGATTACATACACACACCACTGTACCTGGGCAATTTTTGTATTTTTAGTAGAGACAAGGTTTCACCATGTTGGCCAGGCTGGTCTTGAACCCCTGACCTCGGGTGATCCACCTATCTCGGCCTCCCAAAGTGGTGGGGTTATATGCGTGAGCCACCACTTTGGGAGGTGATCTTTTTAAAATACAAAGGCCAATCATGTCAATCATCTGCTTTAAACATAGTCACCTCCCATTTCAATTATAATAAAATCTAAACTTCCCCAACTCTGTTCCATGTTCACTGTACTCCAGCTGCAGAGAAATGAATGTAGACAGCTCACGCCTGCCCCAGGGCCTCTGTGCTTGCTGGTCCTTTTGCTCAGGAAGCTCTTTCTCCAACATCTTCAAATGATGATCTTATCATGTCAGTCTCAAATTACACACCACCTCTATGGAGAGACCCTCCCTCACTAGTCTAATTTAAACAGCCTCCAGCCGGATGCAGTGACTCACACCTGTAATCCCAGCACTTTGGGAGGCCGAGGCGGGCAGATCAATTGAGGTCAGGAGTTCAAGACCAGCCTGGCCAACATGGTGAAACCCCATCTCTACTAAAAATATAAAAATTAGGCAGGGCATGGTGGCTCAAGCCTGCAATCCCAGCACTTTGGGAGGCCGAGGCGGGTGGATCACGAGGTCAAGAGATCGAGACCAACCTGGTCAACATGGTGAAACCCCGTCTCTACTAAAAATACAAAAAATTAGCTGGGCCTGGTGGCATGTGCCTGTAATCCCAGCTACTCAGGAGGCTGAGGCAGGAGAATCGCCTGAACCCAGGAGGCGGAGGTTGCGGTGAGCCGAGATTGCACCATTGCACTCCAGCCTGGGTAACGAGCAAAACTCCGTCTCAAAAAAAAAAAAAAAAAAAAAAAAAAAAAAAAAAAAATATATATATATATATATTAGCCGGGCGTGGTGGCATGTGCCTATGATCCCAGCTACTCAGGAGGCTGAGGCATGAGAACTGCTTGAACCCAGGAGGCAGAGGTTGCAGTGAGCTGAGATCTGCACTCCAGCCTGGATGACAGAGTGAGACCCTGTTTCAAAAAAAAAAAACAAAAACCCAGCCTCCCCATGATCCCTGCTGTCCCTCACAACCCTGTCATATTTTCTTTGAGCATTTTTCACTACCTAAGATCATCTTACTTCTTCTTTTTGGGGGGCCACAAGTGATGCTCCTGCCTCAGCCTCCTGAGTAGCAGGTGTGAACCACCAGGCCCAGCTAATTTTTCTTTTTTTTTTTTTAATTTTAAGAGACAGGGTTACTCCAATAGAACCCAATCTTCAGGCAAAAATAAAAATAAAAAAAGAGAGAGAGACAGGGTCTCACCATATTGCCCAGACTGGTCTCGAACTCCTGGGCTCAATCGATCCTCCTGCCTCAGTCAGCCTCCCAAAGTGCTGGGATTCCAGGCGTGAGTCATCGCACCGGCCCCTTCTTACTTCTTTACTTATGTATTTGCTGCCTGTGCGCCCTAAGAAGTAAGCTCCTGGAGGGTGGGCATGGCTGAGAAGGTAGTCAGTGCTCAAGCAAAATGGAAAAAGAGTAGGCACAGCAGGGTCTCTGCTGTTCACTGCTGCCTCCCATGCCCAGAACAGTACCCAGCACATTGTAGATGATCCAGAAAGATCCGCTCAACAACTTCCTGCCTCAGGAAAATCACACAGCTGACCTCACTGCCCCTTTCCAATCGCAAAATACTGTTCCTCGCCCGGGTCTCAGCCTCGTGCCGCTTCCTCTGGGAAGCCCTCCCTGATCCTCCAGCTGGGTCAGGCATTCCTATTAAACACCCTTATAGGCCCCTGTGCCCAGAATGTAGTTCTGAGGGAGGAATTGTACTTTTTTTTTTTTTTTTGAGACAGGGTCTTGCTGTCTCCCAGGCTGGAGTACAGTGGCGTGAACACAACTCGTTTTTTCTATGTTTAGTAGAGATGGGATTTTGCCATGTTGCTCAGTCGGGTCTCAAACTCCTAGATTCAAGCAATCCACCTCCCTTGGCCTCCCAAAATACAGGGATTACATGAGCCACCATGCCTGGCAAATTCTCCACTGCATCCTGCAATTCTTCCATCACCATTTATCTCCTGCTCCAGACCACGAACACAGGAGGGCAATGACCGTTTCTATCTCTGGTCAGGACAACATCCCCAGCAATCAGCACAGTGCCTGGCACATAGTAGGTGCTCAGTAAATGTTTGATGAATGACTGGAGCAGATGAAGAAGTTCTGGAGGGCCGTCACCCACCCAGCTTACAGTTATCCCTCTTATCCTAGGTGTTACAGTTCTGCAGTTCAGAGACTCCCCGGCCACTGGCTTTGTGGGGAAGCGGGCTCACGCCATCAAGTCAGCTTGCTATCATAAGAAGAGACAAGTCCAGGGCTGCCACCAGAACCACTGAGGTCCCCAGCGCAGCGTCAGCCCACGTCCCGGCTGGGAGACCTCAGGCAGGTCTCTGAGCCTCGCACTTGGCTGGGCCTCATCTCCCGCACACCCCCCAACTGCCCACGGGTCCCCGGTGCCTTACCCGGCCACCAGGATTCGGGGGATGTCAGCGGCAAAGGCCTCGCCCATCTCCCGGCTGCCCACGTTGGCGATGCAGTGCAGGGCCAGGCACATGAAGGTGGGGTTGCGGCTGGCCAGGTCGTTCTTGATGGCATTGTTGATCAGGCGGATCAGCTCCGAGTTTGAGTTCACCAGCACGGAGATGAACAGGTAACCCTGTGGCAAGGGAGGTGGGGGGTGGCTAGGAGCCCTGTGGCTGAGCGGCCCCAGATCCAACCCTCAGACCCAGGAGTCCAGGCCCTGGCGTCCCCTCTCCAGACTCACTATCTGCTTCTCTGTGTATTTGTTGGAGCTCAGCAGGTTCACAGCCTCCATGTGCCCAAAGTCAATGTCGTGGCCAAGCAGGAAGATGAAGAGCAGTTTACACACATATTTTTTCTTACTGTAGCCATCCAAGGCTTTGTCCCCTAGGGCAGAGGAAGGAGAAGGTGGGGAGCCAGAAATGAGGAAGGGTCACAGGATAGGTCCCAGGAGCCCCACCCCCAGCCCCTCCTCCCTCAGAGCCAGGAGTCAGCCCCACCCCCCCCACCCCCCTACCTTTGAACTTGGAGCGGATGTTGGCCAGTTCCTTGTTGATCCTCTTAATCTCTGCCTCTTTGCTCTTACCTGGGAGAAGAGGAGGAGGGTGGGTGGAGGGTTCTGGGGAGTCAGCCACCTGCTCTCCCTTTCCTAGCTGCGGCCCCACCCAGCAGGAAGGGCAGATCTTCTCGGCTCCCAGGCCCTGGGGCTTAGGACAGGCCAGGACCCCTTCCCTGACTGGGAGCTTCAAAGATGGAGGAACCACCGCTCACTGAGCCCAACGGCACAGAGGGGAAGGGCAGCACACACCCTTGGGCTGTCCCTGACTTCCTCTCCTTCCTCCTCCGACTGTAGCCCCTGATCTGTGGGGCTCCTCAGGCCCCGGACACGCTCCCTGAGAGCTCCTATCCCTGCCCCACACGTACAATGAACAGGTGATGAATGAATGAATGAATGAATGAAGAGCTTAGCTATCCCTAGGGCGCTCACTCCTACCACTGAGCTCACTGCTTCCTCTCCCAGTTCTCAATGCCATGAAGGTCCCACTGTCCACCCAGGCACCAGGTCAGACCCTTGGGTGAGACCCTTGCCCCCTGCCCCGTCCCTACGGCCATGGCTTCGTCCTCTCCCACGTGGCCTGTCCCCACTGCCTCTGGTCTCCTGGCTGCCAACCTCTCCCCAGTTTGTGTGGGACATTCCTACACCTCTGCCAGGACCTGCTTGTGGAATAACCACAGAAAGCTTCCCTGATCCTACAGGCCAGGTCCCTGCTTCCTCCATGCTCTCCAATGTCCTACAATATCTTTCGGAGCACCATCTGACTGGATGCTCTCGGCCACCCTCTCTGTGTCCCATGTCCCTGCTCCACTCACCCCAGACTTCATTCCTCCCGTGACAGCTTCCACCACTCACTCTGCCCCTCCGAACAGAACCTGGACATCCTCAAGCCAATCAACTCCCTCATCCTTTCTATTTATTTATTTTTGAGAGAGGGTCTTAATCTGTCGCCCAGGCTGGAGTGCAGTGGACCTCTAACTCCTGGGTTCCAACGATCCTCCCACCTCAGCCTCCCAAAGTGCTGGGAGTACAGGCGTTAGCCACTGTGCCTGGCCGCCTCCTCTTAATTTGACCTTCAGAGCATGTCCTGAGCACCTCCATGGTGACCATTTCATCCAGACCCCATGCTCTTTCGCTCAGATGAGTGCAGCAGCCTCCCCTCTGGCCTCCCTTGTGTTTCCATATCCTGGGCTGTGATGCCAGCTAGGGATGCTCCACCCCACAGCCCACCAAGCCCTCTGCCACTGTCAGAGCCACCCTGCCAGCGTCACCCCTCAGCCCCCTGCTGTCCATCTAGGCCCCCGACTTCCACTCAGTTCTGGAACACACGCATCCTCTTGGCTCAAGGCCCTTCACACGAGCTATGCCCTCTTCCTGGGGCCACCCCTCCCATCACCTTCCCGTCATTTGGGTCTCAGCTCCTGCCACCTCCTCCGAAAGGCCATTCCCTTTCACTTCCTTAAAGTCAATTCTTTATTATTCTGCTTAAACAGTTATTTTTCAAAAAGTCCTTTCTGGTACATTTCACCGTGCCACAATTTTATTTCTCTCCACTAACTTCCTCCCACTTCAAACTATAAGCGTTAGGAGGGAGCTCCTAGAACAGTGCTCTGAATACAGCAAATGCCCTTAAAATGTCCAGTTATCTAAGGAGCGGAGGCCTGCTCTGACCCACACCCTTCAGGACGTAGTTAGTCCCCAGCAGGCTCAGCTGTGCAGTCAACAAATGAAGCAGTGACTGAGAAAGTATATGTGCCATCCTTCTCCTAGAAATTGTCTTTTTTTTTTTAGAGAGAGGGTTTCACCATGTTGGCCAGCATAGTCTTGATCTCTTGACCTTGTGATCCACCTACCTCAGCCTCCCAAAGTGCTGGGATTATAGGCGTGAGCCACCATGCCTGTCCTTTTTTTTTTTTTTTTTTTTTAAGACACAGAATCTTGCTCAGTCTCCAGGCTGGAGTACAGAGGCAAAATCTCAGTTCACTGCAACATCTGCCTACTGGATTCAAGTGATTCTCCTGCCTCAGTCTCCCAAGTAGCTGGAACTACAGACGTGCACCACCACACCCAGCTAATTTTTCTATTTTTTTTTTTTTTGAGACGGAATTTCGCTCTTGTTACCCAGGCTGGAGTGCAATGGCGCGATCTCGGCTCACTGCAATCTCCGCCTCCTGGGTTCAGGCAATTCTCCTGCCTCAGCCTCCTGAGTAGCTGGGATTACAGGCACGCGCCACCATGCCCAACTAATTTTTTGTATTTTTAGTAGAGACGGGGTTTCACCATGTTGACCAGGATGGTCTCGACATCTTGACCTCGTGATCCACCCGCCTCGGCCTCCCAAAGTGCTGAGATTACATGCTCGAGCCATCATGCCCGGCCTAATTTTTCTATTTTTATTAGAGACAGGGTTTCACCATCTTGGCTAGGCTGGTATTGAACTCCAGACCTCGTGATCTACCCGCCTCAGTCTCCCGAGTGCTGGGATTACAGGCATGAGCCACTGAGCCTGGCCTGTTTTTTTTTTGGTTTGTTTGTTTTTGAGACAGAGTCTCACTCTGTAGCTCAGGCTGGAGTGCAGTGGCACCATTTCGGCTCACTGCAACCTCTGCCTCCTGGATTCAAGTGATTTGCATGCTTCAGCTTCCCAAGCAACTGGGACTACAGGTGCAAAACACCACATTCAACTATTTTTTTGTTTTGTTTTTTAAGACAGAGTCTCGTTCTGTCAGCATGCTTGAGTGTAGTGGCATGATCTCAGCTTACTACAACCTCTACCTCCCAGGTTCAAGCAATTCTGCGTCAGCCTCCCAAGTAGCTGGGATTACAGGTACGTGCCACCTTGCACAGCTAATTTTTTATATTTTCAGTAGAGACGGGGTATCATTGTGTTAGCCAGGATGGTCTCCATCTACTGACCTCGTGATCTACCTGCCTCAGGATTCTGCTGCGATTACAGGCATGAGCCACCATGTCCGGCCCTAATTTTTTTATTTTTGGAGACATGAGGTCTTACTATGTTGCCCAGGCTGGTCTCAAACTCCTGACATCAAGTGATCCACCCTCCTAGGCCTCCCAAAGTGCCAGGACTACAGGCATGAACCACCGCGACTGGTCTATATATCTATATGGTTTTGTCATAAATATGTACATATGCATATGTATACCATAAATATAGTATATATAAAGAGTATATACATATGTTTAAAGAATATATGTATTCTTGGCCAGGTGCCGTGGCTCAAGCCTGTAATCCCAGAACTTTGGGAGGCCGAGGCAGGTGGATCATGAGGTCAAGAGATCGAGACCATCTAGTCAACGTGCTGAAACCCCATCTCTACTAAAAATACAAAAATTAGCTGGGCATGGTGGCGTGCACCTGTAGTCTCAGCTACTCAGGAGGCTGAGGCAGGAGAATTGCCTGAACCCAGGTTTGCCATGAGCTGAGATCGAGCCATTGCACTCCAGCCTGGGTAACAAGAGCGAAACTCCGTCTCAAAAAAAAAAAAATATATATGTATTAAGTAGTACATATATAAAGAATATATATATTCTTTAAATATATATATATTTAAAGAATATATATATTCTTTAAATATATATGTACTACTTAATTTAAACAATACACAGTCCTGCCCTGCATATCAACATTTCAGCCAACAGCAAACCGGTTGCACACACCACAGTGTTTCCATACGATTCTAATGCCTTATTTCTACTGTACCTTTTCTACATTTAGATGCACAAATACTTATTGTGTCATGGTTGGCTACGGGACAGTCCCATGCTGTGCAGGTTTTATTGCACTTTAGGTTCTGGGGTACATGTGCAGATCATGCAGGATTGTTGCAGAGGTACATACATGGCGAGGGGGTTTGCTGCCTCCATCCCCCCATCACCTATATCTGGCATTTCTCTCTGTTATCTCTCCCCAACCTCCCTACCCACTCCACTGCTGTCCCTCCCTTAGCGCCCACCCCTTTTTTTTTTTTTTTTGAGATGGAGTTTCACTTTTGTCGCCCAGGCTGTAGTGCAATGGCATGATCTCAGCTCGTTGCAACCTCTGCCTGCTGGGTTCAAGCGATTCTCCTGCCTCAGCCTCCTGAGAAGCTGGGATTACAAGCATGTGCCACCATGCCTGGCTAAGTTTTGTATTGTTAGTAGAGACGCGGTTTCACCAGGTTGGCCAGGCTGGTCTCAAGCTCCTGACCCCAGGTGATCCTCCTGCCTCAGCTTCCCAAAGTGCTGGGATTACAGGCGTGAGCCACTGCGCAGGTTTACAGCCTGGCAGCAACAAACAGGCTGTGCCACAGAGCCTCGGTGAGTGGGAGGCTGTACCATCGCAATTTGTGTAAGCATACTCCAGGATGTTCACACGACGACAAAATCACCTAACGATGCATTTCTCAGAACATATCCCCATCGTTAAGTAACACACAATTGTATTTAAAATGAATTAAATATATACACAAATATGTGCATGTATAAATATTCTTTTTTTTTTTTTTTTTTTTTTTTTTTTGAGGTGGAGTTTCGCTCTTGTTACCCAGGCTGGAGTGCAATGGCACGATCTCGGCTCACCGCAACCTCCGCCTCCTGGGTTCAAGCAATTCTCCTGCCTCAGCCTCCTGAGTAGCTGGGATTACAGGCACGCGCCACCATGCCCAGCTAATTTTTTGGTATTTTTAGTAGAGACGGGGTTTCACCATGTTGACCAGGATGGTCTCGATCTGTTGACCTCGTGATCCACCCGCCTCGGCCTCCCAAAGTGCTGGGATTACAGGCTTGAGCCACCGCGCCCGGCCAAATATTCTTTAAAGATATATTACATACACTTAAATATTTATGTATTTCTTTAGATAACTAACATTCATTTAAAGAAATACATATTATTGTATGGATAAACACATATTTCTGTTTGTGTTTGAGTAGGGTCTCACTTTCACTCAGGTTGGAATGCAATGGTGTGATCTCAGCTCGCTGCATCTCGGCCCCTTGGGCTCAGGTGATCCTCCCATCTCCGCCTCCCAGGTAGCTGAGACAACAGAAGTGTGCCACCACACTCAGCTAATTTTTCTTTCTATTTTTTGTAGAGATGGGTTTTTGCCAGGTTGCTCAGGCTGGTCTCAACTCCTCCACCCACCTCAGCCTCCCAAAGTGCTGGGATTATAGGCATGGGCCACCACTCACAGCCAGGAAATTATTTTGAAAGTATATTATTTAAATTGTATTTAAAATGTACTTTTATACACACACACACACACACACACACAAATATGCATATATGTGTCTATTTTTCTTTTTTTTTTTTTGAGACAGAGGTTTGCTCTTGTTGCCCAGGCTGGAGTGCAATGGTACAATCTTGGCTTACTGCAACCTCTGCCTCCCAGGTTCCAGTGATTCTCCTGCCTCAGCCTTCCGAGTAGCTGGGATTACAGGTGCATTCCACCATGCCCAGCTAATTTTTTGTATTTTTTAGTAGAGATGGGGTTTCACCATGTTGGTCAGGCTAGTCTCGAACTCCTGACCTCAGGTGATCCACCGACCTTGGTCTCCCAAAGTGCTGGGATTACAGATGTGAGCCACTGCACCCGGCCATATTTTTCTTTAAATAGGCTTTGTTTTTAGTTTTTTTGAGACAGAGTCTCACTCTGTTGCCCAGGCTGAAGTGCAGTGGCAACATCTTGGCTCACTGCAACCTCCGCCTCCTGGGTTCAAGAGATTCTCCTGCCTCAGCCTCCCAAGTAGCTGGAATCACAGGTAACAAACCGCCTCCCAAGTAGCTGGAATCACAGGTAACAAACCACCACCACACTTAACTAATTTTTTTTTTTTAATTTTTGTATTTTTAGTAAAGACGGGGTTTCACTGTGTTGACCAGGCTGGTTTCAAACTCCTGACCTCAAGTGATCTGCCTGCCTCAGCCTCCAAAAGTAAAGTGCTAGGATTACAGATACTGGCCTTTAAATAGGCTTTAAGTTGTCCACGTCTATTTGATGCTATCTTCTGCATAACTGATATAATTTGCTATAAAAAAAAGAATTCAGAGAGAAAAGAAAAGCTCTAGGTCTTCAAAAGAGAAGCAGTTGTGGCCCTAAAGGGAGGGTCTCTGGCAGAGGCACAGCTGTGCAAAGATCTAAAGGCCAGTGATGGCCAGGGACAGTGTCCGGGTGCTGCTGGGGTGGCATCTGGGGAAAGGGCCGAGGCAGCTGTGACAGGCCAGGATAACGGACAGGACGACCCGGCACTCGGGCTAGCAACAGGGGGAGTCAGCTCACTGTCACAGGAGGCAAGCAAGCCTGTGAGGGAGTTTTAAAGGGATTCTCTCATTCCCAGAGGGATTTCTGGGGCCAGGCTTAAGGGTGAGTCCCATCCACCCTGCTCTCGAGGCATCACTGGGTTGGAGTGGAGCAGACAGGGGCAGTGGCGAGGATCCTGAAAGAGGCACACATGAGGCCCAGAGAAGTGGTTCGTGTCTGTAATCCCAGCACTTTGGGAGGCCGAGGCAGGCGGATCACAAGATCAAGAGGTCGAGACCATCCTGGCCAACATGGTAAAACTCGTCTCTACTAAAAATACAAAAATCAGCCGGGCATGATGGTGGGCGCCTGTAGTCCCAGCTACTCAGGAAGCTGAGGCAGGAGAATCGCTTGAATCCGGGAGGAGGAAGTTGCAGTGAGCTGAGATCTCGCCACTGCACTCCAGCCTGGCGACAGGGCAAGACTCCATCTCAAAAAAAAAAAAAAAAAAAAAGGTGAGGAAGCCTTCTCTGTACACAGCTGCTGGGATTTGAAGATCAAAAGATGAGGCTGAGATGGACCAGATGGAAACCAGGAAAGGCATGCTCTAGGCAGGAGGGCCAGCAAGTCCAATGACCCGGAGGTAGGAGAGCATGGGCAAGGCAGGCGGTCAGGAAGCTCTGAGAGCTCACGGTGATGAAAGGGACGGAGTCTGAGGAACGCGGGGTTCTCATAGTGATGAAAGGGATGGAGTCTGAGGAACGCGGGGTTCTCACAGTGATGAAAGGGACAGGGTCTGAGGAATGTGGGGTTCTCACAGTGATGAAAGGGACAGGATCTGAGGAATGTGGGGTTCTCAGTGATGAAAGGGACAGAGTCTGAGGAATGCAGGGTTCTCAGTGATGAAAGGGACAGAGTCTGAGGAATGCAGGGTTCTCAGTGATGAAAGGGACAGAGTCTGAGGAATGCGGGGTTCTTACAGTGATGAAAGGGACAGAGTCTGAGGAATGCGGGGTTCTTACAGTGATGAAAGGGACAGAGTCTGAGGAATGCGGGGTTCTCAGTGATGAAAGGGACAGGGTCTGAGGAATGCGGGGTTCTTACAGTGATGAAAGGGACAGGGTCTGAGGAATGCGGGGTTCTCAGTGATGAAAGGGACAGAGTCTGAGGAATGCGGGGTTCTCAGTGATGAAAGGGACAGGGTCTGAGGAATGCGGGGTTCTCAGTGATGAAAGGGACAGAGTCTGAGGAATGCGGGGTTCTCAGTGATGAAAGGGACAGGGTCTGAGGAATGCGGGGTTCTCAGTGATGAAAGGGACAGGGTCTGAGGAATGCGGGGTTCTCACAGTGATGAAAGGGACAGAGTCTGAGGAATGCGGGGTTCTCAGTGATGAAAGGGACAGGGTCTGAGGAATGCGGGGTTCTCACAGTGATGAAAGGGACAGGGTCTGAGGAATGCGGGGTTCTCACAGTGATGAAAGGGACAGAGTCTGAGGAATGCGGGGTTCTCAGTGATGAAAGGGACAGGGTCTGAGGAATGCAGGGTTCTCAGTGATGAAAGGGACAGAGTCTGAGGAATGCGGGGTTCTTACAGTGATGAAAGGGACAGGGTCTGAGGAATGCGGGGTTCTCACAGTGATGAAAGGGACAGGGTCTGAGGAATGCGGGGTTCTCACAGTGATGAAAGGGACAGAGTCTGAGGAATGCGGGGTTCTTACAGTGATGAAAGGGACAGAGTCTGAGGAATGCGGGGTTCTCAGTGATGAAAGGGACAGAGTCTGAGGAATGCGGGGTTCTTACAGTGATGAAAGGGACAGGGTCTGAGGAATGCGGGGTTCTTACAGTGATGAAAGGGACAGGGTCTGAGGAATGCGGGGTTCTCAGTGATGAAAGGGACAGGGTCTGAGGAATGTGGGGTTCTCACAGTGATGAAAGGGACAGGATCTGAGGAATGTGGGGTTCTCAGTGATGAAAGGGACAGAGTCTGAGGAATGCAGGGTTCTCAGTGATGAAAGGGACAGAGTCTGAGGAATGCAGGGTTCTCAGTGATGAAAGGGACAGAGTCTGAGGAATGCAGGGTTCTCAGTGATGAAAGGGACAGAGTCTGAGGAATGCGGGGTTCTTACAGTGATGAAAGGGACAGAGTCTGAGGAATGCGGGGTTCTTACAGTGATGAAAGGGACAGAGTCTGAGGAATGCGGGGTTCTCAGTGATGAAAGGGACAGGGTCTGAGGAATGCGGGGTTCTTACAGTGATGAAAGGGACAGGGTCTGAGGAATGCGGGGTTCTCAGTGATGAAAGGGACAGAGTCTGAGGAATGCGGGGTTCTCAGTGATGAAAGGGACAGGGTCTGAGGAATGCGGGGTTCTCAGTGATGAAAGGGACAGAGTCTGAGGAATGCGGGGTTCTCAGTAATGAAAGGGACAGGGTCTGAGGAATGCGGGGTTCTCAGTGATGAAAGGGACAGGGTCTGAGGAATGCGGGGTTCTCACAGTGATGAAAGGGACAGAGTCTGAGGAATGCGGGGTTCTCAGTGATGAAAGGGACAGGGTCTGAGGAATGCGGGGTTCTCACAGTGATGAAAGGGACAGGGTCTGAGGAATGCGGGGTTCTCACAGTGATGAAAGGGACAGAGTCTGAGGAATGTGGGGTTCTCAGTGATGAAAGGGACAGGGTCTGAGGAATGCAGGGTTCTCAGTGATGAAAGGGACAGAGTCTGAGGAATGCGGGGTTCTCACAGTGATGAAAGGGACAGGGTCTGAGGAATGCGGGGTTCTCACAGTGATGAAAGGGACAGGGTCTGAGGAATGCGGGGTTCTCACAGTGATGAAAGGGACAGGGTCTGAGGAACGCGGGGTTCTCACAGTGATGAAAGGGACAGGGTCTGAGGAACGCGGGGTTCTC
Organism: Saguinus oedipus; assembly: GCA_031835075.1. Classification (NCBI taxonomy): domain Eukaryota; kingdom Metazoa; phylum Chordata; class Mammalia; order Primates; family Cebidae; genus Saguinus; species Saguinus oedipus. Next base: position 50,959,676 of record CM063187.1, on the reverse strand, counting down.
ACAGTGATGAAAGGGACAGGGTCTGAGGAATGCGGGGTTCTCACAGTGATGAAAGGGACAGGGTCTGAGGAATGCGGGGTTCTCACAGTGATGAAAGGGACAGGGTCTGAGGAATGCGGGGTTCTCACAGTGATGAAAGGGACAGGGTCTGAGGAATGCGGGGTTCTCAGTGATGAAAGGGACAGAGTCTGAGGAATGCGGGGTTCTCAGTGATGAAAGGGACAGGGTCTGAGGAATGCGGGGTTCTTACAGTGATGAAAGGGACAGGGTCTGAGGAATGCGGGGTTCTTACAGTGATGAAAGGGACAGGGTCTGAGGAATGCGGGGTTCTCAGTGATGAAAGGGACAGAGTCTGAGGAATGCGGGGTTCTCAGTGATGAAAGGGACAGAGTCTGAGGAATGCGGGGTTCTCACAGTGATGAAAGGGACAGAGTCTGAGGAATGCGGGGTTCTCAGTGATGAAAGGGACAGAGTCTGAGGAATGCGGGGTTCTCACAGTGATGAAAGGGACAGAGTCTGAGGAATGCGGGGTTCTCAGTGATGAAAGGGACAGAGTCTGAGGAATGCGGGGTTCTCACAGTGATGAAAGGGACAGAGTCTGAGGAATGCGGGGTTCTCAGTGATGAAAGGGACAGAGTCTGAGGAATGCGGGGTTCTCACAGTGATGAAAGGGACAGGGTCTGAGGAATGCGGGGTTCTCACAGTGATGAAAGGGACAGGGTCTGAGGAATGCGGGGTTCTCACAGTGATGAAAGGGACAGAGTCTGAGGAATGTGGGGTTCTCAGTGATGAAAGGGACAGAGTCTGAGGAATGCAGGGTTCTCAGTGATGAAAGGGACAGAGTCTGAGGAATGCAGGGTTCTCAGTGATGAAAGGGACAGAGTCTGAGGAACGCGGGGTTCTCACAGTGATGAAAGGGACAGGGTCTGAGGAACGCGGGGTTCTCACAGTGATGAAAGGGACAGGGTCTGAGGAATGCAGGGTTCTCACAGTGATGAAAGGGACAGGGTCTGAGGAACGCGGGGTTCTCACAGTGATGAAAGGGACAGGGTCTGAGGAACGCGGGGTTCTCACAGTGATGAAAGGGACAGGGTCTGAGGAACGCGGGGTTCTCACAGTGATGAAAGGGACAGGGTCTGAGGAATGCGGGGTTCTCACAGTGATGAAAGGGACAGGGTCTGAGGAATGCGGGGTTCTCACAGTGATGAAAGGGACAGGGTCTGAGGAATGCGGGGTTCTCAGTGATGAAAGGGACAGAGTCTGAGGAATGCGGGGTTCTCACAGTGATGAAAGGGACAGAGTCTGAGGAATGCGGGGTTCTCACAGTGATGAAAGGGACAGGGTCTGAGGAATGCGGGGTTCTCACAGTGATGAAAGGGACAGGGTCTGAGGAATGCGGGGTTCTCACAGTGATGAAAGGGACAGGGTCTGAGGAACGCGGGGTTCTCACAGTGATGAAAGGGACAGGGTCTGAGGAACGCGGGGTTCTCACAGTGATGAAAGGGACAGGGTCTGAGGAACGCGGGGTTCTCACAGTGATGAAAGGGACAGGGTCTGAGGAACGCGGGGTTCTCACAGTGATGAAAGGGACAGGGTCTGAGGAACGCGGGGTTCTCACAGTGATGAAAGGGACAGGGTCTGAGGAACGCGGGGTTCTCACAGTGATGAAAGGGACAGGGTCTGAGGAACGCGGGGTTCTCACAGTGATGAAAGGGACAGGGTCTGAGGAATGCGGGGTTCTCAGTGATGAAAGGGACAGAGTCTGAGGAATGCGGGGTTCTCACAGTGATGAAAGGGACAGAGTCTGAGGAATGCGGGGTTCTCACAGTGATGAAAGGGACAGGGTCTGAGGAATGCGGGGTTCTCACAGTGATGAAAGGGACAGGGTCTGAGGAACGCGGGGTACAAAGTAGCCAGCACAGCAGGTGGGGCCAGACCACACGGCCTCTCCTGAGCTTCCTGAGGTGCTGGGGGGCCATGGGAGGAGCAGCCATGCTCCAGCCAGTGGCTTTCACTGTGAGGGTTGTTGGGGTGCAAAGACGGCCACCATCTTGCTCCAGGCAGAGTGGGGCATAGTCAAGGGAAGTGCTGCCAGCACCAGGGAGGTGCCCCACTTTGGGGCTTCTGGTTAGGGGAGATAACTCCTTCCCTAAACATGTAAGCCCCGGAGCAGGGTGGGTCTGTTACTACCACCAAAGGCATCCTGACAAAGCTGAGCCCTGCCCTGGAGGGACCAATGCACTTTGATGAGGGTAACACAGGCATTACCCAGCATCTCACCGCGAAACCCTTCAGGGCCTTCTGGACCAAGGACATTTCCTTGACTGAGACGGAGGCTTGGTGTGCTTCCTGCACAAGCCCCAACAGCCCTGAATCCTCAGAAGGCCTTCCGGAGGCTGGGTGCAGTGGCTCCTGCCTGTAATCTCAGCACTTTGGGAGGCTGAGGCAGGCAAATCGCTTGAGCCCAGGAATTTGAGACCAGACTGGGCAACACAGCAAGACCCCATCTTGGCCGGGCATAGTGGCTCATGCCTGTAATCCCAGTACTTTGGGAAGCTGAGGCGGGCGGATCACCTGAGGTCAGGAATTTGAGACCAGCCGGGCCAATATGGTGAAACCCCATTATCTACTAAAAATATGAAAATTAGCCAGGCATGGTGGTGCTCGCCTGTAGTCTCAGCTACTAGGGAGGCTGAGGCAGGAGAATCGCTTGAACCCCGGAGGAAGAGGTTGCAGTGAGCCGAGATTGCGCCACCGTACTCTAGCCTGGCGACAGAGTGAGACTCCATTAAAAAAAAAAAAAAAAGGAAGAAAATTTCAACATATATGTGGTTTGCATTTCAGTGCTGGGTTACACCACCCGTATTCTCAAGGTCATCACTATTCCTGAGTGATGAAAATATATTCTCCGTAAACAGCAAAATCAAACCCTGTCATTCTCCTGCTTGGCCGGGCCACCAAAACCCTGGCTGAGTTGTCCCTTAAGTATTAAGGGTTTGCATGTTCATTTCCTCCTAGATCAGAACATCAGTGCCATGAGGGCAGGGACGTCCTGGTGCTTCTGTCCCTGCTGTGTTCCTTCCCAGGGCCCAGGGCAGTCTGGCACAGGGGAAGTGTTGAATGCGGATTTTAGGACCAAGGCCATCACACAATAACCAGCTGGAAAGGGGTGGGGCTGGGGCTCAGGCCTGCATCTGTCCTGTTCTTATGGCGCCGGCCTGAGGTCGGACACCCACCAAAGTGAAATCTTTTTGACCGTCCTTGCTTTCCACAGAGGCCAGGAGGATCCTGTGAAAACTTGAGTCAGACCCCAGCACTTTTTCTGCTCCAAACTCTTCCATGGCTCCCAGTGGGCTCGAAGTAAAAGTAAAGTCCTCACTGCAGCCTGCAAGGGCCCACACCGCCTGCCCTGTTCTCTCTCTGACGGGATCTCCTGTACTCTCTCTCTCCCTCTGAGGCAGAAGCCACCATCTTCTCCTCGTTTTCTAAGTCCCTGCTCCACTCCAAGCACAATCCTGCCTCAGGGCCTTTGCACAGGCTGCTCCCTCCTCCAGAGTCCTGCATGCACAATCCACCCCCTTCATTAGATTCTCTGCTCCAATGCCACCTTTTCAGCAACACCCTGACCAGCCTACGTAACAGCGCTGTCCTTAACTCCATCCCCACACCCTTTCCTTGCTTCATTTTCCACCAACACCTACTACCACCTGTCTGGCCCCCGAAATATTCACCTGTGTAGTGGCCCATCTCTCTAGAACATGAGCACCCCCGGGCAGGGACTTCTGCTCACTGCTGTAGCCCCATCACCTAGAACAATGCCTGGCACCCAGCTGGAACTCAAGAAAGACTGGTTCCATTATTCATTCATTCATTCATTCATTCATTCAACTGGCCATCATCTCCTGAGGCCTCCCATGGGCTAGAACCTACAGAGAACAAAGCTGGGGACCCAGGGAGGGGTCAGACACCGGGCCTGGGCTCCAGGATGTGCTCTGATGGACGGGCTCAGGGCAGTGTACGGCCAGCACCCTGCTCCCACTGGCTCATTTGGCCAACTAAGCCTCCTCCAGTCAGACTCTGCCTAGAAAGGAGACAGCCCCAGTCCTTGCTCCCAGTCAGATAAGACTTCTGCTGGATTCCTGCTGCAGGCAGGAAGACATAACACGCCCTCAGGCTGGGCCCAGCCTCAACCTCTCCCCTTCCTTATCTGCAGAATTGGCCCTCCCTGCCCTCCTTAGAGCCTGCCTTTCGCCTTCTAGACCCTTCCTCTAGCCCCACTGTGCTCTTCAGATCCTCTGGCAGGCTGGCTCCACACTCTTCCCTCCGCTTCTCTCTGAGCCCTTCCTCTCCCCACCTCCTCCTCCACATCCCTTCCCTCTTCCCTCGCTCCTGCGTGAAACCTTCACCAGTGCTCCCAGGACAAACGTGGACCTGGCCTCTGCCCACTCCCCAGCGTCAGCCCCCATCCCTCTCTGCGCCAGCCACACAGGTGTTTTCTCAGGGTCTCACTGGGGCGTTGGGGCCTTTTCTGTTTCCAGAAAGAATTCTTGAAAACAGAGAGGGGGGCCGGGTGTGGTGGCTCGCTTCTGTAACCCCGGCACTTTGGGGGGCTGAGGTCAGCGGATCACTTGAACCCAGGAGTTTGAGACCAGCCTGGGTGACAGACTAAAAGCCCATCTCTACAAAAAAATAAAAAAATCTGCTGGGCCAGATGGCGTGGGCCTGTAGTCCCAGCTACTTGGGAGGCTGAGGTGGGAGGATAGCTTGAACCCAGGAGGTGGAGGTTGCAGTGAGCTGAGATTGCGCTGCTATACTCCAGCCTGGATGAGAGCCAGACTCTGTCTCAAAAAAAAAAAAGAGAGGATGTCTTTTTGCTCTGTTGCTGAGGCTGGTCTCAAACTCCTGGCCTCCAGAAATCCTCCCACCTCCAGGCATCCACCTCCTGAGTAGCTGGGACTAGAGATGCCCGCCGTGTTGCCTGGCAGAGAGGACATTTGCACTTGCCCCGCCTCTACCTTCACAGCCCTTCTCCACTGTCCTCAGCCCAGGTAACTCCCCCACATCCTGCCCAAACAGCTCCAAGGGTCTCCTGTGAAGCAAAGCCAGGCCAGACCTCCCTGACCACACAGAGCCCCCATTCTCTCAACACCATTCTCTTCCTCACTGGGCTCACAACAGCTGCAAATTCTTTCTCCTTTAAAAAAAATTGAGATTTGCCTGGGAGTGGTGGTTCATGCCTTTAATCCCAGCACTTTGGGAGGCTAAAGCAGGCATATTGCTTAAGGTCAGGAGATCGAGACCAGCCTAGCTAACACTGTGAAACTCCATCTCCACTAAAAATACAAAAATTAGCCAGCATAGTGGCGGATGCCTGTGATCCCAACTACTCAGGAGGCTGAGGCACGAGAATCACTTGAACCTGGGAGGAGGAAGTTGCAGTGAGCCGACACAGTGATAGTGTCGCTGTACTGCAGCCCGGGCAATAGAGTGAAACTCTGTCTCAAAAAAATAACAAACATAATATTGAGATACAATTAACATACCATAAACTTCAACATTTACAGTGAACAATTCAGTGGTCTTTACTACATTCATGATGTCATGCATCCATTACTACCATCTAATTCCAAAACATTTATTTTTTTTAAGAGATGAGGTTTCAGCTGGACGCAGTGGCTCATGCTTGTAATCCTAGCACTTTGAGAGGCCAAGGTGGGCAGATCACAAGGTCAAGAGTTCGAGACCAGCTTGTCCAAAATGGTGAAACCCCGCTTCCACTAAAAAATACAAAAATTGGGTCAAGTACAGTGGCTCACGCCTGTCATCCCAGCACTTTGGGAGGCTGAGGTGGGTGGATCACAAGGTCAAGAGATCGAGACCATCCTGGCCAACATGGTGAAACCCTGTCTCGACTAAAAATACAAAAAATTAGCTGGGCATGGTGGCGCATACCTGTAATCCCAGCTACTTGGGTGGCTGAGGCAGAAGAATCGCTTGGACCCAGGAGATGGAGGTTGCAGTGAGCCAAGATTGCGCCACTGCACTCCAGCCTGGGCAACGAGAGCAAAACTCTGTCTCAAAAAAATAAATAAATAAATAAAAATACAAAAATCAGCAGGGCATGGTGGTGCGCACCTGTAATCCCAGTTACTCTGGAGGCTGAGGAGGGAGAATTGCTAAAATCCAGGGGATGGAGGTTGCAGTGAGCCGAGATCACACCACTGCACTCCAGCCTGGGCAACAGAGTGAGGTCACATCTCAAGAAAAAAGCAAAAAAATACAAAAATTAGCTGGGTGTGGTGGCACACGCCTACAGTCCCAGCTACTCAGAAGGCTGAGACAGGAGAATCGCTTGAACCGGGAGGCAGAGGTTGCAGTGAGCCGAGATTGCGCCACTGCACTCCAGCCTGGGTGACAGAGTGAGACTCCCTCTCAAAAAAAAAAAAAAAAAAAGACATGAGGTTTTACTACGTGGCCCGGGCTGGATTCGAACTCCTGGGTTCAAATGATCCTCCTATCTTAGGCTCCCAAGTAGCTAAGACTACAAGCATGTGCCATTGTGTCTGGCTTTAGGGCTTTCCATGACCCCCAAAAGAAGCTCTGTATTTGTGAGCAGCCGCTCCCCACCCCGCCAGCCCCTGACCCTAGGCAACCACTAATTACTTTCTGTCTCCTCCTGCGACTGGCTTCTTTCACTTGGAGTCATGTTTTCAAGGTCCATCCCTGTGGCAGCATGCAGCAGGATGGCATTCCTTTTTATGGCCCCATAATATTCCATGACATAGACAGACCACATTTTGTTTATTTCTCAGTTTGTGGGCATTTAGCCCATTTCTGTTTTCCAGCCATCAGGAATAAGGCTGCCATGAACACCTGTGTCTGGTATTTGGACAATTGCAATTTGTATGTTGCACCTTCTCCCCCGTGGGGCTGGGAGCTTCATAGAGGGGGAGGGGTGGACAAGTCTGTCTTCACCAGCATCCCCAACATTCAGCACAGTTCTTGAGACATACCAGCCGTTCAACACACACTTGCAAAGGAAAGGCCCCTGAGTCTCTAGCCCTGATTCCTGGTGGCAAGATTACTTCCAGTGCCCCAAGCCTTTGTCTCCCCTCTGTCTTCTGGCTCCTCTCTGGGATCCTGCAGTGACATGACTGTCCCTTTCCTTCCCCAACCCCCATCATCAAATCCTTTTGCAAATCCTGACAGTTTTTCCTTCAAATTGTATCCCAGGCTGGGCACAGTGGCTCACACCTATAGTCCCCACACTTTCGGAGGCCAAGGTGGGCAGATCACTTGAGGTCAGGAGATCACGGCCAGCCTGGCCAACATGGTGAAACCCATGTCTACTAAAAATACAAAAATTAGCTGGGCGTGGTGGCAGGCACCTGTAATCCCAGCTACTAGGGAGGGTGAGGAATTGCTTGAACCTGGGAGGCGGAGGTTGCAGTGAGCTATGATCGTGCCACTGCACTCCAGCCTGGGCGACAGAGACTCTGTCTCAAAAAAAAAAAATGTATCCCCAGCCCACTTCTCACCAATCCCTTCTCACCCCATTAAGCCAGCACTCTCTCTTGCCCAGAGGCCTGCAACACCCTCCTAATTTCGTTCCCTGCTTCCACCGCTACCTCTAGAATCTGTTCTCACAGCAGCCAGAGGACTTATTTTAAAACATCAATCGGTCACGTCCCTCCTCTGCTCAAAATATTCTCAGGCAGACAAAGGCCAAAGTGCTCACCATGGCCCAGAAAGCCTTTCCTGATCCTGTCCCTCCTCCCCCTGCTCCTGCCCTCTCCCCGCTCACTCCCTCAGCTCCAGCCACATTGACCTTCTCCCTCTCACTCCAACATGTCAGGCATTCGGCAACCTCAGGACCTTTGAATGCACCTCCCTGTGCCAGGACCCCTTTCCTCCAAAATCCCCAGGGCTTGCTCCACTCACAGGGCTTCCTCCAGAAGACTTATGGAGCACCCTCCCAATCCTAGTCCTCTCCTGCTCATTTCCTCCCTGTTTTCCTTCACAGCACCACTCAGGGCCTCAGGTTGTATCTTAGAGTGTTCTCTGTGCTTATGTTTTGTGTTCCTCAGGGAAGGGAGCTCCCAAGACCAGGAGTTTTGTTTTGAGATGGAGTTTCACTTTTGTTGCTCAGCCTGGAGTTCAGTGGCGCGATCTCAGCTCACTGCGACCTCCGCCTTCCAGGTTCAAGCAATTCTCCTGCCTCAGCCTCCTGAAGAGCTGGGATTACAAGCGCCCGCCACCAAACTTGGCTAATTTTTGTATTTTTAGTAGAGACGGAGTTTTACCATGTTGGCCAGACCGGTCTTGAACTCCTGACCACAGGTGATCCACCAGCGTTGGCCTCCTAAGCTGCTGGGATTACAGGCATGAGCCACCATGCCTGGCAAGAACAGGAGTTTCTGTTCACTATTGCCACCCCAGCGCCTAGAACAGGGGTCTGGAACACTGGAGCGATCAAAAAGTATTTGTCAAATGACTGAATGAAGGAATGAACCTTCAGAGGCAAGATGCTCTTATGAATGAAGTTTGCAGACAAGAAAACATCCTCAAAGAGGTTAAATGACGCATGGAGGTCACTTGACCTCCCCTCACTGGTGGGTAACAGAAGCAGCGCACTCTCCTAACAGGGACCCCGAGATACTCCACAACCCCCATCACTCCACCCCTTGTCCTAACAACCCACCATCTCTCCATCAACTGATACCCAACAGTGTCCACCCCCTCCTGTTCACTGAGCACCTACTACATGCCAGATCTTTCCATAACAGTTACATTCTAAAACAACAGCAGTCATTGGGTACTTGGCAGAGCTGCTGTTGGGAGCCAACGGAGTAACAGCAACAGCCAGGTTCCATCTGGGGCCTGGAATGCGTGAAAGGCCTGACTCACAGGCACTGCCACAAGCCCCTCAGGAAGATACGATCAGCAGCCTCTCTTGACAGATGAGGAAACTGAGAGGTGAAGTCCCTCACTCAAGGTCACACGGCTAGGGACTGGTGGTGCTCACACGCAAACCCAACCGGGGCTGACCCCAGAGCCCATGCCAACACAGCCTCTGAATACTCCTGGCAGCTCCAGTCACCAACGGCCATTCCCAGGAGTTGAGAGCTGACTTGTCACCAGACTTCCCATCATCACGACAACTCTTCCTGGCAGGGACCACTGTCCCCATATTACTGTGGTCAGATAGAAAAGGGCTCAGATCCCAGCCTATTCTGCTTCCTGACCCCTGATCTCTCTCTGGGATTAGACTTTCCCTATTCCCAGCTTTCCGATCTCTGCCCTCAAGTCCTTCAGGGCCCCATGCCGTCCTGGAGGTCTAGGTGCTGCCTCTTCTGCCCTTCCCCCAACCCCCCACTCTATAACGTCTCCTTTCCAGGGCAGCTTCCCTGTCACAGGTTTTCCCAACACCTTACACCTGCAGCTCCTTTCCCCTGCGCTCCTTGAGTCCCTCCTTCCCCCTCAGCTGCCCCTCTGGCCCCCTCCACACTGCCTTCCATGTCTAAGCAATCTCCCATCCTGAAGCCCCTCTATCCCTCACCAGGGTGTCCTTATAGTCTGGCCCTTCCATCATCTCCCTGCCCTAAACCCGAGGGCTTTCAACCACTCTCAGGCCTCCTCTATACCACTGGCCAGGAGCCTCAGTGACCTATCTAACCCCCTCCCCTATATGACACCCCCTATCCCAGGCCCTCAAGCCTGCTCAATTAGGCTTCCGGCGTTCCACTTCCTCCAGGTCCCCTCTGGCTTCCTCACATTCCGTCGCTCCACAGGGTACCCCCCCCCCCGCCCCACCATGCACTTCTTTTCCCTTCCTCTCTACATTAGGGATCCCTCTAACCCCATCGTTTGTACGATCCCCCCCAGGCTTTCAGTCTTTCCCAAGGGACACCTCTATGCTCCCATCCCCGGGACCTCATTGGCCTCCTCCCCTTTCCAGCGCCCCCCCCGGACTCCTCTAGCTACTCCGTGTCGTCACCTCAAGAGGCACTCTATGACACCCCAAGCCCCTGCGTGACCCCCACCCTAAAGTTCCTCCCGGGGCCCATCTATGCTCGCCCTCTACAGCCGCAAAGGCTTTTGATCCCCCGGGTCCCTCTGTGACCCCTAAACCCCTCAATTTAAGACTCCTCCCTCCCCCGCGTCTCCAGTGTCCCCCGGCCGCGCGCTCACAGTTCCGGATGTCGGAGATGAACACAGCGAGCCCCCGCATCCCATCGCCCTTGGAAACGGCCGGCATGATGGCGGTGGTGTCGGCTCCAGGCCTGGCCGGACAGGGCACAGAGCAGCGGGGGCTGGCAGGCGGGGACCAGGCGGAAAGGACCCCAGGCAGCGCCAAGGAGCCAAGCCGGCCGCGGGGAGGGCTGGCTGGCGGGCGGGCGGGCTGGCAGGCCGTGGCACCGCCCACCTGCCCCTCCCCTCTGCCCGCCTTCCGGAGCTTTCAGCCGCCTATTGGTAACGGCTTCTGCCGCTCAGACGCGGGTTTGTCCCCTACTTTTCCTCTCATTGGCCGCTAAGCAAAGGCACGACGCTGCGATTGGCCCAGTGCTCCGCTATTTCCGTTCGGGAGCGGGGAAGGAGGAGGAGGCGTTGCCCGAGAGACGGGCGGGGTTCGATTGCGTAAATGGACCCACCCCCTCCGCGCGGCCAAGTCAAACACTGATTGGATCTAGCGGGTCTCCAAGGAGGGAGGGAGGGACGTGACGGAAGGCGGGGAAAGGGCCCTAGGAGGCGGGACTTAGGTTGACTGAGACCAATGAGCGGGTAAACCTCCCCGCAGGCATCACAGATTGGTGAGATCTGTCCTACTTCCACCCTCTATTGGGCAGCTTTGGGGGGGCGGGCGGAAGGCGAACGCAGTAGAAGAAGGAAAGGAGAGGGTGTCACTCCGCTCGGCTGGGATAGGTGGAGCGACGCCTGCAATTCCATGCTGCAGAGAAGGAGTTGGGCGGGGCAAGAGAGCGTTCAGTGTTTACTGCGCAAGCGTCTCCGTGTTCCCTTTCTGCCTCCACTGTCACCCCCGACTGCTAAAATCCTCTTCCAGGAAGCCTTCCTCCCCGCCCCTCTTCTCTGCAGCCAACGTGTCGGGACTTGTTTTGTCAGGAGACCTAGAATCTCAGAGTGAAAAACAGTAATTCATGGCTAGTCCCATTAAGCAGAGATTAAACCATAGGTCGAGAGGGTGAATGACTTGCCCAGGGCCACACAACTTGGAAGTGAAAGAACAGAAATAAATGTAAACCATATATTGGCTTTTAACTATTTTTCAACATATGTTGCCTTTTTTCTTTTTTTTTTTTTTGGTCCAACCACAATGTCTCTCGGGCAGCCTCCATTGTAGCAGATAACAAACCAAAATTGATTCTCTCTTCCAGACTAGGAACTCTTGGGCAAGAATGGGACCTGGTCTTGAAGAGTTTCAACAACATTTGTTAAAGGAAGGAATGTGTGAATCTGCTTTGGCCCAACCCCAGCCTCAATCCCCTACCCTCAGCTCCCCAGAGTCTTTGGTAAACTGGCTTTGGGGAAGGCAAAACGGCCAGAACTCCCAAAGCCCTGGGCAATTGAGAAATTTGGGACAAAGGGAACTGGAAGAGTCCATTTCTGTCACCTCTAGGGAAAGAACTCCTCCCCCCGCCCCCGCCCCCAGCCTTTTCTAATCTCAAACCAAGCATTCCTGGAATGAGTCTTGCGGGTGTGTCCTGGATTTTTGGAATGGCCTCTCTGAATCCTTGGAGCCGGAAAGGAGGTTAAGAAGAGCCCACCTTCCAGGCTCAATGGATGCGTCTACCTGGGTTTCCAGGAATGGGGCCTGGGAAAGTCCATTTTGGATTCTAGGAGAACAGATACCGCTCAGCTGTTTTAGTAACAGGGAGAGTCCATTTGTAGTATGAGTGGGGTGCTGTTTGCCCCTGGAGAGAATAAAGCAGTTCTATTAAACACAAGAAAAATTACAAATATCAGGACTTCACGAAGTTTTTTTTTTTTTTTTTTTTTTTTTTTTTTTTTTGAGACAGTCTCACTCTTTCAATGAAGTTCAGTGGCTCAATCTCGGCTCACTGCAACCTCTGCCTCTCGGGTTCAAGCGATTCTCCTGCCTCAGCCTCCCATGTAGCTGGGATTACAGGCACCCGCCCTCGTGCTCAGCTAAATTTTGTATTTCTGTAGAAACTGGGTTTCACCATGTTAGTTTCACTAGGCTGGTCTTGAACTCATGACTTAAGGTGATCTACCCGCCTCAGCCTTCCAAAGTGCTGGGATTACAGGCGTGAGCCAACGGGCCAGGCCGAAGGAGTTTTTTTTTAGACGGAGTCTCGCTCTGTCACCAGGCTGCAGTGCAGTGGTGCGATCTCAACTCACTGCAACCTCCGCCTCCCGGGTTGAAATGATTCCCCTGCCTCAGCCTCCCGAGTAGCTGGGATTACGGGCGCGCACCACCACACCTGGCTAATTTGTGTATTTTTAGTAGAGACGCGGTTTCACCATGTTGGCCAGGCTAAGGAGTTCTTTTTTTATAGAAAGACATTACGTGTTCCAAGGACTGGAGTCCATTAATGACCAGGAAAGAAGCACCTTTCTCCCTGGGGATAACACCATTAAAAATACTTAGCCCGGCATGGTGGCGGGCGTCTGCAATCCCAGTTACTTGGGAGGCTGAAACAGGAAAATTGATTGAACCCAGGATGTGGAGGTTGCGGTGGGCCGAGATCGACCCACTGCACTCCAGCCTGAGCGACAGTGCAAGACTCCGTCTAAAAAAAAAAAAAAATGTAAATAAGAAAAATTTTAGCTTAAAGAAAACAATAAATAAATGGGGGAGGAGTGGAGCCACCCTCCTGTCTCCTGCCCCAACTCTCCATCTTCCTCTCCTTCCTCACCTTCCACACCTAGCCCTAGGCCCACCGCACCTAACATTCTCTTGTTGGTCTATCTACCTGTACATTGCCTTTTCCCCGACCCCGGTGCCCCATAGAATATGAGACTCTCCAGGTCAGGGTCTGGATCTCAGTCCTCTCCCACCACAGTCTCCCAGACCCCAGGCAAGCATCAAATCCAGGATGCTACATGAAGAATCAAGTACAAGTGCACGGGGCTGGGCGATCCCACGCTTAGTCTCAGGGAAAGGGAAGTTGGTCTTCTCCCAAGAACCCGTGGGCCAACCCATTGCAAGTTACAAACTAGCATAAGTCCATTCACTGGAGCCTGGCGCTCTGAAGACAGTGGTGGGGGGTGTCACGTTGGGCATACAACTGGAATCCTGAACAGGAGGAGTCCACTGAGAACACTGGGGGGATGACCTGGGCCAGCAGCTCTCCCTACCCCGTGCCCCCCCACTCGTGGGGGCCCAGTGGTTGGGTCCTTTGTGAGACAGGCTGAGAGGACAGTGGACCCTGGAGGGTCTGTGGTTAGAACAAGTGGGAAGTCTCAGAGGAAGGAGCCCCTGGGAGCCAGACTCCCACGCCATGGCGAGCGTGGTGGTGAAGACGATCTGGCAGTCCAAAGAGATCCATGAGGCTGGGGACATCCCCGTGGGGGTCGAGAGCTGCTCCCAGCTAGTCCCTGAGGCTCCCCGGGGGGTTACCAGCCCGGACAAGGGGATTCCCAAGAAAAAGAAGGCCGTGTCGTTCCACGGGTGGGTTTGGCGCACCCTGCTGGGGATGGTTCTAACGCCCAGCACTGCCTCCAACAGAGCAGGAGTCCCACTGTGGGTGCTGGAGGAAGAGGGGGGAAAAGCCAGCGGGTGAGGGGCAGGAAAGAGACAAAAAGCAGCAGGGAGGTAGAGAGGAAGAAGAAGGTAGTGGGGATGAATGGAGGGAAGCAAAAGCCAGTAGGGAGGGAAGAAGGGAGGCTAGTGAATGAAGAAGAAAGTGGCAGCGGGGAAGGAGAAGGGGGAAGAAAGTAGGCAGTGGGGCCAGGCGCGGTGGCTCCTGCCTGTAATCCGAGCACTTTGGGAGGCCGAGGCAGGCCGATCACAAGGTCAAGAGATAGAGACCATCCTGGCCAACATGGTGAAATCCTTTCTCTACTAAAAATACAAAAATTGGCCGGGCGTGGTGGCTCACACCTGTAATCCAAGCACTTTGGAGGCCAAGGCGGGCGGATCACGTGAGGTCGGGAGTTCAAGACCAGCCTGACCAACATGGTGAAACCCCATCTTAAAAAATAAATAAATAAATAAAAATACAAAAATTAGTGGCGTGTGGTGGCACCCACCTGTAATCCCAGCTACTCAGGAGGCTAAGGCAGGAGAACCACTTGAACCCAAGAGGCGGAGGTTTCGGTGAGCCAAAGACAGTGCCACTGCACTCCAGCCTGGGTGACAGCTCACACTGTAATCCCAGCACTTTGGGAGGCCAAGACGGGCAGATCACCTGAGGTCAGGAGTTCAAGACCAGCATGACCAATATGCAGAAACCCCGTCTCTACTAAAAATAGAAAATTAGCCGGGCGTGGTGGTGCATGCCTGTAATCCCAGCTACTCGGGAGGCTGAGGCAGGAGAATAGCTGGAACCTGGGAGGCAGAGGTTGCAGGGAGCCAAGTGTACCACTGCACTCCATCTCAAAAAAAAGAAAGAGAGAAAGTAGGCAGCAGGGACAGAGAAGGGAGAGCCAGGCAGCAGTGAGGTTGGAGTCACAGTGGATGAGGTATGCAGAAAGGAAAGCAGGAGGGGCCAGACCACTGGGGGCTGCATCTTGACCTTTCTGCCTGTTTCTCCTCTGCAGGGTGGAGCCCCCGATGTCCCACCAGCCCATGCACTGGTGCCTGAACCTCAAACGGTCGTCGGCCTGCACCAATGTGTCACTGCTCAACTTGGCAGCCATGGAGACCACCGACTCCTTGGGGACAGACTCAGTAGTGGAAGACCTCAGCAGCCAACTCGCACTGGCCGGGCCCCCTGCCTCCCCCACCCTACCCTGGGTTGTGGATGACCCAGACATCTCGGAAATCCTGGTGAGGGCCTCCCACACCACCCTCTGGGGAAGACCGAGATCCTCCAGGTGCTGGTAGCGAATACTTAGGACGGGGTGGGGTGTTTTGGATTTGGAATGAGAACGTTCTGGTCACTTTTTGAGACCCAGAGGAACTAACAAGGATCTGCCGCCTCCTTTCCTGACAGCCAGCCGTGAATATGGGAGTTGGTCTTTTTTTTTTTTTCAGAGACAGTCTCACCGTGTTGCCCAGGATGGTCTCAAACTCCTGGGCTCAAGGAATCCTCCCACCTCGGCCTCCCACAGTCCCGGGATTACAGGCATGAACCACCGCGCCTGGCCTGGGTGTAGGTCTTTAGTTCATACAGTCACTCCCAAATGTCCCCAATGAGGCTGGGCTCAGGAACCAGCCGTAACCCTGCACTCGGGGAGCTCCCAATCTGGCGGGGGACAATAGACACAGACTAGGGTAAGAAATTCTGTAATGGAGAAGAGCCCCTCAAGCCAGGTTGGAGGTATCAAGGAAAGCTTCCTGGAGGAGGATGTGTTGCAACCCGACTTTAGTGAATGAATAGGAGTTCTCTGATGGGAGTCACTTAAGAATCTGGGACAAAAGTGAGAGGTGAGCAAGATTTAGAGGGCTTTAGGGAATTTCTGGCAAAAGTACAGAGGGTTACAGCTTGGCCCTTTAACTCCCGAAATCTCTGCTCCTCATCCCACCTGGTTTCCCCTGGGCCAGGCCTGAAACGGCTCCACCGGATACTGAGATACTGAGAACTACACTAACCACAGCCATGTTTTTTGTTTGTTTGTTTGTTTGTTTGTTTGTTTTTGAGACAGAGTCTTACTCTGTCGTCCTGGCTGGAGTCCAATGGCACAGTCTTGGCTCACTGCGACCTCCATCTCCCGGGTTCAAGCGATTTTCCTACCTCATTCTCCCGAGTAGCTGGGATTACAGGTGCCCACCACCGTGCCTGGCTAATTTTTGTATTTTTATTAGAGATGGGGTTTCACCATCTTGGCCAGGCTGGCCTGGAACTCCTGACCTTGTGATCCACCCTGTCGGCCTCTTCCAAAGTGTTGAGATTACAGGCGTGAGCACCAGCCATGATCTTAATGCTGTTGAGATTCAGTAGCATTTACTGAGCACTTTCTATGTTCAGGGAGCCCCCGTTTACCCATCTGTAAAATGGAGATGCATGCATTTGTTCCTGTATTTTTAAATTTTATCTATTTTTGAGGCAGGGTCTTGCTCTGTCTCCCAGGCTGGAGTGCAGTGGCGCGATTACAGCTCCCTGCAGCCTCCAGCTCCTGGGCTCAAAGGATCCTCCCATCTCAGACCTCAGTAGCTGGGACCACAGGCACACACCTGGCAAATTTTTTTCTTAATGTTTTTAGAGACAGCGTCTCACAATGTTGGCCAGTCTGGTCTCGAACTCCTGGATTCAAGGGATTCTCAGGCCTCGGCCTCCCAAAGTGCTGGGATTACAGGTGTGAGCCGTTGTGCCCAGCCACATTTGTTCTTTTTAACAAATATCTCTTTTTATTTATTTCTTTTTTGAGATGGAGTCTTACTCTGTGACCAATCTGGATTGCAGTGGCGTGATTTTGTCTCACTGCAAATTCCGACTCCCAAGTTCAAGTGATTCTCCCACCTCAGCCTTCCAAGTAGCTGGGATTACAGGCGCGCACCACCACAGCTGGCTAATTTTTGTATTTTAGTAGAGATGTGGTTTTGCCACGTTGGCCTGGCTGGTCTCGAATTCCTCACCTCAGGTGATCCATCCGCCTCAGCCTCCCAAAGTGCTGGCATTACAGGGGTGAGTCACGGCGCCCGGCCTCTCTTTCTCTTTCTTTTTTTTTTCATTTTCTTTTTTGAGACAGGGTCTCACTCTGATGGCCAGGCTAGAGTGCAGTGGCATGATAATAGCTCACTGCAACCTCAAAGCCTTGGACATAAGTGACCGTCCTGCTTTGACCTCCATGGTGCACACCACCATGCCTAGCTAAACACATTTCTTTTTCTTTTTTCTTTTTTTAAGACTCTGTTGCCCAGGTTGGAGTGACAGCCTGACTGCCCGGGCACAATCATGGCTCACTGTAGCCTTGACCTCCCCAGCCTCAGGTGATCCTCCCACCTCAGCCTCCCAAGCAGCTGTAACTCTAGGCACGCGCCACCATGCCCAGCTAATTTTTTGTATTTTTAGTAGAGACGGGGTTTCACCATACTGACCAGGATGGTCTCGATCTCCTGCCCTCGTGATCCACCCGCCTCGGCCTCCCAAAGTGCTGGGATTACAGGCTTGAGCCGCCACACCTGGCCATAAACTGGATCTTGAAGATAAGTAAAGTAGTCCCCAGACAGAAGACAGGGAAAGGTGTCCCAGCTCCCAGGAACAGCATGTGCAGAGGGACAGGAACTGAAAAGAGCCCGGAATAGGACAGGTAGCTTCAAAGTGGTCCCTGCAGCTGGTGTGTGGTATGTGAGACAGAGGAGGCTGGTGGGAGGGGAGGGCACAGGCCACACAAATTGAGCAATATGGGCATTTTCCTGACAGCAATGGGGAGCCAGCGCGGGTTCAGGAGGGAGAGAGGAACGACTCAGGATTTTGGCTCCGTTCCATTTACTGAGCTCCAGCCGAGTGCTGTGCTGCATCCCTTATGGTGGGAAACTTGTTTTTCTCTCTTTAAAGTTCTGTTAAGGGAACTGGTATCATTACACAGTTAGAAACTGAGGAAAGGGACTGAAGCAGTCCAGCAGTGCAGGCCTGTAGTCCCAGTGACTCAGGAGGCTGAGGCAGGAGGATGGCTTGACCCCAGGAATTGGAGGCTGCAGTGAGCTGTGATTACATCACTGTGCTCCAGCCTGGGCAACAGAACGAGACCCTAGAGACCCTGCCTCTAGAAAAAACAACTAAGGACCCAGCGCACTGGCTCACAGCTATAATCCCAGCACTTTGGGAAGTCAAGGCAGGCAGATCCCCTGAGGTCAGGAATTTAAGACCAGCCTGGCCAATATAGTGAAACACCATCTCTACTAAAAATACAGAAAATTAGCTGGGTGTGGTGGCACGTGCCTGTAGTCCCAGCTACTCGGGAGGCTGAGGCAGGAGAATCGCTTGAACCCAGGAGTTGGAGGTTGCAGTGAGCCGAGACAGTGCCATTGCACTCCAGCCTGGGTAACAAGAATGAAACTCTGTCTCAGGGAAAACTAAACCCCACTAAGGTAGACAGCAGTGTAGTAACTTGCGCAAGGTCAAGGTCGGAGAGCTCGTAAGAAGCAGGACCAGGATAAGAAGGCTCTTGTCACTAATGCAAAAGCCTTTCTCTCCCCAGGACTCCCCTGGGCTGAGCAGGTGATGTTTGAAGGGAAGACACTGAGTCAGGGAGGCCAGAGAGGAGGCTGGGCAAGGGGCCAGGGAAGGAGGAGGAGCTTCAGGGAAGAGAAGAGGGCAGAGTCGGCTGGGAAGGATGCCTGGGAGACATCCTCCCCCAGACAGCAGAGCTCTCCCCCCATCTCAGGGAGTGTCTCTCGGGCAGCACTTGCAGCCGTTTGCCTCCCACCAGAGCTATTTCTGAGTCACATCCCCCAGTGGATCGTGAAGCCAGAGAAAGTGCCCCAGGCAGTGAGGATTGAGGTCTGGCACAGCCGCCAGCTCGCTGTGGGGTTGCAGGGGACTGCCAGCCTCTCAGAGGCTTCAAGTTCCTTCTCTGTGGAATGGAAAAAGTACTGACCTTGGGTGCATGCTGGAGAGGCGAGGGGGTCCGCAGGAGCGGGGACCAGCACCCAGTACCCAAGATGCACCCAGAGAGAAGGCGGGGACAGGTGGAGAGAAGGGCACAGAGACCCAGAGAGGGGATGGAGACCCAAGACGGAGTGGGACAGAGACCAAGAGAGGAGGACAGAGACCCAGAAAGAGGGGGACAGAGACTCAGAGACAGAGGGGGACAGAGACCCAGAAAGAGGGGGACAGAGACTCAGAGACAGAGGGGGACAGAGACCCAGAAAGAGGGGAAGGGAGACCCAGGAGAGTGGGACAGAGACCAAGAGAGGACAGAGACCCGGAAAGAGGGGGACAGAGACTCAGAGACAGAGGGGGACAGAGACCCAGAGAGAGGGGAAGAGAGACCCAGGAGAGGGGGACAGAGACCAAGAGAGGAGGACAGAGACCCGGAAAGAGGGGGGCAGAGACTCAGAGACAGAGGGGGACAGGGACCCAGAGAGAGGGGAAGGGAGACCCAGGAGAGGGGGACAGAGACCAACAGAGGAGGACAGAGACCCGGAAAGAGGGGGACAGGGACCCAGAGAGAGGGGAAGGGAGACCCAGGAGAGGGGGACATCTCTGTCCCCCAGAGAGATTAGGAGACCCAGAGAGATTAGGAGAGAGACTCAGAGAGAGGGGAACAGAGACCCAGAGAGAGAAGGAAAGACACTCAGAGAGTTGAGGGACAGAGGCTCTGCGGGAAGAGATGGGTCCAGTGTGAGAGAGATGGTGACTCAGACAGGAGAAGAGATGACCAGGGCCAGGCACGGTGGCTCATGCCTGTAGTCCCAGCACATCTTTTTTTTTTTTTTTTTTAGAGATGGAGTTTTGCTCTTGTTCCCAAGCTGGAGTGCAGTGGTGCGATCTCGGCTCACTGCAACCTCTGCCTCCCGAGTAGCTGGGATTACAGGCATTTACCACCACACCCGGCTTATTTTCTATTTCTAGTAGAGACAGGATTTCTCCGTGTTGGTCAGTCTCCAACTCCTGACTTCAGGTGATCCACCCGCCTCTGCCTCCCAAAGTGCTAGGAGTACAGGTGTGAACCACCGAGCCTGGCCATCTCAGTACTTTTGGGAGGCTGAAGTGGGTAGATCACTTGAGGCCAGGAGTTCAAGACCAGCCTGGCCAATATGGTGAAACCCCATCTCTACTAAAAATACAAAAATTAGCTAGGCGTGGTGGTGCATGCCTGCAATGCCAGCTACTCAGGACTCTGAGGCAGGAGAATCCCTTGAATCTAGGAAGTGGAGGTGGAGGTGAGCTGAGATCATGCTACTGCACTTCAGCCTGAGTGACAGAGGGAGACTCCATCTCAAAAGAAGAAGAAGAAGAAGAAGAAGGCTGGGCACAGTGGCTCATGCCTGTAACCCCAGCACTCTGGGATGCCAAGGGCAGATCACAAGGTCAGGAGTTCGAGACCAGTCTGGCCACCACACCTGGCTAATTTTTGCATTTTTAGTAGAGACAGTTTTCACCATGTTGACCAAGCCAGGGGCAAACTCCTGACCTTGGGTGATTCACCTCCTTGGCCTCCCAAAGTGCTGGGATTACAGGCGTGTGCGCCACCACACCTGGCTAATTTTCATGTTTTTAGTAGAGATGGGGTTTCACCATGCTGGTCTTGAACTACTGACCTCAGGTGATCCACCCACTTTGGCCTTCCAAAATTCTGGGATTTCAGGCATGAGCCACCGTACCCGGCTGCCACACACTTTTAAACATCAGATCTGGCATGAACTCAAAACTTACTCATCACCGAGGGGATAGCGCTAACCCATTAACAAAGGATCCACCCGAATGATCCGAACACCTCCCACCAGGCCCTGCTTCCATCATTGGGAATTACTTTTTTTTTTTCTTTTTGAGATGGAGTCTCACTCTGTTGCCCAGGCTGGAGTGCAGTGGTGCCCTCTTGGCTCACTGCAACCTCCACCTCCCGGGTTCAAGCGATTCTCCTGCCCCAGCCTCCCAAGTAACTGGGATTACAGGCACCTACCACCATGCCTAGCTAATTTTTGTATTTTTAGTAGAGATGGTGTTTCACTGCGTTGGCCAGGCTGGTCTCGAACTCCTGACCTCAAGTGATCCATCCACCTTGGCCTCCCAAAGTGCTGAGATTACATTTGTGAGCCACCGTTCCCAGCCTGAATTTCTTAATCCACCATTTTGCTGATGTCAACTGAATACAATATTTTTCTTTTTTCTTTTTGAGACAGAGTTTCACTCTTGCCGCCCAGGCTGGAGTACAAGGGCACATTCTTGGCTCACTGCAACCTCCACCTCTCCGGTTCAAATGATTCTCCTGCCACAGCCTCCTGAGTAGCTGGGATTATAGGTATGTGCCACCACGCCCAGCTAATTTTTTTTTTTTTGGTATTTTTAGTAGAGACAGGGTTTCTCCATGTTGGTCAGGCTGGTGTCAAACTCCTGACCTCAGGTGATCCGCCCACCTTGACCTCCCAAAGTGCTGCAATTATGGATACAATATTTCTTATCATACTTGTTGCCCAGAGCAATCATGTAAGAAATGCGTTGCTGCCCCTTCTTACAAGGGAAGAAACTTGTTCTCTCTTTCTCTTTGTGTATTCAGCAACCATTAGAGAAACCAAGAGAACTGGGCATTTTTTTTTCGCACATAAAAGTCTCAATAGGCCAGGCGTGGTGGCTCACACCTGTAATCCAAGCACTTTGGAGGCCAAGGCGGGCAGATCACATGAGGTTGGGAGTTCAAGACCAGCCTGACCAACATGGTGAAACCCCATCTAAAAAAAATAAAAAGGCTCAATAATCACAGGAGCTCTGCTCTTCAAATGCAGCAGTTTACAGGCGTCTGTGTTCTGGCTGCTCCGCCATTTCTACACAGTTGCTCTTACCACTGCCTTCCAGCCCTTAAGCACAGGAACAAGGGACAAGATCATGCTTAGCTTTTCCACACATGGACCACTGCCCACTTCCCTTCCACTGGCTGGAACTGGTCATAACCAGCTGCCAGAGGGCTCCCTGGGTCTGTTTTCCTTCAAGTGTGAAATAACAATGTTGGCTGTGTGCAGTGGCTCACACCTGTAATCCCATCACTTTGGGAGGCTGAGGCAGGTGGATCACCTGAGGTCAGGAGTTCAAGACCAGCCTGACTAACATGGTGAAACCCCATCTCTACTAAAAATTTAAAAAACATTAGCCAGGTGTGGTGGCGCACGCCTGTAGTCTCAGCTACTCGGGAGGCTCAGGCAGGAGAATCGCTTGAACCCGGGAGGCAGAGGTTGTAGTGAGCCAAGATCCCACCACTGCACTCCAGCCTGGGTGACAGAGTGAGACTCGGTCTCAAAAAAAAAAAAAAAAAAAAAAAAAACTTCAATGATATTGAAGTTATACATTTGACTACTGTAGCAAAAAGGCAAAAAATAACACAGCTTGAATAACACAGAAGATGTAATGTCTCACCCTGAAAGTCTTCACAGGTGGTTGGAATGGAGTATGGTGGCTCCAGTGTGAAGGACTCAGGCTCCTTCTGTCTCCTTGTGTCCTCTATCTGCTGGTCCAAGGCAGCCCTCAATTGTGCATTCCAGTGACATGAGAGAAAAACGGAAAGTTCTCATACCTTTCCTTTAAGGGATGACTCAGAAATTGCCTATAATTCTGCATAATCCAAGTAATGATCTAGGCTAAGGGAAAAACAAAAAAGGAGGCTGGATGCAGTGGCTCATGCCTGTAAGACCAACACTTTTGGAGGCTGACACAAAAGGATCACTTGAGGCTGGGCGCGATGGCTCACACCTGTAAACCCAGCACTGTGGGAGGCCGAGAGGGGCGGATCACCTGAGGTCAGGAGTTTGAGACCAGCCTGGCCAACATGGTGAAACCTCATCTCTATTTAAAAAAAAAAGGATCACTTGAGCCCAGAAGTTTGAGGCCAGCTTCGGTAACATAGGGAGACCCCATCTGTACCAAAAATTTTAAAATTTTGCTACCATGCCTGGTAGCAAGCACCTATAGTCCTAGCTACTTGGGAGGCTGAGCCCGAGTTGGTGAGCAATGATAGCACCACTCCACACCAGCCAGGGTAATAGTGAGAGACCCCCACACCGCCCCCAAAAATAAATTGACAACATTATTTCCACTCACATTCCATTGGCCAGAACTTAGTCACATGGCAACACCTAGCTGTAAGGGATCCTGGGAAATGTAGTTTCTGGTTGGGTAGCCATGTGCCAGGCTAAGGCTTCTATATCTGTCCAAGCTGGGAGAATGGATCCTACCACATGCATCCCTCGTGAACCACAGATTGGCAGGAATCATAAAACATCTGATGTGATATAAAGTAATGATGACCAGAGGCCACATGGTGTCATGGTTTAAAACAAGCGTTCTGAATCTAAATTCTGATGAGGTCACCTAATGTGCTGTGGACCTGGGAAGACAAGGGACGTCCGTTTCTGCGACCCATTTGTATCACTTGTAAAATGGGCCAAATAACCTCAAGAAGTGTGGTTGTGAAGAATAAAACAGAAGACAGGTGCTTGGCCTGGTGCATAGCAAGTGCTCATATCGGAAAGGTGGCTTCCTTTGTAATTAACCAGTTCCTGGAGAGAAAGGTAGAGCATGTGTTTTCACAGTTTATCTTTTTATGCTGTGGACCCAAGGACTTTTTTTTTTTTTTTTAGACGGAGACTTGCTCTGTCGCCCAGGTTGGAATGCAGTGGTGCAATATCAGCTCACTGCAACCTCTGCCTCCCAGGTTCAAGCAATTCTCCTGCCTCAGCCTCCCAGGTAGCTGGAATTAAAGGCATGCACCACCACGCTCAGCAAACTTTTGTATTTTTAGTAGAGATGGGCTTTTACTATGTTGGCCAGGCTGGTCTTGAACTCCTGACCTCAATGATCCACCCACCTCAGCCTTCCAAAGTGCTGAGATTACAAAAGTGAGCCCCTGCGCCTAGCACCCAAGGTCACTTAACTCAGTGTTTGATTGAGTCCATCCTTCTTCCCCCACATGTCTGAGCACCCCACTTCCATCCCCCATTCTCTCCTGGATCCTGCCTATTTTTCTCCGAGGACACCATAAAGAAAGGTAGTTTACCCCCAGGTTCACTGCACAGGAAAGCTAAGAATCAGAGGTGCGGCTCTTGACTCCAAGCCACACAGCCATTCCAGGGCAAAATCAAGGTGTAAAGACAGCTTCCTAGTTCTGGAATTTTTCTTGGGGTTGGGGCTTGCCCCCACATACCCACAAACTCACTTGTCTCCCATTCTTCCCCAGAGTGGGGTCAACAGTGGATTGGTCCGTGCCAAAGACTCCATCACCAGCTTGAAGGAAAAGACCACTCGGGTTAACCAGCACGTACAGACCCTGCAGGTGTGAGGACCCCCATGTCCAATATCTGCTCTTCCTCCAGGGCCAAGTTCCCTTCTCGGAGCCTGCCTCCAGCACCCATAGCTCAGTTAGGGAGCTTGAGGCTCAGAAAGGAGAGGAACCTTCCCAGGCCCAGATCTTCTTTCCCATGGGCTGTCCCCTCGTGCCTTTGGCTAACTCCCCTCCTTCCATGCTCCAGAGTAAGTGTTCCGTGCTGAGCGAGAATCTGGAGAGAAGGCGGCAAGAGGCAGAAGAGTTGGAGGGGTACTGCATTCAACTCAAGGTGAGCCACTGGGACGCAGGAGTGGGTAGGGAGAGGGGAATGGGAGTAAGAAGAGGGTGGGAGAAAGAAGGGAGGAGGGTGGGCGCAGTGGCTCACACCTGTGATCCCAGCACTTTGGGAGGCTGAGGTGGGTGGGTCACTTGAGATGAGGACATTGAGACTAGCCTGGCCAACATGGTAAAACCCCATCTCTACTGAAAATACAAAAATTAGTCAGGTGTTGTGGTGGGCGCCTGTAATCCCAGCTACTTGGGAGGCTGAGGCAGGAGAATCACTTGAACTCGGGAAGCAGAGGTTGCAGTGAGCCAAGATTGCACCATTGCATTCCAGCCTGGACAATAGAGTGAGACTCACTCTCAAGGAAAAAAAAAAAAAAAAAAAAGGGAAGGGGGTAGGAATGGGACCCATGAGAGGTGGGAGGAAGCCATTCCTTTAGCCAAGGAAATGGGGGAATGTGTCATGTATTGGGGGCTGGGAGGCCTGGAGCCTGAATGGAAATAGGCAGGCTAAGGGAAGGGAGGCAGAACTGAAATGGGAAGGCAGGGCCCTCGCCCTGGTGTCTGACCCAGGAGAACTGCTGGATGGTGACCCGGTCTGTGGAAGATGCTGAAATCAAAACCAATGTCTTGAAGCAGAATTCTGCCCTGCTGGAGGTAAGGGCTGGGGCGGGGGGCGGGGGGTGGCGGGGAACGGTCCCAGGATTTATGGGAGAAGGTCAGACACACAAGAAACTTGAGATACACTTTTAGGTGGAACTCCCTGCCCGGACACCACCACCACACTACCCCTTTGTGCACATGGCCATCTTTAGAACCCACTAATAAAAGGGATGCAAATGAGGCTCCAACACCCAGATGTGGGGGACTCCAACACCCTGCAGTCCCGTTGAGGTCCCAGAGAGACTCAAGCTGGACTTCAAGTGAGAAGGCCTGTTCTGTCCACATTCCCACTCATTTTCCAACAAAATACTGAGAAAGCTTCAGCTGTTCTTGCTAAGTGGTTGGGACTGGTATTTGACCCCTGGAGGCATGTAGGGCTGGGTGGGTACCTGGAGGCAGGCTGTGGGAGGTTACTGGGAACTGGAGTCCAGCTGGCCCTTAAATGGTGCCTCCCCTCCCTAATGACAGCAAGCGGGACTTCCCAACATCCTGTCCCCACAGGCGTCTACTTCCAATCTCGGGGAGTACTGGAGTGGATTTGGGGGTGGAGGTGGTTGCAGGAGGAAAGCGGCTGGGCGCTGTGATCCCGTCCTCCCTTACTGCCCAGGAGAAGCTGCACTACCTCCAGCAGCATCTGCAGGATGAGACGCCGCGACGGCAGGAGGCCGAGCTGCAGGAGTCGGAGCAGAAGCAGAAGCCGGAGGCTGGCCTCTCCAGGAACTGCCTGGGCCCCGTCGCCACGCCGCAGGGCTGCCCCGGTCCGCCCGGAAGTCCCCACGAACCCTCGCGGCCATGCGGCCTGGCTCCGGGAGGCTCGGGAATGGGGCCTCGGGCAGGGGAGGGCCCCCACGTGAGCGAACAGGAATTGCAGAAGGTGTTCACCGGCCTCGAGGAGCTGAGGTGGGCAGGACCTAGGGGCGGAGCCTCGAAAACGAGGTGGCGGGGACTCAGGGATGGAGCCTCGAGGAGCTGAGGTGGGTGGGGACATGGGTGGAGCCATGAGGAGCTGAGATGGGCGGGGACGTGGGTGGAGCCTCGAGGAGCTGAGGTGGGCGGGGACATTGGTGGGCCCTCGAGGAGCTGTGGGTGGGGACATGGGTGGAGCCTGAGGGCGTTAGGTGGGTGGAGACATGGGCGGAGTCTCAGACTGCGGGGGGCGGAATGGGTGGAGCCTCGATTAGCTGAGGTGGGTGGGGACATGGGCGGAGTCTCCAGGACCTGCGGCAGGCGGGGACACAGGGGAGGAGCTTCAAAGATCTTAGCGGGTGGGCGACAAGGCTGGGGTCTCCAACAGCAAAGGAGGGAGTGCCCCGAGGGCAATGACCTGAGCAAGGGACTGTCGGAATAATGAATTTTTTAGTTCTGGGCTGCCGGGACGCAGGTCTAGGCCTGGTAAAACTTTGGTTGGCGGAGTGGTCCTGGAGGAACCAAGTGGGGCAGAGTGTGGTGGGCAGTGCCTTGGGGGGCAGTGTGGAGGAGCCCAGGTAGAGGTTGGGGACCTGCCTAGGGAAGGTCCAGGATGGCCAATAAAGGAAGAGGATAAAGGCGGGGCACTGGAGGAAACGACCAGATTTCACCAAATGGAGGGTGCAAGAAAATTTGGAGACCTGGGTGAGTCTGCAGCCACGGGCGAGGTCTCAGTGGGGCGAGATAGGTGAGTCTTGTCTCATCTATCTCGTGGGGGCAGGTGGCAGCCTGTCCAAGCCTAGCTCCGACCCATTCCCTCCCTCTGCCCCTCCAGGAGAGAGGTGTCCTCGCTGACTGCCCGGTGGCGACAGGAGGAAGGGGCGGTGCAGGAGGCCCTGCGGCTGCTCGGGGGCCTGGGCGGCAGGGTCGACGGCTTCCTAGGCCAGTGGGAACGGGCGCAGCGCGAGCAGGCGCAGACTGCGCGAGGCTTGCAGGAGCTGCGAGGTCGGGCGGATGAGCTGTGCACGATGTAAGGACCAGGAAGACCGGAAAGGGCAGCGCGATCTAAACCCGAGGGCGGGACCTTGAGGGAAAGGAATAGGCCTGTCAGCTATGGCGAGGCATTCCGGAACACAAACCGATGTGGGGAAACGTCAGTTAGAGTGCAGGAAGGGTCGCATCAGCCCTAATAAGGCCCGAGGGGTGGAATCAATTTGAAAAAGGGTGTGGGCTACACCTTAAATGGGCAAAGGGTGGAGCCAAGTGGGATCTGAGAAAGCCAATTAGAGAACTAGGAGGGGCATTCCAAACAGTAAGCTACTAAAGGTGGCCCAGTGGTGGCTCATGCCTATAATCCCAGCACTTTGGAAGGTCGAGGTGAGGCAGCGGACAACTTGAGGCTAGGAGTTCAAGACCAGCCTGGGAAACATAGCAGAGACCCTCATCTCTACAAACAGTTTAAAAATTAGCTGGGAATGGTGTGGTGTGGCACCCTGGTAGTCCAAGCCACTCAGAAGGCTGAGGCAGGAGTGATCACTTGAGCCCAGGAGTTCAAGGCTTCAGAGAGCTATGATGGTGCCACTGCACTCCAGCTTGGGCAACAGAGCCAGACCCTGTCTCAAAATAGTGAATAAATAAAATAAAATAAAACACAAAAAATGAGACAAGTCAGAGCAGACAGGGGAGGGCAGGGTGGAGGATTCCAGACCAGTCTCCATAGACACAAGTGGAGGGCTAACGATGGGTGGAGTCTTGCCGGGGCTATACCACTCAAGAGGCGACCTGGCAGCACTGGTTACTCATGCCCCAGGGTGGAGCGGTCAGCAGTGTCTGTGGCTTCACTGAGGAGCGAATTGGAGGGGCTGGGTCCACTGAAACCCATTCTGGAGGAGTTCGGGCGGCAATTTCAGAACTCTCGAAGAGGGCCTGACCTCTCCATGAACCTGGATCGGTCCCACCAAGGCAACTGTGCCCGCTGTGCCAGGTAACAGGGCTGGGCCTGCCTCTGGGAGCCTTATGTGGATAGAACATTAAAAGAGATATGGAAGGAGATGGGTCATTAGTGAAGGGTGGGGTGTGGTTCATTTTGGGAGACAAGGCATCCCAGTGCATCGTAGGACCAGCCAGTCCTGCTGCACTACTCATTTCTTCAAGAAATAAGAGCCTCATTTCTTCCCTCTCCATGAGGCAAAATCAGCATCTTGTGGAACTCAAGAGAAACTTGGTATGGGGTGCATTGGCTCACACCTGTAATTGCAGCACTTTGGGAGGCCAAGACAGGCAGATCACGGGATCAGGAGTTCGAGATCAGCCTGGCCAACATGGTGAAAGTCCATCTCTACTAAAAATACAAAAATTAGCTGGGTGTGGCGGCATGTGCCTGTAATCCCAGCTACTCAGGCGGCTGAGGCAGGAGAATCGCTTGAACTCAGGAGGCAGAGGTTGCAGTGAGTGGAGATCGTGCCACTGCACCCCAGCCTAGAGACAGAGCAAGATTCCATCTAAAAAAAAAAATATGGAGTAGTGATCCCCAGGGCACCATGGAAACCAAGGGACAGCTGTTGCATCGTAGCATCCTACGATGCAAACTTCCCAGTGCATGCTGGGAAGGTTGCATAGGGTGCACAGTGGAAACGGGGCCAAACGGAGGCTGCACAGGTGAGCTTGGGGCATTCTGAAGTTGGTACTGGGCCTCTTTATCTGGTGACCACCCCTCCCCCAGCCAGGGGTCGCAGTTGTCCACGGAGTCCCTACAGCAGCTGCTGGACCGCACGTTGACCCCGCTAGTGGACGAGGTGAAGCAGAGGGGCCTGGCTTCTGCCTGTCCCAGCTGTCAGAGGCTACACAAGAAGATTCTGGTACCAGGGAATATGGGCCACCATGTCCCATTTTACTGTTCTGTCGGGGCAAGGGGAGGGAAGCCCCGGACTCAAGGGTACTTCTGGTATGTGGCAGGAAGGGAAAGGCTGAGCTGGGAGCAGCAGGCACTGGGGGAGGACTAGGCCCTAATGCATGAGGGGACAGGCAAGCAGTTTGGTGATGAGTGAGTCACAGGCCAATCATGAAACCCTGGAAGATGGACTTGAGCCCAAAGCATGATGGGACATTGGATCTAGTGCACTGTGAGACACGAGGCAGGCACCAGTCTAAAGCTTCACAGAACATAGGTCTGATTTTCTCTAAGCTTTTAGAGAGGTAGCGCCTTGTACAAGATCACTGGGGTCAGATATATGGAGGGGAGCCAGAACCCAGTGACTGTAGGTCCCGGTTAGCTGATGCGTTGTGGGAAATGGGCATTGCACAACACACTCCGCCCTGTAGTTGCTGGAACTTGAGCCCCAGTGCACTGTATTATGGGATGTTGACCTAATGTACTGTGGGATTCTGTTGTAGTGGGTGGGACAGACAGGTGAGGCGCTGTCGGACACTGACATGGCTGAGCTATGGGACTAATTCATGAGAGGACATGGGGCTTGGTGCGGCGGGACACAGAGAACCAGGGCACTAAGAACTGGCTTGTTTGTGTGTTTGTGAGTCTCACTCTGTCACCCAGGCTGGAGTGCACTGGTGCCATCTTGGCTCACTGCAACCTCCACCTCCCAGGTTCAAGTGATTCTCCTGCCTCAGCCTCCTGAGTAGCTGGGATTACAGGCATGCACTACCACGTCTGGCTAATATTTGTACTTTTAATAGAGACAGGGTTTCACTTTGTTGGCCAGGCTGGTCTTGAACTCCTGACCTTAAGTGATCCACCTGCCTCAGCCTCCCAAAGTGCTGGGATTACAGGTGTGAGCCACTGAACCCGGCCAGGACTTTTGAGTGAAAGGTGCTGGTCTAATAGATAGGGAGATGTGGGCTCTTCTAAATTATGGGATGTAGAAGGTCACCATGTGGTAGGATACTGGGGCACATACACATATCAAATGTAGGATAGTTCATGAGCTTAGGAGACGGACGATAGACACTGATTTAGTGCTTTCTGGGACATAGGTCAGGGATAGACAATAGGACAGACACAACAGAATCTGGAGACCAGTGCACTGTGGGATGCTGGGGTCAGTCTCAAGCTCAAGGCATGATGGGAAACTCTGGGAGAAATGTGGCCCCCAGGGAACCCAACCCTTTGCCCTCCACAATCCAGCTCCCCCTCCACGCCCAGCCTAGTCCAGCAAGCCCAGCTGTGCGTATGCTCCTCTCCCCAGGAGCTGGAGCGCCAGGCCTTAGCCAAACACGTTAGAGCGGAGGCCCTGAGCTCCACCCTTCGGCTGGCCCAAGAAGAGGCCATGCGAGCCAAGAACCTGCTGCTGACAGACAAGATGAAGCCGGAGTGAGGAAGGAGGCTGAGGGCGTGGGAGGAGGGTGAGATCTTCGGGAAAGGGCCTGACTGCTCCTTCCTCTCCAACACCCCCGCACCCAGCCATGCCAGCATCACCTCCCCACTGACCGTCGTGACAGGGAGAAGATGGCCACTCTGGACTATCTACAGTTGAAGATGTGCTCACTCCATGATCAGATCAGCAACCTGCCACTTGAGGGGTCCACGGGAACAATGGGTGGAGGCAGCAGTGCGGGAACCCCCCCGAAACATGGGGGCCCAGCCCCCGAACAATAAATGCCCCTGATGCTGGCATGAATTCTGTCTCCTTTTTGGCACCAGAGGACTGGTGAATTGCCCACACACCATGCACTACCTCTATACCTACTGTGATTTATTTAATAAATAAATAAATTTTATTATTCTTTTTGGAGCAGATTCTCATTCTGTTGCCCAGGCCGGAGTGCAGTGGTGTGATCTCGGCTCACTGCAACCTCCGCATCCTGGGTTCAAGGAATTCTCCTGCCTCAGCCTCCCAAGTAGCTGGGACTATATTCATGCACCACCACACCTGGCTAATTTTCTTTTATTTTTTGAAATAATTAATTTCTCCAAACACATGGTTTTTAAACACCTGGCTAATTTTTTGTGTTTTCAGTAGAAACAGTGTTTCGCCGTGTTGCCCAGGGTGGTCTCAAAGTCCTCAGCGCAGGCAGTCTGCCCACCTTGACCTCCCAAAGTGCCAGGGTTACAGGTGTGAACCACCACACCCGGGTGACCGTGATTTATTTCTCAGCAAACACGAGCTTCTGTGGTGTAGTTTGGGTCTGTCTAATCAACATTTTGTCTACTGTTGTTTAAAAATACCCCCTAAGTTAGTTGCTTAAGATAACAAACATATCTCAACTTCTAAAAGTCAGAAATACTTCTGACCAATCAGCTAACCCCAGGAGTGGTGAGCTGATTGGTCCTGGTGCAGACTTGCCGTGAAGTTAGTCAAGGTTTCAGCCAGGGCCAGGCACAGGGACTCACGCCTGTAATCCCAGCATTTTGGGAGGCCAAGGCGAATAGATCACCTGAGACCAGGAGTTTGAGAACAACCTGGCCAACATGGCGAAACCCTTTCTCTACTGAAAAAAAAAAAAAATACAAAGATGTGGCCAGTCTTGGTGGCTCATGCCTGTAATCCCAGCACTTTGGGAGGTTGAGGCGGGCAGATCACGATGTCAAGAGATTGAGACCATCCTGTTCATCACCAACATGGTGAAACCCCGTCTCTACTAAAAAAATACAAAAATTGCCGGGCGCGGTGGCTCAAGCCTGTAATCCCAGCACTTTGGGAGGCCAAGGGGGTGGATCACGAGGTCAAGAGATCGACACCATCCTGGTCAATACGGTGAAACCCCGTCTCTACTAAAAATACAAAAAATTAGCTGGGCATGGTGGCACGTGCCTGTAATCCCAGCTACTCAGGAGGCTGAGGCAGGAGAATTGCCTGAACCCAGGAGGCAGAGGCTGCGGTGAGCCGAGATCGAGCCTCTGCACTCCAGCCTGGGTAACAAGAGCGAAACTCCGTCTTAAAAAAAAAAAAAAATACAAAAATTAGCTGGGCATGGTAGCGCATGCCTGTAGTCTCAGCTACTTAGGAGGCTGAGGCAGGAGAATTGCTTGAACCTGGGAGGCGGAGGTTGCAGTGAGCCGAGATGAGATCGAGCCACTGCACTCCAGCCTGGCACCTGAGCAAGACTCTGTCTCAAAAAAAAAAAAAAAAAAAAAAAATTAGCATGGTGGCACAAGCCTGTGATGCCAGCTACTTGGGAGGCTGAGGCAGGAGAATCACTTGAACTCAGGAGTCAGAGGTTGTAGTGGCCAAGATTGTACCACTGCGCTCTAGCCTGGGTGACAGAGCAAAACTCCCATCTCGAAAGAAAAAAAAGACTGTAACAAGGGATATGGGAGGTAGGAACCGGGAACCATGGACAAAAACCTATGTATGATATATAATAACCACACATCCATACTGCATGATTCCAACTGCAGGACACTGTGGAAAAGGCAAAACTCTGGAGACAGCATAAACATATGTTTGCGGCCAGGCATGGTGGCTCACGCCTGTAATCCCAGCACTTTAGGAGGCCAAGTAACTCGACAACTTGGGGCCAGGAGTTAGAAACAGCCTGGCCAACATGGCAAAACCCTGTCACTACTAAAAACACAAAAATTAGCTAGGTGTGGCGGTGGGCACCTGTAATTCTAGCTACTTGGGAGGCTGAGGCAGGAGAATTGCTTGAATCTGGAGGTGGAGCGTCACTGCACTCCAGCCTGGAAGACGGCGTGAAACCGTCTCAAGCAAACCAGAAGGCAGTGTTTGCCAGAGACTGAGAGGGAGGGATGAACAGGTGGAGCACAGAGGATTTTTAGGGCCAGGAAATGACTCTGGATGACACTACAGTGGTGGAGACATGTCATTATACATTGGTCCAAATCCATGTACAACACCAAGTGTGAACCCTCATGTCAGCTATGGACTCTGGGAGATAATGATGTGTTGGAGCAGGTTCACCAGCTATAAAAAATGAACCACTCTAGGCCTGGTGTATTGGTTCATGCCTGTAATCCCAGCACTTTGGGAGGCCGAAGTTGGTGGATCACCTGAGGTCAGGAGTTCAAGACCAGCCTGGCCAACATGCTGAAACCCCGTCTCTATTAAAAAAAAAAAAAAATTAGCCGGGCTTGGTGACAGGTGCATGTAATTCCAGCTCCTGGGGAGACTGAGGCAGGAGAATCGCTTGAACCTGGGAGGTGGAGGTTGACAGCGACCCAAGATGGCACCACTGCACTCCAGCCTGGGTGACAACCAGACTGTGTCTCAGAACAAAACAAAAACGTACCGCTCTGGTGGAGGACGTTGACAGTGGGAGAACAGCTGCATGCGTCAGAGAAAGGAGAGTACGTGGAACTTTCCACTCAGTTTTGCCATAACCCTAAAACTGCTCTAAAACTTAAAGTCTCTTAAAAACCCTGCCCTGCGCCGCGCGCTGTGGCTCAAGCCTGTAATCCCAGCACTTTGGGAGGCCGAGGCGGGTGGATCACGAGGTCAAGAGATGGAGACCATCCTGGTCAACATGGTGAAACCCCGTCTCTACTAAAAATACAAAAAATTAGCTGGGCATGGTGGTGCGTGCCTGTAATCCCAGCTACTCAGGAGGCTGAGGGAGGAGAATTGCCTGAACCCAGAAGGCGGAGGTTGCGGTGAGCCGAGATCGCGCCATTGCACTCCAGCCTGGGTAACAAGAGTGAAACTCCATCTATAAAACAAAACAAAACAAAACAAAAACAAAAACAAAAATTAGCCGGGTGTGGTGACAGGTGCATGTAATTCCAGTTACTGGGGAGGCTGAGGCAGGAGAATCGCTTGAACCTGGGAAGTGGAGGTTGGCAGCGAGCTAAGATGGCACCACTGCACTCCAGCCTGGGTGACAACCAGACTGTGTCTCAGAACAAAACAAAAACGTACCGCTCTGGTGGAGGACGTTGACAGTGGGAGAAGAGCTGCATGCGTCAGAGAAAGGAGAGTACGTGGAACTTTCCACTCAGTTTTGCCATAACCCTAAAACTGCTCTAAAACTTAAAGTCTCTTAAAAACCCTGCCCTGGCCAGGTGCGGTGGCTCATGCCTGTTAATCCCAGCACATTGGAAGGCCAAGGTGGATGGATCACTTGAGCCCAGGGGTTTGCGACCTCATGTCTACAAAAAACAGAAGAATCCAGCTGAGTGTGGTGGCGCACGCCTGTAGTCCCAGCTACGTGGATGGCTGAGGTGGGAGGATTGCTTCAGCCTGGAAGGTGGAGCTATAGTAAGCTGTCATTTCATCACTGCACTCCAGTCTGGGTGACATAGCAAGAGCCTGCCTCAAAAAAAGAAAGAGAAAAAGAGAGAAAGGGAAAAAGGGAGAAAGAGAGAGACAGAAAAGAAAGAAAGAGAACAAAACGAAGGAAGGAAGGAAGGAAGGTCAGCAGAAGCAAAAAAAAGAATAAATTTTTATTATTTTATTTTATTTTGAGACAGAGTTTCGCTCTTATTACCCAGGTTGGAGTCCAATGGCGCAATCTCGGCTCGCCACAACCTCTGCCTCCTGGGTTCAGGCAATTCTCCTGCCTCAGCCTCCCGAGTAGCTGGGACTACAGGTGCACACCACCATGCCCAGCTAATTTTTCTGTTTTTAGTAGAGATGGGGTTTCACCATGTTGACCAGGATGGTCTCGATCTCTTGACCTCGTGATCCACCCGCCTCGGCCTCCCAAAGTGCTGGGATTATAGGTGTGAGCCACCGCGCCCGGCCTAATTTTTTTATTTTTATTTTTTTGAGACAGAGTCTGGCCCTGTCGCCAGGCTGGAAGTGAAGGGGTGCAATCTCGGCTCACTACAACCTCCGCCTCCCGGGTTCAAGTGATTCTCCTGCCTCAGCCACCTGAGTAGCTGGGACTACAGGCACGTACCACCACGCCCGGCTAAATTTTTGTATCCTTAGTAAAAAAGGGGTTTCACCATCTTGGCCAGGCTGGTCTCAAACTCCTGACCTCATGATCCGCCTGCCTCAGCCTCCCAAAGTACTTGGATTACAGGCGTGAGCCCAGTTGGTGTATGAGGATTTTAAATTCCTCTTTTTGACATTAACTGGAGATTTAATTACATAGTGGTCAGAAATGTTGATCTGTATAATACATGTTCATTGAAATTTATTGGGGCTTTCTTTTGGCTTAGTACAGATCAATTTTGACAAGTGTGCTTGAGAAAAAAATGTGTGTGCTTCAATCGTTGAATGGAGAGGACTCTATTGATCGATTAATCCATCCATCCATCCATCTACCCACCCAGTTATTTACACTCCTCCCAAGTTCATTTCTCAATAAAAAGAATGTTCCTGTGTACTCCTGGGGGGCGTATACGTGAGGAGAGACATCTAATTGCACATAACAAGTCTATTCTAGGTTGCTATCTCCCAAATCCTTTAGCTTTTTTTTTTTTTTGACAGTTTCACTCTTGTTGCTCAGGCTGGAGTGCAATGAGACATGATCTCTGCCCACCAAAGCCTCTGCCTCTTGGATTCAAGGATTCAAGCGATTTTCCTGCCTCAGCCTCCTGGGGAGCTGGGATTACAGCCATGTGCCACCACACCTGACTAATTTTGTATTTTTAGTAGAGATGGGGTTTCTCCATGTTGATCAGGCTGGTCTCGAACTCCCGACCTCAGGTGATCTACCCGCCTCGGCCTCCCAAAGTGCTGGGATTACAGGCATGAGCCACTGCGCCCCACCACTTTAGCTTCTTTTCTTGACATTCTGCCTAGGAAGTTCTGGGATGTTAACCTAGTTACATGTAGACCACCACTGAACCCAAGTTTGGGTCAGTTATTACTAGAGCTACTCGCAGCTGCTCAAGCTAGCATATTAAATTCAGAATCAATAAATTCATTCATTCCCGTCAGACTTTACATTCCATTCTCCCTGGTCCAGCACCCTGGGAATCCATTCCTACACATACACCCAGGTTTGCGAGGTCTTTGGAAATACACAGCATCTCCATCTCCTTCCGGAGCTGAGAGTTTGAAGTCCTGAGCTCATCATTTTCTTTATGTCGTCTTCCCAGTGTGACAGAAATAGCTGTTCTGTTCCACAACCCTCATCATTCCTGCTATATTGGTCAAGGGCAGCAGTCAGTTGCTTTTCTAAATTCTTTTAAAACAGGCTCTTTTTTTTTTTTTTTTTTTTTTTGGGCTAGATGCCATGGTTCACACCTGCAATCTCATCACTCTGGGAGGCCGAGGCGGGTGGATCACAGGGTCAGGAGATCGAGACCATCCTGGCCAACATGGTGAAACCCCATCTCTACTAAAATACAAAAAATTAGCCGGGTTTGGTGGCACACACCTGTAGTCCCAGCTACTCGGGAGGCTGAGACAGGAAAATCACTTGAACCCAGGAGGTGGAGGTTGCAGTGAGCCAAGATTGTGCCACTGCACTCCAGCTTGGCAACAGAGCAAGACTCTATCTCAAAAACAAACAAACAAACAAAAAAAAAAACCTTGAGCTTGTAATGTCCTTTCAGTAGGCATCTCAGGGTTCTCAGAAGACACTGCTATATGCCACTGTCCTGTGGCCATCGTTAGTACCATAGTGGATGCCCTAGTCCATTATGTGTTGCCATGGAAGAATATCTGGGACTGGGTAATTTATAAATGACATTTTTAACCCATTTCATTCGGGCTTCTGCAGACTGAGAAGTGTAAGGGCATGGCCCTGGTTTCTGGCTAGGACTTTCTTTTTTGTTTGGTTTTTGTTTTTGTTTTTAGAGATGGAATCTCGCTCTGTCCCCCAGGCTGGAATGCAATGGTGCAGTCTCGGCTCACTGCAACCTCCCTACCTCTGACTCCTGAGTAGCTGGGATTACAAGCACCTGCCATCATATCTGGCTAATTTTTGTATTTTTGTAGAGATGGGGTTCAAAAAACAAATGAAAAAAAAAAGAAAAAGAAAAAGAAAAAGAGAGATGGGGTTCACCATGTTGGTCAGGCTGGTCTTGAACTCCTGACCTCAGGTGATCCACCCGCCTGGGTCTCCCAAAGTGCCGGGATTACAGGTGTGAGCCACCACGACTGGCCCTGGCTAGGGCTTTCATGCTGCATCACACGTGGTGGAGAAGGTAAAAGTGGAAGCAGTCATGTGTGGAGAGTGGGAACCTGAGGGGCTTCCTCGATTTAGAACAACCTACTCTCACGGGAACTAATCCATTTCCCATGAAAATGAATCCAGTCTCTCCAGAGCAAGAACTCACTCACCACGACGAGAATAGCACCAAGCCGTTCATGAGTGATCCACCCTTACAGCCTAAAGACCTCCCACTGGGTCCCACCTCCCAACGCCAGCACACTGTGGATCAACTTCAACATGTACAAGGGTGGGGACAAACAAAACGTATCCGAAGCACAGCAGTGGTCCACTGCGGCAGCCACAGAATTCAACCCACTGCAATCAACATTGATGATCATATATGAGTAACCATGATGCTGGCAGTTCTCATTTACAAGGATTTCTTCTGAGACAGATTCTCTATCTGTCACCCAGGCTGGAGTACAGTGGCACCATCTTGGCTCAGCCTCCCGAGAAGCTGGAATTACAGGCACGCACCACCCTGCCCAGCTAATTTTTAGCATTTTTAGTAGAGACGGGGTTTCACCATGTTGGCCAGGCTGGTCTCAAACTCCTGACCTCATGATCTGCCCGCCTCGGCCTCCCAAAGTGCTGGGATTACAGGCATGAGCCACCGCGCCAGACCTACAAGGAACTTACCACTGTGTTCAGACCCCAAAATGCAACTAAAGCATACTCAGCCAGTCATAGTGACTTACCTCCGTAATCTCAGTGCTTTGGGAGGCCAAGGCAGGAGGATACCTTGAGTCCAGGAGTTTGAGACCAGCCTGGGAAACACAGTGTGAGGCCCTATCTCTATGAAAAAATAAAATTAGGGCAGGGCGCGGTGGCTCACGCCTGTAATCCCAACACTTTGGGAGGCTGAGGCAGATGGATCACTTGAGGTCAGGAGTTAAAGACCAGCCTGGCCAATATGTTGAAACTCTATCTCTACTAAAAATACAAAAGTTAGCTCAGAGTGCTGGCTTGCAGCTGTAATTCTACTCAGGAGGCTGAGGCAGAAGAATGGCTTGAACCCAGGAGGCGGAGGTTGCAGTGAGCTGAGATAGCGCCACCGCACTCCAGCCGGGGCAACAGAGTAAGACTCTGTCTCAAATAAAATAAAAATTAGATGGGCATGGTGGTGCATGCCTGTGGTCCCAACTACTTGGAAGGCTGAGGTGAGAGGACTGCTCGAGCCCAGGAGATCAAGGTGGCAGTGAGCTATAATCCCACCACTGACATTTCAGCCTGGGTGTCAGAGCAAGATATTGGTCTCAAAAAATAATAATAGATAGGGGCCGGGCGCAGTGGCTCACGCCTGCAATCCCAACACTTTGGGAGGCTGAGGCAGGCAGATCACCTGAGGTCAGGAGCTCAAAACCAGCCAGACCGGCATGGAGAAACACCGTCTCTACTAAAAATACAAAATTAGCCGGGCAGGGTGGCGCATGCCTGTAATCCCAGCTACTAGGGAGGCCGAGGCAGGAGAATCACTTGAACTCGGGAGGCGGAGGTTGTAGTGAGCCGAGATCTCACCATTATTGCAGCCTAGGCAACGAGAATGAAACTCCGCCTCAAAAAGTGATGATGATGATGATGATGATAATAATAATAATAATATTAGGGCCTCGGCCACAGAAGCATGAGGATGAAGGGAGCATCGTTGTTTGGAAGCGTCGCAATAAGACGCACACGTTGTGCCGCTGCTGTGGCTCTACAGCCTGCCACCTTCAGAAGTGGACTCGTGGCAAATGTGACTGCCCCACCACGTGCAAGAGAAAATATAACAGGAGTGCAGAGGCTAAAAGATGAAATACCACCAGGACCGGTCGAATGAGGCACAAACATTGTATACCACATATGCAGGCATGGATTCCGTGAAGGAACAACACCTCAACCCGAGAGGGCATCCTGTTCATCTTAAGAGTTTCAATGATTAGCCATGCAATAAATGTTGAGGTTAAAAAAGAAATACAGCCATGCGCGGTGGCTCACACCTGTAATCCCAGCAATTTGGGAGGCTGAGGTGGGTGGATCACCTGAGGTCAGGAGTTTGAAACCAGACTGACCAACATGGGGAAACCCCATCTCTACTAAAACTACAAAATTAGCCATGGTGGCACATGCCTGTAGTCCCAGCTACTCGGGAGGCTGAGGCAGGAGAATCACTTGAACCTGGGAGGCAGAGGTTGCGGTGAGCTGAGATCGTGCCATTGCACTCCAGCCTGGGCAATAAGAGCGAAACTCCGTCTAAAAAAATAAATAAATAAAAATAAAAATAAATATAGACAAATAAGTGAATAAACAATTCCCCAACACCCATCTTTGAAGAGCTCCTTCCTATTACAAATATATATGTCAGTCAGGGTACATTCAGGAGACAGAAATCACACTGGTTATTTTTAACAGAGATTACTGGATATATATATATATATATATATATATATATAATATATAATATATATATTATATATATGCATATATTATATATATATATGGGCATATATATATATATACACACACACACATTTATTATTATTATTATTATTATTTTTGAGACAGAGTCTTGCTCTGTTGCCCAGGCTAGAGTGCAGTGGTGTGATCTTGGCTCACTGCAACCTCCAACTTCCAGGGCTCAGGGGATTCTCCTGCCTCAGCCTCCCAAGTAGCTGAGATGACAGGTGTGCGCCACCACGCCCGGCTAATTTTTTGTATTTTTTTCTTTTAGTAGAGACGGGGTTCCACCATGTTGATCAGGCTGGTTTCAAACTCCTAAACTCTGATCTACCTGCTTCAGCCTCCCAAAGTGCTGGGATGACAGGCATGCACCACCACTCCTGGCCTTTTTTTTTTTTTAAGATGGAGTCTCGCTCTGCCACCCAGGCTAGAGTGCAGTGGCACGATCTTGGCTCACTGAAACCTCTACCTCCCAGGGTTTAAACAATTCTCCTGCTTCAGCCTCTCAAGTAGCTGGGATTATAGGCACCCAGCACCATGCTGGCTAACTTTTCTATTTTTAGTAGAGATGAGGTTTCACCATGTTGGCCAGGCTGGTCTCAAACTCCAGAGATCTGCCAACCTCAGCCTCCCAAAGTGCTGGGATTACAGGGGTGAGCCACGGTACCCAGCCTTCCCCAAAATTCTCATCCCATTCATGCTTAAACCAATGTGCCCCCTCAGATAACATGGATATACAACTTTCTTTTTTTTTTTTTGAGACGGAGTTTCACTCTTGTTACCCAGGCTGGAGTGCAATGGCGTGATCTTGGCTCACCACAACCTCTGCCTCCTGGGTTCAAGCAATTCTCCTGCCTCAGCCTCCCGAGTAGCTGGGACTACAGGCATGCACCACCACGCCCAGCTAATTTTTGTATTTTTAGTAGAGACAGGGTTTCACCATGTTAACCAGGATGGTGTCAATCTCTTGACCTTGTGATCCACCTGCCTCAGCCTCCCAAAGTGCTGGGATTACAGGCCTGCACCACCACACCTGGTGGATATACAACTTTCTTAACTCCCATCCCATATAGGTCTGTACCCCCAATGGATACCTTTGGCTATTTGGGCACGGTAATAGTTCGTTGTCACACTTCTATAAAGACTTAGCCAAGACTGGGTAATTCACAAAGAAAAGAGTTTTAATTGACTCACAGTTCTGCATGGCTGGGAAGGCCCCAGGAAACTTAAAATCACAGAGGACAGAAAAGCAGGCACATCTTACATGGTGGCTAGCGAGGAGTGAGCAAGCGCAGGGAAAACTGGTTTATAAAACCATCAGCTCTCATGAGAACTCACTATCATGAGCACAGCATGGAGGAAAGCACCGCCATGATCCAATCACCTCCCAACTGAATCCTCCCTAGACATGCGGGGATTATGGGCAATACAATTTGAGATGAGATTTCGATGGGGACACAAACCCGAACCATATCCGATACCCATTCACTCGGCCTCCAAATAACTTTTCTCTCATTTGAAATCATAAAACCCCATGGTTACCAGTGTATCAATGACATTTGGTTTGGAAGTCAGTGTAAAAGAGGACAGGCAAAGCCCTCTACTGTACAATTATACGACATTACCCAAGAGCTAAGTAGGCAATTGGCCTTACACTGGCTGGAGTTGGGGCTGCCATCAACTTCTTGGCCCCATGGGGAGGATTTGCTTATCATGAGGCAACTCTTCTTTACTTCTTTTTTTTTTTTAATTCCTCTTCCACAGTATCCACTTTACTTCTTTATACACTGCTGTCTCAGAGAATGCGGGACAGTTTAGATAAATTGAAACTGTACCTCGATTCCATAACAGATGTAGTAATGGATGACAGATTAGCATTAGTCTATCCATGGTCTCATGACACATTGGTAATTAGTACGGTTGGCCTGGCGCGGTGGCTCACGCCTGGAATCCTAGCACTTTGCGAGGCCGAGGTGGGTGGATTACGAGGTTAGGAGTTCAAGACCAGCTTGGCCAAGATAGTGAAAGCTTGTCTCTACTAAAAATCCAAAATTTGGCCGGGCGCAGTAGCTCACACCTGTAATCCCAGCACTTTCAGAGGCCGAGGGGAACAGATCACCAGGTCAAGAGATCGAGACCATCCTGGCCAACATAGTGAAACCCTGTCTCTACTAAAACACAAAAATTAGCTGGGTGTGGTGGCAGGCACCTGTAGTCCCAGCTACTCGGGAGGCTGAGGCAGGAGAATTGCTTGGACCCGGGAGGTGGAGGTTGCAGTGAGCCGAGATCACGCCATTGCACTCCAGCCTGGGTAACAAGAGTGAAACTCTGTCTCAAAAAAAAAAACCATGCTCTACCTATATAAACTTCTCAGGTCAAACAGAGAAAGTTATCAACAGGATATACCAACAACTACCTGGGTACATAGCACTCATCATACCCAGACTATACAGAGCAGCCTTCGAGCTTGGAACCTTGGCCCTAAGTGAAAGCTGCTGACCCCATTTTTCCATCCAAATGTTGCCTTTTTGGCCTGTCATGCCCTTATCCTGCGCTCACAAAAGGACTTCAGCTGGCAGAGCAACACAGGTGGCTGATGGCGGGGGGATACAAGGGGCTGAGTATCAGCGACTCTACAGACAAACATGGCTAAATTCAGATGGTACCGCTTCAGGGAAAGATCACCTTCTTCCCGCGCCATCCCCTTGTCTCCATTATGCTGAGAGCGACTTCCATCACCCAATAAAATCCTCCCCATACACCACTCTTCAACCGTGAGACCTAATTCTTCCTGGACACCAGACAAGAACCCGGGTGCGGGTGCCGAGAGGGCAGGAGCTTAGATGCTCCCGCACAGAGCCTGCTCCCACCAGAGAGGCGTGATGCTGCTCCAGCGTTTGCTCCCTTCGGTGCCTGCGCTGCCTTGCTCCCACGCTCCCTCTCGTGAGGAGTCGTCAG
Organism: Saguinus oedipus; assembly: GCA_031835075.1. Taxonomy (NCBI): domain Eukaryota; kingdom Metazoa; phylum Chordata; class Mammalia; order Primates; family Cebidae; genus Saguinus; species Saguinus oedipus. The sequence goes on along the minus strand of CM063187.1, from coordinate 50,917,340 downwards.
CGGCAGGCTGAGGGAAAAAAGCCACTCCAGTTCCCTCCCACGAAGGGGTCAAGGTCAAGGTGATGCAGGAGTTAAGAATAATTAACTGAGGCAGATAGGGTATGGGAGTCTTTGGTAAGACCTTTTTTTTTTTTTTTTTTTGAGATGGAGTCTCACTCTGTCGCCCAGGGTGGAGTGCAGTAGTGCAATCTGCAACCTCCACCTCCTGGGTTCAAGCACCTCCTGGCTTCAAGCGATTCTCCTGCCTAGCCTCTGAGTATCTGGGACCACAGGCACTTCCCAACATGCCTGGCTTGCTTGCTTATTTATTTATTTAGATAGAGTCTTGCTCTGTCGCCAGGCTGGAGTGTGCAATGGCGTGATCTCTGCTCACAACAATCTCCACCTCTCAGGTTCAAGCGATTCTCCTGCCTCAGCCTCCCAAGTAGCTGGGACTACAGGCGTGCACCACCACACCCAGCTAATTTTTGTATTTTTAGTAGAGACGAGGTTTCACCATGTTGGCCAGAATGGTCTCGATCTCTTGACCTGGTGATCGGCTCCCCTGGGCCTCCCAAAGCGCTGGGATGACACGCCTGAGCCACTGCGCCTGGCCAGGGCTTTTCTTTTTAATGAAAAGCAGCCCCAAATCATTTTCTAACAAAGAGGAATTTGTGAAGTTGAGCTGCAGAGATAGACACACAAGCTGGGAGCTTGCATGGGTGAATGCCAGCCTGGTGGGAACTAGGGACTAGAGATGTTCAAGATGGCGGCTCCATCTTCCCTTCTCTGCCAGCCACGGGCACAGTGAGGAGCAGACAAGATGGCCCTGGCCAAGGGGATAATTCATTTGCATAAGATTAGGGGCTGGCTCGGTGGCTTACACCTGTAATCCTGGCACTTTGGGTGGCGGAGGTGGGAGGATCACTAGGTCTGGAGTTCGAGACCAGACCAGCCTGACCAACATGGTAAAACCCCATCTCTGAAAAAAATGGTGAAACGCCATCTATAAATAAATAAATATATATATATATATATATATATATATATATATATATATATATACACACACACACACACACAAAAATTAGCTGGGTATGGTAGCACGCACCTGTAATCCCAGCTACTCAGGAGGCTGAGGCAGGGGAATTGCTTGAACCCAAGAGGTGGAGGTTGCAGTGAGCCGAGATCACGCCACTGCACTCCAGCCTGGGCAACAGAGTGAGACTCCATCTCAGAAATAATAATAATAATAAAGATTAGGGTGGGATGACCACTCTTCCCCGTGCACTATGTAAACATAGCACCTAATCGAACCAGTTTATAGTCCTACCTAAATCAGACACTGCCTCCTCAAGCCAGACTATAAAATCTGGCGTCTTCACCACCAGCTGGTCCTTTCCTCTTGGAAGTCCCCTCTGTCTCACTAGAGAGAGAGCTGTTTTCCTTTTCTGTCTTCTGTCTATTAAACCTCCGCTCCTAAACTCCTGTGTGTGTCTACATCCTAAATTTTCCTGGTGTGAGACAATTAACCTCTGGTATATACCCCAGACAACATAGCTGCTTCAAAGCAGCTGCTATCCTGTCTCAAGACCATGTTTAATTCTTTTTTTTTTTTGAGATGGAGTTTCACTCTTGTTACCCAGGCTGAAGTGCAATGGCACCATCTCGGCTCACCGCAACCTCTGACTCCTGGGTTCAAGCAATTCTCCTGCCTCAGCCTCCCAAGTAGCTGGGACCACAGGCACTACGTGCCACCATGCCCAGCTAATTTTCATATTTTTGGTAGAGACGAGGTTTCACCATGTTGACCAGGATGGTCTTGATCTCTTGACCTCGTGATCCACCCGCCTCAGCCTCCCAAGTGCTGGGATTATAGGCGTGAGCCACCTCGCCCAGCTGAATTCTTTTTTTTTTTTTTTTTGAGACAGGGTCTCTCTGTTGCCCAGGCTGGAGTGCAGTGGTATAATCATAGCTCACTGCAGCCTTGACCCTCCAGGCCCAGGTGATCCTTCCACCTCAGCCTCCTGAGGAGCTGGGACTGCAGGTGCATGCAACTGCACCTAGATTTTTTTTTTTTTTTTTGGTGGAGACAGTCTTACCTTGTTGCCCAGGCTGGTCTCAAACTGCTGAACTCAGTCTCAAGAAAAAAAAAAAAAAAAGAAAGAAAGAAAGGAAAGTAAGAGTAGGTAAGTCATAGGCAGAGTAGCCCTGAGGAGTATTGGTTGGCTATTTGAATGGTTATTTCTTGATTATATGCTAAGTAAGGGGTGAATTATGCATGAGTTGTTTCAGTTATTTTCACCAGGCCTTGGCATTTGTAAAGTGTCAGGCGCTGGTGAGAGTGTTTTTAGAGTGCTAATGTATTACAATTAGCATATAATGAGCAGGGAAGGTAACCAGAGGTCACTTTCATTGCCCTCTTGGTTCTAGCTGGTTTTGGCCAGTTTCTTTCTTTCTTTCTTTTTTTCTGAGACAGAGTCTTGCTCTGTCTCCGGGCACCAGTCTGGAGTGCAACGGCGCGATCTCAGCTCATTAAAACCTCCACCTCTCGGGTGCAAGCAGTGCTCCTGCCTCAGCCTCCCAGGTAGCTGGAACTACATGTGCACACCACCACGCCCAGCTAATTTTTGTATTTTTTAGTAGAGACGGGGTTTCACCATGTTGGCCAGGATGGTCTCAATCTCCTGACCTCGCGATCCGCCCACCTCAGCCTCTCCGAGTGCTGGGATCACAGGCGGCCAGTTTCTTTTACTGTTTTCTTTCTTATCAGTGAGGGTTATGTCTTGTTGTCTTGGAAACTAGTCTGGGAAATTCCTATCTCACTAGGGTGTGAAAAACAAAGATGAAGGTTAGCGTTATTAAAAGCTAAAGGTTTGGGTGAGGAGCCTGTGGACATAAAACTGAGCCTCTGAAGAGGGGGCACTGCTAGGATGGTGCTGGAATTGCCAAGCTCAGAGGCAGATCACCAGAGACCGGAATTTTCTCAGGAAGGGGTGCTGGTCTGGCATCCCCAAATGGTCTGGCATCTCTGGGGATGTACAAGCTTCAAAAAACTGCAAACTGGATTTAGTGGCTGCTACAGGAAAGAACTGTCTTGGACGTCGTGAAGGAGTTCTGCTGGGTGATACTGATGGGAACAGGAAACCAACAGGAAATAAGCAGAGAGCAAACAGGAAGGAGCAAGACCCCATTTCCCAGCCAGGTGAGGTGGTTCACGCCCGTAATCCCAGCACTTTGGGCTGCCTAGGTGGGCGGATCACCTGAGGTCAGGAGTTCGAGACCAGCTTGACCAACATGAAGAAACCCCCGTCTCTACTAAAAATATAAGAAATTAGCTGAGCGTGGTGGCGCATATCTGTAATCCCAGCTGCTCGGGAGGCTAAGAAAGGAGAATTGCTCGAACCCGGGAGGCAGAGGTTGCAATGAGCCCAGATCGCACCATTGTACTCCAGCCTGTACTCAGTCTCAAAAAAACAAACAAACAAACAAACAAACAAAAAAACCGTTTCTTCCTCCAGGTTTTACAATCCCTCTGGTGCCCCCTATTGGCAGAGGCTAACACACAACTTGGCAAAGCCAAAGTGGGGTTTTCGGAGTCCCAGTCCAGTTACACGAAGCCCAGTATTGGGAAATAGATATGAAGCCAAGAGATAATAGCTTAATAATTGGCACACATAATAATAGTATGTGCCAGCAATTATGATTAATTCAATTCTGTACCCCTGAGGACCAAATATATTTTTGAAAGACAACTTGCCAAAAAAAAAAAAAAAGAGTTCTTAACTACATTGAAAGACTAATTATTTTTCTGGATAGCTAATATGCAGGCTCTGCTGATATTTATTCTCCCACAACTACACTGTGGTTTTAAAGCAGATTCTATCAAAATCCCAATGAGATTATTTTTCAATGGATTGGACACAATTATTGTAAAGGTTGTCTGAATAAATAAATGAGCAAAACAAAGATTGGTTTTCCTGCTGAAGAGTATTAAAAAATATCCAGAGCCAAGATATTAAAATATATTGGCCGGGCACGATGGCTCACGCCTATAATCCCAGCATTTGGGAGGCCAAGGCAGGCAGATCACGAGGTCAGTAGTTCAAGACCAGCCTGGCCAATATGGTGAAACCCCATCTCTATTAAAAATTCAAAAATTAGGTGGGGTCGTGGCACCTGCCTGTAATCCCAGCTACTTGGGAGGCTGAGACAGGAGAATCGCGTGAACCGGGACCCAGGAGGAGGAAGCTGCAGTGAGCTGAGATCTCACCACTGCACTCCAGCCTGGGTTACAGAGAGAGACTCCAACTCAAAATAAATAGATAGATAGATAGATAAAATATATTATAATGTAATATTAGTTAGTGTTATCCTGAAAGAAAAATAAAAAGATAATAAAGTTATTTGACAAATACATCAAAAAGCAACAAGGAATACATGTAGCAAAATTATTCAAAGTATTATGTTGAGGTTATTGATTAAAATATATAAAATTTAAATACTTCTTGGGGCCCAAAGTGGCTCCGGCCGGATGTCGTGGCGCTTGCGAAGGCGAGGCCAAGAGTTCAAGGCCAACCAACCTCAGCAACCTTACAAGCTCTCATTGATAGGCAAAAAAAAAAAAAAAAAAAAAAAAAAAAAAAAAATTAAAATACTTCTTTCATGTAATACCCTGAAATAAATTCCAGGCCGGGCATGGTGGCTCACGCCTGTAATCCAAGCACTTTGGAGGCCAAGGCAGGTGGATCACCTGAGGTCGGGAATTCAAGACCAGCCTGACCAACACGGTGAAACCTCGTCTTTAAAAAAATAAATAAATAAATTCCAAATGAATTTCAGGAAAAATAGAAGAAAACAAAAATGAACCTTGTTGGCATAGGGATGCTTGCCCAGATCTGTGGAACTCACCAATCTCCTTCCCTGAAAATAGTTATATCTCTCTTTTTTTGAGACAGAGTTTCGCTCTTGTTACCCAGGCTGGAGTACAATGGCGCAATCTCGGCTCACTGCAACCTCCGCCTCCTGGGTTCAGGCAATTCTCCTGCCTCAGCCTCCTGAGTAGCTGGGATTACAGGCACACGCCACCATGCCCAGCTAATTTTTTTGTATTTTTAGTAGAGATGGGGTTTCACCATGTTGACCAGGATGGTCTCGATCTCTCGACCTCATGATCCACTTGCCTTGGCCTCCCAAAGTGCTGGGATTACAGGCTTGAGCCACCGCGCCTGGCCTTTTTGTTTTTTGAGATGGAATCTCACTCTGTCACCCAAGAGTAAGGTGGTGCAATCTTGGCTCACTGCAACCTCCACCTTCCAGGTTCAAGTGATTCTCCTGCCTCAGCCTGCCAAGTAGCTGGGGCTATAGGCATGCACCACCACACCTGGCTACCTTTTGTATTTTGAGTAGAGACAGGGTTTCAACATGTTGGCAAGACTGGTCTCAAACAACTGACCTCAAGTGATCTGACCATCTTGGCCTCCCAAAGTGCTGATATTATAGCCATGAGCCACCACACCTGGCCATTTGAGCCATTTTGAGTTGATTTTTTAAATATGGTATGTTAGGGGTCTAATTTTGTTCTTTTACTTGTAGATATCAAGTTTTCTAAACACCATTTGTTGAAAAGACTGTCCTTTCCCCTATGAATGGTCTTAGCACCCTTTTTTTTTTTTTCGGCAGGAGTCTCGCTCTGTTGCCCAGGCAGGAGTGCAATGGCGTGATCTCAGCTCATTGCAACCTCTGCCTCCCAGGTTCAAGCAATTCTCCTGCCTCAGCCTCCTAAGTAGCTGGGACTACAGGCTCATACCACCACGCCCAGCTAATTTTGTATTTTTAATAGAGATGGGGTTTCACCATGTTTGTCAGGCTGGTCTCAAACTCCTGACCTCATGATCCGCTCAGCCTTCCAAAGTGCTGGAATTACAGGCGTGAGCCACCGTGCCCGGCCTACAAGAAGCTGGGGAAGAGGACATGTGTGTCTCAGGATTAATGTCCCATGATTAACCTGGCTGATTGTTTATTAAAAGAAAGGGGTAAACCTGGTTGATTGAAACAGGTTAAAACACAACTTGAGGTGTCCCTGGGTGGGCTCGAACCACCAACCTTTCAGTTAACAGCTGAACATGCTAACCGATTGCACCAGACAGTAGCACCCTTTTTGATAATCATTTCATCCAGGTGTGGTGACTCACACCCGTAATCCCAGCACTGTGGGTGGATCACCTGAGGTCGGAAGTTTGAGACCAGCCTGGCCAACATGGTGAAACCCCATCTCTTAAAAAACAATAATAATAATAATCACTTGACTATATATGTGAGGGTGTATTTCTGGACTTTCTATTCAATTTCATTGGTTCATATATGTCTCTCCATATAGCATACCACACTGTTTTGATTACTGTAGCTTTTTTCTGAGACAGTGTCTCCCTCTGTTGCCCAGGTTGGCGTGCAGTGGTGTGAGCACAACTCAAGTAGTCTTCCCACCTCAACCTCCTGAGTAGCTGGGACCACAGGTACCATGCCTGGTTAACTTTTCAATTGTAGAGACAGGGTCGCACCATGTTGCCCAGGCACATCTCGAACTCCTGGGCCCAAGCAAGCCTCCTGTCTTGGACTTCCAAAGTGCTGGGATTCCAGCTGTGAACCATCATGTCCAGCCTTGCCTCTACAAAAAATTAACTGGCACAGTGGTGCATATCTGTAGACCCAGCTACTCAGGAGGCTAAGGTGAGAGAATCCCTTGAACCCCAGAATTTGAGACTGCAGTGAGCTAAGATCACACCACAGCACTCCAGCCTGGGTGACTGAACACGGCCTTATCTAAAAAAAAAAAAAAAAAATACAAAACCCCAGGCAAGGTGGCTGGCTCATGCCTGTAATCCCAGCACTTCGGGAGGCCAAGGCAGGTGGATGACTTGAGGCCAGGAGTTTGAGACCAGCCTGGCAACATGGCAAAACTCCATCTCTACTAAAAATACAAAAATGAGCCAGGTGTGACAGCGGGTGCCTGTAATCCCAGCTGCTTGGAAGGCTGAGGTACAAGGATTGCTTGAACTATGGAGGCAGAGGTGGCAGTGAGCCAAGATCACACGACTGTACTCCAGCCTGGGTGATGCCTCAAAAATAAATAAATATGTTAAAAAATTAATTAATAACTCTTAAAAAATGACAACCACCACAAAAATCTCAATACACTAAGATGAGCGACTCCCTGTGTATTTGTTTCCAAGACTGCCTGAAACAAAGTATCACAACAGGGTGGAATTTTGTTATCTCATAGTTCTAAAGGCCAGAAGTCTGAAATCAAGGTGTCAGCTGAGCCATGCTCTCTGTAGCCTCTTGGATGGGAAGGATCCTTCCTGGCCTCTTCCAGTCTGGTGTTGCTGGCAACCCCTGGCATTCTCGGGCTGGCAGATGCACCACTCCCATCTCTGTCTGGGTAGTCACGGGGCACCCTCCCTGCGTGTCTCTCCTGTTCTTTTTGTCTTGGTTTTGGAACAGGGTCTCGCTCTGTTGCCCAGGCTGGATTGCGGTGGCTCAATCATGGCTTGAACTCCCAGGCTCAAGTGACTACTCTGGCCTCAGTACCCCATGAGTAGCTGAGACTACAGGCATGCACCACCACAGCGGCTGATTTTTTTTTTTTTTTTTTTTAATGGAGTTTCACTCTGTTGCTCAGGTTGGAATGCAATGACACAATCTTGGCTCACTGCAACCTCCACCTCCCAGTTCAAGTGATTCTTCTCCCTCAGTCTCCCGAGTAGCTGGGATTACAGGCATGCACCACCACATCTGGCTAATTTTTGCATTTTCAGTAGAGATGGGGTTTCACCATGTTGGCCAGGTTGGTCTAGAATTCATCAGGTGATGAATTCTAGGTGATCCGCCCTCCACAGCTTCTCAAAGTGCTGAGATTACTGGCGTGAGCCCCCGTGCCTAGCCTCATTGTTTTTTAATTTTAGTAGAATCAGGGTCTCACTGTGTTGTCCAGGATGATGTCAAACTCCTGAGCTCAAGGTATCCTTTCGCCATGGCCTCCCAAAGTCCTGGGACTACTGGCATAAGCCACCATGCCCAGCCCTCTCCTTTTCTTGTAAAAACATCAGTCATCTTGGATTAAGGGCTCCTGTCTGATCACATTCTTTTTTTTTTCTCTCTGAGATGGAGTTTCACTCGTTTCCTAGGCTGGAGTGCAATGGTGCAATCTAAGCTCACCACAACCTCCCCCTCCCAGGTTCAAGCGATTCTCCTGTCAGCCTTCCGAGTAGGTAGGATTACAGGCATGCGCCACTATACCCAGCTAATTTTGTATTTTTAGTAAAGACAGAGTTTCTCCATGTTGGTCAGGGTGGTGTCGAACTCCCGACCTCAGGTGATCCTCCCTCCTCAGCCTCCCAAAGTGCTGGGATTACAGGCGTGAGCCACTATGCCCAGCCTGTTTGACCACATTCTAACTACTGTAATCACACTGGCAATTACCCTATTTCCAAATAAGGTCACAATGAGAGGTACTGTGGGGTTAGGACGTCAACATATCTCTTTGCAGAACACAATTCAGCCTATAACGGCCCGCAAAGATGTCTGCACCCTAATCCCTGGAACCTCTGTCCGTCTTAGGCTACTTGGCAGAAGGACTTAGCCGATGTGTTTGAAGTTGCAGGCCTTGCGATGAGGCAATTATCTTGGATTAGCCAAGTGTGTCCAGTCCAATTCCCTAAATCCTTAGAATTGGGGAATGGAGGCCAGGCATGGTGGCTCAGACCTATAATCCCAGCACTTTAGGAGGCCGGGGCAGGTGGATCACTTGAGGTTGGGAGTTCAAGACCAGCCTGACCAACATGGTGAAACCCCAACTCTACTAAAAATACAAAACCAGCCGGGTGTGGTGGTGCACGCCTGTAATCCCAGCTACTCGGGAGGCTGAGGCAGGCGAATCTCGTGAAGCCGAGAGGCGGAGGATGCAGTGAACCAAGATCATGCCATTGCACTACAGCCTGGGCAACAAGAGTGAAACTTCGTCTAAAAAAAAAAAAAAAAACAAGAAAGGAAGGATTGGGGAATTGAGAGAAAGAGCCAAGAGAAGGCAGGAGATGTGGGATAAGGCAAGGACATGACCTGCTATTGCTGACTTTGAAGACAAAGGTTGCCACAAGCCTAGGAATGCCAGCAGCCCCTGAGGCTGAGAACGTCTCACAGAGGACAGCCGGCAGAACTGAATTCCGCTCACAGTCTGAACACTTGTGGAAACAGACTCATCTGCAGAGCATCCAGAGGGAGCCCTGCCCACACCTTGATGTTGAGGCAAGAGAATAGGGCCTCAAGGCAGGAAACCTAAGGACCTCCTAGAACTAAATGAAATGGAAACGCTGGCCGGGCATGGTGGCTCAAGCCTGTAATCCCAGCACTTTGGGCGGCCGAGATGGGTGGATCACAAGGTCGAGAGATCGAGACCATCCTGGTCAACATGGTGAAACCCCGTCTCTACTAAAAATACAAAAATTAGCTGGGCATGGTGGTGCGTGCCTGTAATCCCAGCTACTCAGGAGGCTGAGGCAGGAGAATTGCCTGAACCCAGGAGGCGGAGGTTGCGGTGAGCCGAGATCGCGCCATTGCACTCCAGCCTGGGTAACAAGAGCGAAACTCCGTCTCAAAAAAAAAAAAAAAAAAAAAAAAAAAAATTGGAAACGCTTCAGCTGTGACAGGAAACAGCTTTTTCAGTGACTTTGTAACTTTACTACATCCTCTTTATCTACACAGGCTCTACACCAAGTAAATACCTTTATTCTATTTTATTTTTTGAGACGGCGTTTCACTCGTTACCCAGGCTGGAGTGCAGTGGTGCGATCTGGGCTCACGGCAACCTCCGCCCCCTGGGTTCAGGCAATTCTCCCGTCTCAGCCTCCTGAGTGGCTGGGATTACAGGCGTGCGCCACCATGCCCAGCTAATGTTTTGTATTTTTAGTAGAGACAGGGTTTCATCATGTTGACCAGGATGGTCTCGATCTCTTGACCTCGTGATCCACCCGCCTCGGCCTCCCAAAGTGCTGGGATTACAGGCGTGAGCCACCGCGCCCGGCTAGTAAATAACTTTATAACTTCACTGTAGCCTCTTTTTTTACATAGGGCACACAGCAAGTAACCAGGGGAAACCTCTAGAGGGTATTCAAAGCCCAGAAAATTCTGTATCTGGGCTCTTGAGCCGCTCTGCTTCGCCCACTCCCACTCTGTAGCGTGCGCGCTTTCGTTCTCAATAAATCTGTTCTGTTGCTTCATTCTTTCCTAGCTTTCTTTGTGCATTTCTTCCAGCTCTGTTAAAACATGCCAAGAACTTGGACACCCTCCACTGGAAACAATGTCACCCTGAGGCGCTAAGCATAGGAGCCAGGTTAGCCCCAGTTTACGTGATTTTCTGACCTACAGAATTTAGAGATGAAAAATCTGGCCAGGTGCACGGTGGCTCACGCGTATAGTCCCAGCACTTTGGGAAGCTGAGGCGGGCGGATCGCCTGAGGTCAGGAGTTCAAGACCGGCCTGACCAATATGATGAAACCCTGTCTCTACTAAAAATATGAAAATTAGCCAGGCATGGTGGCGTGCACCTGTAATCCCAGCTACTCAGGAGGCTGAGAGAGGAGAATTGCTTGAACCCGAGAGGTGGAAGTTACAGTAAGCTGAGATCACACCACTGCACTCCAGCCTGGGCAACCAGTTTTTTTAACTCCACAAAGAGAGAGAGAGAGAAAGAGAAAGAAAGAAATGAGCATTGGTATGATGCCATGAGCTACACTGTGAACTTGAATAATGTCTTTTTGCTGTTTCAGAGCCCAATCTAGGATCCCGTCTTGCGTTTAGTTATCAGGTCTTTTCAGCCTCCAGTTTTGTTGTTGGTTTTCTGTTTTTTCAGACAGTCTTGCTCTGTCGCCAGGCCGGAGTGCAATGGTGCGATCTCATCTCACTGTAACCTCTACCTTCCGGGTTCAAGCGATTCCCCTGCCTCAGCCTCCTGAGGAACTGAGACTAGAAGTGCCCACTACCACCACACCTGGCTAATTTTTGTATTTTTAGTAGAGACGGGGTTTCACCACATTGGCCAGGATGGTCTCGATCTCTTGACCTCATGATCTGCCCACCTTGGCCTCCCAAAGTGTTGGTGGAATTACAGGCATGGGCCGCCGCGACCGGCGCTGTTGTTATTTTAATTCTAGAGACTGAGGCTTGCTCTGGAGTATGATTTTGGTTCGCTGCAGCCTCAATCTCCCAAGCCTCATGTGGTCCTCCCACCTCAGCCTCCCAAGTAGCTGGGACTGCAGACATGCACCACCACACGTGGCTAAGTTTTAAACATTTTTTGTAGAGACAGAGTCTCACTAGGTTGCCTAGGTTAGTCTCAAACTCTTGGGGTCAAGCCATCCACCCACTTCAGCCTCTCAAAGTACTGGAATTACAAGCACGAGCCACGGATCCTGGTCAGCAATTGTGAGGTAATAAATATGCATTTAAGCCTCTAAGTTTGGGGCGATTTGTCACAACAGCAATAAAAAACTAATGATTCAGGAGTTAAGAAGAAATTACTTAAGCAGATAGTGAGGGTACAGGAGTCCTTTTAATGAAAAGCAGCCCCAAATCCTTTTCCTTTCCAATAAAGAGCAGCTTGTAAAATGGAGCTGCAGACACAGATGCCAGCAGTTGTGCCAATCATGTTCAAAATGGCGGCCCCTTCTTCACTTTATCAGCCACGTGTATAGTCAGAAGCACACAAGATAGCGCTGGTCAATTTGCATAATAAGATTAAGGTGGCGTAGCCGGGTGTGGTGGCTCACGCCTATTATCCCAGCACTTTGGGAGGCCCAGGCGGGTGGATCACGAGGTCAAGAGATCGAGACCATCCTGGTCAACATGGTGAAACCCCGTCTCTACTAAAAATACAAAAATTAGCTGGGCATGGTGGCGCGTGCCTGTAGTCCCGGCTACTCAGGAGGCTGAGGCAGGAGAATTCCTTGAACCCAGGAGGCGGAGGTTGCGGTGAGCGAGATCGTGCCATTGCCCTCCAGTCTGGGTAACAACAATGAAACTCTGTCTCAAAAAAAAAAAAAGGATTAAGGTGGTGTTCCAAGCCTTTCCTGTGTGGTATGTAAATGTTATACCTGATTGAACCAATCCGTGAGCCATATGTAAATCAGGTACCGCCTCCTCAAACCTGACTATAAAATCTGGCAGGTCTTTTCCTCCCAGAGACCCTTGTTTCTATATAGAGAAAGCTGATTCTCTTTCTCTTCTGCCTATTAAACCTCTGCTCCTAAACTCCTCATGTGTGTCAGTGTCCTAAATTTTCCTGGCGCAAGAGGACAAACCGCAGGCTATATACCCCAGATAATGTAGCCAGTTCACTAAGGCAAGGCCAGGTGTGCTGGTTCACACCTGTAATCCCTGCACTTTGAGAGGCCAAGGCAGGTGGATGGCTTGAGTTCAGGAGATCAAGACCAGCCTGGGCAACATAGCAAGACCTTGTCTCTAAAAAAAGAAAAGAAATTAGCCAAGTGTGGAGCCACTATGTTGCCCAGGCTGGTCTCAAACTCCTGGCCTCAAGTGATCCTCCCACAGCAGCCTCCCAAAGTGATGGGATCACAGGTGTGAGCCACCATGCCCAGTCCATGTTGTTTTCACTGTGGGAAGGTTGGAGGCAGGAACCAGGCAGGCAGCTCAAATGTATGGTCACACATTGTCACATACCTGTCGGCTCACTCACCCCAGAAGCATGGGCAGTATCTCAAGGTATTGCCTCCAAGATACTTAAAATTACAAAGGGAAAGATGTTAAATTTACAGTGGAAAAGCCCAGCAGATGCCACTTTAACCAGGCATCGAATACAGTGGGGGTTGAATGGGAATCCAAGAATCCAGGCCCCAGCCCCTCCTCCCTCAGACCTAGGACCCCAAAAGATAGGGCTACATCCAAATACCTGGAACCTGTGAATATTACTTTATTTGGAAAGAGTCTGTATTAGTCAGGGTTCTCTAGAGGGACAGAACTAATAGGATAGATACAGCTATAAAGAGGAGTTTATTGACTCACATGATCACAAGGTTCCACAATAGGACATCTGCAAGTCGAGAAGCAAGGAGAGTCAGCCCACATCCCAAACTGAAGAACTTGGAGTCTGATGTTCGAGGGCAGGATGCATCCAGCATGGGAGAAAGATGTAGGCTGGGAGGCTAGGCCCGTCTAGTCCATTCACATTTTTTCTTTTCTTTTTTTTTTTTTTTAGACGGAGTTTCGCTCTTGTTACCCAGGCTGGAGTGCAATGGCGCGATCTTGGCTCACCGAAACCTCCGCCTCCTGGGTTCAGGCAATTCTCCTGCCTCAGCCTCCTGAGTAGCTGGGATTACAGGCATGCGCCACCATGCCCAGCTAATTTTTTGTATCTTTAGTAGAGACAGGGTTTCACCATGTTGACCAGGATGGTCTCGATCTCTTGACCTCGTGATCCACCCGCCTCGGCCTCCCAAAGTGCTGGGATTACAGGCTTGAGCCACTGCTCCCGGCCTCATTCACATTTTTCTGCCTGCTTTCTATTCTAGCCAGGCTGGCAGCTGACTAAATAGTGCCCACCCAGATTAAGGGTGGGTCTGCCTTTCCCAGCCCACTGACTCAAATGTTCATCTCCTTTGGCGACACCCTCACAGACACACCCAGGAACAATACTCTGCATCCTTCAATCAAGTTGACTGACACTCAGTATTAACCATCGCAGAATCACTGCAGATGCAGATAAAGACCTTGAGACAAGATCCTCTCGCCTCCCCTGTGTGGGCCATCGATCCAATGACAAGCGACTTTGGAAGACAAAGGTGGAGAGGGATCTGAGACGGAGGAGAGCATCCTGGAAAAGGGAAGCAGAAACTGGGGTTGGGAGACAGAAGCAAACGTTAGAAGCCGCGTTTGCTCATCTCCGCTTGCCAACGTGACTGCACAAAGCCCCCTGGCTCTGTGATGACGTGCAGCTCCCCAGAAAGATACTTTGAAATTAGCCGGGCATGGTGGTGGGCACCTGTGATCCCAGCTTCTGGGGAGGCTGAGGCAGGAGAATTGCTGGAGCCCAGGAGGTGGAGGTTACAGCGAGCCAAGATCGCACCGCTGCACCCCAGCGTGGGTGATGGAAGTGAAACTGTGTCTCAAAAAAAAAAAAAAAAATGCTTTGAAGACTAAACAGGAGAGGCCTTGTGCAATGGCTCACACCTGTACCTAACACTGTGAGAGGCTTAGGTGGGCAGATGGCTTGAGCCCAGGTGTTCAAGATGAGGCTGGGCAATCTAGCAAGACCCCATCCTACAAAAAACAAAAAATACAAAAATTAGCCCGGCATGGTGGCATGCACCTCTAGTCCCAGCTACTCAGGAGGTTCAGATGTGAGAATTGCCTGAATCTGGGAGGCTGAGGCTGCAGTGAGCCGTGATTGCACCACTGTGCTCCTGCCTGGGTGACAAAGTGAGACTATGTCTCAAAACAACAAAACAACAACAACAAAACAAAAAACCATTGCCATAGGTCCGAAATAGAGCAGAGAGCTTAGCTACATGTTCTCTTTCCCCTGCTGCAATCCACGTGCTGAAGAGGGCTGTGGTCTCATTAGAGACTCATCTGGAGAAAGATCTGCTTCCAAGCTCCCTTGGGTTGCTGGTAAACTTCATTTCCTTTTGGCTGTATGACTGAGGGCCCCAGGGTCTTACTGGCTGTCATCTGGAAGTGGCCCTCAGCCACACACAGTTCCTTGTTAAGATGGCTTCCTGGCCAGGCATGATGGCTCACACCTGTAATGCTAACACTGGAAGGCTGAGATGGAAGGATTGCTTGAGCCCCGGAGTCCAAGACCAGCCTGGGCAATATGGCAAAACCCTGTCTCTCCAAAAAAAAAAGAAAAAATTTAATTAGCTGGATGTGGTGGCACCTGTGGCCCCAAGCTACCTATGAGGCTGAGACAGGAGAAGCACTTGAGCTCGGAGGTTGGGGCTGCAATGACTTCGCTACAGCACTCCAGCCTGAGCCACAGACTGGGACCCTGTCTCTGGAAAAAAAAAATCCGAGATGATGGAGTCTAATTAACAGAATGATAACCCATTTCCTTTGCCATATCCCATGGTGGGAAAGGAAGTCACAGATCCCACTACGCTCCAGAAGATCATACAGAGGTGTGGATGCCAAGCTGTAGATTACTGGGGGTCAACTCAGGGCCTGTGCACCACAGGGATGGGTTTGGAAATGTAACCCAATGTAAGAATTGCGTTGTCCAGGCACAGCGGCTCATGCCTGTAATCCCAGCACTTTGGGAGGCCACGGTGACTCCTTTGACTCCAGGAGTCCCACACCAGCACGGGCAACATAGGGATACCCTGTCTCAAAAAAATAAAAAATAAAAATTAATACAAGTTAAAAACAAAAATAAGTGGCTGGGCACGATGGCTCACGCCTACAATCCCAGCACTTTGGGAGGCTGAGGATGAGAGTCATGATTAGAGGGTTAGAGTCACGATTTTGTTGTTAGGTTGGTATTATTATTATGTTTGACTCAGAAGCAATTTGGGTTAGTGGATCGCCTGAGGTCGGGAGTTCGAGACCAGCCTGACCAACATGGAGAAACCCCATCTCTACTGAAAATACAAAATTAGCCAGGTGTGGTGGCGCGTGCCTGTAATCCCAGCTACTCCAAAGGCTGAGGCAGGAGAATCTTTTGAACTCAGGAGGCGGAGGTTCCCGTGAGCAGAGATCATGCCACTGCACTCCAGCCTGGGCAATAAGAGTGAAACTCCATCACAAAATAAATAAATAAATATTTAAAAATAATAAATTTCAAAAAAGAATAAGAGGGTTGAGGCTGAGGTGTTTGCAGTTTATATTATTACCATGTTTTGTTTTTTTTTTAAAAAAAACTTACCCCGAAGCACAGCAGCTTGAATTAACAAACATTTATTCTCTCACATAGTCGATAAGAGTCAGGAAATCGAAAGTGGCTTAGCTAAGGTGGTTCTGGCTCAGTGTCCCTCATCACATCGTGGTTAAGATGTCAGCCAGGCGACAGTCATCTGAAGGCTTGACTGGGACTGGAGTATCTGCTTCCGAGATGGCGGTTGCCTGGAGGTCTCAATTCTTCACCACATGGGCCTCTCCGTAGGTAGCTTGAGTGTCCTCATGACATGGCAGCTGGCATCCCCAGAGTAAGTGATTGAGAAGTAGAGCAAGAAGGAAGCCATAGTGTCTTTTGTGACCTTGTTACTTCCACCACATTATTTTCATTATTTAAAAAAAAAAAAAAAAAAAAGGCTGGACACAGTGGCTCATGCCTGCAATCTCAGCTCTTCGGGAGGCTGAGGCAGGTGGATCATGAGGTCAGGAATTCAAGACCAGGCTGGCCAACACAGTGAAACCTTGTCTCTGCTAAATATACAAAAATTAGCTGGGTGTGGTGGTGGATGCCTGTAATCCCAGCTACTTGGGAGGCTAAGGCGGAGAATTGCTTGAACCCAGGACGCGGAGGTTGGAGTGAGCTGAGATCATGCCACTGCACTCCAGCCTGGGCAACAGAGGAAGACTCTGTCTCAAAATAATAAATAAGAAAATAATAATAATAATAATAATAAAAAGAGTCATGAATGCAGCCCACACTCAAAGGGAAGGGAATTAATCTCTACCTTTTGGAGGAAAGACTATGAAAGTACTCTTGGATTTTTTTTTTTTGAGATGGAGTTTTACTCTTGTTGCACAGGCTGGAGTGCAAAGGTATGATCTCAGCTCACTGCAACCTCCACCTTCTGGGTTCAAGCGATTCTCCTGTCTCAGCCTCCTGAGTAGCTGGGATTACAGTCACATGCCACCATGCCTGGCTAATTTTTGTATTTTTAGTAGAGACCGGGTTTCATGGTATTGGTCAGGCTGGTCTCAAACTCCTGACCTCAGTTTATCCACCTGCCTCGGCCTCCCAAAGTGCTGGGATTGCAGGCGTGAGTCACTGCGCTCAGCCTCTGGACATTTTTAAACCATCACGGACTTGGTGGTCTGGCTGTGGAGGTTGGGCTGGTAGAGACTGAGCCATTTAGAATTTTGATTTTGTTGCTGGGTTGGTATTATTATGTTTGACTCAATGAGAGAGTCACGGAGTACTGGAACACGGTAGTGGTGGGTTGGATGGCTGGGGTTTGGTGGTGACATGTCGGTAGTTGGGCTGGTGGAGATTGTGACATCGAAGGTGGTGGGAGTAGAGTAAGGTTGTGCTCAATCATCACCACGGGTCCAGTGGAAGCCTGGTGATGGTGGAAATGTCGTCACCACGGGTCCAGTGGAAGCCTGGTGACGGTGGAAATGTCGTCACCATGGGTCCAGTGGAAGCCTGGTGACGGTGGAAATGTCATCAGCACGGGTCCAGTGGAAGCCTGGTGACGGTGGAAATGAGAAGGGCTATCTGCTGGGGATGGTGGAGCTTGGAGTTGGACATTATGTTGGTTGTGTGGTTCGAATTGTAGTTGAGTCGTTGGGTAGAGTGAGGAGTCGTTGATTGCTGGAGTCATGGCAGCAGTTAGGGTGGTGGGCACTGGCCAGTGTATCTCATAGTTATGGGACCTGAATCCACCATTGAGGAAGAGGTTGAACTGGCTGGGGTAGGCCAGGCGCAGTGACTCATGCCTGTAATCCCAGCACATTGGGAGGCCAAGGCGGGTGGATCAGGAGGTCAGGAGTTCGAGACTAGTCTGGCCAACATAGTGAAACCCTGTCTCTACTAAAAATACAAAAAATTAGGCGTGGTGGTGTGCACTTGTAATCCCAGCTACTCAGGAGGCTGAGGCAGGAGAATTGCATGAACCCAGGAGGCAGAGGTTGCAGTGAGCTGAGATCATGCCATTGCACTCCAGCCTGGGCAATTGTGCAAGACTCCATCTCAAAAAAAAAAAAAAAAATTGGCTGGAGTAGGCCAGATGCAGTGGCTAATGCCCGTAATCCCACCCAGCACTTTGGGAGGCCAAGGTGGGCGAATCATTTGAAGTCAGGAGTTCAGAACAGCCTGACCCACATGGTAAAACCACAAAACCCCATCTCCACTAAAAAATACACACACAAAAAAAAATTAGCTGCGTATGGTGGCACATGCCTGTAGTCCCAGCTACTCCAGAAGCTGAGGCAGGGGAATCTCTTGAACCCAGGAGGCAGAGATTGCAGTGAGCCAAGATTAAGCCACTGCACTCCAGCCTGGGTGACAGAGCAACTCTGTCTCAAAAAGAAAAGAGAAAAGAAAAGTCTGGAGTTGGGTAATAAAAATTTCAGTGAGTTCGTTGGGGATTGTCTTTTTTTTTTTGAGATGGAGTCTCTGTCACCCAGGCTGGAATGCAGTGGCATGATCTTGGCTCACTGCAACCTCCAACTCCCTAGTTTAAGTGATTCTCCTGCCTCAGCCTACCAACTAGCTGGGACTACAGGCATATGCCACCACGTCCAGCTAACTTTTGTATTTTTAGTACAGACAGGGTTTCACCATTTTGGCCAGGATGGTCTCGATCTCCTGACCTCATGGTCTGACCACTTCAGCCTCCCAAAGTGCTGGAATTACACGTGTGAGCCACCACGCCTGGCTTGTTTGGGGATTGCCAATTGAGGTGTCTGGATCTTTAGGTTTGGAGATGGAATTGAGGTAGATGGTGGTGCTGGGGCAGCAGGAATTAGGCTCAGGAGAAATTGTGAGGTTGTGTTTGATTGGTATGATCAAAATGGACATGGAGGACTCTAGGCAGGTGTTGCGAGCTGTGGTTGAAGCTATGACTGCTACTGGGAATCCCTGGCTGGGCCTGGGAATGGATGGGAGCATCTGTCCTCTCCCACCCTGGTCCTCACCTCTTCCACCCCTGCCCTGCCCACAAGCACAGCAGACACCACACACCCAGCTCACACATCTTTATTGGCCTGGATGTGGGGTTGCCAAACAGGCTGCCCTGTCCTGTGCCATCCCAGCGGTGGCCATCGTCACCCTCATTCCCGAGGGGAGGCCAGCTGCCTGCTGGAAGGAGTCAGAGTTCAGGGGATGTCATAGACGTCTTGGAGGCCCCAGTCTGGTGGGAAAGAAATCCACACCTGCGCCTCGAATCCTCCTCCCTTGAACTTCTGAACCGGCGCTTAAAATGCTGCCCTGCTTGGAACAGGGAGGCCACATCCAACAGGGCATCCTCAATGTGCTGCCCCAGCCTGTGGGAGTCCTGGAAGAAGAACGGTGTCAGAGCCAGGGGGAGCTGGGAGACAGGATCCTGGAGGCTGAGAAATAAGAGGGCTGGGGGCCTGGACTCCTGAATCTGAGGGAGGAGGGGCTGGGGGCCTGGACTCCTGGGTCTGAGGGAGGAGTGAGCTGGGGCCTGGACTCCTGGGTCTGAGGGATGAGGGGGCTGGAGGCCTGGACTCCTGGGTCTGAGGGAGGAGGGGCTGGGTGCCTGGACTCCTGGGTCTGAGGGAGGAGGGGCTGGGTGCCTGGACTCCTGGGTCTGAGGAAGGAGAGGCTGGGGGTCTGGACTCCTCGGTCTGAGAGGAGGGGCTGGGGGCCTGGACTCCTGGTTCCCGAGGAAAGAGGTAGTTAGTGGGTACACACGTGTGTCTCACCGTTTTTGTGCTTGACTTTTTGCTGGAGATGTGGAAGGTGATCATGTCATCCCCCATGAAGATATAAGAAACACCATAACCATGCTCATCAGCCTGGAGTTGGAGAGAGTGAAGGGAAGAAAATAGCTCCGCTCCCCTCTTCCCCAACTACGCAGGTGTGCTGGCCCCCAGCCCCCTCTTTCCTTAGGGTCTATGGGCCGAGCCCCCAGCCTCACTCACAGGCCCGAATCCACCGCCCGAGGAAACATAGTCCGGGTAATTGTGGACGTCAAACAGGTGCATTTGCTGAACAGGGATCTGGCTGGTGGACAGCTGCCACTGCTCCGAATGTACCTGAGGACATGAGACCATCACATGTGCGGGACAGAAATCTGCAGGTCTGGTCCCTGGCTCCACTTCCCTGGGCGGCTCCACTTTCCTGGGCCTGTCTCACCCCTAAATCTGGGCAACCTTCTCCCTGACCACGCCCTCCTCCTGGCCACACCCCGCCCTCTTCTCACCAACCGTCTTTCTCCCCTTCCCCTCACAGACCACGCCCCTTCTGCCTATATCCTGCTCTGACCCTCTCCCCTTCGCCTCTCTGCCTTCCGCCTTTCTTGCCCCTGCTCTCTCTGGCTGCTTTGCTGATGCGTCCTTTTTCAACATCACCCTTTTTTTTTTTTTTTTTTTTTTTTTTTGAGACAGTCTTGCCCTGTCCAGGCTGGAGTGCTGTGATGCGATCTGGGCTCTCTGCAATCTCCACCTCCAGGGTTCAAAGGATTCTCTTGCCTCAGCCTCCCAAGTAGCTGGGATTACAGGCGCCCACCACCTAATGTGGTGGCCCCGCTAATTTTTGTATGTTTAGTAGACACGGGGTTTCAGCCTGTTGGCCAGGCTGGTCTCCAACTCCTGACCTCCAGTGATCCGCCCACGTCGGCCTCCCAAAGTGCCGGGATTACAGGCGTGAGCCACTGCGCCCGGCCTTGCATCCTTTTTCAACATCACTCTCCTTTCCTGAAGCCTCTTCCTTCTCCCACGGTCTCCCACCTCCCTCTCTAACCCTTTCCCTGTGCCCCAACCTGAGTCAGGAAGGGCGACTGCAGGTGGAGGAATCGGGACACGACGTAGAGCGCGAAGAGGTGGCGGTCCACTCCCTGCCCGCTCATGGCTGCCTTCAGCAGAGCCTGGTGCTTGTCCACTGCCACGCGGAACAGGGCAAGGCACTGGGGGTCCTGGGGTCCCCAGGTCATGGTCACAGGTCATGAAAAGACAGGAAGTCGACTTAGTGCTGGGCCCACAGCATACCTGGCCTCAACCCAGCTTGCCACATCCCTGCAAGGTGGAAATATCAACCCCAGTTTACAGATGGGGAACTGAGGCTTAGAAAGGGGAAATCATGTGTCCAGCTTCACACAGCCAGGGGAGCCAGGAGGGCTCCTAGGTGTGTCTGGCCCCAGAGCCCCAACTCCTTCCACAGAACCACAATACCTTGCAGGTGTGGGGTGAGGGTGCAGAGGTGCAGGGCAGGTGGGATCTGGGCAGAGAGGGCATGGGAAATGTCACAAAGGAAGGTCACAAGGTCACGTAGAGGTTAAATGGGCAGAGATAAGGTACAGAAATGGAGTCCTGGCCAGGCGCTCTGGCTCACGCCTGTAATTCAAGCACTTTGGGAGGCTGAGGTGGTGTGTGTGTGGGGGGAATCACCTGAGGTCAGGAGTTCGAGACATGCCTGGCCAAAATGGTGAAATCCCATCTCTACAAAAAAACTAGCCGGGCATGGTGGCACGTGCCTGTAATCATAGCTACTCAGGATGCTGAGGAAGGAAAACTGCTTGAACCTGAGAGATGGAGGTTGCAGTAAGCTGAGATCATGCCACTTGCACGCTAGCCTGGGTGACAGAGCAAGATTCTGTGTCAAAAAAAAAAAAAAGAAAAGAAAAAAAGAAATGGGAAGCCGGGCTCTGTGGCTCATGCCTGTAATCCCAGCACTTTGGGAGGCAGAGGCAGGTGGATCATGAGTCAGGAGATCGAGACCATCCTGGCCAAAATGGTGAAACCCTATCTCTAC
The DNA here is from genome assembly GCA_031835075.1 of Saguinus oedipus. NCBI lineage: Eukaryota > Metazoa > Chordata > Mammalia > Primates > Cebidae > Saguinus > Saguinus oedipus. The sequence continues at coordinate 50,895,688 of CM063187.1, read as the reverse complement.
TGAAAATACAAAAAATTAGCCAGGCATGGTTGCGCATGCCCATAGTCCCAGCTACTCAGGAGGCTGAGGCAATAGAATTTCTTGAACCTGGGAGGCAGAGGGGTTGCAGTGAGCCTAGATCTCGCCACTGCACTCCAGCGTGGCAGCCTGGGCAACAGAGAGAAACTTTGTCTCAAAAAAGAAAGAAAGAAAGAAAGAAAAGAAATGGGGTTCCTTCTTGGGTGCTCTCCCAGTGCCCCATTGAGACCACCATGAAAGCAGGTATCACACTAAGCTGGGCTGTCTCCCCCCGTCAGTGAGCTCTTTGAAGTTAGCGGCCAGTTCTGATGCATCCCTTGTCCCTCATGCCCATCTTGGAGCCTGGCTTCAGTAGTTCCCATCAATGTTTGCAAGTGGACGAGTGAGAACACAGAAATGACTGAAGCCTCCAGCGAGGCCTACACCCACTGTCTTCTCTTTGTCCTCCATGGCTCTCACAAAGCTGCAGGCCTCCCTCGTGCAAGACCGCACCGTCTCTGTCCGGCCTTCCAGGAACAAGCGCGTCATGGCCGACTCATAAGTCAGGCAGAATTGACCCCTGTCCTGGGGGACAAGGAGGAGAGGAGGCTGTCAGCTGGGCTCAGGAAGTCGTATAGACTTGACCCATCTCTGTCCAGACCTCCAGCCTCCTCCAGCCAGCCCAAGAATGGTTGGGAGAGAGAATTCAAGATGGTAGACCCACAATGGCAATGACCACAAGGAACTGTGGAGGGGCAGGCTGTGGGGCTCGGGTGGACCGAGACCCTGAGGCGGCTGTGCTTGGGGAACCAACTGACCCGGAAGTGGGCCAGCTGCAAGGCGATCTGGATGAAGCTGTCTGAAGAGAGGTGGCAGCGTCTGATGAAGCTCTTGCCAAACAGGGAGAATGGAAAGACATGGCAGTCGACATTTTCAGATAAGATCTTGGCTCCCCGCAGGGCTACAGAGATGGAGGAGTGGATCTGCTGGGGCAAGAGGGAAGAGGGGTGGCTGGGGTTACAGATGGGGGTAGCATAAAAGCCAGGAATGAGGCTGGAAGCGAAGGTGGATGTGGAGTTAGGGTTGGGGCAGAATATGGAAACGGGGACAAAGAAGACAAGAGAACGGAAGGATGAGATTAAAGATGGGGATAGGGCCAGGCGCGGCGGCTCATGCCTGTAATCCCAGCACTTTGGGAGGCCAAGACGGGTGGATCATCTGAGGTCAGGAATTCGAGACCAGCCTGGCCAACATGGCGAAACCCCATCTCTACTAAAAATACAAAAAATTAACCAGGTATGGTGATGGATGACTGTAATCCCAGCTACTCGGTGGGCTGAAGCAGAAGAATTGCTTGAAGCCAGGAGGCAGAGGTTGCAGTGAATGGAGATCATGCCACTGTATTCCAGCCTGGGTGACAAGGGCAAAACTCTATCTCAAAAAGAAAAAAAAAAAAAAAAAACGGCCGGGTGCGGTGGCTCACATCTGTAATCTCAACGCCTTGGGAGGCTAAGGTGAGCGGATCACCTGAGGTCAGGCATTTGAGACCAGCCTAGACTGGCTGGTCGTGGTGACTCACGCCTGTATTCCAAGCACTTTGGAGGCCAAGGCAGGTGGATCACCTGAGGTCGGGAGTTCAAGACCAGCCTGACCAACATGGTGAAACCCCGTCTCTCCTAAAAATACAAAAATTTAGCCAGATGTGCTGGTGGGCACCTGTAATCCCAGCTCCTCGGGAGGCTGAGGCAAGAGAATCACTTGAACCCAGGAGTGGGAGGTTGCAGTGAGCCAAGACAGTGCCATTGCACTCCAGGCTGGGCAACAGAGTGGGACTATGTCTCAAAAAAAAAAAAAAAAAAAAAAGATGGGGATAGGAATGGCAGTGCAGACTGGAACAGGATTATAAGAATGTGGTTGGGCCACAGTTGAAGGTGGGGTTGGGGATGGGGATGGAGGTGGGAGTGAGTGGTTTGGGAATGGAACAGGGAAGGGGGTTGGGTATGCAAGTGAAGTTGGGCATGGGTTGTGGTTGGAGGTGGGTTGAGTACAGGACGGGGTTAGAATTGGGTATGGGGTTGGGGTTGGGTATGGGGGGTTGGGGTTGGGGTTATGGGGGGTTGGGGGGGTTGGGTATGGGGGGTTGGGGCTGGGGTTATGGGGGGTTGGGGTTGGGTATGGGGGGTTGGGGTTGGGTATGGGGGGTTGGGTTGGGGTTGGGTATGGAGGGTTGGGTTGGGGTTGGGGTTGGGTATGGGAGGTTGGGGTTGGGTATGGAGGGTTGGGTTGGGGTTGGGGTTGGGTATGGGGGTTGGGTTGAGGTTGGGTATGGGGCATTGGGGTTGGGTATGGGGGGTTTGGTATGGGGTTGGGTATGGGGGGTTGGGTTTGGGGTTGGTATGGGGGTTGGGTTGGGGTTGGGTATGGGGTTGGGTATGGGGGGTTGGGGTTGGGGTTGGGTATGGGGGTTGGGTTGGGGTTGGGGTTGGGTATGGGGTTGGGTATGGGGGCTTGGGGTTGGGGTTGGGTATGGGTGGTTGGGTTGGGTTTGGGGTTGGGGTTGGGGGCTTGGGGTTGGGGTTGGGTATGGGGGCCTGGGGTTGGGGTTGGGTATGGGGGTTGGGTTGGGGTTGGGGTTGGGTATGGGGTTGGGTATGGGGGCTTGGGGTTGGGGTTGGGCATGGGGGGTTGGGTTGGGTTTGGGGTTGGGGTTGGGGGCTTGGGGTTGGGGTTGGGTATGGGGGGTTGGGTTTGGGGTTGGGTATGGGGTTGGGTATGGGGGGTTGGGGTTGGGTATGGAGGGTTGGGTTGGGTTTGGGGTTGGGGTTGGGGGCTTGGGGTTGGGGTTGGGTATGGGGGTTGGGTTGGGGTTGGGTTTGGGGTTGGGTATGGGGGCTTGGGGTTGGGGTTGGGTATGGGGGTTGGATTGGGGTTGGGTATGGGGGGTTTGAGTTGGGGTTGGGTATGGGGGGTTGGGTTGGGGTTGGGGTTGGGTATAGGGGGTTGGGGTTGGGTATGGGGGGTTTGGGTTGGGGTTGGGTATGGGGGCTTGGTGTTGGGGTTGGGTATGGGGGGTTGGGGTTGGGGTTGGGGTTGGTTCTGGGGGGTTTGGGTTTGGGTTGGGTTTGGGGTTGGGTTGGGGTTGGGTATGGGGGTTTGGGTTGGGTTGGGGTTGGGTATGGGGGCCTGGGGTTGGGGTTGGGTATGGGGGGTTTGTGTTGGGGTTGCGTTTGGGGTTGGGGTTGGGGTTGGGGTTGGGTATGGGGGGTTGGAGTTAGGTATGGGGGATTGGGGTTGGGTACGGGGTTGGGGTTGGGTATGGGATGGAGTTAGGATGAACGTGGGATTCAGTTGAGGTGTTGTGGTGGTGTTGGGATGGGATTGGCCATGGAGATGAATTTAGAAGGAAAATGGAATGGGGTTGGTGTGGGGTCGGACAGTGGTGGTTTTGAGTCTGAAGAGAGTAGAGATGGGGCTGGAGTTGAGGATGGGATTGCTAGTGGGAGGAGGGTTGGAGTTTGGGCTAGGAATGAGGTTAGGGTTGGGGTTAGAGGTGGTGGATGCATTTGGCCTGATAGATTGTGGGTAGGAATGGGTTTGATTTTCAGGTTAGGGGTGGGGATGAGTTTGGAGTCAACGCTAGGAATCTTGGGACTTGGAGCAAAGGCCAGAAACCCAGCCTCACCTGGTCTGGAAGATCCCATTGCAGCCGCTGGGGCTGGGGTAATGTGGGGTCCGGGTGTCCCTTGCAGTGGCCGTCTGCTGAGTAGCCCAGCTGAAAGCATTCTGTAGCCAGAGTGAACTGTGGGCAAACAGAGGCTGTCAGAGTCCCTTCCAACCTGTGGACTGAGGCCATCTAACCCAGGACCTCTTGTCATACATCCCTTTTGGGGGGGGGGGGCGCAGTTCCTGAGAAACAGAAACCTCTGATGTTCACAGATGGGGCCTCAGGTTCATGTTCATCAAGAACAGGACTAATACCAGTACTCAACTGGTGTATACGGTCCCTGAACTTCTTTTTTTTTTTTTGACAGGGTATTGCTCTGTCATCCAGGCTGGTGTGCAGTGGTGAAATTATAACTCACTGCAGCCTCAAACTCCTGGGTTCAAGCCATCCTCCTCTCTCAGCCTCCTGAGTAGCTGGGACCACAGGCATGCACCACCATGCCTGGCTAGTTTTTTTTTTTTTTTTTTTTGAAACAGAGTCTCAGGCTGGGCTGGTGGCTCACACCTGTAATCCTAGCACTTTGGGAGGCCAAGGTGGGAGGATCACTTCAGGTCAGGAGTTCAAAACCGGCCTGGCCAACATGGTGAAATCCCGTCTCTCAAAAATTAAAAAAAAAAAATTAGCTGGGCGTGGTGGCGCACGCCTGTAGTCCCAGCTACTCGGGAGGCTAAGGCAGGAGAATTGCTTGAACCCAAAAGGCAGAGATTGCAATGAGCTGAGATCGAGCCCTTGCACTACAGCCTGGGCAAGAGTGTGACTCTGTCTCAGAAAAAAAGTTAATAATAATAATAATAAAAAGAAACAGTCTTGCTCTGGAATCTTGACTGGAGTGCAATGGCATGGTCTTGGCTCATTGCAACCTCTGCTTCCCAGGTTCAAGTGATTCTCTTGCCTCAGGCTCCGGAGTAGCTGGGATTACAGGTGCCTGCTACCACACCAGCTAATTTTTTTTTTTTATATTTTTAGTAGAGATGGGGTTTCACCATGTCAGCCAGGCTGATCTTGAACTCCTGACCTTGTGATCCACCATCCTGGCCTCCCAAAGTGTTGGGATTACAGGCGTGAGCCACTGTGCCCAGCCTGGAGTCATCTTCTTGCTCTATAACTCCTCGATGTGTGACTCTGGGAAAATCACTTTCTTTCTCTGAGCCCCACTTACCAGCTCATCAAAGGGAAATCCTCATCCTAGACCCCTTTCTTTGCCTGATGACCCTGGGCCAGCCTCTGCCTCTCCCTGAACCTCAGTTTCGTTTTTTTTTTCTGACCCTAAGGCCCTGGAGAGGACAGTCTTCAGAGATAGGGCAGGGGTCCCCAGAACCAGGGAGTGCCGGCCACCCTACCTCCCACATGTGTCCTGAGATGGGGCAGTCGGCCCAGGAGTGCTCCACGCTGAGCCCCAGCTTCCCATTGGAGAAGACGATTAGGGTGAAGGATTTGTCAAACCAGCTGTCAGGAGAGTTCAGAAGGGTCACCAAGAGAGTGGGGCAGGGGGAACTCGGGGTGCTTTCTGAGGGACTTGAGGGGGTTTTCTAGATGGGGAGATGTGGGGAGCCATTTGGGTGCTGGTGTGGGGATCTCCACACCATTGGGTGGGTCTCTATTGGGGGTCCCCAGTGGTGGCTCTGGAGGTCTCCAAAACATGTCTGGGATTTAGAGTTTGGAGATTTTTTTTCTGTCTTTTCTTTTTTTTTTTTGAGATGGAGTTTCACTCTTGTCGCCCAGGCTGGAGTGCAGTGGCGATATCTCTGCTTACTGTAACCTCTGCCTCCTGAGTAGCTGAGGGTTCAAGTGATTCTCCTGCCTCAGCCTCCCGAGTAGCTGGGATCACAGGCAAACACCACCATGCCCAGCTAATTTTTGCTTTTTTGAGATGGAGTCGCGTTCTGTCGCCCAGGCTGGAGTGCAATGGCATGATCTTGGCTCACTGCAACCTCTACTTCCTGGGTTCAAGCGATTCTCCTGCCTCAGCCTCCTGAATAGCTGGGATTACAGGTGCACACCACCACACCTGGCTAGTTATATTTTTAGTAGAGACGAGGTTTCACCATACTGGCCAGGCTGGTCTCAAACTCCTGACCTTGCGATCTTCCCACCTTGGCCTCTCAAGGATTATAGGCATGAGCCACCTTGCCCAGCCTAATTTTGGTATTTTTAGTAGAGACAAGATTTCACCATATTGGTTAGGTTGGTCTTGAACTCCTTACCCCAGATGATCTGCCCCTCTCAGCCTCCCAATGTGTTGGGATTACAGGCATGAGCCACCACGCCCGGTCTAGAGTTTGGAGATTTTTAGGGAACTTGCTGAGGAAGGTTCAAGGCTTTCGGGGGTGTCGGGAAGTCAATGGGACTGCCCTGGGCCTAGGAATTCGGTGCCTGCCAGGCCTGAGAATCTCTAGGTCTGGAAATCAGGGCCTAGGGCCCTGGGTTGGGTACCTGCATGAAGGCCTGAGGACTGAATGGTTCAAGTTCTGAGGCTGAGGTTGCCAAGTCTGGGGTGCCGGGGCCTAGGAGTCCTGGGTTTGGTGGTCCTCAGGTCTGGGGTCCCTGGGTCTGGGAGACTGAGTGTGGGTTCTGAACCTGGGGTCCCAGGTTGAGGGGTTCTCTGGGTCTAAGGGTCCAGCTCAGGGTTTTGGGAGTCTCAGATTTGGGGATCACTGTGTCTGGGTTACAGGTCATGCATCCCAGATCGAGGGGTTCTCCAAGTCAGGCCTCCAGGATCCAAAGCACTGGGTCTGGGGTCCTCAGCTCTCTGCAGGTGTGGGCTCCCAGGTCTGGCTGTCTATCACTGGGGGCCCTAGGCCTCATACTGGATTCTGGGGTGCCACGTCTGGGGGCCCCATCCCACGACTGACTCACCGGTCATGGCCCCGGCCGGCCAGCAGGGCATGGGCATAGGCATCCAATGACGCCGCCGGGTCCTCCCTGGTGAGCCCCGCGGGCTCAGCGTCCAGCGACACAAAGAAAGCGGCCCCTTCCACCACCTCCAGGGCCTCTGCCGCCTGGGTCTTCAGGGACGTCCGAACCTGGGCCCACGTGTCCCTGGAGGGCCCGACATGTGCCTGAGTCCACCCTACCCAGCCGCCACCCGACCCCACCCCTGCCCTTCCACAGCTGCAGGACACTGGTGACCTCTGAGGACCCCTGACCCCTACCTGGGAGCAGCAGTCAGAGCGGCCAGATGTTCCTCGTGGGGGCAGGCTGGTGACGGATCATCCAGGATTCGCTGAAACTGCTGCTCCAGGGCCCTCGGGGAAAGCAGGCTGTTTCGGGAGTGGGTCCCCACGCGGAAGAATCGGCCTCGGTGGAGGACAGCCACGTGCTGGCTGTCGTGGAGGTGACGGATGTGGTCTAGGGGTGGCGTTGGCAGAAGCATAGGGGCAGGAAGGCCAGCCACAGAAGGATAATGACCTTTTCTTTTTTTGAGTCAGGGTCTCGCTCTGTTGCCCAGGCTGGAATGCAGTGGCGCAATCTCGGCTCACTGCAACCTCCGCCTCCCGGGTTCAAGCAATTCTCCTTTCTCAGCCTCATGAGTAGCTGGGATTACAGGCACACGCCACCACACCTGTCTAATTGTATTTTTAGTAGAGACGGGGTTTCAGCATGTTGGCCAAGCTGGTCTCAAACTCCTAACTTCATGATCACCTGCCTCAGCCTCCCAAAGTGCTGGGATTACAGGCGTAAGCCACCAAATAACAATCATTTATTACATACTTCTTAGGTGCTGTCAACTGTTCAAAGCACCCTAGTAATGGTCAGCACCCTAGGACATTTACTTACTTATTTTTTTGGAGACAGAGTCTCACTCTGTCACCCAGGCTGGAGTGCAGTGGCGCAATCTTGGCTCACTGCAGCCACACCCTCCCGGGCTCAGGTGACTCTTCCACTTCAGGCTCCTGAGTAGCTGGACCCTCAGGCACATACCACATGCCTGACTAATTTTTCAATTTTATTATATACTGGATCTCATTACGTTGCCCTAGGCTGGTCTTGAACTCCTGACCTAAACAATCCTCCACTTTGCCCCCAGACCAAAGTGCTGGGATTATAGGTGTGAGTCACTGTACCCACCCCTAGGTACCATTATTATCCTGCTTTAATGAAGGCTGAGGCTCAGAGAGGGTAATAACGTGCAGAAGGTCACACAGGAAGGAAGTGATGGATCCTAACTCAGGCATGTGGACTCCAGAAAGCATGCTCTTAGCCACTATATTGTTCTCCCTCCATCAGTGGGGATGGGAAGAGTCTCACCTTTTTGGACCCCTGGAATCCGCGTGGTGTTGAAGATCTTCTCGTACTGGGCAGAGCATAAGGGACGCATTCCCATCAGCAAAGTCTGCAGGGAACCATGGGCTGTGAGCTGCCTTCCAGGACCCACATGGCCCAAAGGCCACAGGACCACAGCTCCACCCTAGCCCACTGGGCCCCTCTTACCGGGGGGATCTCCTGGCGGTTCAGGCGGTGGCGGTACAGGAGGAGAGCATGGATGGCATTTCCAGCGCGAGCTGCCTGCAGAGGCGTGGGTGTGACATACAGGAAGTCCTAGGGACCAGCAGAGGGGACAGCAAAACGCCCGTGGTCAGGTTTGCCCCAGTGGGGCCCCTGACCCAAACACAGGTCCTGACCCCAAAACAGGGCGGAATGACGAATCCCAGCCTGTGCGTCCAGATCCAGGTCACTGAGCATGAACGTCACATTCCACCAGGCACCCCAACCCCAGACCGGGGGCCTAGGACCCTCACCCTGCTCCAGAGCCCCTCCCCTTCTCACCATCATGTAGTAGTTGCTGTTCACCATCAGTGGGTTTCGGGAGCGCAGGTACACAAATTCCTCCCACCAGTCGCTGACCTGGGAGCAGGGTAGGGAGACACAGTGAGGCGGGAGGGGCAGCAGGACAGGGAAGTCCCCAGATATTCCTGCGTCAGGCAGGGAGGATAGAGCCAAAGAAGCCAGCCATATTGTAGTCAGTAACTAGCAATCACCTAGAAATCCAGCCCCGGGGGTTCAGTCAGCTAAACCCTGTTACACCCCGGCAGTGCAATATCACACAGCTGTTGGAGAGAACAAGGTGCAACCAGGTGTGGTGACTCACGCCTGTCATCCCAGCACTTTTGGGAGGCTGAGGTGGGCAGATCACCTGTGGTCAGGAGTTCAAGACCAGCCTGACCAACATGATGAAACCATGTCTCTACTAAAAATACAATAATTAGCCAGGTGTGGTGGTGTGTGCCTGTAATCCCAGCTACTTGGGAGGCTGAGGCAGGAGAATCACTTGAACCTGGGAGGTGGAGGTGGCAGTGAGCTAGGATTACATCACCGCACTCCAGCCTGGGTGACAAGAGTGAAATTTCATCCAGAAAAAAAAAAAAAAAAATAGGGATGGGCGAGGTGGCTCAAACCTGTAATCCCAACACTTGGGAGGCTGAGGCAGGCATATCACCTGAGGTCAGGAGTTTGAGACCAGCCTGGCCAACATGGTGAAACCCCGTTTCTACTAAAAGTACAAAAATTAGCTGGGTGTGGTGATGGGCACCTGTAATTCCAGCTACTTAGGAGGCTGAGGCAGGAGAATCGCTTGAACCTGGGAGGTGGAGGTTGCAGTGAGCCGAGATCACACCACTGAACTCCAACCTGGGCAACAAGAGCAAAACTCTGCCTCAAAAAAGAAAGAGAAAGAAAGACAGACAGACAGACAGACAGACAGAAAGAAAGAAAGAAAGAGAAAGAGAGAGAGAGAGAGAAGAAAGAAAGAAAAACAGAACATAAATGCAAAATTTACAAAACAATAAATATGTGAAATAATATATATGTATAAATACATGAAATTTTTTACCTTGCCAATATCATAGTAAAATTCAAACAATGAAAAACACAACGAAAGCACTGTGATAAGACTTTAGCTGGCCTTGTAGGGTTTTTCTTTTTCTTGTACATAAAATAATGATGTGTGTTATTACTGGCAGTTAGCCTGGAGGTACAATAAAATATACAGGCCAGGTGCAGTGGCTCACGCTTGTTACCCCAGCATTTTGGGAGGCTGAGGTGGGAGGATAGCTTGAATCTAGGAGTTTGAGACCAGCCTGGGCAATATAGCAAGACCCCATCTCTACAAAAAGGCTTAAAAATTAGCTGGGCTTGGGAGGCTGAGGCGGGAGGACAGCTTCAGCCTGGGAGGTCAAGGTTGCAGTGAGCCATGATCACGCCACTGCCTTCTAGCCTGGGTGACAGAGTGAGACCCCTTCCAAGAAAGAAGAAGGAAAGAAAGAAGCAGAGAGAAAGAGAGAGGGAGAAAAGAGAGAGGGAGGAAGGGAGGTAGGAAAAGAAAGAAAAAGAAAGGAAAGGAAGGAAGGAAAGGGAAGGAAGAAAGGTAAAGAGGAATGGAGGGAATGAGGGAAGAAGGCAGGAAGAAAGGAAGGAAGGAAGGGAGGGAGGGAGGGAAAGAAGGAAAGAAAGAAATTGTGTGTGTGTGTGTGTGTGTGTGTGTAAACAGAATCTTGTCCAAAAGCGTGCAGAAAAAAAAATTAAAAATTAGAAAATTTTTAATTTTCCTAGAAAAGCAAGGCCCACATTCCCTTCTACTTCTCCAGACATTTCGTCCCTTTCCTCAGGTTTGACCACCTGATCTTCCCATGTTGGTGCCCGCTGGGGCTCTACCACAGACCCTCTTCCCTGCCCCTCGCATTCTCAACACAGGTTTTTTCATCCAAGCCCAGTGTCTCACTGACCTACAATGGTAGGGCTCACAGTAACTTCCTCTCCAGCCTTCCACCCTCCAGTCTTTCCCCCACACCAGAGCTGACCCTGCCCTTTCCCGGCTCTAAACCCTCCCGTGCCTCCCTAGTACGCCCAGGGAGTCCAGGACCCTCAGTCGAGTTCAGGCCTCTCCCACCACTCTTCACTGTTCAACTCCTTCGTTCTTTTTGCTTTGTTTTGAGAGAGTCTCACTCTGTCATCCAGGCTGTAGTGGCATGACCTTGGCCCACTGCAACCTCCACCTCCCAGGTTTAAGCGATTCTCTGCCTCTTAAGTAGATAAGATTACAGCTGAATGTCAGCACACCCGGCTAATTTTTATATTTTTGGTAGAGACAAGGTTTCACCATGTTGGCCAGGGTGGTCTCGAACTCCTGACCTCATGTGATCTGCTCGTCTCAGCCTCCCAAAATGCTGGGATTATAGCGTGAGCCACCTTGCCAGGCCTAGCTCTGGAATTCTGGTTCAAACTGGGGTGGAGCTCAGAAAATTGGAGCATCTGTACCCTAAACCTCAATGTTAAATATATATGGCTGGGTGTGGTGGCTCATGCCTGTAATCTCGCCACTTTGGGAGGCTGAGGCAGGCAAATCACAAGGTCAGGAGTTCGAGACCAGCCTGGCCAACATGGTGAAACCCCATCTCTACCAAAAATACAAAAAATTAACTGGGTGTGGTGGCACATGCCTGTAGTCCCAGCTGTTTGGGAGGCTGAGGCAGGAGAATTGCTTGAACCCGGGAGGCAAAGACTGCAGTGAGCCGAGATTGCACCACTGCACTCCAGCCTGGGCAACAGAGGGAGACTGTCTCCAAAAACAAAAATTAATATATATACACAAATACATATAAATGTAAATTTATATAATAAATATATATTACGAGCATATGTATTTATTATAAAATAGAATATATAAATATATGTATATATGAGCATAAATATATATATATATTTAATGTTGAGGTTCGGGTATAGATGTATGTGAGCGGGGGCTTAGTGTATCGGCCCTGAGGCCAGGCCCAGGATGGGGACCCAGGGCCATCCTCCAATCGCGGCAGGGGGCGCGTGGGTTGCGGGTGCGTTGTGGGGCGCAGACCTCGCAAGTTCAGCAGGGCGAGCTCACACCCTTGGCCTTTCAGGTGGGGCCTTGGTGGAGGTGGCGGGACTCACATAGTTGGACGCCCACCAGGACTTGAGCCGCAGGTACCACTGCAGCAACGACGCCTGCAGCCTCAGGAATTCCTGCGCCAGGACCGCAGTCCAGTCGAAGTCCTCGTCGGAGAGGACGGGCCGGACCGACTCCAGGTACTGGAGGTGAGAATAGGGCAGGTCACGCCCCGCCCACCCGCGCGCAGGTTACGCCCCGCCCACTCCCGCACGCCCCGCCCACCTTGCGCACAGTGTCCTGCACGGAGGGCACAGGCTGGCGCGGCAGGGAGCGCTGGTAACTGAAGAGCATCGGGTGGCGGCCGGAGAAGATGCGGACCAGGGCCTGGGGAAGAGGAGTCACGGGATCATTAACCCCTCACCAGGGTCAGGGAGTTGACGGGAGCGGGGTCAACAGTGGGACGGAAACCCAAAGAGAAGGACACAGAGACTGAGATGGAGCATCAGCGACCCCGAGAGAAAAGGGAACAGAGACCCATAAACAGGGGACAGAGACCCAGAGAGAGGGGGACAGATACCCACAGAGAGAGGAGGACAGAGAAGCGGGTCCCAGGAGAGCCAGAGCAGGGCTGTGCCCCTCCCATACCAGCCAGGTCTTGGTGGGAGAGGACATGGCTCCATGGGGCTCAAGAAGCCAGCCGTGGTAGGACAGAAGCAGCCTCAGGGCCACGTGCAGCGTGAAGATCAGGGCTCCCCACAAACACGAGGCAAACAGCGCGGCTGCCAGGACCCCCCGGAGCCCGTGGTGCTGCCCACCCCTGCGGGGAGAGAAAGAGAGGCTGGGCCTGGGTCTCCTGGCCTCAGAAGCTCCCTCCCTTCTAGCCCCCTCCAGCCCCCTCCAGCCCCTGCCCTGGTCTTTTGGCTGTCAGATGGAGAAGCCCATTTTTGTCATCTGTAAAGTAGGAGCTCTGTGACCCCCTCCGGCTCCTTCCATTGTGGCAGCACCAAGCTTCCAAAGTCACTTTCCATGGAAACTGGTTGGTGCTTAATAAATGACAGCCATTATTTCTATTGAAAGGACACTTTTTCCTCCCAGCTATCACAATAGTTCTGAAACGGTGGCTCCTGGGAGCAGCGCCTGGGAGCTTGTTGGAAATGCATATTCCTGGGCCCCTGTGAGACCTAACAAGCCAGAATCTCTCCGGGTGGGGTCCACCAATCAGCATTTTAATATCCCATCCAGGTGAGTCCAATGCAAGTTCAAGTTTAGGAAAAGCTGGTCTAACGCTACATGAAACCAACACGTTTGTTTGCACAGTTTGCAGATGTCACCTGGAGAACCTGGTCAAATCACTTTCCCTCTGTAGACTGTGTAAAATCTAGCCTTCCCGGAATTTTTTTTTTTTTTTTTTTTTTAGATGGAGTCTTGCTCTGTCACCAGGCTGGAGTGCAATGGCGCCATCTCAGCTCACTGTAACCTCTGCCACCTGGGTTCAAGCGATTCTCCTGCCTCAGCCTCCCAAGCAGCTGGGACTACAGGTGCCTGCCACCACGCCCAGCTAATTTCTGTATTTTTAGTTGAGACGAGCTTTCACCATCTTGGCCGGGCTGGTCTCAAACTCCTGACCTTGTGATCTGTCCGCCTAGGCCTCCCAAAGTGCTGGGATTACAGGCATGAGCCACTGTGCCAGGCTTTTTTTTCTTTTTTGGAGAGATGGGGTCCCACTATGTTGCCCAGGCTGGTCTCGAACTTCTAAGATCAAGCCTCCTGCCTCAGTCTTCCGAAGTGCTGGGATTACAAGTGTGAGCCACAGTGCCCGGCCTCCCTCTTGGAAATGTCTACATCTGATCGGGCCTGTTCTTTGGGGCCATCTGCACAAAATCTGGATCTTCAGCCACTCCCATGAGTAACTCCTGCACTCCACTGACTCTCAGGCATGATTTTGATGAATTCTTCCAGCACTCTAGGAAGCAATTATTCATACCCCCACTTACAGATGTAGGCCTTGACAATCAAGAATGGTGAGGTCTCCTGCCTAAGACTACATAACTAGAGATGGGCAAAGCTCATACTTTTTTTTTTTTTGAGACAGAGTCTTGCTCTGTCACCCAGGCTGCAGTGCAGTGGCGAGATCTCATCTCACTGCAACCTCTGCCTCCTGGATTCAAGTGATTCTCCTGCCTCAGCCTCCCAAGTAGCTGGGACTGCCGGGGCGCACCACCACACCCCCACTAATTTTTGCACTTTTAGTAGAGAATGGGTTTCACCATGTTGTCCAGGTTGGTCTCAAACTCCTGTCCTCAGGTGATCCACCCGCCCTGGCCTCCCAAAGTGCTGGGATTACAGGCGTGAGTCACCGTGCCCAGCCTTTTTTCTTGATACAGAGGTTGCCCAGGCTGGAGTGCAATGGCTCAATCTCAGCTCACTGCAGCCTTGACCTCCCCGGCTCAGGTGATTCTCCCACCTCAGCCTCCTGGGTAGCTGGGACCACAGGTGAGAGAGCTACCGCACCCAGCTAATTTTTTGTATTTTTAGTAGAGATGAGTTTTCACCACATTGCTCAGGTTGGTCTCAAACTCCTGGGCTTGAGAGATCCTCCCACCTTGGCTTCCCAAAGTGCTGGAATTATGGGCTTGAGCCACTGTACCCAGCAAAGCTCACAATTTTTTTTTTTTTGAGACAGTGTTGTGCTCTGCCTCTCAAGCTGAAGTGTAGGGGTGCCATCTGGGCTCCCTGCAACCTCTGTCTCCTGGGTTCAAGCCATTCTCCTGCTCCTCTCCAAGTAGCTGGGATCACAGGCACATACCATCATGCCCAGCTAATTTTTGTATTTTTAGTAGAGTTAAGTTTCCACCATGTTGGCCAGGCTGGTCTCATACTCCTGACCCCAAGTGATCCGCCCTCCTTAGCCCCCCAAACTTCTGGGACTACAGGCATGAGCCACCGCACCTGGCCTCACCTCCTTTTTCTTCATGCTATACCTTTATTAATCTGACCCAAAATAAGTCTCAGAGGTTATTTTTTGTTAGCAGGTACCCAATGACAGAGAAACTTACTGGGTGGAGGGAGAATGACTAGGGGCTACTGGGCTAAAGTGGGGGGAACCTCACCAGTCGGGGAGCAACTCTTTGATCTTCTCCATCAGTCCCAAGGAAGGATCCAGCTGGAGGAACCAGGCAAGCTGGATGGCACTGAAGAGGAAAAGCCAGCTGAGGGGGCTGGCAGGGAACACACCGGTGAGAAAGTCATTCTGTGGGAGGAAAGGGCATCCATTCAATCACCTGCCCTCTCCTCTGAGCACCTGTTCTGTGCCATCCTCAGACACTGTTGAGCACCCAGTGTGTGCTTAGCCCTGAGCTGGAGGCTCAAGATCCAGTGGGGACAGGGAGACCCGGGCCCTGCCCTCAGGGAGGTCAGTCTGGAATGAAGTAAGGTTACTCATTTATTTACTTATTTTGAGATGGAGTTTTGTTCTTGTTGCCCAGGCTGGAGTGCAGTGGCGTGATCTCGGCTCACTGCAACCTCCACCTCCCGGGGTCAAGCAATTCTCCTGCCTCAGCCTCCCAAGTAGCTGGGATTACAGGCATGCACCACACCCAGCTAATTTTGTATTTTTAATAAAGATGGGGTTTCTCCATGCTGCTCAGGCTGGTCTCGAAATCCTGACCTCAGGTGATCTGCGTGCCTCAGCCTCCCAAAGTGCTGGGATTACAGGCATGAGCCCCTGAGCCTGGCCAGTAAGTATTAATTGCTGTAGGGGGAGCTGTAAGCTGGCAAGTTACAGTTTGAAGGCATGAGGGAGGGCTCCCTGGAGGAGGATATTCTCAGGCAGGACCTCGAAGGGGAGATTGTCAAAGGTAGAACAGGCCGGGCATGGTGGCTCATTCCCGTAAACTCATAACTTTGGGAGGTCAAGGAGGAGGACGCTTGAGCGCAGCAGTTCAAGAGCAGTGTGGGCTCATGCCTGTAATCCCAGCACTTTGGGAGGCCGAGGCAGGTGGATCATGAGGTCAAGAGATCAAGACTATCCTGGCCAACATGGTGAAACTCTGTCTCTACTAAAAATACAAAATTTAGCTGGGCATGGTGACATTCACCTGTAGTCCCAGCTACTCAGGAGGCTGAGGCAGGAGCATCACTTGAATGCAGGAGGTGGAGGTTGCAGTAAGCCAAGATCATGCCACTGCACTCCAGCTTGGCGACAGAGTGAGACTCCGTCTCCAAAAAAATAAAAAGTAGCCAGGCATGGTGGTGGGCACCTATAATCCCAGCTACTCAGGAGGCTGAGACACAAGAATGACTTGAGCCTGGGAGGCAGAGGTCGCAGTGATTCGAGATCACGCTACTGCTCTCCAGCCTGGGTGACAGAGCAAGACTGTCTTAAAAAAAAAAAAATGAGCCAGCAGTGGTGGCACACACCTGTAGTCCCAGCTACTTGGAAGGCTGAAGCAGGCGGATCGCTTGAGCCCAGGAGTTCAAGGATGAAGTGAGCTGTAATGGCGACACTGCACTCCAGCCTGGGTAACAAAGATCCTGTCTCAATTGAAAAAAAAAGCAAAATGATCCCTGTTCAGAGCAGCGGCTGGAGCTAAGTAAGGGCTTCTAGAAGTACCAGGTCATGGAATGAATGAGGAATGAACAAGAGCACAGTGTTACTAACTACACTCCTTTGGAAGCCTGAGAGAGATGACCAACATTTAATGAACACTTACTATATTCCAGGTGCCATTTACAAGGATTAACTCTTTAAATCCTCCCCAAACCATGTGAAGTACTAAGATGAAAACACTTGGGTTCAGCCAGGTACAGTAGCCCATGCCTGTAATCCCAGCACTTCAGAGGCCAAGGTGGCAGATCACCTGAGGTCAGGAGTTCAAGATCAGCCTGGCCAACATGATCAAACCCCATCTCTATTAAAAATACAAAAATTAGCCAGACATGGTGGTGAACACCTATAATCCCAGCTACTCAGGACGTTGAGACAGAAGAATCGCTTGAACCGGGAGGCGGAGGTTGCAGTGAGCTGAGATTGTGCCACTGCACTTCAGCCTGGGTGACAGAGTGAGACTCAGTTTCAAAAAAAAACACTGGAGTTCAAGGTCACACAGAGAACATGGTTAAGACAGGGGGTAAAGCCAAGCATGGTGGCTCACGCCTATAATCCCACCAAATCAGGAGGCTGAGGCAGGAGGATTACTTGAGCCCAAGGGTTCCAGACCAGCCTGAGGAACATAGCAAGACCCCATCTTTTAAACAACAATAACAATAACAATTGGCTGGGCGCGGTGGCTCACGCCTGTAATCCCAGCACTTTGGAAGGTCAAGGTGGGTGAATCACGAGTTCAGGAGATCCAGACCATCCTGTCTAGCATGGTGAAACCCCGTGTCTATTAAAACATACAAAAAAATTAGCTGGGCATGGTGGCGCACATCTGTAGTCACAGCTACTTGGGAGGCTGAGGCAGGAGAATTGTTTGAACCTGGGAGGCAGAAGTTGCAGTGAGCCGAGATTGAGCCACTGTACTCCAGCTTGTCAACAAATCGAGACCCCCATCTCAAAAACAAAAATTAGCTGGCTATAGTGGTGCGTGCCTGTAGTCCCAGCTATTTGGGAGGCCAAGATGGATGGATTGCTTAAGCCCATGAGGCCAAGGCTGCAGTGAGCCATGATTGTCCCACAGCACTGCAGCCTGGGAGACAGAGCAACACCCTACCTCAAATAAATAAATAAATAAATAAAAACAAAAAGAGTCTGGGCACAGTGGCCTGTAATTCCAGCACTTTGGGAGGCCAAGACAAGCGGATCACTTGAGGTTAAGTGTTCAAGACCAGCCTGGCCAACAGGCTGAAACACTGTTTCTACAAAAATACAAAAATTAGCCGGGCATGATGGTGTGTAGTCCCAGCTACTCGGAGGCTGAGGCAGGAGAATTGCTTGAACCTGGAGGAGGGTTCCGCCAGGTACAGTAGCCCATGCCTGTGAGCCGAGTGCAAAAAGTGAACAGAGGTTCTCAGTCGGTGTGGATCCCAGAAGTGAGCTACAGAGAAACAGCTAAAGGGGTTCTGGGATCAGACATCAAAATTCCCCTAAAGGTGTGATAGGCTCCCATTAATGGACCAACTGAAATGCCGGAAGTGAGCCTCAGACATCCCGGAAGCAGAAACCTGGATCCCCGGAAGGAAACCAACGAGCAGCATTCCTCACCCAGAAACGTGAGAGATGCCTTTTCCAGGAGCGCAGGCCAGAGAGGTAGATCTCCTGCAGCACAGGGGCACTGAGTTCCACTTCGGCCCCGTCCGAGGTCAGCGAGGGTCGGAAGTCCACGGCCTGGTGCGCTTCTGCCATTTTACGCTGGAGCCCTGGGAGTCCGGCAGAGCCATTCTTCAGGCCTCTAGCCCCTCCTCCCTCAGACCCAGGGGTCCAAGCCCCTGCCCCTCCTCCCTCAGACCCGGGAGTCCAGGCCCCATCCCGTCCTCCCTCAGACCCGGCAGTCCAGGCCCCCAGCCCCTCCTCCCTCAGACCTGGCAGTCCAGACCCCCAGCCCCTCCTCCCTCAGACCCGGCAGTCCAGGCCCCCAGCCCCTCCTCTCTCAGACCCAGGATCCCTCGCCTTCAGCCGCCTCCTGGCGCGCCGACCCAGGACTACATAACCTAGCTCATCCTTCTCTAAGCACCTGAGGGGTTTTGAGGGTTCTGGTTTGTAGACCCAGAGGTTTTGCGGGAAGGACGTCAATTGGGGGCCTCTGTGAACGCGTGGAGAGGTTAGAGGGACAGCTCGCGTTAACTCCTCCTTTACCTGCTCTGCCAAGAACACGGTGCGGGGGCATTGCCCTCCCCCTCCCCGCACAGGACTCTCGAGATTCGGGGGTCGGGGGTGGAGGAGGGAAACCGGTGCAGGGTGAGTTTCGGGGTCTTAAAAAAACATTAGTTTTAGACCCATAAGAAACAAACTCCTGTTAGACATTGACGGTGTCCACCCCATTTCCGCTTCTCATGCCAAGGCGACGAGGGTGGTATCTATAAATCCATCCGCTCTGGGGTGGCCCAGCGTCCCCTCCCCCGCCCGGGCTGGAGGGGCTGGGGAAGGAAGCACCCACTGCGCATGCCTCGCAGCCTGGGATGCTGAGGCTGTGAGCGGAGGCGAGCGTCGAGGACAGGTGATGGAGAGGCTTGCACGCGCAACCCTAGACGCAGGCCTCCAGCCCCGGCAGGAGCCCGGGCCCCTGGGGTCCAGCACTTACCACGTTGAATCAGGGGTCCGCCGGCCGGATCCTGAGGGCTAAACCCGAGTCCACCCCCGCCCCCCAATTTTGAGTGCCGGCCCCAAATCTCCCGCTTGCATATGTCCAATCCCGGTGCAAGGAGTCCGGGTCGACAGGCCTTTGGAGTCCTGCCCACCCGTAGATCACCGTCACTCAGAAACCCTGATTCCTGTCTCGCGTGTCCCTAGCCGGGTATTCGGGTCCCGGGTTTTATCCCCGCCTCCTTCCAATCCCCGCGTTCTATTCCCGCCCCCTTCGATCACGGCATCCAATCCCCTCTGTCCGTTCGATCCCCAGCCGTCCGTCTCCTTTTGCCCGGCCAGATTCTCCACCATTTGGTGGCTCGCATTCTGTGCAGCTTGTTCGGAACCCGGGTTCCTGGGCTCCCCACTCAGAGCATTTACTCTTATTCTCCTGTCTCTTGGGGGAACAAGGCTCAGCTGGGAGGTCCCAGCCCACCCCGGGTGCATCCTTAATGTCTAGCGCGTAGGGTGCCAGAGCAATTTCACGCCAGGGAGGGCGGAGGGATGTTTGGAGGTCGGGACGGTCCCCCAAAACCACCCACAGAAAGTGCATGGATTGAGTTGGCAAGAAGGAGGCGCTCCCAGGCGCAGCAACTCACGCCTGTAATCCCGTCACTTTGGGAGGCCGAGGCGGGTGGATCACGAGGTCAGGAGTTAAAGACCAGCCTGGCCAACATAGTGAAACCCCGTCTCTACTAAAAACACAAAAATTAATAAAAAATTAAAAAACAAAACAAAACAAAACAAAACAAAACCACAAAAATTAGCCGGTCATAGTGGCACGCAGCTGTAGTCCCAGCTACTCAGGAGGCTGAGGCAGGAGAATCGCTGGAACCCAGGAGGCGGAGGTTGCAGTGAGCCAAGATCCTCCACTGCACTCCAGCCTGGGCAACAGAGAGACTTCACCTCAAAAAAAGAAAAACTGAAAAAAGGAGGCACTACAGCGATTGGATTTAAGTTAGATACTCAGTGGGACTTCCGTGAGGGAGAAGCAGCATAGAAAATACAGAAGGGTGGGCCGGGCGCGGTGGCTCAAGCCTGTAATCCCAGCACTTTGGGAGGCCGAGGCGGGTGGATCACGAGGTCAAAAGATCGAGACCATCCTGGTCAACACGGTGAAACCCCGTCTCTACTAAAAATACAAAAAAATTAGCTGGGCATGGTGGCACGTGCCTGTAATCCCAGCTACTCAGGAGGCTGAGGCAGGAGAATTGCCTGAACCCAGGAGGCGGAGGTTGCGGTGAGCTGAGATCCGGCCATTGCACTCCAGCCTGGGTAACAAGAGCGAAACTCCATCTCAAAAAAAAAAAAAAAAAAAAAAAAAGAAAATAGAGAAGGGTATATTAGAGACCCAGCCCCGACTGAGTGGCCGAAATAGAGAGAAGCAGGGACTGAAACGCGGAACGCTTGTTTATTCAGCTCTGGTCGACAGTGTTTGTCCAGCCTGGTCCTTGTGCTCCTGGTCCAACCCAGTCACAGCCTGGGGAGGGGCTGGGGAAGATGGTCTCAGGGGCTGGAGTTAGGGTAGAAGAAACATGGAGTAGAAGTGCCAATATACAGACAGGCAAACTGAAGCCGGGGAGGTGACCAGCTGTGCCTGAGGTCACCCAACAAGCTGGGCACTGTGCTGGCCCCCTCGCTGCAGGCCTGAGTCCTAGGAGCTGGGCCGAACTTCTGCCTTGCGCAACCGCCACTGGCGCCCATAGCTATAGGGGTCCTGGGGCTCGAGACTGGGCTTTCCAGAGGGCTCCTTGGTGGAGGCGAGTGAATCCAATGTATGATCTCCAGCAGGCAGTGAGTCCGGCGTACGCCCAGGGACCAAATGTGCTCACGGTGCTGGAGGGCGTCCTGGTGCTCACCTGGCCTGGAAAGGGAGTAAGGGTGAAGACGGGGTTCAAACCAAATTGAGAGATGGGGCATGGTGGAGGTGGGCACCTAGCACTCCAAGACCAGTGGGGCACGCTTACAGATCACCTGCCCATTCCACAGAGGAGGAAAACCATGGCCAGGAGGGTGCACGAGCCCTTTATGGTCTCCCTCCCGCCCTGTCCGACTGCCACCAGCCTTTCTCACCTGGCCGCAGAGTCCGGGTCCCCTTGGGCAGAGAAGGCGAGGAGCAACAGCAGGAGGAGAATGTGGGCAGTCATCATGGGCAAGGCAGGTCAGGACCTGCTGTCTGGAGTTGCAGCCACCCCACCCCGCTCCCGTGCCAGCTGATGGTCTCTGTGCAGCTCTAGAGCAAGGAAACTGGGCTGGTCCCACTTCTCAGGCAGGGTATACTGAGGCCAAAAATCTGAGAAGAGCCTGTCCCAGGCCAGAGGGGCAGGATTTGAACCCAGGTCCCTGCCTCCCACACTGCAGCTCTTCGGCCGTCACTGGGTGTGTGAGTCATACCAGAGCTGTCTACGCCCTGGGAGGTCTGTGGAGACTTGGTACCTTTAAAGCCTGGGAAATAGGATGGGGCCGCTGACAGCCCCAAGTAGCTAAGCAGCTGGCGTCCACAAAAAGGGGTGAGGGCAGGGAACCACCAGCTCCACGTGTATATGCCACCTCACTCTCACCCTGTCAGGAAGCCATTTAGTAGACAGCAGACCCTGGATCCTCAGGGGGCAGGCAATGCAGGGCGAGTGCAGATGCCACCCCCGATGGTGTGGAGCAGGGGAGACCCCCAGCGCACTAGCAGAGTCGGCGCCCTCTGGAAAGGAAAGGCCGAGGGCTGCAGTTGCACTGAAGCAGGTGTAGCCAGGACTGTCAACATGGAGGGGGTCCTGGGTCAACCAGGTTGTGTGCAGTGTTGTGAAGGACCCAGGACCCCGTGTCTAGCCCCCGAGTGGAAGGGTGGGCACAGACACCATGGCTGCAGCAGAGGCCTCGTCTTCGCCTCTGGAGGATCGGCAGGCCCCGCCACCTTACAGCTGCGACTCCAACTCCCCAGTCCTAAGCCCCAAGCCATTCTAGGGCAGGAAGCAGGGCCACACAGTTACGAGGAATTCTGTCCTCCCCAGCAGACACCTCCAACCCACTCGGTGTCCCCAGCTGCAAAGGGCGGAGCACAGTCAGCCCTAGCTGGCCTTGGAGGGTCCCTAACAGGAACAATGTGAGTGCTGGGGGGAGGTGGGCAGGCTGTTCTGGGAAACTTGAGGGGCAGCTGTGCTGGAAAGCCAACCCCATCCTCCGCCAGGCAGGAGGCTCAGGGGCACCGTGGGGGGTGGGTGCAGCCCCAAGAGAAGGATGAAAGAGTTGGATGAAGACCCTGAGGAGAGCTGTGGACAGCAGGGACCCCAAGAGGGGACCAAGGGAGGGGAGCAAGAGGCCTGGAGATGGGGAGGGGAGACGCAGATCCACAGAATGGCAGCCAGCAGCAGGCGCCAAGGCCGGTACCCCACTGCTCAGGCTGGCACCGCAGCACCTGCAAAGGGAACCCCAACCCGCTTTGCCCCCAGGAAGCAGAGCCAGACCCCAGCTGAGGATTTATTGGAGTAAATGCAACCATATAAAAACATAAGTTATGAAAAACACAGTCACAATGTACCCTCCCCATCCCCCCGGCCCAGGCCCCTAAAACCCTCTTCTTTGGGAGGGAGAGGAAAGGGGAGCCCCAAAACTGCCTAGGAATGCTCAGCCCCTGGGCCCGTGCAGGGCGGGGAGAGCCGGGCCTCAGCGCATCCGGTAGTCGGTGGAGCAGGACAGCTCGCACAGCTGGCCCTTGAAGTCCAAGTCGATGGTGAAGTCCAGGTCCCGCTGTGGGAGAGGGGGGCATGAGGGCGGAACCCCATCAGGAGGTGGCGGCAGGGGCTGCAGACGGGACACGTGACGACACGCCCTCCCCGAGACCCAGCTGGGCTCCGGCTTCCTGCCCGTCTCCATGCTGCAGACCCCAACCGCTGGTCCTGCCGAGCAGCTGACCTGACCCTGGCAAGCGACAGCTCCACATGGACACCCTCAAGCCCACTAGGCTCACTCAATACAGAGCCCGGCTGCTGTCCCTTGCCTTTGGGTTTCCCCATCAAGACGATTCCCATCAGCAATGGAGTGACTGCTTCTTTCATAAAAAACAAAACCTAAACTTTACAGTGAAATGAAACAGTCCAGCCTGCTGTCTCCGCTCCTCTACTCCCAGCCTTCCTGGAGGCCCCCCATACCCTCCAGCACAGGAAGATGACTTGTCGCCGATGGTCTGGAAGCCGCCTCCTCCCTCTCTGGTGTCTTTCCCAGCTAGCACCACGATCCCTTGGGGGCTGCATGAGTCTTTGTAGGCGGCAGTCGTGTGGATGTGGGACGTTTACCACCCCCTGTCCCTACCCACCAGATGCCAGGAGCACCCCTTCTCCCAAGTGACAACCACAAGTGTCTGCAGATGGTGACAAACATTCTCTGTGGGGGGCAGTGAACCCACCCAGTTGAGAATTGCTGCTGTCCTGGGACCCACACTCTGACTGCCCTGAGTGCCACCTGGCCTCGCACCCATGGGCCGGGACCCACGCTTCTAGCCCAGACCGCTCCCTGAGCCTCCAGGTTCCAGGCCTTTGGTCCTCCTGCCTGCTCAGACCTGCCACTCTGGACCTCTGCCTAGACCCACTCTCCTGGAAGCCCCCGCAGCTCCCCGGAAGCCCCTGGTCTTAGGTGATGGCAGCTCCTGCCAGGTGCTCAGGAGGAAAAAGGGATCGGAAAACACACCGAACAGCTGCCTTTTTCCCCAGGCCTCACACTGGGCGAGGAAGCCCCGTGCACTCTGCTGGGGACCGCCTCTTGCCCTGAAGCCCACTCACAACAACACCTGTCTGCCCTGCTCCCAGCCTGACAGAGGCCACCTCCGACTGGCGGCTCCGTATCACTGATCCCCTTGTCTAGAGTGGAAGTACCATGACAGCAAGGGTTTGGCCTGGGTCCCCAGGCCCAGCTTCCAGTAAATGCTCAAGAAATCCTGTTGTGTAGACAGGTATGGGGCTGAGGGGCTCAGGGACCTGGGAACAGGCAGAGGCCCCTGCTCCCCCACCCCCATCGGCCCCATCCCGCGCCCTCCCCGCCCTGCCCAGGAGCCTCACATTGTTCTTGGCGTTGGGCCGCATGCCGATGGTGCCGAAGATCTCCTCACCGGTCTTCACGGTCAGGTAGTCCTCCATATAAAACACCGTTTGCTTCCAGTGCGTGTACGGGGACTCTGGGCCTGAGGGCGTGGCCGGGTCAGCCAGCCTCAGCCTGCTGGCCCCACCCCAGCCTTGGCCTCCTGTTCCCTGTGCTGGAACGCCCACCCCCATGACAGCTGACGGGAGTGCTGTTCGTGAGTCACTTCCCCGTCACTGAGGTTTGGAGACAGGGACTGTGTCAGCCTTCTATGGATGGGGAAACTAAGGCCCAAGGCCACATGACAGCTACATGGCAGAGTTTGCGCTGGAACACGCGTGTCCCCATGGCTCTCTGCCCGTTTCTGTCCCCCGCTCCCCTACATGGGTGTCCCTGGCTCGGGGACAGCCCCGGCCCTGCCTGCCCCGCCTCACTGGTGGAGAAGCCGGTCCTCTTGTGGCAGCGTGTGAACTCGATGTTGAAGTAGGCCACCAGGGCATGCACGTAGTCGTTCCGCTTCACTTGCAGGCAGAACGGCGAAGTGAAGGTCAGGTCTTCCACCTTGACAGTGTAGATGTCCACCTCCTGCAGGACAGGAGACAGCAAGCTCCGGGATGTGTCCCCAGCACGCATCATGCCCTCCTCCCTCCCTCAGCTCCCCGAGGGCCTGTGACCCTGCTGTCCCCTTCCTGCCGGCCCCCCCTTCACCAGCGCCCAGCCTTGGCTCCTCATTCCTTCCTCATCCTGCCTGTCCGGCTCCCAACAAACCGCTGGGTTCAAGCCCAGATTCCTAGCTCCCTTCTCTCCCACACCCAAACCTGGCACTCTACCCTACCTCTGTCCAGAGCCCCCTCAGCCCTGACCCCACCACCAGACCTCCTGGAATGCAGGTCCCCAGCTCTGCCCTCTCCCCAACCCCTTGACAAGTCCACCAAGGTGGGGACTTCAAATAGCAACCCAAACACCGACCTCAAACCCTGCGCCAGCTCCCCGGCTCTCAGGAGGGTGGCCCCAGTGGGGTCCCTGCCCCTCCAGTCTCCTCTCCTCCCAGGCTTAACAGCTCCCTCCTCCCCAACAGGAACCCCCAGCCAGCCACCCAGCTTCACCCAGCTTGAACATCCCAGCTCAACAAATAGTCGCTGTCGCCAGGTCTCAGAAGTAAAAAAAGTAAAAAAGAAAACACGGTGGCCCAGGCTGGAGTGGTGACACGATCACAGCTCACTGCAGCCTTGAACTCACAGGCCCAGGCGATCCTCCCGCCCAGCCTCCCGAGCAGCTGGGACCACAGGCGCATCTCGGAGCCTGCCTGTCCCCCGGGCTCCTCTGCAGTGGCCCGTGTGCCTGTGCACCCGCTCGTCGCCCTGGCGTCCTGCCTTCCTGTGCACACGTCTCATCGGGCTTTAGCTGCTGGCTTCAGAGGAGGCAGGGCCAGCCTGCCTCACGGCCGGACGCCAAGTGCCAAGCCTGGCTCTCCCACAGCAGCGTGCACCAAGATAGTTAAAGGACAAAGTGGCTTTGCTGGGCCTCTAGCACCCCTCTGGCTGGCAGGTCAGGCTCTGAGACCTCAGGCCAACGCTCTGGGCCCCAAAGTCCTGCGCCAGGGCCAGGTGATGGCCTCTCTTGGGTTTCAATGCAGGGGCACCTGGCATGCCCACCCCCTCACCTTTATGAGGCATGCGTTGGTGACCAGCTGTTTTGGGTCCACCACGTCCACTAGGGGCTCCTTGATGGCCACATCTTTGATGCAAGACATGTCGAAGCCATACACATTCTCCCACCCTGGGGAGGCAGGCAGGGAGGGGTGAGCCCGCAGCAGCCCGCCCTGGCCCCGCCCACAGCTCCCGGGTGCGCACTCACAGTGGATCTTGTAGTCTTTGTACTGCCGGTCCTCGATGGCCGTCACGTACAGCGTAGCTCGGTCTGGGAAGATGAGGCCATCGGGTGCCTGCAGAGGGGCAGGGTGAGGGTGGGGCCCGGCAACACTGCCCCTAGTTTTGCCTCAAGATGTGGCCTCCTGCCCTGGTCTCAGCCACCTTCACGATGCAGCTGCACTCACCCCCACACCCCCTGGTCTATTTCCCACACGGCCGGCCGCCAGAGGACCCTCAGGCACATCTCAGTCAGCTCCTGTCCCTCGGAGGCTCTGGGGATCCTCAGACCCTCCCTGGCTGCTCTGAGAGGAAAAGCAAATTCGCACCATCTCCCTGCCACCGTCTAGCTCCGGGGCCTGTCACACTTGGCAGCCAGCCCCTACAGGAGTCCCGTCTGTGGGAAAAATCGAGCATGGTTTTCATCTTCTGCCTGGACCCCAGCCCATGCGAGCTGCTCCCGTCCCGCTGGGGGCCTCACCAGCCACTTGTCTCGGGCGTAGAGCACGGTGTTGAGCATGGACTCGTAAAAGAGGCAGTAGCCCATCCACTCGCTGATGATGATGTCCACCTTCTCCACCGGGAGCTCCACCTCCTCCACCTTCCCCTTGATGATAGTCACCACTGCAGGCAGACGGGCGGCCCGTCAGCCCCCCGGAGGCCTGCCCCTTACCTGCCCTGGGGGCTAGAGCCTGGGGACCCCACTGGGTTCAGAGAACGTAGTAAGCGGAAGCCACAAACCATCTTTGTTTTTGAGATGGAGTCTGTCGCCCGGGCTGTAGTGCAGTGGCCCCATCTCAGCTCACGGCATCCTTCACAGCCTGAGTTCAAGAGACTCCCCTGCCTCAGCCTCCTGAGTAGCTGGTACTACAGGCATGCACCACCACACCCAGCTAATTTTTTTTGTATTTTTCTGTAGCGATGGGATTTTACCATGTTGGCCAAGATGGTCTCAAACTCCTGACTTGGTGATCTGCCTCCCTCAGCCTTCCGAAGTGCTGGGATTACAGGCATGAGCCACCTCGCCTGGCCGCCACAAAACCTCTTAACTCTGTTTTATTTTATAATGATTTTTCTTTTTTATAAATGAGACGGGGTTTCACCATGTTGGCCAGGTTAGTCTTGAACTGCTGACCTCAGGCAATCCACCCACCTCAGCCTCCCAAAGTGCTGGGATTACAAGCGTGAGCCACCACGCCCAGCCTTAACTCTTTAAAAATTCACACGTCACTCTGGACATTTCTGAGGCAGGAGCAGAAATTTTACGTGAGCTGGGTATCAGGCGATGTTACGATTTTGTTTTCAACGGGGTGGGCTTGAGATAGTAAGTAACAGCATGGTTACGTTCTCAAGACAGCATCATCTATTAGATAAGATGCTCGCAGATGCATTTACCGGGAAAATGTCATTACAGTGAGAACTGGCTTCAAATGGATTTGTGCGATCGTTATGATAATCTCTTTTTAAAAATCACTTAAGGATGGCGCCAGTGGCTCTCGCCTGTAATCCCAGCACTTTGGAAGGCCAAGGTGGGTGGATCACCTGAGGTTGGAGCTCAAGACCAGCCTGGCCAAAATGGTGAAACCCCATCTCTACGAAAAAAAAAACACACAAAAATTTAACCACATGTGGTGGCAGGTGCCTGTAATCCCAGCTACTCCAGGACTGAGGCAGGAGAATCACCTGAACCCGGGAGGCAGAGGTTGCAGTAAGCTGAGATCGCGCCACTGAACTCCAGCCTGGGCAATAAGAATGAAATTCCATCTAAAAAAAAAAAAAAAAAAAGAAAAAACAAGGAAAGAAAAGGCAGAGCAGGAAATAAAGAAATTAAGAGAAAAAGGAATGAAGTACTGATACATGCTAACACATGAATGAAAGAGCAAAAACTCCATTTCAAAAAAAAAATTACTTCAGTTCCTAAAGGGAAATCTACCACATTCTCCAGTTCCCTGACCCCCACCAACCTAGCTGCCGGGACTTAAAGGCAATTTGACAAGACTTCCCAAACTTACTAACTCATATTTCACTCTCACCCAGACTGGTCTCAAGCTCCTGGGCTGTGCCAGTCCTCCAGCCTCAACCTCCCGAAGTGCAGGGGTGAGAGGCATAAGCTATCACGCTCGGCCACTAACCTTTTGACCCAAGCAATCACCTTTTATAAACTGATCTCACAAATATACCAGTTTGTGTATGAAATGACATGATGTGCAGGGGATGAAAGTCTCAGAGCAGGTTGGGCACATCAGCTCACGCCATAATCCCAAAACTTTAGAAGGCCAAGGCGTGAGGATCACTTGAGCCCAGAAGTTTGAGACCAGAGGTTCGCTTGGGCAACATGGTGAAACCCCACCTCTATTTTTAAAAAAAGTTAGCCAGGTGTGGTGGCGTGTGCCTGTAGTCCCAGCAGCTCAGAAGGCTGAGGTGGGGGGATGACCTGAGCTCAGCACACGGAGGTTGCAGAGCAGTGACCGCAACACAGCACTCCAGCGTCGGCCTCTCCCCCCAGAAAAGGAAAAGAAAATCTCAGAGCAGCTTAAACACCCATCAACAGACAACGGGTTTAAAAGGCTGGGAGACAGGCCTCCAAGGGGGCTCACGCCTGTAATCCCAACACTGTGGGAGGCACAGGCAGGTGGATCACTTGAACCCGGAAGGTGGAGGTTGCAGTGAGCCGAGATCGCACCACTGCACTCCAGCCTGGGCAACAAGAGCAAAACTCTATCTCAGACAAAAAAAAAAAAAAAAAAAAAAAAGGCTGGGATGTACCTATGACGGTGATCGTGGAAGAGTGGATGCCACATCCTGGAAAGCAGGTGAAAGAAGCTACGGGCCCGAGACTGGTAGGAAACGTTACAGGCATGAAGATCATGCACGTAAATGTAAACATTTGCTTAAGTATGTGCTTGCAGGACCAGACTTCTCTGAAGTTAGTGTTGGTTAAACTCAAGAGGGCGGCTGGGAAACAGGGGCGGCTTCTCACTGTGGGCCCTCAGCAACCAACCACGTGACTCTATGACTCATTCAAGAAACTAGAGAGCGCTTCTTGCCCTAATTTTAAGACTGAGGCGCTAAGCTTGCGACTTCGACACTCTGACCCACAGGCTGCCAGCAGCCCAGAAGCCCATGGGAGAGGAGCCGCTGAATCTGTGGCCTTGACCCCAGTGCTCCCCGGAGGGCCTGGGGAAGCAGGCATCACCCCCTCCACTCCCGAAAACCCATCCTTTCCGGGCTCACCGTGGTCTAACTTGTTAGCTTTGACGATCTTCACGGCATAATCAGAGATACTGGAACACTCGATCTGAGGGCCCAGGAAGAAGGGCGGGTGAGATCCCCTCAGTCCCACAGCCCACCCCCATCCCCTCCATCCAATCCCTGAGCCCCAGTGGGCACCCCCGCCAGGCCCGGCCCCCTCCGTCCAGCCTGGAGACTCACCCCAATGACCTTTCGGGCCCCGGCCTTGGCGGCGAACATGCAGAGGATACCAGTGCCCGAGCCCACGTCCAGCACCACTTTGTCCTTGAAGAGGTGCCGATTGTGAAACATGGAGTTGCGGTAGGTGAGGGTGCGCACCTCATCCTTCAGCATCTCCTGGAGAACGGCACAGAGACTCCGTGAGGGCCCCGCATCCCCAGCTGGAGAACACGGTGTCCTCACAGCTCGGAGGGCCAGAGCTGGGCCCTCTCGATTCCTGCCATGCACTTCAGTTTACCTTTTTTACTTAATCATGTATTTATTTTTATTTATTTATATTTTGAGACGAAGTCTCGCTCCATTGCCCAGGCTGGAATACAGTGCTGCGATCTCAGCTCACTGCAACCTCCGCCTCCTGGGTTCAACTGATCTTCCTGCCTCAGTCTCCTGGGTAGCTGGGATTATAGGCATGTGCCTATTATAGGCATGTGCCACCATGCCCAGCTAATTTTTGTGTTTTTAGTAGAGACGGGGTTTCAACATGTTGCCCTGGCTGGTCTCGAACTCCTGACCTCAGGCGATCCACCCACCTGGGCCTTCCAAAGTGCTGGGATAACAGGCATGTGTCACTGCGCCCAGCCAGTTTCCTCTAATCAGATTTGGGCCCGGTGAGGTGGCTCAGAACTCACCGGGTGCCTGTAATCCCAGCACTCTGGGAGGCCAAGGCAGGTGGATCACACAGTCAGGAGTTTGAGACCAGCCTGGCCAATATGATGAAACCTGGTCTCTACTGAAAATACAAAAATTAGCCAGGCATGGTGGTAGGCGCCTGTAGTCCCAGGTACTTGGGAGGCTGAGGCAGGAGAATCGCTTGAACCTGGGAGGCGGAGGTTGCAGTGAGCCAAGATCGGCCACTGCATTCCAGTCTGGGTGACAGAGCGGACTCCGTCTCAAAAATAAATAAATAGGCTGGGTGCAGGGGCTCTCGCCTGTAGTCAGGAGTTCGAGGACAGTCTGACCAACATGGAGAAACTCCTCCTCTATTAAAAATACAAAAAAAATTAACCAGGCATGATGGTGGGCGCCTGTCATCCCAGCTACTGGGGAGGCTGAGGCAGGAGAATCGCTTGAACTCAGTAGGCAAAGTTTGCAGTGAGCCGAGGTCGAGTCACTGGACTCCAATTTGGGTGACAGAGTGAGATTCCATTTAAAAAAAAAAAACAACAACAAACCCATAAATAAATAAATAGAAATCACATTAGATGAACTAAACTCCCATCTTAGCCAGACTTCAGCACTGCTACCCCAGAACCAGTGAACCCTGGATTTAAAAGTCCTCAGGCCAGGGGCGGCGGCTCACACTTGCAATCCCAGCACCTCAGGAGGCCAAAGCAGGAGGATCACGTGACCCCAAGAGTTTCAGACCAGCCTGGGCAACAAGAGTATCTCTACAGAAAAGTAAGAAAATCAGCTGGGCGTGGAGGCACACCACTGTGGTTGCAGCTACTCCGGAGGCTGAGGTGGGGGCATCACCTGAGGTGGGAAGTCGAGGCTGCAGTGTGGTCTGACTGCAGTAATGTGCACTCTACCATGGGTGACAGAGCGAGACTCTGTCTCCAAAAATTAAAAAATGGAGGCCGGGTGGGGTGGCTCATGCCTGTAATCCAAACACTTTGGAGGCCAAGGCGGGCAGATCACCTGAGGTCGGGAGTTCAAGAACAGCCTGACCAACATGCGGGTCCGGTGGCTCAAGCCTGTAATCCCAGCACTTTGGGAGGCCGAGGCGGGTGGATCACAAGGTCAAGATATCAAGACCATCCTGGTCAACATGGTGAAACCCCGTCTCTACTAAAAATACAAAAAATTAGCTGGGCATGGTGGCACGTGCCTGTAATTCCAGCTACTCAGGAGGCTGAGGCAGGAGAATTGCCTGAACCCAGGAGGCGGAGGTTGCGGTGAGCCGAGATCGCGCCATTGCACTCCAGCCTGGGTAACAAGAGCGAAACTCCGTCTCAAAAAAAAAAAAAAAAAAAAAAAGAAAAATTTTTAATGGAAATTTTATATACATTTTGCCACAATTTTATGAAAAAGGCCTCGGGAGAAAAGAAAATTCCTTAGAATGACACCCCAGCTGCGTTCTGGGGTCTCAGTGTCTTCAGTCAGATCTCAAGGGTGCAGAACCTGTCAGGCCGGGAGCAGCCAGGGCGCAGTCCTACCGTCGGTCACTAGAGGGCGGCAGAGACCAGCGGGCCCAGCCTGACCTCTGGCTAAGGCCCCAAGCAGGCATGCGCGTTCCCACCCCAGCCTTCAGCGAGGGGCCCCTGCAGAGCTTCAGGCTAACCTCGGTCTCCAAGGCAACGGCTTGGCGAGGCGACCCTGGGGGGTGCGCAGCAGAGGGGTGGCCTGCTGCCAGGGGAGCAGTGCGCATGCGTGGGGAAACAGGATCCATGCCCTCCCACCACCATTTAACCCCCTTGAGATTGGGGCCTTGGGGACTGACCCCACTCACCTCGTGGATGCCGAAGTGGGCGTAGGAATCAAAGTAGTAATCCTTGGACGTCATGTCCTCAGCATTGGGCTTCTCGCTGCTTTCGGGCTGGCCACAGGACACCTGGGAGGGGGCCGATGGGAGCGTGGGTCAGATCTGGGGGCTCCCCACAGCCTCTTAAACCTCCAGGTCCCTATTTTTCCCTGACGAATAGTATAGAACCCCCCAAAATCATACCATGACAACCCTACAGCCCCCCAGGAACCCCAAAACCTAACAGCCCCATTTTCCACTTCCACGACCCCCCCAGAGCACCATCCATGGGAGCACCCCAATACCTCAGCCACGCCTACCATATCTCCAGTCTCTCTGCCCCCGTCTCTAGCTCAGCCCACAGCTGGGGAGGGGAG
This sequence comes from Saguinus oedipus, assembly GCA_031835075.1. Taxonomy (NCBI): domain Eukaryota; kingdom Metazoa; phylum Chordata; class Mammalia; order Primates; family Cebidae; genus Saguinus; species Saguinus oedipus. The sequence continues at coordinate 50,863,586 of CM063187.1, read as the reverse complement.
GGGAAGGAAAACGGGGGCAGACACAGGGAAGGGCAAAGGGGGGCTGGAGGTGGAGTTAAGGAAGTAGCCGTGATACTGGGGGAGGCCAGCAGGGCTGTGAACCTGGAGGGGTTGCTACTAAGTGTCTGGGGGCCTGGGGTCAACTGGGTTGAAGCAAGAGGGGTATGATTAGACCTCGGGAAAGGGCCAGTGTGTGGCAAGATATACTGATGTGGAGGTCAGGGCGGGGAGGGGTCTCACAAAAGGATATTTACTTCTTCAAGAGGCGGCTGGAGGCTCATCCCATTAGCCAAGGTGGCTACAAAATTCTAGGAGAGAGTAACAGGGAAAAAGGATTAGCTACCAGGAGTGGCTGCAGGGGCTGGGCGGCGGGACCTGGGCTCTGGTGGGAGGTGGGGTGGGTGGGTTTCCAGCAATTCTTCTTTGCGGGGAGTGGTGGCAGAGGGGGCAAGTAATGAGGTGGGGTGCTTAAGAAGGGATGGGAAAAGTGAGAGGAGAGAGAAGAAAGGGGGTCTCCGACCCCAGCTGTGGCTGGAGAGATGGTGGCCCGCCCCCACGTTGCTCCTCTCTGGCCAGGCAGCTGACTACACACCTCCCCCATCCAGGCCAGGGAAACTGGCACTGGCCACCGCCAGCTGTCGCTCCCCCTCATCACATAATCTCCCCCAGATTAGGTGACACTTCCTGACACACGCACCCCTATCCTAGGGTGCCATGAATAGCAGGAGGGAGGGGGGCTGGCAGGCTATGCCCACAGGGCATCTGCCACCTCTGCAAACCAGTCTCTTGTCTGAGAGGATTCCAGAAAAGAGGTGTGGCCCACAGGCACTCCCCCAGAGCTAGTACCCCAGTCCCCAGCTCCTGCCTTGGGCTCAGGAGCCCCCAAACAAAACCAGCGGGAACCAACCCCCTCCCTTATAACCCTCTGCCCTGGAAGGTGGAGTCCCAGGGATGATGGGCAGCTCCTGGACTCTCTAAGAATGAGAGGACTCCAGAAAGTGGCTTGGGGAGTCAGCACATCGCCTCAATTCAGACACCCATCCTAGGCCCTGAAGACCCCCAGGTGCGGCCAAGCCTGAGGCCACCCCTGGGGAAGATATTTCCTCCACCCTTAGAGCCCTGGTGCAGGAGACCGCCAAGGGGGTGGGGAGTCATAGTAGTGACCCCTGGGAGCTGCATCCTGACATCTGAGAGCTGACCTGCCCCTCCAGCCAGTGCCATAGGTAAGGGGTGGAAGGACAGAGGTCCCATCAGATTACATCTCTTCCGGATGTGACCACTTTCCAAGTCTCCAAGAAGGGCCACATCACAGGCCATGACCTACTAGGCTGCAAGCACCCTCCCCCCAGCTCTCCCAAGCCAGCGGGGATGCCTGTAAGAGGAAAAGTGCTGGGGGCTTTTCCCGCGGGGGCCCATTTTTCAATAACGCTTAAAACTACCGCGAGACAACCCCAGCCCAAGAGGGCTTGAAACGCAAGACGGAAACCTCCCCCACATGGCTGCACGAGAACCCAACCTAACTCGAAACCCTTTCAGGCACCCAGCCTCAGGACCCCGGGTTTCAGGACCCCCTGGGGGGTCATCTCCCGCCCTCACAAAGGCCCGGGGGAGATAAAGGGCTCCAGGAGAGGATAAAGCTCTCAGCCTACGTATTTCCCACAACTCATTCCCAGCGGACATACCCTCCTCCTTCCCCCGCCCGGAAGAAATCCGACGGTAGGTGGGCTTCGGGACACGCCCCATGAAAAAGATGTCCCTCCCACATCCCCAGAAATGGCCACAAGGGGGTGCACGGCACCTATTAATGGGAAAATCTCCACCTAGATGCCCCACAACCACCCAGAGGGAGGTCACAGGGGCATGCCCCATCCCCCAACTCCTAAAGCCCTGGGCTACGGGGAGAATTCTGAGACGGGAAACAGGGTCGGGGGCACCCCATTCTTTGTCTTCCTCCAGTGCCTAACCCAGAACGCACAAAACCGGGGCCACTGTCCCAACAGATGTCCCCGGAGCTCGGAAGGAGGTTGTAAAGAGCTGAGAAGCACTGCCCCTCCCCAGAGACTCCCTACATCCTGGCGGGCCCCAGATCGATCCCACCCCAAGGCGTGTGCCCGCATCCCCGGGGAGAAGAGCTGGTGGCCTCAGAGGGAGGGTCGGGCCCCCTCCCGCCCCCCCGGGCGCCCCTCCCCGGCCGGGGGCGGGGCCTTAGTCCCGCACGTGGAGCCCGCCCGGCCACCGGACTCGGCACACCCCCTCCCCACCCACCGCGCCGCGGCCACGTGGGGGCCTGGCCGGAAGCGCCCCCAACCCTCCTCCACGTGGGAGGGGTGATGAGACCCTCCGCTAGGCCGGATGCCGAAGGCCCTTGAAAGCTAGGGAACCTCCACTTAAAACGATGTCCCCGGATGCGGAGCGCGCGGTGACCCCGTGTGCGGCGGGCGACCTCTAACCTCCTGTCGCCGACTTAGAGCCCTTTCCCCACCACAGAGCTGTGAAACACCGACCCAAAGCCGCCCCCATCTCAAGGCGGCGCTCCAAGCGCTCACCTCCATGATGCAGTTCGCGGCCTCGGCTGCCGCCATCTTCACCCGCACCTACTCCTCCTCCGGCCGCCAAGACCCCCCCTTTCTCCTCACTCCCCCGGGACCGCCTTATACTAGAAGGTCTAGGGCCCGCCTACCGCGACCCCGCCGGAAGATTTCATTGGTAAAGGAGGCAGCCAGTCTGAGAATGCCGTCTAGCTATTGGCTAGAGAAGACGTCGCTCACAGGTCAGGGGTTTGCCAACTCTGGCGCCCAGAGTCCCGCCCCCTCAAGTCGACCTGGGATGGGGAAAACTGCCCGTCTATTGCAAAAAGCGCGACTGGTGATTGGGCAAAGTCTACATAAATGCCCGCCCCTTTACCCTAGCACCGCTTCAAAGCTTCCCGGCGAGCCCCGCGCTAAAGGGGCGTCTCGAAATGCCTGTCCATCACCAAAACGACCCGCCTCCTCATCGCTCCCATTGGTTTATCCTGATGTGACGTCACGCGGCCTTTGGCCCACCCACGCCAAGCGGCCGGCCTCAAGGAGAACACGACGATTGGCCCAAGGGTAGTGAAGGAGGCGGGGTTTTAGGCACCAGCGATTGGCTCAAAGGAACTCCCACTCCTCTTTCACTCGGTGGATTTTCCCAGGCCGGGGAGAGTCTGGAGGAAAAAGGCGGCTTGTGCCCATTCTGGGGGGAAAAATCTGAATCAGTGAGAGGCCCAAAGAGAAAGGGCCTGTCTGGGGTCCCTAAGCAAGTGAGGAATAGGTGTGCGCCTCAACACATTAAATCCTTAAATCCTAGCCTTTGACATAATCATTCCAAGTTTTTTTTGTTTTTCGGTTTTTTATTTTTTTATTTTTTTGAGACAGAGTTTTGCTCTTGTTACCCAGGCTGGATTACATGCTTGAGCCACGCGCCCAGCCCTGTTTTTCGTTTTTTTGAGATGGAGTCTTGCTCTGTAGCTCAGACTGGAATGCAGTGGCGCGATCTCGGCTCGCTGCTGTCTCCGCCTCCCAGGTTGGTTGAAACGATTCTCCTGCCTCAGCCTCCCGAGTAGCTGGGACTACAGGCGCGTGCCACCACATCCACCTAATTTTTGTATTTTCAGTAGAGACGGGGTTTCACTGTGTTGGCCAGGCTTGTCTTGAACTCCTGACCTCACGATCCACCCGCCTTGGCCTCCCAAAGTGCTGGGATTACAGGCGTGAGCCACCACACCAGGCCCATTCCAAGTTTTTTAAGCCCATCAACCCCTCTCGAGACACTTGGTTTTTGCCAAGTCCCTACTGCTGCCAGGAACTCCCACCTCTCTGTCTGGCCAGCTTCTCAACGTCAATTAGGGCGCAGTTTAGACACCACCTCCTCCGGGAAGCTTTCCTTGATCTGTAGAAAAGGTTCCTAGTTGCCGGGAGCGGTGGCTCAAGCCTGTAATCCCAGCACTTTGGGAGGCCAAGGCGGGTGGATCACAAGGTCAAGAGATCGAGACCATCCTGGTCAACACAGTGAAACCCCGTCTCTACTAAAAATACAAAAAAAAAATAGCTGGGCATGGTGGCGCTTGCCTGTAATCCCAGCTACTGGGGAGGCTGAGGCAGAATTGCCTGAACCCAGGAGGCAGAGGTTGCGATGAGCCGAGATTGCGCCATTGCACTCCACCCTGGGTAACAAGAGCGAAACTCCGTCTCAAAAAAAAAAAAAAAAAATTTTTAAAAGAGAAACAAAGTGACTCATTGTCTTTTTTTTTCTTCTTGAGACGGAGTTTCGCTCTTGTTACCCAGGCTGGAGTGCAATGGCGCGATCTCGGCTCACCACAACCTCCGCCTCCTGGGTTCAGGCAATTCTCCTGCCTCAGCCTCCCCAGTAGCTGGGATTACAGGCGCGCACCACCATGCCCAGCTAATTTTTGTATTTTCAGTAGAGATGTGGTTTCACCTTGTTGACCAGGGTGGTCTCGATCTCTTGACCTCGTGATCCACCCGCCTCGGCCTCCCAAAGTGCTGGGATTATAGGTGTGAGCCACCGTGCCCGGCCTCTTTGTCTTTTTTTAAATTATTTTTTATAGTGCTCGCTTCGGCAGCACATATACTAAATTATTTTTTATAATAATTTTTTTTTTTTTTTTTTTTTTTTTGAGACGGAGTTTCGCTCTTGTTACCCAGGCTGGAGTGCAATGGCGTGATCTCGGCTAACCGCAACCTCCACCTCCTGGGTTCAGGCAATTCTCCTGCCTCAGCCTCCTGAGTAGCTGGGATTACAGGCACGCGCCACCATGCCCAGCTTATAATAATTTTTTAAAAAATGAGTCACGGCCAGGCACAGTGACTCATGCCTGTGATCCCAGCACTTTGGGAGGCCAAAATGGGAGGAGCACTTGAGCCCAGGAGGTGTAGACCAGCCTGGGCAACATAGTGACACCCCATTTCTACAATTTTCTTTGTTTTTGAAATGGAGTCTTGCTCTGTTGCCCATGCTGGAGTGCAGTGGCATGATCTCAGCTAACTGCAGTCTCTACCTCTTGGGTTCAAGGCTAAGTCTGGTGCCTTAGCCTCCCCAGTAGCTGGGACTACAGGCACTCACCAACATGCCCAGCTAATTTTTGTATTTTTAGTAGAGACAATGTTTCACTACGTTGGCCAAGCTGGTCTAAAACTCCTAACCTCAAGTGATCCACCCGCCTCGGCCTCCCACAAAAATTCTTTTTTAAAAATTAGTATCGTGTCACATGTCTTTATACTAGCTACTAGAGAGGCTGAAGTGTGAGGGTCACTTGAGCCCAGGAAGTTGAGGCTGCAGTAAGCCATGATGGTGCTACTGTATTCCAGTCTAGGAAACAGAGCAAGACTCTATCTCAAAAACAAGTGGGGGGTGCATGTGACAAACCACTGGTCTGTAGGTAGATGAGAAACCAGCAAAAAAAAAAAAAAAAAGACTCAAAAGGAGAAATGGGAGGAGAAAAACAAGAAGAGGGTGGTGTCCTAGACACAGGTGAAATTAGACTATCCCTTCCTGTGGAAATCACTGGAAAGACTCCATGGCCATCATACAGCATCGGCTAGAACAACCAGATCGTGCAATAGGAGAAAAAATCCAAATAGCTGGAATATTTAGATACTCTCTCAGATACATGACATGTCCAAGGAGACAGACTCTTGTAGGTGCCCCAAATAAATATTTCTAGAATGAACGAACTGGTTCCTTCCTCAATTAGTGTAAGGCACAGAAATCTCTGACCCAAATCTCTACTTAGAACTTCAGTTCTCAAGTGAAAGAACAAACAAATACTTTGTAAAGCTTTTAATACGAAAAGTTTTAAACAATTTATTTTTGGTAAAAACAGGAATGGCAACCACCACCCCACAGTCCTGAGTGGAAGAGGAAGGCTTGGAAAAGCACAGGCAGAGGGAAGGGACGTGAGGTGTAATCTTGTTACAGCTTCTGAGGAAGAGCTCAGTCCAATGGCAAGTTCAAGTCCACAGGTGAAACAGCCAGGATGCCCTCCTGGAAGGGAAAAGTGGCAGAGCCCTGTGAGCAGGTGAGCAGGGCAGGCGCCCCCTGCCCCACAGCAGTGTGCACATCAGCCCAGTGAGATTAGAGTTGGGAAGGTGAGGAATCAGAGAGCAGAGAGCAACAGACACCCAGAGAAGGGGTCAGAGACCCAGACAGAATGTCAGAGAAATGAGGGGGACAGAGTCCTAGTGAGAGGAGGAAAGGCTGAGCACGAGGAGGGTCAGGGAACTGGAGTGGGGTTAGACAGAGACCAAGAGAGAGTGAAGAGTCAGGGGACAACATCAGAAAAGGGGAAGAGCAGGCCGGGCGCGGTGGCTCAAGCCTGTAATCCCAGCACTTTGGGAGGCCGAGGCGGGCGGATCACGAGGTCAAGAGATCGAGACCATCCTGGTCAACAAGGTGAAACCCCGTCTCTACTAAAAATACAAAAAATTAGCTGGGCATGGTGGTGCGTGCCTGTAATCCCAGCTACTCAGGAGGCTGAGGCAGGAGAATTGCTCGAACCCAGAAGGCGGAGGTTGCGGTGACCGAGATGGTGCCATTGCACTCCAGTCTGGGTAACAAGAGCGAAACTCCGTCTCAAAAAAAAAAAAAAAAGAAAAGGGGAAGAGAGTTCTGGGATTTGAACAATTCAGAGCTTCGTGTTCGTGTGTAAATCCAGATTCCAGACCGGGTGCAGTGGCTCACACCTATAATGCCAGCACGTTGGGAGGCTGAGGCAGGTGGCTCATGAGGTCAGGAGTTCAAGACCAGCCTGGCCAACATGGTGAAACCCCGTCTCTGCTAAAAATACAAAAATTAGCTGGCATGGTGGTGCGTGCCCGTAATGCCAGCTTTACAGGCTATTCGGGAGACTGAGGCAGGAGAATCGCTTGAACCTGGGAGGCAGAGGTTTCGCTGAGCCAAGATCGCACCAGTGCACTCCAGCCTGGGTGACAGAGCAAGACTCTGTCTCAAGAAAAAAAAAAAAACAAAAAAAAATTCCACATTCCAACCCTCTGCACGATGGGGACTTTCCTTCTGTGCTCCGACAAGAGGATAATAAGAGCCCCATGAGGTTGTAGTGGATTTAAATGGGATCACTCTATTGAAATCCCTGACAGAGAACCTGACCCACCCACCGAGAAAGCTCACCTGCTATCAAGCCTATTAATTTTTTTTTTTTTAGAAATTAGCTGGGCATGGTGGCTCATGCCTGTAAGCCCAACACTTTGGGAGGCTGAGATGGGTGGATCACTTGAGGCCAAGAGTTCTAGACTAGCCTGGCCAACATGGCAAAACCCCATCTCTGCTAAAAACACAAAATTAGCCAGTCATGGTGGTATGCGCCTGTAATCCCAGCTACTTGGGAGGCTGAGGCAGGAGAATTGCTTGAACCCGGAAGATGGAGGTTACAGTGAGCTGAGATCACACCACTGCACTCCAGCCTGGGCAACAGAGTAAGACTCTGTCTCAAAAATACCATAAAATCGGCCGGGCGCGGTGGCTCACGCCTATAATCCCAGCACTTTGGGAGGCTGAGGCAGGTGGATCACAAGGTCAAGAGATCGAGACCATCCTGGTCAACAAAGTGAAACCCCGTCTCTACTAAATATACAAAAATTAGCTGGGCATGGTGGTGCGTGCCTATAGTCCCAGCTACTCAGGAGGCTGAGGCAGGAGAATTGCTTGAACCCAGAAGGCAGAGGTTGCGGTGAGCCGAGATCGTGCCATTGCACTCCAGTCTGGGTAACAACAGTGAAACTCCGTCTCAAAAAAAGAAAAAAAAAACCCCATAAAATAAACGAGCTTCTTTGCTGAGCCCAACACTTATATCCAGTCCCCTAAACATGTGCTCTGAATTCTGATCTTACTCTGGACTGGACCACGTCCAGTCCTGCTCCCCACCCCCACTGCCTCCATCCCCACACCTTCCCCATCTCAGGGAACTCGGATGTCGCTCTGCAGCTGTTCGGGTCATCATCTTTTAGTCTGTCCCCACATCTGGCCCATTAGCCAAATCTATCAGCACCACCACTAAATTAAACCCAGCATTCTACACTGTCCCAAACTTGGGTCTCATCTACTCACCTCCTCCCTGAGCCCCTACTCCCACCCTCCCCCCTGCAGTCTGTCCCTAAGCGGCCGCAAGAGGGCGCCCATTAGCACCTAAATCAGCGTCTGTCCCTCCGCTGCTCGGAGACCTTGGCTTACCCAAAGTCCAAGTTCTTAACCTGACCACAGGGTCCTGGCTGGCCCGGTATCTCTCCTGCTGTCACCTCTCGCCTGCTCACCCTGCTCCAGCCCTACTGGCCTCCTCCTCCTCCTCCTCCTCCCTGTTCCTCAAACACACTTGGCCAGCTCCTGCCAGGGAAACCGGTTCCATGGAGAGCCTGGCCTATGTCCCTCTCTTCCTGAATACCCACAGCAACCCCCAGGCAGGTAAATGAGACGGTGCCCACTGCACCAGCCGGGAGAGTGTCACTCAGCGAGATTGCGACAGTCACCAAGCCATAGGGCCTGCACACTGGAGCCCAGCCCAACTCTGAAACAGGCACTGGAGATCAAGTCAAGTGAACAAAAGGAGGAGGGAAGCCTCTGGGTCTTCTGAAGCTTTTGTGTTACAGGTGGGAGACGCTGCAACAAAGAATAATCAACGGCCCGGCGCAGTGGCTCACAGCTGTAATCCCCGCACTTTGGGAGGCTGAGGTAGGTGAATCACAAGGTCAGGAGTTCAAGACTAGCCTGGCCAAGATGGTGAAACCCTGTCTCTACTAAAAATACAAAAATTAGCCGGGCGTGGTGATGGGCACCTGTAATCCCAGCTACTTGGGAGGCTGGGGCAGAGAATTGCTTGAATCCAGGAGGCAGAGATTGCAGTGAGCCAAGACCACGCCACTGCACTCCAGCCTGGGCAACAGAGTAAGACTCTGTCTCGAAAAAAAATAAAATAAAAATGAACAAGAAGACAAATAAGACAAGTCAATTCCACCATCTGTTAGAAGGCACAGAGTGCTATGAAAGGAAAAGGAAAGCAGGAAGGGGGAAGGAGGGCAGTGGAGGGTGTGGAGGTGGCTGTGATGGTCAGTGGGGACCTGGGAAGGCCTTGCTGGGAGGGAAACCAGAACCCACCAGAAGGAGCAGAGGGAGGAGGTAGGGGGTTCCGGCGGCGGTGGGGGGGGGCATCCTGGCAGGCACTGTTGGAAAGGCAGTGGGTAGCCATGTGATCACACCAACAAATGCCTGCAGCATGCTGGCCAGTGCACAGAGGACTTAGCAGGATGAGCACATTTTAACCCTCAGAGCAACCCTGTGAGGCAGCACTACTACTCTCCCTACGTTATTTTTTTTTTGAGACTGAGTCTTGCTCTGTCTCCAGGCTGGAGGGCAGTGGTGTGATCTTGGCTCACTGCAACCTCTGCTGCCCAGGTTCAAGCAATTCTCCTGCCTCAGCCTCCCAAGTAGCTGGGATTACAGGCACCCACCACCAAGACCGACTAATTTTTTATTTTTAGTAGAGACGGGGTTTCACCATGGTCAGGCTGGTCCCAAACTCCTGACCTCAAGTAATACATCTGTCTCAGCCTCCCAAAATGCTGGGATTACAAGTATGAATCCCACTGCACCTAGCTTTTATATTATTTTTTGTTTGTTTTTTTCAGACAGAGTCTCACACTGTCGCCAGGGCTGGAGTGCAGTGGCACAGTCTCAGCTCACTGCAACCTCTGCCTCCCGAGTAGCTGGGATTACGGGGGCCCGCCACCATACCCGACTATTTTTGTTTTGTTTTGTTTTTAATAGAGATGGGTTTTAGTAGAGACATTTCACTATGTTGGCCAGTCTGGTCTTGAACTCCTGACCTCGTGATCTCCCTGCCCCAGCCTCCAAAAGTGCTGGGATTACAGGCATGAGCCACCGCACCCAGCCTATTATATTATTTTTTTTGAGACAGAGTCTTGCTCTGTTGCCCACACTGGAGTGCAATGGCACAACCTCAGCTCACTGCAATCTCTGCTTCCCAGGTTCAAGTGATTCTCCCGCCTCAGCCTCCCAAGTAGCTGGGATTACAGGCAACCACCACCAAGCCCGGCTAATTTATGTACAGTTTTAGGAGAGACTGGGTTTCACCATGTTGGCCAGGCTGGTCTGAAACTCCTGACCTCAGGTTATCCACCTGCCTCCTCCTCCCTGTTCCTCAAACACACTTGGCCAGCTCCTCCCAAAGTGCTGTGATTACAGCAGCTGGCCCCAGCTGATTATTTTCAATTTTTGTACAGACGGGGTCTTACAAGCTTGTCTTGAACTCCTGGCCTCAAATGATTCTCCCGCCTCGGCCTCTGAAAGTGCCAGGATTACAGGCACGAGCCACCTAACCCAGCCTCTCCCTGAGGAGAGGTTTCACATTTACGGCGTTAGCTACCCAGTGGTTGACGCCAGGCATAGCATCCGCACTCGTCACTGCAGTCCTGGCATACAGCGAGAGCGCAACACAGAAGGAACACAGTGGAGCTGGGCGAATACCTGAGCTCTAAGAGGAAATCTAAGAAGCCCCCACCACTCCTGTATCTCATGACAGTTGGGTAAAGCGAGGCCCAGAGAGAGGCTTCAGTGGCTCACCCGGCCCCCCTGGGCCTGGATCCAGGGCGTGAAGCTGTGCACGTGCTCCACGCTGAGTCCGGCCAGGGTGCCCCCTAGCCCAGCCACGCGCCGGCTCAGCTCCATGGCCAGGGCCAGGCGGGCCAGCGGCTCCGGAGAAGGAGGCGGGGGCCCAGGGCATGCTGGGCTTGGGCGAGATCGGTCCTCCCGGCTGCAGAACAGCTCCACCAGACGAGTGAAAGAGCCGGAGGACAGGCGGACCAGCTTGCTGCGCAGGGCGGGGTCCGAGGCCAGCTGTGGGGTGGAAGAGGCAGGGTCAGCGTTAGCTGCGCCCCAGGGACCAGCCAACAGGGGGCTGGGAGGCGTGGTTCCCCAGTTCAGGACACTTCTAGATGCTAAAACTCTAGGCCATCCCTCATCCATATCAGCCAATCACGTCAGACTCTTGGGTCTCGGCAAAACTACCCCCAGGATACTGGCCGAGAACGTGAGGTGCTAAGCCACGCCCCTTCCCTTGCCGCCACAGCCAATCAGAGCCAATCTGCTGTAACTGAGTTAATCTAGTCACACCCTCAGTGCCCTTTCCCAGGGGCCAACCTAGTGTCTACAACAACCTTGCCCTCTACCATTCAATTAATATGAGAGGTTCATGTATCCTGCCCAAGCTCCCAAGCCAATAGATTTCAAGACACAGCCACAAGCCACGCTTCCTAAGCCAGGCCACATCCTATGCTCAGTAAGATTTTAGACACTCCCGCAATCTCCACATTCATTCTTACTTTCCCAACTTGGCCAATCTCTTCCAGACCATGTTTTTGATGACCACACCCTCTGCATTTAGGCCACGCCCCTCTAACAATCAAACCCCCTAATTTACAGTACAGCACTATCCTAACCATACTCCTGTCATTCGACCATTCTTTTTTTTTTTCTTTCTTTTTTTTGAGACAGAGTCTTGCTCTGTCGCCCAGGCTGGAGTGCAGTGGCACTATCTTGGCTCATTGCAACCTCTGCTTCCTGGGCTCAAGTGACTCTCCCGCCTCAGCCAGCTGGGATTACAGGTGTGAGCTACTGCACCCAGCTAATTTTTGTATTTTTAGAAGAGACAGGGTTTCACCGTGTTGGCCAGTCTGGTCTTAAACTCCTGACCTCAGGTGTTCCGCCCATTCTTGCCTCCCAAAGTGCTGGGATTACAGGCGTAAGCCACCTCTCCCGGCCTCAACCCTTCATTAAACCTTGTCCTACCCTCTCTCCACTTGACCATCCAAAGAAAATACAGATCCAGCTTCCGATCCCAGAGCCCCACCATTCCGCAACTTCTGTCCTTGCCAAGGGGTGGGACAGACGCCCATCACCTTTTGGTTAATGACTTCTGCCTCCTCCTCCAGCAGGGCTACCAGCCTCCGCAGTAGGGCTTCCTTCTCTGTGAGCGGGGGACCCTGTAATTCTGCAGGGAGCAGAGAATTTGGCTGGGGGCCAAACCCTGACTCTCCTCCTACCCCCATCCTTCTCTGAGTCCCCTCTGCGCCTCACCTGGGCTAGATGGAGATTTCAGTTGCTCTTCAACCAACTGTTCTAGCCGCTGGGCCACCAAGGCATAAAAGTCTGGAGTAGCTGGGCCTGGGTAAAGAGAGTTCATGACAGGATTCCAGGACATTGGAAACATGGATTCTCTCCTTCTCCCAACTACATTGGCAGGTGGCAATGATTCTCATTTTATAATGGGGTAAACTGAGGCCCAGTGAGAAAACTTGGTAAAAAATGTCAAAACCGTTGCACTTTTCACTTTATCATATCCTCACACTGGACTTGGAATGTCAGAGTTGGCCGGGTGCCGTGTCTCATGCCTGCAATCCCAGCACTTTGGGAGGCCAACATGGGAGGGTCACTTAAGGCCAGGAGTTTGAGGCCAGCCTGGCCAACATGGGAAACCCTGTGTCTACTAAAAATGCAAAAATCAGCTGGTACGCTGGCGCACACCTGTAATCCCAGGCACTTGGGAGGCTGAGACACAAGAATCGCTGGAACCCAGGAGGTGGGGGTTGCAGTGAGTAGAGATTCTACCACTGCTCTCCAGCCTGGGTGACAGAGCAAGATTCTGTCTCCAAAAGACGGTCAGAGCTGAACTAGACTAGACCTTGAAGATGATCTCATCCAAGGAAGGCAAACACAGACACTACTGTTAGTGTCCCCTTCTCTCACCCACTTCAAACATCACCAATTGATCACAGCACTTCCTCTCCCTAGCTGTGAACCCCTTTTCAAGCTAGCACTCCCAGCAGCCATTACTAGTCCATCCAGGTTCATACCTACGAGGAAGCTTGCTGGTCACTCTTGATCAAGTCCAATGATCTCCTCCCAATTCCTACACTGTTACTGGAAAAACAGGGGAGCAGGGCAGAGAGCATTTTCCCTAGAGTCACACGACAAAAACAGCCAGGGTGACGTGATGGAAAACCAGGTCTCCTGCCTCTCTATCAGGGGTATTCCTGGCTACAAAAGTCCTAGGGGCAGGGAAGTAGTTATAGAAGCAAAGAGACAATAACCAGAGTGACCAAATGCTCTCTGAAAACCAACCCACAGAACTAACAGATAGAAATCTGACTGGGGAGGTGAGAGGACAGGTTCTGTTGTAAAGGTTGGTGTCAGAGACTCCACAAGGCCACTCACTAGCTGAGTGATCTTTTTTTTTTTTTTTTTTTGAGACACAGTCTTGCTCTTGCTGCTCAGGCTGGAGTGCAGTGGCACGATCTTGGCTCACTGTAACCTCTGCCTCCTAGGTTCAAGTGATTCTCCTGCCTCAGACCCCTGAATAGCTGGGATTACAGGCACCTGCCACTATCGCCAGGCTAATTTTTGTACTTTTAATAGAGACGGGGTTTCATCATGTTGGCCAGGCTGGTCTTGAACTCCTGACCACAGGTGATCCGCCCACCTTGGCCTCCCAAAGTGCTGGGATTACAGGCGTGAGCCACCGTGGCCTGGCCAGAGTTAAGTGATCTTAAACTAGTACCTTATCCCATGTTCTGCCAGTTTCACAGATGATCATGGAAATCTCTTACCAGGCTCTGAACCATAGCAGGGGCGGATGGGCAGAGAGCAAGGCCGAGGGGACTCAGGGGGGGCTGCTCCTCGCCCCAGGGAGCAGGGAAGACATCTTCGAAGGCGGCTCAGGAAGTCTGTTGGCTCTTCTGGGGCAGGGCTTCTGGGGAGGAGGACTTCAGAGAGTGACCCCACCAGAGATCCTCTGTAAGTCACTTTCCTCAACTCCCTCCCTCCCCCACTGAGGACCTCTCTCCAAAACCCCAAAGACAGAGAATAGAGTCAGATATAAAGAGAGGAGACAGACTGAGACCAGGAGCAAGAGTTAGGAGGGGCCTCAAATGCTGGCCCCTGGGGCAGAAGCGCAACTCCTGTTACCTGGGTGAGGTTGCAACAGGAGACCCGGCAGTCTCACCACGCCTAAGGAAGGCAGCTAGGACCCTCAGCGTGTCTTCCCGGAGACCCAGCTCTTCTGAGCCTGCCATGGAGGCACCTATGAGAGAGGGGGCTAGGGACTGGACTCCAAGGATTTATCGAGAAGTGGAAGCTTGAGGACCAGGACTTGTGAGTCCCAAGGAAGGTGATGAGGGCCTGGACTCCTGGGTCCTTTGGAGAGTGTGGGTCTGGGGGCTTAGACTCTTGAGTCCTCAGACAGAAGAGGGAACAGGACAGACTCTTTAATCCAAGGAAAGGTAGGGGGTGGGTGCCCAGATTCGTGGATCTAAAGGAGGAGGGAGCTAGGGTCCTAGATTCCTGAGTCTTAGAGAAAAAGGAACTGGAGCCCCAGACCCTTATGTCTCCCAGGGAGAAGGGGCTTAGTGCCCCAACTCCTGGATTCTGAAAGTATATGCCGAACTACTGAAACTCTTAAAGCATCGGGAACTACCAATCCCAGCAGGCTTTAGGGCAAATCTTCTCCTCGGTCCACGCTTCTTCGCCGCGCAGCCTGCTGGGAGGTGTATTTCCAAATCTCCCGCTCGTGGAATCTAGACTTGGATGTCGGAGAAGCGGGACTGCGTCCTCACTCCTGGATCCCGGCCGCCTCCTCTTCTCTCCACACCCCCACCCTCGGCAACACTCCGCTGACCTGGTTCGGGGCCCCACCGCCGCCACCTCCACTCAACTTGCCGCCTTCTTCACTCAACTCGTACAAACTTTCTTAGGTCAACTTTCCCGCGCCTGCGCACTGGGCCGGGTGGGTAACCGGCCCAACGTAGAAAAGGCGGATCGCTGGCTGCACGCTCAATTTGCATTTGACGCTCCCAGCATGCCTCTGGCCGGAAAGCCGAAAAAGGGCATGGGGGCGGGGACAGCCCGGGCCCTACGGCCTGTCCCTTCGGCTCTAGGTTCTGTCACTCGAAGAATGATAAAGTTGTTTTTATTTCAAGAAGTCGTTGGAAAAGAAAGACCCAGCGCTCTAGAGCTCAGCTGACGGGAAAGGGGGTGTTCAGCCTCGAGTTTGAGAGCTACCCGGAGCCCCAAGACAGGGGTGGGCTCCAGCTCCCCGCACGCCCCGACCTTCCATCGTAGGTAACGCGGAAGAGCCTGGGAGAGCGTTGGTGGCGTCCGAGAACGAGGAGCGGGAAAGATGATGGGTCTGTACGGAGAGTGGAAAGGCAGGCTGTATAATCTGAGGAAAGTGGAGAAAGGAGGGAGTGGCCGGCGCTGGAGGTCTGTTGCAGAAAAACTAGAAAAAGTAGGGAGGGAAGAGAGAGGAGGCGTCTACCCTGAGGGAGATCTAGAGAGGGAGGGGTGGACTCCGCAGATGCGGGCAGTTCGCTCTCGAAAGCTGAGGCGTGCTCTGGAGGAGGGAGGCTGGCAGTCGAGGGGGAATTGTGGATGGAGGTTCTGCGTTGGAAGTAGGTAGGGGATCTTCTGTAGGGGGACTGTGGAAGGGGGTGTCTACACTGGGCTAAGTGCAGGCGGTAGAGGCTAACAAGCGAATCGATTCTGCACTGACATAGCTAGGGAAAGAGATGCTACCCTGAAACTGGGGCTACTTGCTTTCGATATGGGGGAGAGAGGGGGTCTACACTGGCAGAATTGAGGGAGTGGATGGTCTGCACTGAAGTCGCTGGGGAAGGGTGTGCCATGGATAGGGGAAGGAACCCTAGCTGATTAGGGAGCCTCTCTGGCGGATGGGAAGAGGAGGTTTCCTGTTTGTATCCCCGAAAATATGGGTGAAGAACCTGTGCCGTAGCCCATGACAGGGAGGTCTGGGTGCGGAAACTCCAGGCCAGGTGGGTCCGGGAGGGGCCGGCCGCGCCCAGGAAATGCCCTGTATGCGCAGGCTGGACCATGGGAACCCCAAAGCCACGGATCCTGCCCTGGCTGGAGTTGCAGCTGAATCTGGGGCAGCTGGAGGGTGTGGCCTGGGTGAATGAGAGCCGCACGCGCTTCCGCATCCCTTGGAAACACGGCCTACGGCATGATGCACAGCAGGAGGATTTCGGAATCTTCCAGGTGCGTGCGACCAGGGACGCCGGAAACCGGGAGCTGCGCGCTGGGCGGGAAAGACTCCGAGGGGCAGGGCTGAGAAGGCGGAGGTAGCGCGCGAGGGGCGGGCTCGTGTCAACGCTGGTGGGTGGGACCAGAACGGGAGGGGCGGGGCTAGCCGGATCTGCTGACTGATGGTGGGGCGCCGGCAGGGTCGGAGTTGCCCGTTCCGTGAATAGAACTAGAACCGGGAGAGCCGGGTTAGTACGCAATGAAAATGCATCCTGTGGGTTTGGGGCTCTCTAGGGGCCGGGGTTCCTAGTTGTAGGATCCTGGGGGATTGTTCTTGAAGCATCAGAGGTGAGACTTGGAGCCCCAAATCTGGGGTTCCTAACCACCGAATTAGTATAAGCCAGAGGTGGTAAACAGTGTGAGGGACGAGGTTATCACCGAGGGTGTCCTGAGGCAGGTGGTGCACGGGGTTAGTGGGACTTGAAAGCCTGCCTTAGAAAGAAAAGGTTTTTGGGGGTTGTGGTGGTTCACACATAGAATCCCAGCACTTTGACAAGGCCAAGGCTAGAGGATCGCTTGAGCCCCGGAGTTTGAGACCAGCCTGGGCAACACAGGCCCCGTCTAGTTAAAAACAAAAACAAAAGAGGTTTCAAAGGCTTTTGAAGAGGCCGGGTGCGGTAACTCACACCTGTAATCCCAGCACGTTGGGAGGCTGAGGCGGGCAGATCACCTGCGGCCAGAAGTTTGAGACCAGCCTGGCCAACATGGTGAAACCCCATCTCTACTAAAAATACAAACATTAGCCGGGCGTGGTGGTGCCTGCCAGTAATCACGGCTACTCTGGAGGCTGAGACAGGAGAATCGCTTGAACCCAGGAGATGGAAGTTGCAGTGAGCCAAGAATGCGCCATTGCATTCCAGCCTGGGTGACAAGAGTTGAAACTCCATCTCGAAAAGAAAGAAAATTTCAAAGCTCCATTTGGAAAACTAGATGTGGGGATGGAGGTAGGTGGGGTGGGGGGATTTGGGGATAGACCTTGCAGAGTTAGAACTTGCCAGGGAAAGAGGGTGGTGTTAGGATGCGGGAGACAGGGTTGGGGCTCTGGGACAGGATCTAGGTCGTCCTCTCTCACTGTCCTGACACCACTGTTGCCCCAGGCCTGGGCCGAGGCCACTGGTGCGTATGTTCCTGGGAGGGATAGGCCAGACCCGCCAACCTGGAAGAGGAATTTCCGTTCTGCCCTCAACCGCAAAGATGGATTGCGTTTAGCAGATGACCGGAGCAAGGACCCTCATGACCCACATAAGATCTACGAGTTTGTGAACTCAGGTCTGCCAGATCGGGGTCAGTGTGGGAGACTGGGGTCCCAAGGGTTCCTGGCACCCCTAGCCGCCTCACCACCTTTCTCAACAGCAGTCGGGGACTCTTCCCAGCCAAACACGTCTCCAGACACCAGTGGCGGAGGCAGTACTTCTGATATACAGGTAAGAATGTGCCCAACCTTCACGCCCCACAGTGTCTGTCCTGTTCCCATGGGCTCATCCTCTTCCTCCGGACCAGCGCCCCTCCCTCGCCTCGTCTGCCCCTCACCTGAGCCAGTGCTGGCCCTGCCTGTCCCATATTCCAGTCTCCTCAGGAGAAAATTCAGTCTTCACTTGGCATTGAAGGCGCCCAATTTGCATTTGACACGCCTTCCCAGGATTTCATATAGATCCTTGATTGCCATGGGGCTGTCTGTCAGCCTCCGGAACTGAAAACCTCCCTTCCCTTGATCCTGCTACTGTCAGAGCCAGGGGAGCATCCCCTCTGAAATTCTGCCCAGGTCTTGCCTGCAGAGAGCCAGATCCTGGGGTTGGAATGGTAGCGTCTGGCATTCATTAGAGTGTCTGTTTGGCTACTGATGCCCGTGGCTGCCACTGTCCCCAGACTGGAAGCCCTTTGAAGGCAGAGCTCAAGCCTGACCTCCCTGCACTGCTGAGAACAGACCTGGTCCACATTTAGTCTCCAGAAAAGGCTGTGGAAATGCCCGATTCTCTTTTTGTTTCCCTCCAGGAAGACATTCTGGATGAGTTACTGGGTAACATGGTCTTGGCCCCACTCCCAGATTCGGGACCACCAGGCCTGGCTGTAGCCCCTGAGCCCTACCCTCAGCCCCTGCTGAGCCCCAGCTTGGACAATCCCACGCCCTTCCCAAACCCGGAGCCCTCTGAGAATCCACTGAGGCGGCTGCTGGTGCCGGGGGAAGGTGAGGGTCAGCTGCCGGATGGGAGGGGCTGAGGTCTGGGTAGCAGTCCCTGACACTCTCTCAATCCTTCTCCCCTTCACGCCGCTGCTGCCGCTGCTCAGAGTGGGAGTTCGAGGTGACAGCCTTCTACCGGGGCCGCCAAGTCTTCCAGCAGACCATCTCCTGCCCAGGGGGCCTGCGGCTGGTGGGGTCTGAAGTAGCAGACAGGACGCTGCCTGGATGGCCCATCACACTGCCAGACCCTGGCGTGTCCCTGACAGACAAGGGCGTGATGACCTATGTGAGGCACGTGCTGAGCCGCCTGGGCGGGGGACTGGCTCTGTGGCAGGCCGGACAGCAGCTCTGGGCCCAGCGGCTTGGGCAGTGCCACACGTACTGGGCAGTGAGTGAGGAGTTGCTTCCTGGAAGTGGGAATGGGCCTGATGGCGAGGTCCCCAAGGACAAGGAAGGAGGCGTGCTCGACCTGGGACCCTTCATTGTAGGTAAGTGAGATGGGTGCTTTGCCCTGCCCAGGAGGAAGCAGCAGCATAGTGGTTAAGTTCTCGGGATTAGGACAGAATTCAGACCCTGGCTGTGCTCCGCCGGCTGTATAACCTGAAGGAAAGGACTTTGCCCTGTGCCCATGGAATCCCAGGACAGTCTCTTCTACTTGCCTGCCAGCGCTGGGGTTAGACACAGGCCCAGTACATAGACCGTGCTCAGGAATTAGCTACCACTGTCACCATCATCGTAACTAAAGATGGTGGATAGAGCAAATAGCAGGAAAGCTGCATGCCTTAGGGAGTCACTCTGCAGCAGAGGTCTCCACAGTGATGGAAACGGCCACCTACACTGCCTTGCACAGCAGCCACTAGCTACCGGGCCTGAGCACTCAGGTGAGGCCCGTGCAACCAGGACATGGTTCGCTTTAATTAGTTACAGTTTAAACAAGTAACCTCACATTGCTGATGGCTGAATTTGTGCAGCCTCAGAGGAGACTAAATGGCAACCAGCTTCTCCAGATTCACTGAGCATCCTTGGGGGAATGGGCCCCTACTCTGGGCCTGTCATGAATGCTGAGGCTTGGGGGCTGGGGGAGTTCGACCTTCCAACAACCCCACCCTGATGGGAGGGAAGTAGGAAGTACAGAAACAGAATCATGGGGACTTTCCCCAAACAAGCATTCCCTGGTGGAGGTGGCAGAGGGCCTCAGGTCAGGGGAGATGTGGGGGGCTGTTTTCAAGTTTATGGGGAAGCAGGGGTAGAGGGTCCTCTTCTCATCCCTGATTAGGCTTCTGGGTCCCCAGATCTGATTACCTTCACGGAAGGAAGCGGACGCTCACCGCGCTATACCCTCTGGTTCTGTGTCGGGGAGACATGGCCCCAGGACCAGCCATGGACCAAGAGGCTCGTGATGGTCAAGGTGCCTGCAGCCCTGAGTCCCTGGGGCTGAGAGGGGTGGCCTTACAGAGGGAAGAGGCTGCTCCCCGGAACTGTAACTCCCAGAAGGCCCTCCAAAATGCTGCAACTTCCAAGATCCCTGCAATAACCAGCTGTTCATCCCCAAGAGCTCCTTCCCATGGCCCCACCAGCAGAGCCTGTTCTGAACTTTCTAAACCAGCAGTCCCCAAGCATTTTGGCACCAGGGACCAGTCTCATGGAAGATAATTTTTCCACAGAAAGGGAGGGGGTGGCTTTGGGAAGAAACTGCCCCACTGCAGATCATCAGGCATTAGATTCTCATAAGGAGCAATCTAGCTCCCTCTCGTGCACAGTTCACAAAGAGTTCGTGCTCCTGTGAGAATCTAATGCCACCGATATGAGAGAAGACCGAGCTCAGGCAGTAATGTTCCCTCACCCACTGCTCATGCCCTGCTGTGACCTGGTTCCTAGCAGGTGGTGGGGTTGGGGACCCCTGCTCTAAACCATGTAGAAGCTGGTGGACACCAAGTCCTAGCTGCCATTGTGAGGCCATGGCTGTGGCTCCCAGGAGTCAAGATCATAGACTGCTCAGCCTTGACTCCTGGGAGCACTCTGGCCTGGCACACGCATGTGTGTATGTCTGGGTGTGTGTAAAGAAGGGAAACTACAACTCCCAGCAGGCCAGGGCCTATGGTTCATCCTGGCTTACAGCAGGGGCTGAAGGGAGTTGTAGTTCTCCCAGCCCTGACTTCTACCTCGGTGGACACTGGCTGGGTGTTTTCCCTGACTCCTGTCCCTGCTTCTCCCGCAGGTTGTGCCCACATGCCTCAGGGCCTTGGTAGAGCTGGCCCGGGCAGGGGGTGCCTCCTCCCTGGAGAACACAGTGGAACTGCACATTTCCAACAGCCACCCACTCTCCCTCACCTCTGAACAGTACAAGGCCTACCTGAAGGACTTGGTGGAGGACATGGATTTCCAGGGCCCTGGGGAGGCCTGAGCCCTAACTCCTCATAGTATAGCCTCTAGCCCCCCCATCCCACCCACCACCTCAACCAATAAACTGGTTCCTGCTGTAGTCACCGCTTGTGTGTCTGGTGTTGGGTGCCCTCTGACCCAAGCTGCTTGCTATTCCTGGTCGGGGTCTCAGTTTACCCATCTGTGCAGCTGTGCACAACTCAGGTGCTCAATGTATGAGGACCAAGCACTGTAGGGGACAGCTGACCCTCCTCACCTCTTCCCAGGGACCTGCTGGGTGATGGCTGCCCCCATTTTGTAGACCAAGACACAGGCTTTTTCCTCACAAAGGTGAGGAAACACAAAGGCCGGCCAGAACCGAGGCCCCTGCCATACTATGAAGTTTGGGCAAATAGCCCTTCTCCTTCCAGGCCTCACACCCTCTGTGTGGGGCTGGAGGGAGCAGTGCTAGAGAGGCTCTGCTGCCACTCTGGGGCCTGCAAAGCCTGCCTGCCCTCTGACCCTGGGCACTGTCGTCTCTCCTGGCTGGGCCTTAGTTCTGGGTGATGAAAGTGGCAGAAGCCAGCATAGCCCTACTGCTCTGTGCCTCAGTTTCCCTCTTGAGAGGGTGGCTGAGAACACTCCAGCTTCACAGCGCTGCTGAAAAGAGAAGCCCACTCGATGGGGAACACAGATCCTGCTTTTGGGAGCAATTCCAAGGCAGGCACATGGCACCCAGGGGCCCTGAGCTGGGAGGATGCTGATTAGGTGTGGCCCTACCCCACTACTGTTAGCCACTTGCTCCCTGCCAGAGATGATGCTAAGCACTCCACCTGTGTCTTGCTCAATCCTCAAAACACCCACTGTAGAGATCAGGAAAGTGAGGCCCAGGGGAGGCAGCTACCCAAAGTCAGTCTGGTCTGTCTGTCTCCCACCCTTAGCCTCCTGGGAGTCCCGCCCCAACCCCTCTGGCAAATTTGTCCCTGAAAACTAAGGGTTAGAACCATGGTGATCCAGGGCGATGTTTCATGAAATCTTTAATGAAACTGGGGAGAGGGGCACAAACAGAAGGGAGGGGCACTGGGGACAGGCTTTGGGACAAGGGATGTGGGCATGGGGCAGGGCAGGGCAGGGGGCTCTCCTCTTCCCTGCAGCATCCCTCCCCCAGTCATCCCACTGATGAGGGAGGGAAGTGGGGAGGTGGAGCCATAAATATGTCCAGAATTTCAAAGAGATGAGGGGCGAAGAGATGGCCAGGGCTCTCAGAGAGGGGGCAGGGGCAGACCCGGGCCACCCTTGTCCGGGGGCCCTGGCTCCTTGGGCGGCCGTGGGGGCCCCGGGGGGTCCCCTGGCTTGCGACCGTGCTTGCGGAAGTAGCGGTAGCGCTGGACGTAGGCCCGCACCAGGTTGCTCACCTTCACCGGGTTGATCTCCCCGCTTTTGCTGTGGCAGATCTGGGGGACCGGGGACAGCCAGAGTCACCACAAGGCTCCTGGGGCCCCATCCACCAGGGCTGCTGGGCACAGCTTGGGACAGGAGTGCTTCCCCAATAACAGGCCAAGGTCCCTCTGTCCCCATTAACAATGGGTCCCCCAGAGACAGCAGAACAGGCCCAGGTGGCCTTGAGAAAATCTTGTCACCCCTTCACCTCCCAGACTGACCTCCTCCCCATCTCCCATCTGCACACATCTGTCCCTCCAGCTCGTCCTCTCCCCGTCCTGTGTCTGCCCCTCTCCCCAGGTGCCCACCTTGTGGACAGCCTTCCTCAGAATGTCCTTGTACTCCTCCTTGGTGATGTCCTTCTTCTGGTAGTACGGCTTGATGGCCAGCTTCACCTCCTCCACCGCCCGCTCCTGCGTGTGCAGCTTCTTCAGATACTGGGGGGTGGCGACAGCAGGAAGGAAGGGATGGCAAGGGCCAGTGAGTACCGGAACCTCCGTCTCCGCTGGCCTCTGCAGCCAGCTTGGCCCTCTGGCCGCCCTGCTGTGCTTGGGCTAGAAGTCCTGCTGAGGGTCTGTCCCATGCGCTCTCTGCTGCAGGGACCTGGGACCAAAGGCCAGCCCTGGGCCTCTGAATGTCACTGGACATCTCTTCTAGGGCGAACTCTGCCTGCCCCAGGCCTGGCCATGACATGTGTCACCTGCCCTCACAAAGTTCAGTCTGAAAAGGCAGGCATTGGCCAAGCAATTACAGCTGGTTTTGAATCAGACTACAGGCAGGGCTGCCTCTGAGGATGGCAGGAAAACTGCACAGGGCTTTTCACCGCAGGACGGGAGGACACAGTTTAGGTTTTGTTTTTTGTTTTTTTGAGATGGAGTCTTGCTCTGCTGCCCAGGCTGCAATGGGGTGGTGCAATCTTGGCTCACTGCAACCTCTGCCCACCGGGTTCAAGCGATTCTCCTGCCTCAGCCTCCTGAGTAGCTGGGATTGTAGGTGCCTGCCATCACACCCAGCTAATTTTTGTATCTTTAGTAAAGACAGGGTTTCTCCATGTTGGTCAGGCAGGTCTTGAACTCCTGACCTCGTGATCCACCCACCTCGGCCTCCCAGAGAGCTGGGATTACAGGTGCGAGCCACCACGCCTGGCCTCCAGTTCATGGTTTTTTTTTTTTTTTTGTATTTTTAGTAGAGACGGGGTTTCACCATGTTGACCAGGATGGTCTCGATCTCTTGCCCTCATGATCCACCCGCCTCGGCCTCCCAAAGTGCTGGGATTACAGGCTTGAGCCACCGCGCTCGGCCCCAGTTCATGTTTTTATAATACTGCTCTGGTCACCAAGGCAGTGGACGGAATGGCTAGGGCTGAGGGGCACTGGGGAGTGGGGGTGAGGACTGCCCTCAGACCCATTTGCATTGGAAGCCTAGTCTGCCACTCCCCAGCTCCAAGCCCTGGGATGATCAGCCAAATCTTTTTGTGGCTCATTTTGTATTTCTTTGCTTTTGAGACAGGGTCTTTCCCTGTCATACAGGCTGGAGTGCAGTGGCACAATCACTGCTCACTGCAGCCCTGCACTCCTGGGCTCAAGTGATCCTCCCACCTCAGCCTCCTGAGTAGCTGGAACTAGAGGTACCCCGACGACACACGGCTAATTCTTGGATTTTTTGTGGTGACTGGGCCTATGTTGCCCAAGCTGATCTTGAACTCCTGGGCTCAAGCGATCCACCGGCCTGGGCCTTGCAAAGTGTCGGAATTACAGGCATGAGCCACTGCACCTGGCCACCTTTGTGGCTCATTTGTAAAACAGGAACAGCACCTATGGGGAGGACTACACCAACACACATGGAGGACATGGCACAGGCCAGGCACAGATCAAAGACTCACTCCTGGGGAGCTGTGCCTCTTCACAGAGGAACGGCCGTGCGTGTGAAAAGGAGAGGACAGGACAGGTGGCAGGGCAGAGAGCCTCTGAGGCAAGGCTCTTCCCGCCAGTGGCCAGCAAGCTAGGAGATCCAGCAGCCGCAGCTCTGGCCTCAGGCAGAATCTTTGTCAAAGCAGACAGGAAACCTCTAGCCAGAGAGCCACATGGGACCAGAGAAGAACAAGCCCAAGCCCTCTGCAGGCACAAGGGACAGTCCCTTGGCACCACCCTTGGGGAGGCTGCCCTCCCAAGCCAGGTGACTATTCCCCATAACCCAGGGCCAAGCCAAGTGGGGGCAAGTAAGCTGAGTCCTGGGAAGGCAGGGCACAATGGCTAACAGAGTCCAGGGACACTGTCTGATGAACTGAACTGTGAGGGCAACTCTGGCCAGGAGAGACACAGGCCACCGGGAGGGACTCCTCAGGCTCGCCTGCTGCCACAGGAGAAGGGTCTCTAGAGAGACACTGCTCCCCAGCACCCATCTCAGTCAGATGTGGCAAAAAGGGGCAAAGGGCAGAGCACAGACCAGGGCAGAGTAAGGGCCACTGCAGATGAGAAGGTCCTCACCATGTCACCCTGCAGCACAGGGCATGAGCCACGGACAAGTGACAGGCTAAGCTGCAGCCCCGCCTCTGCGGCTCATACAGGGATGTTTCATGGGGTTTATCCAGCTTTATCTGGCACCGTGAACAACTGTGTGAAGGTGCCACACCACCGTCTGGCTATGGGCTGCTGGACTATAAGAAAAACCATCCAGGCTGGGCACGGTGGCTCACGTCTGGAATCCCAGCACGTTGAAGGCTGAGGTGGGAAAATCACTTGAGCCCAGGAGTTTGAGACCAGCCTGGGCAACATAGCAAGACCCCGACTCTACAAATAATTCAGAAATTAGCTCCACCATCAAATGGAAGTGGTAAAGTAAAAAAAAAAAAAAAAGAAAGAAAAACAAAAAGAAATTAGCTAGGCATGGTGGCGCATGTCTGTCTAGCTACACAGGAGGGTGAGGTAGGAGGATCCCTTGAGCCCGAGAGATCAAGGTTGAGGCTACAGTGAGCTGTGATTGTGCCACTGCATGCCAGCCTGGATGACAAAGGGAGACCCTGTCTCCAAAACCAACCAACCAAAAAAAAAAAAAAAGCAAACCACACACAAAATCCTTATCGAGACCTGACCAAGAGAGAAACAGGCCCAGAGCCCAGGACAGGAGCCAGCTAGAGCCACTGAGAAAGAACCCGCGTTACTGCCTGCCTGGCATCCATTCTCCCTCCCTTCATCTAGAAACAGGGGCTTGACTTTTCATTCAAAAACCACCCTCCCCACTGACACAGAGAGGGAGAGAGCGTGAGCAACAGGTAATCAAGGGGTGGACTGCAGTGCAATGTGTGTCCATGTGGGGTATACGAGCACCCCCCACACGCACAGACACAATTTTCCTTTGGCCCCACCCAGCACGCTTCCTGCTCCTTCATTCCAGCGGAAGTTTAGTTCCTTACACTTTCATGGCTTTGGCCTCTAAGGCCCTGTCTGCCTGCCTCAGTCTCCCTTTCTCCTTGAGCCCCCGAATCTTAGTTCCTGTCTATATTTTCTACAGAACTGTCACTACCAACCCACCTCTCCCTAGGCCAGCTCACCTTATCTGTGTCCCCACGTCCCTCGGAGCTGCTGCTGCCCTCTCTCTTGTCAGAAGTGGCAGCCAGCCCGGTGGGGGTGGGAGGGGTCGAGCCGCAGCCCCCCAGGGGGAGGCTGCCAGGAAGCAGGTAGCTGGAAGGGCCAGGGGGCAGACCCAGAGAGGTGGGCACAGGAGCTGGGGTCACCCCCAGACTTGAGGGTGGCTTTCTGTGGCTGAGGATCTGTGGGAAGAGGATGGAGGGGTGGTGAGTAAAGGGAGGTGACAGGGAAGAGGGGACGTGCACCCCACTGTTCCCACGCTGACTTCCCCACAGCCGAGGCAACAGGCTCCTCTTCAGGCCGATACCTTGCCCCAGAGCTGCCGGGCCTGCGGTTCCTCTCCTAACCCGAGGCAATGGACAAAAGAAGGGGCGGCAGGGACTCTCCCCCAGGGGAGCCCACCTGGTTGGTGGCCTGGATCAGCTCCTGGGCCTTCGCTCGGCTCGCCAGGTTGGCTTCTTCCATCTTGAAGAGAAGTGCAGTCACTGCAGGAGGCGGAGAGGTGACAACATGGAGATGGGAGGAGGTGACAGGACAGGAGCTGGTGAACCTCACCTGAACACTGGCTGCCATCTCCTGCCCTGCGTCCCAGGACGGCCAAAAGGCCCCACACTCAGAACTGGGAAAGAGGACCAGGCGAGGTGGTTCACGCATATAATCCCAGCACTTTGGGAGGCTGAGACAGACAGATCACCAGAGGTCGGGAGTTCGAGACCAGCCTGGCCAACATGGTGAAACCTCATCTCTACTAAAAATAAAAAATTAGCCAGGTGTGGTAGTGCATGCCTGTAGTCCCAGCTACTTGGGAGGCTGAAGCAGGAGAACAGCTTGAACCTGGGAGGTAGAAGTTGCAGTGAGCCAAGACTGCGCCAATACACTCCAGCCTGGGTGACAGACTGAGACTCTGTCTCAAAAAAAAAAAAAAAAAAAACTGGGAAATAGGGGGGCCTTAGTCAATGAGAACGACCCCCATCCCAAATGTTCTTGGGACTCCAGGTGTGTGGGTGGGGGACTGGCCAGGGTCATGCGGTGAAGAGATGGTTGCAGGAGTGAGATTCTGTCTCCTGACCCCCTGGGAAGCCAGTCCCATCCTCTCTCCCCACCTCTGTAGTCTGGTTGAGGCAACTGCCATCTGCAAGGAGTACAGTGCCCTGCACAAGCCATTCTTTCTCATTCCTCTATCCTAGTTCCCCTCTAGGGAAACCCTGAATCTAGCCCAGCACTCCATTCTGGGCTGGCTGCCCCTGCTCTGGCCAGCCCCTCTCTCTCAGTCCACCAAGGCACCTAGAGCCTCTGGACAGACCCCAGCTGGCCTCACCTACCCCTACCCTCCCAATCCATGTCCCCACAAACCTCCTGATCCAGAACACCCCCACCACCTCCAAGTCTGTACTCTCCAGTCCCCATCCTGCCCCATCCTGTCTTGCTCACCCCAGCACCCTCCTCCCCAGGGTACACTCACAGGCCAGGACGCCGCTGGTGGTGCAGTCCACACCAGCTGGCAGGTTCCAGGGCATGGGCGGGGGCAGCGTGGGCAGCTGGGAGACACGGGAAGCCGGCCCATCCTCCGCCCCCGAGTCACCGGCTGTGGACCCCGCGCTGGGGGCAGTGCTTGGGGCAGCCACAGCAGTGCTGGTGGCCGTGGTGGTGGCAGGCTGCTGCTCCTCCTCCTCCTCTTCTTCCTCCTCCTCTTCTTCCTCTTCCTCCTCCTCCTCAGCCCCACCTCGGACCCCAGCCTCCTCGGTGGCCTCCTCAGGCAGGAAGGAGACCTCGGGTGTCTTGCAGCTGCTGTCCACGGTCTGTGAGTCTGGAGTGAGGGCAGGGGGCGGTGGGGCTACCTTGGGGGGTGGGGTGCTAGGGACCTTGGCTGCCCGTTCCTCTCCGGACCACGAAGTCTCCTCCGCCCCCTTGGTGCCCGCCGCCTGGCTGCAGCTATCCGCCTTGGACTTCTTCAGCGACACCGGGCCACCACTGCCCCCGCTACCGCCTCCACTGCGGACCTTTTTCCTGGTCTTGGATGGCTTGGTCTTTCCCTTGGTCCCCTTGGCTTTCTTGGCCCCAGCTTTGGCCTTGACCTTGGTCTTTTTGGGCTTGGTGCTGCCCGGAGCTGCTTTGGCCATCTCAGTCGGGGCCCGCTCGTCGGGCTTAAGGAAAGGGGAGCGACTCTCCCGGTCGCGGCTGAATTTGACGCCGATGGAACCCAGGCCGGCCGACGCGACGTCCTTGGCCGGCGTGGTGCTGCTGACACCCTCGCGGATCAGCACTGCCACCTTGGACTGCAGCTTTACCTTCCGGGACGAAGAGGAGGAGGATGAGGATGAAGAGCCTGAGCCGCTGCTGACTGGTGGCTTTGGCGGGGGCACTGAGGAAGGCGCCGACTCCTTGGGGGGCCGGGCCTTCTTGGATGACCTGTCCCTGTCCCTATCTCTGTCCCTGTCCCGATCCCGGTCCCCCCCGTCCAGAGCCTTCCGACGAGACCCCTTCTCCCGGGAGGAGGAGGAGGAGGAAGCAGCCCCCGAGCGGCGCCGGTCCTTCTGGCTGCTCTTGCCGCCCCGCTCCTCACCGCTCAGTCCCTCAGAGTCGTACAGGACCTCCCGCTTAGGTGACGAGGCCGGGGCGGGAGAGGGTCCTCGGGGGTCGGACTTGTCAAGCCGGCCCACCGTGATGGTCCGCTTGATGGCGAAGAGGTCGTGGTCCGTGAGGTCCTGGATGGAGGGCGGCACGGCCCCCCGGCGGCGGCTGTCGCGGTCACCGCCAGCAGTGGAGCCGGAGGGCGGCGGAGCAGGTGCCGGGGCCTTCTCGCTGCCATCCCCAGACCGCTTCTCGCCCCGGGACCGCGACCGCTTCTTCTTCTTCTTGCTGCCGCCACCGTCCCGGTGTTTCCCGCGGTGCCGCTCACGCCTCGAAGACGACGACGAAGAGGTGGCTGGGGGTGGGGAAGCCGAACGCCTCCGCCGCCGCCGCTTTTCCCGGGACCGTGACCTGCGGCTGCCTCCGCGGCGGCGGTCGGTGCTGCGCGAGCGGCGGCGGGTGGAGCGGGAGCGGGAGCGGGAGCGGCGGCGGGCAGACGACGAGGTGTGGGAGCCGGGCTTGCGGTCCCGCGAGCGGTGCTTCTTGGAGTCCCAGGGCGAGGCTGGGGCGGGCGGCGCAGGCTGGGTACCCGACGAGGACGAAGCCGCCTCCTTGGCCTCACCGCTGCGCTTGCGCTCCCGCCGGGACTTCTTGCGCGTGGGGGGACCCACGGTGGCTGCCGGGGCTGGCGCGGGTGCCGGGGAGGGCGAGCGCTGGCGGTAGCGCTCCCGCCGCTGGGTCAGAATCTTGCGGCGCAGGTCCAGGCCGCCCCAGCGCGAGTCAGCAGCAGGTGGCGCGGGGGCTGGCTCCCCCAGGTCCACCTGCAGGGCACCCTCGCCATCCGACTCCGCGTGCAGAGACAAGAAGTCATCCCCCTCGGGGGCCCGGGGAGCAGGAGGCTGGGGTAGGGTCTGGGCCGCAGGTGTGGCCGAGGCGGCGGGCGGAGGCCGGGCGGTCCGGCCGCTGGGGCGGAAAAGGGACGGTGCTACCCTGGGCTCCTCTTCTGGCTGGACAATCTCGCCTTCCTCAATCTCTGAGTCGCCGGGCGGCAGCAAGGGCGGCGGGAGGGCGGCTCCACCCGCGGTCACCACCTCCACAGAGACCTTGCCTTCCCGACAGGCCTCCGCCTCCGTCCCCACGACGAAGACCCGCCGGCGCATGGCTCCTTCAGCCCGGGTGGAGTCCGCCTGGGGCGGCGTTCCAGGGGCCGGAGTCGACTGTGCGGGCTGTGGGTCCGGGCGGGGGCTCTCGTCACCTGGGAAGTCCTGGCTCAGGCTGTTGTCATCGTAGATGCCCGCCAGGGTCTCCGAGATTCGGCTGATGCTCTGGGACAGGCCCTCCTCCTCCTCCTCCTCCTCTTCCTCTTCCTCCTCTTCTTCCTCTTCCTCCTCCTCCTCTTCCTCCTCTGGTGAGGGGGTGCCGGCTGATGAGCTGGGGTTGGAGCCAGTGGGCTCGAAGGGGTCGTACTTTTGCTCCGGAGCAGGTGGTGGAGAGTAGGCCTCGTCGGTGGGGTGGAAGGGGTCATAGATGTCAAATCGGGGGGCAGGTGGGGCTGGGGGTGCAGGGGGCGGTGGGGGTGGGGGAGGGGAAGGGGAGGAAGATGAGGGAGAAGGGGAAGGGGAGGAAGACGCAGAGGAGGGGGCAGGAGGTGGGGCAGGGCCCCCATCTCCCGTGCCCAAGGTGAGGTGACGGGCACAGGTGGGCCGAGAAGAGTTCGACTGTGGAGAAACTGCAAAAGATCAGTAAAAGAGAGGCGGTCAGGGCCTGCACCTCCCTCCTGGCGCCCACTCCCTGGCCCAGCCATGGACACTCCTGCCCAGGAAGCCCCAAGTGCTTCCCAGGGGCCAGCCGTAGAATGCTCCCAACAACTGCATACCACGATTCTTAACCCAAGGGTCACTGGAGGAAACTGAGGCAGAGGGCTGCAATATCCTCCCCAAGGGCACAAAGAGAGGAGGCAGCAGTCAGGGTATAAACTCAATGTGGCCCCGAACCCACACTCCCATATCCTGAGACACAGCACTGGCCTGACCCTGGGCGATGTACCCTGGCCATGAAACTAGGAACTACCTCCACCAGTGCTGGCGAGCGATTCCAGGAGGTGGAGACTGCAGTGAACTATGACCACAACACTGCTCTACAGCCTGGGCCAAGAAGAAACAGGAAACAGGCCGGGACAGCAGAGCTGGGGTTCAAACCTAAGCCCCCCTCCAAGACAAAAACAAGCTCCGGCCTGCAGCACTAGCTGCCTCTCGTGGGAATTTCTCCCACGTGGTAGAGGGAAGAATGGGAGGCTTACAGGGTGAGATTCCGGTGCAGAGCCAGGAAGTGGAAGAGCTGGGGAGCCCAGGAAGCCTGGTCCTCACCCCAAGATCTTCACTCTGCTAAGTCCCCACCCAAGGGATTACACCTGCTCAGGACTCAGAGACACCACTGACCAGTGACAGTGGCGATGACAAAAGTTTGCCACCTTTGAGGCATGGGGATCCTATGTTACCTCGTTCACCCCTCAAGAGCCCCACTAGGTTGTGCTAACTACTACAGTAAAAATGCCACAGTCACACTAGAGACAGAGGCCACACCACAGGCAAGGATGCCAGCGCAGTGGTGTGAGGACAGCACCAGGGAAGCAAAGGGGTCTAGAGGGTAGCACCGGAGCGACCCCTTGATCCAGGGCCTCACCAGACACATGACCACAGGCAAGTGGATCCATGCATCAGCCTCAGTTTCCGCATCTATAAAATAGGGGTTTCTTCATTCATTCAACACCACTTATGGCAGGGCGGGGTGACTCATGCCTGTAATCCCAGCACTTTGGGAGGCCAAGGCGGATCACCAGAGGTCAGGAGTTCAAGACAAACCTGACCAACATGGTAAAACCCGTCTCTACTAAAAAAATACAAAAATTAGCCGGGAGCGGTGGCATGTACCTGTAATCCCAGGTAATCAGGAGGCTGAGGCAGGAGAATTACTTGAGCCTGGGAGGCAGAGGCTGCAGTGAGCTGAGATCCCGCTACTGCAGTCCAGTCTGGGCAACAAGAGTGAAACTCCTTAAAAAAAAAGAGGCCGGGCGTGCTGGCTCATGCCTATAATCCCAGAACTTTGGGAGGCCGAGGCGAGTGGATCACGAAGTCAAGAGATCAAGACCATCCTGGTCAACATGGTGAAACCCGTCTCTGCTAAAAATATAAAAATTAGCTGGGTGTGGTGGCGCATGCCTGTGAT
Source organism: Saguinus oedipus (assembly GCA_031835075.1). Classification (NCBI taxonomy): domain Eukaryota; kingdom Metazoa; phylum Chordata; class Mammalia; order Primates; family Cebidae; genus Saguinus; species Saguinus oedipus. Next base: position 50,832,062 of record CM063187.1, on the reverse strand, counting down.
CCCAGCCACTCGGGAGGCTGAGGCAGGAAAATTGCTTGAACCCAGGAGGCGGAGGTGGTGGTGAGCAGAGATCACGCCACTGCACTCCAGCCTGGGTCACAAAAGCAAAACTCCATCTCAAAAAAAAAAACAAGAAAAAAACATAACCTCAGAGTCCCTCTGAGAACAACTAGTATTAGCTTCTGGATACACCTATGTCACTTTTAAGGCCCAGGGGCCAAATCCAGCATACCACCTGTTTTCCTACATCAAGTTTTATAGGAACACTGCCCTGCCCATTCATTTACTTATCCTCTACAGCTTCTGATTTTAAAGAAACTGAAACACTTTTGTGGGCCCCTAAGAATGTCATGGGTCCTACGACCATGTCTCTGTATTTAATGGATAAATAGATTCCAGCTTTAAAAAAATAAAGCAGTGGGTCAGCAGGGTGGCTCACACCTGTGATCCCAGCACTTTGAGAGCCCAAGGCAGGAGGATTGCTTCAGCTCTTGAGTTCAAGACCAGCGTGGGCCACACAGCAAGACTGTTATCCCACCACTTTGGGAGGCTGAGGCAGGCTGATCACTTGAGGTCAGAAGTTTGAGACCAGCATGGCCAACACAGTGAAACCCCCTCTCCAGTGAAAGTACAAAAATTAGCTAAACGTGGTGACACACATCTATAATCCCAGCTACTTGGAAGGCTGAGGCAGGAGAATCACTTGAACCCAGGAGGCGGAGGCTGCAGTGAGCTGAGATCGTGCCACTGCACTCCGGCCTGGGTGACAGACTCCATCTCAAAAAAAGAAAAAAACAAAAACAAAAAACTAGCCAAGCACGGTGGCATGCACCTGTAGTCGCAGCTACTCCAGAGGCTGAGACAACAGGATAGCTTGAGCCCGGGAATTTGAGGCTGCAGAGAGCCATAACTGTGCCACTGCACTCCGGCCTGGGGTACACAGTGAGACCCCGTCACACACACACAAAAAAAGAGAGAGAGAGAGAGAGAAGGTAAACGTGACCTGGCGCAGAGGGGTGCCCGCTCTACCACAGAACGGGTGCTCATAGCTCATGGCTGGTGCACAGAGCTGACTGCACCTTCCTCTCCTCTCCCTCCACCCACTCCTCCAAATACGTATGTTCATCCAGAAGGCAGGCCTAAGCCTTGCATTCAGCTAATTTTTGTACTTTCAGTAGAGAAGGGGTTTCACTGTGTTGGCCATGCTGGTCTCAAACTTCTGACCTCAAGTGATCAGCCTGCCTCAACCTCCCAAAGTGGTAGGATTACAGGGTTCTCAACAGAGTCCAGGGCTTAGCAGCCTGTACTGTTTAAAATGCAAATTCACAGGCCCCACCCCAGACCTGCAGAATCAGAACCCCTGGGAGTGGGCCCAGCGAACTGCATGTGAACAAGTCCTCCTGGCAATTCAAGCTTGGGCTAAACTGCTCACAGGGTTACTACTGTGTGTAGGGCTAGAGGAGGGGCAGATTCCTCCTTGGGCAGCACGTATCTCAGAAGTCAAAACCTTGGGCTTCAGACTCAGACAAACCAGGACTTGAGGCCCAGGCCCCTCAAGAAGCATCTGGCTGTGCACCCTGAGCAAGCACCTTCCCTTTTTCAGACTGTCTGCGCCTATGGAAGATAGAGACTCGAAGAGTCCCCCTCCTGGGGAGATGAGTTCCCAGTGCAGTGACACTAATACTGAGCGTGTCTCACACACGCTAACTGCTCCCCCGTGGGCCCGGCACATCGGTTTTCACTTTATATACATCTGTTTGCACCTACAGCCTTGATCACATCTAATATGAAAAAAGGGAAAGGTTTTGTCTAAATGACATGATGAACACGACGTCACTACCATCACTACCACAAACAGCCGATCCCCACACAACTCCAAGGCCACCTGCCCAGCTCCGCCCTGACCCCACATACCCGTTTTGCCCGTCCTCCAGGCCCTGAGCCGGGGCAGCAGGCTGGGCACAGGCAGAGGGATGGGATCTCTGTCCCCGATTCGGACCTCGGCCACCAGCTCCAGCATGTCCTCACTTCTGCAAGGTGGAAGAGGCGGGTGAGCCTCAGGGGTGCTTCTGGGATTCACACCAGGGCCTTTCCCACTCCAGCTGCCAAACTACTCACTCGCCAGGCCGCAGGTCCAGGCGGCTGGGAACCCAGGTATCCGGGGGATCCAGGACACTCACCAGCCCTGCGAGGAAGCTGTCCGCAGCCATGTCCAGCACCTAGAAGAGGCCAGAGAGGCTCTATGCCGTCCCTGCTCACATGAAGATTGGCAAATCCTACTGCCCCACTCCCTAAGAAAACTGAGGACCTAATTCCTGTGGCCTGACCGCCATCAACACTCAAAGCTTAGGCCCACACATCAGGCCCCCAGACTCTCCCACATTGCCCTGGTCAGCATCGCAGAGCCAGGAGTCCAGGTCCCAAAACCCCACCCCAACAGACTCAGGGCCCCGTCCCTTCCTCCCTGATACCCTGAGTCTGGCCCCCAGCCCCCTCTTTCTTACTCACAGTAGCCGTGTCAGTCCCCCCTGATTCCTGGGAACGGGGCTCTGACCGTGGACTCCGGCAGCGCCGCCATCGAAGGCCATGACACCGAGAGCCATCTGGAGAGAGATTTGCATGGGGGATTGGACACAGGGGACAAGCCACAGAGACTTGTAAGGGAGAGAAAAGAGGGGCTTGATCTAGTTCCTGACAGTGGAACCAGCCTCCCACCTGCTCTCCCGGTCTCCATGCAGACAGTCCTCCCAGGAGGACTTCCAAGCACCTGTTCTGAGTCACCGACACTCTCGGCTATTTGTCCTCCTGTCTGCCCTCAGAAACCTCAGCCTGCCATTCTGGCCTTGCTGGGATCTGGTCCCCACAGACCTCTCCTGCCTCCGCCCACCCTACTCACACCCTCCTGCATGCCAGCCCCAAGGAACCTCAGCACAGCCCCTCATCGCTGAGCCCTTGTGCTGCGGGCCTACTGTGGCCAATCAGGCATCCCTCTCATTCAAAAACTCTAGTAGGTCCTCAGAGACCCCGTTCACCTGTCCCCACTCTGGGAAGGTACCCTGACCCGTGCCCCACCATGCCAGCTCAGGTGGGCCTTCTTCCCCCTCACAGCACGTGCCTGTCTCCCTTCCCCCAGATGACGGGCCCTTCCAAGGCGGCCACAGGGTGTCTGCCCCATCTTTGGCTCCCCATACCAGCACAAGGGTAGCACCCAGGGGCTTCAGAAAAGCTTATAGAATGACAGGATAAAGAATGGAGAGAGGGCGGGGCCAAAAGGAACCAGCGCCGTACCTTTGTCATTGGGCAGGTCTCCCTGCAGGGAGCTTCCCACGGCCTGCTGGATAGCTCGCTGCGGAAGGGGGTAAGAACCAAGTGTCAGGGGACCCAGGCAGATGCTTTACGACCTCTGCCCCTTGGGAGACAGACATCCCAAACACTGACAACCAGACTCAAGAACTTCACGGGAGCCAAGAGTCCAGGGCCCCCGCCTCAGGCTCCTGGAGTGTGGAGGCCCAGCTCCTCCATCCCTCAGTGCCAGGAGCCCAGCAGCCTCACCAGGATAAAGGCAGAAGGAGAAAGCGTGGGATCTCTGTCTGGCGGCCCATCTCCCCGATCCTCGCCCGACTCCTCCGTCTTCCCTCGAGACTCATCTTCTTCCTCCATGGTCACCTGGAGGTCCGGGGGCGAGAGTTTGGAGTGGAGGTCCCGGGAGAAAGGATGGAAGTCGAGGATAGACGTGAAGACGTCAAGGGCCCCACGCTACCTCTCTCAGCATCCTCTCTGGCACCCCTCCTCTCCTCCACCTCATCCCACTCTACCCCATGCCTGGGCGAGTGCTGGGCCCAACACAGACACCCCGGGGACTAGGAGCCATTCTCTTCCTTTTCTCTGGATTTCAGGTGCCTCTGCTGTCAAAGGGAGGTCACCCCGGCTTCCACTTTTACCATCTCATTCCTCAATTCCCACAGCTCCCCTCACAACCTATCCAAACTTCAAGACCTCGTTCCCTGGCCTCCTAAGATGTAAAGCCAACACCAAGATTTTTGTGTGTGTGCTGCACTGTGATTTCAAAGAGTGCATTCCACAACAGGCTCACAAAGCCGGGGTGCTGGGCACCAGGCAACGCCATGCCTATAACGCCACACAGCTTCCTAGAGCATCAGCTGTCCTCGATGACCACCCCTAAATTTTATTTATATACCTAAGTTGCAACCTTCATAGAGTGATCTGCAAAACCAGTAAGCCATTTTTTTTTTTTTTGAGACAGAGTCCTGCTCTGTCATCAGGCTGGAGTGCACTGGCACGATCTCCTTGTGACCTCCGCCTCCTGGTTCAAACGATTCCCCGCATCAGCCTCCCAAGTAGCTGGGACTACAGGCGCGAGCTACCACACCCAGCTAATTTTTTGTATTTCAGTAGACATGGGGTTTCATCATGTTGGCCGGAATGGTCTTGATATCCCCACCTTGCGATCTGCCTGTCTCGGCCTCCCAAAGTGCTGGGATTATAGGCGGGAGCCCCCGTGCCTGGCCCAGTATGCCATTTTTAAAATGAAATCACTAAACTTTAGAAAGGCATGATGAAGAAAAACTTCCTAGGCGGCATTTACCTACTGCCATCTGCCCAGAGCCTTTGCAATATCATGGAAATTCTTTGATATGATTCCCCAGTCAGGCGGTTGAAAGATCATCCATCAAACAGGTGGATGTCTTGATTAGGGCTTCAGAAATATATGAATATTTCAACTGTAAGCTTCCCCATGACTGTCAAATCTGTGCTACTCCTAAAACAACATCCAATCTCAAAATTCCTAGAAAGCTTCAAAATCCCTAACCACAACTCAGTAGGCTTAAATGTAAATGCACAAGTATCTATCTCAGAGAATGGCTGTGAATATTGAAAGCCTGACTTCTGCCACACATTTAGAGCACATCAAGTGCTCAATACAGATGAACAGGAATGACACTATTAGTCCTTAAGGCCCACGTTTCTCCTTTATCTGTCTCCCGGCTTCCCCCACAGCATGCCAGCAAAGACAAGACCTGGGTCCTGTTCTACATCCCTCAATAGATTTTCAAGCCACGCCGAGCTTCCACATTCAGCCTCCCAGCTCCACCTAGTTCCTCCTCCTACGACACACTCAACCCTGATAGTCTATTACATCCCAGCCTCTTTCACCAATACTCCATACGCTCAGCCCTGTGGACAATTTCTGGCCCTGGGACTGCTCTCCAGCACCTCACAGGGAAGCACATGGCTACCTAGAACAGTGACTGTCACATATTAGAAGCTTAATCAACATCAGCTGCCTACAGACTCAGGGATCCCCAAGCCCTCTACAGTACATAAAGATGCTTGCTTGCTCATTTAGACAGCACCAGGCTTTGCAGACACACCCTCAGCTACTCAGATCTTTTGGACAGAAGAATGCTCTGCAGATACTGCCAGGTCCTGTCTGGATCGCTGGTTTCCCCAACTACAGGGTCATATAGCAGTCTAGTGCTTCATAAAAAACTTGTTATAAAAAGTAAATAGAAAACAGTTCTTCACAGCACATCACAAGTAGTAAGTGGAAATGTCAATTCATGGAAGGTGAGTTAATGTTAACACATTATGTTACATAATGTTAAATATATTATGTTGGTCTGTACTAGGTCGCATTGAAAAAAAATGTACCTTAATGCAAATCACCGTCAAAATAGCTTGAAAAATACTCTAATAGTGGGTCCAGATGACCCTACAGACTCTTCCAGACTAATGTAGATTAATTTTAACTCTCTCAATAACCCTAGGGTAATGTAGAATTTTAAAACATTTTTCATTTGAATTACTTTCTGAAGGGCAAGTACATCTAAGATGGGCAAAATTTCCTCATTCTCTTCCTGTATTTTTCACCACAAGTTTACCTGTCCCCAAAGACATTCGAATTTGCTCCAGGCATAAAAACTGCATTCCTGCAGTCACATTAAAGCCATCTAGATGGTTCCAGTTCCTTCTATCTGCCCCCAGCCTCCTGTCACCCATTATTAGACACTACCCAGACCTTGGAGACCCATCCAAGACCCTTGGTACATCTCAATATTTGGCTCCCACCCCTGGTGGGCATATCCCAACCCCCTAGGTGGCCCTAAAAGATTTCCTAGTCCTTGAACAGTTCTTCCAGGCCTGATAAAGGACTCCAGACCTATGCAGACCAGTTGCATCCTCAGGCCAGCCCATGTAGACACTTTCCAGCCCTAACAGACATACCCCAGGCGCTCTAGATGGCTCTGAAGATACTCCTCAGGTCTTGCAGACCCTCCTTCACCCCTGGGACATATCTCAAGATCTCAAGATGGCCCCAGAACCCTCTAAGCAGACCCTAGACTCCGGTCAGCCCATAAAGACGATCTACAGTGTCCACAAACACGATCCAGGCCAGCTATGTGATGGAGGGCAGGCGTTAGGCTCGGTCCAGGCCCAGGGACGCCCCCAGTCCTCTCGGAGATGCCCCATAGACGCCTCCAGGAACCCACGGATACGTCCCGGGGCCCTGAGAAGGCCCCCCTCTCGGCACCAGGTTTCTCCGCAGCTGCCGGGCCCAAGACCGCCCCGTTAAGCCCTCCAAGCCCCGTGGCTTGTGGGGAGGACCCCGGGACAACTAGCGACCCGACTCCGCCCCGCCCACCCCAATAGGCCCGAGCCCCGCGGCCCGGACCGCCGCCGCCATCTTACCCCGCCGCTCGGGCTGCGGCTCCGGCCCCGGCGCGGGGCGGGGCGGGCTGGGGCGGGGCTCGTTAGCAAAGGAGGAGAGAGGCGGAGCTAAAGCGCCGCCGAGCTTGCCGGGATTTCAAGTACCGAGGACGGCGCCGTGAAGGCTCGTGGGAAGGCAGCCGGACTCGGTTTCCCAGAAGTCACAGGGACATATGGGGCGGGGCACGCGCGATGCACGCCGGGCGACGTAGTCCGCGTACCGCCTCTGTCGCGCGGGGACAGCGAGGGGGTGAGAGGTGAAGTGGGCGGGGCCGCGGAAGCCCGCGATGACGCCCCACAGTGCCCTGCGCGCGCGCGGAAAGGGTGGTGGAACAGGAGGTGACGTAAGAGGGGCTAGACCGAACAGATGCAAGGGAATTGTAGTTCAGCGGAGTGAACACGACTTGCTGGATGTTGTCCTGCCCACATTCTGGGGCTCAGAATCCAGATCCATGCCCCCCTAAATTTACAACCAGACGGGATGCAGCAGCGCACACCAGTAGTCCCACTCGCGAGACTGAGGAGGATGGATCGCTTGAGCCTAGAAGTTGGAAGCCAGCCTGGGAAACATAGGGAGGCCCCGTCTCCAAACAAAAAATAAGCCGAACACGGTGGTTCACGCCTGTAATCCCAGCACTTTGGGAGGCCGAGGCTGGTGGATCACTTGAGGTCAGGAGTTCGAGACCAGCCTAACAAACATGGTAAAACCCCGCCTCTACTAAAAATACAAAAATTAACCGGACATGGTGGCTAACGCCTAGAATCCCCAGCGTTACTTGGGAGGCTGAGGCAGGAGATTCGCTTGAACCCAGCAGGTGGACGTTGCAGTGAGCCGAGATCGCGCCATGGCACTCCAGCCTGGGCGACAAGAACTAAATTCCGTCTCAAAAAATAAATAAGTAAACTTAGAACCCAGGAGCCCGACCCCATAGCCTCCTCATTAGGTACAGAGAAATCCGAATTCGGAATCCTCTCACTCAGCAGAATCCAGACTCTGATTTCCCTTCTCCCTCGGACTCAGGAGTCTGATTTTTCCGTCCTCAGACCCAAGAGTCGGTCTCCCAGACTAGTCCTGGTCTCAAGCTCTCACATACGAATTCGGGTACCCCCAACGCAGTACTCTCGCTCGGACCCATTAACCCGGGTCTCCAGCCTTTCCAACCCTCGGACCCAATAGTCCTGGTCCCCGGCTCCCTCCTTTACCGAACTTAGTAATAAGGACCCAGACACCTTCCTCCCTGACACTCTCCTTCCCAGGGCCCAGGAGTCCACATTTCCAGCCCCATTTTCTCCTAGGGACCCTGGTGTCTTGGCCCTCGCCTTTCTCCAAGACCCAGAAATCCTGGCTCCAGGCCCTTCATGACCCGGGCATCCCGACTTGGGCGAGCTGGCTCATGGATTAGGAATGCAGTGATCTCACGGCCCCTCCCTGCCCCGTTACCCCGCTGTCCCCCTTTAGGGCCCCACTCCCCTCCCAGTCTGCCTTCCGCTTGGCTGGGACAGCGGGAACCGGAAGCCTGGGTCCCTTAGCGGGCGGAGACTCCAGCTTCTAACCCAGACGCCCGGGTCGAAAGCTTGGCTAGGATCCCAGGAGGGAGGTGGAGCTTCTCCTCAAAACCTGCTGCTGCCTCGGAGCGCCCTATATACGGCCGCGCGCGCGAATCCACGAGCCCCGCCTACCACACTAAGGCTTCGGAGATGGTGCCCCAAGAACCAGTCTCAGGGTTCCTTATTTGCATATCCCCTCCCCTGACGAGCTTCCCGCCCTGATCCTCAAAACACGTATTTGCATATCCACGCCCACATCCCGCCCTCCCGCTGAGAGCGCGTGGCGGCTCTCAGGGCGAGCACAGGTCTCTCATTAGCATATGCCCGCCCCATTCGGAATTCCCCTTCGCAGCGAACCCCGGTCCCTTTCCCTTATTAACATAGCTCCTCCCTCTCCTTGGCCCGTCCCCCTCTTTAAGTGTCCGGAGACGCGAGCCCTCCAAGCCAGAGTTCATGATTATGCAGTAGCCTAATTAGCGTAGCCCGCCCCGCCGGGTCCCGCCCGGCTCCCCCGCAGGCGGTAGCGAAGGCAGCGGCAGCGGTGGCGACATGAGCAGCGGGGCGGCGTCCGGGACAGGGCGGGGGCGGCCCCGGGGCGGGGGGCCTGGGCCCGGGGACCCCCCGCCCAGCGAGACACACAAGCTGGTGGTCGTGGGCGGCGGCGGCGTGGGCAAGAGCGCGCTGACCATCCAGTTCATCCAGGTAGTGGGCCCTCACCCGGGAGGGTGCCCCCGGGAACCATAACTGAGCCCTTGGGGGGGATCCCCGAGACCCCTGAGACCCTCCTATAAGACCCTCTAATCTTAAAAGATCACCATAGATTATAACCTAAACTCTTGGAGAGCCTCCACCCCCCCCCACGGGGGACCTTCCTTCTGCACTCGAATCCTGAGACACCCCCCCATTCCCTCTCCCAGTGCCTAGACCCCGCTTACCTGCTGACCTGGCTTTGAGCACGTCCTGGGAGCATGCTAAATATAGAACGCTCACCCCATTCAGACCCTAAGCAGTCCCAGGCCCTCCCACACACACCCCTCGGTGCCACCTTCAACCACCCTTAGCCCTATCTCCTCCAAATCCCAGAACGCCAGTGCCCAGCATCTTTGAGATTCCCCCACGCTCGATTTTTTTTTTTTTTTTTTGAGACGGAGTCTCACTTTGTCACCCAGCCTGGAGTGCAGTGGTACGATCTCGGCTCACTGCAACCTCCGCCTCCCAGGTTCAAGCGATTCTCCTGACTCAGCCTCTCGAGTAGCTGGGACTACAGAGCATGCCACCACACCCGGCTAATTTTTGTATTTTTTAGTAGAGATGGGGTTTCACCATATTGGCCAGGCTGTTCTCGAACTCCTGACCTCGTGATCCGCCAGCCTCAGCCTCCCAAAGTGCTGGGATTACAAGCGTGAGCCACCACGACTGGCCCTACATTCGATTCTTAGCACCTTCCATGACCTCCCCCAGAATCTAGAAAGTCTACCCAGACCCTGGCTCTGAGACTCTTCTGGGACTACCCAGTCCTGAGAGTCCTGCTCTCTGACCCAAGATTTAAAAAGAGATCTTGCCCCTTGGCCATTCCGGAAATCTTCAAGACCCCAAGTCCTGACAGTCTCACATTCCTTGAGACCCAAACCTCCACTGTCCCAGCCACCCCCAAGGAAAACCAGCCCCTCGTCTATCTTGTGTTTTCCTCGACGGCAACTCCCTGAGCCTCTCTCAGAAACCCTGGATAGCTCTCAAGTCATCTCCATGGAAGAAGCCCCCAGATTCTTTTTTTTTTTTTTTTTTGAGACGGAGTTTTGCTCTTGTTGCCCAGGCTGGAGTGCAATGGCGTGATCTCGGCTCACAGCAACCTCTGCCTCCCAGGTTCAAGTGATTCTCCTGCCTCAGCCTCCAGAGTAGCTAGGATTACAGGCATGTGCCACCACGCCCAGCTAATTTTGTATTTTTAGTAGAGATGGGGTTTCACCATGTGCCCAGGCTGGTCTCGAACTCCTGACCTCAGGTGATCCACACGTCTCAGCCTCCCAAAGTGCTGAGATTACAGGTGTGAGCCACTGTGCCTAGCCAAAGCCCCCAGATTCTTGACACCCCCAGAAAGACCTACCCTTTGGGAGTTTCTCTGGTCCCAAAAATGCATCTCAATGTCTCTAAGGCTGTATCTACTATAACCTCCCAAACGCCCCTGAGCCACCTCCAGGCTGGCCCCCAGTTCTCAGCCCTGAGCTTCTCCAGCAGTGCTCTAAAGTCACGCCCCTAACTACCTGCAGAGCCACAATCCCTCCCAGGGCCTGGTCCTTACTGCATCCCTCCAGGACAAGCCCTCAACAAGCACCCTTATAAGTGACAGATGCAGTCTTCAGACCCCTAGCCTCCAAATCATCCGCTTTCCTGAAATTCCACCCCTGCCCGGGAAACCTCCTACCCATTCCCGAGGGAGGTCCTCCCCACTTCAAAGAAATCCTAAAAATGTGTCTGCGCCTGAGATGCTACTGCAGAGGCCCGGAGACCCCAGGACCCGCCCCCGCCCCGACCCAAGAGACTCCAGCAAGGGTCTGGGAGGGAGCCCTGCTTGTGTAGAGAAAGGCCCCCGCCCTGGGCCCCTTGCACCCAGAGGCAGTCCCAGAGCTGGCCAAAGGCCTGGCTGGAGGCGGGCAGGACCCAGGCAGGAAGGGAGGGGCCCGGGCCCGAGGGTGTGGCAGCCTCTCCGCAGCCGGATTGGAACCGGGACCTTCCCCTGGGAGGAGACACTGGAGGCCGCCTGAGGAGGAGGAGGGGCAGGGGAGAAGGAAGAGGACAGGGAGGAGGCGGAGGAGGCAGAGCAGGAGGGAGGGGTTTAGAGAGGCAGTCTGGACGGCAACGGCTCTCATAACTGATACGTTCGGTGTTTCACCGGACTTGCTCCAAACCTCCCTGATGCTGGATGGGATATAGTACTGTTCTTAGCCTCCTTTTCCTTTTTCTTATCTTTTCTTTTCTTTTTTTCTTTTTTTTTGAGACGGAGTTTCGCACTTGTTACCCAGGTTGGAGTGCAATGGCGCGATCTCGGCTCACCGAAACCTCCGCCTCCTGGGTTCAGGCAGTTCTCCTGCCTCAGCCTCCTGAGTAGCTGGGATTACAGGCATGCGCCACCATGCCCAGCTAATTTTTTGTATTTTTAGTAGAGATGGGGTTTCACCATGTTGACCAGAATGGTCTCGATCTCTTGACCTTGTGATCCACCCGCCTCGGCTTCCCAAAGTGCTGGGATTACAGGCTTGAGCCACCGCGCCTGGCCGTATCTTTTCTTTTTGAGATGGAGTCTCACTTTGTCACCCAGCTGCCCAGGCTGGAGTGTAGTGGTGTGATCTTGGCTCACTGCAATGTCTGCCGCCCAGGTTCAGGCGATTCTCCTGCCTCAGCCTCCTGAGTAGCTGGGATTACAGGTGCCTGCCACTGCACCTGGCTAATTTTTGTATTTTTAGTAGAGACAGGGTTTCACCATTTTGGCCAGGCTGGTCTTGAACTCCTGACCTCATGAGCTACCTGCCTCGGCCTCCCAAAGTGCTAGGATTACAGGTGTGAGCCACCATGCCTGGCCATTAGCCTCCTTTTTCAAATGAGGAAACTGAGGCTCAGATAGGGGAAGTGATTTGTTCAATGTCACACAGCTAGGATGTAATCACGATGTGGGACATGTACCTTATACTGGAAAGAGAACCAGGCATGACTCAGAGAGAAGAAGACTAGTATGAGGGGTGAGGGAGTGGGGAGAGTGGGGTAGGGGAGCAGATACCCAAAGAGAAGGGGACAGAGACCCAGAAAGAGGGAAATAAAGAGATAGAGGGTTCAGAGACCCAGAGAAAAGAGGGCAGAGACCCAGCAATCGGGACAGAGACTTAGAGAGGCAGCCAAGGGCAGGGCTCTGTCCTGTCTGTCCTGCCTGCCGGGGCCCTGTAGTAACTTTCCTCTCCCCACCCTGCCAGTCCTACTTCGTGTCCGACTACGACCCCACTATTGAGGACTCCTACACAAAGATCTGCACTGTGGATGGCATCCCAGCCCGGCTGGACAGTGAGGCGGCAGGGGATGGATAATGGATGGGGGTGGTGCCAGCGGGGGCTGAGGGCTCTTGGGGGCGACTAGGGGGAGTCTGGTCCCCACGATGGCCCCCTCCCTGTCTCTGCAGTCCTGGACACCGCGGGCCAGGAGGAGTTTGGGGCCATGAGAGAGCAGTACATGCGTGCCGGCCATGGCTTCCTGCTGGTGTTCGCCATTAACGACCGGCAGAGGTGACAGGGGTGGCTGGAGGCGGAGCAGCGGGGGGCTCGGGGGAGGACCTGGGCTCCGCAGCTGGCTGCACCTCTTGCCTCCGGCTTCACTCACAGTTTCAACGAGGTGGGCAAGCTCTTCACACAAATTCTCCGGGTCAAGGACCGCGACGACTTCCCCATCGTGCTGGTCGGAAACAAGGCAGATCTGGAGGCACAGCGCCAGGTTCGGGACACCCCTCTTTGTGGGGACCCCATCTTAGCCTGGGAGGCTCCTTCCGCTGCACCTGTCCCCCCCGTCAGCATCCTCCTCGGTTCCTGCAGTCCTTTGACTGCCACTGTCACGGCTCACCTAGATGGGTTACCCCAAACTGGACCTTCGTGGTCCCCAGCATCACCGAGCAGAGGGCCTAGCACACTAGTGTCCTAAGGAGAGGCTGCTGGATGGAACAAAGGCCATTCAGCCCAGCGTCTGCCAACCCACTTTGCCCCATCCTCCATCCTCGAGTTCCTCCCAGCCAACCTCCCACCAGCCCCAGCACCTCCCCTGCCCACGGCCAGCCCCCTCCCAGTTCCTCCCCGGGTGCCAGATGCCCTGCACAGTTGTACCCGTCCTGTCCCTGCTCCCACCACTTCCCCCATAACAGTGATTTCCACACAGAACTCATCCATTTGGCGAAGGCTTTGGGGATTTCCAGCCTTTGGGTCTCCACTGGCCTCTACCGGGACATCCTGACTTCTCTACCACTCCTGGTTATCTAAGGCACAAAGGGCAAGCCACGAAGCCCGCCCCCATCCCTCACTTAGAGGGCACCAAGCCCCTGCAGCATCTCCCTCCAGTATCTCTCAGGAGCTCTTCCTCTGAGTTCTCGCAGTAGTTCACCTCCCCTAGAGGATCCAGCCTGCCTGTCTGTCTCTCCAGCTGCAGTCACCCTGAGTGCAGGGACCTGACCCCCTATGTCCCTCCCCTGTACCCCCAGGTCCCCCGATCGGAAGCATCTACCTTTGGCGCCTCCCACCACGTGCCCTACTTTGAGGCCTCGGCCAAACTGCGTCTCAACGTGGACGAGGCTTTTGAGCAGCTGGTGCGGGCCGTCCGGTGAGCCTCGTCCCCTTCCTGTTGTCCTTGTCCCCAGCCTTTCCAATCGAAACTCACTGGCCTTTTCCCACAGGAAATACCAGGAACAAGAGCTCCCACCCACCCCTCCCAGTGCCCCCAGGAAGAAGGGCGGCGGCTGCCCCTGCATCCTCCTGTAGCCCACGCAAGAGAGAAGCAACAGGCACAAGCTCTTGGGACCAGCTGCCTTCGCACCTTGCTGTGTGGCCCGAGGCCCTCACTGAGCCTCAGTTTCCTCATCTGGGTCTCCCAGGACACATCACACGCCCCACCCTTACTTCTCTTGGCCTCTTCTGGGCTACTGCCACTGTGTGCCTTCTGCCAATGCTGCCTGTCCCCACCTAAACCCAGTGGGGGTGAGGGGCTCCCGGTCACTGCTGTATATAACTCCCCTCCCACAGAAAAATAAACGTCACTGCCAAAGTCAGGAGTTGCTTTCTGTAAAGGTAATGAGGGTCGGGCACTGTGGCTCACTCCTGTAATCCCAGCACTTTGGGAGGCCAAAATGGGAGGACTGCTTGAGTCCAGGAGTTTTAGACCAGCCTGGGCAGCACAGCAAGAACCCAATCTCTTTTTTAAAAAAGGGTGGGGGAATGAGCTCTGGGGAGGTGAGTGAATTCAGGGCACACCTGTTATAAAGCCTCCCTCCACCTACAACCCTCAGATTTAGAACTCATCGCTTGGGAAGGAAAAGGAGAATTTTAAAAGCAGAACCAAGTGCCTGGACCCCTACTTCCCTGTCAACAGGGCGAGTCCACCCTTTTCTGTTTTTGAGGGTATTTTCTAAGGATAAACTTTGAATGTCTGATAAAGGACTTTTTTTTTCCTGTAAAGTCATAGAATGTACTCTTCAGCCAGGCATGGTGGCTCACTCCTGTAATCCCAGCACTTTGGGAGGCCGAGGTGGGCGGATCACAAGATCAGGAGTTTGAGACCAGCCTGGCCAACATGGTGAAACCCTGTCTCTACTACAAACACAAAAATTGGCCGGGCATGGTGGTGCACGCCTGTAGTCCCAGCTACTCTGGAGGCTGAGGCAGGAGCCAAGATTGCGACACTGCACTCCAGCCTGGGCAACAGAGCAAGACTTCATTTCGAGAAAAAATTAATAATGTGCTCTTTAATATAGTAGGCGGAATCTACATATGGCTATTTAAATTAAAATTAAATAAAATGTGGCTGGGTGCAGTGGCTTATGCCTGTAATCCCAGCATTGTGGGAGGCCCAGGTGGGCAGATCGCTTGAGCTCAGGAGTTCAAGACCAGCCTGGGCAACCAAGTGAGATCCTATCTCTACTAAGAATACAAAAATGAGCTGGGTGTGGTGGCATGTGCCTATAGGCCCAGCTACTCGGGAGGCTGAGGTAGGAGGATCACTTGAGTCTGGAGGATAGAAACTACAGTGAGCCAAGATCATGCCACTGCACTCCAGGCTGGGTGACAGCAAGACTGTCTCAAAAAAATAAATTGAAAAACTTAAAAACTCAGTTCCTCATTCACATCAACATATCAAGAGCTCAGTTGTCACATGTGGCTAGTGGCTTTTTTTTTTTTTTTTTTTTTGAGACAAGAGTTTTGCTCTGTTGTCCAGGCTGGAAGTACAGTGGCAGGATCTCCACTCACTGCAACCTCTGTTTCCTGGGCACAAGCAATTCTCGTGCCTCAGCCTCCCAAGTAGCTGGGACTACAGGCGCCCACCACCATGCCTGGCTAATTTTTGTATTTTTGGTAGAGACGGGGTTTCACCATGTTAGCCAGACTGGTCTCTAACTCCTGGCCTCAAGTGATCTGCCCACCTCGGCCTCCCAAAGTGCTGAGATTACAGGTGTGAGCCACTGCGCCCGGCCTCTAGTGGCCATCTTCATAGATAGGACAGGGCTGGGCACGGTGGCTCACGCCTATAATCCCAGCACTTTGGGAGGCTGAGGCGGGTGGATCACGAGGTCAAGAGCTCGAGACCATCCTGGTCAACATGGTGAAACCCCGTCTCTACTAAAAATACAAAAATTAGCTGGGCATGGTAGTGCACACCTGTAGTCCCAGCTACTCAGGAGGCTGAGGCAGGAGAATTGTTTGAACCCAGGAGGTGGAGGTTGCGGTGAGCCGAGATCGCACCATTGCACTCTAGCCTGGGTAACCAGAGCGAAACTCCGTCTCAAAAAAAAAAAAAAAAAAAAATAGGACAAACAGACAACATTCCTGTCTTTGCTGAGTGGCCTGTTGGATAGTGCTTTCTGGAGTGTTCCAGGACACTGGAGATAGGAAGCAACTCAGCTGGGTGTGGTGGCTGATACATGTAAGCCCAGTACTTTGGGAGACCGAGGTGGGTGGATCACTTGAGGCCAGGAGTCTGAGATCAGCCTGGGCAAGAGCTAGACCCTGTCTACACAAATAGAGACAGGCAGTCACTGTTATAAATCCTGCCTGGCCCACTCCCACCTCCAACATATATTGAGAAGGGGCTTTGGCTGGAGGAGGGAGAAGGGACACGTGGGTGGAATGATGTCTAAGCAGCCATCTGGCAAGTCCTCAGTTCCAGAGAGTTCCCCAGTGGCACTGACATCTGAATCTAAATGCTGAATGCAACTTGGGGCCAGGGTAAACATCTGCCATCCAACCCCCTATTCTGTCCTGGGAGGAGCAGAGGAGTTGGGTGTCTTAAGGCCACAATGGGAAAGCGGATGACACTTCAGTCTGGAAGCCCAAAGCCCATCTCTGTCTTGGGAACACTTTGTTTTTTTACCTTTCATTTCATTCATTTATTTATTTATTTATTTAGAGATGGAGTCTTGCTCCGTTGGCCAGGCCGGGGTGCAATGGCGAGATCTCAGCTCACTGCAACCTCCGCCTCCCAGGTTCAAGCAGTTTTCCTGCCTCAGCCTCCCAAGTAGCTGGGATTACAGGCGCCTGCCACCACACCTGGCTAATTTTTGTATTTATAGGAGAGACAGGGTTTCATCATATTGGTCAGGCTGGTCTTAAACTCTTGACGTCAGGTGATCTGCCTGCATCAGCGTCCCAAAATGCTGGCATTACAGGCATGAGCCACCGCATGCGGCCCAGCCCATTT
The DNA here is from genome assembly GCA_031835075.1 of Saguinus oedipus. Lineage (NCBI taxonomy): Eukaryota > Metazoa > Chordata > Mammalia > Primates > Cebidae > Saguinus > Saguinus oedipus. The sequence goes on along the minus strand of CM063187.1, from coordinate 50,815,352 downwards.
TATTTGAGACAGGGTTTTGCTCTATTGCCCAGGCTGGAGTGCAGTAGCATGATCAAAACTCACTGCAGCCTCAACCTCCTGGGCTCAATAAATCTTGCCTCAGCCTGCCACATAGCTGGGACTATGAGCACACACCACCACGCCTGGCTAATTTTTCATTTGTATTTTTTTTTTTTGAGATGGAGTCTCACTCTGTTGCCCAGGCTGGAGTACAATGGCTGTGATCCTGGCTCACTGCAATCTCCACCTCCTGGGTTTAAGCAATTCTCTCTGCCTCAGCCTTCCAAGCAACGGGGATTACAAGTGTGTGCCACTATGCCCGGATAATTTTTTGTATTTTTAGTAGAGATGGGGTTTCACCATCTTGGCCAGGTTGGTCTTGAACTGCTAACCTCAGTATGCACCCGCCTTGTCCTTTCAAAGTGCTGGAATTACAGGCGTGAGCCACGGCACCCGGCCCAATTCTCCTGCTCCATCTTCTCGAGTAGCTGGGACTAGAGGCGTGTGCTACCACAGCCAGCTAAGTTTTTGTATTTTATTTTATTTTATTTTATTTTATTTTATTTATTTATTTTTTTGAGACGGAGTTTCGCTCTTGTTACCCAGGCTGGAGTGCAATGGCGTGATCTCGGCTCACCGCAACCTCCGCCTCCTGGGTTCGGGCAATTCTCCTGCCTCAGCCTCCTGAGTAGCTGGGATTACAGGCACGCGCCACCATGCCCAGCTAATTTTTTTTTTGTATTTTTAGTAGAGATGGGGTTTCACCATGTTGACCAGGATAGTCTCGATCTCTTGACCTCGTGATCCACCCGCCTCGGCCTCCCAAAGTGCTGGGATTACAGGCTTGAGCCACCGCGCCCGGCCTTGTATTTTAAGTAGAGATGAAGTTTCACCATATTGGCCAGGTTGGTCTTAAACTCCTGATCTTGTGATCTGTCTGCCTCAGCCTCCCAAAGTGTTGGGATTACAGACGTGAGCCACACCTAATTTTTCAGTTTGTTGTAGAGATGGGGTATTGCTATGTTGCCCCAGCTGGTCTTCAACTCCTCCCTTTAAGCACCCTCCTGCCTCGGCCTCCCAAAGCTCTGGGATTACAGATGTGAGCCGCCACGCCTAGCCTGGGAACACTTAAACTCTCCCACATCCAACCTAAGCTCTGGTGGGCGTGAGGGGCATCCTGCCCACTATTTGCTACTCTGGAAGGCTGGAGCCAACTGGAGACCACCATCCACCTGCCCTCAAGCCTGTGTGACTGGCCATCTTTTCTCTTTTCCCTAAGACGTACTTTCACTCTTGTTGCCCAAGCCGGAGTACAATGGCGAGATCTCGGCTCACTGCTACCTCCACCTCCCAGGTTTAAGCGATTATCCTGCCTCTCATCCTCTCAAGTAGCTGGGATTACAGGTGCCCACCACCACGCCAGGCTAATTTTTTTTAGTAGAAACAGGGTTTCATCATGTTAGCCAGGCTGGTCTCAAACTCCTGACCTCCGATAATCCACCCGCCTTGGCCTCCCAAAGTGCTGGCATTACAGGTGTGAGCCACTGCACCCAGCCATGACTGGCCATCTTTAAAGCCCCAAATCTACCCAACACACCAGGCTAAAAACCTCAACCGAGATGTTCCCATGCCCTGACCATCAGCTCCACTTGACACATGTCAGCCATCAACCATCTGCTCCCTGACCCTGGGCCCCTGATTCCTGAATGCTCTACTCGCACCCATCCTGGAACCTGCTTCCTGGTCCTCAGGTGAAGCATGACCTTTGCAAGGCTCCTGGTGCCAGGCTGCCTGGATTCAAACCCAACTCTGCCACCTCAGTCTCATCTGTAGAATGGGAAAAACACAAACCTACTTCACAGGGTGGGCACGAGGCAAACGGAGCTGATCGCAGAGGAGGAATGATCCTGGCACATAACTAAGTGCTCACCATCAAGGACTGTGGCCCACGGTTCTCCATTCTGCCTCAGAACCACGAATGTCCCTCTGTATCCTAGATTAGAACACTGATTAGTGGGCCAGGCGTGGTGGCTCACCCCTGTAATCCCAGCACTTTGGGAGGCCAAGTCAGTCTCTTGAGGTCGGGAGTTCCAGAACATCCTGGCCAATGTGGTGAAACCCTGTCTCTACTGAAAATACAAAAATTAGCTGGGTGTAGTGGTGTGTGCCTGTAATCCCAGCTAATCGGGAGGCTGAGGCAGGAACCAGGGAGGTGGAGGTTGCAGTGAGCTGAGATCAAGCCATTGCACTTCAGCCTGGGCAACAAGAGCAAAACTCTGTCTCAAAAACAAACAAACCGCCCCCCCCCCCGCCCCCACTGATTAGCTAAATATTCCTTTCCGGGTTCTATTACCACAGAATCTTTGGCCTGTTCCCAACCTTCCGCCCTGGGAAAAACTGGAGCTTGGATGTACTGTGTCACACATTGGCTCTCTCCTCCCTAAGAACCGCTGCACACCGGAGGTGCACCCCCGCATGATGGAGAGTGATGGGGCAAGAGGGTGGACAATGTTTCCATCAGTTTCCAAACGAGCTCTGACACTTCCACCTAAGCCCCAGCTGTGGGTACTGAGCCCTCAACAGGAAAGATTCCTGCCAGGCGCGGTGGCTCAAGCCTGTAATCCCAGCACTTTGGGAGGCCGAGGCGGGTGGATCACGAGGTCAAGAGATCGAGACCATCCTGGTCAACATGGTGAAACCCCGTCTCTACTAAAAATACAAAAAATTAGCTGGGCATGGTGGCGCGTGCCTGTAATCCCAGCTACTCAGGAGGCTGAGGCAGGAGAATTGCCTGAACCCAGGAGGCAGAGGTTTCGGTGAGCCGAGATCGCACCATTGCACTCCAGCCTGGGTAACAAGAGCGAAACTCTGTCTCAAAAAAAAAAAAAGATTCCTGTGCCAACATCTCTTCCCTGATCTCACCAGCCACATGCCCTCTGCCAGAGTCTTGCCTGCACTGCCCATTGGGGCCAACTTCTTGGTCAGAGCACCCTGCTTCCTGCAGGACCAAGATGCATTTTGAGGTGACAATAGTTACATGTCCCCAGGCAGGACAACTGGCAGACCGTTTTTGGAAGGTTCACAGCCACCAGCGTCCCAAAGATCAACAGACAATGGCGAAAAGGCTGGCATCTCCCTAGGCACGTGTTCGTGCCAGAAATTACATATTCAGTTCCTCCTCTCCCCTGAGCTCTGACAGGTCCTAACAATTCTAAAGCTCTCCAGGTTTTGATGTCCCCATCTTTTTTTTTTTTGAGACGCAGTCTTGCTCTGTCCCCCAGGCTGGAGTGCAATGGCGCGATCTCCGCTCACTGCAACCTCTGCCTCCTGGGTTCAAGCAATTCTGCCTCAGCCTCCCAAGTAGCTGGGATTATAGGCACACACCACCATGCCCAGCTATTTTTTCAGTAGAGACAGGATTTCACCACATTGGCCAGGCTGGTCTCAAACTCCTGACCTTGTGATCCACCTGCCTTGGCCTCCCAAAGAGCTGGGATTACAGGCATGAGGTACCTCGCCTGGTCTTTTTTTTTTTTCCCCAAGATGCAATCTCACTTTGCCACTCAGACTGGAGTACAATGGCGCCATCTTGATTCACTGCAACCTCTGCCTCCTGGGTTCCAGTGATTCTCCTTCCTCAGCATCCCAAGTAGCTGGGATTATAGGCGCCTGCCAGCATGCCTGGCTAATTTTTGTATTTTTAGTAGAGGCGGGGTTTCACCATGTTGGCCAGGCTGGTCTCAAACTCCTGACCTCAGGTGATCCAAAGTGCTGAGATTACAGGTGTGAGCCGCGATGCTTGACTGATGTCCCCATCTTTATCCATCTGTCTCCCTTCCTTTTCTATCATGTCGTGGACCTCTGCAAGCTTCTCTAGGTCTCCTGCTACTGGTCACAGGTGCTCCAAACTGGTTGTCTTCCTTTATTTTGACCAAAGCCCATTTAACGGATAACAAAGACAAAGACGGGATCTGTTAGCCAACATGCCTGGTTAGTACTGCAACTGGGACTCTAAGTTGGGCAGCTGCATTCAAAAGGCCAACCACAAGATGATTCTGTCCCTAGAGGGATGAATCCTGACCTCACTGACCACGCTCAGAACATGCCACTGCAGGCCAAATGCAGTGTTTCGCACTTGTAATCAATCCCAGCACTTCGGGAGGCTGACGTGGGCAGATCACCCGAAATCAGGAGTTAAGAGACCAGCCTGGCTAACATGGTGAAACCCGTCTCTACTAAAAATGCAAAAATTAGCTGGGCGTGGTGGCACGTGCCTGTAGTCCCAGCTACTTGGGAAGCTGAGGCAGAAGTGCTTGAACCCAGGAGGTGGAGGTTGCAGTGAGCTGAGATCACACCACTGCACTCAAGCTTGGTTAACAAAGTGAGACTCAGTCTCAAAAAAAAAAAAAAGAACAGTCAGGAGCGGTGGCTCATGCCTGTGATCCCAGCACTTTGGGAGGCCAAGGTGGGTGGATCATGAGGTCAAGAGATCGAGACCATCCTGCCCAACATGGTGAAACCCCATCTCTACTAAAAATACAAAAATTAGCTGGGCGTGGCAGAGCACGTATGTAGTCCCAGCTACTCAGGAGGCTGAGGCAGGAGAATCCCTTGAACCTGGGAGGTGGAGGTTATGGTGAGGCGACATCATACCATGGCAATCTAGCCTGGGCAACAGAGCAAGAGTCTGTCTCAAAAAACAAAACAATCCAGCCGGGGCAAGAGTCCATCTCCAAAAAAAGAGAGAGAGAGGGTTTTGCCAGGCTGGTATCAAACTCCTCACCTTAAGTGATCCACCCGCCTTGGCCTCCCACAGTGCTGGGATTACAGGTGTGAGCCACCACACCCAGCCAATTTGCACAATTTTTTCTTTTTTTGCTCCCTCCCTTCCTCCCTCCCAACGTGCACATTTTTGACATTGTTGTTCTAGAACATTGTTCTTCAAACTTGAATGTGCTTGAGAATCCTCTAGGGATTTTACCAAAAAGTGGGTTCTGATCAAGTAGATCTGAGCAGTAGCCTATGTCTACATCTTTTCCTTTAAGGGTGGGAGGAGGGGAAAGAGCCCCCATTCAACCCGCCCTGTGCTGGTCTGCTGCCTGTGCTGATTCTACATTTCTACAAGCTCTTGGGGATCTCCAAGAGTGCTGTACCACGGACCACTACTTGGACACAATAATACAGGACTTGAGGCCAACTGCAGTGTAATCCCTTTGGGAGGCTGAGGTTGGTGGATCATGAGGTCAGGAGTTTGAGACCAGCCTGGCCAACACGGTGAAACCCATCTCTACTAAAAATAAAAAAATTAGCCAGGTGTGGTGGTGGGCCCCTGTAATCCCAACTACTCAGGAGGCTGAGGCAGGAGAATCGCTTTAACCTGGGAAGCAGAGGTTGCAGTGAGCTGAGATCACACCACTGCACTCCAGCCAGGGCAACAGAGCTAGACTCTGTCTCAAAAAAAAAAAAACAGGATTTGAGCTGGGTGTGGTGGCATGCACCTGTAATGCCCGTGACTTGAGCCTGCGGCAGGAGGATCCTTTAAGCCAAGGGCAGCCTGAGCAACACAAGGAACACGGGGCCAGGCATGGTGGCTCTTGTCTGTAATCCATCACTTTGGGAGGCCGAGGCAGGAGAACCGCTTGAGCCAGGGAGTTGGAGGCTGCAATGAGCTCATGCCACTGCACTCCAGCCTAGGTGACAGAGCGAGAACCTGTCTTTAGCTAAAAAACAAAAGAACACCCCACAATGGGCCGGGCTAGGTGGCTCACGCCTGTAATCCCAACACTTTGGGAGGTCAGGGTGGGTGGATCATGAGGTCAAGAGATTGAGACCATCCTGGCCAACATGATGGAACCCCGTCTCTACTAAAAATACAAAAATTGGGGGGGGGATTTAAAAAAATACAAAAATTTGCCAGGCCTGGTAGTGGGCGCCTGTAATCCCAGCTACTCGGGAGACTGAGGCAGGAGCATCGCTTCAACCCGGGAGGCAGAAGTTTCAGTGGGCTGATACCTCGCCACTGCATTTCAGCCTGGGTGACAGAGCAAGACTCCGTCTCAAAAACAAAAAGAAACCCCCCAATGATAAATGTTTGTTGTCTGAAATCATTAAATTTCGGGATGGGACACTTTGCTGTGTGGGGACACAGAACATACACCAGCCTCAGGCCCCCCACTGCCCGGGGCTCTAGAAAAGTCCCGTTCCAGACCCTCTGCCCACCACCGCTGTTGCCCACCCCAGCGCCGCAGGACAGAGGCACTCCAGCCTGCCGGTAAAGTGTTTGCCGTTGGGTTTCGTTTGGCTGGTTGTGTGTACACAGTGTATACAAGTTGAGTTGTACAGAAGCCCAAGAAAGAGCAAGAGACAAAGGGTGGTGGGAATGGGGGGGGAAGGGCGGGGTGGGGGGGGGGGCGAGAAAGGGGAGGAGCAGGGAAGGAGACCGATAAAAAATAGAACCACATCCAGACGACAATGGGGGGGGCTGTGGGTGGGAGCCAGACACAGACAAATCGCCGTAGAAAAGGAGTGGGAGGGGCAGAGAGAGGGGACCCTTCTCCCCCCTCCACCTCCCCAGCTCCCTGCCCCCGGTATGTACAATAAATAAGATTAAAAATAATTAACAAGATGCGTGTCGCCTCCCACCCGATGCCGAACGCCTTGGGGAGGGAATGGCCTTTAGCAAAGATCTTGGCCTGCAGGGGGGACTTGGGGGGAATGGGGTCCCCCAGCTCTCTGAAGCCACCCCACCCCCCCAACCATACATAGACTTTTCCTATACATTATGTACAAGGTGGAGGGGGCGGGGCTGCGGCTGTGGAGGGGGGGTTGGGGCACGGGGAGAGGGAAACCGTTACTAAATAGACATTTATACATATATATAAATAATTTCTCTGTACACCGAACAGTGGGAGGAATGGGGAGGGAGTGGTGGGGGCTCGGGAGGGAGGGGAGTTGGACTTTGAACCCTGCCCTTCGGGGGGCAGCACAGACACACCCTGACCCATCACCCCCTTTCCCTGGCGATGGAGCCCAGGGGTTAGCTCCTGAGGACACGGGTCTGTCCCAGTTCTCGGTTCGCAGAGGAGGCGCTCCCGACGGGCTGGGCTGGGCTGGGCTGGGCTGGGGTCATCCGCAGCGGCTGTGGGCCTGCGCTTGGGCCAGCAGGTCGCTGAAGGAGTCAAAGAGCTGCTCCAGCCACGGCTGGTTCCGCATGCACTGCTGGACCACCTCCTCCTGGCCCAGGTCCTCGGCGCCGCCCTCGATGGCCAGGGTCTGCAGGGGTCAAACATGGCGCTGGGGAGGGTGGCACAGTGGCCTCTGGGGAGGGAAGGGGCTAGGGCCCGGGGTGTCGGACATCAGTGTCCCAGGGAAGTGAGGGCTGGGGTTGCCTTCTGAAGTCCAAGAGAGAAGGACCTGGAAGCCTGGACTCTTGGGTTGGGGGCAGGAGGGGCTGGGCTTGGACCCCCGGATCCCAGCAGGAGATCATGAAGGCTGGAATCCCAGGACGATGGGGGCAGCAGGTGGGGCTCACCTGGTCCCGGCAGCGCAGGAAGGTGTGGTATTTATAGTGGTGGAGCGAATGGTAGAGTGTGTAGTATCCCGACTTTTCCAGCTCGACTTTGAACTCCTGGGCAGGGTGGAGACGCCTCAGCCCCTCCGACCTGGTGCTGGGCAGCCCCTCTCCTCCCGCCCCACACACCGCCAGCACTCCCCAGTCCCAACCCCGGCCCCGGCGCCCACCTGGGCTCTGACCACGCTCCTCTTGAGCTTGCTGAGCGTCTTGCGGTTGTAGGGTTCTCCCGCTGGCCGCAGTCGCACAGCCCCCTCCTCCGGGGAGCCCTCCCCACTCTGCTCCACTTGTAGCTGTGGGAACGTGTGCAGGGCATCCTGCAGGAAGCCGATGGGTCAGCTGGACACCGCCCCGAACCCACACACACCCTAAACCCAACAGCCAGGTCCCAGAGCTGTGACTCAGTTTCCCCCAGGCTGCAGATCAGGAGACACAATTCAAGTCTTGGTCTCCTCAAAGGTCAGAGGAGGTTGGGCCTCACCAGTGATGCTTACATTGTGTTTTCCAGGCTGCCTCAGATTCTCAGTGTCACCCAAAATTCTACCCAAGAATTCTGAGCACCATCCTAACCATCTACCCAGGAATTCTCACCCCATCAAAACCACCTACCCCAGAATTCTCACCCCATCCCAACTGTCTACCCCAGAATTCTCAACCCATCTCAACCACCTACCCCAGAATTCTCACCCCATCCTAACCACCTACGCCAGAATTCTCACCCCATCCTAACCACCTACCCCAGAATTCTCACCCCATCCTAACCACCTACCCCAGAATTCTCACCCCATCCTAACCACCTACCCCAGAATTCTCACCCCATCCTAACCACCTACCCCAGAATTCTCACCCAATCCTAACCATCTACCCCAGAATTCTCACCCCATTCTAACCATCTACCCCAGAATTCTCAGCCTTATCCTAACCACCTACCCCAGAATTCTCACACCATCCTAACCGCTTACCCCAGAATTCTAAGCCTTATCCTAACCGCCTACCCCAGAATTCTCACTCCATCCTAACCATCTACCCCAGAATTCTCACCCCATCCTAACCGCCTACCCCAGAATTCTAATTTCCGACTAACAACACATACTTCTCAAACCTCCCCTAAAATCCTATTCCGGTATTACTCACTCTAGTGTAATGGAGTGCAATGTCTCGATCTCACCCACAATCCTCAGTGCCAGTAACAATACATCCCAGAATTTGTAGACTAGACTCATTTCTTCCAGAGTTGTTTTTCTTTGTTCAGGCAATCTCACTCTGTTGCCCAGGCTGGAGTGCAGTGGCGCAATTGCAGCTCACTGTAATCTCCACCTCCCAGGTTCAAGCAATTCTATGCCTCAGCCTCCCAAGTAGCTTGGATTACAGGCGCCTGCCACCATGCTCGGCTAATTTTTTGTATTTTGAATAGAGACAGGGTTCTCTGAACCTTGGTCAGGCTCGTCTTGAACTCCTGACCTTGTGATCCACCCACCTCGGCCTCCCAAAGTGCTAGGATTACAGGCCTGAGCCACTGCGCCTGGCCCCTCCTGAGTTTTTATAACCTAATGCTACCCAGAATTTTCCAACCCACCCATCACTACCCACAAATGTTCAAAGCCAGCATAACATTCCAGCTAAGATTTCTCAACACCAGCCTAAGAATTCGTTTCAGAATTCTCAGTCACCCTAATGTCCCACCCACCATTTTGAGCAAAACTACTATCTCAGTCACAGTTCTGAGAGCCACACTAATATTTCCTGCACATTTTCTGTTCTCTTTTTTTTTTTTGAGACATCCTCACTATGTCACCCAGGCTGGAGTGCAATGGTGCGATCTCGGCTCACTGCAACCTCCACTCCCAGGTTCAGGCAATTCTCCTGCCTCAGCCTCCCGAGTAGCTGGGACTACAGGTGCATGCTACCACGCCCAGCTAATTTTTGTATTTTTTAGTAGAGACAGGGTTTGACCATGTTGGCCAGGATGGTCTCGATCTCTTGACCTCGTGATCTGCCTGCCTCGGCCTCTCAAAGTGCTGGGATCACAGGCGTGAGCCACTGCACCTGGCCTAATTGCTTCTTTTCTTTTCTTTTTTGAGGTGGAGTTTTGCTCTTGTTGCCCAGGCTGGAGTGCAGTGGCACGATCTTGGCTCACTACAACCTCCACCTCCCAGGTTCAAGCGATTCTCATACCTTAGCCTCCCCAGTAGCTGGGATTACAGGCATGCACCACCATGCCCAGCTAATTTTATATTTTAAGTAGAGATGGGGTTTCACCATGTTGGACAGGCTGGTTTCGAACTCCTGACCTTAAGTGATCCACCTGCCTCAGCCTTCCAAAGTGCTGGGATTACAGGCGTGAGCCACCACGCCCAGCCAGGCCTAGTCTGTGTTTGGCTTCACACTGGTACTCCCCACTAACAGCCCAGCCCTTTGGAACCACCCCTCCACCACCCCACGGCTCACAGCTCCTCCCCATGTGGGCTTCATGGCTGTTGAGAACCCAGAGATCTCCTGACAGTCCTGTCCTCAACTGTTCTCCCATCTGAGCCCAGGAGAAGGAATCTCCTTCCAAGGATCAGCCCTCCCCCACAGAGGCCGACATGTATGTGTGTTTTCCCCCGGGGGCCCCGGCCGCCCCCTGCCCCGACCCCCAGCCACCTGCAGGGCTGGGCTTAGCGACAGCCGCTTCAGGACTTTCTTCTTGTGCTCATTCAGCAGGCCATCTATCTTCCGCATGGGGGGCAGGTACAGCTCATCTGACATACGAGGACAGGTGTCAGGAAGGCACCGGGGCCAAGGTGGGATCACAGAGTCTGGGTCCCCAAACCCCTTCCCACTCAGAGACAAAAGTACAGGCCCAAGCCCCCTCCTCCCTCACTAGGAGTCCAGGCCCCGGGCCTCCTCATCCCTCAGACCCGGGAGTCCAAGCCCCAGCCCTCTTCCCTCAGACCCAGGGGTCCAGGCCCCCACCCCCCTCCTCCCTCAGACCCAGGAGTCCAGGTCCCCAGCCCCTCCTCCCTCAGACCCAGGGATCCAGATCCCCAGCAGCCCCTCCTCCCTTGGACCCAGGAGTCCAGGCCCCTAGCCCCTCCTCCCTCAGACCCAGGGATCCAGACCCCCAGCCCCTCCTCCCTCAGACCCAGGGGTCCAGGCCCCCAGCCCCTCCTCCCTCAGACCCAGGGATCCAGACCCTCAGACCCAGGGATCCAGACCCCCAGCCCCTCCTCCCTCAGAACCAGGAGTCCAGGCCCCCAGCCCCTCCTCCCTCAGACCCAGGGATCCAGACCCTCAAACCCAGGGATCCAGACCCCCAGCCCCTCCTCCCTCAGACACGGGGTCCAGGCCCCCAGCCCTTTGTCCCTCGGACCCAGGGACCTCCTCCATCAGATCCAGGACTCCAGGGCCCAGCCCCTCCTCTCTCAGACCAGGTCCAGGCCTCAGTTCCTCCTCCCTCAGACCAGCAAGTCAGCCCCACCCGTCCTCCCCGGCCCCGGCTCACCATGCGTGTCCTCCAGGGCCTGGATCATGTCGGGGTCAAGTGCCGTGCTCACCAACATCTCCACGTAGCTCCGGTACATCTCCCGCATCGCCCGGGTTTTCAGCAGACGCCCAGGCACTGCCCGCTCTGCAGGAAAAGACAGGGCGCAGGCTCATTAGCCCAACTTCCCCTGAGACCTCCTATGTGGCAGATGCTGTTCTCAACACTGGAGACCAGGAGACAAATCCCTGCTTTAGGGAGGTCCAAGTCCGCTGGGAAAGACTGACAGGCAAGCGCCAGTACCATGTGCTCTCCTGGCAGAATCACAGGCACTGCAAGGAGTTTAGGTAAGGTGGGCTTGGTGGCTCATGCCTGTAATCCCAGCACTTCTGGAGGCTGAGGCAGAACACCTGAGGTCAGGAGATTGAGACCAGCCTGGCCAATGTGGTGAAACGCTGTCTCTAATAAAATTACAAAATTTAGCTGGGCATGGTAGCGCACGCCTGTAGTCTGAGCTACTCGGGAGGCTTAGGCAGGAGGATCGTTTGAACCCGGGAGGCGGAGGTTGCACTGAGCCAAGATCGTGCCATTGCACAGCCTGGGTGACAAAGCAAAACGCGTCTGAAAAACCAAAAAGAGAAACTCACAGGACCAGGTGCAGTGGCTCACACCTGTAATCCCAGCACTTTGGGAGGGTGAGGCAGGTGGTTCACGAGATCAGGAGTTCAAGACCAGCCTGGCCAAGATGGTGAAACCTCGTCTCTACTAAAAATACAAAAATTAGCCGGGCGTGGTGGCAGGCACCTGTAGTCCCAGCTACTCAGGAGGCTGAGGCCAAAAACTGCTTGAACCCAGAGGCGGAGGTTGCAGTGAGCTGGGATCATACCACTGCACTCCAGCCAGGGTGACAGAGTGAGTCTCCATCTCAAAAAAAAAGCAGCTCACAGGAGGCTTCAGGTCAAACAAAGGTTGAGTCGTGAGGGACAGCTCAGAGCACTTAACTGTGGCTTCACTTAAGTCTAAAGAAGCAGCATTGTTGGTTCCCAAAAGAGCGAATCCAGTCACAGAGGTCAGATCATAAAGGGGCAGGGCTGAGGGAGGAGATGGGAGCGGGGACTGCACAGGTCAGCACAGGCCAGACTACCGGGCCTCCAACACGAGGCAGAAAGGGCAAGGGTTTTTTTCTGGTGGGTACATGGGAAAACTGAGAGCAGGGGAGGGGTGAGTACAAGTGTTGACAGACCCCTCTAAATCTAAGTGGGGGATAGATTGGAGGAGAGAGGTTGATGTCCATGCTGATGGACCAGGAAGGAAAGAAGAGAGGCAGAGCAGGGCTGGGAGCAGAGGATGAGGCTGAGCTGGGCAGGCCTGGGAAAGAGCGGACGGCATGGAGTGGGGCAGGGCTAGGAAATGCCCAGCTTTGGGGTCGACAGGTAGAAAAGGAAAAGGGAAGGGCCGGGTGTGGTGGCTCACCCCTGTGATCCCAGTACTCTGGGAGGCCGAGGTGAGTGGATCGCCTGAGGTCAGGAGTTCAAGACCAGCCTGGCCAACATGGTGAAACCCCATCTCTACTAAAAATATAAAAATGAGCCAGGCATGGTAGTGCACATCTATAGTCCCAGCTACTCAGGACGTTGAGGCAGGAGGATCATGTGAACCCAGGAGGTGGAGGTTTCAGTGAGCTGAAATTGTGCCACAGCACTTCAGTCTGGGTGAAAGAGCAAGGGAAAGAAAGAGAGAGTGAGAGAGGAGAGAGGGAGAGAAAGAGAGAAAGAGAGAGAGAGAGAGAGAGAGAGAGAGAGAGAGAGAGAGAGAGAGAGAGAGAGAGAGAGGCGCCGGGCACAGTGGCTCATGCCCATAATCCCAGCACTTTGGGAGGCGAGGCAGGTGGATCACAACGTCAGGAGTTCAAGACCAGCCTGGCCAATATGATGAAACCCCAACTTTACTAAAAATACAAAAAGTAGCTGGGTGTGGTGGTGCACGCCTGTAGTCCCAGCTACTCAGGAGGCTGAGGCAGGAGAACTGCTTGAATCCAGGAGGTAGACGTTGCAGTGAGCCTAGATTGTGCCTCTGCACTCCAGCCTGGGGGACACAGCGAGATTCCATCTCAAAAAAAAAAAAAACCCAAAGAAAAGGAAAAGAGGTGAGGATGCCCCTGGGAGGTCCAATCCCTAAGAGCCTTTGATTTTCGACGTATCTCCCTGCTACATCAGGGATTTTTTTTTAGACGGAGTCTTGCTCTGTTGCCCAGGCTGGAGTGCAATGGCGCGATCTCGGCTCACCGCAACCTCCACCTCCCGAGTTCAAGCGATTCTCCTGCCTCAACCTCCCAAGTAGTTAGGATTACAGGTGCCCAGCACCATGTCCAGCTAACTTTTGTATTTTTTTTTAGTAGAGATGGGGTTTCACCATGTTGGCCAGGCTGGTCTCAACCTCCTGACCTCAGGTGATCCACCCTCCTCAGCCTCCCAAAGTGCTGGGATCACAGGCATGAGCCACCGCACCCGGCCTCACCAGACGTCACTGTAAGCGCTGGGGATGTGGCAGTGTGCTGGGCAGCCGTGGAGTACACAGCAGTGTCTACTAGAGACCAGCACTGTCTTATGAGCTTCGTCTCTTATGAACCCATCTGACAGGTAAGGTCACTAAGGCACAAGAGGTTATGCCTCTTTCTCAGGGTCGCCCAGGGCCTCACAGGAAACCCCACCATCACAGAGCCTCCAAGGCAGATACCTAGTCCCACATCTTCCTCAGCCCCCAGATCCTGCCTTTTCCAAGGCAGAAGAACACAGCCCTGGAGAACTGTGCTGAGTCCAGGGCACCTGGGGCTCAGCCGCCACCCTGGTGGGCACCCAACACAGACAGTGCTGCCCTCTCTCAGTGCCTCAGCTTCCTCTTCTGTAGATGAGGATAACAGTATCCACCTCCTAGGATGGGTGAAAATCACACAAATTAACATCCATTAGGTTCTTGTTTGATTTTTGAGACAGAGTCTAGCTCTGTTGCCCAGGCTGGAATGCAGTGGTACGATCTCGGCTCACTGCAACCTCTGTCTCCCAGGTTCAAGCGATTCCCCTGCCTCAGCCTCCTGAGTAGCTGGGACTACAGGCGCCTGCCACCACGCCTGGCTAATTTTTTCTATTTTAGTAGAGACGGGTTTTCACCATGGCCGGGATGGTCTCGATCTCCTGACCTCGTGATCCACCCGCCTCGGCCTCCCGAAGTGCTGTCATGACAGGCGTGAGCCACGGCGCCCAGCCCTCGCCAGGTTCTTAGGAGGCAGCCTGTTGTGTAGTTAGATGCCCCGTGACTGTCAGCTGTTGCCATTATCTGTAACATACTGGTTGTTGCTGTCCTGCTAAGGCTACCCGGAGGTCTCTGGACAGTCCTCACCTGTGTCCCCTCCCCACCCATCCACCCCTGCAGCCCTAAGTCTGCCTAGAGCCTCACCGTCCTCGCTGGGGGCTCCGGGAGAGGACTCCGAGTCTGAGGAGCTGCCTGGTGGGGCCCCGCCCGCCGCAGCATTGCCCCCCGCCTCCTTCAGCCATTTCTTCCTCTTCTTAGGGGGCGGCTCAGCCTTCACCTTCGTGGGCCGGGCCTTAGGCAGCCGGGAGGTGGCAGGCTGTCCCGTGGCAAGACTCCGCTCTGGCCTCGTCTGCCGTCCGCTGGTGGCCCGCTCGCCCCGCAGTGGCCGCTCCCCACGCGTCACCTTCTCCTTCTCCTTCTCCTTCTCCTTCTCCACAGGCCGCAGGAGGGAGGGCTTCTCAGGGGCAGGGGGCTCAGGCATGGCTGTCTCAGGCGTCTGCTCTGGGGGCTTCTCAGATGTTGTCTTTTCAGGGGTCTCAGGCTTGGGAGGTGGTGCTGGGGCCTTAGGGGGAGGTGCGGAGCTACCCCCAGCAGATGTGGGGTTCTTGGCCTGCCCGGAGCGTCTAGAAGGGAACAGAGAAGGGACTATAGTCAGCAGCCCCCAAGAGCCCAGATTCTTCTCCTTAGAGCCCTAAGTACGGAAACAGCTTCTCTCACATTATCCCCCCATCGCTGTGTATCTGTTCCCTCTCTGTGTATCTGCCCCCCTCTCTCTCTGGATCTCTGTCCCTCTCTCTCTCTGGGTCTCTGTCCCTCTTCTCTCTCTCTAGGCATTTGTCCTCCCCTTTGTGGTCTCTGTCCCCACCCCCCCAGCCCCCTCTCTTGCATGTTCCATCCCCAGGCCCATCGGTGCTGCGTGCTGCCTGCCCCTGTGTCCCCCATGGTTGGTACCTGACGGGCACTGGGGGCCGATGCCAGGGTTTCCGAGCACAGACCCTCACGTAGTCCTTCTTATTGACATTTTCCAGGAACTTTACATAGAGGCGCTGGTACCGATTTTTTGCGTCCCCAAAATACCCCAAATACTACGGGGAGAAAGAGGAACATGAGGAGGTTCTCGACGCTGCCCAGCTGGATGGACAACACTCTTGTGCCCTGGGCTACCTGGGCAGCCGCCCGGAGCCAGCCCGCAGCAGGGGGTCCCCTTCCAGGAAAACCGCAGAGCAAGTCACAGCCACGCTAAGGGAAACCCCAGCTCTAGATACCCCGCCCCGGGCCCCCCAAGTCCTCGGTCCCCTTTGCCGGCTTACATTACTAGTGGCACAAAACTGCCTCTGGCCGTCCTTGATCTCCGGGGTGAATTTCTGTAGAAGGGCCTTCTGGACTCGCCAGATGGGTGGGGGTTCGCGCCCCGTTTGCAACGCCAGCTGAGGAGGAGGGGTATAGTGAGGCCGGCAGGGTCAGCCCCCATTCCTATAACTCTTGCCCCTACTCCCCAGCCCACTGGCCTCCCTCAACATCCCCTTCGAGAGAAGGCAGAGACAGGCCAGGTACGGTGGCTCACGCCTGTAATTCCATCAGCACTTTGAGAGGCAGAGACGGGTGGATCATGAGGTCAGGAGTTCGAGACCATCCTGGCCAACATGGTGAAACCCCATCTCTACTAAAGATACAAAAATTAACTGGGTGTGGTGGCCTGTGCCTGTAATTTCAGCTACTTGGGAGGCTGAGGCAGGAGAATCGCTTGAACCCGGGAGGCAGAGGCTGCAGCGAGCCAAGACTGCACCACTGCACTCCAGTCTGGCGACAGAACGAGATTCCATCTCAAAAAGAAAAAAGAAAAGAGGCAGAGACACTCTTTCGCCCAGGCTGGAGTAAAGTAGCACGATCTTGGCTCACTGCAACCTCCACCTCCCGAGTTCAAGTGATTCTCTGCCTCAGCCTCCTGAGTAGCTGGGATTACAGGCATGTGCCACCACACCCGGCTAATTTTTGTATCTTTAGTAGAGGTGGGGTTTCACCATCTTGGCCAGGCTGCTCTTGAACTCCTGACCTCGGATCTACCTGCCTCAGCCTCCTAAAGTGCTGGGATTACAGGCATGAGCCACTGTGCCTGGCCACCAACAAAAATCTTCTAGCCCCAAGTGTGTTCAGCTCTGTGTGCAGCCTGAACTTGGCCCTGTCCCCTCCTGCCCACCCAGTATCCTGGATAGGGCTGCTTGTTCTTAGGCTGTAGAGTTGGAGTCGCTATCGAATTACAGTACGAAAGCCTAAAGCTTCCCATGTGACTCAGAATAATGACAATCTCTGAGCACCGGCCGCCGTGTACCATGCGGGACAAGAGGTTACAGTTGTGAGCCATATGCCCTGTGGGGGTCTGATTGTGTCCCCCTGTAATTCTCTTTTTTTCTTTTCTGAAACAGAGTCTCACTCTGTTGCCCAGGCTGGAGTGCAACGGCACAATCATGGTTCGCAGCAGCCTCCAACCCCTGGGCTCAAGTGATCCTCCTGCCTCAGCCTCCCAAGTAGCTGGGAACACAGGTGTGCACCACCACACCTGGCTAAATATTTTCTGTAAAGACGGGATTTCGTCATGTTGACCAGTGTGGTATTGAACTCCGGGGCTCAAGTGATGCTCCTGCTTTGGCCTCCCAAAGTGCTGGGATTACTATGAGCCATAGTGCCTGGTTGCCACATCAAATTCTTTTTTTTTTTGAGACAGAGTTTCACTCTTGTTACCCAGGCTGGAGTGCAATGGCGCGATCTCGGCTCACCGCAACCTCCGCCTCCTGGGTTCAGGCAATTCTCCTGCCTCAGCCTCCCGAGTAGCTGGGATTACAGGCACGTGCCACCATGCCCAGCTAATTTTTTGTTAGTAGAGATGGGGTTTCACCATGTTGACCAGGATGGTCTCGATCTCTTGACCTCGTGATCCACCCGCCTCGGCCTCCCAAAGTGCTGGGATTACAGGCTTGAGCCACCGCGCCCGGCCTGCCACATCAAATTCTTATCGTGAAACCTAATCCCCAAAATGATGGTATTAGAAGCTGGAACCTTTCAGACGTGATTAGGTCATAAGGACAGAGCCTCATGACTGAAATTAGTGCGCTTAGAAAACGGTCTCCAGTCCCGGCGCAGTGGCTCACGCCTGTCATCCCAGCACTTTGGAAGGTCGAGGTGGGCGGATCACGAGGTCAGGAGATCCAGAACATCCTGGCTAACACAGGGAAACCCCATCTCTACTAAAAATACAAAAAATTAGCTGGGAGTGGTGGCACACTCCTGTAGTCCCAGCTACTAGGGAGGCTGAGGCAGGAGAATCACTTGAATCCAGGAGGCGGAGGTTGCAGTGAGCCGAGATCATGCCACTCACTGTACTCCAGCCTGGGCAAGAGAGTGAGACTCCATCTCAAAAAGAAAGAAAGAAAAGAAAAGAAGAGAAAACAAACAAATAAATTAATTAATGCCCTTATAAAACTGTCTCCAGTCTGGGGAAGGTGGCATGGCTCATGCCTGTAATCCCTACACTTTGGGAGGCTAAGGTGGGCAGATCACTTGAGGACAGGAGTTGGAGACCAGCCTGGCCAACATGGTGAAACACTAGTTCTCCTAAAAATACAAAAATTAGCCGGAGGCCGGACGCAGTGGCTCAAGCCTGTAATCCCAGCACTTTGGGAGGCTGAGGCAGGCGGACTGCCCGAGCTCAGGAGTTTAAGTCCAGCCTGGGCAATATGGGGAAACCCTGTCTCTATTAAAATACAAAAAATTAGCCGGGTGTGGTGGCGTGGGCCTGTGGTCCCAGGTACTCGGCAACCGGCTACACCGCACCGTCTGCCTCCCGGGTTCAAGCAACTCTCCTGTTTCAGCCTTCTGAGTAGCTGGAGACTATAGGCACCTGCCACCATGTTCAGCTAATTTTTGTATTTTAGTAGAGACAGGGCTTTACCGTATTGGTCGGGCTGGTCTCGAACTGCTGACCTCAGGTGATCCACCTGTCTTGGGCTCCCAAAGTACTGGGATTACAGGCGTGGGCCACCAAGCCCTGCCACGTCTCTGTTGCTTATAAGCCACCCAGTCTATGGTATTCTGACGTAGCAGTCTGAAGGGTCTAAGACACTGAAAAAGCCTTCTCACAGAGGTTAGCAACAGAGGTAATGAGACAGACGAGCAAATAGACAAAACAGGGTTTGTGGCCTGTGCCAAGAACAGGCAGGTGAGGTAACCTGAGACCATTTCATCAGCATGTCCACAGCAGGGAAGACACAGTGACAGGAAGGCTCCCTATCTCTGCTCCCCCCGCCCCACAAACACCTGTGCACTGACCATCACCACCCTGCAGTCTCTGTGTGCCCTGGCTGGGCACTGATACAGACCCAAGAATCAACAGTACAAATCATAAAAGTCCTAATGCCAATTCCCTGGATACTTGAGAAGCCTGGAGGAGGGGCCTCAATTTTTTTTTTTTTTTTTTTTTGGACATGGAGTCTCACTCTATTGCCCAGACTGGAGTCTGGAGTACAGCAGTGTGATCTCGGCTCACCACACCCTCTGCCTCCCAGGTTCAAGAATTCTCCTGCCTCAGCCTCCCTAGTAGCCTGGGGTTTCAGGTGCCCGCCACCACACCCAGCTAATTTTTGTATTTTTAGTAGAGACAGGGTTTCGTCATGTTGGATGGACTGGTCTTAAACTCCTGACCTCAGGTGATCTTCGCACCTCAGCCCCTCAAAGTGCTGGGATTACAGGCATGAGCCATTGTGCTCGGCCTTGAATTTTTTTTTTCTTTTCGGCCTTGAATTTTAACTGAATCCAAGAATGCTTCCCGGAATAGGTGACGATGTCAGAGAGTCCCTGAAAGGTACATGTCTTCAAAAGGGGCACCAGGCTGAGCAGCATAGCTCATGACTATAATCCCAGCACTTTGGGAGGCCAAGGTGGGCGGATCACTTGAGGTCAGACGTTTGAGACCAGCCCCGCCAACATAGTGAAACCCCACCTCCACAAAAATACAAAAATTGGCTGGGCGCAGCCATGCATGCGTGTAGTCCCAGCTACTTGGGAAGCTGAGGCAGGAGAATCGCTTGAATCCGGAAGATGGAGGTTGCAGTGAGCTGAGATCACACCACTGCACTCCAGCCTGGGCAATACAGCGAGAACCTGTTTCAAAAAAAAAAAATAGCAGGCCATGCTCAGTGGCTCATACCTGTAATCCCAGCACTTTGGGAGGCCAAGGTCGGCAGATCATGAGGTCAGGAGACTGAGACCATCGTAGCCAACATGGTGAAACCCCGTCTCTACTAAAACACAAAAAATTAGCCGGGCCTGGTGATGCATGCCTGTAGTCCCAGCTACTCGGGAGGCTGAGGCTGAGGAATCATTTGAACCCAGGAGGTGGAGGTTGCGGTGAGCTGAGATCGCACCACGAGATCTCACCACTGCAGTCCAGCCTGGCGATGGAGCAAGACCCCATCTCAAAAAAAAAAAAAAAAGATAAATAAAAAACAAAAAGTAACAGGTTGAGGAAGCCATCGGAGCATCTTGGCAGCATGGGGAGACAGCATCTCCCTCTCCCCTCTTCCACTCCCCGTGTCAGCTTCCTCTGAGGAACCTGCTGACACCGTAGCTGGAGTCAGGCCCTCTGGCTCATCACATCCTCACTGGGCTTGGTACCTTCCCTCCAATCACTTTTTTTGGTTTGTTTTTGTTTTTTTTTTGAGACGGTCTCGTGCTGTCACCAGGCACCAGGCTGGAGTGAGTGGCGCGATCTCAGCTTACTGCAACCTCCTCCTCCTGAGTAATCTTTTTTTTTTTTTTTTTTTTGAGATAGAGTTTCACTCTTGTTGCCCAGGCTGGAGTGCAACGGCACAATCTCCGCTCACAGCAACCTCTGCCTCCCAGGTTCAAGCAGTTCTGCCTCAGCCTCCCAATTAGCTAGGACTACAGGCATGCGCCACCACACCCCGCTAATTTTTGTATTTTTAGTAGAAACGGGGTTTCTCCATGTTGGTCAGACTGGTCTCAAACTCCCCACCTCAGGTAATCCACCAGCCTCAGCTTCCCAAAGTGCTGGGATTACAAGTGTGAGCCACCGCACCTGGCCCCTCAAACCACTTTTCCTCCCAGCATCCCCACCCACACCCAGTCATCAGGCCTGACCCTGGTTCACCCTTGCCTGTTCCCCAAAAAGGGCCAGTCAATCCCGAAGCCCCACCCATCCTGCCTCTCCCCATGTCACTCACATCACTGACCACGCCCACTGCAGATTACTAGAAAAGTGGCCTGGGCCACAGCCTCCTACTCAGCGGAAACCACAGCTGATGGAGATTTGACCTGGGGAGCTAACCAGCAGGCAAATCACTGACCGACCTCTCTCTCTCTTTTTTTTTTTTTTTTTTTTTTTATGGAGTTTCACTCTTGTCACCCAGGCTGGAAGTGCAGTGATGCAATCTCAGGTCACTGAAACCGCCTCCCAGATTCAAGCGATTCTCCTGCCTCAGCCTCCCAAGCAGCAAGGATGACAGGCATTCGCCACTACTCCCAGCTAATTTTTTGTATTTTTAGTAGACAGGGTTTCACCATGGTGGCATGGCTAGTCTCAAACTGCTGACCTCAGGTGATCCACCAGACTCAGCCTCCCTAAGTGTTGGATTTACAGGCATAAGCCCGGCCTTTTTTTTTTTTTTTTTTTTTAATTCTTTTGAGACAGGGTATTACTCTGTCACCCAGGCTGGAGTGCAGTGGCACAATCGTGACCATAGCAACCTGTAGTCTCAACTTCCTAGGCTCAAGTGATCCTCCTGCCTCAGCCCCCTACCCACCAAGTAGCTGGGACTACAGGTACACGCCGCCACTCCTGGATAATTGTTGTATTTTTTGTAGAAATGGGGTTTCACGGCCAGGGGCGAGGTGGCTCATGCCTGTAATCCCAGCATTTTGGGAGGCTGAGGTGGGTGGATCACCTGAGGTCAGGAGTTTGGGACAAGCCTGACCAACACGGTGAAACCCCATCTCTACTAAAAATACAAAAATTAGCAGGGCGCGGTGGCAGGCGCCTGTAATCCCAGCTACTCAGAAGGCTGAGGCCGGAGGATGGATCACTTGAACCCAGGAGGCAGAGGTTGCAGTGAGCCAAGATCACACCATTTCACTCCAGCCTAGAGGACAAGAGTGAGATGGAGTCTTTAAAAAAAAAAAGGGGTGGGGGGGCCAGGCTCAGTGGCTCACACTTGTAATCTCAGCACTTTGGGAGGCCGAGGCGGGCTGATCACGAGTTCAGCAGCTCGAGACCAACCTGGCCAACATGGTGAAACCCCATCTCTATTAAAAATATAAAAATTAGCCTGGCGTGGTGGTGCACACCTGTTGTCCCAGTTACCCGGGAGGCTGAGTCAGGAGAATCACTTGAACCCGGGAGGTTGTAGTGAGCCAAGATCCCGCCACTGCACTCCAGCATGGGTAACAGAGCGAGCGCAGTCTCAAAAAAAAAAAGAAAAAAAACTAGTCAGGCATGATGGCTTGTGCCTGTAGTCCCAGCTACTCGGGAGGCTGAGGCAGGAGAATCACTTGAACGTGGGAAGCAGAGGTTGCAGTGTGCCAAGATCACACCAGCACTCCAGCCTGGGCAACAGAGCAAGACTCTCTCTCAAAAAAAAAAAAAAAAGAAAAGAAACAGGGTTTACCATGGCAGGCCAAACTCCAAGGTTCAAGCAATCCTCCTATCTCAGGCCCCCAAAGTATTGGGATTATAGGCGTGGGCCACCACACCCAGCCAGGGACCTCATCTTGGCCCTGTAGGCTGAGCAGAACCAACGAGATTTTCTCCTGAGAATCTGCACTGTGACAAGTTAAGACATGTGGCGCAAGCAGTAGGGGTGTTAAGCCACTGAGCTAGAGATACTCAGACTCGATATTAATGAGAAAGCTGCAGGGTCCCATTAATAGGGAGTCAGTCCCAGGACAGAGGCTGTGGACAGAGTACCGTCCAGGCCAATTCCCCAGTCACCTCCCTGCTGGCCAGGGGCTCAAAATGGCGCAGAGCCTAATGTCTTCCAACAGCACCCATGTAACTCACCCCTGCATCCAAGTCCGACATGGCTGAGCCCTGCCCATCTGCCCAGCCCAGCCCCAGCGCTCTGTCCAGCCACTCAACGCCTCATGTTCCTGCACACCTCAAACACAGCATGCCTTCCCTCACCACAGGACCTTTGCGCAGCTGTTTCCTCTGCTTGGACAGCCCCAACACCATACTCTTCTCTACCCAATGAACTTTTTTTTGAGACGGAGTCTTGCTCTGTCTCCCAGGTTGCAGTGCAATGGTGTGATCTCTGCTCACTGCATACTCTGCCTCCCGAGTTCAAGCGATTCTCCTGCCTTAGCCTCCCGGGTAGCTGGGATTATGGGCACCTGTCACCACACTGGGCTATTTTTTGTATTTTTAGTAGAGACAGGGTTTCACCATGTTGGTCAGGCTGGTCTCGAACTCCTGACCGGTGATCAGCTCGTCTCAGCCTCCCAAAGTGCTAGGATTTACAGCACTTTGCTCGGCAGAACTTTTTTTTTTTGAGAGACAGTCTCACTCTGTCACCCAGGCTGGAGCGTAGTGGCGTGATCTTGGCTCACTGCAAACTCCACCTTCTGAATTTAAGCCATTCTCCTGCCTCAGCCTCCTGAGTAGCTGGGATAACAGGGGCTGCCACCACACCCAGCTAATTTTTGTACTTTTAGTAGAGACGAGATTGCACCATGTTGGCCAGGCTGGTCTTGAACTCCTGACCTCAAGTGATCCACCCACCTTGACCTCCCAAAGTGCTGGGATTATAGATGTGAGCCACCATGCCCGGCCAACTTTCTTTTTGAGACAGGGTTTCCCTCCAGTTACCCAGGTGGGAGTGCAATGGAGCAATCTAAGGTGATCCTCCTACCTCAGCCTCCTGAGTAACTGGGAGTATAGGCATGCCCACCACACCTGGCTATTGTTTGGTATTTTTAGTAGAGATGGGGTTTTGCCATGTTGACCAGGCTGGTGTTGAAACTCCTGAGCACAAGCAATCCACTGACCTCAGCCTCCCAAAGTGCTGGGATTCCAGGCAGGAGCCAGTGCGCCCAGCCTCCACCCCTTTTCCATGCTTGGAGCACACAGGCTGCCCAACCCTTACAGCAACCCCAGCAACAGTGCTGGTTTACAGACGGGGAAAGAGAATGTGCTAGCCTGGCCCTATCAATTTCGGCAGCTCATCCCCACAAGTGGTTCTTGAGCTTTTGAGATTGATTTTTTTTTTTTAATTTTGAGACAGGATCACATTCTCTGTCACCCAGGCTGGAGTGCAGTGGCGTAATTATGGATCACTACAACTTCAACTTCTGGGGCTCAGGGGATTCTCCCACGTCAGCCTGTCCAGTAGCTGGGACCACAGGCAAGCACCACCATGTCTCGTTAAGTTTTTTTGAATTTTGTATAGAGACAGGGTCTCACTATGTTGCCCAGGCTAATCTCAAACTCTTGGGCTCAAGTGATCTGCCCGCCTCAGCCTCCCAAAGTGCTGGGATTACAGGATTGAGCCACTGTGCCCGGGATGACAGACTTGAGCACTTGAAATGTGGCTGATCCAATGGATGTGTTCGATGCGTATAAAGTATCCACAGGATTGGGCCAGGCCTGGTGGCTCACACCTGTAATCCCAGCACATTGGGAGGCCGAGGCGGGCAGATCACGAGGTCAGGAGTTCGTGACCAGCCCGTCCAATGTGGTAAAACCTCATGTCTACTAAAAATACAAAAATTAGCTGGGTGTGGTGGCACACGCCTGTAGTCCCAGCTGCTTGAGAAACTGGGGCAGTAGAATCACTTTAACCCAGGAGGCGGAAGTTGCAGTGAGCCAAGATCGTATCACTGCACTTCAGCCTGGAAGACAGAGTGAGACTAAGTCTGAAAAAAAAAAAGTGATGGTATAAGAGAAAACAAATGTCCAGCCAGAGTGGCTCATACTGGCAGTCTCAGCACTTTGGGAGGCTGAGATGGGAGGACTGCTCCAGACCAGCCTGGGCAACATAGTGAGACCCCAGTCTCTAAGAAATAAAAAAACTTGCCAGCATGGTGTTATATGCTTATAGTCCTAGTTACTTGGGACGCTGAGGAGGGAGGATTGCTTGAGCCCAGGAGTTTGAGGCTGCAGTGAGCTATGATCATGCCACTGCTCTCCAGCCTGGGTGACAGAGACTCTGTTTCAAAAAAACAAAGAACAAAAATAAGAATAAATGGCAGAGATTTGAGTTAGGTTAAACGAAAGCTGAGCTCTTAACTACACCAGCAGCCTGTCCTGTCTCCAGGCCCACAAATGAGTCCCCAAGGTCTGTATGTGTGACTCAGGCATGGGGCTTTGTCTCTCATTATAATGCACATTCAAGTTGTATTTTAAGCATCTGAGTCCTCGCCTGGCCCCTTCCCCTGCCCCGTGCCAGCTGGGAGGTGGTGTCAGATGGCCCTGGCTCCAATCCCAGGTTGGTACCAGCCAGCTGACGGACTCCCTTTCTCTCAACGTGAACGTCTCCATCTGTAAAATGGGGATGGTCAAGCTCCCTGCCCCAGGGCCCTGTTCATGCGACCCAGTGCCTGGTCAGCTGCGTTTGACTAGAACGTACATGGTGCCCGGCTGAGTCAGGGAATAAGAAATATGGGTTCCTAGGCTGGGCGCGGTGGCTCACGCCTGTAACCCCAGTACTTTGGGAGGCTGAGGTCGGCGGATCATGTCAGATCGAGACCATCCCAGCTAACATGGTGAAACCCCATCTCTATTAAAAATACAAAAAGTTAGCCTGGTGTGGTGGCACCCATCTGTAGTCCCAGCTACTCTGGAGGCTGAGGCAGCAGAATTGTTAGAACCTGGGAGGTGGAGGTTGCAGTGAGCTGAGATCACACCTCACTACAAGACTCTGTTTAAAAAAATAAATATGTATATATGGGTTCTTAGTGCCAGCAGAGCTGGGTGTGATTCCGAGCTGCAGAAGCCTGGGAAGGCTACTTTACCTCTCTGTGCCTTGGTTTCCTTCCCTATAAAATGAGGACAATAGGCTGGGCACAGTGGCTCACTCCCGTAATCCCAGCATTTTGGGAAGCTGAGGCGGGCAGGTCACTTGAGGCCAGGAGTTTGAGACCAGCCTGGCCAACATGGTGAAACCCCGTCTCCACCTAAAAATATAAAAATTAGTCCAGCATTGGTGGGTTCCTCTGTAATCCCAGCTACTTGGGAGGCTGAGGCACAGGAATCGCTTGAACCACAGAGGTGGAAGTTGCAGTGAGCTGAAATCACGCCGCTACACTCCAGCCCAGGCAACAGAGGGAGACCTAACCCAGTCAGGAGGATGTTTTATCTGTGTGAGCCTCAGTTTCCATCCCCGTAAAACTCTACTAGTAGTAGTCTCTATAATGATCTTCTTTTTTTTCATCAGAAAGAGTTTTGCTCGTTGCCCAGGCTGGAGTGCAGTGGCGCAATCTCACCTCACTACAAGCTCTGCCTCCTGGGCTCAAGTGATTCTCTCGCCTCAGCCTCCAGAGTAGCCGGGATTACAGGCGCCAGTCACCACACCCAGCTAATTTTTGTATTTTTAGAATATATATTGGATTTCACCCTGTTGGCCAGCCTGATCTCAAAACTCCTGACCTCAGGTGATCCACCTGTCTCAGCCTTCCAAAGTGCTGGGATTACAGGCATCTGCCACCATGTCCAGCCAAGTTTTTCTTTTTATATAAAAATATAAAACTTGGAGATGAATGGTGGTGATGGTAGTTCAACAATGTCAATATTCTTTTTTTTTTTTTTTTAAACAGAGTTTCACTTTTGTAGCCCAGCCCAGGCTGGAGTACAGTGACACAATCTCAGCTCACTGCAACCTCTACCTCCCAGGTTCAAGCAATTCTCCTGCCTCAGCCTCCTGAGTAGCTGGGATTACAAGCATGTACCACCATGCCCAGCTAATTTTTGTATTTTTAGTACAGACGGGATTTCACCATGTTGGCCAGGCTGGTGTCGAACTCCTGACCTCAGGTGATCTACTGGCCTTGGCCTCCCAAAGTGCTGCAATTACAGGCGTGAGTCAATTCGCCTGGCATACGATGTTAACATCCTTAATGCCACTGAACTGTACACTTAAAACTGGTTAAAATGGGCTGGGCGCAGTGGCTCATGCCTATAATCCCAGTACTTTGGGAGGCCAAGGCAGGCAGATCACCTGAGGATGGGAATTTGGGACCAACCTGACCAACACAGAGAAACCCCGTCTCTACTGAAAATAGAAAAGGAGCTGGGTGCAGTGGCTCACGCCTATAATCCTACCACTCTGGGAGGCCCAGGAGGGCAGATCACTTGAGGTCGGGAGTTTGAGACCAGCCTGACCAACATGGAGAAACCCTGTCTCTACTAAAAACACAAAAAAATATTGGCCAGGTGTGGCAGCGCATGCCTGTAATCCCAGCTACTCGGGAGGCTGAGGCAGGAGAATCGCTTGAACCTGGTAGGCAGAGGTTGCAGTGACCCAAGATCTCGCCATTATACTCCAGCCTGGGCAGTAAGAGCAAAACTCCATCTCCAAATAAATAAATAAATAAACACAAAAGTAGCCAGGTGTGGTGGCACATGCCTATTATGTCAGCTACTTGGGAGGCTGAGGCAGGAGAATCTCTTGAACCCCGTGAGGTGGAGGTTGCGATGAGCCAAGATCTCCCCATGCACTCCACCCTGGGAAACGAGTGAAACTCCGTCTCAAAACATAAAAAAATGGTTAAAATAAACTTCATGGTACGTATGTGATCACGATTTAAAAAAAAAAGAAAGATAAAATGAAATCCTGAGTGCGACATGCCCAAAATCCTGTTCCTCAGGAGGTATTCGACATTTCTGTTTTTTTCTCTTTCAGAGACAGGGTCTCACTCTGTCACCGAGCCTGTTGTGCTGTGATGCAATCACAGACAGCTCACAGGAGCCTCAAACTCCCGGGTTCAAGCGATCCAGCCACCTTAGCCTCCCAAGTAGCTGAGAGCACGCCTGGCTAATTTATTTACTGTTTTTGGTCGATGTGAGTGGTCTTGCTATTTGCACAGCTGGTCTCCAACTCCTGGCCTCAAGCGATCCTCCCACCTCAGCCTCTCCATGTTCTGGGATTACAGGCAAGAGCCACCAAATCCAGCCAACGCTCCTGTCACTGTTGTTCACTCACCCCACTCCTCCCCTATCCCAGGCTGACAGCTAAATTAACTTCCGTGATTTAAAGAAATCGCGCACATAAACTGAAATCATACACACAGGGCATCAAGGGGACCAGGATGGCCATGGGATGCAGGTAGCATTTTCTACATAACTTACAAATCTCTTAGGAATGTTCTTTTGGCCGGGCATGAGACCAGCCTGGCCAACATGGTGAAACCCAGTCTCTACTTAAAGACAAAAAAACTAGCTTGGCATGGTGGTGCACACCTGTAGTCCCAGCTACTTGGGAGGCTGAAGCAGGAGAATTGCTTGAACCTGGGAGGCGGAAGTTACAGCAAGCCGAGACTGCGCCACTACACTCCAGCTTGGTGACACAGTGAGACTGGGTGAAGAAAAGAAAAAGACAAAGAAAGAAAAGAGTTCTTTTGGCCAGGTACGGTGGTGCATGTCTGCAATCCCAGCACTTTGGGAGGCCAAGGCAGGAGGATCACCTGAGCTCAGGAGTTCATGATAAACCTGGCCAAAAACAGTGAGGCCTTGTCAAGAAAGAAAGAGGGAGGGAGGGAGGGAGGGAGGGAGGGAGGGAGGGAAGAAGGAAGGAAGGAAGGAAGGAAGGAAATGTTCTTTTACAGGCATTACAAAGATAGTAAGGTACAAATGAGAAGATACGGTATCTGGGATGTGATGATGTTGGAATCTGAGTAATGGGTACACGGCTCTTCTTTTTTTTTTTTTTTGAGATCAAGTCTTGTTCTGTCACCCAGGCTGGAGTACAGTGGCACAATCTCAGCTCATTGCAACCTCTGCCTCCCAGATTCAAGCAATTCTCCTGCCTCAGCCTCCCAAGTAGCTGGGACTACAGATGCACACCACTAGACTCGGTTAATTTTTTTTTATTTTTAGTAGAGACAGGGTTTTGCCATGTTGGCCAGGCTGGTCTCAAACTCCTAACCTCAGATGATCTGCCAATCCTCGGCCTCCCAAAGTGCTAGGATTACAGGTGTGAGCCACCATGCCTGGCCAAGATTAAAGTAAATGTCACACTGTACATGAAGGGCCAAATAATAATCTTGTCTCATCATCAGTAGAATCAATGACAGAGACTGACATGGAGAATGGCCTTGGCTTCGGTGCCACCATCAGGGTGAGAATGGGCTGATCCTCTGAGCACCTGCCCTGCCGCACGCCTGCGCAGAGCACTCCACGGGCAGCTGGTAACACCTACCCCATCAAGCGCCTTGTACATTAATCCTCTGATCCAACTCTATCTGTCAGTGACAGCAGAGACCAGTAAACCTTATTCATGATGAGCCAGAGCTATTTTTTGCCACTGAGGGCCAGCTAACTACCCAGCTCTCTGCCATATGGGAAAAACAGCCATACACATGTAAATGAATGGGCATGATTGTGTGCCAATAAAACTTTATTTGCAAAAACAAGCAGTGGGCTGGATTTGGCCTAGGGGCCACAGTTTTCCAACCCTTGCAGTAGAATAACTGGAAGCAGTGAACAGGCTGTTGGTGTGCATTTATGTATTTAACGATTTAAGATAATTATTTAAAATACAGCCATCCAGGCACAGTGGCTGACTCCTGTAATCCCTGCACTTTGGGAGGCTGAGGCGGGTGGATCACCTGAGGTCAGGCGTTTGAGACCAGCCTGGCCAACATGGTGAAAAGCCGTTTCTACCAAAATACAGATATTAGCTGGGCATGGTGGTACGCGCCTGTAATCCCAGTTACTTGGGAGGCTGAGGCAAGAGAATCGCTTGAACCCGGGAGGTGGCGTTTGTAGTGAGCTGAGGACTGAGCCACTGCACTCTAGCCTGAGTGACGAGAGCGAGACTCCATCTCAGAAAAAAAAAAAAAGGTATAGCCTGACACAGAATAAGCATTCTCCAATGATTCACTTTTCTCGTTTGTTTGAGAGACAAGGTTTTGCTGTTGCCTAGGCTGGTCTCAAACTCCCAAAGTGCTGAGATTACAGGTAGTAGCCGCCGCGTCCGGCCCAATTCACTGTTACACTTCCGGGTTACATGCGTGTGGACCTGCAGGTAGCCTAGGTCGTGACTCACATTTCCACCACTGCGCCGTAAACGGCCAAGCAGCCCGCCTCTCTTGGCTTGTCCATGAGACTAGAAGCTCCCTAAGGTCAGAACCTCGTCTGCTTGTACATTACTGGTCTTTTATGCAGACACCACCGCAGCAGGGTATCTGCATAAACATGAACAATCGCTTTACCTTCTATACAGGTAACACACGCACAGACACATGCGCAGATAACACCTCTGAGGCCGGCAGGTCCTCGCCATCCCTATGGCCTCGCAGCACTGTGAATTCCAGGGGCGCCCAGTCATTCCGCCTCAGCCATGACTAGATCTCATGCAGGTCCCAACACAAGCCTGCCATTTAGCAGGCACTCAACAAACACTCGAAAGACCCAACCCATCAGGCCGGGTTTCTGGAGAAGGCTGGGACTCACCTTGAGGGAAGGGATGTCCTCGGCACGGATGACAAACTCGTCCCGCTCCCGGAAGATGCCCTCTCCACCACTCTCGCCAGCCTCCTCATCGGTCTCCCCACACACCGCCGCCGTCTCCTGCTTCTTGGCCAGGTGCAGAGGCCGGGTATCCGGCAGCTCAGGGTCTTCGGGGGACGGGGCAGCAGCTGGCTCTTCAGGAGGGGCAGCCGGCGGGGCCACGGCTGGTGGGAGTGGTGGTGGAGGCGAGGGCACGGCTGGTGGAGGTGGCGGTGGTGGTGGTGGCAGCGGTGGTGGTGAGCTGGGCGTGGGGGCCACCAGTGGGGGTGGTGAGGGCAGGGCTGGCTGTGGCGGCGGAGGCGGTGGCGGAGGCTGAGGCTGAGGCTGAGGAGTTGGGACAGGAGGCGGAGTGGGCGGGGGTTTCTCCTCCAGCAGCGGGGGCTCTGCGGGAGACAGGGGCATCAGGCCTGGACGTTATTCATCATTTCTGGAACCGTCCTCTTGTGCATTAAACATTGCTTTCTGTACCAAGAGCCCCTCTGTCCGTATCTGCCACTGAGCTCCCAGTGGTCCTTCTACTCTATCGGAGTCTCTCCAGAGACCCACTCTGCCTCCAGTGGCTGTGAAGGAGACCAGTCTCCTATCCCTAATGCTCTTCTCAGTCTTGAAATGTCTTTGTGTTCTCAAATCCCTTTGTCTGGCTTTTCTTTTTTTTGAGATGGAGTCTCACTGCTGCTCAGGCTGGAGTGCAGTGGTGCCATCTCAGCTCACTGCAACCTCCGCCTCCAGGGTTCAAGCCATTTTCCTGCTTCAGCTTCCAAAGTAGCTGGGATTGTAGGCACCTACCACCACACCCAGCAAATTTTTTTTTTTTTTTTTAGTAGATACGTGGTTTCACCATGCTTACCAGCCTAGTCTCGAACTCTTGACCTCAGACGATCCACTCATCTCAGTCTCCCGAAGTACTGGGATTATAGGAGTGAGTCACCATGCTGGGCCAACCTTGTCTGGCTCTTAACCTCTCTTCCTGAATGCCCCTCCCAACTCGTAAATCATCACCTCCCTACCTCTACTTTGTCACCTCCTCGTCCTCCAAGGCTTCATCTCTCCAAGCCCATCTTTGCCCTTTCCCTGGCCAGCTCACCAGTGTGCAGACTGCTAACCCCTCCCGTCTGTCAGCTCCCTTCTTTAGGCCTTTTAAGAACCTCACAGGGGCCAGGCACGGTGGCTTATACCTGTAATCCCAGCACTTTGGGAAGCCAAGGTGGGCGGATCACTTGAGGTCAGGAGTTTGAGACCAGCCTGGCCAACATGGTGAAACCTCGTCTCTCCCAAAAATATTTTTAAAAAACTAGCCAGGTGTTGTGGCACATGCCTGTAATGCCAGCTACTTAGGAGGCTGAGGCAGGAGAATAGTTTGAACCCAGAAGGAAGAGGTTACAGTGAGCCAAGATTGTGCCACTGTAATCCCGCCTGGGTGACAGACTGAGACTCTGTCTTTAAAGAAAAAAAAAAGTTCAGGCGTGGTGGCTCACACCTGTAATCCCAACACTTTGGGAGGCGGAGACAGGTGGATAACGAGATCAGGAGTTTGAGACCAGCCTGGCCAACATAGTGAAATCCCATCACTACTAAAAATATAAAAGTTAGCCAGGCATGGTGGCAATGCCTGTAGGCTGAGGCAGGAGAATTGCTTGAACCTGAGAGGCAAAGGCTGCGATGAGCCAAGATTGTACTACTGTGTTCCAGCCTGGGAAACAGAGCGAGACTCTGACTAAAAATAAAAAGAACCTCATAGGGTCTTTTTGTTTTTTTTGTTGTTGTTTGTTTGTTTGTTTGTTTGAGAAGAGATCTTGATCTGTCACACAGGCTGGAGTACCGTGGCTTGACCATGGCTCACTGCAGCCTCAACCTCCTGGGTTCAAGTGATCCTCCTGCCTCAGCCTCCCAAAATGCTGGGATTACAGGTGTGACCCACTGTGCTCAGCTTGTCATGGATTTTTTTCTTGTTTTTGAACGCTCCCCTCTAACTCCCTGAAATCTCTCCTGACCCATGAAACAGATGCTTCTCCATCCCTTTCCTCAGCCATGGCCCCCCCAGCCCTTCGAAGGCTCTCGCAGCCTCGCTGTTCTCTCCTGTAATGACCCCGGCAGCTTTGGCCTCACCCCATCTCACCTCTCCACTCCCCATTCCCCACCTTTCTTTTCCTTTTTTTTTTTTTTTTTGAGATGCAGTTTTGCTCTTGCTGCCCAGGCAGGAGTGCAATGGCTCACTGCAACCTCCACCTCCCGGGTTCAAGCGATTCTCCTGCCTCAGCCTCCAAAGTAGCTGGGATTACAGGCACCTGCCACCACATCTGGCTAATTTTTATATTTTTAGTGGAGAAGGGGTTTCACCGTCTCGGCCAGGCTGGTCTGGAACTCCCGACCTCAGGTGATCCGCCCACCTCAGCCTCACAAAATGCTGGGATTACAGGTGTCAGCCACCGTACCCGGCCCATTCCACACTATTCTATACCCCTCAAAAGCCCTCTCCATTCCCGAAGACCCCTCTCTGCCCTCCTGTAAGCCCCACCTCTCAACTCCCAATGGCTCTGTTTCCACTGTTAACACCCTTTAAACTGTGTCCAAAGCCAGAGCATAACCCAAACCCTGTGCCCCCAGCCTCCCCTTCCACCCCCACCCCCAAGACCATCATCCTCCCCATGTCTCTCTCTGCCCCCAGACACCTTTCTACACCTTCACACACGGCTGACTCAAAGCCCTCCTCAGTCCCCACACCCCACCATTTTAGAACCTGGGTAGCCCTCTCCTTCCCTGTTAATTTGTCACCTGCTCTGTCTCCCTGTACTCTACAGGGTCTGCCTTGAGGCCCCTCGTACTCCACTTAGCACCTCTAAGAAATCAGAAAAAGATGCACCTTCCTCAAAACACTTGTGTACCCCCAATCAGAAAAGTCCCTTCGTAAACAGGTGAGCTTACTCCATCTACGTGAATGGTGTCTCTTAAACAGTAACCTGCAACCCTGAAGCTCCACCTCACTCCCAGACCACCGTGCCAGCACTCACCGGGTGTGCCACTGCTGTTGGCACTGGGGAGCCCCGGAAGAGGGGGTGGCGCTGGAACTGCAGCCACGGCAGCCAAGGGTGGACCCTCTGGGGTGGAGGTGTCCTTTGGCCCAGCAAGTGGGGGGTCATCCAGGGCAGAGATGGCCGAGGAGATGCTCTCCTGCAGGTCTCGGTTCTTGGCCACAGAGTCTTCCTCGTCCGAGGAGAAGGAAGGCAGCGTCTCAAGGTTCCGCTTCAGCTCCTCATCCAGCCGCTTGCAGGGTGAAGGGCAGCCCAGCCCAAGCCCCTCACTCTCTGCAGCCTCCAGGGCGCCCCCAAGCCCAAAGGCTCCTGAAGGTGGGGGGTGTGGCACAGCGGGGGTGGCAGGGGGCTGGGGCGGCAGGCCTCGGGCTGGCACAGAGGGTGGCACACTCTTGGGAGGGCTGAGCGGAGGCGTCAGGCCGGCCTGGTAGAGTGGTGGGTGGCGCTTGCCTGACTTGAGGAAGTCCAAGAAGGAGGCCATGAAACCCGACTTCATCTCCGGCTGCTTCTCCTCCACCTCCTTGATCTTGGCCTCGATCTTCTCGCGAGTCAGGCTGGAGTCTAGGCTGTTGTGGTCAGTGCCTGATATGGCATCGCCCGATGAGGCTCCCAGACCCTCGCCAGCCTTGGGCACAGACAGCTTGATCTAGACATGGGAGTGGCGGGCCGTGAGGGCCCAGGAGTCTGCGCCCCCAGTCCCATCCTCCCTCAGCCTCAGAAGTCCAGATTTACAGGTGCTGAGGCTGTGAATCTATTTATCTATTTTTTTTGAGACAGAGTCTTGCTCTGTCACCCAGGCTGGAGTGCAATGTCGCAATCTCAGCTCACTGCAACCTCTGCGTCTGGGTTCAAGAGATTCTCCTGCCTCAGACTCCCAAGTAGTTGGGATTATAGGCGTGCACCACCATGCCTGGATAATTTTTGTATTTTTGTATTTTTAGTAGAGACAGGGTTTCACCATGTTGGCCAGGCTGGTCTTGAACTCCTGACCTCAGGTGATCCACCCGCCTCAGCCTCCCAAAGTGCTGGGATTACAGGCATGAACCACTGCGTCCGGCCCAGCCTGTACGTTTCTAGAATTCAAACCTGCAGACTCCTTCTCTTACATACTAGAAGGATAAAACTGGAGTTCCTCCCTCAAAAGACCAGGAACTTAGACTCACTGAGCTCTTCGCTTCCAGCCCAGTTCGAGACCCAGGAATGTAGAATCCCTGGATTTCCAACCTTTGAGATATGGAGGTGAAAAGCAGGCAGCCTGGGTGAGGTAGCTTGTACCCATAATCCCAGCATTCTGGGAGGCCAAGGCAGGCGGATCACTGAGGTCAGGAGTTTGAGACCTGCCTGATCAATGTAGTAAAACCCCATCTCTGCTAAAAATACAAAAAAAAAAAAAAAAAAAAAAGTAGCGGAGCCTGGTGGCGGGCACCTGTAATCCCAGCTACTTAGGAGGCCGAGGCAGTAGAATCTCTTGAATCAAGGAGGCAGAGGTTGCAGTGAGCCAAGATCATGTCACTGCATTCCAGCCTGGGCGACAGAAACACCGCCTCAAAAAAAAAAAAAAAAAAAAAAAGCAGGTAAAAGCCTAAGTCCCAACCTTCTGCCTCATTCTAAACCCAGAATTTCCTTTATTTCTTTTGTTTTGTTTTTGGGACGGAGTTTCGCTCTTGTTGCCCAGGCTGAAGTGTGGTGGTGTGATCTCAGCTCAATGCAATCTCCGCCTTCTGAGTTCAAGTGATTCTCCCGCCTCAGCCTCCCAAAGTGCTGGGATTACAGGCATGAACCACAGTGGCCAACTCAGACCCAGAATTGCAATTCTTAGATCTGTCAGAGGGACCCAGAAATTCCTCACTCACTTCCTCAGATTACAGTAATATAAACCTTACCCCCCCCCGCCCCAAAAATGCCAAAGTGCGGCCCTAATCCCTTTGACTCAAACACCCTGCCCAGCCCCTCCTCCCTTATGCCCTACAAGACACCATCCCCCTCACCTTAAGCGGCTTCAGGGGCTCCAACCGGGTGCCCCCCGCCTCCTCAGCCTTCCTACCCCGGCCTCGGCCCCGTCCGCGGGGTTTCTTGGCGCCATCGGCGGGTGTGGAGGCCGAGGCGGGCCCTGCAGTGGTGGGGACCTCCAGCGGGCGGATTCGGGGCCTCCCGCGGGGCCGGGGCGGCCCATCGCGCTTTGCCTTGGTGGGCTTGCGGCCACGGCGCCGAGGGCCATCGGGTCCCGGGTTGGGTGGACAGAAGTCGATGTCCCCCAGCGGGGAGAGGGCCGGGCGGGAACGGCAGCTGGAGACCAGGTCGGGCAGTCGCCGAGGGTTGAGGCGGATGTCAGCGGGCACGTCGGCCTTGTCCTCATCGGCCTCGAACTCGTACTCCTGGGCGTACAGCTTCTTGGGGGTCTGGAAGGGCGGGTCGCGGCGCCGCAGCAGGTGGAAGGAGGACGTCTTGAGCAGCTTCTTTGGCTTGGTAGAGCAGAAGATGGGCGAGGTGAGGCCTCCCTTGGGTTCAGAGGCTGGCGGCGGAGGCGGTGGCGGCGGAGGCGGGGGTGGTGGCGCCGCCTGGTGGGGACCGCTCTGGATCAGGCCCAGCGGCTCAGCATTGACTGTGGAGGGCAGCTCGGGGGGCTTGTTGGGGTCCAGGCCCAGGCCCGGCGTCTCGGGCCCAGCTCCGGACGCCCGGCCAGGACAGTAGGACCCATAGGGATCATAGGCAGGGGGACCCGTCGGGGGGCCAGCGCCCGCCTTGGGGTCTCCTTCGTCCTCCGGTGGCCCGGCCTTGCCGTAGTCATCCGCGGCCCCTCCACCGAACATCTCCTCCATGGTGGGGAAGAAGCTGCGCTCCTCGTCTTGGAGCAAAGAGTCAGGGAAGCAGATGGAGGTGAGCGGCACGAAGCGCGGCGCCTTGGTGCCTTGCGGGCTGGGGCTGCGGTAGGCGCCTGCGGGATCCTTGCCCTCCGAGTTAGGCGGACCCACGCCGGTGTCACCAGGCGCCGGGGGCAGCGGCTCCAAAGCCCCGAGCAATTCCTGCATGGCGCCTGGCGGTTCCAGGCTCTCGTCGGGTCGCAGGCGGGGGCTGGGGGCCGCGGGCTCCAGGCCGTGGCTCCGGAGGTGGGCCTCAAGCTGCAGGGGCATAGGTGGCGGAGGCGGGGGTGGCGGCGGAGGCGGCTGGGGTGCCCCATCGCGGGTGGCTGGCTCAAGGAGGTGTACGCCGACTTTGGAGGCGCTGGGAGAGGGGCTGGGGGCGTGGCTGAGAACCGAGGGGAGCAGCTGGGGGGGAGGCGGAGGCAGCACCAGTGGGAGGTCAGGGCCCCCGGCCTCCAGGAGGAGGCCATGGGGAGTGGGCTGGGTGGACTGGGCCGTGGGAGGTGGGGGTGGAGGGCTCTTCTGCAAGAAGGCGCCCAGCTCCTTGGCACCTGCGCCGTAGTGGACAACAGAAGTGGCCAGCCCCTCGGGGGTCTCGCCGCCCCGCTCTGGCCCTTTTTTCTTTTCCTTCAGCCTCCCCAGGCCCAGCTCCAGTGCCGCAGTGGCACCCTCATCCAGGCTGGCACTGGTGCGAATGACGCTCTGCAGGTGGTACCTCTGGGGGTCTTCCTTGGCCAACTCGTAGGGTGTACCCGGAGGTCCCCCAGCCCCGCCACTCCCCCCAAGTCCCTTAGAGGCATCCGCTGCCCCGTTCTCGCCCACCAAGCCGTCCGCCCCTGAGGTCCGAGGAGGGCTGGGTGCCTGCAAGAGGTGCTGGATGAGGAACTCCTCATCCTCTGTGCGCTCTGCGGAAGGCCCACCTGGGCCCGCCAGCAGCTCTGTGCCATCTCCCTTGCCCTTGTAGCCACCTGCTCCAGCTGCATAGCTGCCAGCTCCTGGAGGTGCCAGGAAAGGGGCTGAAGCCAAGACTGAGCTCAGGTATTTGCCAGGGGCCCCTGGAGAGCCAACACCAGGCGGGCGACCAGTGGCAGGCGGTGACTGGAGTGGACGAATGATGTGAGATGGGCTGGCCTCGCCGCCGCCTCCCAGGGAACTGGGTCCCCAGCCACCCCCATGGCCCGAGAGCGCGGGGGAATGGCCGGTACTATAGCTGAGTGAGGGGCTGGCCGTGGGCAGCCCCTGGGAGTGGGCAGCTGGCCCTGGGTATGGCTCGCCCTGCACCCCATACAGTTGCCCCTGCAGCTGGTCCGGGGAGTAGCTCTGACATGTGGCCAGGCCAGGAGGAGGGGGGCCACTGGGGGGCTGTGGGGGGCCCCCTGAGTAGCTGGGGCCTTTGCTCAAGTCCTGTGCCTGACCCCCTCCAAACCCTTGACCATAGGCCTGGGGTCCCAGAAGCCCTTGGGGCTGACCAGGGGAATAAGCCTGGCCCCCTGCCCCTCCAGCCCCAGAGGCCTTCCCAGTGGCATAGGCGGCTGCTGGCCCACCCAGGCTCTGGCATTTGGGGGTGGCGGTCGAACGGGGTGGGGGGGGCCTGGTGGCACCCCCGGCAGCTGCTCCATAACCACCTTTGCCCGTCTTGTACCCAGGCGACTGAATGATGGGGCGGTAACCTCCACCACCACCCCCGGCCCCACCACCCCCTGCCGCCTCAGGGCCTGTAGCCCGGCCTGACGCCCCTGCTGTGGCTCCGCTGGGACCAGCCTTACTAGGCTCCCCAGCACCTGGAGAGGGCTCCCCACCACCCAGGGGGCTGCAGGCCAGGTTGGCCCGGTGGCCCATGGAGGGGTAGCTGCCTCCACAGCTCAGGTAGTGCTGGAGGGCATGGGCTGGTGGCGGGGGCGGTGGGGGCTGGGCACTGGCCGGCCGCTGGTAGTGCTTGATGACCGTGTCCTGGCGGGGCAGGGCCCGCTCAGGCGGCGGGGGGCCTGGGGCAGCACCGGAGAAGTTGTAGAGCTGTGGGGAGGACTGCTCAGCGGCGGCAGCAGCGGCAGAAGAGGAAGCCAGCAGGTTGAACTGAGTTGGGAGGTGGCGAGGAGGTGGTGGGTCTGGGGGACCAGGGCGGTAAGGGGGGGTCTGGGCTGGACCGAGACCAGCTGGCCCCAAGACACCGCCCCCTGCTAGGCGCTCAAAGCCCAACGAAGAGGGCACTGTGGGTGCCTGCGAGGGCTTCAGGTGCAGCACGTCATGGGGGGACAGGAGCCCATTAGCTGGAGGGCTGAAAGGGGGATCCTGGAGGCTGAGGGACGAGGGCACTGGGAAGGGGCGGCTGCCGAAGGAAGCCGGGTGCTGGTAAGCTGACAGGGCGGAGGAGGATGGAAAGGTGCTGGAACCCGGCAGGGCGCCCGAGATGAAGAGCTCCGTGGGGCCTGGCGTGTGCATGGCTGGAGATGAGGAAGACGGAGGGTGAGAGAGGACAGCAAGCCAGCCCCACCCTGGCCCTACAGGGCCGGCGCTGGGCTTACCTGTTTGCCAGGAAGGGCTGCGGAACTGGGAGAGGAGAGAGGAGGCGGAGGGGCCAGGCTGGGGGCCCCGGGATTCCAGGGCCGAGATGAGGTTCATGACGGAGGCGTCGGGCCCTGCTGAGCCCGCGTGGTGGAGGCCAGTGTCGAAGAGTCCAGAGAGGCCTGGCCGGGGACAGGGGGTAGAGTCAGCCAGGTTGGGATGCATATGGCAAGGTCAAGAGAGAAAGGGAAGAGGCCAAAGGCAAGGTGGATCAGGAAAAGGAGGGGAGGGAAGAGAAAAGGGCAAATTCAAAGAGGAGAAAATGGACAGAACCAAGATAATGAGACAGGAATGAGGGGACGGAAGGGGGAAAGGTGGGACAGCAAAGCAGGACAGCAGGCAATCCAGTCATAAGGGCAGGGGGCCCAGGTAGGAAATGGTAGACAAAAGCGCAGAAAAATCTAGAGGTGAAAGAGCCAGGGGCAAAAGAGCAGAGTCCTCAGTAAGGACAGGAGGGAGACCAAATTTGTGTATTTCCAGGAAGTTAGAGGAAAGGACGGTACGACTGGAGTCTCAGAAAGACCAGAGGACGAATCAAAAGGGATTGCACCCGGTGGGAAGATTCAGAGAAAAAGATGGGAAGACAAAAAGGGAAGGAGCCAATCAGGAGGGTCGAGGGTCAAACTGGACCGCATCACGTCATTGCCGGTACCCCGAGGAAGCGGGAACCAATCAGAAACCTTGGAGGCAAAGACAAGGGGGTAAAATAAGGCAACGGGGCAAAATTTAAGAAAAAAGAGGGCGGGCCAGATAATTGGAGCCAATCAGGAAGAAAGGGAATCAGGAAGAAAGAATTCAGAGTTGCAAGAAGCCAAAATAATAGGGAAAACCCAGAGGGAAAGAATTGGGGTGGGCTGGAGAGAGGCGGAAAAGCCTGGAAGAGAAGGTGGGATTTGGGGGCTGATGGGACGGGGCCAATTGGAGCGAAAGGGGCGGGACGAGGCAGGGGCGGACGAATCCGGCGAGAAATGAAGCAGGGACCAGCAGTCTCAAAGGCAACCAATCAGAGGAGACACAGCAAGGGGCGGGCCACGGCAAGGGCCACGTCCAATTAGGAGGGGCGGAACTTTCAACAGCCAATCAGCTGCTTCGGGAGGAGGGCTAGCCCAAAAGGGGCGGGATGGGGGCCGTACCTGCCGGGTGGTGGTTGGTGGCATAGCTTTGCAGTGGGTGGGGGGCCGCGTAGGCCTGGCGGTGTAAGATGTCCGTCTCGGGGTGCGAGGTCCTGGAGCTGCCATAGACCAAGCTAGGGGGAAAGGGTAGACGTCAGGGGGTTCTCCCAAGCTGCCTTCTCAGAAGGGAGCTCAGGAAAACCCCCGGGGAGTTGGGGGGACACTTCCAGCTGACCGGGGTGGGGGGTGTTAAGCTAAGGAACCTTAGACCTTAAAGGGGAGAATCGGGGTGCCCAACTCAAAAGCCATAGAGTGGAGTCCCCACTCCAGACCCCGGATAGTCGCGTTTACAAACAGGCATGCTCAGAGACGACACTAACACACAGAAGAGGGTCCAAGGCAGAGGAAGTGTCTTGAGCTGCAAATGCGAGCCCTCCCCCATCGACCCCATCGACCCCACCGACCACCCACCCCAGCCCTCGTGCCAGCGACACAGGCCGTAGGGCCAACCCCAGAGGTGTACATGGGTGCCCCCTGTTCCGCAGACACACGGGAACACAGGCCTTGAACTTCGTGGGGTGGTGCAAAACAAGTTGTGAGCAGAAGGCAGATCGGTCCTCAAGCAGCAGCGGTGGCGGGGTGGAGAGAAGAGGGAATAAGACCCGGGGAAAGTACCAGGTACAAGTGTGAACAAGAACATCGTCCATCCCCGGGGGTTGAGGTTCAAATGCCTCGGCCCGTGCAATGCCAGGTATGTGTGCAAACGGTTATCCAACTCACCCGTGGGGAATAAAAGATATAGACGGAGGAGTCCCACACGGAAAATCCTGACACACTTGGGGTTATGCCCTGGTGGGAAACCCAGGTGTGTCGGGGAGGGGAGGTGCTCAGGGTCAGGTGAAGTGTGAAGTGTGAGGGCGCCACACCAAGAAGCAGCAGGAAAGGGGCA
Source organism: Saguinus oedipus (assembly GCA_031835075.1). NCBI lineage: Eukaryota > Metazoa > Chordata > Mammalia > Primates > Cebidae > Saguinus > Saguinus oedipus. Next base: position 50,774,764 of record CM063187.1, on the reverse strand, counting down.
GATTCACAGGTGAACACGCTGCCAGCCCCGCACGCACAGGGCCCACGCATACACACAAACACCCGGGAAACATGCGACTCTTCCCGTGCAACGGCCCCAATCGGTGGCCGGACTCAAGAGGGCAAACCCTCCACTCCTTGCCATCAACTAGGATTCTCTGCCTTTGCGGGTGGGGGCATTAAAGGGGGCGTGTCCCAGATGTAAAGGGGGGGCGGACCCCCCTTACACACACAACCCCAGCTTAGGAAGGGGGCGGGGCTCCGTGCCCACTCTGCGCGCGGAATTTCTTGGGGGGCGCCTATCGGCGCGGCCTCGCACAGTCCCGGAACAATAGGACCTGAGAGGGGGTTCGCGACCCCCAGATCTGCGTTCTAATTCTTCTCTTCTTCCCACCTTTGCAAGAGCAGTGCCTGGGGCGCGGGGGGGAGGGGTCACCAAGTCGGGAATCCAAGGATGGGGGGGAAGTCCAGGCCTTGCTTCGCCAGTCCCTCCCACCTTCCCAAGGCCTTCCCGTCCGAAATTGTTTTGCACCCCCATTTTCCCGCTGCAATTCTCCCTTTGCATGCCGGAGCTGGCTTTGGCGGAGTTTGCAATTTGCAAACTGGGGCGGCGGCGTTGTTACAAACCAAGGAAGGCCGCTCCCTTGCAAGCCGGAGGGGAGTTTGCGATGCACGCGTCGCCGGGCGGGCCCGGCCCGGCCCGGCTGGGCTCCCACCCCTTGGCCCCTTTCTCCAGGCCACCCTCAGCTCCTTACCTAGCTTTCGCTGACCTCTCGTAACTCCATCCCGCCCCGGCGCCGAGCGGGTCCCCGAAGCCGGCGCTGGGGTAGTTCCTGTCCATGAATTGGCCGCGGTGGAAATTGGGGGGAGGGGGAGGGAGGGAGGGAGGGAGGGGGCGCGCGCGCGCTCTCCTCCGCCGCCGCTCCCTCCGCTGCTGCTTTTTTTTCCCCCCCTTTTCTCTCTCTCTTTTTTTCTTTGCAGCCGCGGAAGGCCCGGGAAGGCCCCGGGCGGGGGAGGGAGGGGGCAGGGGCGGAGGGGCGGAGGGGCGGGCAAGGGAGGGGGTGCAGTCGCTGAGCCAAGGAAGGGGGAAGGGGGGGTTCCCCCTAGAGGAGGGAAGGGGGGAGGAGGGACCCCGCTGTCTCCGCCTTTGCCCCGGCGCTTGCGAGAGAAAAGGGGGGGCGCGCTCTTGGGAGGGGGCGTCCCGGGCGGCCCCGGGGTGGGTGCAGGCGATGGGTGATCGCTCTCTCGCCGCCGCCGCCGCCGCCTCCTCCTCCTCTGCGCTCACGGTGCAGCCATCTTTGCACAAGGCGGCTGGGGGAGGGGGGAGGGGAAGGGGGGGCGGGCGGCGGGGTGTCTGGCTGCGCTCCGCTTCCTCCCACAATCCCGTGCAAATGCAAAAAAAAGAAGAGAGAGAGAGGGTGAGAGAGACTGAGCCGGGCCTGCGGGTGTAGAGCGCGTTTGCACAGAAAACCAGTTCTAATGCGCCCGAGATCGCGATTCATGTCATTAGATTTTTTTTTTTTTGCATTGTTTCTGCTTTATTTGGTCTCCTTTCCGAAGGGTTTTTATTTAGGGGAACACCTCAACTCCAGCTCCTCGGGTGTAGTGCGAGCCTGCCCGCACCGAGCACACTTGCGAATGTGCCCCCCACTCTTTCCCTGGGTTACGAAGCGACCCTGCACCACACGGGGAGTGCACGAAGACACTCGTGTGCACAGGCAGGGCTCTGCATGTGCGTACCCTGTGGTACTGGAGGGCATGGTCAGGTCATCTGCTCACACATAAGACGGCACAGCCGGGACTTCGCTCCTGGGTACGAGTTTCCCCGTGCGTCTGTCTACCACCGGGGCGGGATTTGATCGGTGCCCTCACGGTCAGGAGAGGGCCCGTGAGGGACCAGGACACAGGAACATATTGCTGAGAACATATGTATATCTATACGCGGCGGAAACGCGTGTGCCAGGGCAGGCCTCAGGCCAGACGACCCCTATTCCCACTATCCCCCCCTCCAAGTCCAGCTTCGGAGTCTACGAGGCCTAGGGGCTTCAGGAATCCGGTGTGAATCAGGGTCGCGGTTCGGAGAGCCGGGTCTGAAAGAAGCTCTTCAGTGAGGCCTCCTGAGGCTGCAAAAGGAGAGGCAAACTAGGGAGTAAAAGATCCGGCTGTTTTTTTCCCCCCCTCAACCGGGACCACTCCGACCGCCCTTGGCGTCTCAGCCAATCCCGGACCCTCTGGGCACAGGCCCCACCCTCCTATACTGCTCCACACACACAACGCTGGGCCACGCCCCTAGACAATTGCATGGGGCTCCGCCCCAAGCCCCAAGCCCCGCCCTAGATAATGAGGCCCAAATTTCAAGTCCCGCCCCTGAGCCCAGGTTCCACCTCCAACAGTGCCCAACCCTTTGCGCCCCGCCCCCGGGCAGAAGCCACGCCCCATACCTGCTGTAGGGTGGTGGAGGTGCGTCGTGTACCCCAGAGGCTGCCAGCGCCTGCTCATAAGTGGGGAGGCCTGGGGGTGGGGGTGGAGGCAGGGGCGTCGGTGGGCCCAGAGGGCTCAAAGGACTCAGAGGGCTGATGAGCCCGGCCCTGGGGACAGCAAAAGTGCCGTTAGCAGAGGCAACTTACAAAATACCTACACTTTGGAGAAAAAGAGGGGACCTAGAAGACAGAGACTTTGAGGCTGACGCTGGGACAGAGCTGGAAGGGAAGTGGACCTGAGAAAAGGAGGGTCACCTTCAGCCTAGCCCTACACACAGAAAAGCACCTCAAATGACAGGCAGCTGAACACAGGCAGACACAGAAATCAGCAACCAAAGAGACACAGTGTTATTCGGACACACTCACGTGCACCAGATACAGGCAGAGCAATGGAGGAAAAAGACAGCTCCGCAGAGTGCATGGCGCACACCTGTAGCTCTAGGTCCTCAGGAGGCAGAGATGGGAGGATTTATTGAGCCCAGGAAATTGAGGCTTCAGTGAGCTGTGAATGGGCCACTGCACTCCAGCCTGGGCAACAGAGTGAGACCTTGTTTCTTAGAAAAAAAAAAAAAAAAGAACAAACAAAAAAAACAGGCATGGTGTCTCACACCAGTAATGCCAGCACTTTGGGAGGCCGAGATTACCTGAGGTCAGGAGTTCGAGACCAGCCTGACCAACATGGAGAAACCCCATCTCTACTCAAAATATAAAATTAGCTGGGTGTGTGGCACATGCCTGTAATCCCAGCTACTCGGGAGGCTGAGGCAGGAGAATCACTTAAATCCAGGAGGCAAAGGTTGCAGTGAGCAGAGATCATGCCATTATATTCCAGCCAGGGCCACAAGAATCAAACTCCATCTCAAAAAGAAAAGCACTTCAGAGAGGCAGGCCAACACACACAGTAACAGACAGAACTCAGCCCATCCATATAGACAGGAACACAACACAGATGTACTCCTCATCAATTTCCCACCCCCACTCAGGTGCTGCACTTGTCACCACTGAAGCTGACATTCCACAGACGCCCAGAGACCACAGGCTGCACAGTCACAGCCCACCAGATACAACATCCAGAGTGGTAATCCCACAGATACTGGTAATCCCAGTACCATAAAGACAGGCCGGCAGCAAAAGCGGATAGAGATCCTACTGCAGTCTAGACAGACAGAGCGACAGACAGATGCCAAAACCAGACAAAAGCCAGCTCACAGACTCACTCTCCAAATGACTGTGTCCCCAGTCATTCCTCAGTGCCCACCTGACCCCAATCCTTAGCACATCTCTATAGGTCAACCCTTCCTCCCTCCCCTACTCTCCACCACCACCCCCTCCTCACTGAAGCCCCCTTACTCTTGGGGACAAGGCTGGTGGCCTCGGCGCCGTCGCCAATGCAGATACCAAAAGGCTCCCAGGCCGGCAAGGACAATGACCAGGATGCCACATGTCAGCCCCACAGCCAGGCCTGCCACATCCACTCGTCCACGCCCTGCAGGGAAGCAGGGAAGGAGAGCCACTGTCTCAGGAACTGTCACCCACCTCAACATCAAAATTCCTTCCCACCGAGGGAATAGAATGGACCATGAAGCAGGCAGAGCTGGGGTCCCTTCCTAGCCCTGTGACTTTAGGCAATTCACCTTATTCCTTTCTCTGAGCCTCCACTGCCGGTTCTGTAAAATGGGAACCATAAAGCCGGGTGCGGTGGCTCACGCCTGTAATCCCAGCTCTTTGGGGGGCTGAGGCGGGCGGATCACAAGGTTAAGAGTTCAAGATCAGCCTGACCAACAAAGTGAAACCCCGTCTCTAAAAAAAAAAAAAATGGGGAACCATAACCTCTAACCTACTGTGAAAACTTAATGAGATCAGGCTGGATGCAGTGGCTCATGCTTGTAATCCAGCACTTGGGAGGCCAAGGCAGGTGGATCTCTTGAGGTCAGGAGCTCAAGACCAGCCTGGACAACATGGTGAAACCCTGTCTCTACTAAAAATACAAAAATTAGCTGGGTGTGCGGGTGAGTGTTCCTGTGCCTGTAATCCCAACTACTCAGGAAGCTGAAGCAGGAGAATTAATTGAACCTGTAAGGTGGAGGTTTCATTGAGCTGAGACCTTGATACTGCCCTCTAGCCTGTGAAACAGAGACTCTGTCTCAAAAAAAAAAATCAGGAGCAGTTAGTCATGCCTGAAATCCCAGCACTTTGGGAGGCTGATGCAGGTGGATCACGAGGTCAAGAGTTCAAGACCAGCCTGGCCAAGATGGTGAAACCCCATCTCTACTAAAAATACAAAAAATTAGCTGGGCATGGTGGCAGGTGCCTGTAATCCCAGCTACTTGGGAAGCTAAGGCAGAAAATCGCTTGAACCCGGGAGGTAGAGGTTGCAGTGCGCTGAGATCGTGCCATTGCACTCCAGCCTGGGTGACAGAGCAAAACTCCATTTCAGAAAAGAAAAAGGAAAATAAAAAACACACATGAAAAATAAAATGCAAAAAAAAAAAAAAAGCAAATTTAACTGGCAGGGGGGCTAGAAGGGGGGAGGTTCCAGTGTTTTCTCTGGTAATTGTCCACTCTGGAAGACAGTTCCCTTTTTTTCTTTTGAGACCGAGTTTCGCTCTTGTTACCTAGGCTGGAGTGCAATGGCGCGATCTTGGCTCACCGCAACCTCCGCCTCCGCCCCCTGGGTTCAGGCAATTCTCCTGCCTCAGCCTCCTGAGTAGCTGGGATTACAGGCACACGTCACCACGCCCAGCTAATTTTTTGTATTTTTAGTAGAGACGGGGTTTCACTATGTTGACCAGAATGGTCTCGATCTCTTGACCTCGTGATCCACCCGCCTTGGCCTCCCAAAGTGCTGGGATTACAGGATGCAGTTCCTTTTTACCAACCAGGCCATGGATCGGCAAGGCCTGAACTCTGAAGGAAGAACAGAATTGACAGGAATGTTTCTGAGTTTACCAGAAAGCTGGAAAAAAAATCACTTAACAATGGAAGAATTGGCAAGGCATAGGCTGGGCGCGGTGGCTCACGCCTGTAATCCCACCACTTTGGGAGGCTGAGACAGGTGGATCACGAGGTCAAGAGATCTAGACCATCCTGGTCAACATGGTGAAACCCCGTCTCTACTAAAAATACAAAAACTAGCTGGGCATGGTGGCACACGCCTGAAGTCCCAGCTACTCGGGAGGCTGAGGCAGAAGAATTGCCTGAACCCAGGAGGCGGAGGTTGAGGTTTGCTGAGATCATGCCATTGGACTCCAGCCTGGGTAACAAGAGCGAAACTCCGTCTCAAAAAAAAAAAAAAAAAATTGGCAAGGCATAGTGGCTCGTGCCTGTAATCCAGCACTTTGGAGGCCAAGGCAGGAGGATCACTTGAGCTCAGGAGTTCGAGAGCAGCCTGGACAACACAGTGAGACCCCCATCTCTACAAAAAAAAATTTGTTTTAATTATCTGGGCGTGGTGGTGCGTTCCTGTAATCCCAATATTCAGGAGGCTTAGGTGGAAGGATCACTTGAGCTGCAGTGAGCCGTCATTATGCCACTGCACTCCAGCCTGGGCAATAGAGCAAGATCTCATTTCAAAAACAACAAAAAACAAATGAGGAATTTAGGAATCCCCCCAAAAAAATAACTAAGAATCTAGAACTCCTGCTTGACCTGTTACTAAGGTGCAGCCCTGTTTGTAATCCAAGGCCTCCAGTCTAAGGACAAGGGGGTACAGGGAGCCATTGAGGAAGCCTTGCCACTGCTTGCTCCTGGGGAAATTTCTATGGGCACTAGGTAGGCAGGCTTTCCTCCAAAAGTAAACCCCAGACTTTTTTTTTTTTGAGATGGAGTCTCGCTCTGTCCTCCAGGCTGGAGTGCAGTGATGCAATCTCAGCTCACTGCAACCTCCACCTCCAGGGTTCAAGCAATTCTCCTACCTCAGCCTCTCGAGTAGCTGAGATTACAGCGCACATCACCATGCCTGGCTAATTTTTGTATTTTGAGTAGAGATGGGGTTTCACTACGTTGGCCAGGCTGATCTCGAACTCCTGATCTCAGGTGATCCACTTGCCTCGGCCTCCCAAAGTTCTGGGATTACAGGCATGAGCCACTGCATCTGGCCGCAGTAAACCCCTTTAGAAAAAAGCACAAGTGCAGCTTCAGTAGGCAGGTTCTCCTGATTTGGGTACCTTCAGGTGGATTCAAGGAGCCACCAGGCCTCGCGAGGCTTGTTGGGAAGGAGTTACCTCCCCTAGCAACCAGGCTCCAATGTGAGGCACCAGTCCAGACCTAGGGCCTGTTGCTAAGGTGCATTTACCCCTAGCAACTGGGTCACAAGGGGGTGGGGCTTCGGGGGCCCAGAGGGTGGTCCTCCAGTGGGTAGAAGGCCTTGGGTCCTGAAGCCTGGCTAGGTGTGGTTGCTAGGGAGAAGGCCTCCTTAGCAACCAGGCAGCTGCTGGGATGGGGCTGTGGGGGAGGGGAAGCCAGCCAGGTACTGCTTCAGGCTTCTTCATCTGGTCTGGCCTGGCCAGGCCCCGTTGCTAAGGAGCAGCCCCCCTTAGCAACAAGGCTGCCAACAAGATAGGGCCTCGGAACTCAGAGGAGGGGTTGTGGGGGGCAAAATGTGCAGGTGAGGACGGGCAGGCTTCCTCCCTTGGTCCTGTTGCTAGAGGGCAGTGTCCCCAGCAAGCAAGCTGCAGAGGGGCTGGTCTTTCCACTTACTCTGGACTCAGGTGGGGCTGCCCAGTCTGAGCCGAAGGCCTGACAGACCACACAGCTCTATCCTTTTCCTCCACTAACACTTTTCCCTTCCTAGGGACACGGGACCTGCATCCAGTAAGATGTGGTGGGGCCTGGCACCTGTCATCCCAGCACTTTGGGAGGCTGAAGCAGGAGGACTGCCTGAGAGCAGGTATTCAAGACCAGCCTGGGCAACACAGACCCTGTTTCTACAAAAACTACAAAAATTGTCACTGTGGTGTGTGCCTGGAATCCCATTTTTATTTATTTATTTATTTATTTTATTTTAAAAGACGGGGTTTCATCACGTTGGTCAGGCTGGTCTTGAACTCCCAACCTCAGGTGATCCACCCGCCTTGGCCTCCAAAGTGCTTGGATTACAGGCATGAGCCACCACACCCGGCCTCTGGAATCCCAGTTAATCAGGAGACTGAGGTGGGAGGATCGCTTGGGCCTGGGAGGTTAAGGTTGCAGTGAGCCAAGATTGTACCACAGCACCCAGCCTGGGCGACACAGCGAGACCCTATCTCAAAAATAATTAAAAATAAAATAATAATAAGATGTGGGGGGCTCCTCAGACAAACTGGGATCTTTTTTTTTGAGAAGAAGTCTCGTACTATCACCTGGGCTGAAGTGCAATGGCATGATCTCAGCTCACTGCAACCTCTGCCTCCCGGATTCACGCAATTCTCTTGCCTCAGCCTCCCGAGTAGCTGGGATTACAGGCATGTACCACTACACCCGGCTAATTGTTTTGTGTTTTTAGTCACTATGTTGGCCAGACTGGTCTTGAACTCCTGATTTTGTGATCCGCCTGCCTCGGCCTCCCAAAGCGCTGGGAATACAGGTGTGAGCCACCGTGCCCAGCATCAAGCTGGGGTCTTAAGGGAGGGAACTCCTTTAGTAGCCAGCTTCAGGAAGCACAGAATTGGGGGGCAGACAATTCTTGTCCCTAATTTGGGGTGGAGGACATTGGTTTGTCCTCCCTGGGAAGGGGCTGCCTTAGCTTCACAGAACAAGACGGCTTCAGCCCCTCACTCACCTCCTTTCCCATTGTAGATGTAGCTCTCCCAAAAGCGCTCCTTGAAGGGAGACGAGTGGAAAAAAGAGGAAAGCGGCAATTCAGCTGGGATGTTCACCACCCAAACCAGCCCACCCTGACTTCTGAGATGGGGCGGAGGGAGTTGAGGGCCAGAATATCCCCGCGACGTCCCCGCAGGTATAGAAAAGACAGGGGGCCCTAACCTCCAGGGTCTCGAGGCCCTCACCGTGAGAGTGTCGTCTTCAAAATACTCCCTGGCCTCTTCCCAGGAACACTTCTCTTCCAGACACTCCCGTTCCAGGTTCCCCGGTGTGAACAGCTCCAGGTCCCAGTGATTGGCTCTTCGAATCCGGGTACGGCGACTCAGGAAGCTCTGGGCCTCTGGGGGACCCAGGAAGACTTCTGGGCCCAAAGACATGAGGGAGAGAAAAACGGAGGGTCCCTAGGGCCGGAGTCATAGGGGGATGGGGAGCAGTGGAGTCCTGGAGGAAGGAGTAGGGGCTGGGAATCCAGACTCCTGGGTCTGAAGGAAAAAGGGCCGGGCCCTGGATTCCTGGAAGAGGAGGGGACTAGAGGCAGGCATTCCTGAGTCAGGGGGAGGCCAAGGTCAAGTGCCTGGACACTACTTCCCCCAAACACTCACCTTGGTCTTTCTCCCCACTGGGTGAAGTATCGAGGCAGGTGGTAAATCCCATGTATAGCAGCAGCAGAGAGGGGCGGCCCCTCATATTTTTGGACACCTAGAAGCAGGTGTGTTACAGCTGACAAGGGCCTCAGTCCCTGGGTAGTGAGGCAGTGTCTCTCTGACTGGCCTCCGTGGTCCATAATGATAATAACAGTGGACAGTTACACAACCAGACACTGCTGCCAGACACTGTTTACCTACATAAACTCATTTTACTTTTCTTTTCTTTTGAAACACAGTCTCGCTCTGCCATTCAGGCTGACGTGCAGTGACGCTATCTCAGCTCACCATGACCTCTGCCTCCTGGGTTAAAGCGATTCTCCTGCCTCAGCCTCCTGGGTAGCTGGGATTACAGGCGCGCATCACCACGCCCAGCTAATTTGTGTAGTTTTAGTAGAGATGAGGTTTCACCATCTTGGCCAGGCTGGTCTCAAACTACTGACCTCAAGTGATCGGCCCGCCTCAACCTCCCAAAGTGTTGGGATTACAGGCATGAGCCACCACACATAGCCAGGAATCCTATTATCCTCAATTTTAGAGAAGAGAAAACTGAGGCGCAGAGAGGTAAATTAACTTGCCCAAGGTCACACAGTGTGCAAGTGTGAGAGCCAGGATTGCAGTGAAGGCAGTGTCCACCAGAGAACAGAGCAGGGAGCTTATCTTTTTCTCCACTGTGTCTACAGCATTCGACCCAGGTGCTCATAAACATGTCCACTGGTGATCTGGACTCTTCCCTTCCTGGTAATTTCCACTTGTGCTTCTGTGTTCATTGTCACATCCATGCACAGACAACAAAGATTATGAAAGAGGCAGAGACCGGGGATTAAATATACTCTTGGGGGACCTAAGAGGGCAGGGGCCCTGGACTTCTAAGCCTAGGAGCCCCAGACTTCTGGGTCTCAGAGGGGCGGGGAGCCAGGATGCCTGGGTCCCCAAGCCAAGCTCTTCCTCCAGGAACATTCACTTACCTGCCCAGACCTGTGAGCACTGCCCCTTCCTCTTTAATCCGGACCTCCTTGGCCAGCTACAGCCACCTGTGAAGGGGGACAGGAAAGGGGGGGGAGGAGGGGCGCCCCACTCCGGGTAACCAGGCCCGATCCCGGTTTCTGGCAGAGGGGCGGAGCTTGTTATTACCTGCCCTGGGCGGGACTCAGGTAAGGGACAAAGTATTTAAAGGGACCTTGGGATAAAGGACTTAAAGGCCGGAGCTCCCTGGGGAATCCAAGGTGTCGAGTACCTTGGGGCACTTGGGAGATGGGATTCGACCCTCCTCCTTTTTCCTCCTTCCCCCTAACCGCTCCGCCTCTCCCCTGGGTCTTCGCCAGGCCAAGCTAGAAAAATCAATGACTGGGTCTCTAGATATCTAGAAACTGGCGGGAACGATGTGCCGTAGTTCCTGGGACAGCTGAGCAGTGCCGCCGTAAATCCCTGTTTCCTGAGGGCGACTGGAACGGCTTTCCCCTTCCATTTCCAATGGTTCTGTCCATAAAATGGGAGTGCAGTTGTCCCTTCTCCATTGTGTTTTAAGATGCAGCAAGAAAAGTGGATGATATATTTGGGAAAGAGGGCTTCCTAATCTCTAGGGGAAGTAGTTAGTCCTTAAATTTGGGCTTGAAGAGACTCAAACCCTGGGCATCAAACAAGAAAAAACTAGCTCCCTGGGAAATGCTTAGTATATACTAAGCGTTCCCCATATTCCCACCAGTTTCAATTACCGGAACCTTCGATTTGCTACTCACGTTTCCGGAGGGAGAAAGAGGAGACGAGAGGACTTGAAGAAGCCGGGCGAGGCACTTCCGCAACTAGGGGCACCTCTGCTTCCGGTGCCTCCGGCAGGGCGGAAGTGGGCGGAGCGGAGAGGGTAACCGGTGCTCCTTTCCGGTGTCCGGGCACAGTTGAAGAAGCGACCCAGGAACTGAGAGTCGTTCTTGAGGTGAGTTCGAGACGGTGTAGGAAGAGTGTTGCTGGGATCGGTTTCCTGCGGGCTAGAGGTCTGGGGTCTTGAAGGAGACCTGGGCAAGATTTTGGATTCCCGACTCCCTGTCGATCATTATTAATAGAGCTGTACGGGCGCCCCAAGTTTGAAGCTGAACTACACTCCCCTGGAGGTGGCCAACGGTCCATCGGTCGGTTCTCTCTCTCACTATAAACTCAGCCAAGTGGTAGCTAGCAACGGCCAGTTCTCCGAGAGTTACAGTTCCGCTGTAGATGGCTATTTGCCTGCGGTCCCAAGGGAAGGAGTGGACTGGGATTGCTGGGGACCTAAGGAGTGGGAGTTGAGGGAAGAGAGCTCTTTTTCTGGTCTCAGTTTCCCGGACTGTGGTGGGACGGCGGGCGATACTAGATTGACCAGTCGTCTATCGCCACCTTCTCTTCACCTTTCTGACAGTCCCTTCCCTCTCGGGGTGGGTACAGGGCTTCACGTTTTCCTGCGTGGAGCTTCTACGGGGTCCGGCAGTCATAGATTCACATTCTGATTGTGCTGCTAATTCTGTGAACTTGGGGCTTGAGGGGGCCTTGAGGTAGTTGGATGTTAATGTTTTCTTATGAAGATGTTCAAACTTAACATAAAAGTGAGACAAGAAATAGGAATTCCTGTCATCCAAATCTACCAATTATTATTTTGGCAATACTTGCTGGTTTGTTTTTTTTTTTTTTTTTTTTTTTTTTTTTTTTTTTTTGAGAGGGAATCTGGCTCTGTCGCCTAGGCTGGAGTGCAGTGGCACGATCTCGGTTCACTGCACCTGGTTCCGCCTCCCTGGTTCAAGTGATTCTCCTGCCTCAGCCTCCGGAGAAGCTGGGACTACACGTGCACACCACCACGCCCAGCTAATTTTTGTATTTTTTAGTAGAGACGGGGTTTCACGGTGTTAGCCAGGATGGTCTGGATATCCTGACCTCCTGATCCACCTGCCTCAGGCTCCCAAAGTGCTGGGATTACAGACGTGAGCTACCGCACCCCGAATATTTTTATTTTTTAACTTAAAGAGATTAAAACAAATCCTAGGCATCATGACACTTCAGGATCGTCAAAAGACAAAATTACAACACATTTAGTGAGAAGATCTTAGTTGACATTTATTTGTGAATCTAGAATGGGACATCTAATTCTGGAAAATAGCACGAGTGTTCCGATAAGCTGAGCAGAGGAAGAGGTTGTTTTCAGAGACAAAGGGCTGAGAAAAGCAGAAACAGAAAACGAAAAGCTAGTTGGTTAAATTGATTAACTTGATTAAATTTCTTACTTAAGCTGGGCAGGGTGGCTCATGCCTGTCATCCTAGCACTTTGGGAGCCTGAGGCGGGCAGAGCACTTGAGGTCGGGAGTTCGAGACCAGCCTGACCAACATGGAGAAACCCTGTCTCTACTAAAAATACAAAATTAGCTGGGTGTGGTGGTGCATGCCTGTAATCCCAGCTACTTGGGAGGCTGAGGCAGGAGAATCGCTCGAACCCAGGAGTCCGAGGTTGCAGTGAGCCAAGATCATGCCATTGCACTGCAGCCTGGGCAACAAGAGTGAAACTCCGTCTCAAAAAAAAAATTTCTAAGTTAAGGGTTAGAGGGGACTTCCTTCATCAGGTGGGCTAAAACTGGCCTGTTTGGGGATTTGCCTATTATTTCTCTCCTGATGTCTCAGAAGATCAGATGACAACTGAGTTTTGGCTTGGAAGCATGGAACTTCAGCAAGAGTGACTCCATTTTGGTTTGGTCTATTGAAGCTAGTGCAGGAGCTCAGTCCAAACCAATGGCCTCTTGTGAATTTTATCTACCAGTGTGCGTGTGTGTAAAAACCGGAAACATTGCTAACATGACTGCAATACTTTATCACAATACTTTTTATCACACTTTTACAAAAATAACCATAATTCTAGGCTCCTATCTACTAGTTGGTGCATAGTCAATCCAGGGTAACTGTGGGTTTGTTGGAATCAGGATGCAGTTAAGTGATTGCTACTGTCTTTGAAATCTCTCTTAATTAGAACTGTTCCCCCTTCCGGCCCAGTTTGGTGGCTTTCGCCTATAATCCTAGCACTTTGGGAGGCCGAGGCCAAGGCGGGCGGATCACAGGGTGAGGAGTTCAAGAGCAGACTGGCCAACATGGTGAAACCCCTGTCTCTACTAAAAAATACAGAAATCTGCTGGGCATGGTGGCATGTGCCTGCAATCCCAGCTACTTGGGAGGCTGAGGTAGGAGAATTGCTTGAACTGGGACCCGGTAGGCGGAGGTTGCAGTGAACCAAGATCGTGTTACTGCACTTCAGCCTGGGCTACAGAGCGAGACTCCATCTCAAAAGAAAAAAAAAAAGAACTGTTCCCCCTTCCACTCCAGTTTGTTTTTTTCTTGGTGAAATCAATTCAGTGAAGAAACTTAAGTCTAGTTCTGTTGATCATCCCACCATCTGAATTTGTCCGTTTGCTTTTTTTGTGGTCTTATTTTACTTGTTTCTCTTTATTTTAAACTATTTAAAAATAGAGATAAGGTCTTGCTATATTACCCAGACTGCTCTTAACCTCCTGGGCTCAAGTGATCCTCCTGCCTTGGCCTCCCAAAGTACTGGGATTACAGGTGTGAGCCATCGGCACCCAGCCAGTTACTTTATTCTTTTCATGGCTGAATAATGTTCCTTTGCCCAGGCTGGAGTGCAATGTTGTGATCTCGGCTCATTGCAACCTCTGCCTCCCAGGTTCAAGCGATTCTCCTGCCTCAGCCTCCCAAGTAGCTGGAATTACAGGCATGCGCCACGATGGCCAGCTAATTTTGTATTTTTAGTAGAGATGGGGTTTCTCCATGTTGGTCAGGCTGGTCTTGAACTCCCAACCTCAGGGCCTCCCAGAGTGCTGGGATTACAGGTATGAGCCTCTGTGCCCGAACTTCCATTTTTTACTTTTTATAAATAACACTGCTAGCAACATTTGTATACAAATTATTGTGGATGTATGTTTTTATTTCTATTGGCAGTGGAATTGGTGGCTCAAAAGGTGACTCTGTTTAATCTTTTGAGAAACTGACTTTTCCAAAATGGCTATGCCATTTTACATTCCTACCACCAATGTATGAGGGTTCCCGTTTCTCCATATCTACACCAGCACTTATTATTATCTGTCTTTTTGACTTTAGTCATTCTAGTTGGTGTGAACTGGTATCTTTTACTGTCCTTATTGACCATTTGTAGAACTTTGGAGAAACGTTTTTTTTTTTGAGACGGAGTTTCGCCCTTGTTATCCAGGCTGGAGTGCAATTGTGCGATCTCAGCTCACCTCAACCTCCGCCTCCCGGGTTCAGGCAATTCTCCTGCCTCAGCCTCCTGAGTAGCTGGGACTACAGGCACACGCCACCATGCCTAGCTAATTTTTTTTTTTGTATTTTTAGTAGAGACGGGGTTTCGCCATGTTGACCAGGATGGTCTCGATCTCTTGACCTCGTTATTCACCCGCCTCGGCCTCCCAAAGTGCTGGGATTACAGGCGTGAGCCACTGCGCCCGGCAACTCTGGAGAAATGTATATTCCAATCCTTTATCCTTTTTTTGCTCTGCTGCTCAGGCTGGAGTGTAGTGGTGTGATTTCGACTCACTGCAACCTCTGCCTCCTGGGTTCAAGCAGTTCTCCTGCTTCAGGCTCCTGCATAGCTGGGATTACAGGTGCACACCACACCTGGTGTGGTGGAGATGAGGTTTTTAGTAGAGATGAGGTTTCACCATGTTGGTCAGGCTGGTCTCAAACTCTTGACCTGAGGTCATCCACCCACCTCAGCCTCCTGAAGTGCTAGGATTACAGGCATGAGCCACCGTGCCCGGCCTCCTTTACACATTTTTAAATTCTGTTAGGTGTCTTTTCACTATTGGGGTGTAAGTTTTTTTTGCTTGTTTTTTTTTTTTTAAGACGGAGTTTCGCTCTTGTTACCCAGGCTGGAGTGCAATGGTGTGATCTCAGCTCACGGCAACTTCCACTTCCTGGGTTCAGGCAGTTCTCCTGCCTCAGCCGCCTGAGTAGCTGGGACTACAGGCACGCGCCACCATGCCCAGCTGATTTTTTTGTATTTTTAGTAGAGACAGGGTTTCACCATGTTGACCAGGATGGTCTCGATCTCTTGACCTCGTGATCCACCCGCCTTGGCCTCCCAAAGTGCTGGGATTACAGGCGTGAGCCACCGCGCCCAGCCAAGGGGTGTAAGTTTTTAATATATTCTCACTGCAATTCCCTTATCAGAGATCCTGATTTTTTTTTTTTAAAAGCAATGTCTCACTCTGTTACTCAGGCTGGAGTGCAGCGGTGCAGTGGCACAATCATGACTCACTGCAGCCTCAACCCCCTGGGATGAAGTCATCCTCCTGCCTCAGCCGTCTGAGTAGTCACAGGCGCATGCCACTTTGCCCCACTAAGTTTTTAAAACGTTTTATATGTTGCCCACAGCAAGTTCAAATCTGGTCTCAAACTTCTGGCTTCAATCTGGTCTCAAAAAGAACTTTATTTTTTTTTTTGGTAAAGTCACAGTTTCGCCATATTGCCCAGGGTGGTCTTGAACTCATGGGTCCGAGTGGTCCTCTTGCCTTGGCTTCCCAAAGTGCTGTGTCCAGGTGTGAGCCAGAACCACCAGCAGATATCTTTTCTTTTTTTTTGAGACGGAGTCTTTTTCTGTCACCCAGGCTGGAGTGCAGTGGTGTAATCTCGGCTCACTGCAACTTCCACCTCCTGGGTTCAAGCAATTCTCCTGCCTTAGCCTCCTGAGTAGCTGGGACTACAGACGTGCGCCACTACATCCAGCTAATTTTTGTAATTTTAGTGGAGATAGGGTTTCACCATATTGGCCAGGTTGGTCTTGAACTCCTGACCTTATGATCTGCCTGCCTCAGCCTCCCAAAGTGCTGGGATTACAGGCAAGAGCCAAAGCACCGAACCAAGCTCTCTGACTTTTTAACTGCTACCTGTTTTTGTTCAGCCTGCAAACTAAGAATGGCTTTTAACATTTTTACATAACTGGTAAAAATCAAAAGAATGGACTTGGTGACCTATGACAATTATATGTGATTCTGTGTCAGAGTCTATAAATACAGTTTATTTTTATTTTTATTTATTTTTTTGAGATGGAGTTTTGCTGTTGTTACCCAGACTGGAGTGCAATGGCACGATCTTGGCTCACCGCAACCTCCGCCTTCTGGGTTCAAGCAATTCTCCTGCCTCAGCCTCCCGAGTAGCTGGGATTACAGGCACGTGCCACCATGCCCAGCTAATTTTTTTTTGTATTTTTAGTAGAGACGGGGTTTCACCTTGTTGACCAGGATGGTCTCGATCTCTTGACCTCGTGATCTACCCGCCTCAGCCTCCCAAAGTGCTGAGATTATAGGCAGGAGCCACCGCGCCCGGCCTTAAATACAGTTTAATTGGAACACAGCCATGCCTGTTTGTGTGTCTGTGGCTGCTTTTATGCTACAGGGGCAGAGTGGAGTACTTACAGGGGCTGTTTGGTCTGCAAAGTTGAAAACGGTTACTCTCCGGCCCTTTTTTGTTATTCCCGCCTGTGGAATCCGGAAATCGAATGTAAAGGTTTGATTAAATTTCAGTTCCGCTGTTGGGTGAATACTTCAGAGCTGGTCCCTTCATTGTTGTGTACTGCCTAGTTGTCCGATTTCAGGGGTGGCGAAATTCATCCAAACTTCGGGGAGCATTATATACTGAATGCCCCCCAGATTCGTCTGGCCCCAACGTGATTATATTTGGAGGTAGAGCCTTTATGGAAATAATTAAGGTGAATGGGTGGCACCCTGATTCATTGGTGTCCTTATAAAAGGAGGAGGCTGGGCACGGTGGCTCATGCTTGTAATCCCATTGTAATCCCAGCATTTTGGGAGGCCGAGGCAGGTAGATCACCTGAGGTCAGGCATTCGAGACCAGTCTGGCCAACATGGCAGAACTCTGTCTCTACTAAAAATACAGAAATTAGCTGGGCCTGATGGCGGATACCTGTTATCCCAGCTACTTAGGAGGCTGAGGCAGGAGATCATTGAACTGGGGAGGTGATTGCAGTGGGCGGAGGTGCCGCCGCGCTCCAGCCTGGGTGATAGAGTGAGACTCCCCTCAGAAAAGAGGAGACACCAGAGAGGTGTTCCTCTGCCACTGAAGGTAGCCACCTGCAAACCAGGAAGAGGGCGTCCCCAGAACCCCACCATGCTGGCAACCTGAACGTAGACTTCCAGCCTCAGGAACCGAGGAAATCGGTCTATGGTTTGAGCCACCCAGAGTGGTATTTTGTTATGGCAGCTGGAGCAGACTGAGACAGGTGGCAGCCATCGAAAACCACATCGTAAAGCTCCAACTATGTCTCTTCCAGTAGCAAGAGTTAGCATCCTGTGAATATCCAGGCCCCACCAGCTCTCCCTTAATGCCATCCACCAACAGTCATTGCCCGAGGCAACTGTTTCACCAGAGGTTACAAAAGACACTTCTCCTGTTCTTTCATTCCTCTTACACTTACAGTCTGAACACAGTTTGCTCTTTGTCTTGAGTCATGTCCAAGAAGCACTTGAAGAGAGTGACTTAATCAAACTTTTATTCTGAAAAGCCTCCCAAGGCTGTGGTCAAGGAACAGACTAAGGAAGAGACCAGCTTCTCCAAACCTCCATTTTCCTACCTGTTAAATGGGCAAGGCCGGGTGCAGTGGCTTCATGCCTGTAATCCCAGCACTTTGGGAGGCCGAGGCAGGTGGATCACCTGAGGTCGGGAGTTCGAGACCAGCCTGGCCAACAAGGTGATACCCCGTCTCTACTACAAATACAAAAAATTAGCCAGGCATGGTGGTGGGCACCTGTAATTCCAGCTACTTGGGAGGCTGAGGTAGGAGAATCGCTTGAACCCAGGAGGCAAAGGTTGCAGTGAGCTGAGATTGTACCACTGCACTCCAGCCTGAGTGACAAGAGCGGAACTCCGTCTCAAAAAAAAAAAAAGAAAAAGAAAATTTAGCACCAGAATCACTGAAATTCCTGAGATGTGGTGAAAGAGAATACACTCTGGATTGCAAAGGCTGCAAATAAAGGATTGGATAGGCCTTTCTGTCTGCGATTGTGAGTTTCCTGGGAGGACCGACAGTTGTCACATAGTGAAGAGGAATGTCTTCAGAGCCTGGCTGCCTGGGTCTGAGTCCCAGCTCTGCTGCATCCCAGCTGGGAGACACTGAGTCTGTCTCCTGCCCTGGGAGGTGGTGATGATGCCAACATCGGTAGCTCCTGCTCTGCGCCTGTTTCCTCTGAAATGCCGGTGACAGCAGATGGCAGCAGTTCTGCTTTCTATTTTGAAATTGGACCTACCAAAGAGACAATATAGCATGGAAGAGCAAGAGCTCAGCTTCTGGAGTTTGCAAATCCTGTAGCTGGCTGTTCTTCAACCCTAGGTTGGAGGCACTCATGCTTTCTGGTCTCAGGATCTTAAAAATCATTGAGTTTTAAAATTCGAAGAGTTTGCTGGGCACAGTGGCTCATGCCTGTAATCCCAGCACTTTGGGAGGCCAAGGCAGGCAGATCACTTGAGGTCAGGAGTTTGAGACCAGCCTGGCCAACATGGTGAAACCCTGTTTCTACTAAAAATATGAAAAATTAGCCTCGGAATTATTCTTTATTATCACCTAGCAAAGTAAAAATTGCTCCCTTAGCCTGTGACCCAGTGGGTCACACCTTTAATCCCCGTAGTTTGGAAGGCTGAGGTAGGAGGATCACTTCAGGTCAGGGGTTTACCAGCCTAGGCAACATAGTGAGACCCCATCTCTACAAAAAAAAAAAATTAAATTAAATTAGCTTAGCTATTGGGAAGGCCGAAGGGGGAGGATCACTTGAGCCCAGGAGGTCAAGGCTGTAGTGAGCCATGATGACACCACTGCACTCCAGCCTGGGAGACAGAGCAAGACACTGTCTCTAGAAAAATTAATTAAATTTTAGGCTGGGTGCAGTGGCTCATGCCTGTAATCCTAGCACTTTTGGAGGCCTAGGTGGGTGGAGCCCCTGAGGTCGGGAGTTCGAGACCAGCCTGACAAACATGAGAAAACCTGTCTCTACTAAAAATACAACATTAACTGGGTGTGGTTGTGCATGCCTGTAATCCCAGCTACTCAGGAGGCTGAGGCAGGAGAATCGCTTGGACCCAGGAGGTGGAGGTTGTGGTGAGCCGAGATCACGCCATCACACTCTAGCCAGGGCAACAAGAGTGAAACTCCATCTCAAAAAAAAAAAAAAGTTTTAAATGCTCCCACTATAGCTGTTTCTCTCATTTTGGAGGGAAAATGTCCTTATCTATGTAGAAACCTCAGTTCTTGGCCACAAAACAGCAAGCAAGCTCATCTCTGGGAAAGCAGAGGTGCCCAGAGCCAAATACCGCAGAGGGTCAAGGCAGTTGACAGCTAAGAATAGAGTGGGGAATGTGTCCATGAAAAGGTCAACATGACCTTCATGAGTGGCAGTTGGGGGGGCTGGGGAGCGGGTGGCAGGTGAGCGAGGGGAGGCAACAGGTGCTGGACTCTCACTGAGAAGCTTGTGGGTCAGGGGAAGTCGGAGGAGGAGCCTGGTGGGTAGAGGGGACCCTGGGTGAAATTGGCGTGTTTGATCAAGGTCCTCTTCTGCCAGCAGCCCTGGTGGCCTCAAGGGGCACATTGATCGAGAAAGGGCATGTGGGAGCTATTTAGGGTGATAGGAAGGTTTTGAATCTCCACAGGGTCACGATCACAAGGGTGTATACATTTGTCAAAACGCATCTAAGCTGTAAAGGCCTTGCGTTGTAAATATACTTAAAACCCTAAGAGTGGCTTCCGAGAAGACGCCAGTAGGGGGAGACAGAGCTCCGTAGCTCCCAGAGGTTTGTGTGTTTCAAGTTGTGAATGGGAAAGGCAAGTTTTTCAAAGCAACCAGAAGGGGGCGATAGAGATGACATTGCTTTTTACAGAGGTGGTACCCTTGGTTGTGCTCCCGCCCCAACTTCTGGATTCTACTTGCAGCCTACTTGAGAGCAGGAGACAATTATTCCCGAATGCAACTAATATGTGTAATGTGGAGCCTTCTGTCTGCAAGTGTTCTTTTTATTTAATTTTTTTTTTTTTTTTTTTTTGAGACGGAGTTTCGCTCTTGTTACCCAGGCTGGTGTGCAATGGCGCGATCTCGGCTCACCGCAACCTCTGCCTCCTGGGTTAAGGCAATTCTCCTGCCTCAGCCTCCTGAGTAGCTGGGACTACAGGCGCGTACCACCATGCCCAGCTAATTTTTTGTATTTTTAGTAGGGACGGGGTTTTACCATGTTGACCAGGATGGTCTCAATCTCTTGCCCTCATGATCCACCCACCTCGGCCTCCCAAAGTGCTGGGATTACAGGCTTGAGCCACCGTGCCCGGCCTATTTACTTATTTTTTGAGACGAGTCTCTATCACCCAGGCTGGAGTGCATTGGTAGAATCTTGGCTCACTGCAACCTCCACCTCCTGGGTTCAAGCCATTCTTGTGCCTTAGCCTCCCATGTAGCTGGGATTACAGGTGCACACCACCATGCCTGGCTAATTTTTGTACTTTTGGTAGAGACAGGGTTTCACCATGTTGGCCAGGCTGGTCTCAAACTCCTGACCTCAGGTGATCAGCTTACCTCAGGCGTGAGCCATGGTGCACAGCCTGCAAGTGTTCTTTGGTTTGTTGGTTTGTTTGAGACGGAGTCTTGCTCTGTCTCCAGGCTGGAGTGCAGTGGCGTCATCTTGGCTGTCTGCAACTTCCACCTCCCAGGTTCAGGCAATTCTCCTGCCTCAGCCTCCCAAGTAACTGGGACTATAGGCTCGCGCCACCATGCTCAGCTAATTTTTGTGTTTTTAGTAGAGGTGGGGTTTTACCATGTTGGCCAGGATGGTCTCAATCTCTTGACCTTATGATCTGCCTGCCTCGGCTTCCTGAAGTGCTGGGATTACAGGCGTGAGCCACGGCGGGCGCCCGGCCCAAGTGTTCTTTAAAATGTATCATTGTATGCACCTGTAGATTTCCTGTGCCTACATGGTATTGAGGTCTCAAGCATTATGATTTAAAGATCCTCACATGATGCTAGTCTGTTGCATCTGAGGGCTGTCAGTCACCACATTTGAGTATATTCGGCAGCCTTTGAGTCTCCTCTAGGATAAATAACACCGCTGTGAAAATCCTGGCCCATGCTCCCTGCAGATCTCTCTGGGAATGACTCTGGGGCACGTGTACCCCAGTGCAGAATCATGTACACCTACATACACCTGCTTGCCAAAGTACTGCCAGCCTGTGTTCCAGGGTGGCTGACACTGTCCATGTCCCCAGCATCATTGCCTAATGGTTCCTGTGATCCCCACAGGGCCACCAAGCTTTGATCTTACCCATCTTTCAAAATTTGGCTGGCCAGCCTGTTGATAGGTGTAAACTATCACTGTAGATTTCATTAGAAGATTTCATTTCAGCATCTCTCCATATGTGTGTTGGGCGTTTGAGTTTCTTCTGCCTCTTCATAGCTTTTGCTCACTAAGTAATTTTGTTACCCAGGCTCCAGGGCAGTGGAGCAATCTCAACCCACTGCAGCCTCAACCTCCCCAGGCTCAGGCATCCTCTAACCTCAGCCTCCTGAATAGCTGGGACTATAGGCATGTGCCACCACGCCTGGCTAAGTAAGTTCTGTAGTTTTTGTAGAAATGGGGTTTTGCCATGTTGCCCGAGCTGGTGTCCAACTTCTGAGCTCAGGCGATCCGCCTGCCTTGGGCTCCCAAAGTGACAGGATTACAGACATGAGCCACCAAGGCTGAGGCAGGAGAATTGCTTGAACCTGGGAGGCGGAGGTTGCAGTGAGTCAAGATTGCACCACTGCACTCCAGCCTGGCGACAGAGTGAGTCTCCGTCTCAAATAAATTTTTTTTTTATTTGTAGAGATGGCCATCTAGCTATATTGCTTAGGCTGGTCTTGAACTCGCAGACTTAAGCAGTGTTCCTGCCTTGGCCTCACAAAGGGTTGAGATTACAGGCATGAGCTACGGCACCCAGCCTCTTTCACTCATCTTTCTATCACAGTGGCTGCTACTTTCTTCTTGAATTGCTGGAGTTTCATGTACCATCAGTTCTGTTAAAATGCTTATTTTGAAAATGTGAATTTATTCCAATGCAATTGATATATCAGGGCACAATTTGAGCATAATGCCAATTTCACATTTGCTTACACACATCCAAGGTGAATCCGGGAAACCGCACTCTGCTCTGTGTGTGTGTGTGTGTGTGTGTGTAGGAATACACAAAGCACACATACGCACCACTCCTAACAAATAATACCACCACAGTTCCCCGGGTGTTAGAGCCGCACCCATCCACATCTGGTAGTAGGACTTTCCATCAGATCTCAGATAACCCTCCTTCCACCACATCACAGTAATTCACACAGTGCTTCCTCCACCCCACACCCATTGCCACAACAAACTTCAAGTTTCTGTCAAGGTCACATGCCATATTTTTTGGAGTATGTTGGTATGTCTTAACCACTTCACCCATGTGAAACTGTGCTCTCTTTTGTATTCTGTTCCAGTCCTTTTCTTTAAGCATCACTGATAAAGTTTTGAGGACTGTGACACAGTCCTGTTGTCGCCGTAAGCCCTGTGGTTTTGACTGCAGGTCTTTGCCTATTGCCGTGATTTCTGTGAACGCATGCATTATAGAACTGACCATTTTAGATGCTAGTTGTTGGCCTGGCGCGGTGGCTCATGTCTGTCATCCCAGCACTTTGGGAGGCCAAGGTGGGCAGATCACCTGAGGTCAGGAGTTCGAGACCAGCCTGGCCAACATGGTGAAACTTCATCTGTACTAAAAAAAAAAAAAAAGTACAAAAAAATTAGCCGGGTGTTGTAGCACATGCCTGTAATCCCAGCTACTCAGGAGGCTGAGTCAGGAGAATTGCTTGAACCTGGGAGGTGAGGGTTGCAGTGAGCTGAGATCATGCCATTGTACTCCAGCTTGGGCAACAGAGCGAGACTCCATCTCAAAAATATATATATATATATTTTAAAGGTGGGGCTTCACCATGTTGGCCAGGCTGGTCTTGAACGCCTGACCTCAGGTGATCCACCCACTTCGGCCTCCCAAAGTGCTAGGATTACAGGTGTGAGCCACCGTGCCCAGCCAAAAAAAAAAAATTTTTTTTAAGGCTGGTCAAGTGAAGCAGTGGAAGTGGAGAAGCAACAAATCTGTAACTGGTTGTGATTGATTATGTGTAAACACCGCTGTGCTCAGCCCAGCCTCTAACCATGTTTTAAATGCACATACCCTTTTTTTTTTTTTTTTTTGAGACGGAGTTTCGCTCTTGTTACCCAGGCTGGAGTGCAATGGCGCGATCTCGGCTCACTGCAACCTCCGCCTCCTGGGTTCAGGCAATTCTCCTGCCTCAGCCTCCTGAGTAGCTGGGACTACAGGCGTGCACCACCGTGCCCAGCTAATTTTTTGTATTTTTAGTAGAGACGGGGTTTCACCATGTTGACCAGGATGGTCCCGATCTTGACCTCGTGTCCACCCGCCTCAGCCTCCCAAAGTGCTGGGATTACAGGCATGAGCCACCACGCCTGGCCTGCACATACCCTTTGATTCAATGATTCCACTTTTAAAATTTATCTTAAAAGCAGAGTTGGGTGCAGCGGCTCACACCTGTCATCCTAGCACTTTGGGAGGCCAAAGCAGGACCCCTTGAGTCCAGGAGTTCAAGACCAACCTGAACAACATAGCAGGACCCTGTCTGGGTAAAAAATTAGCTGGGCATGGTGGTGCATGCCTGCATTCCAAGCTACTTGGGAGGCTATGGTGGGAAGATCACTTGAGCCCAGGAGTTTGAGGCTGCAGTGAGCTCTGATTGTATCACTGCACTCAGCCTGGGTGGCAGAGTGAGACCCTGTCTTAAAAGGAAGAAAAAAATAATTTATCTGAAAACGTCCTTGCATACATGCTAGACACTGGGTACCAAGCTGCCTTGTTGTCATAATGGACAAGGATTTGACTTCCTTCCGTCCCTCCCTCCCTCCCTCCCTCCCTCTCTCCCTCCCTCCCTCCCTCCCTCCCTCCCTCTCTCCCTCTCTCCCTCCCTCCCTCTCTCCCTCTCTCCCTCCCTCCTCCTCCCTCTCTCCTTTCTTTCTCTCTGTTTCTTTCTTCCTCTAGCCCCCGGGGAACTGTGGTGACATCCTTGTCCATATGACAAAGCAGGTTGGTATCCAATGTCTAGCATGCATGCCTGTCACAGCATCAAGTCCAAGGCTTGTGTCCACGCAGGGTGTGAATCTGTAGCAACATACAGACCGAGGACATACCTGCTGGACTGATGGGAACTGATTGCATAGAAGGACTGGGGATTCCTCACCATTTTTTTTTTTTTTTTTTTTGAGACGGAGTCTCGCTCTGTTGCCAGGCTGGAGTGCAGTGGTGTGATCTCAGCTCACTGCAACCTCCACTTCCCAGGTCCAAGCGGTTCGCCTGCCTCCGCCTCCTGAGTAGCTGGGATTGCAGGCGCTCATCACCACACCAGGCTAATTTTTGTATTTTTAGTAGAGACAGGGTTTCACCATGTTGGTCAGGCGGGTCTCGAACTCCTGACCTTGTGATCTGCCTACCTCGGCCTCCCAAAGTGCTAGGATTACAGGCATGAGCCCCCGTGCCTGGCCTTCATTTCTTTTTTGCTTTATTCTCCTTCCTTCCTTCCCTCCTCCCTCCTTCCCTCTCTCTCTTCTTCCTCCTCCCTCCCTCCTTCCTTTCTTTCTCTCTCTTTTCTTTCTTTCTTCCTCTTTTTTCTTTTGAGACAAGGTCTCACTCTGTTGCTTAGGCTGGAGGGCAGTGGCTCCATTTTGGCTCACTGCAGCCTTGACCTCCTAGGCTGAAGCCATCCTCTTGCCTCAGCCTCCTGAGTAGCTGGGATTACAGGTGTGCACCACTATACCCAGCTCATATTTTGTGTGTGTGGGGGGGGGAGGAGGGGGGTGGAGACAGGGTCTCACTATGTTGCCCAGACTAGTTTCGAACTCCTGAGCTCAAGTAATCTGCCAGCTTTGGCCTCCCAAAGTGCTGAGATTACAGGCGTGCACCATGGTGCCCAGCCAGTTTGTTTTTATAAAACATGTACAGAGAAGTACAGAAAGCATAACGGTCTAACCCAGTCAGTTTCAGAGCAAACACACCCATGTAACCAGTACCCAGATCAAGAAACATTCCCAGCCTCCCAAAGGCTACCCGTGCCCCTCCCAGTCACCCCACCTTCCGCCTCCCAAAGGCCCCCTTTTTTTTTTTTTTTTTTTTTTTTTCTGAGACAGGGTCTCACTCTGACTCCCAGCCTGGAGTGCAATGGCCCAATCATGGCTCATTGAAGCCTCGACCTCCCTGGGCTCAGCCAAGTAGCTGTGACTACAGGCTTGAGCCACCGCGCCCGGCCCCCTCGGTGAAGTTTTAATGTGCATTTCCCAGGTGACTATATTAGTTTCCTATCATTGCTGTAGCAAATTACTAATTTAGGGCTGCAGTGTCACACCTCATGGATCCTCTGGCGTACTTGTGAGAGAATGAGAATGACAAAGGCAAATAATGTCTTAGTATTACGATAACAGTTTTGGCCAGGCACGGTGGCTCATACCTGTATCCCAGCAATTTGGGAGGCCGAGGCAGGTGGATCACCTGAGGTTAGGAGTTCAAGAGCAGCCTGTCCTGACATGGTGAAACCCCATTTCTACTAAAAATATAAAAATTAGTCAGGAGTGGCGGTGGGTATCTGTAAACCCCCCATCTATTCAGGAGGCTGAAGGAGGAGAATCACTTGAACCCGGGAGGCAGACGCTGCAGGAAGGCAAGATCATGCCACTACACTCCAGCTTGGGGCAACAGAGCAAGACTCTTGTTTCATAAAAGTAAAAATAAAGAGACCGTGATTGTATAGTGGTTCGTACTCTGCATTGACTGCAACAACCTCAGTTCAAATCTGAGTCATGGCACCAAAAGAAAAAAAAGTATTAAATAAATAAATAAACAAAAATAAAAATAAAGAAACAACCCAGGTGTGGTGGCTCACGCCTGTAATCCTAGCCCTTTGGGAGGCTGAAGTAGGTGGATCACCTAAGTCAGGAGTTTGAGACCAAACTGGCCAACATAGTGAAACCCTGTCCCTACTAAAAATACAAAAATTAGCCAGGTATGGTGGTGCGCATGTGTAATCCCAGCTACTCGGGAAGCCGAGGCAGGAGAATGCTTGAACCTGTGAGGTGGAGGTTGCAATGAGCCAAGATCACGCCACTGCACTCCAGCCTGGGTGACACAATGAGACTCTGTCTCAAAAAAAAAAAATCCAGATGCAGCTGATGAATGGATGAGTAAAATGTGGCTTATCTACACAGTGGAATAGTAGCCATAAGACATAATGAAGTACTGACCAGCCTAGCCAGCATGGTGAAATCTCATCTCTACTAAAAATACAAAAAAATTAGCCAGGCATGGTGGCATATGCCTGTAGTACCAGCTACCTGGGAGGCTGAGGCAGGAGAATGGCTTGAACCTGGGAGGTGGAGGTTGCAGTGAGCTGCATTTCCAGCCTGGGTGATAGAGCAAGACTCTTATCTCTTTAAAAAAAAAGAAGGAATGAAGTACTGACACATTCCACAAAGTGGATTACAGTTGAAAGCATGCTTAATTAAAGCCTCCAGACAAAAGGACAAACAGTAGCCAGGCATCCTGGCGAGCACCTGTAATCCCAGCTACTCAAGGCTGGGGTGAGAGGATCCCTTGGTCAGGGCTGTAGTGTCCTGTGATCATACCACTGCACTCCAGCCTGGGCAACAGAGCAAGACCTTGTCTCAAAATTTAAAAAAAAAAGCAATCTTTTTTTTTTTTGAGACGGGGTTTCGCTCTGGTTATCCAGGCTGGAGTTCAATGGCACGATCTCGGCTCACTGCAACCTCCACCTCCTGGGTTCAGGCAATTCTCCTGCCTCAGCCTCCTGAGTAGCTGGGATTACAGGCACGCGCCACCACGCCCAGCTAATTTTTTGTATTTTTAGTAGAGACGGGGTTTCAACATGTTGACCAGGATGGTCTCGATCTCTTGACCCGGTGATCCACCGGCCTCAGCCTCCCAAAGTGCTGAGATTACAGGCTTGAGCCACCACGCCCGGACTAAAAAAAAGCAATCTAAAAGGACAAATATTGTATAGTTCAACTTATATAAAATGTTCCGAGTGGCAAGTCTAGAGAGAGACAAAATAGCTGAGTGGTTGCCCTGGGCTGGGGTTGGAGAGAGAACTGCTAATGAGTCGCTTTCTTATGGGGGTGATGAAAATGTTCTGGAATTAGAGTTCTAAATACACTGAAACCACTTTATTTTTATTTATTTTTTTTTTTGAGACAGAGTCTTGCTCTGTCTCCCAGGCTGGAGTGCAGTGGCATGAGCTCACTGCAACCTCTGCCTCCTGGGCTCAAGCAATTCTCGGTGCCTCAGCCTCCATAGTAGCTGGGATTACAGGCAGGTGCCACCACACCCAGGTAATTTTTGTATTTTCAGTAAGGCCCAGTTTTACCATGTTGGCCAGGCTGGTCTCAAACTCCTGACCTCAAGTGATCCACCTGCCTCCGCCTCCCAAAGTGCTGAGATTACAGGTGAACCACCGCACCCAGCCTAAAACCACTTTCATAGTGTGAATTTTACAGTATGTGAATTATGTCTCAATAAAGTCATTTAAAAGGCGGGGTTGCTCTCGTGTGGGGAATGATGGCCAGAGAGGCATCAAAGTAGGGTGGCAGAATGTTGACAGCTGCTGGACCCCAGGATACAGGTACATAGGGGTTCCTTATACTATTCTGGTTTTGTATGTGTTTGAAAACTCACAGAATAAAAAAGTTTTATTTTAATCAAGCTCCAGGGTTCCGGGGCTTTCTTTTCCTCCTTTACCTGCAGTGGGAGTGGAGGTAGCTCTTCCTCTAGACACAGAGCCCTACTCTGACCTGCTCTCTGATTGGCTGATCTGAGATGCAATCAAAGCCACTATATCCAATCGCTAGTGGATGATTCAAGCTGGGCTAAGTGCCCAGTCTTGAGCCAATCACTGGGCTTGTCCACTCCTTGGCCACAATCAGAGCCTGCAGCTATGGGAGGGGAAGGGAAGGTGGAGTGGATTCATCAGTAGTGGCTCCCTTGGCGTCTTTTTTTTCCCCTTCTCCATTAAATGGCACAGCCACCACCCCAGCTATTCTGAAGTAGTGCCTAGAATTTGAATCCTGGTCTCCCACCCTCTTACCTCCGAAGAGTTTTGTTGTTAAAGGTGCTTTTTAAGTATCTAAATGAGTCTAGGTGAGTCTTGAAGGGGGACTTCCTGGAGGAGGCCTGGCGACCACATGCCCTCCCTCTCCTCTACCTCACCCCATCTCCGCCTCTGCTTTCCCATCGAGGAGGCAGATCAGTTCTGAGGGCTGTAGAGGTCTTCCCTGTGCTGCCTGCCTCGGGTCACCACAATCCTGCAACTGTCCCCTCCTCCCTAGGATGACACGGCACGGCAAGAACTGCACCGCAGGGGCTGTCTACACCTACCACGAGAAGAAGAAGGACACAGGTGGGGGACTGGGCGGGGTGCTTCCTCTGTGTCCCTGTCTCTCTCCTGGCCCCAACATACGTGGATGGCCATGACCACGTAAGCCACAGCCCGGTGGTCCCGCGCCCCATGTGGCCCGGCGCTGTGTTCCCTCCCTTCTGCGCATGAACTCAATCCTCCCAACAGAGCGTCAGGGAGGGCCCTGTTGTTACCCCATGTTCCAGAGGAAGAAACTGAGGCCCAAATAGGGACAGGCACTCGAGCTTGGTAACAGCTAGAAGAGTGGAGGGGAGTCAGCAGTCAGCCCCTCCACCGAGCTGCCACTCAGTGACCACGCCTGTCTGCCTCTCGCTTACGCTCCAAGGTTGACACCTCCCTGTGGGTTCAGCCTGTGGCCCCAGCACACAGACAACAGCTCCTGACTACCTGTTTCTCTCTGTGCCCCCCACCCCCACCACTGCGTTGTCTCTGTGCCTCTCTCCCGGGGTTTGGAGAGGGGCAGGTCTCCTGTTGCTCTGCCCCTCCGTCACTCTGCCCATCTCTGTCCCCAGCGGCCTCAGGCTATGGGACCCAGAACATTCGACTGAGCCGAGATGCTGTGAAGGACTTCGACTGCTGCTGCCTCTCCCTGCAGCCCTGCCATGATCCTGTTGTCACGTGAGCTGGGATCAGGGGTGGGAGGGTCCGGGTGGGGAGGGCAAGGGAACCACCAGGAGGCGGCTGTGTGTGTGGGTCTGGCCACCAGCACAGGCAGGGAACCCTGGAGGAGTAATTGATCCTCCGAGCCTCCGTGTTCTCACCTGAGACATGGGCATGATCCTACTGTCTGTTTTGTAGTGTGGAACATATGGAAAGGGACATGTTCCTAATGGGGTGCAGGGCTCTTGGAGCATTGCCGAGGCTACCACGGAAGGTCTTCAGGAGCACTTACCATGAACTGCCTCTGATAGTAGTGCAAAGGCTCAACAGGTGCTGAGTCCAGGTGCTAAATATGTGCTCAATTAGTGGTATATTTTATAGAAGACTCTAATGATCAGGGCCCCCAAGGCCACCTTCAGGTCCTTTTTTTTTTTGAGATGAAGTCTTGTTATGTCACCCAGGCTGGAGTGCAGTGGTGTGATCTCAGCTCACTATAACCTCCACCTCCCAGGTTCAAGCGATTCTCCTGCCTCAGCCTCCTGGGTAGCTGGGATTACAGGTGTCCACCAACACACCTGGCTAATTTTTGTATTTTTAGTAGAGATGGGGTTTCACCATGTTGGTCAGGCTAGTCTCAGATGCCTGACCTCATGATCCACCTGCCTCAGCCTCTTTTTTTTTTTTGAGACAGAGTCTCACTTTGTTGCCCAGGCTGGAGTGCAATGGTGATATCTTCGCTCACTGATCTGCCAGGCTCAGGTGATCCTCCCACCTCAGCCCTCCCGGTGGCCCTCCCCTGCCCCCCCAACCCCGAGTAGCTGGGACCACAGGTGTGCACTACCTCACCTGGCTTTTTTTGTTTGCTTTTTGTAGCGAGGGGCTCTCGCTTTGTTGCCCAGGCTGGTCTTGAACTCCTGGCTGCAGCAATACTTGGCTCACATTGTTGCTGGGAGGATGAAGTACTTTCCCCCAACTCTATTGGGAGAGGACAGCTGGAAGCTCAAATCTGGTCCCTACTAGATTCTGCCCCATGTAACTGTTTCCTTTGCCGATTTGAATCTCCATCCTTTCACCATGAGTATAACAGCTTTGCTGAGTTCTCTCAATTCCAGCAGATGACTGAACCTGGGGTTGATCATGGTGGTGCCTGCCTAAAATCTCAGCAAGTTGGGAGACTGAGGTGGGAGGATCACTTTCTGTCTTATTGCACCCTTTCTTTGCAGCCCAGATGGCTACCTCTATGAGCGTGAAGCCATCCTGGAGTATATTCTGCATCAGAAGAAGGAGATCGCCCGGCAGATGAAGGTGACGAAGTTGGGGAGAGGGAGGCACAGGCAGGCAGGAGCTTTGGAATCTGAGCTCACAGGCAGAGCCATTCAGGGCCCTCTACTCTCAGTTCCTTTTTCCCTCTGGGCCTTTCTTTGGCCATGCCGTTACCTCTTCCTAGTGCACTATTCCCCTCCTGCTGCCGCTAAATCCTCCTCACCAGAGTGTGGCCCAGGTGATGCCTCCTCTGAGCTCCTGCCAGTCCCTTGGATCTGCCCCAGTCACCTCTTCTCTTGGCACTTGGCATAGCTGTAACTCTACATGCGGCTGTCTGACACATGCCCACTTCCCCCTTAGACTGCGATTCTTCCCACCCTGTGGCCTAGGTTCTTAGTAAACGTGAGCTAAACGGGCCGGCGTCTTGGCTCACGCCTGTAACCCCAGCACTTTGGGAGGCTGAAGTGGGTGAATCACCTGAGGTCAGGAGTTTGAGACTGGCCTGACCAACAGGGAGAAACCCCATCTCTACTAAAAATAAAAATTAGCTGGGCATGGTGGCGCACGCCGGTAATCGCAGCTACTCAGGAGGTTGAGGCAGGAGAATTGCCTGAACCCAGGAGATGGAGGTTGCGGTGAGCCGAGATCGCGCCACTGCACTCCAGCCTGGGTAACAAGAGCAAAACTCCATCTCAAAGAAACAACAACAACAACAGATGTGCTAAATGAATCGACGTCACCTCCTTTTTCTGGGCCTGTTTCATCATCTGTAAAACGGGCTGACGGCCAAGTCAGAGGCCGCAGCAGGGCACCTGGGAGGTGCACGCAGGTGAACATTCTCAAGGTGTTTACCGGGAGTCTGGCCTGGCCTTCCATGTGCAAAACCATATGATGGGTAGGAGGGGCCCTGTTTACCCCATGTTTGAGGCACAGTGGGTCTGTCCCCTCTTCCCCTGCCGGGATTGCTGACGCTCAGGAGACACTACAGGTCACGTCCTTGTTGGGCTTTTTGTCCTGAGCAAGTGACTCCTCCTGTGCCTATGTCCCCCCAACAACGTAGTGGCCGTGTCGGAGGCCCTCCTGCTCACCTGTCACCATCACCCCTCCTCACTCAGCTTCGTGGCTCAGGGTGGTCTCGCACTGCAGCACCGCCTGGGCACCTGCTGTGTGCCAGGCAAGGCTGAGCACGGGACGTGGCTTCACTCCTCACGTCCACACTCACTGCCCTGCCGCAGACGTGGACTCCTCAGCATTCCCTTAGATCTGGAGTTGCTTCCCCTGTCCCACACGGGGTCTGGGGCATGCACTGTATAATAAACCTAATTGGCCAGCAGGTGGCATTCATTGAACACTCAGCTGAGTGCCAGGTGAGGCTCTCTGTGCGTTGAACACTCATCTTGTGTAACCCTTCATGAGCAGCCGACGTAGGTCGCCACTGTTAACCCGTTTTACAGATGAAGCAACTGAGGCCTGGAGAGGTCATAGTGCTCGCTCAGGCCACAAATGTGACAGAGATGGGCTTTGAGCCCTGGCATTCTGGATGTACAGCACAGTAAGGTTCACACCCGCCCGGGCGGTCATCACCTCTGACCGCCTTCCTCAGAGGGTCCCCTGTGTGGGCCTCAGTCTACCTACCTGTGAAATGGGAAGAAGTGAGCAGATGCTCAGCCCACTTTCCCCTCCCGGCAGGCCTATGAGAAGCAGCGCGGCGCCCGGCGGGAGGAGCAGAAGGAGCTTCAGCGGTCGGCCTCTCAGGATCACGTGCGGGGCTTCCTGGAGAAGGAATCGGCCATCGTGAGCCGGCCCCTCAATCCTTTCACAGCCAAGGCCCTCTTGGCCACCAGCCCAGGTGACTCGGAGTGGGCTTGTGGTGGGGTGGGGGGCGGAGAGCCACGGGCTGGGCATCTGGGGGCGAGGCGGTATCTGAGTCCCTTCCTTCCCCTACAGATGATGCCCAACCCGGGCCCAGCGTGGGTCCCCCAAGTAAGGACAAGGACAGAGTGCTGCCCAGCTTCTGGATCCCGTCGCTGACGCCCGAAGCCAAGGCCACCAAGCTGGAGAAGCCGGTGAGCACCCACAGCAACCCCCGCACCCACTGTGCCAGAGCGCCAGAGTCCTCCAGCGTCCTCCCCTCCCGCACAGAGACCGTGCACCCTCCACCTGCGACAGCCCTGCCTGCTGAGCCCCCGCTCTCTGCTCCTTGCAGTCTCGTACGGTGACCTGCCCCATGTCGGGGAAGCCCCTGCGCATGTCGGACCTGACGCCCGTGCACTTCACACCGCTCGACAGCTCGGTGGATCGCGTGGGGCTCATCACACGCAGCGAGCGCTACGTGTGCGCTGTGACCCGCGACAGCCTGAGCAATGCCACCCCCTGCGCTGTGCTGCGGCCCTCGTGAGTCACCTGGGAGGGGAGGGGAGGGACCATCCAGGAACCTGTGGGGCGGGCCGGCCTTGGGGCCAGTAAGTCTCCGGGGCGGCCTCTGATCGGAGTCTCCCGCCTTCGCCCTCACGGCAGTGGGGCTGTGGTCACCCTTGAATGCGTGGAGAAGCTAATTCGGAAGGACATGGTGGACCCTGTGAGTGGAGACAAACTCACCGACCGCGACATCATCGTGCTGCAGCGGGTGAGGGCTCCACCCCTCCCCTTCCCCGAGCTCTCCAAGGCCCCGCCCCCTTCCTCCTGCTGTCCTAGGCCCCGCCCCTGCCTGCCTCCAGCCCTCCTAGGCTCCTCCTGCGGTCGCCTCACCCCCACCCCAACTCCTACCCTTTAGCTGGCAACCCGCTTCACCTTGACCCGCTTAGGGATCCCCACCACCTCCTGGAGCCCCGCCAGTCACCCCCGGGCCGGCCTCCACCTCCCCCTTCTTTCTACCTCCCCCAGGGCGGCACAGGCTTCGCGGGCTCCGGAGTGAAGCTGCAAGCAGAGAAATCGCGGCCGGTGATGCAGGCCTGAGTGCGCACTGGAGACCAAATAAACCAGCTTGGGTGCGCAGAAACGTGGCGCCTTCATTCGCGGCATGGGCGCCCCGGGGACAGGGCAGGCGAGGAAGCCGGGCCGCGCAGGCAGCGCTCCAACAGCACACGCTGGAGTTTGAAGAGCGGACTAAGCATATTGAACGTGGTCTTTTTTTTTTTTTTTTTTTTTTTTTAATTTTTTTTTGAGACGGAGTTTCGCTGTTGTTACCCAGACTGGAGTGCAATGGCACAATCTCGGCTCACCGCAACCTCCGCCCTCTGAGTTCAAGCAATTCTCCTGCCTCAGTCTCCCGAGTAGCTGGGACTACAGGCGCAGGGCACCATGCCTAGCTAATTTTTGTATTTTTAGTAGAGACAGGGTTTCACCTTGTTGACCAGGATGGTCTTGATCTCTTGACCTCATGATCCACCGGCCTCGGCCTCCCAAAGTGCTGGGATTATAGGCGTGAGCCACTGTGCCTGGCCAATTTTTTTTTTTTTTTTTTTAAAGACGGGGTTTCACCATGTTGGTCAGGCTGGTCTTGAACTCCCGACCTCAGGTAATCCGCCCGCCTTGGCCTCCAAAGTGCTTGGGTTACAGGCATGAGCCACGGCGCCCAGCCTGGAACGTGGTCTCACATCAAGAACAAAATCTAGCCGGGCTCGGTGGGTCACGCCTATAATCCCAGCAATTTGAGAGGCTGAGGCTGAGGCTGGTAGATCACTTCAGGTCAGGAGTTCGACACTAACCTGGCTAACATGCCGAAACCGTCTCTACTAAAAATACAAAAATTTGCTGGGCGTGGTGGCACATGTCTGTAATCCCAGCTACTCGGGAGGCTGAGGCAGGAGAATCTCTTGAATCTTCACTCCAGCCTGGTTAACGAGCGAGACTGTCTCAATCAATCAATCAATCAATCCCTAGAGTCCTTTGTTAGGGCTCCCGGAGTTATGCCAAGTTTGAAGTACAGGAAATGCCCTGGAGCGTGTCTTCTGGGCTGCCACGTGATTCGACCCACAGAGGAAGTTTTGTGAGAAAGCGCACAGCACCCTGACTGGGAAAGGCAGTCAGGAGCGCCGCCCTGCACCTGTGGCTGCTTGAAGGCGAAAGGAAGAGGAAACTGCAAGTGCAAAGGCCCAGAGGCAGCAACGCACTTTGCAGATTTAAGGAGCAGAGGACGCACAGGGGAGAGCAGGAACCGGCGCCAGCTGGTGGCGTCAGACTTCCCTGGGAATGTAAGGGCTGCCCTTAAGGCTTCGTTTTTAATGACCGTCGAGTCACAGAAGCAGCAGCTGGGCAGTGTGAAAAACAGCACAGAGACAGCAAAGATGAAAGCAATAAAGAGCGTGCCTGCCTCGCCGAGCGATGCCGCCTAGGTTCTGTCCTTCCTGGTCTTTGAGCACACACGAGGTTTCAACCAAAGCGAGACAGCAGCACACACAGCAGCCCGAGAGAGCAGTCCTCCCCGAGACAGCAGCACACACAGCCTGAGAGAGCAGTCCTCCCAGAGACAGCAGCACACACAGCAGCCCGGGAGAGCAGTCCTCCCCGAGACAGCAGCACACACAGCAGCCCGGGAGAGCAGTCCTCCCCGAGACAGCAGCACACACAGCAGCCCGGGAGAGCAGTCCTCCCCGAGACAGCAGCACACACAGCAGCCCGGGAGAGCAGTCCTCCCCGAGACAGCAGCACACACAGCAGCCCGGGAGAGCAGTCCTCCCCGAGACAGCAGCACACACAGCAGCCCGGGAGAGCAGTCCTCCCCGAGACAGCAGCACACACAGCAGCCCGGGAGAGCAGTCCTCCCCGAGACAGCAGCACACACAGCAGCCCGGGAGAGCAGTCCTCCCCGAGACAGCAGCACACACAGCAGCCCGGGAGAGCAGTCCTCCCCGAGACAGCAGCACACACAGCAGCCCGGGAGAGCAGTCCTCCCCGAGACAGCAGCACACACAGGAGCCCGGGAGAGCAGTCCTCCCCGAGACAGCAGCACACGCAGCAGCCCGGGAGAGCAGTCCTCCCCGAGACAGCAGCACACGCAGCAGCCCGGGAGAGCAGTCCTCCCCGAGACAGCAGCACACGCAGCAGCCCGGGAGAGCAGTCCTCCCCGAGACAGCAGCACACGCAGCAGCCCGGGAGAGCAGTCCTCCCCGAGACAGCAGCACACGCAGCAGCCCGGGAGAGCAGTCCTCCCCGAGACAGCAGCACACGCAGCAGCCCGGGAGAGCAGTCCTCCCCGAGACAGCAGCACACGCAGCAGCCCGGGAGAGCAGTCCTCCCCGAGACAGCAGCACACGCAGCAGCCCGGGAGAGCAGTCCTCCCCGAGACAGCAGCACACGCAGCAGCCCGGGAGAGCAGTCCTCCCCGAGACAGCAGCACACGCAGCAGCCCGGGAGAGCAGTCCTCCCCGAGACAGCAGCACACGCAGCAGCCCGGGAGAGCAGTCCTCCCCGAGACAGCAGCACACGCAGCAGCCCGGGAGAGCAGTCCTCCCCGAGACAGCAGCACACGCAGCAGCCCGGGAGAGCAGTCCTCCCCGAGACAGCAGCATACACAGCCTGAGAGAGCAGTCCTCCCCGAGACAGCAGCACACACAGCCTGAGAGAGCAGTCCTCCCCGAGACAGCAGCACACACAGCAGCCCGGGAGAGCAGTCCTCCCCGAGACAGCAGCACACACAGCAGCCCGAGAGAGCAGTCCTCCCCGAGACAGCAGCACACACAGCCTGAGAGAGCAGTCCTCCCCGAGACAGCAGCACACACAGGAGCCCGACAGCGCAGTCCTCCCCAAGACAGCAGCACACACAGCAGCCCGGGAGAGCAGCACACACAGCCTGAGAGAGCAGTCCTCCCCGAGACAGCAGCACACACAGCCTGAGAGAGCAGTCCTCCCCGAGACAGCAGCACACACAGCCTGAGAGAGCCGTCCTCCCCGAGACAGCAGCACACACAGGAGCCCGGGAAAGCAGTCCTCCCCGAGACAGCAGCACACACAGCAGCCCGGGAGAGCAGTCCTCCCCGAGACAGCAGCACACACAGCAGCCCGGGAAAGCAGTCCTCCCCGAGACAGCAGCACACACAGCCCGAGAAAGCAGTCCTCCTCGAGACAGCAGCACACACAGCAGCCCGGGAGAGCAGTCCTCCCCGAGACAGCAGCACACACAGCCTGAGAGAGCAGTCCTCCCCGAGACAGCAGCACACACAGCAGCCCGAGAGAGCAGTCCTCCCCGAGACAGCAGCACACACAGCAGCCCGGGAGAGCAGTCCTCCCCGAGACAGCAGCACACACAGGAGCCCGAGAGAGCAGTCCTCCCCGAGACGGCAGCACACACAGGAGCCCAGGAGAGCAGTCCTCCCCGAGACAGCAGCACACACAGCCCAAGAGAGCAGTCCTCCCCGAGACAGCAGCACACACAGGAGCCCGAGAGAGCAGTCCTCCCCGAGACAGCAGCACACACAGCAGCCCGGGAGAGCAGTCCTCCCCGAGACAGCAGCACACACAGCAGCCCGGGAGAGCAGTCCTCCCCGAGACAGCAGCACACACAGGAGCCCGAGAGAGCAGTCCTCCCTGAGACGGCAGCACACACAGGAGCCCGGGAGAGCAGTCCTCCCCGAGACAGCAGCACACACAGCCCAAGAGAGCAGTCCTCCCCGAGACAGCAGCACACACAGGAGCCCGAGAGAGCAGTCCTCCCCGAGACAGCAGCACACACAGCCTGAGAGAGCAGTCCTCCCCGAGACAGCAGCACACACAGCAGCCCGGGAGAGCAGTCCTCCCCGAGACAGCAGCACACACAGCAGCCCGGGAGAGCAGTCCTCCCCGAGACAGCAGCACACACAGCCTGAGAGAGCAGTCCTCCCCGAGACAGCAGCACACACAGCAGCCCGAGAGAGCAGTCCTCCCCGAGACAGCAGCACACACAGCAGCCCGGGAGAGCAGTCCTCCCCGAGACAGCAGCACACACAGCCCGAGAGAGCAGTCCTCCCCGAGACAGCAGCACACACAGCAGCCCGAGAGAGCAGTCCTCCCCGAGACAGCAGCACACACAGCAGCCCGGGAGAGCAGTCCTCCCCGAGACAGCAGCACACACAGCCTGAGAGAGCAGTCCTCCCCGAGACAGCAGCACACACAGCAGCCCGGGAGAGCAGTCCTCCCCGAGACAGCAGCACACACAGGAGCCCGACAGAGTAGTCCTCCCCGAGACAGCAGCACACACAGCCTGAGAGAGCAGTCCTCCCCGAGACAGCAGCACACACAGCCTGAGAGAGCAGTCCTCCCCGAGACAGCAGCACACACAGCCTGAGAGAGCAGTCCTCCCCGAGACAGCAGCACACACAGCAGCCCGAGAGAGCAGTCCTCCCCGAGACAGCAGCACACACAGCAGCCCGGGAGAGCAGTCCTCCCCAAGACAGCAGCACACACAGCCCGAGAGAGCAGTCCTCCCCGAGACAGCAGCACACACAGCAGCCCGGGAGAGCAGTCCTCCCCGAGACAGCAGCACACACAGGAGCCTGACAGAGCAGTCCTCCCCGCTGAGGCTGCAGTGCAGTGGTGCCATCACAGCTCACCGCAGACCCCCAAATAGCCATGACACTTCTATTTGGAGACAGTCTTGCTCTGTTGCCCAGGCTGGAGTGCAGTGGCGTGAGCTTGACTCACTGCAACCTCCAACTTCCAGGCTCAAGCAGTTCTGCCCCAGCCTCCCGAGTAGCTGGGGCCACCTGCCGCCACCACACCTGGCTGATTTTTGTATTTTTAGCAGAGACAGAGTTGTGCCATGTTGGCCAGGCTGCTCTCAACCCCTGACTTCAAGTGATCCACATGCCTCAGCCTCCCAAAGTGCTGGTGTTTCAGGTGTGAGCCGCCGCGCCAGGTCCAACAGTCTTCTTAGCTAATACCCAGGTGGGATTCAAAGGACTGGGATGTGGCCAAGGGCCCGCAAGTGTCCCTTAACTGTTGTCTGACCGAGCCACAGCTCATGCATCCGGCTGCAGGAAAAGATTTGGCAGGATGGCGGTTTGTGTCATCCTTGCACACTGGGGAGCCCCAAAACCTGGTGTTTGCTCCCCCAGGTACTTCGAGAACATCGTCATGGTCCCTAAGAATGCTTATGCCCCATTCCTGAGCCCCACGTCTTTGGCAGCTGCCCAAAGTGCTATAGACGTTTCAAGAGCCTTCGCCACCTGGGCCTGTCAATCTTCAGGCCCCTTGAGTCCCCGCCACAGCCCTGTGGGAGGGATGCCCATACCCACTTCACAGGCCACCAGGGCTGACGGCACAACTTGAGCAAAGTCACATGTGCTCAAGGGAGTGACAGAAGCCAGGTTCACCCAGGAGCCACCTGACTCTGAGACCCCCCTCAACTCGGTCCTGGACTTCCCCCATCCTTCATACCCTCCCTCCCCCAGAGGCCCCCCGGCTTGTCCACTTCTACAAGCTCCCACCCCACCCGTCCATACCTAGAGTTCCATGTCATGCCCTTTCCTTCAATATCCCAAATCCTCTTCCTCTTCCCCAAACCCCACAACCACCCGAGTCCTTCCAGCATTCTCTCAACCTTCTATGAACCCCAATCTTGTTCACGTGTTGCACAGATCATCTTCGCCCCCAATAACAACTTGAAGGGTTTCTAATCTTGCACCTGTGTTTTCCCAAAGGAACCTAAATCTCACTCTGTTCACAGACCCATTAAAGGGTGATCTTTTTTTTTTTTTGAGTTGGAGTCTCACTCTGTTGCCAGGCTGGAGCACAGTGGCATGAGCTCAGCTCCTGCCTCAGCCTCTTGAGTAGCTGGGACTACAGCAGTGCCACCATGCCCAGCTTTTTTTCTGTATCTTTAGTAGAGACAGGGTTTCGCCATGTTGGCTAGGCTGGTCTTGAACTCCTGACCTCAAGTGATCCACCTGCCTTGGCCTCCCAAAGTGCTGGGATTACAGGCGTGAGTCACTGCACCATGTTCTGTCATTTAAGCTTCTAAGGTACTTGGAGAGGAAGCAAGAGCGGAACCACAGCTTCAGTCATAGCAGAAGAGACGGGAAGTAAGACAAACCTTGTCTTTGTTGAGCAGTTTCCTTAGATACTGGTCTAAAGTTCAGAGCAAGACCTGGGCGTGGTGGTGCTGATGGCAGGCGTGCTCGCCAAGGCTCCAGCCTCGAGAGGGCCACACGTGGTGGTGCTGATGGCAGGCGTGCTCGCCAAGGCTCCAGCCTCGAGAGGGCCACGCGTGGTGGTGCTGATGGCAGGCGTGCTCGCCAAGGCTCCAGCCTCGAGAGGGCCACGCGTGGTGGTGCTGATGGCAGGCGTGCTCGCCAAGGCTCCAGCCTCGAGAGGTTCACACACAGTGCTTCCAGAAAATTGCAGTTACTCATAAAGATTTAAAAATGAGTGGGGGCCCGGGCGCGATCTCTACTAAAAACACAAAAATTAGCCAGGTGTGGGGACGCACCCCTGTAATCCCAGCTACGAGGGAGGCTGAGGTGGGAGAACTGGTTGAATTCAGGAGGAGGAGGCTGCACCACTGCACTCTAGCCTGTACAACAGAGCGAGACCTCATCTCAAAAAGGTAAAAAAATAAAAACAGGAAGATTTATTCTGCCGGCCCACAGGTGAAACTGTAGGAACCAGAAACAAAGCCTTGGTTGCCAGGGTAGGGGAAGGAACTGACCCCGAAGTGGGGAGGAGCGAGAGAGACTCGGCGGGGCAGAAGGAACAGTTCGGAGTCTGATTGTGGTGGTTACATGCCTCTGGTTTGTCAGAATTAGTAGAACTATTCACTAAAAGGAGTGGATTTTACTGTGTGAAGGTTTTAAATGTAAAAAAGGAGCTGGAAGAAGGAGATTTCATGTGAAAAAGTAGATTTCCATTTCTCTTTTTTTTTTTTTGAGACGAAGTTTCACTTTTGTTGCCCAGGCTGGAGTGCAATGGCACAATGTCGCCTCACCGCAACCTCCGCCTCCTGGGTTCAAGCAATTCTCCTGCCTCAGCCTCTTGCCAAGTAGCTGGGACTATAGGCATGCACCACCATGCCCAGCTAATTTTTGTATTTTTTGGTAGAGATGGGGTTTCACTCTGTTGGCCAGGATGGCCTCGATCTCTTGACCTCGTGATCCGCCTGCCTCAGCCTCCCAAAGTGCTCAGATTACCGGTGTGAGCCACTGCAACCGGACTGATTTTTTTTGTATTTTTAGTAGAGATGGGGTTTTGCCATGTTGGTCAGACTGGTCTCGAACTCCTGACCTCAGGTGATCTGCCTGCTGCCTTGGCCTCCCAAAATGCTGGGATTACAGACGTGAGCCACCATGCCTGGCCCTTCAGTTTCTTTTCTTTTCTTTCTTTTTTTTTTTTTTTTGAGATGGAGTTTTGCTCTTGTTACCCAGACTGGAGTACAATGGCACGATCTCGGCTCACCACAACCTCTGCCTCCTGGGTTCAAGCAATTCTCCTGCCTCAGCCTCCCGAGTAGCTGGGACTACAGGTGCACACCACCATGTCTAGCTAATTTTTGTATTTTTAGTAGAGATGGGGTTTCACCTTGTTGATCAGGATGGTCTTGATCTCTTGACCTCGTGATCCATCCGCCTCAGCCTCCCAAAGTGCTGGGATTATAGGCATGAGCCACTGCGCCCGGCCCCAGTTTCTTTTTTTGAGGTGGAGTCTCGCTCTGCACTCCAGGCTGGAGTGCAGTGGCACAATCTCCCAGCTCACTGCAACCTCTACCCCCCAGGTTCAAGCGATTCTTCTGACTCAGACTCCCAAGTGGCTGGGATTACAGGCACTCACCACCATACCTGGCTTTGTTTTGTTTTTTTGAGATGGACTCTCTGTCGCCAGGCTGGAGTGCAGTGGTACAATCTCGGCTCACTGCAACCTCCGCCTCCCAGATTTAAGAGATTCTCCTGCCCCAGCCTCCCGAGTAGCTGGGATTACAGACATGTGCCACCATGCCTGGCCAAAGGTTAATTTTATGGCCTGTGAATTGCATCTCAGCTTTTAAAATATCAGAAGATCTGACATCAGTTGGAAGCTCCACCTGGCTGCCTGGCTCCCAGCGTGTTGTCAACAGCATGGGGATTTGATCTGCTGATCTGGAAGTGGGCAGGTCACCAACGGAAGAACTAAAAGCAAAGCCAGTTCAAAAGTTTCTTCTGACAAGCGTTGGTCAGGATGTTGAGAAATGGGAACTTGTCTACCAAGCTGGGGGGCAGGTCACCTGGTGAAATGAATTGGCAATATCTATCAACGCTAACAAATGTGCCTAACGGGTGCTCTACGACCTCACTCCTGTGTACGTACCCCGAAGACATGCAAAGATGCTCAGCAAAACGCCAGCTAGGATGGCCAGGCGCAGTGGCTCGTGCCCAAATTTTCATAAAAGGGTAGGATGATTGCTTGATCCCAGGAGTTTGAGATCAGCCTGGACAACATGGTGAAACCCCATCTCTATTAAAAATACAAAAATTAGGCCAGGCACGGTGGCTCACACCTGTAATCCCAGCACTTTGGGAGGCCGAGGCAGGCAGATCACAAGGTCAGGAGATCGAGACCATCCTGGCTAACACAGTGGAACCCTGTCTCTACTAAAAATACAACAAAATTAGCTGGGCATGGTGACAGGGGCCTGTAATCCCAGCTACTTGGGAGGCTGAGGCAGGAGAATTGCTTGAACTAGGGAGGTGGAGGTTGCAGTGAGCCATGATCGTGCCACTGCACTCCAGCCTGATGACAGGGGGAGACTCTGTCTCAAAAAAAACAAAAAAAAATTTAGCTGGGCATGGTGACGCACGCCTATAATCTCAGTTACTAGGGAGGCTGAAGTATGAGAATTGCTTGCAGTGAGCTGAAAGAGTGCCACAGCACCCTGGCCCGAGTGGCAGAGTGAGACTGTGTCTTAAAAAATGCAGGCCGGGCGTGATTGCTCACACCTGTAATCCCAGAATTTTGGGAGGCCTAGATGGGTGGATCACTTGAGGTCAGGAGTTCGAGACTAGCCTGGCCAACATGGTCAAACTGCATCTCTACTAAAAATACCAAAAATTAGCTGGGCATGATGGCGGGCACCTGTAATCGCAGCTACATGGGAGCCTGAGACAGGAGAATTGCTTGAACTTCGAAGGCAGAGGTCACAGTGAGCCTAGATTGTACCACTGCCCTCCAGCCTGGGTGACAGAGCAAGACTCTTTCTCAAAAAACTAACCAACCAACCATGAGCCAGGATGTTCACAGAAGCTTCATATGTAATGGCCCCAAGCTGGAAGAAGCCTGAAAGTCTATCAGCGGCAGGATGGGTAAACAGTGTAGTTGCCTGTGGCGCATCATACAGCGGGGGAAAGAAGGAATGGTCTCCAAAATGCATCTGAGTGCCACAGCATGGATCCATTTCTGTAAATTAACAGGTAAAACCGGGCCGTTAGCAATCAGGATACTGGTTATCTTTGGGTCAGGGTAATATCTGGGTCCTCCTAGAGGCCAATAGGCTGTTTTTTTTGTTTTTTTTAGACGGAGTTTCGCTGTTGTTACCCAGACTGGAGTGCAATGGCACG
Organism: Saguinus oedipus; assembly: GCA_031835075.1. Lineage (NCBI taxonomy): Eukaryota > Metazoa > Chordata > Mammalia > Primates > Cebidae > Saguinus > Saguinus oedipus. Next base: position 50,731,899 of record CM063187.1, on the reverse strand, counting down.
ATCTCGGCTCACCGCAACCTCCGCCTCCTGGGTTCAAGCAATTCTCCTGCCTCAGCCTCCCGAATAGCTGGGATTACGGGCACGCGCCACCATGCCCAGCTAATTTTTTGTATTTTTAGTAGAGACAGGGTTTCACCATGTTGACCAGGATGGTCTTGATCTCTTGACCTCGTGATCCACCCGCCTCAGCCTCCCAAAGTGCTGGGATTACAGGCGTGAGCCACCTTGCTCTGTTGCCCAGGGAATGCAATGGCAAGATCTCGGCTCATTGCAGCCTCCACCTCCCAGGTTCAAGTGATTCTCATGCCTCAGCCACCCAAGTATCTGGAACTACAGGCATGTACCATCACGCCTGGCTAATTTTTGTATTTTTAGTTGAGATGTGGTGTCACCATCTGGCCAGGCTGGTCTCGAACTCCTGTCCTCAAGTGATTGACCCTCCTTGGCTTCCCAAAGTGCTGGGATTACAGGCATGAGCCACTGCGCCCTGCCCCCCCCACTTTTTTTTTGTTAAGAGATGGGGGGAGCCTCACTATGTGGGTCAGGTTGGTCTTGAACTCCTGGCCTCAAGCAGTCCTCCTGCTTCGGCCTCCCAAAGTGCTAGAATTACAGGCATGAACCATTGCACTCAGTCCTCAAAATGTATTCTTAATCACTTCAATGAAAAGACTCTAAAGTCAGGCATGGTGGCACAGGCCTGTAATCCCAGCTTCTCAGGAAGCCAAGGTGGGAGAACTGCTTGAACCCAGGAGGCAGCAGCTACAGTGAGCCAAGACGGTGCTACCGCACTCCAGCCTAGGTGAGAGTGAGCCCTGTCTTAAAAATAAATAAATATGTTTAAAATGTAAAAGTCTGAGGAGTCTGACTTTAAAAAGGGACTGTTGGCCAGGCGCGGTGGTTCACGCCTATAATCCCAGCACTTTGGGAGGCCAAGGTGGGTGGATCACGAGGTCAAGAGATCAAGACCATCCTGGTCAACAAGGTGAAACCCCATCTCTACTAAAAATACAAAAATTAGCTGGGCATGGTGGCATGCGCCTGTAGTCCCAGCTACTTGGGAGGCTGAGGCAGGAGAATTGCTTGAACCCAGGAGGCGGAGGTTGCGGTGAGCCGAGATCGCGCCATTGTACTCTAGCCTGGGTAACAACAGCGAAACTCCATCTCAAAATAAATAAATAAATAGAATACTGTTGAGAGAAACAAGAAAGATAAAAACATTGTCACCTGCTCTTATTCCCATTAAAAAGAAGAAAAACAGCTGGGCGCAGTGGCTCACACCTGTAATCCCAGCACTCTGGGAGGCCAAGGTGGGCGGATCACCTGAGATCAGGAGTTCGAGACCAGCCTGGCCAACATGGCGAAACCCCGTCTCTAGCACAAATACAAAAATTAGCTGGGCATGGTGGTGCGTGCCTGTAATCCCAGCTACTCAGGAGGCTGAGGTGGGAGAATCGCTTGAACTCAGGAAGCAGGGTTGCAGTGAGCCAAGATCACGCCACTGCACTCCAGCCTGGGCAATAGAGTGAGACTCTATCTAAAAAAAAAAGAAGAAGAAAGAAAAATAATTTGTTCATATTTGCTTAAATCTGTGTAGATTCTCCCTGGCAGGAAAGACTGGCTGTCTGTGAAGAGGCGAACTTGGTGGAAGGCGTTTTTAGTTTATAGCATCCTGTATATTTAGGGTTTTCTATCCTTTGAGTGTGCGGCCAATATTTTTAAATAAAATGTGCAAGAATAAAGGCCGGGCGCGGTGGCTCAAGCCTGTAATCCCAGCACTTTGGGAGGCCGAGGCGGGTGGATCACAAGGTCAAGAGATCGAGACCATCCTGGTCAACATGGTGAAACCCCGTCTCTACTAAAAATACAAAAAATTAGCTGGGCATGGTGGCGCGTGCCTGTAATCCCAGCTACTCAGGAGGCTGAGGCAGGAGAATTGCCTGAACCCAGGAGGCGGAGGTTGCGGTGAGCCGAGATCGCGCCATTGCACTCCAGCCTGGGTAACAAGAGCGAAACTCCGTCTCAAAAAAAAAAAAAAAAAAAAAAAAAAAAAAAAAAAAATGTGCAAGAATATTTTAAAAGCAAAAAAATTCTGGAGATAGGCACCAAGTGTGACAAGGTTCTGGGCAGTTTTTCACCATAAAGCTGTTCTGTGCAAGTAATTTGTGGCTATGTGTGGGTATTGTTTGTTGCTATGTGTGGGTATTGTTTGTGCCTATGTGTGGGTATTGTTTTCGATGAACAATGTTTTCCGACGTGCAGCCCTCAGAGATTTGCCAGTATGCCCTTCCTCCCACACAAACCAGTTTTCACGTCCAGCCACTAGGGGGCAGAATGTCATCATACTAAAAAGCTTGGAGTCAGACGCACTTGGATTCAAATTCCAGCCCTTTCACACAGATAACAGTTATAAATTCTGGAAAAAATAGAAAACAGCTGGGCGCCGTGGCTCATGCCTGTAATCCCAGCACTCTGGGAGGCCGAGGCGAGTGGATCACCTGTGGTCAGGAGTTCAAGACCAGCCTGACCAACATGGAGAAACCCTGTCTCTATAAAAAAACAAAGAAACAAAAAACCCACCAGAGGAAAATCCAGTCTTCCTAGCTTAAGGAATTACAGCAAAAGAAAGGTGATAAATCCTGGAAAAGAGAAGATGGAGAGGGGGTAACCCGAACAGTTTATATAAACTCTACTCAACTATCTCGCTGACTCTGAACCACATCTGACTGCATGGGCACACACCAGAAAGCCCCAAAAAAAGAGAAGTGAACTGAGATTTGAGCTACACGTCTCACAGGGGAGAGAGTTCAGGTAGAGTGCAGCCAAATTAAAGGATTGCTTAGGGACAGAACCGCTGCGCCGCCGCCGTCTCTAGATCGCCCGGGTCCCACCGCCGCCCCCATGCCTCGGGGAAGCCGCAGTGCGGCCGCCCCGCCGCGCCCTCTGCCCACCTGCCCGCGCACCCACCGCCCTCGGCAGCAGCCCCGGCTCCCGCCCCTTCGGGTCTGCCGGGCCTCATGGCTCAGATGGCATCCACGCCTCAGGGGTAGCCGTGGGCTTGGCTGTGGGGCATGTCATGGGCAGCGCATCCGGGGGGAGCTCGGAGCCGGCCCAGCCTGCCGCCCAGCAGGCTCCCACCCATGCTGCCTCCCAGCCCCTGCAGATGGGGCCCTGCGCCTATGAGATCAGGCAGTTCCTGGCCTGTTCCACCACTCAGAGTGACCTGTCCCTGTGTGAGGGCTTCAGCGAGGCCCTGAAGCAGTGCAAGTACAAGCAAGGTCTGAGCTTCCTGCCCTGAAGATGTCGGTGCACTCTGGGGCCAGCCCTGCATGACCTCTGCCCCTCTCAACAGGTAGACCACAACGCTAGATTGTATGCAGATAGCTGGGCTTGAGGAGGAGGTTTCCAACTCCACAGTTAACCCAAGACACAAATGTGCAATTAAAAGAATTTAGACCACACACACACAAAAGGATTGCTTAGGCAGAATAAAATTCAATATTCTCCAGAGGAACAAAACAGATTCCAGAGTTCCTACTATACAACCTAATTTACCCAATGTAGGAAAAAAACAAAACAAGAAAACAGAAAATAAGACCCATTCTCAAGTGAAAATATAATCAACTGAGAACGGAAATGACCCATGTTAGAATCAGAAGGTTTTAAAAATAGCTATTAGAAATAAAATAAATAACTAAATAGCTATTGGTCAGGCACAATGGCAAGCCTGCGATCCCAGCACTTTGGGAGGCTGAGGCAGCAGGATCATTTGAGCCCAGGAGCTCAAGACTCGCTTGGCAACATGGCAAAACCTTGTCTCTTAAAAAAAAAAAAAAAAAAAAAAAAGCAAAAAATTAGCTTTGTCTAATGGCCCATGCCTGTAGTCACAGTTACTCAGGAGGCTGAGGTGAGAGGATCACCTGAGCCCAGGAGGTGGAGGCTGCAGTGAGCCATGATTTTTCCACTGCACTCCAGCCTGGGTGACAGGGTGAAACCCTGTCTCAAAAAAAATTTTTTTAGGGCCGGGCGCAGTGGCTCACGCCTATAATCCCAGCACTTTGGGAGGCTGAGGAGGGTGGATCACGAGGTCAAGAGATCAAGACCATCCTGGTCAACAAGGTGAAACCCCGTCTCTACTAAAAATACAAAAATTAGCTGGGCATGGTGGCGCATGCCTGTAATCCCAGCTACTCGGGAGGCTGAGGCAGGAGAATTGCCTGAATCCAGGAGGCGGAGGTTGCGGTGAGCCGAGATCGTGCCATTGCACTCCAGCCTGGGTAACAAGAGCGAAACTCCGTCTCAAAAAAAAAATTAATTTAAATTTAAGAATAAAAATACCCGGGTGTGGTGACTCATGCCTGTAATCCCAGTACTTTGGGAGGCCGAGGAGGGCAGATCACCTGAATTCAGGAGTTCGAGACCAGCCTGGCCAACATGGTGAAACCTCATCTCTAATAATAATAATAATAATAAAAATAGTGAGGCGGGCCACAGTGGCTCATGCCTGTAATCCCAGCACTTTGGGAGGCTGAGGCAGATGGATCATGAGGTCGAGACATTGAGACCATCCTGGCCAACATGGTGAAACTCTGTCTCTACTAAAAATACAAAAATTAACTGGGCATGGTGGCGTGTGCCTGTAGTTCCAGCTACTCAGGAGGCTGAGGCAGGAGAATCGCTTGAACCTGGGAGGCGGAGGTTGCAATGAGCTGAGATTGCGCCACTGCACTCCAGCCTGGGTGCAAGAGCGAGACTCTGTCTCAAAAAAAAAAGAAAAAAAAAATTGGACTCCCCACTGGTGACAGGGCAAGACTCCATCTCAAAAAACATTTTTTGAAAAATAGCCATTCATCGGCTGAGTGCAGAGGCTCACACCTGTAATTCCAGTACTTGGGGAGGCTGGAAGATTGCTTGAGTCCAGGAGTTCCAAAACCATCCTGGGCAACGTAGTGAAACGTCATCACACAAAAAAATTTAAAATTAGCCCAGCATGCTAATTTGTGGTAGCTTTGAAGGTCTCTATTAAAAAAAAAAATTAGCCCAGCATGGCTAGACACAGTGGCTCATACCTGTAATCTCAGCACTTTGGGAGGTCGAGGCAGGTGAATCACTTGAGGCCAGGAGTTCAAGATAGCTTGCCAACATGGCAAAACCCTGTCTCTACCAAAAAATACAAAAAATTAGCTGGATGTGGTGGTGGGCTCCTGCAGTCCCAGCTACTTGGGAGGCTGAGGCACAAAAATTACCTTAACCCGGAAGGTAGAAGTTGCAGTGATCCAAGATTATCCCACTGTACTCCAGCCTAGATGACAGAGCAAGACTGTTTCAAAAAACATTTAGCCCAGCTTGGTGGTACACAACTATGGTCCCAGCTACTCGGGAGGCTGAGGTGCGAGGATCACTAGAGCCAGGCAGATCAAGGCTACAATGAGCTGTGATCTTACTACTGCTTGAGAACACACACACACACACACACACACACACACACACACACACACAAACTATTATAATAGCTACTATAAATATACTCAAGAATCTAAACGTTTATAATGCATAAAAGACAGGAAATGTCAATAAATACAGTAATAAAAAGAGTAAAGCCGGGTGAGGTGGCTCACGCCTGTAACCCCAGCACTTTGGGAGGCCAAGGCAGGTGGATCATGAGGTCAGGGGTTCGAGACCACCCTATCCAACATGGTGAAACCCCGTCTCTACTAAAAATACAAAAATTAGCTGGGCATGGTGGCGCACACCTGTAATCCCAGCTACTCAGGAGGCTGAGACAGGAGAATTAACTGAACCTGGGAGGTAGAGGTTGCAGTGAGCCGAGATCGTGCCACTGCACTCCAGCCTGGGTGACAGAGTGAGACTTCATCTCAAATAAAAATAAATATAAAAATAAAAATAAATTAAAAAAAAAGAACAACATGGAAATTCCAGAACTAGTAAGTACATTTGGCAAGTTCACAGCATATTAATATCAGAATAATCCTATTTTATATAATGGAAGCAAAAACTTGAAATATGAAGTTAAAAAGCATTTTCATTTGCTATAAGCAGAAAAAAACCCCAAGATACTTAGGGATTAATTTAACAACAACAAATAAGAGCTTTACACTGAAAATTACAAAACATTGATGAGATCATTAAAAAACTTAAAGCAATGTGAAGATATACCATGTTCATAGATTGGTAAACTTACTATTATGAAGATGTCATTTCTCCAAACTGTCTATAGGTTTACAGTCTAACCCTGGGTTACATCTATCTCTTTTCCAAGAAGGGAAAAAAATCTACTAAATATGAGTTCTAATCCCCAGGTTAGTTTTGCCTGTTCTTGAATTTCCTTTTTTAAAATTACTCATGAATTTTTTTTTTTTTTTTTTTTTTTTTTAAAGACGGGGTTTCACCATGTTGGTCAGGCTGGTCTTGAACTCCCAACCTCAGGTGATCCGCCCGCCTTGGCCTCCACAAAGTGCTTGGATTACAGGCATGAGCCACCATGCCCAGCCCATGAATTATTTTTTTAATAGAGATGTGGTCTCTGTAAAAGATCAGCTCAGGCTGGCCCTGGACTCAAGTAGCCATTGGCCTCCCACAGTGCTGGGATCACAGTCGTGAACTCAAATACTCTGTCTTTATCCTCTTCTCTTTCTGATCTGTCTCCCTCTCTCTGAGTCTCTGTCTCCCTGTCTCTCTGGGTCTCTGTCCCCCCCTCACTGAGTCCCCATCCCCTGCTCTCCAGGTCTCTGTCCATCTGTCTTGTCCCACCAAACAGAGACCACCATGACCTGCCTGCAGGAGCCTGCACAGTCTGAACCCATGCCTCATCTTCTCTCAGTTCCAACCCTCTTCCTGTGGCTCATTCCCTTCCAGCCACCCTAGCCTCCTTGCTGAGGCTGCCACATCAGGCCCACTCCTGCCTCAGGGCCATTTTACTTACTCTTCTCTCTCTCTCTGGAATGCTCTCCCTCCAGAACTCTCCATGGCTCCCTCCTTCACTCAATCTACCACCGAGACCTTTCCTGGTCACTCAGTCATCAGAATACTGCCACGCAGCTACCCACCTCCCTGCTTCACAGCGTCTGTCACTCCATGCCATATTTTAGGTCGCTGTGTCCCTTCTTCCCTACAGAACTGGAGCTCTGAGAGGGCAGGGCTTCCTGTCTGGTTTGTGTGCTGCAGACTCCAGACTTCTTTTCTTTTTGTTTGAGACAGTATTGCTCTGTCACCCAGGCTGGAGGACAGTGGCGCCATCTCAGCTCATTACAACCTCCACCTCCTGGGTTCAAGAGATTCTCCTGCCTTGGCCTCCGGAGTAGCTGGGATTATAGGCATGTGCCAGCACGCCTGGCTAATTTTTATATTTTTAGTAGAGACGGGGTTTCACCATTTGGCCAGGCTGGTCTTGAACTCCTGACCTTGTAATCCTCCCACCTCAGCCTCCCAAAGTGCTGGGATTACAGGTGTGAGCCACCGCGCCTGGCCCAATTTGTTTTGTTTGTTTGTTTGTTTTGTTTTGAGACACAGTCTTGCTCTGTCACCCAGGCTGGAGTGCAGTGGCCCGATCTCAGCTCACTGCAACCTCTGCCTCCTGGGTTGAAGCGATTCTCCTGCCTCCGTAGCAGGAGGGCAGCTGGGATTACAGGTGCTCGCCACCACATCCGGCTAATCTAATCTTTTATATTTTTAGTAGAAACGGGGTTTCACTATGTTGACCAGTCTGGTCTCGAACTCCTGATCTCATGATCCGCCCGCCTTGGCCTCCCAAAGTGCTGGGATTACAGGCGTGAGCCACCGTGCCCAGCCATGTTTTCTTTTTTATACCTAGGAATGCCCTCTAACCCTGCCAGTACCCAGCATGCATCCTTCAAATGCCTGGTCCCCGACTGTATGCCTCAGCCCCCAAACTATCTCCGGGGCCCCTCTCCCCTTCACAGAGACAGACAGACACAGACAGACACAGACAGACATGAAAGGTCCCGCCGCTGCCTTTTATTGGCTCCTGGCAGAGAGGAGGTGCCCAGGGTCAGGCAGGAGAGGGCAGAGCCGGGGGAGTTTCTCAGTCCGTGTGGTGGAGGCTCAGACTGGGAGCCGGAGGGGTTGGTGGAGGTTCTCAGGGGCTGAGCTTGGGGTCAGGGTCCCTGGATGTGGGCTGGGAGACTGAGCCAGTCAGAAATAGGTGTCACTTATCCTCTGGGATGGTGAGGGCCCCTCCTGGGGCTGGGGGTGTCACAGGGACAGAAGGCCACCCAGGGGGTCCATGAGAGCCCAAGGGCAGGGAACGCCAGGGACTGCGTCTGCCTCCTGCGGGGTCTGGACAGGGAGGGGCTGGACCACAGCAGCCCTTGCTCAGGTCACCGCATGCCCCACAAGGCTACAGCGGGTGCACAGGGCTCACAGCTCGTCGTGGTGCCGGGTCAGGTCCTCGCCGTAGTTGGTGGCCTGGCTGCCCACAAACATGTTCCAGTTCCCCAGGATCTCCGCTTTGCTCAGCCGCCCGTCCTGGAGGGAGGGCCACAGCTCAGAGGGGACAACACGCCCTGCTTTCAAAAGCCCTCCCTGTAGCCAAGTGTGTCCCCACATCCCTGGGACCCTTCTCTCTGGGTGTCTGTTCCCCGCTCTCTCTGGGTCTCGGTTCCCCTCTCTCTCTGGGTCTGTCCCCTCCTCAGGTCTCTGTCCCCCTCTCTTTCTGGGTCTGTCCCCCACTCTCTCTGGGTCTCTGCCCCCATCTCTCTGGGTCTCTGTCCCCCGCCCCGGGTCTCTGTCCCCCTCTCTCTCTCTCTCTGGGTCTCTGTCCCCCTCTCTCTCTCTGGGTCTCTGTCCCCCCCCACTCTCTGTCCCCCCCCTCTCTCTCTGGGTCTCTGTCCCCCTCTCTCTCTCTGGGTCTCTGTCCCCCACACTCTCTGTCCCCCTCTCTCTCTGGGTCTCTGTCCTCTCTCTTTTCCTCTGTGTCTGTCTCTCTCTCTTTTTTTTTTCCTGAGGCAAAGTCTCACTCTGTCACCCAGACTGAAGTGTAATGGTGCCATCTTGGCTCACCGCAACCTCCGCCTCCCAGGTGCAAGCAATTCTCCTGCCTCTGCCTCCCGAATAGCTGGGATTATAGGCATGTGCCACCACACCTGGCTAATTTTGTATTTTTTATAGGGACAGGATTTCTCCCTGTTGGTCAGGCTGGTCTTGAACTCCCGACCTCAGGTGATCTGCCCGCCTCAGCCTCCCAAAGTGCTGGGATTACAGGTGTGAGCCACCACGTCCTGCCTGTCCCTCTTTTTTTATCCCACCTAACAGGGACCCCCAGCTGCAGGCCCAGGTCCCTCTCATTTCTGGGCGCTGTCCGCGCTGCCCACCCGCTCCTCCATGGCCCCGTCACTGCACCTTGTCTGTGTCGCTCTCGTGCAGCAGGTGGTTGGCTTCCACCAGGGGCTGGTCCTGGGCGGGGGGCAGGACCCAGTAGCCCACCTCATTCCCGTCCAGGTGGCCGTCCTTGTTCAGATCCCGGAAGTCCCGGAACTGCTGCCTCTCCGTCTGCACCCACGCCGGCTCCTCCTCCCCGGGCTCGGCTGTGTACAGATCCGCTGGGACCGAGACAGAGGGCACAAGGTCAGGCGCAGCTATGGGAGTCTAGTGGAGCTGGGGGCCCATCCTGGCTCTGATACTTCCTGACCCAGGCCCTGGAGCAACTCATGACCCTCTCCCTCGCCTCAGCTGTCTCCTGTTTCAATGGAATGAGTAACAAAACCTGACTTAAAAAAGCAATCATTTGTTACAGGCGAAATTCATTTGATTGGTTGATTGAATGATTGATCAATTTCTTCCTTCTTTCTTTCTCTCTCTCCTTTTTTTTGAGATGGAGTTTCGCTCTTGTTACCCAGGCTGGAGTGCAATGGCGTGATCTCGGCTCACAGCAACCTTCACCTCCTGGGTTCAGGCAATTCTCCTGCCTCAGCCTCCTGAGTAGCTGGGACTACAGGCACACGCCACCATGCACAGCTAATTTTTTGTATTTTTAGTAGAGACGGGGTTTCACCATGTTGACCAGGATGGTCTCGATCTCTTGACCTCGTGATCCACCCGCCTCAGCCTCCCAAAGTGCTGGGATTACAGGCATGAGCCACCGCGCCTGGCTTCCTTTTTTGTTTTAAGACATTTTCACTCTTATTGCCCAGGCTGGAGTGCAGTGGTGAGATCTCAGCTCACTGCAACCTCCACCTCCCAAGTTCAAGAGATTCTTCTGCCTCGGCCTCCCGAGTAGCTGGTACTACAGGTGTGCGCCACCATGCTTGGCTAATTTTTGTATTAATAGTAGAGACCATATTGGCCAGGCTGTTCTCAAACTCCTAACCTCGTGATCCGCCTGCCTTGGCCTTCCAAAGTGCTGGGATTACAAGCCTGAGCCATCGCACCGGGCCAAGACCCCATCTCTTAAGAAAAAAAAAATTGTTGGCTGGGCATGGTGGCTCATGCCTGTAATGCCAGCACTCTGAGAGGCCAAGATGGCCAACCTGAGGTTGGGAGTTCCAGACCACCCTGGCCAACATGGCGAAATCCTGTCTCCACTAAAAATACAAAAATTAGCTGTGCGTGGTGGTGGGCGCCTGTAATCCCAGCTACTCAGGAGGCTGAGACAGGAGAATCACTTGAGCCCAAGAGGTGGAGGTTGCAGTAAGCTGAGATCATACCACTGCACTCCAGCCAGGGCGACAGAGCAAGACTCTGTCTCAAACAAACAAAAATTCCTTGTTTGCCTTCTCCTTGACTAAGTTTTTTGCCCCCTAGGGGCAGGGACAGTGGCAGGGACCCAGGGAGAACTCGGGGGTCTTGTGCGGGTCCCTCAACATCCCATGTAACAGCAAGCAAAGTGTTCGCTGTGCAGACGCAGCTTCAACACCAGCCTCCCGACCCCCGACCTATACTCAACACAGCCCGAGCCTTGATTCTGTAGAAATTCCAGAACCCCAGCAGGGCACGGTGGCTCATACCTGTAATCCCAGCACTTTGGGAGGCTAAGGCGGGTGGGTGGATCACCTGAGGTCGGGAGTTCGAGACCAGCCTGACCAACATGGAGAAACCCCGTCTCTATTAAAAATACAAAATTAGTGGGGCCCAAAGTGGCTCCGGCCGGATGTCGTGGCGCTTGCAAAGGCGAGGCCAAGAGTTCAAGGCCAACCTCAGCAACCTTACAAGCTCTCATTGACTGGCGAAAAAAAAAAATACAAAATTAGCTGGGTGTGGTGGTGCATGCCTGTAATCCCAGTCACTCAGGAGGCTGAGGCAGGAGAATCGCTTGAACCTGGGAGAGGGAGGTTGCAGTGAGCAGAGATATTGTGCCATTGCACTCCAGCCTGGGCAATAAAAGTGAAACTCCATCTCAAAAAAGCAAACAAACAAACAAAAACCTCCAGACCCCCAAGAAGGGACTTTTTCTGTGTCATTATCTGCTGTAGCCTCCACCCTGCTGTAATTTAACTATAGCTCGTATGCAGTAGGTGCTCAGTAAGTGTTTCCTGGGCCTGGCACACAGCAGGTGCTCAATAAATGTTGGGTGGCTGCATGAACTCAAGCAGCACCCCTGCCCCCATGTCTGAGGGCCACTGCTCTCTGATGGGTGATGTACATCTGACTGTCCCCACCAACCCTGCCCTGCCCAGGAGAGGAGAGGCGTCCCGGGAGGAAACGGGGGCACACTCACCGATGTACTCCTCCACCTGGACATAGCCATCTTTGTTTCTGTCCAGGTCCTCCAGGGTTTCCTGGGAAGAGAGAGGCATTGAGGCCGAGGGCCGATGTCCCTGGCCCCTGGAGAAGACTGGACCCCTGGGGTAGGAGTGTGAGGTTTTCTTGGAAATTTAGCTCCAGTCAGCTGTCGGGGGCAGGCAGTAGAGCAGTCTCCACAGGCAGAATGTGAGAAATTTGGGGGCTTTCTGGGACGTTATGATGATACAGGCACTACTTGCATCCCGGGGGCGAGAGCCCGGGGGCCCCAGTGTCCAGCGATGCACAGGTGTGTCGCACACAAGGAGAGCTGATCTGGGTCCCTAAAAACTTACTGAAGCCCCAGCAAACGCCCTCGAAGGGGAAAAGCTCCTTCACATTTAGCAGGGCCTAGAACCTACCTCTGCTTGCTTGCTTTCTCCCTCGCTCTCTTTCTTTCTTTGTTTCTTTCTTTCCTTTCTTTTTATTGTTGTATTTTATTTTTGAGACAGACTCTCACTCTGTCACCCAGGCTGGAATGCAGTGGCACGATCTCGGCTCACTGCAACCTCCACCTCCCGGGTTCAAACGATTCTCCTGCCTCAGCCTCCCCAGTAGCTGGGACTACAGGCGCGAGCCAAGACGCTTGGCTAAGTTTTGTATTTTTAGTAGAGACGGGGTTTCTCCATGTTGGCCAGGATGATCTCGATCTCTTGACCTCATGATCCACAAGAGCTGGGATTACAGGTGTGAACCACCTCGCCCGACCTTTTTATTTATTTTTATTTATTTATTTTTTGAGACAGAGTTTCGCTTTTGTTACCCAGGCTGGAGTGCAATGGTGCGATCTCGGCTCACTGCAACCTCCACCTCCTGGGTTCAAGCAGTTCTCCTGCCTCAGCCTCCTGAGTAGCTGGGACTACAGGTGCGTGCCACCATGCCCAGCTAATTTTTGTATTTTTAGTAGAGACGGGGTTTCACCTTGTTGACCAGGATGGTCTCGATCTCTTGACCCTGTGATCCACCTGCCTCGGCCTCCCAAAGTGCTGGGATTACAGGTGTGAGCCACCGCGCCCGGCTTTATTTTATTGTTTTGAGACGGACTCTTACTCTGTCGCCCAGGCTGAGTGCAAGCACAATCGCGGCTCACTGCAACCTCTCCCTCCTGGGTTTAAGCAATTCCCCTGCCTCAGCCTGCCAAGTAGCTGGGATTACAGGCACCTGTCACCGTGCCCAGCTAATTTTTGTATTTTTTCTTTTTTGTTTTTGAGACGGAGTTTCGCTCTTGTTACCCAGGCTGGAGTGCAATGGCGCGATCACGGCTCACCGCAACCTCCACCTCCTGGGTTCAGGCAATTCTCCTGCCTCAGCCTCCTGAGTAGCTGGGATTACAGGCACGTGCCACCATGCCCAGCTAATTTTTTGTATTTTTTTTAGTAGAGACGGGGTTTCACCATGTTGACCAGGATGGTTTCGATCTCTTGACCTCATGATCCACCCGCCTCAGCCTCCCAAAGTGCTGGGATTACAGGCTTGAGCCACCGCGCCCGGCCCAATTTTTTGTAATTTTAGTAGAGATGGGGTTTCACCGTGTTGACCAGGATGGTCTCGATCTCTTGACCTCATGATCCACCCGCCTCAGCCTCCCAAAGTGCTGGGATTATAGGCTTGAGCCACTGCGCCCGGCCAAGTTTTGTATTTTTTAGTTGAGACAAGGTTTCACCATGTTGGCCAGGCTGGTCTCAAACTCCTGACCTTACCTGAGGTCCCAAAGTGCTGGGATTACAGGTGTGAGCCACCGTGCCCGGCGCCCACCCCTGCTTTATGTGTGAACATGGTGGACTTTGAGGGTTCTTCTGACACAGTCGACACCTCTCTTCCTTGTTTTTTGTGCCTTTCTTTAGCAAAACAACTTTTGTTCCCCCCTTTAAGTCCAAACTCATTGACTGTAAGACTGTGGGTCTCATGCCTGTAATCCTAGCACTTTGGAAGGCTGAAGCGGGAGCATTGCTCCAGTCCAGGATTTCAAGACTAGCCCAGGCAACATGCTGAGACCCTGTCTCTACACAAAATTTAAAAATTAGCCAGACATGGTGGCGTGTGCCTGGTGGTCCCAGCTTCTCGGGAGGCTGAAGTGGGAGGATCGCTTGAGCCCAGGAGTTTGAGGTTGCAGTCAGCTGAGATTGGGCTACTGCCCTAGAGCCTGGGTGACAGAGTGAGGCCCTGTCTCGAAAAAAAAAAAAAAGAAAGAAAAAAAAGTCTTATTCTATAGAACAAAGCACATTTTGGAGCCAGGCACAGTGGCTCACGCCTGTAATCCCAGCCCTTTGGAAGGCTGAGGTGGACAGATTGCCTCAGGTCAGGAGTTCAAGACTAGCCTGGCCAATATGGTGAGACCCCTTCTCTACTAAAAAAAAAAAAAAAAAAAAAAATACAAAATTGCAAGGCATGGTGGCTCACACTTGTAATCCTAGTACTTTGGGAGGCTGAGGTGGATGGATCTCGAGGTTAGGAGTTTGAAACCACCCTGGCCAACATGGAGAAACCCCGTCTCTACTAAAAATACAAAAATTAGCTGGGTGTGGTGATGCACACCTGTAGTCCCAGCTACTCAGGAGGCTGAGGCAGAAGAATTGCTTGAATCTGGGAGGCTGAGGTTGCCGTGAGCTGAGATTAGGCCACTGTACTCCAGCCTAGGCAGTAAGAGCGAAACTCTATCTCACAAAAAAGAGAAGATGAGGAACCACGTGGGGGGCTGAAGATTTCCTGGGGCTCAGCCTGGGTTGGGATTCCTGAGGCACTTCTGGAAATGCGAATGTGCCTGTCTGAGGGAAGGCTGGGGCCCTGGACCCCAAATGCGAGCGCAGGGATGGGGAGGCCTGACGAGGAGAGATCAGACCCCAGGGGTCTGGGAGTAGAGGTGGGAAAGGTCACCCTCCCCTGACCTGCATTTGCGGCCTAGGAAGATGCAGGACAGCTGGGTGACTACCTGCCCCCAGGTTGGTGCCGGCAAGTAGGTCCTGGGACCGGAAGCCTGGGTTCCCAGAAGGGTGTGGGGGGCAGGGTCCCCCAGCTGCCACTCACAGCAATCACAATGTCCCGCATGTGAGGGAACTCCTCGGGGTGCAGGAAGGCCGTCAGCTCCTCCCGAGTGGCCATCGAGTCCCCATCCTGATCTGCCACCTGGAAACGCCGCTCGTCCCGAGCCAGCATCTTCTTGTAGGTCTCTGCATCCTCCACGTCATGAAATTCTTCACCTGGGGAAGGGCATGTCTCAGTGAGATGAGCTTTAAATGAGGAAATGCCAAGCAGGTTAAAACAAAGACAAAGTAAATCCTACTTGGGGCACAAAGACTTCTGTGGAGTTAATAAGTATATATCAATAGGCCGGGCGCGGTGGCTCACGCCTGTAATTCCAGCACTTTGGGAGGCCGAGGCGGGTGGATCACGAGGTCAAGAGATCGAGACCATCCTGGTCAGCATGGTGAAACCCCATCTCTACTAAAAATACAAAAAATTAGCTGGGCATGGTGGCGCGTGCCTGTAATCCCAGCTACTCAGGAGGCTGAGGCAGGAGAATTGCCTGAACCCAGGAGGCGGAGGTTGCGGTGAGCCGAGATTGCGCCATTGCACTCCAGCCTGGGTAACAAGAGCGAAACTCCGTCTCAAAAAAAAAAAAGAGAGAGATCGAGACCAGCCTGACCAACATGGTGAAACCCCATCTCTATTGAAAATACAAAAATTAGCTGGGCATGGTGGAGCTTGCCTATAAAGCTAGTCCGGAGGCTGAGGCAGGAGAATCACTTGGACCCAGGAGGCGGAGGTTGCAGTGAGCCAAGATAGCGCCACTGCACTCCAGCCTGGGCAACAAGAGCAAAACTGTCTAAAATTAAAAAGTATGTATCGATACATTATATATAATTTGTGTGTATATATGTATATTTATTATATAAGTATACAATGTATAATACATTATATAACATTATATCATTTTATTTTTCTCCCTCTGTCACCCAGGCTGGAATGGGGTGGCATGATCTCGGCTCACTGCAACTTCTGCCTCCTGGTTTCAAGTGATTCTTGTGCCTCAGCCTTCGGAGTGGCTGGCAGCCTCCCAAGTAGCTGGGATTACAGGTGCATGCCATTATGCCCAGCTAAGGATTTTTTTTTTTGGTAGAGATGGGGTTTCTCCATGTTGGCCAGGCTGGTCTCAAACTCCTGACCTCAAGTGATCCACCTGCCTCAGCCTCCCAAGGTGCTGGGATTACAGGAGTAAGTTATTGCACCTGGGCTATATAACATATGATATCCACACGATAAATTAGCTAACTTGTGAGAGATTCTATATGCTAAGCTCTTTATGTACGATATTGCATTTAATCATCAAAAAAAGCATGTACAGTGAGTTTTTCCACTTACTGTACTTTTTTTTTTTTTTTGAGAGGCGGGTGGATCACGAGGTCAAGAGATCGAGGCCATCCTGGTCAACATGGTGAAACCCCGTCTCTACTAAAAATACAAAAAGAAATTAGCTGGGCATGGTGGCGTGTGCCTGTAATCCCAGGTCCTCAGGAGGCTAAGGCAGGACAATTGCCTGAACCCAGAAGGCGGAGGTTGCAGTGAGCAGAGATCATGCCACTGCACTCCAGCCTGGGTAACAGGAGCGAAACTCCGTTAAAAAAAAAAAAAAAAATCGTTTTTAGCATGCAGCTAAATACCAGAAAAACGAACAAATGGCACAACAAAGGAGAGAAGCCAGAAGTGAGAGACTGGGGAACTGAAAGCGATGGGGTCATAAAAGTGGGTAGAGCCTAGTCAGGGGCCAGGGACTCTGGGTAAATGGATTCAGGGTTCGCAGAACGAGGCAGTCCAGAAGGTCAGGGTCACGGTGTGTGGGGAGCAGGGTCGGGGGCTCGCCGCGTACCGGGCGCGTAGTGGCCATAGGTGGCGTTGCGCAGCTCCTCCCAACCCACACGCCCGTCGCGGTCCGTGTCGTACGTGTCCCAGGCCGCGCTCACCGAGTCCTGTATGTGCCGCTGCTGCGTGTGCGCGATCCACGAGCGAAGCTCGGCCAGCGACACCCAGCCGTCGCCGTCCCCCGCGCGGTCCATGCGGTCCACGATCCTCCTGCGAGCGGGGGCGTGCACTTGTCAGTCCCATGCCCCGCCCCATTCCCCGCCCCTCACCCGGGGCCACGCCCCCAGGACACATCTGGTCCGGGGCTGAAAATGCAGTCCACGGTCCGCGGACGAATGGGGAGGGGTGCGTGTCAATTCGGGACCAAGCCCACCGCAGGACCCCTCCCCTCAGCCTAGAGTCCGCCCCCGGGACGAGTCACGCCCTTCCCGAGAACCAGCGGGTCAGCCGGGAGCACTGCAGGGAAGGAACCTACGACGATCAAGGGTCACCCTCTCCGCGCCGGCCCCGCCCTCTGACTGCACGCGCTGCACCTCTCGCTAGGCTGAGCTGGGGTGGGGACAGGGAGCGCGGCGTCGCACTGCGCTTCTTGCCAGGGAGACCTATTCCAAGACTGACTCTGGGCCAAGCGCGGTGGCTCACGCCTGTAATCCCAGCATTTTGGGAGGCCAAAGCGCGCGGATCACGAGGTCAGGAGTTTGAGACCAGCCTGATTAAAATAGTGAAAGCCCGTCTTTACTAAAAATACAAAAAAAAAAAAAAAAAAATTAGCCGGAAGTGGTGGCAGGCGCCTGTAATCCCAGCTACTTGGGAGGCTGAGGCAGGAGAATCGATTGAACCTGGGAGGTGGAGGTCGCAGTGAGCCGAGATCGCGCCACTGCACTCCACAGCCACGGCCACACCCCGCCAACTCAGGGCCGACCCCTCCCCATACCCTGCCCCAGGCCCCGCCCCGCCCCAGGCCCCGCCCCCTTACCGGGAATGCGCGTGTCAATTTCAGGCTCCTCTCCCTCCAGCCTTGCCACGTGCCACGCACTGTGGCTTTCCCCCACCTGCTCCTGGCCAAGTCAGGCACTGCCCGAGGACCATCACCTGCAACTGGGTCTCCCTCTAACCCTCTCTCCATGTTCCGCCGGGCTCCAGTGTCCCTCCCCTTGGCTTGTCAAGCCACTTTAGGTTCCATGTCGCCCCTTCTCTTGGACCACGCCTGTCAGCTCCCTGGCCCCTCTCTCCTCCCTTGGTGGCACCCTGCCAGGCCCAATCTCTAATTAACAGAGACCACATGGAGCCCTCCTCCCTGTCAGTCCTCAGGCTCCCAGGGCCCCCTCCCTAAATTTGAAAACTTGAGACAGCAGAGCCTTCTCCAGCCCTCCCTGCCTGAGTCACCACCCCCACTCCCGCACCAGGTGGTCTCTGCTCGGGTCTTTCAGGGGCCGGCCCTGTCCCTGGACTCACACCCTTCTCTGAGGTTCCTGCTGCTGTTAAGAGCGTGGGTTTCACAGCCAAACATTTTAGGTCCAAATCTGACCACTTCTTCCTGGCTATGTGACTGTGGGCAACTGACTTAACCTCTCTGTGCCTGTTACCCCTCTGTAAAATGGAGAGAAAATAATCATACCTATCCCAAAAGGGCGGTTTGGGGAATAAATGAGTCAGGCTGCGTAAGCACTTAGGACAGGCCGGGTGCAGTGGCTCGTGCCTGTAATCCCAGCACTTTGGGAAGCCGAGATGGGCGGATCACTTGAGATCAGGCGTTACAGACCAGCCTGGCCAACAAGGTGACACCCCATCTCTACTAAAAATACAAAAATTAGCCGGGTGTGGTGGTGTGCACCTGAAATCCCAGTTACTTGGGAGGCTAAGGTGGGAGAATTCCTTGAATCCGGGCGGCAGAGGTTGCAGTCAGCTGAGATAGTGCCACTGCACTCCAGCCTGGGTAACAAAGAGAGACTCTGTCTCAAATAATAACAACAACAATAATAATAATAGGCTGGGGCCAGGCATGGTGGATTGTAATCCGCATGTATAATCTCAGCACTTTGGGAGGTTAAGGTGGGCAGATCACCTGAGGTCAGGAGTTCAAGAGCAGCCTGGCCAACATGGTGAAACCCAGTCTCTTCTAAAAATATAAAAATTAGCTGGGCACAGTGGTGGGTGCCTCTAATCCCAGCTACTAGGGAGGCTGAGGCAGAAGAATTGCTTAAACCTGGGAGGCGGAGATTGCAGTGAGCCGAGATCGTGCCACTGCACTCCACCATGGGTAACAGAGTAAGACCCTGTCTCAAAATAATAACAATAATAATAATAATAATAATAATAAAGCACTTTGACAATGCCTGGCATTGCCATTAGTGCTAAGCTAACTGTGCTAACCTGTCACTGCCCTTCCTTCTCCATCCCTCCTTCCCCCATGCCCATCCAAGCACAATCTCCCAGCCAGCAGTCCTGGGGCCCACTGCTAGTGTCTCCGCGCTGATCTGGCCATCATCTTGTCTTGCCTCCCCTCCGGACTATTGCAGTTGCTTCCTCACTGGGCTCCCTGCTTCTTGTTCCGTACAGTTCCCCACCCTGCAGCCAGCAGGATTCTCTCAAAATCTAAGTCAGCTCACATTCTTTAGTGGCTCTCCTCTCAATCGGAGAAAAGCCTAAATCTTCACTGTGGCCTAAAAGGTTTTGCATTGCATGATCTGACTGTGTTACTGGAGTGCAGTGGCATGATCTTGGTTCACTGCAGGCCCAAGTGATCCTCCCACTTCAGCCTCCCTAGTATCTGGGACTACAGGTGCATGCCACCATGCGGAGCTAATTTTTGTATTATTAAATGTTTTTGGTAGAGACAGGGTCTCACTGTGTTGCCCAAGCTGGTCTTAAACTCCTGGGCTCAAGCAATCCTCCAGCCTTGGCCTCTCAAAGTTCTGGGATTACAGACATGAACCGCCACGCTCAACCCCTTTGCTCCCTCTCTGCCCTCACCCCCGACTCTCTCCCCTTTCTCATTGAGTTCCAGCCAGACCGGCCTCAGAACTGTCACTCAGACACTCCAAGCTCACTCCTGCCTCAGGGCCTTTGCACTGAACTGTTCCGTTTGCTTGGAATGCTATCCCACAGAAACCCACATGGCTCAACTACCAAATACCACCTTTTCATGGAGGCCTTCTCCAACTTCCCTGTTCAAAATTGCAGCTCCGGCTGGGTGAGGTGGCTCATGCCTGTAATCACAGCACTTTGGGAGGCAGAGGCTGGCAGATCACTTGAGGTCAGGAGTTTGTGACCTGCCTGGCCAACATGGTGAAACCCCATCTCTACTAAAAATACAAAAATTAGCAGGCCATGGGCCAGGTACAGTGGCTCACTCCTGTAATCCTCGCACTTTGAGAGGCTGAGACGAGATGTCTGCCTGAGCTCAGAAGTTCGAGACCAGCCTGGGCAACACAATGAAACCCTGTCTCAACTAAAAATAAAAACAATTAGCCAGGCGTGGTGGCATGTGCCCGTAGTCCCAGGTACTTGGGAGGCTGAGGCAGAAGAATTGCTTGAACCCGGGAGGCAGAGGTTGCAGTGAGTTGAGATCATGCCACTGCACTCCAGCCCAGGTGACAGAGTGAGACTTCATCTCAAAAAAAAGAAAAAAAGAAAAACAAAATTAGCTGGGCGTGGTGGCATGCACCTGCAATCCCAGCTACAAGGGAGTCTGAGGCAGAAGAATTGCTTGAACCAGGGAGGCAGAGGTTGTACCAAGCCAAGATTGCATCACTGCACTCCTGCCTGGGCAACAGGGCGAGACTCCGTCTCAATAAATGAATAAATCAAATTGCAACTCTACCACCAATAATCTCTCCCCTCCACACTTTCTGACTCTCTTGCTTTATTTATCTCCATTTGATTGACTTTCTACTTACTGCCTTCCTGCTGTTTTCCTCACCACAGTGTAAACTTCAGGAGGACAGAGACTTCTGTCTGTTGTGTTAGTTGTGACTTCAGCACCTTCAGCAGTGCCTGGTACATAGCAGGTGCTCAATAAAGCTTTGTGGGCTGAATGAGCAATGGGGGATGCATAGATGAAGGGGGCTGCTCCTATCGCCCCTCCCACCCCGCACCCTCAGGCCCTGACCCTCTCACCCTGACCGAGAGGGTGGACAAGGTTCCATTCTAGCCAGGTCACCCTGAAACTCACAGCTCCGCCACTTTCCTACACTGGCCGGGCTCCTTACACGCCAAACCTCATTTTCCACACCAGTCCCTGCCACTTACAGAGCGGAAAGGGGAGGGGAGATGTCTGGACAAAGCAATAAGGAGTGCTTAGGGGCAGAATCTAAACCCAGATTTTGCTGCCCTCAAAGGTACCCCCGCCCTTTTTTTTTTTTTTTTGAGATGGAGTTTCGCTCTTTTTTTTTTTTGAGATGGAGTTTCGCTCTTGTTGCCCAGGCTGGAGTGCAATGGCGCAACCTCGGTTCACTGTGACCTCTGCCTCTTGGGTTCAAGCGATTCTCCTGCCTCAGCCTCCCAAGTAGCTGGATTACAGGCATGCGCCACCACGCCCAGCTAATTTTGTATTTTTTTTTAGTAGATATGGGGTTTTTCCATATTGGTCAGTCTGATCTCGAACTCCCATCCGCAGGTGATCCGCCCGCCTCTGCCTCCCAAAGTGCTGGGATTACAGGCGAGAGCCGCCTCACCTGGCCCTTCAGGCCTAAATTTTAACTTAATTTGTTTTTCCCAGGGAGAGAAGATAGACTTTGATTTCTCATAAAGAACTGACTTTCAGTCCACACTATTTCTGACCCCTCTCAATTCCCCTGCGCCTCCCTCCCAAGCCCCACCTCTGAACACGCCCCACCCCCATGTCTCTCCTACCCGAGACGGGCCTGGCTTTCCTCTGGGGTGAGTTGGTCGAATTCCTTGGCCACTTCCCGTCCCAGGAAAGCCTCATGGTCGTACTGGAAGTTCCCGTGGGCGTCATCATGGGGGGCGTCGCTCAGGGGGGCCGCCTGGTGCACCCTCCCCTGGCCATGAGGGCCTGCGTCAGGGGACGGCTTCCCATGCGCCCCGTGCCTCAGTAGCAACAGAAGCAGCAAAAGCGATGGTCGCCACATCATTGGTCCCTGGGGAGTGACAGAGGTCAGGGGTCAGGGGTGAGGGGTTACAGGGACGAGGACAGGCACGGGGCAGGAGGATGGCAGGGTGGAGGGGTTACCAAGGACAAGACCCGGAGATGGAAGTTGGCTGCAAACTTTTGGGCTCAAGAAGGGCGGGCGATGGGGGAAAGAAGGGCGGGGTGCTCAGGGAGAAAGCCACCTATGAGGAGGACCGAACCTCCTGACAGAGGCTCGGGGGGGGTCCCAGGCCTGCGAGGGGGAATTTCAGGGAGAGACGGGGCCCACATCCCACGCAAAGCGCAGGGAATGGTTGTGGCCAGCCAGAGGTCAGGCAGGCTCCCCATGATTGCTCCCAGCCCTGACCCTGTTCCTCTACCCAAGCCGCCCCAAGCCGCCCTCCCTGAACAGACGCCCCCCACCCGCTCCCTTTACCCGGTTATCCAGCTTTGCTACGCTCTGCACGCTCCGCTTTGCGTTCCCGCATATGCCCAATTCAGCCGCTCTCCAGTCAGGCCCCGCCCCTGGCAGGGCAGAGCTCCGCCCCCCAACCAATGAGCTTGCATGAGCGCCCCACGGGGCGGGGACAGTGAGCGCAGGGAGGGCCGTGGGCGCCCCTCGCCACGTCCACAAAGGAAAGCGCGGCCTAACCCTGGAAGGTGGGTGGGTGGGCGACGCCGCAGTGACGCGGCCGGGGAGAACTACAACCCCCGGCAGGCGTCGCGGCACTCTGCCGTCCACCTCCAGCTGCTCTAGCCCCAAAGCCTTCACGGGAAATGTATTTTTCCCTCTTTCCCTTTGTCAGGATGATTTAAGAAAGAGCTGTACGTTCCAACGGTTTTATACCAAAAAAATAAAAAGAAAAAGAAAAAAAAAGGAAGAGTCGAATCAAGAGGCCAGGGGAAACATCCCATTTCCTCCAAGAGGGAACAGTGCTCCTCACTCCTCTTCTGCTCCAAGGATTCAGGTGGTCAGATACTAGCCGATAATTACTTAAAATGCCTGGCACGGCAGTCACCCAGTAAATATTTGTAAAATTTATGAATTGAGAATACATGGCCGGACGAGAGCGGTGGCTCACGCCTGTAATCCCAGCACTTTGGGAGGCTGAGGCGGGCAGATCACCTGAGGTCAGAAGTTCAAGACCAGCCTGGCCAACATGGTGAAACACCATCTCTACTAAAAATACAAAAATAAGCCGGGCGTGGTGGTGGGCGCCTGTAATCCCAGCTCCTCGGAAGGCTGAGGCAAGAGAATGGCTTGAACCCACAAGGCAAAGGTTGCAGTGAGCCAAGATTGCACCACTGTACTCCAGCCTGGGGGCCAAGAGGGAGACTTCGTCTCAAAAATAAATAAAATAAAATAAAAAATACATGGCCTTGGGCTGGGTGCAGTAGCTCAATGCCTGTAATCCCAGCACTTTGAGAGGCCAAGGCGAGCAGATCATTTGAGGTTAGGAGTTCAAAACCAGCCTAACATGGTGAAATCTTGTCTCTACGAAATACAAAAAATTAGCCGGTGTGGTGACACATGCCTGTAATCCCAGCTACTCGGGAGGCTGAGGCAGGAGAATCGCTTGAACCCAAGAGGCAGAGGTTGCGGTGAACCGAGATCACACCACTGCATGCCAGCCTGGGCAACAGAGCAAGACTCTGTCTCAAAAACAAAACAAAGAAAATACATGACCTGATGTATAAACCCGGCAGGTTCCTCGCGGCGGCATGTTACCAGCAGGAGAGCTCTGAGGCCCAGCCATTCCGTCCCCACTCATTCCCTTAGCTCCCCTGCCTGAAAAATGATGAGAACACGCTGATTTGGGCCTAAACTCGTGTTATATTGTCAAAGTGGAAAACAGCCATATGTATTAGGAGGGGAAACTGAGGCAGACCACAGGACAGGGCTCCAGAGGGAGGACAACGGGGCCCAGGACTCCTCCCGGAGACTCAGAGATGCCAGTGTTCCAGGAGGTCTCACAGCATGAAAGGAGCCTGACTGCATTTGCTGTTAGCAGTCAGAAGGTGGATGGTCAGGCAGTGGCTGGGGCCGAATTTGCATCCTTCCAGTCAGCATCCTGGGCCTCCCCCGGGGTGGGCAGGAGGGCCCCGGCGTCGTCTCCACGGAGGGAGATCCAAGGGGCTGAGGAGAGAGAGCGGGGAGATCATCAGAATCTCTGAGGCGCTCTGGGTCTGTCTGGCCTGCCCCACCTGTGTCACACACTCTCCCTCAGTCTCTGTCCTCCTTTCTCTGGGTCTTTGTCTCCTCTTCTTCCAATTCTGTCTCCTCTTTCTACATCTTTGCCGCCCTCTCTGGGTGTCTGTCCCCCTCTCTCTGGGTGTCTGTCCCCCTCTCTCTGGGTGTCTGTCCCCCTCTCTCTGGGTTTCTGTCCCCCTTTGGGCCTGTCCCCCCTTTTTTGCTTCTTGAGATGGAGTGTCACTCTGCCACCCAGGCTGGAGTGCAGCAGTGAAGTCTCGGCTCACTGCAACCTCCGCCTCCTGGATTCCAGGGATTCTCCTGCCTTAGCCTCCTAAGTAGCTGGGACGACAGCTACTTAGCCACCACGCCTGGCTAATTTTTTGTATTTTTAGTAGATACTATCTAACCTTTAGTATCACCAGGTTAATAGTATGGTATCGATCTCCTCGTGATCTGCGCGCCTCAGCCTCCCAAGGTACTGGGATTACAAGCATGAGCCACTGCACCCGGCCTCTGTCCTGCTCTCTTTGGGCCTCTGTCCCCCTCTTTGGGTCTCTGTCCCACTCTCTTTGGGTTTATCCTCCACACTGAGTCTCTGTCCTCCCAGGTCTGTGGGTCCCTCTCTCGGGGTCTCTGTCCCTCTCGCCGAGGCTGCCCATACCTGGCAGCCCACTCCGCATCCTTCGCCACAACAGAGCTCCTCCCACAGCCGCTGCTGTTAGCAGCAAGACGCCGACGATGATTCCCACAACAAGCACAGAGGACTTGGCTGGAGATTCTGCAGCCAGAGAACACGGTGAGACGAAGGGCAGCCCCTCCACCCCACCCAGTCAGGACACGGAACTGGGGGCTCCCAGTCCCTCCCCGCCTCGGAGATCCCAGCGCCAAGTGTCTGATGCGTAGGGGAAAGGCCAGGCGGGCGATCTGGGCAGAGTGCCCCCAGGCTAGATGCAAGAACCAGCCACGGCGCGAGCGGCCGCGGGAACACCGGCGGTGGACCGGCAGCGGCAGGGCGGGGCTGTCCCGGTGCAGACGCGAGGGGCAGGCAGAGCAGCGGGAGGTCAGCCTCATGAGCATCGGCAGTAGCAAGGCAGCAGGCGGTCAGTCTTGGTGAGGACGGGCATAGCAGACAACGAATGGTCAGATTCCACGAAGACCCGCAGCAGCAGCAGCAGCACAGAAGATGGTCAGGCTCAGGGGGTGCTGGCCATGGCGGTTAACAGTTCTTCAGACTCAGTGAGGCCAGAAGCGGCAGGACAGAAGGCAGTTGGCCTTGGGGAGGACAAGCCATCAGGCTTTGGGGGCACTGGGAGGCGTGAGGCACAAGCCGGTCAGATTCAAGGAGGCAGCAGCAGCAGCAGGGAAAAAGGTCAGACTCAGGAAGGACCGGTGGGGCGGAGCCTCACCCAGCTCCACTCTGAGGGGCTGCGCGAGACCCGCGTGCTGCACGATGCAGCAGTAGTGGTGCTCATCGCCACTTTTGACTGTCAGTGACGACCAGGCGTGGAAGGAGCCGTCACCGTTGGGGCCGAAGTCGCCCTCGCCGGTGCCAGCGGCCAGCCCATTCCGCTGGAACCGAAGTTGCAGCTCCGGGGGGTAGAAGGAGAAGGCACTGCAAGTGAGCACGGAAAAGCCAGGGCTGCCGGGTCGGGCCTTCAGGCGCATGGAGGGCGGCTCTGCAGGAACCAGGGAGACAGGTCTAAGCCCCCAGCTCCGAGCCCGCCACCCCCAGAGCCAGGGCTAGATAGGAACTCAAAGAGGTCTCCATGTCTGCACTGCGCTAACCCCGGAGAATACGGTGGTAAAGGGGGAGGTGCTTCCCAGGTGAAAGAGACTCAACCTATCCACCCTGCAGGTGTCTCCAGAACATGTCACCTCCCTGGGCTGGGCATGGTGGCTCACGCCTATAATCCCAGCACTCTTGGAGGCTGCAGTGGGTGGATCACCTGGGGTCAAGAGTTCCACACAAGCCTGGCCAACATGGCGAGACCCCGACCCTACTAAAATAGAAAAATTAGCCGCGTGCCTGTAGTCCCAGCTACTCGGGAGGCTGAGGCAGGATAATCGCTTGAACAGGGAGGTAGAGGCTGCAGTGAGCCGAGATCGCGCCACTGCACTCCAGCCTGGGTGACAGAGCAAGACCTCGTCTTGGGAGGAAAAAAATGATAGGAAGAGGATAATTAGGAAAAATTCCACACCAACATATTTGAAAATTTAGAATAAATACATTCCTGAGAAATACAACCTTCTAAACTGACACAAGAAGAAATTTAAAATGTCAATAGTCCTATAACTAAAATGTTTAATCCGCAGTTTCAAACTTTTCGAAACTAAACTTCCAGGTCCAGAAGACATCAATTAATGAATTCTTCCAAACAACTAATGAAGAAATGATTCCGTCAATGCAAACTCTTTCAGGGAGTAAAACAGAGGAAACACTCTCTCAACACATTTTTTTTTTTTTTTTTTTTGAGACAGAGTCTCTCTGTAGCCCAGGCTAGAGTGCAGTGGTGCGATCTCAGCACACTGCAACCTCCACCTCCCAGATCCCGGTTCAAGCAGTTCTCATGCCTCAGCCTCCTGAGTAGCTAGGATTACAGGCACGCACCACCATGCCCAGCTAATTTTTTGTATTTTTAGTAGAGATGGGGTTTCACCATGTTGACCAGGATGGTCTTGACCCCTTCACCTCGTGATCCACCTGCCTCGGCCTCCCAGTGCTGGGATTACAGGCGTGAGCCACCGTGCCCAGCCTAATTTTTGTATTTTTAATAGAGATGGGGTTTCATCATGTTGGCCAGGCTGGTCTTGAACCCCTGAGCTCATGATCCGCCCACCCCGGCCTCACCAAGTGCTTCTCCCAAAACATTTTATGAGGTCAGCATAATCTTGACGACAAAGGGCACTACAAGAAAGAGAACTGGAGGCCAACATCTCTCATAAAAATAGATTCAGGCCCACTTTGGGAGGCCAAGGCGGGTGGATTACCTGAGGTCAGGAGTTCGAGACCAGTCTGACCAACATGGTGAAACCCCATCTCAATTAAAAAAAATTTTTTTTTTAATTAAAAAAAAAATAAATAAATAGATTCAGGCCAGGCTCGGGGGCTCATGTCTGTCATCACAGCACTTTGGGAGGCTGAGGTGGGCAGATCACGAGGTCAGAAGTTTGAGACCAGCCTGACCAACATGGCGAAACCCTGTCTCTACTAAAAATACAAAAAATTAGCCAGGTGTGGCAGGGGCCTGTAATCCCAGCTACTTACGAGGCTGAGGCAAGAGAATCACATGAACCTGGGAGGCGGAGGTTGCAGTGAGCCGAGATGGCACCATTGCACTCCAGCCTGGTTGACAGATTGAGACTCTGTCTTAAAAAAAAAAAAAAAAAAGATTAAAAAAAAAGATTCAGAACCCTTATGCATAATATTAGCATCTCATGCCTGAAATCCCAGCACTTTGGGAGGATAAGGTGGGCGGATCACTTGAGTCCAGGAATTGGAGACCAGTCTGGGCAACATAGCAAGACCTAGACTCTACTAAAAATTTAAAAATTAGCCAGTGTGGTGGCATGCACCTGCAGTCCCACTACTCTAGAGGCTGAGGCGGGAGGAATGCCTGAGCCCAGGAGTTTGAGGCTGCAGTGAGTTATGATCACACCTGTGTATAACCATTGCACTACAGCCTGGGCAACACAGTGAGACCCCGTGTCTAAAAAATAAAATGTACATAGAAATGCAAGTAACCTATAAAAACAGGCGATAAAGCTGCAAAAGTTAACTACTAAATAGCAAAATTTTCTTTTTTTTTTTTAGACTGACTCTGTCCCCCAGGTTGGAGTGCAACAGCAGAATCTCAGCTCACTGCAACCTCTGCCTCCCAGGTTCAAGTGATTCTCCTGCCTCAGCCTCCAGAGTAGCTGGGACTACAGGCACCCACCACCAGCACACCTAGGAAATTTTTATTTTTATTTTTTTTGAGACAGAATGCCGCTCTGTTGCCCAGGCTGGAGTGCAGTGGCGCAATCTTAGCTCACTGCCATCTCTGCCTCTCAGGTTCAAGTAATTCCCCTGCCTCAGTCTCTCAAGTAGCTGGGACTGCAGGAACGCACCACCATACCCAGCTTATCTTTTGTATTTAGCAAGGATGGGGTTTCACCATGTTGGCCAGGATGGTCTCGATCTCCTGACCTCGTGATCCGCCCGCCTCGGCCTCCCAAAGTGCTGGGATTACAGATGTGAGCCACCGCGCCCAGTCTAGATATCAGAACTTTCCATAAAGCTAAATCAAATCAAGACAGTGAGGTACTAGCACTAAGTCTGTCCAATAAATCAGCAGAATGGAGAGGGTTAGAAGCAGATCCACACTTTACCTAAGAAACACACTCTCCCCTGCGGTTCAGTGAGGGAATAGGGATGATGGTCTAGCGACAAAGGATGCTGGGTTAACCGAGTGTATGAACCTCCATCCCTACCCTCATCCTAACATGCAACTGACTCAAAATTGATGATATCAAAAATGTGAAAGCTATTTATCAACCAAGCTTCTAGAAGACATAGGTGAATACCTTCACAACTCGGAGGAAAGACTCCTTAAAGAGAATAGACAAAAAAGCTACAGAATTAAAGATAAAATTGAGCTTTGTATAAGTGAACATTTATGCCAGGCGCAGTGGCTCATACCTGTAATCCCAGCACTTTGGGAGGCCGAGGCAGGCAGATCACGAGATCAGGAGTTGGAGACCAGCCTGACCAACATGGTGAAACCCTGTCTCTACTAAAAATAAAAAAGTTAGCCAGGTGTGGTGGTGCCTGTAATCCCAGCTACTCGGGAGGCTGAGGCAGGAGAATCACTTGAACCCAGGAGGTGGAGGATGCAGTGAGCTGAGATGGCGCCACTGCACTTCAGCCTGGGCGACAGAGTGAGACTCCATCTCAAAAAAAAAAAAAAAAAAAAGGTTAAAATTTATAAACTTTATGAAATGTATAAATGGAAATTGATAAACTGAACTTCACCAAAAATATGAACTTTTGTTCATCCAAATCTTTCATTAAGAAAGTGAAGAATGGCTGGGTGCAGTAGTTTATGCCTGTAATCCCAGCACCGTGGGAAGCTGAGGCAGGAGGATCTCTGGAGGCCAGGAGTTCAAGACCAGCCTGGGTGACATGGAGAAACCCCGTATCTATGAAAAATTTAAAACATGAACTGCGTGTGCTGGTTCACACCTGTGGCCTCATTCATTCAGGGAGGCTGAGGTGGGAGGATCACTTAAGCTTGGGAGGTTGAGGCTTCAGTGAACTCTAATCCCACTACTACACTCCAGCCTGAGCAATGGTGCAAGGGCCTGTCTTAAAAAAAAAAAAAAAGCCAGGAGCGGTGGCTCATGCCAGCAACCCCAGAACTTAGGCAGGCCAATGCAGAAGGATCCCTTAAGCCTGGGATTTCTTTCTTTTTTTTTTTTTTTTTTTTGAGATGGAGTCTCACTGTCACCCAGGCTGAGTGCAGTGGCATGACCTCAGCTCACTGCAACCTATGCATCCCGGGTTCAAGCGATTTTCCTGCCTCAGCCCCCAAGTAGCTGGGACTACAGGTGCCCACCACCATGCCTGGCTAATTTTTGTGTTTTTAGTAGAGACGGGGTTTCACCATATTGGCCAGGCTGGTCTTGAACTCCTGACCTTGTGATTCACCCGCCTCGGCCTCCCAAAGTGCTGGGATTACAGGCGTGAGCCACTGCACCTGGCCAAGCCCAGGATTTCTAGACCAGCCTGGGCAACAAAGTGAGACCCCATCTCTGCAAAAAATAGAAAATGTTAGTCAGGCGTGGTGGCGTGTGCCTCTAGTCCCAGCTACTTGGGAGGCTGAGGCAGGAGAACTGCTGGAGCCTGGAAGTCCAAGGTTACATGGAGCTGTGACTATGCCACTCCACTCCACTCCACTCTGGTCTGGGTAACAGAACAAGATCCTAACTCAAAAAAAAGGAAAAAAAAAGGCAAAGATTTTAACAACTGCCCAAGTTCCGCTCAGGGCGGCTGGATCTGGGCAACTGTGGGTCTCAGATGGGATCTTGGTTTTGGTTGCTCAGCAGAAAACACACTTGCTGCCTCAAGAAAGCCCAGCAGCTTTTCTCCCCTCGAGCTGCCTCTCCGGCAAGCTGGCAGAATTTGCTGCAGTCAGATGGAAGGGAGGAGCTGGGCTGATGGCCATCAGCAGTTCTGGGTTCTGCTTTATGTTTACTATTCTTTTTTTTTTTTTTTTTTGAGACGGAGTTTCGCTCTTGTTACCCAGGCTGGAGTGCAATGGCTCAATCTCGGCTCACCACAACCTCCGCCTCCTGGGTTCAGGCAATTCTCCTGCCTCAGCCTCCTGAGTAGCTGGGATTACAGGCACGTGCCACCATGCCCAGCTAATTTTTTATATTTTTAGTAGAGATGGGGTTTCACCATGTTGACCAGGATGGTCTCGATCTCTTGACCTCGTGATCCACCCACCTTGGCCTCTCAAAGTGCTGGGATTACAGGCTTGAGCCACCGCGCCCGGCCTTGTTTACTGTTCTTTTCAGCAAATCTGTATCTTCCTGTGTGGGGCTCACAGCCAGGTGCCTTTCACCTCCAGGGTACTTCCAATACAGACTAAATCTAAGCATAGCAAATCTGTCTGACCTCTGTTTTGTTTAACAAATGACCAAACCAGGCTGGGCAGAGCGGTGGGTCACATCTCTAATCCCAGCACTTTGGGAGGCTGAGGCGGGCGGATCACCTGAGGTCAGAAGTTCAAGACCAGCCTGGCCAACATGGTGAAACCCTGTCTCTACTAAAACTACAAAAACGAGCTGGGCGTGGTGGCACATGCCTGTAGTCCCAGCTACTCTGGAGGCTGAGGCAGGAAAAACACTTGAACCCAGGAGGCGGAAGTTGCAATGAACCCAGATTGCACCACTGTATTCCAACCTGGGCAACAAGAATGAAACTGTCTCAAAAAAAAAAAAAAAAAAAACCATCCTGGCCATCCTGATGCAACCCCATCTCTACTAAAAAAACAAAAATTAGCTGGGCATGCTGGTGTGCACCTGAAATCCCAATACTCAGGAGGTTGAGGCAGGAGAATCGCTTAAACCTGGGAGGCAGAGGTTGCAGTGAGCCAAGATCGTGGCACTGTACTCCAGCCTGGAGACAGAGGGAGAGCGAGAGTGAGACTCCCTCTAAAAAAAAAAAAAAGATAAAGGCAATGGCCACTGCTGCCTGCTAAAACCATCAGGAGAAAACCTGACAGAGAACTTCGTAACAACACCTGAATCCAGAGGTCTGCAGCACTGCACAGAAGCGAGCAGTGTTTGCAGCCTGTGCACACAGACGTACCCACCAACAACCCAGGAAGTTTTCTTGCCATAAAAATTGAACCAGAAGCCGGGCGCGGTGGCTCACGCCTATAATCCCAACACTTTGGGAGGCTGAGGCGGGTGGATCACGAGGTCAAGAGATCGAGACCATGCTGGTCAACAAGGTGAAAGCCCGTCTCTACTAAAAATACAAAAATTAGCTGGGCATGGTGATGCACACCTGTAGTCCCAGCTACTCGGGAGGCTGAGGCAGGAGAATTGCTTGAACCCAGGAGGCGGAGGTTGCGGTGAGCCGAGATCGTGCCATTGCACTCCAGTCTGGGTAACAACAGCGAAACTCCGTCTCAAAAAAAAAAAAAAATAAAATAAAATAAAATTGAACCAGAGCCTGGCGTGGTGGCTCACGCCTGTAATCCAAGCACTTTGGAGGCCAAGGAGGGCAGATTGCCTGAGGTCGGGAGTTCAAGACCAGCCTGACCAACATGTTGAGACCACGTCTTTAAAAACATAATAATAATAAAAAAATTGAACCAGAATCTGATCAAGCTTCTAGACTGAGCTGCGCCTTTACAGAAGAGGAGGAGGAGGACTATGTCCAGCAACATCACAGAATGTAAAGAGCAAAGTCCAGTCTGCGGGAAACTCAAATAGGACGTGCAGCTGACTTACTTCAAAGCACAATTACAAGGGAAAAAAAGAAAATGGAAACCTATAAATCGAAAGACACTCAAGATCACAATTAACTCAAACTACCTCAAAATGAATCACAGACCTAACTGTAAAACACAAAACTTTAAAACTCTGAAAATACACAGAAGATCTAGCTGACGCTGGGTTTAGCAATTACTTCTGAGATAAAACACGAAAAGCATAATCTATGCTAGAAAAAAAAGAATAAACTGGATTTCATCAAAGTTAAAAACTTCTGCTTTGTGAAAAGCACAGTTAAAACAATGAAAAGAAAACACAGTGAGTGAAAAAAATATTTGCAAAATATCTATCTGATAAAAAACTGGACTCCAGCCAGGCATGGTGGCTCATGACTGTATTCAATCCCAGCCTTTGGGAGGCTGAGGTGCGTGGATCACAAGGTCAGGAGTTCGAGACCAGCCTGACCAACATGGTGAAACTCTATCTCTACTAAAAATACAAAAATCAGCTGGGCATGGTGGTGCGCACCTGTATTCCCAGCTATTCGGGAGGCTGAGACAGGAGGATTGCTTGAACCTGGGAGGTAGAGGTTGCAGTGAGCCGAGATCTCACCTCTGCACTCCAGGCTGGGTGACACAGCGAGACTCCATCTCAAAAAAAAAGAAAAAAAAATTGGACTCCAAAACAAGTATTTTTTTTTTTTTGAGACAGAGTT
This sequence comes from Saguinus oedipus, assembly GCA_031835075.1. Classification (NCBI taxonomy): domain Eukaryota; kingdom Metazoa; phylum Chordata; class Mammalia; order Primates; family Cebidae; genus Saguinus; species Saguinus oedipus. The sequence continues at coordinate 50,699,304 of CM063187.1, read as the reverse complement.
TTGTTCTTGTCACCCAGGCTGGAGTGCAATGGTGCAATCTTGGCTCAATGCAACCTCTGTCTGAGTAGCTGGGATTATAGCTGAGCACCACCATGCCTGGCTAATTTTTAAATTTTTAGTAGAGACAGGGTTTCACCATATTGGCCAGGCTGGTTTTGAACTCTGACCTTATGTGATCCACCTGTTCTGGCCTCCCAAAGTTTTGGGATTTATAGGCGTGAGCCACCACACCCAGCCACCATATTTTTTATTCATTTTGAGACAGGGCCTGGCTCTGTCATCTGGGCTGGAGTATAGTGTTGCAATCATAGTTCAGAACTGCAGCCTCAAACTCCTGGGCTCAAACGATCCTCCCACCATAGCCTCCCCAGTGGCTGGGACTACAGAAACATGCAACCACACCAGGCTAACTTTTTTAGTTTTTTTTCTTGCTTTTTAATTGGGTGTTTTTTTTTTTCTTTTGAGACGGAGTTTTGCTGTTGTTACCCAGACTGGAGTGCAATGGCACGATCTCAGCTCACCGCAACCTCTGCCTTCTGGGTTCAAGGAATTCTCCTGCCTCAGCCTCCCAAGTAGCTGGGACTACAGGCGTGCACCACCATGCCCAGCTAATTTTTGTATTTTTAGTAGAGACGGGGTTTCACCTTGTTGACCAGGATGGTCTCGATCTCTTGACCTCGTGATCCACCTGCCTCGGCCTCCCAAATTGCTGGGATTATAGGTGTGATCCACCACTCCCAGCCTTTTTTTTTTTTTTTTTTCTGAGACAGAGTTTCGCTCTTGTTGCCCAAGCTGGAGTGCAATGGCACAATCTCGGCTCACTGCAACCTCCACCTCCTGGGTTCAAGCAATTCTCCTGCCTCAGCCTCCTGAGTAGCTGGGATTACAGGCGCACGCCACCATGCCCAGCTAATTTTTTGTATTTTTAGTAGAGGCGGGGTTTCACCATGTTGACCAGGATGGTTTCCATCTCTTGACCTCGTGAGCCACTGTGCCCAGCTGGGTTTTTTTTTTTTTTTTTTTTTGTAATTTTTCTATTTTTAGTAGAGATGGGTTTGGCCATGTCGTCCAGGCTGGTCTCAAACTCCCAACCTCAAGTGATCCACCCGCCTCAGCCTCCCAAAATGCTGGGATTACAGGTGTGAGCCACCGTGCCTGGTCCTTGTTATACTACTGTTTCTACTTAAGTGTGGTTTGAAATTTTCCCTGCCTAGGCTGGGCACGGTGGCTCTTGCCTGTAATCACAGCACTTTGGGAGGCTGACGTCGGTGGATCAAAGTCAGGAGTTCGAGACCACCCTGGCCGGCATGGTGAAATCCCGTCTCTAGTAAAAATATACAAATTAGCCAGGCATGGTGGTATGTACCTGTAATCCCAGCTGCTTGGGAGGCTGAAGTAAGAGAACTGCTTGACCCTGGGAGGCGGAGGTTGCAGTGAGCCAAGATCACGCCACTGCATTCCAGCCTGGGTGAGAGTGAGACTCTGTTTCAAAAAAAAAAAATTCCCTACTTAAAAAAGGAAGGGGCCAGGTGTGGTGGCTCCTGCTTGTAATCCCAGCACTTTGGGAGGCAGAGGCAGGTGGATCACCTGAGTTTGGGAGTTCGAGACCAGCCTGACCAACATGGCGAAACCCCATGTCTACTAAAAATACAAAAAAATCAGTCCGGTTGCAGTGGCTCACACCGGTAATCTGAGCACTTTGGGAGGCTGAGGCAGGCGGATCACGAGATCAAGAGATGGAGGCCATCCTGGCCAACATAGTGAAACCCCATCTCTACCAAAAAATACAAAAATTAGCTGGGTGTGGTGGCTCATGCCTGTAGTCCCAGCTACTTGGGAGGCTGAGGCAGGAGAATTGCCTGAACCTGGGATGCGGTGATTACAGTGAGCCGAGATCGCATCACTGCACTCCAGCCTGGCACCTGGTGACTGAGTGAGACTCTGTCTACACACATACACACACAAAACCAGCCAGGTGTGATAGCGGGCACCTGTAATCCCAGCTACGCAGGAGGCAGAGGCAGGGGAATGGCTTGAACCCAAGGCAGAGGTTGCAGTGAGCTGAGATCGCGCCACTGCACTCCAGCCTGGAAAACAAGAGCAAAACTCCATCTCAAAACAAAATAAAGGAAGATCTACCTGTCTGAATGTCAACTTCTCCTTTGTGGCCCTTGGAATGAATATCTGCGCAACTCCCCAGCTGACATCTTTCTTTTTTCCAGCAGCCTGGGAGCTGCAGAGGGTGAACTGTGTCACTTCCCCCTTTGCTTAAGGCCAGAGCAGTGCCTGGCACTGCGAATGCTCTTGGCCAACATTTGTTCAATGAATGGGGATGTGGGGGCTTCCGGGGAGGAAACAGTGAACTCTGCCCTACAGAGCTGAGGGAGGGCTTCTCAGAGGAACTAATGTCCAGCTCTGACCTTGAAGAATAAGGAGGGCCAGTGCATATGCAGAGAGGGGATGGTGGATCAGCAGGGGGAAGTGGCCGAGCAAATGCTCAGAGGGAGGACACTGCTTATGTTGGGTGGCTGTTGTGTAGACTCTGACGGCTGCGTAGAGACCGGTGCTGCTGGGTGGGTCTGAGGAGGACATGAAGCCAGGAAGGCCGAGAACCTGTCATCGCAGCACTCTGGGAGCCAAAGTGGGAGAACTGTTTGAGGCCAGGAGTTTGAATCCAGCCTGGGCAGCACAGTGAGATGCCATCTCTACAACATATTTTAAAAATTTGGGGTATGGCCAGATGTGGTGGCTCACGCCTATAATCCCAACACTCTGGGAGGCTGAGGTGGGTGTATCACTTGAAGTCAGCAGTCTGGAGACCAGCCTAGCTAATGTAGTGAAACCTCGTCTCTACTAAAAATACAAAAAATTAGCCAGGAATGGTGGTGAGTGCCTGTAATGCCAGCTCCTCATGAGGCTGTGGCAGGAGAATCGCTTGAACCCGGGAGGCAGAGGTTGCAGCAAGCTGAGATCGCGCCACTGCACACTAGCCTGGTTGAGGCTACAGAGAGACTGTCTCAAGAAAAAAAAAAAGAAAAAGGCTGGACGCAATGGTTTATGCCTGTAATCTGAGCACTTTGGGAGGCCGAGGCAGGCTGATCACCTGAGGTCAGGAGTTTGAGACCAGCCTGGCTAACCTGGTGAAACCCCGTCTCTACTAAAAATACAAAAAATTAGGCCGGGCGCAGTGGCTCACGCCTATAATCCCAGCACTTTGGGAGGCCGAGGCGGATGGATCACAAGGTCAAGAGATCGAGACCATCCTTGTCAACAGAGTGAAACCCCGTCTCTACTAAAAATACAAAAATTAGCTGGGCATGGTGGCGCGTGCCTGTAGTCCCAGCTACTCGGGAGGTTGAGGCAGGAGAATTGCTTGAACCCAGGAGGCGGAGGTTGCAGTGAGCTGAGCTTGCGCCACTGCACTCCAGTCTGGGTAACAAGAGCGAAACTCCGTCTCAAAAAAAAAAAAAGGGGGGCCCAAAGTGGCTCCGGCCGGATGTCGTGGCGCTTGCGAAGGCAAGGCCGAGAGTTCAAGGCCAACCAACCTCAGCAACCTTACAAGCTCTGATTGGCAAAAAAAAAAAAATTAGCTGGTCTTGGGTGGTGGGCGCCTGTAATCCCAGCTACTCAGGTGGCTGAGACAGAAGAATTGCTTGAACCCAGGAGGCGGAGGTTGCAGGGAGCTGAGATTGAGCCATTGCACTCCAGTCTGGGTAACAAGAGCGAAACTCTGTCTCAAAAAAAAAAAAAAAATTAGCTGGCCTTGGTGGCAGGCGCCTGTAATCCTAGCTACTCAGGAGGCTGAGACAGAAGAATTGTTTGAACCCGGGAGGCGGAGGTTGCAGTGAGCTGAGATTGCGCCACTGCACTCCAGCCTGGGTGACAACAGTGAAACTCCATCTCTAAATAAATAAATAGGCAGGTATGGTGGTGTGCACCTGTAATCTCAGCTACTCAGGAGGCCAAAGCAGGAGGGTCACTTGAGCCTAGGAGTTCCACACCAGCCTGGGCAACACAGTGAGACACCGTGTCTAGAAAAAATAAAGTGAGGTGGTGTGCTGCTGCTGGGCTGTGTCACAGCTACTTGGGAGGCTGAAGTGGGAGGATCGCTTGAGCCTGGGAGGTTTAGGCTGCAGTGAGATGAAACCGTGTCACCACACTCCACCCTGGAGTAACAGTGCGAGAATCTGTCTCCAAAAGAGAAAAAAGGCAAGGGCCAGGCGCAGTGGATCACCCCTATAATCCCAGCACTTTGGGAGGCTGAGGCAGGTGGATCACAAAGTCAGGAGTTCAAGACCAGCCTGGCCAATATTGTGAAACTCTGTCTCTACTAAAAATACAAAAATTAAGTTGCCGGGTGCAGTGGCTCAAGCCTATAATCCCAGCACTTTGGGAGGCCGAGGCAGGTGGATCACGAGGTCAAGAGATCGAGACCATCCTGGTCAAAATGGTGAAACCCCATCTCTACTAAATATACAAAAAATTAACTGTGCATGGTGGCACATGCTTGTAATTCCAGCTACTCGGGAGGCTGAGGCAGGAGAATTGCCTGAACCCAGGAGGCGGAGGTTGTGGTGAGCCGAGATCGCGCCATTGCACTCCAGCCTGGGTAACAAGAGCGAAACTCCGTCTCAAAAAAAAAAAAACAAAAATTAGCTGGGTGTGGTGTAGCTGTGTAGTCCACAGGGTGAGCACCTGTGGACTACAGGGAGGCTGAGGCAGAATTCCTTGAACCCGGGAGGCAGTGGTTGCAGTGAGCCAAGATCACGCCACTGCACTCCTGTGTGGGCGACAGAGTGAGACTCTCACACACACACACAAAAAGGCAAGGAAGCCAGGAATTTGTCCTGGGGGTCTCTGGGGAGCCATGTGAAGGCTGTGAGCGGGCGGGGGGGCAGGGAGTGCTGGGTTCAGAAGGACGCCTGAGGAAGTGGGGGCAGAGCATGGGCTTCAGTGGGAGGCCAACTGAGGGTCCTGGCAGGGGCCCTGAGGCAGGGGTGGTGGTGGGGGAGAGGACAGAACAGCCTGGGCTGCAGAGGGCTCACCCTTCCACTCCAGGTTTCCGCGGCCCCTCTCCAGGTGTTCCCGCAGCCGGTAGGGGCAGGAGTGTAGCAGGAAGGTGAGCTCCTTGCTGGCCGCCTTGTCCTGCTGCTGCCACCGCTGACTGATGGCCAGGGCCTCGGGCCAGTCCCCACCCCAGGTGCCCTGCTTGAGGTCGAAACTCATGAATTCCTCGCCGTTCAGAGCGAACTTGGCGGTGGGCACCGAGGCGTTGTCAGGACCCAGTTCACAGCCCAGCAGCCCCTGCAGGGTGTAGGGACCTGGGGCCCCCACACGCAGGTAAGCGGGGCCCGGAAGCACGGCCCCAGCCTCTCGCCCCCTGAGACCCAGGAGTCCGAGTCTCACCTTTGCCATCCAAAGCTTTGAAAGCTTCCAGAAAGAGCTTCTCCTTCATCCTCAGATCTGTGGTTTCTTTCTCCCAGTACCAGGACACCTGGTTTTCCCAGACCCAAGCTCCACAGGGCTCCGCCTGGCCCCGAAGGCTGCTGTAGCTCAGGTACTGCTGCGGGCCCAGCCAGCCCGACGCCCAGAAGGCAGGAGTCCCCGGGGCAGGCGAGGACACTGCGGTGAGGTGGTACAGGAGGGAGAGGTGGCTTTCTGCAGACAGAGACAGAGCTGAAGCGAGCACATGGGCGGGGAACTAGACTGCAGTGGGACAGACACCCAGGGAGGGAGAAGAATCTATTATGGAGGGAGGGGGACAGATTCCGAGAGAGGAACAGAAACCCAGAGAGAGGAGGACAGAGACCCAGAGAGAGGGGAACAGAGACCCAGAGAGAGTGGGGGACAGAGACCCAGAGAGAAAGGGGGACAGAGACACAGAGAGAGAGGGGGACAGAGACCCGGAGAGAGAGGGACAGAGACCCAGATAGAGAGGGGGACAGAGACCCTGAGAGAGAGGGGGACACAGACCCAGAGAGAGCGGGGGGACAGAGACCCAGAGAGAGGGGGACAGAGACCCAGAGAGAGAGGGTGACAGAGACCCAGAGCGAGAGGGGGACAGAGACACAGAGAGAGAGGGGGGCAGAGACCCAGCGAGAGGGGGGGCAGAGACCGGGGCGGGGAACAGAGACCTAGAGAGAGGAGGGGACAGAGACCCAGAGAGAGAGGAATAGAGACCCAGAGAGAGGAGACAGAGACCACAGAGAGGGGAGAACAGAGACCCAGAGTGGGAGGCACAGAGACCCAGAGAGAGAGAGGGACAGAGACCCAGAGAGAGAGAGGGACAGAGACCCAGAGAGAGGGGGGGACACAGACCCAGAGAGGGGGGGACAGAGACCCAGAGAGAGGGGGGGACAGAGACCCAGAGAGAGAGGGACAGAGACCCAGAGAGATGGGGGGACACAGACCCAGAGAGGGGGGGACAGAGACCCAGAGAGAGGGGGGGACAGAGACCCAGAGAGAGAGGGAGACAGAGACCCAGAGAGAGAGAGGGACAGAGACCCAGAGAGAGAGGGGGACAGAGACCCAGAGAGAGAGAGGGACAGAGACCCAGAGAGAGGGGGGACACAGACCCAGAGAGGGGGGGACAGAGACCCGGGGGGGGACAGAGACCCAGAGAGAGAGGGGGACAGAGACCCTGAGAGAGAGGGGGACACAGACCCAGAGAGAGCGGGGGGACAGAGACCCAGAGAGAGAGGGGGACAGAGACCCAGAGAGAGAGGGGGACAGAGACCCAGAGCGAGAGGGGGACAGAGACACAGAGAGAGAGGGGGGCAGAGACCCAGCGAGAGGGGGGGCAGAAACCGGGGCGGGGAACAGAGACCTAGAGAGAGGAGGGGACAGAGACCCAGAAAGAGAGGAATAGAGACCCAGAGAGAGGAGACAGAGACCACAGAGAGGGGAGAACAGAGACCCAGAGTGGGAGGCACAGAGACCCAGAGAGAGAGGGGGACAGAGACCCAGAAAGAGAGAGGGGGAGACACAGACGGGGGGGGAACAGACCCAGAGAGATAGAAGGGCACGGAGACCCAGAGACAGACGCTACAGGCGGTTCGCAGCCTTAGGCCGGGGAGGAGACCGAGAGAAAGGGAACGGAGCGGAGGAGGCAGCGCCCGGCGCTCGCGGGGAACTCGGGTCCCGCTGGCCTCGCCCCGTCCCGCCTGGGGCCGCCTCCCGCCGCCCGCCCGCTGCACGGCCCCGGCCCCGAGCGGCCCTCACCTGTGCCCAGGTTCCCGGGCAGGAGGAAGAGCAGGAGCCCCAGCGCCCAGCGCTGCGGCCGCGGGACCCCCATGCTGAGGACGACCTGGGGCGGGAGGGGGCGCGTGACTCCTCCCGACCCCCGGCCCGCCCCTTCCTCCGGGGCTCCGCGGGCAGGGCCGGACCGGGACGCCGACAAAGGGCTCTGCGGGCTTAGTCCCGACGGCCAGCAACGCCCGCCTCCCACCCGAAGAACTTTCACCCGTAAACTGGAGCTCCGCTGGTTAATTAATTACAGAAACTTGATAGGCTGAGAGTCCCGGCCCCGCCCCTTCCGCCGCCTTCAGGCCCCAGCCCCTCCTCCCTCAGACCCAGGAGCCCAGGCCCCAGCCCCTCCTCCCTCAGACCCAGGAGTCCAGGCCCCAGCCCCTCCTCCCTCAGACCCAGGAGTCCAGGCCCCCAGCCCCTCCTCCCTCAGACCCAGGAGTCCAGGCCCCCAGCCCCTCCTCCCTCAGACCCAGGAGTCCAGGCCCCCAGCCCCTCCACCCTCAGACCCAGTGTCCAGACCCCCAGCCCCTCCTCCCTCAGACCCAGGAATCCAGACCCCCAGCCCCTCCTCCCTCAGACCCGGGAATCCAGGACCAGCCCCTCCTCCCTCAGACCCAGTGTCCAGACCCCCAGCCCCTCCTCCCTCAGACCCAGAAATCCAGGCCCCCAGCCCCTCCTCCCTCAGACCCAGGAGTCCAGACCCCAGCCCCTCCCTCAGATCGGGAGTCCAGGCCCAGCTCCTCCTCCTTCAGACCCAGTGTCCAGACCCCCAGTCCCTCCTCCCTCAGACCCAGGAGTCCAGACCCCCAGCCCTCCTCCCTCAGACCCAGAAGTCCAGACCCCCAGCCCTCCTCCCTCAGACCCAGGAGTCCAGACCCCCAGCCCTCGTCCCTCAGTTGGGCCCTGTTCTGCTCACGTTCCCTTCAGCCTCGCTCTCTTCCTGCCTGCGGCCCTGGCTGGCTCCAGGCTCCCGTGACTGGAGACCCCGGTTCCTCTCTCACATCCTGTGGGAGGGGAGGCTGCTGCTCCCTGAGTCCAAGAAAATCCAGCCCCACCCCCCAGTTGCAGGGCACACCCCAGGCCCCAGGCCCAGCCTGTTTGTTTCTCAAAATGTTTGTGGTTCTTTTTTCTCCTTCTCCATGGTTCCTGTTTTTTACTTGGAGGGTGCCCACTTCCCAGGGAATTCTTGACAGAGCTAGGAAAGGAACTGGACGCTCCCAGGGTCCACAACTTGGAGGTCTCTGGATCCTCCTCCTGCCCCTTTGTATCCCCGTGGCCCTCCCCAGCGCCCACTGTTCATCAGAACCTTCTGGAAGCCTCCACAGTGCCTCCTTCAAGCCCTCCCCCTGCCACATCCCCTTAAAAAGTTCCTGCAGGTGCTCTTTAACATCCTTCTGATAGGGCTTCAGTGGCCACACAGTCCCCATAGCTGTGGCCCCCGCCCACACTCCTGCTACAAAGCTCCCTATGCACTTGTTTCATTGTGGTAGAATATTCAAAATATTTATCCTTACCGGCCGGGCGCAGTCGCTCACGCCTGTAATCCCAGGACTTTGGGAGGCCGAGGCAGGCGGATCATGAGGTCAGGAGATCGAGACCATCGTGGCTAACATGGTGAAACCCCATCTCTACTAAAAATACAAAAATTAGCCGGGTGTGGTGGCTCGTGCCTGTAATCTCAGCTACTCAGGAGGCTGAGGCAGGAGAATTGCTTGAACCCGGGAGGCGGAGATTGCAGTGAGCGGGATGGTGCCATGCACTCTGTCACCATACACTCCAGCCTGGTGACAGAGCAAAACTCCATCTCAAAAAAAAAAAAAAAAGCTGGGCCGGGCACGGTGGCTTACGCCTGTAATCTCAGGACTTTGGGAGGCCGAGGCGGGTGGATCACGAGGTCAAGAGATCAAGACCATCCTAGTCAAGAAGGTGAAACGCCGTCTCTACTAAAATACAAAAAATAGCTGGGCATGGTGGTACGCGCCTGGAGGCTGAGGCAGGAGAATTGCTTGAACCCAGGAGGCGGAGGTTGCAGTGAGCTGAGATCGCGCCATTGCACTCCAGTCTGGATAACAAGAGCGAAACTCCGTCTCAAAAAAAAAAAATTTACCCTTACTGTCATTTAATACATTTACAGTGCTTTGCAACTGTCACCTCTATCGAGTTCCAGAGCTTTTTTATCACCCCCAAACAGAAGGTCTGTTCCCGTTAAGCACCCCGCTCCCAGCCCCCAGCCACCATTCATCTGCTTTCTGTCTCAATAGATTTGCCCGTTCTGCACATTTCATGGAAATGGAATCATATAAACGAACATGAAGTCTTTTCTTTCTTTCTTTTTAATTTGAGATAGGGTTTGGCTGGATTGCAGTGGAACAATCATGGTTCACTGCAGCCTCCACCTCTCAGGTCAAGCACTCCACCTGCCTCAGCCTCACAAAGTAGCTGGAATTACAGGCACCCACCACCAGGCCCAGCTAAGTTTTGCATTTTTGCAGAGATAGCACCTTGCTATGTTGCCCAGGCTGGTCTCAAACTGCAGGGCTCAAGACAGCCTCCCACCTTGGCCTCCCAAAGTGCTGGGATGACTGTGTGAGCCACCACACCTGGTCTGTTTTCAGCTCTCTTGGGTATACACCGGGAGTGGGACTGCTGGGTCAAGTTCTATGGAAAACAGAACCCACAGAATGTGTATATGCATACACAGAGAGAGATTCATTTTAGGAACTGGCCTCCAGGATTAGTGGACAATTAGCTGGTTCAGAGTCTGATGGGGGGCCAGGCGTGGTGGTGCATGCCTGTAATTCCAGCACTTTGGGAGGCCAAGGTGGGAGGATCGCTTGAGTCCAGGAGTTTGAGACCAACCTGGGCAACATAGGGAGACCCTGTCTCTATTTACAAAAAAAAAAAAAAAAAAAAAATGGCCGGGTGTGGTGGCTCACAACTGTAATCCTAACACTTTGGGAGGACGAGGCAGGCAGATCACCTGAGGTCAGGAGTTTGAAACCAGTATGTCGAAACGCTGTCTGTACTAAAATTTAGCCCGGCGCGGTCATGGGCACCTATAATCCCAGCTACTTGGGAGGCTGAGGCAGGAGAATCATTTGAACCCGGGATGTGGAGGTTTCAGTGAGCCGAGATCGCGCCTTAACACCCCAGCCTGGGCAATAGACTGAGACTTTGTCTCAAAAATAACAGCAATAAACTTAACCATCAGGTAAATCTATAATCTGTGCTCTCCTTGTCATGAAGGTCTTCACCTTTCTGAGTCTCCCTGAGTCCTGCTAGGAGATCCACTGAGAACCGCCCTGAGGCCCACTCCTAAGACAGAAAGAACCTGCTTTAACTTCCGAAGAATCCTGATTACAGTATCCTCAGCTCTTCGCAAAAATAACCTAAGGCACCTGCCCTGTCCTTAGCTGTCCCCTCTGGTTTCCTTGGGATTCTGTAAAATCTTCAGGACATTCTTCCAGCAGCCCCTAGGGCCCATTTTATGGTTCTTTGGACCCTGATGGAGTCCTCAACGGCCTGTTTCAGTGCCCCCAGGAGCCTGCTCTGCTTTTCCTGGAAATCTGACTACCGTCACTGTGGGGTTCTCCTCTAAAATCAGCCTTAGCTCTCATGTCCCCAGGGCCCTGCTATAACATTACCAGGACATTCAGAAAGCTCTTTTTTTTCTTCTTCTTTTTTAAAAGTGGGGTTTGACTATGTTGTCCAGGCTGGTCTTGAACTTCTGACCTCGTGATCTGCCTGCCTTGGCCTTCCAAAGTGCTGGGATTACAGGCGTGAGCCACTGTGCCTGGCCTTCGGAAAGCTCCTTGAACCACCTACAATACTCACAGGTTCTGTGCTCTTGCTGGAGGCTCCAGGGAAGAATCCGTGTGTTTGCCTTTCCCAGTTTCTAGAGGGCGCCAGCATTCCTTGGCTCATGGCCCACTGCTCCATCTTCAAGGCCAGCAGCACAGCATCCTCTCCCGTCTGACCCAGATATCCATCCTCACGTCTTCTCTCTACGATGAGGACTGCCTGGCCTCCCTCTCTAAAGGAGTCCTGTGATTATGCTTAGGGCCAGTTGGCTAATTCCAAGATCATCTCCCCATCTGAAGACTTTCACCTAATCACGTCACAAAGTCCCTTTTTCTATACAAGGCCACAGTCACAGGTTTTGGGGGATTAGGGCATGGAGGCCATGATTCAGCCCGCCATGGTCATCTGGGGTATCCTTCCTTGCCCCATTCTGATCTCCTCTCCTTGCTGTTACAATGGCCTGGGCTTTAGCCAGGAGGCCTCCCAGGGGTCTGCCTAGACATTCCTCATCACAGCCCTCCTTCCTAAAACTGAAGAAAAAGACCTCAAAGTTGCAGTGAGCCATGATAGTGTTATGCACTCCAGCCTGGATGACTGAGTGATACCCTGAAGAAAAAGAAAAAGGCGGGCCGGGCGCGGTGGCTCACGCCTGTAATCCCAGCACTTTGGGAGGCAGAGGCAGGCGGATCATGAGGTCAGGAGTTTGAGACCAGCCTGGGCAACATGGAGAAACCCCGTCTGTACTAAAAATGCAAAAAATTGATGGGGTGTGGTGACATGTGCCTGTAATCCCAGCTATTTGGGAGGCTGAGGCAGGAGAGTCACTTGAACCCAGGATGCAGAGGTTGCAGTGAGCCAAGATCATGCCATTGCATTCCAGCCTGGCAACAAGAGCAAAACTCCGTCTCAAAAAAAGAAAAGAAAAAGGCCTCAAGTCCCCTGAAGGCCACCTGGGAGACCCTTCCGGATGCCCTGGAGCCCATTTACAGCATCACCTGGGTGTCTCGAATCAAATCCTCAGGGTTCTGCTCTAATGGTCCCTGACTACACCCTCTCTCTTCCTGGGATCCTGCTCTCACGTCCCCAGGGCTCTACTAGAACCTCCTTAGACTGTCACTTGGGCTCCCCCAGGACAGCTATAATGTCTTGAGGACCCTACTGTAATGCAACGGAAAGCCTGTGGCATGGCCAGGCAAGGTGGCTCACGCCTGCAATCACTTCGGGAGGCCGAAGCAGGTGGATGACCTGAGGTCAGGAGTTTGAGACCAGCCTGGCTAACGTGGTGAAAATCCTGTTTTGTAAAAATACAAAAATTAGTTGGGTGTGGTGGTAAGTGCCTGTGATCCCAGCTACTCAGAAGGCTTAAGCAGGAAAAACACTTGAACCCCAGAGGCAGAGGTTTCAGTCAGCCGAGATCTCACCACTGCACTCCAGCCTGAGTGACTCCATCTCAAAAAGAAGAAAAAGAAAGCCAGCCCAAGGGAGTACACACTCAGCACAAAGCAAAAATGTGGTCCCCTTGGTTCCAGTTTCAACACGGTTCAAGCAGAGCACTCACCGGGCGCTGGTCCCTTCTGATCCACTCCTTGGACGGCATGAGGAGCTGGCCTTAAAGCCGGCCCTGGACCCTGTTTCTGTGCCACAAGTGACCCAGGTAACTTGGAGCTGTGCACCCTGAACCACCCTAACCTCTGCCTGTCCTCTCCGCCCCTACGCAATAGTGCCCTCTACTGACCTGGGGGGGCAATCACGCCTGAATTCAAAAGCAAAACCTGACTCTTTGAGGTCCACCTCTCCCAGCCAAAGGTTCTTTATCTGTAAAATGCGGTTAATAATTGTGATTTTATTAGGGTGGTGCAAAAGTAATTGAGGTTTCCATCATTAGAACCGCAATCACAGGCCTGGCACGGTGGCTCACACCTGTAATCCCAGCACTTTGTAAACCATACCTGTAATCCCAGCTGAGGCAGGAAGATCATGAGGTCAGGAGTTTGAGACCAGCCTGGCCAATATGGTGAAACCCCCATCTCTACTAAAAATACAAAAGTTATCCAGGCGTGGTGGTGCCTGCCTGTAGTCCCAGCTACTCAGGAGGCTAAGGCAGAAGAATTCGCTTGAACCCAGGAGGTTGTAGTGAGCCAAGATCGTGCCACTGCACTCCCGCCTGAGCAACAGAGCGAGACTCTATCTAAAAAAATAAAAATAGGCCAGCCCTGGTGGCTCACGCCTGTAATCCCAGCACTTTGGGAGGCCGAGGTGGGCAGATCACGAGGTCAGGAGATTGAGACCATCCTGGCTAACACAGTGAAACTCCGTCTCTACTAAAAATACAAAAAATTGGTTGGGTGCAGTGGCGGGCGCCTGCAGTCCCAGCTACTTGGGAATCTGAGGCAGGAGAATCGCTTGAACCTGGGAGGTGGAGGTTGCAGTGAGCCAATTGCACCACTGCACTCCAGCCTGGGCCGCAAAGCGAGACTGTCTCAAAAAAAAAAAAATTACAATTGCTTTTGCACCCAACTACTTCCTATCTCATTACAGGCTTTGGTGGGCCAACGGCTCCACACGGGGCACACAGGGCATCTGCAGTAGCCCCTGTTTGTGTTAACGCCCCCACTCTCCAGCCAGGTTGGGGCCCCAGGGATCCCACTGGACTGCAGACTCTGACATCAGGCCCTGCCTGGAGCTGTCTTGCTCACTCCTGCACTGATTCCCAGGGAATAGCACAGCAAATATTTGCAGAAGGAATGACCCTCGGATGGCTTGAAGTGCTCCTAAAACTCATCTAGAACATCCTTGGTGTTCTGCTAGAATGTTCTAGCTAAATCTATACTGACCTCTGAAAAAACATCCATAGGTCTTTTATTTGTACTTTTTTTCTTGAGACAGGGTCTCATTCTGTGACCCAGGCTGGAGTGCAGTGGTGTCATCCTAACCTGCTACACTCAGACCTCTGGGCTCAAGTGATCCTCCTGCCTCAGCCTCCCGAGTAGCTGGGACTACAGCCCAGCTAATTTTTTTTTTTTTTTTTTTTGAGATGGGGTCTCAGTCTGTCACCCAGGCTGGAGTGCAGTGGCATGATCTCAGCTCACTGCAACCTCCATCTATCTCCCAGGATCAAGGAATCCTCTCACCTCAGGCTCTTCAGTAGCTGGGACTACAGGCGCATCCTACCAGGCCCAGGTAATTTTTTGTATTTCTGGTGCAAATGGGTTTTGCCATGTTGCCCAGGCTGGTTTCAGGTGATCCGTGGCCTCCCAAAGTGCTGAGATTACAGGTGTCAGCCACTGTGCCTGGCCTAATTTCTTTTTTTTTTTTTTGACTTTTTTTTTTAATTCCTGAGTCTCACTCTGTCACCCAGGCTGGAGTGCAGTGACGTGATCTCGGCTCACTGCAACCCCTGTCTCCCAGGTTCAAGCGATTCTCTTGCCTCAGCCTCCTGAGTAGCTGGGACTACAGGTGGGAGCCACCACACCAGCTAATTTTTGTATTTTCAGTAGAGATGGAGTTTCACCACGTTGACCAGGGACCATCCATTTTTCTGTCAGCCAGGAAGGACGTTGGTGTTGAGGCTAACAAAGTTATCAAGGACAGTAACTACCACAGCTTCTGAAGTTTTGCCAAAACCTCAGAGGCGTGGCCTTCTGGCCAGGCATCTGTGATTTCATAATGTTGGAGCATTCATGGTATCCCTAGGGGTTGCAGCTTTCTCTGTGTTTGCTGTGGCTGAAACAAGAAAGCAAGCATATATATGCAGATTGCTACAGAAATTGATTCCATGAAAGATTTTGAAATGAGGAAGGCTGGTATCTTTTTTTTTTTTTTGACACAGAGTCTCCCTCTTTCACCCAGGATGTAATGCAGTGGCACAATCTCATTTCACTGCAACCTCTGCTGCCCAGGTTCAAGCGATTCTCCTGCCTCAGCCTCCTAAGTAGCTGGGATTACAGGTGCGTGCCACCATGCCCAGCTAATTTTTGTACTTTTAGTAGAGACGGGGTTTCACCATTTTGGCAAGGCTGGTCTTAAACTCCTGACCTTGTGATCCACCTGCCTTGGCCTCCCAAAGTGCTGGAATTACAGGTATGAGCCACTGCACCAGCTGGAAGGCTGGTATCTTTCAGACTGCAAAGTGATCTTGAAATATAAAGAATTTCTTCAGGTCAAATTACCTAGAAAGTTGTCACTGACTTGTGTTCCTGAACACATGAATATGGATGTAGGCTAAGAAATAGTTTCTCTTGATAAATAAACAATTAATAAAATTTGGCTGGGCACGGTGGCTCACGCCTATAATCCTAGCATTTTGGGAGGCCGAGGTGGGTGGATCACGAGGTCAAGAGATCAAGACCATCCTGGTCAACAAGGTGAGACCCTGTCTCTACTCAAAATACAAAAAATTAGCTGGGCATGGTGGCGCGTGCCTGTAATCCCAGCTACTCAGGAGGCTGAGGCAGGAGAATTGCCTGAACCCAGGAGGCGGAGGTTGCGGTGAGCCGAGATCACGCCATTGCACTCCAGCCTGGATAGCAAGAGCGAAACTCCGTCTCAAAAAAAAAAAAAAAGAAAGAAATAGTTTCTCTTGATAAATAAACTATTAAATAAAAAAATCGGCTGGGCGCAGTGGCTCACGCCTATAATCCCAACACTTTGGGAGGCTGAGGCGGGTGGATCACGAGATCAAGAGATTGAGACCATCCTGGTCAACAAGGTGAAACCCTGTCTCTACTATAAATACAAAAAAAATTAGCTGGGCATGGTGGCGTGTGTCTGTAGTCCCAGCTATTCGGGAGGCTGAGGCAGGAGAATTGCTTGAACCCAGAAGGCAGAGGTTGCGGTGAGCGGAGATCGTGCCATTGCACTCCAGTCTGGGTAACAACAGTGAAACTCCATCTCAAAAAAAAAAAATAATTCATTCACTTAATTAAAGACAAAGGCAGTGAAGGAGGGAGTCAGGTGGAAACTCGGGGTCAGAGTATTCCATAGGGAACAGATGGTGAAGAGGCTCAGCAGGTGGGCACCGGGGTCGTGGGGCTGAGCAAGAGGGAGAGCAGGTAGGAGGGGACATCAGGGACCTGCTGACCCAGGAACTGTATCTCCTTTTGTTATCAAAGAACCTATGGGCCAGGCGAGGTGGCTCTCACCTGTAATCCCAGCACTTTGAGAGGCCGAGATGGGTGTGGATCATGAAGTCAGGAGTTTGAGACCAGCCTGGCCAACATGGTGAAACCCTGTCTCTACCAAAATCAGCCAGGTGTGGTGGCATGCACCTGTAATCCCAGCTACTCAGGAGACTGAGGCAGAGGATTGCTTTAACCTAGGAGGCGGAGGTTGCAGTGAGCCAAGATCACGCCATGGCACTCCAGCCTGGGTGAGAGAGAGACTGTCTCAAAGCAAAAACAATTAAAAAAAAGAACCTATGGTCCTTGTCCCCACTCTTCAGGTGCAAGGCCTGTTGAGGGGTCCTAGGGGGTCTTTCTCCTTGGTCTTTGCGAGCCGCCAAGTCCAGCAGAGTTCCTTCCCCAGCACACACACTGATGCGATGGGGTACCAGGAGACGCCCCAATAATCCGGAGGAAGCTGGGGAGCCAGGCTGTTGTTGTAAACACAGCAGCCCCACCCCGAACGGAAACACCTGCGGCCAAGGGGAGGGGCCGCCACCTCCCACCCCACTCTGGGTCTCCGTTCCCTCCCTCTGGGGTCCAAGCTCCCTCTTTACCCCTCGCTGGATCTCTACTGCCCCAGCATAGGGTGGGGTGGGTGTGCAGTTTCTGTGAATCAGGGCGGCAACCCCCCCAACCCGTCCCTGCCCCTTCCTGCCCACTTCCTCTGGCAGGAACCCTCGCCCTCCCCCGCCACCGACCTGGGTAAAAGGCAGGGACTGGGCCCACAGGGAGGAAGCATCCTGGAGGTGGCGGCGGCGGCGGCAGCAGCAGCAGCTCCTTTCCCCATAGCCCTGTCTCCCAACCCTTGTACCAGTGCTGGGCTCAGACCCTGGTACAGGCCTGGGGGGCAGGGACCTGGGGACCCCGGCACTGGCAGACCCCGACAGGTGAGGTCAGTGGGTGTTCACACCTCCCTCCCTGTGCCCCCATCTCTGCTGTGGCTTGGATGCAGGCCTTTCCCCTTCGGGTCCCACAAATCCTCTGGTGCTCCCCTGCCTCGCTGGCCCCCAATCCGTGCCTGTCTCCCCACCTGTGTGATGTGCAGTGCACCTGTCCGTTTTGCCTGCCTCTCACAGTGGTCTGTGTGCCCTCCCCAGCTTTGCAGGTGACATTCCAGAACCCCTGCTCCCCATGCCATGACCCTGAGCCTGTCCTGTCCCTCTCAAGGCCCCCATCTCGGCAGCCTGTGTGTTGGGCCATCTCCCAGGAGCTTCCTGCCCACTTCCTTCCCAGCAGCCTGGCCCCAGTCCCGCTGAGCCAGGCTCCAGGGCAGTCTCACCATGCCACTGCCAGCACCACCAATTTCCTTACTTCGATTTTGAGGCAGTTGGTGCAAAGGAAGTTTCTAGAATCTGAGAGCTGGAACTCAGCTATTCACTGGGACTCCAGGAGTAGGACTTGGCCTCTCCCAGGTGAATTTCCTTATCTGCAGATGGGCATGGTGCCCACCTAGGAGTGGGTGGTGGGTGAACGGTGTCTTCCTCCTTGGCTGGAAGCAGGGATCAGAAGCCCTGGCTAAAGTCAAGACCTTTAGAGTTCACAGCCAAAAAGCAGGGCATCCAGCACACCCCACCCTACCTGGGTGAGCGCACACCCATGGCAGGGGGGCTGCAGCTTCCTCCCCTCCCTACCTGACATGGTCAGGAAGAGTGGACAAGGGCCTGCAGGACCCAGGGGCCTCCGCCTTTCCTCACTTCCTCCCCAGAGGGCAGGGGTGGGGAACAGCACACCACCAGGGTATCAGAAGAAAAGGTGACAAGGACCAAAAAAGGAGACCCAGGGGAAGGAAGGCAGGCATCTCAGCTCATACTCCCGTCCTCGCCCACAGCAGCCTTGCCCAATTCCCGCAGGGACACCCCCACAACCCCATGCTCTGATAAAGGTACAGAGATCCCAAGTCTGGCTGGGAATGAGAAAATAACTTTATTTGATTGTGGGGAGTGGGCCGATGTCCAGCCTCAGAACTTCTGGAACTGCTTCTTGGTGCCAGCGGCCTTGGTGACCTTGAGCACGTTGAAGCGTACAGTCTTGCTCAGGGGTCGGCACTCGCCCACTGTCACGATGTCACCAATCTGGACGTCCCTGTGGAGGCAGGTGGGGCCGTGTCCTCAGGAGGGGCCACCCCATAAGCCCCAGGAGGCTTTCCTTTCGCTTTGCCAGGCTGAAGGCCCTGCTTTGGCTCCACCAAACCCCAGCCAAGCTCCACTCAGCAATTCAACCTACTCCCGTTATTTCTTTGGTACAAACTTTGTGCCAAGCACCAAGCTCAACGCTGTAGACAGAGCAGGACCACTGGGGTGGACGAGCTCCCTTTCACAGCCAAACTAGAGGCCCCCAGATTGTCAGCGGCCTCACCACCCCACCTCAGCAGAGCAGCAGGGGAATCCTGTAGCAACAGTGTTAAGGGACAACCTCAGGTCCCTTATCACTCAGAATCAGTTCAGGCCAATTTCTTCCCCGCCCACAGGACTCCCCACCTTGTTCCCAAGATCCTCCCCGCCCAAAGGCCACCATTATCAGCTGCGCCACGTCCTCATCCTTTGTACTTGGCTGACACCTGCCACCCACCCTGCTGGAAGGTGCCCTCTGAAGGACAGGACTGTGCCCTGGCTCACCACTGAGCGCCAGCATCTAACACCAAATCTGGCACATGATAAACTCTAAATAAAACATGCTGAGGGGATGAACAAACGTGTAATTCCAACATTTCTGAGGTTCCCATCTGGTATAACACCCTAACCTTTTGGTTCCAAGACACCTACCTGTTACAGGTTCAACACTCCTAATCCAAAAATTCTGAAACACTGTATAATCTGAATTTTTTTTTTGTTTTGTTTTGTGTGTGTTTATGTGTGTGTGTGTGGGGAGGATCTTACTCTGTCACATGGGCTGGAGAGCAGTGGGGCCATCTCGGCTGACTGTAGCCTCCACCTTGTGGACTTAAGCAATCTTCCCACCCCAGCCTCCCGAGGACCTGAGACCACAGGCCCATGCCACAGCACACAATTACTTCTATATTTTTTGTAGAGGGAGGATTTTACGTGTTGCCCAGGCTGATCTCAAACTCCTGAGCTCAAGAGATCCTCCTGCCTCACGCTGCTACAGTGCTGGGATTACTGGCTTGAGCCACGGTGCCTGGCTAAAATCAGAAACTTTGAGTACCAGCACGAACCCTTTGCTTTCTGATGATTCAATGCATGCTAAATTTGCTTCACACAGACAATTATAAAATGTACTGCATAAGATTACTTTCAGGCTATGTAAATAAGGTACACATGGAACAAACGAGCTTCGTGTTTAGACCTATGTCCCACCCTCAAAATATCTCATTATGTATATGGGAACATTCCAAAATCTAGCTCCAAGCATTTTGCTTTTTTGAGACGGAGACTTGCTCTGTCGCCCAGGCTGGAGTGCAGTGGCGTGATGGCGGCTCACTGCAACCTCTGCCTCCTGGGTTCTAGCGATTCTCCTGCCACAGCCTCCTGAGTAGCTGATATTACAGGCGCCCACCACCACACCTGGCTAATTTTTTGTATTTTTTAGTAGAGACGGGATTTTACTATGTTGGGCAAACTGGTGTTGAACTCCTGGCCTCGTGATCCACCTGCCTCGGCCTCCCAAGCATTTCAGATAGTCAACCTGTGGAACACTTAAATTCTGAAGAACAAATGATACACAAATCCTGAGATTCTGGGGCTTCCCAGAGATGCCACCTCAGTCACTGCCTCCCTCAGCTGGCCTTAAATTGGACCGGCCTGCAATCTGAAGGCTGGGAGAGTGGCCTGAGCAAGCTGATGGGCCCCTGTGCTCACCTGAAGCAGGGGGACAGGTGTACGGACATATTCTTGTGGCGCTTCTCGAAGCGGTTGTACTTGCGGATGTAGTGCAGGTAGTCTCGGCGGATGACAATGGTCCTCTGCATCTTCATCTTTGTCACTACGCCTAGGAGCAGGGGCAGATCACAGGTTAGGTCCCATGTGAAAAGAGGGCCATGGGTAACCTGAGGCATGCTGGGAACCAGAGCAGCTGAGCAGGGATTCCAAGAAGTCCCCGTTTCCAGCATCAGTTTTACCAAATGGCTTTCTCAGCAGTGCCCGTGTGGGTATCTGAAGACCATCGTGAAAACAGACATCATCTGCCAATGCCCCTGGACCCGAAGGTTTGCATTCCCAACCACCTCCCTCACCCAGGACCCAGGAGTCTGGGCCCCAAGCCCCTTCTTCCTGTATTTCAGGCCCTTGACACCAAAAAAGAATCACACACTTACCAGAGAGGATCCGCCCTCGAATGGAGACGTTACCAGTGAAGGGGCATTTCTTGTCAATGTAGGTGCCCTCAATAGCCTGAAGGGATAGGGAAAACAAAGTAGTAAGCCTTGGGCGGGTGGTTCCTGAAAAGAACCGGGGGCGTGGCCTCAGGGAAGTGAACTACAATTCCCATCAGCCCTGGGAGCAGCCACTCAAACGTGGGCAGAGCAACTGGACTTGGGCACACATGTGCAGGAAGGCCAGGGTCCCCTTCTTTCGTCTGAGGATCCCCGCACCTCTTTGGGTGTCTTGAAGCCCAGACCGATGTTCTTGTAGTACCGCGGGAGCTTCTCCTTGCCAGTTTCTCCCAGCAGGACCCTCTTCTTGTTTTGAAAGATGGTCGGCTGCTTTTGGTAGGCACGCTCGGTCTACAGGTTATGAGAAAACGGATGAGCTGGTTAAGTTTGGAGCGGGCAGCAACATGGCCTAGAGACCTTCCCAGAAACTCCCAGACCTCACGCTCTACAGCACAGCGCCGGCCTCCAAGGTCTGGTGCCCCAGAATCACCCACTAAGACACGACCACCCCGACCTTACCTGTAATTCATACTCAGATCTAAGCCCGGAGTTATTTCAATTTATTTGCTCCAGAAGGCCTCCCAGGGCCTGCAGAATTCATCCTCTAAACCAGGATCACCCCCTCACACCCTGGACACCTTTCATCGAGGATCATTCTCCAAAACCCAAAGTGGCCCACCCAGGATTCACTCCTTATGTAGTACATAAGGAAATATCAAAACGCCAGGCTCCCTGGACTCGCCCTTAGCAGTCCGTTCTCACAGAATTAACTCTGAAAACCAGAGAAGTAAATAAAAAACCTCCTTCAACTTGGATTTTAATAAGGTAACTAGAAAACGCTTGAGCCTCCATTAAGGCACGGAGCCCCCAGGATTTAGGAGGGAAGCATTCATGTAAAACACGCGAAAGCACGCGCCCTCCGCCCCAGTTAATCCCTAGGAAACAATCATGGAAGCCCGGAATTAACTCCTGAACTTGGATGCCGGGACCTGCCCTCCCGGACGCGGCCCTGAAGGCCGGGGCGGACCCCGCAGCCGGGATTCAGCCTAGAGCCCGCACCTGAATGTCCGCCATCTTCCCGACAGCCTGCAAAAAGGAAAGTGGCCGTGCCGTCTGGGTTTCCTTATCGACTACGCAGGGGCTGGAGAGGAAGTGACGTAAAGCAACGTGCGCGGCCTTGGGCGGGCCCTCGAGCGCGACTCTGATTGACAGGCTGCACTTAAACCAGCCCCCGATTCCGGGATCGAGAAGGACTGACGGGTGGGGAGTGGTGGACACTGTCTCGCGAAGTATTAGGCCATCACGGCACTGGGCGCGATTATTCAGGCAGGGATGGCGTGAACAGCCTTATGTCCGCCCGTGTTATCGCGAGAGTCGTACGGAGTCCGTCATGTTTTGCGCGGCGTAGGCTCCGGTAGGATTTGGATACCGCCCGTAGGATTTGGATACCGCGTGGCTGTGTTCTTGGGCCTTCAAACCGGATGAGGCAACGGCCATCTTTCTGAAGGGCGGACGGCCGAAGGGTGCTAGGAGCATGTGTGGCGGTGTCGCCATCTTTGTCAGGGGCAGGAGCTGCCCACAAGCTTTCGGAAGTGTGATGAAAGTTACTCGCCTGGTGCGGTGGCTGCGCCTGTAATCCCAACACTTCGGGAGCTCGAGGCGCGGAGGACTGAGCTAGGGAGGTTGAGGCTGTAGTGAGATGTGATCACACCACAGCATTAGAGTTTGGTCGAGAGTCTCAAAAATAAGTAAAAATAAAACAGCACCAAGACTTTTGAGGTAACACACTCACACAGAGAAAACCTCTGGCTATAACAGCGCTATCCAACAGAATTTTTTTTTTGAGACGGCGTCTCGTTCTGTCGCCGGGTCCGGAGTGCAGTGGCACCTTCAAGTGATTCTCCTGCCTCAGCCTCCCGAGTAGATGGGATTACAGGCGCGCACCACCACGCCCGGCTTAATTTTGTAGTTCTAGTAGAGACGGGATCTGTTTTGCCCAGATTGGTCTTGAATTCCTGGGCTCAAGGGATTTTCCCGCCTCAGCCTCCTCATAGCTGGGACTACAGGCAGATGCTACTATACCTAGCTAATTTTAAAAAAAGAAAAAAAATTGGGACTAGGCCCGGTGGCTCACGCCTGTAATCCAAGCACTTTGGAGGTCAAGGCGGGTGGATCACGAGGTCAAGAGATCGAGACCATCCTGGTCAGCATGGTGAAACCCCGTCTCTACTAAAAATACAAAAAAATTAGCTGGGCATGGTGGCGCGCACCTGTAGTCCCAGCTACTCGGGAGGCTGAGGCAGGAGAATTGCCTGGACCCGGGAGGCAGAGGTTGAGGTGAGCCGAGATCGCACCATTGTACTCCAGCCTGGGTAACAAGAGCGAAACTCCGTCTCAAAAAAAAAAAAAAAAAAAAAAATCTTGTTAATTTGGAGTCTCCCTGTGTTGCCCAGTCTGGACTCGAATGATTGGGGTTACAGGCGTGAGCTACCACACCCTGTAAGAGTTTTTTTGTTTGAGATGGAGTTTCACTTACTGCTCAGGCTGGAATACGAGATCTCAGCTCACTGCAACCTCCACCTCCTGCATTCAAGCAGTTCTCCTGCCTCAGCCTCCCGAGTAGCTGTGATTACAGGTGCCCACCACTACGCCCAGCTCATTTTTGCATTTTTAGTAGACAGGGTTTCACAGGGTGGTCTTGAACTCCTGACCCGAGGCCATCCATCTGCCTTCCAAAGTGCTGGAATTGCGTAACCCACTGCGCCCAGCCGAGTTCGTTATAGCAGGATACGAGACCTCGTTAAGAGATGACTTGTATTTTGTCGCAGTGTGTGGCTTGTCATTCCTAAGTGTCTTCTGAAAGTCTTAAGTATTTTTATAAAGTCCACTTTCCCATTTGCTAATGGACCATACTTTTGGAGGTGATCATAGTTTCACATGGAGTTTGTGAAATTTAAGACATACTTTAAAGTGGGTTGTTTCTGGAGTAGGCTTCTCTGTGGAATGGGAACCTACGTGGGGACTCTGGCAGGGGTAGGCAACATCGATGTTCACTGATTTTCAGGGAAGACACAAGCCACTGTGGTCAGACTTTCCTGTAAAGGGTAATCCCACAACAGACGTTATCTGCTGTGTCAACACATACTGCCCACTTGTCTTTCTCTGGGGTAAGGTTGGGCATGTAAGTACACAACTACCAAATTACTCCTGAATCTTGGCATCCAATCCCAAGGACGGCATGAATCTAGCTTTCATTACTTACCCACGTTTACCTTGTCTGGTGTTTAGGTCATGTTTATTATGGAACCCTGAGCATGACATGTATGACCCCCAAACGTCATCAGCAATATGGTAACAGGCCCCTTCCCACCCAAGCAAACTTTGACCTGGAACATTTTATGCAATTGTTACCTAGTACATGCTCCACAATCAATGCCCTTTCAGGGATTCAGACTAACAGACCTAATGTACAGGACTTTTAAAGGCCTAGCATTATGTCCATTAACCCAGTGCCTATCACCATACAGCAGCCTGACAGTGGGGGCATGGGTCCATACTTTGCAGCTGAATTAGAATAAGGCAGCCTGACATTAACTGGGAAGCACCAGGCACTGCTGGCCACCATTGTTTTAAAATGTCTTTGGTTTGTAAATGCTGCCTATAAAGGATAATTGAATTTAGAGCAAGTTACAAGTCATTTTTTTAAGCTCCTCATCCCTTTTGCCACCTGCCTCCACAGCAGACACAGTGCAAAGACACAGGGCTTCTTTGAAAGTAATTTATTTGACTGATCATAAAACACGGGTGAGGAGCACAGGCATTGTCTGTAACCCCTGAACTGCCCATCTTCCCAATCTATGCTTCTATAAATACCCTTTGTACAACAGTGAGCTCATGCTGTTCCCAAGCAGGCACACATTCTAACAGCTGCAGAGTATAGTGCATGATGCCCCACTCACAACTAAGGCCCCTCCAATTAGTCTTCCGGATCCTTCTGCTGATAGTAACTGGTTGCTGTTCCTATTGCTCATAGATAAATGACACCTGCACAATTCAAGCAACCTCGGCAGTGACTAGACCCTTTCCTTGCTCCGAGCTTCCTATGTCCCAGGCTGCCTGTGGCACCCGGATTGCTGCTGCCCCTGGGTCCCGCACATTCCAGGGCGACGATGGAGGAAGGCAGGCCAGGCCAAGCATGAGGAACTAACAGTCTTTATTGGGCTCAGACCAGGAGTCCATGGGTCTTGAGGACCTCTGTGTATTTGGTAATTTTCTTCTCCACGTTCTTCTCGGCTTGTTTCCGTAGCCTCTGCCAAGAATACGCACAGGTGGTGGTGGTCAGGAGGGGCTGGATCGCCCTCATTACATGGACTCCATCCCACCCCAACTCTGGCTGCCCCTTTGCCAGTTAAGAGTCCTCTGTGGGCAAGACAGCATCTGCCAGGCCCACACCGGAGTGAGATACCCTCTCAGTGCCAACCCCTGCCCTCACCATGAGCTGTTTCTTCTTCCGGTAGTGGATCTTGGCTTTCTCCTTCCTCTTCTCCTCCAGGGTGGCTGTCACTGCCTGGTACTTCCAGCCAACCTCGTGAGCCAGGCGCCCCAGATAGGCAAACTAGGGGGTAAAGAAAAAGTTGTAAGAGCATATAAGCCCCCACTCCCAGGAGCCCGAGCTGGGAGGTGACTGACAGTTGGGAAAATTGTCATGCAACTGTTCTCAACAGGCCCCAGTTAAAGCAGCACCACTCCAAGTCGGGAGGGAGGAAAAGAAAATAAAAAGCACCACCCACCCCTCCTGGCATCAGCTAAGCCAATGGCATTGTCGGCACTCCCGCAGGGACATCCGCAGACCATCGTGAGATAAGGACATCATCTGCCAGGCTGGGGGGGGGGCCCAAGCCCCTCAGCAGGCCCAAAATCCCCACAGTAGGCAGCACAGTGGAAGCTGGGACTCACCTTCCTTGTCGGCTTCAGACGTACAACCTTGAGGGCTGCAGGAACCACCATCCGCTTTTTCTGTTAGAGAAAGAAAGGGGCTTAAGAGCCCTGGAGGGACCGACAGAGAAGGAGCCCAGCTGGGCGGGCATCTCAGCCAGTGTTGCTTTCATGAGGATCAAACAATGTAGGTAGTTGTGAACATCACAGACGCCGCGGGCAGGGCTGCTGTCTGGCGGGCTTGGCACAGCTCACCTTGTCGTAAGGTGGTGGGATGCCGTCAAACACCTTGAGGCGGTCCAAGGCGGCCTGGCCTCGCTTGGTCTTGTGGGGCAGCATGCCTGTGGGGTGGAGAGCAGGCCCGCTCAGAGGGGCTCCTAAGAACGCCCCCCTCCCCACTGAGGCAGGCCCATGGGTGGCCTCAGATGGTAGTGCATGTGGAGTCATCTCATGGTCGGGAAACTCGAACATAGTGGGAGAAGTCCTCATCACCGGCCGCCTGCCCATCCCCACCTGCAGTCCCCACACCCCGCTCACCTCGCACAGTCCGCCAGAAGATGCGGCTGGGGGCTCGGAAGTGGTAGGGGCCTCGGGAAGGGTTGGTGTTCATCCGCTTGCGGAGGAAAGCCAGGTACTTCACTAGTGAGACAGCAGAGTGTGAGACCTGCCCGGTCTGCCAGCATCCCCAAACTCCCACTTCCAAGGACCTTGTCAGGGACCCCAAGTAGCCTCTCCCACCACTGCTGGAAGTGCCTTCAAAGCCTCGACAGCCCACAGGGAGACCCCCCCCCCCCCCCCCCCGCCGCAATGCTCCTCCCAGGCCATCACTTACACTTGTTTCTGTAGAAATTGCCAGAAATGTTGATGCCCTCGCAGCGAACGACCACCACCTTCCGGCCTAGAGGGAGGGAGAGGATTACGAAGAGCTGAGGGCTCTACCACAGCCCACACAGGCACCCCGACACAGTGCAGTATTCGCCAGAGCCAAGTTCATGTTTAAATGAAAAGCTAGCCTAATGCACAATCACTTCTGAGCCTCGAGTCCCTGGCCCTGGGGAAGAGTTGCTGGCAGGTCTCAGAGCGGTGCATGGGGTTGATCTCATGGCCGTGAGACTCAAACGAAAGATGGTGAATGTTGCTCATCACCGACCGCCAGCGGGGGCTCCACAGGGGGACTCTCGGGGGCGACTTACCCAGCAGTACCTGCTTAGCCACGATGGCTGCCAGGCGGCCCAGGAGATGGCCTCGACCATCGAGCACCAGGACCTGTGGGAGACAAGGACAGTCTTTTTTTGTCCTCAAGCAAGCATTTCCTTTTGTCCTACCTCGAACCCACCCATCGCAGCTGGGAACTATGCACCGAGACCCACTCTACAGATGAGGAAAGGGGCTGAGAAAACAAGGCTGCTTCAGGATCAGTGAGCGAGCAGTGTAAATGCCCAAACTCCTCTCACATCTCAGGTCTTCTATGATTTTTTAATGCTCAGACTGTATTTTGCAAAGCAAGAGGATGACCAAGGACTTCAATGTAGACCAGCAAGGCTCTGCCCACTGATTATCCAGTTACAAGACCTTATAACTGTAGGAGTGACAGTGAGTTTCTTGAGACAGTGTCTTGCTGTTGCACAGGCGGTCAACCTCCCAGATCAAGCTATCCTCCCACCTCAGCCTCTTGAGTAGCTGGGGCCACAGGCACACCGCCACCACACGCAGCTATTTTTTTTTTTTGAGATGGAGTTTCTCAGACTTGAAATGGGTGAGAAAGGAATAAAATTTAAAAAAAAGAAAAAAAAGGGGATGGAGTTTCATTCTTGTTGCCCAGGTTGGAGTGCAATGGTATGATCTCAGCTCACTGCAACCTCCGCCTCCAGTGTTCAGTTCAAGTGATTGTTGCCTCAGCCTCCCCTGAAGCTTGGATTACAGGCTCCCACCACCATGCCTGGCTAATTTTTGTGTTTTCAGTAGAAACGTGATTTTGTCATGTTGGCCAGGCTGGTCTTGAACTCCTGACCTCAGGTGATCCACCGGCCTCTGCCTCCCATGTAATTTTTGTACTTTTTTTGTTCAGTCAGTGTTTTGCCATGTTGCCCTAGGCTGGTCTTGTACTCGTGGCCTCAAGTGATCCGCCAGCCTCAGCCTTCCAAAATGCTCAGATTACAGGCTTCAGCCACCATGCCCAATCCATTGTACAATATTAAGAGCATCTATCCTCTGATGTACAGGGTGTTTCTACCACAAATTTCATTTGGAAGAAAAGCGAACTTCAGGTGGGAGGTTAGGAAGAGCAGGTTTAACCCATGCTAGCTCTGCTATTGCATCACTCTCCTTGCCTAGGTAAACTGCTCAGGCACAGAACCCCAGCTTCCTCTAGAGAAGTCCTGGCCAGGTGCAGTGGCTCACACCTGTAATCCCAGCACTTTGGGAGGCCAATACGGTGAAATCTCATCTACTAAAAACACAAAAATCAGCCGAGCATCACGGCGGACAGCTGTAGTCCCAGCTACTTGGGAGAGTGAGGCAGGAGAGTCACCTGAACTTGAGCAGAGGTTGCAATGAGCCAAGATCCCGCCATTGCACTCCAGCCTGGGAGTCAAGGCGACTCCGTCTCAGAAAAACAAAAGAAAACCCCAGAGTAGAGATCTTCATTGTTATAATGCAAAATCACGAGGCATGTATTTGTTGTTACACGTCCTTTTTAAGTGTTGGAACCCAATACAGACAGATATACACAAAGAATCTAAATCCAAACTTCCCGAGGTCTTGACCTTGGCCCAAACTCACCAATTCCCAAGTTTTGATTCCCTCCCCTGTCAAATAAGGTTAACAATATCTGCCTCAGGAATACCGTTAACTAGACGAAACAATACAAACTGTGCTAGGCACAAAGACACACGTTCGGTGAACACCACCACTTGCTTAGATCAGCCTGGCTCAGAAATTCCGCCCCGCAACCACCAGACTATTCACAAGGAAACCTTTCCAGGGCCAACCTCCACTTTATACTTAATTACACAAAGAGCAGTTAAAGGGCCCCCGGGTGTTTGCAGAAAAAGATGTCCCATCCTCGTGGAACCATTTATCACAGCTCTCGACTTCCAGGAGCCAACAGGCCTCAGGACAATCGCCAACCCCCTCAAACGAAGGAAAACGATTCATTCCTGAGTGCCAGGCAGGCAACAGCTCTCTCGACCCCCCCGCAGAAAAGTATTGAGAATTGAAACAACCAGAGCTGCAGGGGACCCCGATTAACACCTCCACGTGAGATCAAAGCAGCCCGCGCACTGGGAAAGATGGAAATACCTTCCATTTTGGGCAATCCTGTTTCTCACGGCCCTGCAACCGCCCGGCCAGACTTTCGCGTTTTCCCCATCGCAGAGGACACACAAGGGTCCAATTCAGCCAAGACTCGACCCCGGTGCCCCCACCCGTTACCCAAGTTCAAGGTAAGCGAGGTCTAGTTGTAAAGTAATCTGTCCTGTACTGGGAACTCCATCACCCTCGCCTCGAGAAAGAAATGCCGCATTGTAGCCAACCCTAGGCCTAGAGAGCCCCGTCCTTTTCTATATTTTCCCCTTACTCCAAAAGACTTCTATTTTGCTTAACTGTAGGTGTTAAACTCTGCAACACAGGTAGCAGAACCGAGAGGGTACGACCCCGTTCCGGCCTGAATCCCACCCGGTACCACGCTGCCCCAGCCTGCGCGGAGCCCGCACCTGCACCTCCGCCATCTTCGGGAGCCTCCCGGGAAAGGAGGAGGTCTTGTCACAGGGTTTCTTATCCCTTAAAACAGGGGCGGCAGAAGTGACGCAACGTGGGCTGCGCAAACAACTTTCTGTGCTGTCATTGGTTAAAGGGTTGTGCGCGCGCGCAGAGAAGCCCCACGGAAGGCGGGTTAGCCTTCAGTTGTCCAATCCGGACATACTTCCGGTCGGACCTCCGCGACCAGAGCTGGGCCCTGCAATAGATCACGTGGGGTGTGGAGGCGGTGCTGCTGCGGCGTTGCCGTCGCGTCTCTGCGGCTGTGTGTTTGAGGGGCTGTAAATCTCGTTCACACGCTCTGTCTGCCATGTTTGTAAGTGGAAGTGCCACTACTCCTTCAAGCGACTGAAGGCTGCAGGGCCTCTGGTGGCCCGCAGGGGGAGACCAGACCCGCCAGGCCCGCCCTTCCACGCTCAGTCCAGGCTTACTTTATTTTCTAAGACAGGGTCTCGCTCTGTCACCCAGGTCAGAGTGCAGTGGGGCGTTCATGGCCCACCGCAGCCTCGACTTCCGAGTCTGAAGGGATCCTTCTGCCTCAGCCTCTCGAATAACTGGGACTACAGGGGCGTGCCATCATGCCTGGCTTATATATATATATATATATATATATATATATATATATATATATATGTGTGTGTGTGTGTGTGTGTGTGTGTGTGTGTGTGTGTGTGTGTGTGTGTATATATATGTATGTATGTATGTATATTTTTGTTTGTTTGTTTCTTTTGTCAGGGCGGGGACGGGGGCGGTGGGGAGTCTTGCCCTGTTGGCCAGGCTGGTCTCGAACTCCTGGGCTCAAGCGATCTTCCCATCTGGGCCTCCCAAAGTGCTGGGATTACCGACGTGAGCCCCGGTGCCCTGCCCATTCTAGGCTTAGAGATTTGGATTCCGGTGTCTGGTCGACTTCACTCTGACCTGGACAAATCCCTGGCCTTATCTGGGCCTCAGTTTCTCCATCTGTCAAACAGGTGGAAGTGGTCTTCCCCAGGGGATCTAGGAGTGGATGAAGGAATGAATTCTCGATACCTGGCTGCACCAATCCGCTGAGCGTTCCTCAGAGAGAAACATTTCACTTTCTGGACTGTTGGCCTTTGCTTCAGCTGGGTCCCTTGCCCAGGATGCCCTCCCCAACCCCTCCAAATCTGGCTTGTAACCATTGCAGTGCCCTTTGGCTCTGGAAAGCCTCTCTGATCTTCCAGCCTGGGTTAGTTGCCCCCTACACCCCTGGGCTCCCACACTGCCTCTATGCTATCTCTATAGGAGCCTGTGGCATCCTGCACCCAGGCACTCTGAATCCCTTGTCTTCTCCTCCATAGTCTAGGAGACCTGGGGTGTCTGGGCTGGTTCTGACTCAAATCCTGGCTCTAGCATTAACCAGTCCTGGCCTGGGGCTCCAGGAGACCTCAGAAAACACCTATCAAATGAAACATTGCATTGCAATGGAAAAACCAAGACTGAAATTAAAACTACCCCATCCACACCCATCCACAGACGGACCTGGTCAGAGCTGGTAGAAAACGATGATTTATATACATTTCATGGGGACAATGGCTTTGTACAGAGTTGGGTAGATGGGGCCGGTGCTGGGTTCTGGTGTTGCCTCCATCCTGGGGAGGAAGCAAGAGGGGCATCGGGCCCAAGGAAGGGACCATCCTCTAGCCAACTTCCTCTGTGTTCGAGCTGTGCAGTCTCTGGCTGGTGACTCCCCTCTGTGTACCTCAGTGTCCTCCCCTGTAAAATGGGATGATAGATGCATCCGGCTCACTGGGTTCTTTAAGGGTCCACAGGCTGTGCAGGGGCTCATGTCTGTAATCCCAGCACTTTGGGAGGCTTAGGTGGGCAGATCACGATGTCAGGAGTTCAAGACCAGCCTGGCCAGCATGGTGAAACCCCATCTTTACTAAAAATACAAAAAATTAGCCAGGCTTAGTGGCACGCACCTGTAGTCCCAGCTACTTGAGAGGCCAATGCAGAAGAATTGCTTGAACCTAGCAGGTGAAAGTTCCAGTGAGCAGAAATCGTGCCATTGCACTCCAGCCTGGGCAACAGAGCGAGACTCAGTCTCAAAAAAAAAAAAAAGGTCCCCTGGCAGAGGAGAGGGAAAGTACTTAGCTCAGGGCGGGGCACAGACTCATGCTCAAAACAATTCCAGTCACAAGCAAGTGCTGACTGTGTGCCAGGGCATGGCTGTTCAAGAGAACCTGGCCGTGATAGAAATGTTCTCTATTTTTGCTCTTTAATATGGGAGTAACCAGCCACATGTGAATAGTAAACACTTGAGATGGGGCCAGTTCACTACTCGGGAGGCTGAGGCAGGAGGATCACTTGAGTCCAGAAGTTCGAGGCTGGACTTGAACTTCTTTTGAGACAGTCTTGCTCTATTGCCCAAGCTGGAGTGCAGTGGCATCATCATGGCTCACTGCCGCCACTGCCTCCTGAGTTCAAGTGATTCTTCCTGCCTCAGCCTCCTGAGTAGCTGGGATTACAGGTGTGTGCCACCAAGCCTGGCTAACTTTTACATTTTTAGTAAAGACAGGGTTTCACCACGTTACCCAAGCTGGTCTTGAAGTACTAGGCTCAAGAGATCTGCCTAGGAGTTACAGGTGTGAGCCACCATGCTGGGTGAAATACAATAAAATTAATATCAATTACTGGCCAGGTGCGGTGGCTCATGCCTGTAATCCCAGCACTTTGGGAGGTCGCAGCGGGCAGATAATGAGTTCTGGAGTTGGAGACCAGCCTGGCCAACATGGTGAAACCCCGTCTCTACTGAAAATGCAAAAATTAGCCAGGAATGGTAGCGCCTGCCTGTAGTCTCAGCTACTCAGGAGGCTGAAGCAGAACTGCTTGAACCTGGGAGGTGGAGGTTGCAGTGAGCAGAGATCGTGCCATTGCACTCTAGCCTGAGCAATAGAGTGAGGCTCTGTCTTAAAAAAAAAACACAAAAACCCAGTCTCTACTAAAAATATAAAAAATTAGCTGGGCATGGTGGTGGGTGCCTGTAATCCCAGCTACTCCAGAGGCTGAGGCAGGAGAACTGCCTGAGGTTGCTGTGAGCCAAGATGGCGCCACTGCCCTCCAGCCTGGTGACAGAGCAAGACTCCATCTCAAAAAAAAAGAAAAAGAAAAAAGGTACACATTGGATGCTGAAGGCTTAGCATGACAAAACTAGGTAAAATATTCCAAAATGATGAATGATTCCAAATGATTCATGTCTCGTTAATCATTGAAAAATATCGATTGCATGTTGAAGTGACAACGTTTTGGATATACTATGTAAAATAAAGTTACCTGCTTTTTTTCCTTTTTTTTTTTTTTGAGACAGAGTCTAGCTCTGTCGCCAGGTGCCAGGCTGGAGTGCAGTGGCACAATCTTGGCTCACTGCAACCTCCGCCTCCCAGGTTCAAGCAATTCTCCTGCCTCAGCCTCCCGAGTAGCTGGGACTACAGGCGCCTGCCACCATGCCCAGCTAATTTTTTATATTTTAACAGAGACGGGGTTTCACTGTGTTGGCCAGGATGATCTTGATCTCTTGACCTCGTGATCCACCCTCCTAGGCCTCCCAAAGTGCTGGGATTAGAGGCGTGAGCCGCCACCGCGCCCGGCCTCCTTTTTTTTAAAAAATGTGTCTACTAGGAAAGTGCAAACCGCACACGTGTCTTCCACACTGCATCCACGGCGTTGCTGTGAGAGCTTTGCCCCTGTCACTTCACTTAACCTCCTGACAGCCCTCTGGCAGAAGGACTGTCATTAGAGCCTTTTGTACAGATCAGGAAACTGAGGCAGCAGAGTGAAGGGCCCAGATGCCGGATCAAGACAGCCTCGAGGCTGGGTGCGGTGGCTCACGCCTAAAATCCCAGCACTTTGGGAGGCCGAGGTGGACGGATCATCTGAGGTCAGGAGTTCTAGACCAGCTTGGCCAACGTGGCAAAACTCCACCTCTACTACAAATACAAAAATTAGCCGGGTGTTTGAATTTGGGAAGTGGAGGCTGCAGTGAGCAGAGACTGCGTCACTGCACACCAGCCTGGGTGACAGAGCGGGACTCCGTCTCAAAGAAAGACAACCTGGAATCAAATCTTGGTTGTCACCCTTGAGCCGTGTGACTTTTGGCAAATTATTTGCCTCTCTGTGCCTTGGTTTCAGTGAAACGGGATCATAATGGCAACAGCTTCTCCAGGAAGTGAGTTCATTTGTAGAAAGCCCAGCATGGGGCCTGCATTACCAGGGCACTCTATGTGCGAGCTGTTGCTACCGAATGTTAGATTTGAAATGTTCCCAGCTTCTCTTCTCGCTCTCACACCTCCCTTGGCTCCTTGCTGCCCCACGCTGGCCCAAGTTACTGGAACACCCTGAGCTTTCTCATACCAGAGAGCTTCGCAAAGGCAGTTCCCTCTTTCTGGAATGCCATTCCCTTCCTGCCCCAGGAGGCTGCTCTGTCCTGGCTTGCAAACTCCTTCAGGTCCCCAGTGAGCTCAATGTCTTTCCCTAATCTCACTCCTCCCCCAGGTCCCTGCCCCTGTTCACCCATCACTGGGCCAGACCCAGGCTGTCTGTGCCAACTCAAGCCTGTCAGCCCCCAGCCCTGTTCCTCCTGATCTCTGACCCCTGACTCTTTGCCCCACGCACTCCACTCCATCCCCTGGTCCCAGCCTGGCTCAGGCATGGTCCTCGCCCTGGGCCCTCCCATAGCCTCCAGCTTGGTCTCCAGTCCCTCTCCATGATGGCCCCAGAAGGGTCTTTCTTTTTTTTTTTTTTGAGATGGAGTCTTGCACTGTCTCCCAGGCTGGAGTACAGTGGCTCAATCTTGGCTCACTGCAATCTCCGCCTCCTGGGTTCAAGCGATTCTCCTGCCTCAGCCTCCTGAGTAGCTGGGACTATAGATGTGCACCACCACACCCAGCTAATTTTTGTATTTTTGACAGAAACAGCGTTTTGCCAAGTTAGCCAGGATGGTCTCAATCTCTTGACTGTATGATCTGCCCACCTCGGCCTCCCAAAGTGCTGGGACTACAGGGGTGATTCACCGTGCCTGGCTGGGTCTTTCTTTCTTTCTTTTTTTGAGACAGCGTCTTGCCCTGTCACCCAGGCTGGGGTGTAAGGGTGCGATCTTGGCTCACTGCAACCTCTACCTCTTGGGTTCAAGCAATTCTCCTGCCTCTGCCTCCCAACTAGCTAGGATTACAGGCATGTGTCATCACACCCGACTTATATTTGTAGTAGAGACTGCGTTTTGCCATGTTGGTCAGGGTGGTCTTGAACTCCTGACCTCAAGTGATCTGCCCACCTCAGCCTCCCAAAGTGCTGGGATTAGAGGCGTGAGCCACCACGCCCAGCTCCACATCTTTCTGCACCCAGAGCTGCCCCTGCCCTTCCACTGCTCACCACCCTCCATGCCTCCAGGGCCCCTCCCCACCTGCAGACACAAAGTCCTGGCTCCACAGCCCGTGAAGGACTCACCAGGATGAGGCCCCGGCTGGGTCAGTGCTCCACAAGCAGCAGGTCCTGGGGACTGGGGATGGGGGGCACCTGTGGACCCCAAAGTGTCAGCCACAGGTGGGCCATCCTCTCAGTCCCTCCTGCCCCCTCTGCCCACCCTGCTCACCTGCTCCCCAGCACGGGGCATCCTCTGCTGTGTCCTCTGCCAGTGCAGGCACCAGGCAGCGGCCAGCAGCAGGAGGCCCGTGGGCAGCAGCAGCAGGAAGAGCAGGGGGGACGGCGGGGCTGTTGGCGCTGTGGCCTCCAGGGCCCCAGAATTCTGTGGGGGTGGCAGGGTCGAGGAGTCTAGGGAGAAAGAGGAGGCTAGGTGACCAAGGAGAAGGGCTGGGGTAAGGAGGGAAAGAGAGGCCTGGCTGGTGCTGGCTGTGTGACCTCAGATGGGCTGCTTGGCCTCTCTGTGCCTCAGTTTGCTTATCTGTAAAAGGAGGATAATCATTGTACCTACCTTATCAGGTTGTCACAAATTAAATGAGTGAACAGGTGGGGCGCGGTGGCTCATGCCTATAATCCTAGCACTTTGTGAGGCCAAGGTGGGCGGATCACTTGAGGTCAGGAATTCGAGACTAGCCTGGCCAACATGGCGAAACCCCATCTCTACTAAAAGTACAAAATTAGCCGGGCGTGGTGGCACAGGCCTATAATCCCAGCTACTTGGGAGGCTGAGACAGGAAAATCGCTTGAACCCAGGAGGCAGAGGTTGCAGTGAGCTGAGATTGAGCCACTGCACTCCAGCCTGGGTGACAGAGCAAGACTCCATCTCAGAAAAAAAAAAAAAAAAGGTAAACTGAGGTCCAGAAAGAAGAATAAGCTTGCCCTTGTCATCACCAATGTGAGCAGGGTGGGGTCTGGGACACCACAGTGAAGGAGTGGCCGTGAGGACAGGAGGGAAGCGGGGGTGCCTGGGAGCCTTACCGGGCTGACACTGCAGCTCCAGGCACCGGGAGAAATTCCGGCCAGTGATCCAGGGCTTCAGAGCCACCAGCTGCTCGGAGGTCTCCTGCAGGAAGCGGGAGATGTTGGTCTGGACGAAGCGGAGACAGCTGCGGGGGGGCTGGGGGCAGGGGAGGGAGACATCATCACCACATCATCCCCCCACCGCCCCTCCACAGGCCAAAGGCTCTTCCCCGCTGGTGATGCCCAGCAGCAGGGCCCAGTGAGTTCTGGCTCTCCAAGAGAGTTTATCATTATTATTATTATTATTATTTGAGACAGAGCCTCGCTCTGTAGCCAGGCTGGAGTGCAGTGGCACGATCTCGGCTCACTGCAACCTCTGCCTTCTGAGTTCAAGCAATTCTCCTGCCTCAGCCTCCTGAGTGGCTGGGACTACAGGCGCCTGCCACCATATCTGGCTAACTTTTTTTTCTTTGTATTTTTAATAGAGACGGGGTTTCACCGTATTGGCCAGGCTGGTCTCAAACTCCTGACCTTGTGATCCACCCATCTCAGTCTCCCAAAGTGCTGGGATTACTATTATTATTATTATTATTGAGATGGAGTTTTGCTCTTGTTGTCCAGACTGCAGTGCAATGGTGCGGATCTCGGCTCACCACAACCTCCCGGGTTCCAGTGATTCTCCTGCCTCAGCTTCCTGAGTAGTCGAGGATTACAGGCACGCGCCACCACGCCTGGCTAAGTTTTGGTATTTTTAGTAGAGACTAAAATATGGGGTTTCCCCATCTTGGTTAGGCTGGTCTCGAACTCCCGACCTCAGGTGATACACCCACCTCTGCTTCCCAAAGTGCTGGGGTTACAGGTGTGAGCCACAGCGCTCGGCCTCCTCAGAGTTTAGAGACCCCTTCTCCCCTGTTTTCTTTTGGGGGGAAGAACCCCTCAGTGGCACCCTTCATCATGGCCCCAGAATGGGAGCAGAGCCCTCCCGTGGCTGGTTTCTAGGGACATGTTTTTCTGCAGAAACCGGGCTCCGCAGGGGATTGGGTTCTCGCTCCACCTTCCTTGGGTGGCTTTACTTCCAATGCCTAGGAAGGCATCTCTCTCCCCCTCACTTGTCCTCTAAGTTCGGGGCTGACCTGAAAGGCACATTTGGTGACAAAGTGTATCTCCGTGTTCACGCGCTCCAGCAAGCCTCGCATCTTGGACCCAGCCACAGTCTTGAGCCGCTCCATCCAGCGCTGTGCCAGGACCAGCCGCCAGAGGGCGCCGCAGAGCTCCTCCTGGGGGAGAACCCACGGGTCTGAGGGAGGAGGGGCTGGACCGGGGCTGTTGGGTCTGAGGGAGGAGGGGCAGGGGACTCTGATTCCTGGCTTTGCGGAGGGGAGGGCCAGGTTATGCACTCGCCTGGGTGGGGCATCTTGAGTCTGTGATCCCCACCTCCACCCTAGGTCCCTCCCAACGTGACTCACGTCCTGCAGATTGGAGGCCACTGTGACCGGATAATCTTGAAGCAAGTAGTCAGACTATGGGAGAAAACAGGGTCAGGCCTGGCTGAAGAGAGCGGGAAACAGAACTGTGGGGACCCAGAGGTGGCAGCAGAGATCCAGAGAGACAGGGGGGCAAGACTCAAAAGAAGCCACAGAACCTTGGCCTCAAAAAGGGCGACACCTTCCAGCACAGTGGCTCACGCCTGTAATTCCAGCACTTTGGGAGCCGAGGTGGGAGGATCGCTTGAGCCCAGGAGATGGAGACCACCCTGGGCAACACAGGGAGAGAGACTCCGTCTCTATTTAAAAAAAAAAAAAAAACGGAGGGGGATCTCATGAGGGGGTCGGGGCAGCGCCACTCACCAGTTCACGGATTTTGACAGCGAAGTCGGAGGAGATGGGGCTGAACTGGAAGGAGCAGTCCTGGGTCCCACTGAGTTCCGAGCTCAGCAGCAGCAGCAGCAGGAGACGAGTCTGCAGGGGAGGGGGCGCTGGGGGAGCCCTCCGCTGTTCCACACACAGCCCCCTCCTCCGGGGCTTCCCACCTGCGCTGTTCTGTCTTCCGCGCTCCTCCTTCCACCCCACCCCGCCGTGTCCTTAAACCGCTTCTATACTTTCTGGAGACCTGGCCCGTCTCTGCCCCTCCTCCTCCCGTTTCCCTCTGCCTCTGGTCCAACGCCGATCCTCCTCTGCCCCACCCCTCTCTCTCCCCATCTCCCCACGATGGCCGTCCTTCTCCGACCGCTTCGTTCTCACGACTGCTCTCCTCGCCCTGGTTCCTCCAGCGCTGTCCCTCCCTCCGCCTTCTACACCCCTGTCTCGTGCCTCTCTTTATCTTGATTCACATCCTATTCATTCGTTCACGGTTCTGTCCACCATCATGCTCCTCTGTCCATCCCCCCCCTCCTGTCCATCTTCCACTTCGCTGTCCATCTCCCCCTCCGCTGTCCATCTCCCCCTCCTCTGTCCATCTCCCCTCCTCTCCATCTCCTCCTCCTCTGTCCATCTCCCCCTCCGCTGTCCATCTCCCCCTCCCCTCCATCTCCCCCTCCTCTGTCCAGCTCCCGCTCCTCTATCCATCTCCCCCTCCTCTGTCCAGCTCCCCCTCCCCTCCATCTCCCCCTCCTCTGTCCAGGTCCCTCTCCTCTATCCATCTCCCCCTCCTCTGTCCATCTCCCCTCCTCTCCATCTCCTCCTCCTCTGTCCATCTCCCCCTCCGCTGTCCATCTCCCCCTCCCCTACATCTCCTCCCTCCTCTGTCCAGCTCCCCCTCCTCTATCCATCTCCCCCTCCTCTGTCCAGCTCCCCCTCCCCTCCATCTCCCCCTCTTTTGTCCAGGTCCCTCTCCTCTATGCATCTCCCCTTCCTCTATCCATCTCCCCCTCCTCTGTCCATCTCCCCCTCCTCTGTCCATCTCCCCCTCCTCTGTCCATCTCCCCCTCCCCTCCCCCTCCCCCTCCTCTGTCCATCTCCCCTCCTCTCCATCTCCTCCTCCTCTGTCCAGCTCCCCCTCCTCTGTCCATCTCCCCCTCCCCTCCACCTCCCCCTCCTCTGTCCAGGTCCCCCTCCTCTGTCCATCTCCCCCTCCTCTGTCCAGGTCCCCCTCCTCTGTCCATCTCCCCTCCTGTCCGTCTCCCCACACCTCTGCCTCATCCTGACCTCGCACCTCCCGTCTCTCCCCCGACGGTTTCTTGGTTTTACGCACTGTTGGACTCCAGGCTGGCACCAGCACTGTCATCTCGGCCGGGGGACCCTCATGCCTTCTGCGGCCGGGTCTTGGAAGGGACAGAAGAACAAGTCTCGGACCCCCATGCCCCAACCCCTGCCCTGCCCGCC
The DNA here is from genome assembly GCA_031835075.1 of Saguinus oedipus. NCBI lineage: Eukaryota > Metazoa > Chordata > Mammalia > Primates > Cebidae > Saguinus > Saguinus oedipus. The sequence continues at coordinate 50,660,359 of CM063187.1, read as the reverse complement.
CCTGCGCCTCCCCACCTCTCCTGTGTGACTTTGATGTGGCCGAGTTTCCCCCGCTTCCTCCCCCAGGCTTCCTGCGTCTGCACCAGTTACGGTGAAAACTCATCTCCACTTCCAAGAACCCCGACGTCTGGTCCCCAGAACCCTCCCCAGGTTAGGGACCCAGGAACCCAGCCCCCCATCCTCTGCTCCCTCTGCCCCAGGAGTAGGGACCTTGGCTCCACCCCTTGGGGAACCTAGAGTCCAAGTCTCCCCACACAGCAGGCTTGCCCCAGCTGGGTGGAAGGGGCCAAGCCAGGTGACAGCCAGAGACCGAAAGTGAAAGGAAATTTTGGGGGGGAGACAGGGAAGTAGTGGAATCTGGGTCCAGGCAGAGCGCGCCCCCTGATGGTGGCAAGTGGCCACCCACGCCACAGAAGGCGCGTTCCCGGATGCCCCGTGGCGGGGACTGTGGCGGGGCTGACTCCCTGGGTGTCACGTGCGCTCAGTGTGTGGTGAGCTGGGGCTGGAACGGGGATCTGTCTCCGAGAATTAGGAGTTGCTGTGTCTGATCATCCTTTGGGCCTCAACTTTGCCCTGCCAAGGCTTGGCACACAGGACTCAGGATGCATCTCAGACATTGGGCCTGGCAGGTGTCACTCTAGCCCTGGATTTACCACTGTGGGAGCGTGGCCTCTCTAAGCCTTGCTTTCTTCAACTCCAAACGGGGGCGGGGGGGTGAGGTGGCAAATGAGACAAAATAGAAGTTCTCTTCCACATCTGTGGATCTACTCTGTCACCCAGGCTGGAGTGCAGTGGCATGATCTTGGCCCACTGCAACCTCCGCTTTCCAGGCCCCAGCGATTCTCATGTCTCAGCCTCCCGACTAGCTGGGATTACAGGCCCCCCCACCACTATGCCCAGTTTATTTTTACATTTTTAGTAGAGATGGGGTTTACCATGTTGGCCAGGCTGATCTCAAACTCCTGACCTCAGGCACTCCGCTTACTTTGGCCTCCCAAAGTGCTGGGATTACAGGTGTGATCCACCACGCCCAGCCTGAATCTGTTGCTCACCTGTCTGATTTGTGGCAGACTGTCCCCAAACATCTGCTTGAACCTCCCCTGCAGGAGAATTCCAGGCCCCATCCTGGGGAACTCAGACAGGGCCACATTCGGTTTGACCAATGCCATCAGGGTGGAAGTGACACGTGTCACTTCTGGATGGAAGTCTAAGGGACTGGGGAGTGGATGGTGGAGGATGCATGGAGAGGGCGCCTCTATCAGCCAAGTTCCCTGTGCCACCCAGAGGAGCTGCCACCCTGCTAGCCCCAGCCCCAGATGAGCAGGGAGTGCCAGCACCAAACTAACATCGTGGTTGTGGCCCATGGAGATTTGGGGGTTGGGTGTTACTGCAGCAAAGCCTGGCCCATCCCGGCCTTCACCATCCATTTCCCTCCCCTAATCCCTCTGCCTGCTTCACTTCCTGTTCATCCTGGGTCAGCTGCCTTGTCCTACCGAATGGTCAGACCTTCCATTTTTCTTTTTGAGACGGGTTTTGCTCTGTTGCCCAGGCTGGAGTGCAGTGGCACAATCACGGCTCACTACAGCATCAAACTCTTGGGCTCCAGCGATCCTCCCACCTCAGGCTCCGAGTAGCTGGGACCACAGGTGTGCACCATGACACCTGGCTTGCTATTTGTTTATTTATTTAGAGACGGGGTTTTGCCATGTTGCCCAGGCTGCTCTCAAACTTCTGAGCTCAAGCAATCCACCTGCCTTAGCCTCCCAAAGTGCTGGGATTACAGGCGTGAGCCACTGCGCCCAGCCTGGCCTAATTTTTATATATTTTGTTGAGACAGGGTCTCACTCTGTTGCCCAGGTTGGAGTGCCGTGGCATGATCTTGGCTCATTGCAACTTCTGCCTCCTAGGTCCAAGCAATTCTCCCACGTCAGCCTCTGAGTAGCTGGGATTCTGGGATTACAGGTGCGTGCCACTGTGCCTGGCTAATTTTTTTTTTTATGAGATGGAGTCTTGCTCTGTTGCCCAGGCTAGAGTGCAGTGGTGCAATCTTGGCTCACTGCAACCTCCACCTTCTGGGTTCAAGGCGATTCTTCTGCCTCAGCCTCCTGAGTAGCTGGGATTACAGGTGCCTGCCACTCCACCCAGCTAAGTTTTGTATTTTTAGTAGGGATAGTGTTTCACCTTTTTGGTCAAGGTAGTCTCAAACTCCTGACCTAGTGACCCACCTGCTTCAGTTTCCCAAAGTACTGGGATTACAGGCACCCAGCCTAATTAATTGCATTTTTAGTAGAGATGGGGTTTCACCATCTTCACCAGGCTGGTCTCAAATTCCTGACCTCAGGTGATCCTCCCACCTTGGCCTCCCAAAGTGCTGAGATTACAGGCGTGAGCCACTGCAGCCGGGAACTCCTGGCTAATTTTTAAATTTTTTTGTGGCCAGGCACCATGGGTCACGCCTGTAATCCCAGTAACTTGGGAGGCTGTGGCAGGCGGACTGCTTGAGCTCAGGAGTTCAAGACAAGCCTGGGCAACAAGGTAAAACCCAGTCTCTACCAAAAATACAACATCAACTAAAAACTTAGCCGCCATGGTGGTATGCATCTGTGGTCTCAGCTGCTTAGGATGCTGAGGAGGGAGGATCCCTCAAGCCCAGGGCACGGAAGTTGCAATGAGCCGATATTCCATCACTGCACTACAGCCTGGGTGACAGGGACCCTATCTCAAAAAACAAACAAACAAACAAACAAAAAAACAAAAATGTACGTAAATTTTTTGTGGTGACAGAGCCACCTCCACGTCGGTACCACGGCAACTTCAGTTACCGATGCAAACACTCAGAAAACCCTAAACCACAAGATGGCAAAGAGACAAAAGCAGCCGATCCACCAGCTGAGAATTCGTCTGCTCCCGAGGAACGAGCAGGGCGGGGCTGAGTAAATGCCGCCTGACCCTCTCTACCATCATCTGGCTTAGTCATCCGAAAAGAAGAAATAAGTAATTCCAGCAATAAGAAATGAACAAAAGATTGGAGCTGAAGACCTTAAGTGCTTGCTTTTGCCCGTTGACCAGATCAATAGAACTATCTGCATTTCTATGCAGCATGGGGTTTTTATTATTTTTACCTAAAGATGTCCCTTTTTGGTAATAACAAACGTGTTTTTTAAAAAAGCCTGGTTTTCCTCAATACGCTTTGAAAGGTGTTTAAATTGTTTCATATCTGGTCAAGTTGAGATTTTTTAAGAACTTCATTTTTAATTTGTAATAAAAGTTTACAACTTGATTTTTTCTTTTCTTTTTTTTCTTTGAGACGGAGTTTCGCTCTTGTTACCCAGGCTGGAGTGCAATGGCGCGATCTCGGCTCACCACAACCCACGCACCACCATGCCCAGCTAATTTTTTATATTTTTAGTAGAGATGGGGTTTCACCTTGTTGACCAGGATGGTCTTGGTCTCTCGACCTCGTGATCCACTCGCCTTGGCTTCCCAAAGTGCTGGGATTACAGGCGTGAGCCACCGTGCCCGGCCTACAACTTGATTTTTTCAAAAAAGTCAACAAACTGCAAGAACCTGTTAATAAAAGTCTTAAAAAAAAAAAAAAAAATTGGCCCAAAGGCACAGAGGCCACTGACAGCCAGTAGCCTTCCTGTCAAAAATCCTTAACCCAGTGGCCCGCAGATGACCCAAATGCATTCAATCTGTGGCAACAACTGCTTTGCTAATGGACAAAAGTAATAAATACATAAAGTGCCTTAAAGGAAACCTCACTGTGAGCACACCTCACCAGGTTACAACTATCCTAAGTCAAAAAAAAAAAAATCTAGCTGGGTTTCTCAGAAATTGTATACACGGTTTATCTTCCACCTTCCCTTCCCTCAGAACTAAAGGTGTTTTAGTAGAGGTGCCACCCCTGGTTTCCAGCACACCAACATCAGCCTGGGGACCATGTCCTTGTCAAAAGTTGGAGAGATAGGGCCGGGAGCGGTGGCTCACGCCTGTAATCCCAGCAGTTTGGGAGGCCGAGGTGGGTGGATCACCTGAGGTTAGGAGTTCGAGACCAGCCTGGCCAAGATGGTGAAACCCTGTCTCTATAAAAAAAAAAAATAGGCCAGGCACGGTGGCTCACGTCTGTAATCCTAGCACTTTGGGAGGCTGAGGTGGGTGGATCACTTGAGGTCAGGAGTTCGAGACCAGCCTGGCCATCATGGAGAAACCCCATCTTTAAAAAAAAAAAAAAAAGTAGTAGTAAGATAAAATAAAAAGTTGGAGAGAAGGCAAAGCTCGAACCGGCTGGGAATAACCTTACGTGGCGTCCCTAACTACTGAAACCGCAGTCGGGACAGCAGAAAAAAGATGGACCCATCACACAGGAGTCAAGAAAGCGCCACCCTCTCCGGAGTCATGGGCCATAGTCCCAGGGGAAAACCCTACCAAATTAAAGCCAAGAAAGATTTAACTCTCTTTCATCTCTTCTATTTCCCCTTTCTTCTTTCCTCACTCTATTTCTGACCATCTAGTTATTAACGTAAGGAAGTCACTTTCGCCTGAAGCGATTACGTTTGATGCTTGGGGATTTGCCATCAAAGACAGCTCTCCACTTCAGAAAAATATCTCTGTCCTTCCTGGCTCTCCTCAGACTGGACGTCCGTGAACTGGGGCCATTTAGTCTGGGGAGATTTCGGCGAAGCCCCCAGTGTCAGCCACGAGTCTTGGCCCCTGGATATAGAGCTTTTATGCCATGTTGGTCTAACCTTCTGTGGATCACTAAAGAGCAAGTCTGAACCACCCCAACTACCACTTGCAGTTTCTGACAACCAAATATTCCGCAGGGCGCAGTGGCTCACGCCTGTAATCCCAGCACTTTGGGAGGCTGAGGCGGGTGGATCACGAGGTCAAGAGATCGAGACCATCTTGGCCAACATGGTGAAACCCCGTCTCTACTAAAAATACAAAACTTAGCCAGGCGTTTGGCATGTGCCTGTAGTCCCAGCTACTTGGGAGGCTGAGGCGGAAGAATTGCTTGAACTCGGAAGGCGGAGGTTGCACTGAGCCGAGACTGTACCACTGTGCTCCAGCCTGGCAACAGAGCAAGACTCCATCTCAAACAAAACAAAACAAAAAACCCATATATTCATTTTACCAAAGGAGTTACCCCTCCTGATGGCCAGCTAAACCAATGTAATCCAGTGCAGATTGCCATCTCTGCTCCCTAGAGTTCTTCCCCTTCATTAAGCCGTTTCTATGATATAGGAGCAGAAGTCTCAGGGAAGGACTCCATAGGATCCTTTGAAATGCGCTTAATTGCTCCCCCACCTCCTGCACCCCTTCTCCCTCTCCTAAGTTCTCTGCTAACCAACCCTACTCTCTCTCTTTTTTGGGGGGAGGGGGGAGCGGAGTCTTGCTGTCACCCAGGCTGGAGTGCAGTGGCGGGATCTTGGCTCACTGCAACCTCTGTCTGCTGGGTTCAAGCCATTCTCCTGCCTCAGCCTCCCAAATAGCTGGGTTTACAGGCATGCACCACTATGCCCAGCTAATTTTTGTATTTTTTTTTTTTTTTTTTTTCAGTGGAGACGGGGTTACACCATGTTGGCCAGGCTTGTCTCGATCTCCTGACCTCGTGATCTGCCCACCTCAGCCTTCCAAAGTACTGGGATTACAGGCGTGAGCCACCACTCCCAGCCCCAAACCTTCTCTTGTTAGCTTCCTAATGATAATAAAACCAAAGTAGCTGTTGCAGTGGTTGAAGATTTAAAACAAACTATAGGCCGGGCGCGGTGGCTCACGCCTGTAATCCTAGCACTTTGGGAGGCTGAGGTGGGTGGATCACCTGAGGTCAGGAGTTCAAGACCAGCCTGGCCATCATGGTGTAACCCCATCTCTAAAAAAAATAGTAAAATAAAACAAACTATAGCCATTGAAACAGGGTGTCAGGATGCAAATGCTTGGCTGGAATGGATTAGATATTCTGTTGGCTCGCTTAACAGGAACAAATGTTGCAACAGGCAGGTCAGAGACCCAGACTGTCCCCTTTCCACTTCTATGGGCCTCTCACCGATGGACTGGGCATGAGCTATATGGTAGCTCTCTTCCAGAACCCACAGCCTGGGGCAATGAGTCATGCAAGACTCTTGTAATCTCAGCACTTTGGGAGGCTGAGGTGGGTGAATCATGAGGTCAGGAGTTCAAGACCAGCCTGGACAACATGGTGAAACACCCTCTACTTAAAAAAATACAAAAATTGTCCGGTTGTGGTGGCTCACGCCTGTAATCCAAGCACTTTGGAGGCCAAGGCAGGCGGATCACCTGAGGTCGGGAGTTCAAGACCAGCCTGACCAACATGGTGAAACCCCGTCTTTAAAAAAAATAAATAGAAAAACAAAAACAAAAACAAAAATTAGCTGGGCATGGTGTTGCACACCTGTAATCCCAGCTACTTGGGAGGCTGAGGCAGGAGAATGGCTTGAACCCAGGAGGCAGAGGTTGCACTGAGCCGAGATCCTGCCACTGCACTCCAGCCTGGGTGACAGAGCAAGACTCTGCCCTCACCACTAAAAAAAAAAAAAAAGGGGGAGAGAAGGTTTGGTTAGCTTAAGAGAATTTAAGAGAGGGAGTAGGGGGTGCAGGAGGTGGGGGAGCACTGTTGTTCCCTGAGATTAAGAGCCCTGTGGGTCAGCCCCCATTGATAACTTCACCTCGTGCCTTTCATGGCAGGTGGAAAAGCTGGCATTCCTTGAAGACTTAACAGGGTGTAGTTAAACGAAGCGTTTTCTTTTTTTTTTTTTGAGACGAAGTTTCGCTCTGTTGCCAGGCTGGAGTTCAGTGGCACAATCTTGGCTCACTGCAGCCTGCGCCTCCCAGGTTCAAGCAATTCTCCTGCCTCGGCCTCCCGAGTAGCTGGGACTACAGTGGCTCACATCCGTAATCCCAACACTTTGGGAGGCCAAGGTGGGTGGCTCACCAGGTCAGGAGTTCGAGATCAGCCTGACCAACGTGGTAAAACCTCATCTCTACTAAAAATACAAAAATTAGCTAGGTGGGCCGGGCGCGGTGGCTCAAGCCTGTAATCCCAGCACTTTGGGAGGCCGAGGCGGGTGGATCACGAGGTCAACAGATCGAGACCATCCTGGTCAACATGGTGAAACCCCGTCTCTACTAAAAATACAAAAAATTAGCTGGGTATGGTGGCGCGTGCCTGTAATCCCAGCTACTCAGGAGGCTGAGGCAGGAGAATTGCTTGAACCCAGGAGGCGGAGGTTGCGGTGAGCCGAGATCGCGCCATTGCACTCCAGCCTGGGTAACAAGAGCGAAACTCCGCCTCAAAAAAAAAAAAAAAAAAAAAATTAGCTAGGTGTGGTGGTGGGCCCCTGTAATCCCAGCTACTTGGGAGGCTGAGGCAGGAGCATCACTTGAACCCAGGAGGCAGAGGTTGCAGTGAGCCGAGATCGTGCCACTGTACTTCATTCAGCCTGGGCAACAGAGCGAGACCCCGACTCAAAAAGAAAGAAAAAATTGCAAAAAAAGAAGTGCCTCCCATGGGCCCTTTAACCCCCATGTTTATATAAACATTACTGGAATTACCAAATAAATTTAAAGCCTGAGACCAAATGGCTGCAGGATTTAAGTCAGTATTTTCGTAGGTGACAATTAACAAAAATGTAAATTAAATGAATTACATCTGGTTTACTAATTACACCAGGATGCTATCAACAGGATAGCAGGACGACGAAGCCAAGACATGTTAAGGACGGTTGAAGAGAAAAAAAAAAAGAAAAACTGTAAAACTTCAAGATTGGGGGATTGCTAGATATAGTGAACATCAGGTTTCTCTCAGAGGATGTGTCAGCATGTTCAGCTCTTAGTTTTCAATTCTCCGTTTTAAAGTTTAACTTCCTTGCAGTTCCATGAACAACCTATCCCACCAGTTCTAATCAGTAGTTCACATCTGTTCCCCTGGTCCTGTCCTGATTCATGCCAGTCACCTGCTCTGGTCACCCGCTGCGACCCCAGGTTACCTGCTCTGACCTGTCTCGTAACTGTCCTTCCCACCAAACTACCCACCCCACCACTCCGGCTCCTACCCCTGCTCTCTTTAAAATAGCCAATTGGAATTAGCCCAGACTGTGCGGTCTAGCCCTAGCCAATAGGGGAAGGACACAGCAGTAGGGGCGACCTCCGTCAGGAGTAAGGACACCCCTTCCCCTCCCTTGTCCAGTAGTGCGCTCGCCATTGCTCCATCTGTGAGCTGCACCCTTCTATAGAAGTAAATTGCCTTGCTGAGGAAATTTATATTCAAGTGCTACTTCTTTAGCAGCACCAAAAATTTACATAAAACAGCCAACAGGGCAAAACTCCGTCTCTACTAAAAATACAAAAAAATTAGCCAGGTGTGGTTACAGGCACCTGTAATCCCAGTTACTCAGGAGGCTGAGACAGGAGAATCTCTTGAACCTGGGAGGTGGTTGTTGCAGTGAGTTGAGATCATGCCACTGCACTCCAGCCTGGGTGACAGAGTGAGATTCCATGTCAGAAAAAAAACTCTCCTTGGTGGGCAGGCACACTGGCTGATCCCGGCACTTTCGGATGCCAAAGTTGGGGGGCTGCTTGAGGCCAGGAGTGTGAGATCAGCTGGGAAAACATAATGAGACCTCATCTCTACAAAAAATTAAATAAAAATAAATAAACAAGTTCTCCTGGGATCACCTGGCTAGAAAGATTTAAATGAAGCAGAGGTGGAGATACAAGCCCCAACAGCTCCTGTGGCCACGGACCAAGGACCCGCTCTAGCCCTTCTTGACCAAGTCCTGGGGCCCCCAGTGTGTGTCCTGCCCTATGGCCCCATCTCCTCTAAGGAATCTCTGTACCATTCCCGAAAACTCCTTTATTTTTATTTTTTTGAGACGGAGTCTTGCTTTGTTGCCCAGCCTGGCCAACATGATGAAACTACTTGGGAGGCTGAGGCAAGAGAATCGTTTGAACTCGGGAGCTGGAGGTTGCAGTGAGCCAAACTGCACCACTGCACTCCAGCCTCGGTGACAGAGTGAGGCTGTCTCAAAACAAACAAAAAACCCACCACCAGAATCCTAAGGCAATGGTGCACTGAAGCGGCACATCGGCTCTCTTAACAGGGAGCTGCCCTGTTAACATTTCAGGATTCTGTCAGCCATTTGTTCAATCACCTGTACCCTGAAAGCCGGCACGGTGGGAGCATTTATACCATGGAAATTGACAAAAGTCACATAGGACTTCAGTTTTATTCCAGAGAGCTCCTTTACTGCATACGGATCCTGAGGCAATGAAAACGCAGAGAAAAGTAGAGAGCAAGAGCTGCCGAATGAAGACACAAAGAAATGAGAATCTAAGGCCCTGTCCAGGGCCCTCAGAGTCCCCTTGTCTGTTTCACAAACACAGCATGGTGCTGGAGCCAGCAACTGAACTGCTCAACCTCAGAACTAAAACGGTCTCAAGCCAGATGTGGTGGTGGCACATGTCTGTGGCCCCAGCTACATGTGAGGCTGAAGCATGAGGATCCCTTGAGCCCCAGAGGCTGAGGCTGCTCTGAGCCAAGATTGCGCCACTTCGCTCCAGCCTGGGGTGACAGAGCCAGACTCTATCTCAAAAAAAAAAAAAAAAAAGCCTTAAATCTGCCAGAAGTTACTACTTCCTTTTTTTTTCCCCCAATGGAGTCTCACTCTGTTGCCCAGGCTGGAAATGTAGTGGTGTGATCTCGGCTCACTGCAACCTCCGCCTCCGGGTTCAAGTGATTCTCCTGCCTCAGCCTCCTGAGTAGCTGGGATTACAGGCGTGAGCCGCCAAGCCTGGCCACTACTCCCTTTCTTCCCGCAGAAACACAGCTAAGATTGGTCGGAGAGTTTATTGAAGACACAGGAACCAGAAAGGGGAAGTCCCAGGGATCTGCGGGGATCCATCTCCCCTTGGTCCAAGACGTCCAAAATGCAGCAGGTGGTGCTCAGGCATCAGTCCCCCATGGGCAGCCATAGGGCCTTGGTCCTCGCAGCTCTCAGGCCCAGCTCCGGGCCTGCCCCCTCGGCCTCCTGGTCCCAGGCCCGCGGGCAGCCCCTGCTCACCCACACTGGCTTGAGGTTTCCTGCCGAGGCCCACTCCACAAACTGCGAGCCCTGAGGTGGGGAGAGAGTGGGGGTCAGCACTTCTATGGGCTTGTTGCTAATCACCTGCTGCCTCCCCGATGAGGACTGTTACTGAAAGGGCCTTCAGGCTGGACCCAGTCTCTGTAGCTATAATGCTCCACTCCTCCCAAGCAAAACTTCCAGATGGGAGGGAAAAGCATTTCACCCAGTGGTTAGGGAATTTCCTCTCTATTTTTTTTTTTAAGACGGAGTTTCGCTCTTGTTACCCAGGTTGGAGTGCAATGGCGCGATCTCAGCTCACCACAACCTCTGCCTCCTGGGTTCAGGCAATTCTGCCTGAGCCTCCTGAGTAGCTGGGATTATAGGCACGCGCCACCGTGCCCAGCTAAGTTTTTGTATTTTTAGTAGAGACGGGGTTTCACCATGTTGACCAGGATGGTCTCAATCTCTTGACTTCGTGATCTACCCGCCTCGGCCTCCCAAAGTGCTGGGATTACAGGCGTGAGCCACCACGCCTGGCCCTGGAATTTCGTCTCTCTTACCAGCCCAAGTTCAAAGGAATGGGGCCCAGGCTCTTATGAACAAGTTCACATCTGTTAGCAACAGGAGGGTTAAGAGAGTGGATGGTAGGGCGTGGCGGCTCACTGCTGTAATCCCAGCACTTGGGGAGGCTGAGGCAGGAGAATCACTTGAGCTCAGGAATTCAAGACCAGCCTGGACAACATAGTGAGACCCGATTGCTATTTAAAAAGTAAAAATTGTGGCTGGGTGTGGTGGCTCACGCCTGTAATCCCAGCACTTTGGGAGGCTGAGGTGGGTGGATCATGAGGTCAGGAGTTCAAGACCAGCCTGCCCAACATGGTGAAACCCCATCTCTACTACAATACAAAAATCAGCTGGGCATGGTGATACATGCCTGTAATCCCAGCTACTCGGGAGGCTGAGGCAGGAGAACTGCCTGAACCAGGACCTGGGAGGCAGAAGGGGCAGTGAACTGAGATTGCGCCACTGTACTCCAGCCTGGGCTATGGAATGAGACTCTGTCTCAAAAAAAAAAAAAAAAAGTAAAAATTGGCTGGGCACAGTGGCTCATGCCTGTAATCTCAATATTTTGGGAGCCTGAGGCAGGCAGATTTCTCAAGGTCAGGAGTTTGAGACCAGCCTGGCCAATATGGCAAAACCCCATCTCTACTAAAAAAAACAACAACAATTAGTCGGGCGTGGTGGCGCATGCCTGTGGTCTCAGCTACTGGAGAGGCAGGAGAATCACTTGAAACCGGGAAGCAGAGGTTAGAGTGAGCCGAGATCACGCCACTGCACTCCAGCCTGGGCAACAGAGTGAGACTGTCTAAATAAATAAATAAAGAGTGGACTCAGCCAGTTGTGCCGGCACACACGTGTAATCCCAGCACTTTGGGACGCCAAGTTGGGTAGATCACTTGAGCCCAGGAGTTTGAGATCAGCCTGGGCAACACAGAGAAACCCGTCTCTACAAAATAAAAAATTTAGCTGGGCATAGTGGTGCATGCTGGTGGTCCCAGCTACTCAGGAAGCTGAGGTGGGATGGTGGCTTGAGCCTGGGAGGTTGAGGCTGCAGTGAGGTATGACTCTGCCACTGTACTCTAGACTGGGTGACAGGGTGAGGCTCTGTCTCAAAAATTTAAAAAAAAAAAAAAAAGAGTAGATTGTGGGTATCCAAATCTAGGGTGTGGTCCTTAGCATCAGCTGTCCACTGAGATGAGGTCTTGGGGCTGGGCAGCTCTCAGGCCCTTGTTGCTAAGGACCGCCTCTTCCTTAGTAACTGGCATCATAAGGGCGGGGCCTCAGAACCTTGTTGTCAAAGAGTTTCTCCCCTTAGCAACAGGAATTCTGAGGGCGGGGCTGTGTTTCCAGAAAAGGAGGAGCCTGTTGGAAGTGTGAGATGCTGAAGATGGCAAAGCAGAACAAAGAGCACCTGGGCGGATCCGAAATACCACAGGGCCTGGATGTCCTGGTGCAAGGCCAGGCAGCGGGTCAGATGGTCCCGGTCTCCTGTCACCACGTTGGCCAGGCCCGCTGGGAACAGGGTGGCCATGTCCTGGGGGATGGAGAGAGTGGGAGGGTTGGGAGGGCCATGTGGACGAGGCAAGGCTTGGCGGACATCCAGCGGGACGGGGGTCGTGGACAAGAAGGCCCCAGGCCTGGGGTTAAGAATGGGCACTGGGTCCCCGAGGAGTGAAGGCTTGGATGCTGGGGTGGGGACATCGCGGTTATCACGGAGGGTGGTAAGAGCCACGCTCTTTTGTCTGTCACCCAGAGGCTACGGGGAGCAGAGGCAGGCAGGAAGGCAGGGGACTATACCTGGCAGACCTCCAGGGCCAGCAGGGGACAGGCTGCGCTGGGCACCATGACCACAGTGTTGCCGCAGGCTAGGGCTGGAGCGAGCAGGGACACGAAGGCAAGCAGGGGCCACTCGTCCGGACACACCACAGCCAGCACACCCAGTGGCTCCCGCAGGCGCAGCACAGGGCCTCTCAGCCCCGATACCTGCAGGGACAGGCCGGTCAAGCATGGGGCAGGGGAGCCCACCCAGCAGCGAATGAGAGATCGTGTTCTCCCACATCCTCACCAACACTTGCTGTTAGTCCACACTGCACCACTGTATAAGCCCCCCGCCATTTCCCAGACCCTGGTCAAAGCGAAACATTCCACGGGGGCTCAGGCTGTTAGAAACGTCCTGCCCAACCATCTGACTGTAGTTCTTTTTCTTTTCTTTTTTTTAGAGACGGAGTCTTACTCTGCTGCCCAGGCTGGAGTGCAATGGCACAATCTCAGCTCACCGCAACCTCTGCCTCCCAGGTTCAAGCAATTCTCCTGCCTCAGCCTCCCGAGTAGCTGGGATTATAGGCACGTGCCATCACACCCAGGTAATTTTTTGTATTTTAGTAGAGATGGGGTTTCACTGTGTTCCCCAGGCTGGTCTCGAACTCCTGAACTTGTAATCCACCTGCCTTGGCCTCCCAAACTGCTGAGATTACAGGCGTGAGCTGCTGCGCCCAGCCTCTTTTTTTTTTTTTGAGATGGAGTCCTGCTCTGTCACCCAGGCTAGAGTGCAGTGGCACGATCTCAGTTAATTGCAACCTCCACCTCCCAGGTTCAAGTGATTCCCCTGCCTCAGCTTCCCAAGTAGCTGGGATTACAAGTGTGCATTATCATACCTGGCTAATGTTTGTGTCTTTAGTAGAGATGGGATTTCACCATGTTGGCCAGGTTGGTTGTGAACTCCTGACCTCAAGTGACCCACCCACCTCAGCCTCCTAAAGTGCTGGGATTATAGGCATGAGCCACTGAGCCTGGCTACCTGACTTTTTTTTAATCACACCCTGCCAGTTATAGGTCTAACTGTAGGAATATCTCCATCATTTCCTGCTGAGCAAAGGTCCAAGGAACATCCTATCACATACCCCCAGAAAAAAGGCCAAACTGTCCAGGTGTGGTAGCTCACGCCTGTAATGCCAACACTTTGGGAAGCCAAGGTGGGCGGATCACTTGAGGTCAGGAGTTCGAGACCAGCGCCTGGCTAATGTAGTGAAACCCTGTCTCTACTAAAAATACAAAAAATTAGCCAGGCGTGGTGGTGGTTGCCTGTAGTCCCAGCTACTCGAGAGGCTGAGGTTGGAGAATTGTTTGAACCCGGGAGGCTGAGGTTGTGGTGAGCGGAGATCGCGCCACTCCACTCCAGCCTGGCAACAGAGCGAGACTCTGTCTGAAAAAAAAAAAAAAAGAAAGAAAGAAAGAAAGAAAGAAAGAAAGAAATGTGTTGGGGGGGCCGGGTGTGGTGGCTCACGACTTTAATCCAAGCACTTTGGAGGCCAAGGCGGGCAGATCACCTGAGGTCGGAAGTTCAAGACCAGCCTGACCAACATGGTGAAACCCCATCTTAAAAAAAAAAAAAGAAATGTGTTGGGGGGCGGGGGACAAGGGGAGGGAACTTAGAAGACAGGTCAGTAGGTACAGCAAACCACCATGGCACACATACACCTATGTAACAAACATGCACATTCCGTACACATATACCAGAACTCAAAGTAAAATAAAAAAAGAAAAAGAAAGCAATATATTTTGGCCCATGATATAGTTCGGATGTCCCACCCAAACCTCACGTTGAAATGTAATCTGAGACTCAGCCTGTAATCCCAGCACTTTGGGAGGTCAAGGCAGGCGGATCACTTGAAGCCAGGATCTAGATCAGCCTGGGCAACATGGTGAGACTCCTGTTTCTACAAAAATACAACAAAACCCAGGCATGTGTGCTGGTGTGTACTTGTGATCCCAGATACCCAGGAGGCTGAGGGTGGGAGGCTGGTGCCAACATGCCCAGCTAATTTTTCTATTTTTTGTAGAGACAGGTTTTCAGTGTGTTGCCCAGACTGGTTTCAAACTCCTGGCCTCAAGCGATCCACCCACTTTTGCCTCCCAAAGTGCTGGGATTACAGGTGTGAGCCACCATGCCTGGCCAGGTGTTTCTTTTTGTGACACAGGGCCTTGCTCTGTCACCCAGGCTGGAGTGCGGTGGTGCAATCTTGGCTCACTGCAACCTCCGCCTCCTGGGTTCAAGTGATTCTCCTGCTCAGCCTCCCAAGTAGCTGGAATTACAGGTGCACACCACCATGCCCAGCGAATGTTTGTATTTTTAGTAAAGATTGGATCTTACCATGTTGGCCAGGCTAGTCTTGAACTCCTGGCCCCAAGTGATCCACCTGCCTTGACCTCCCAAAGTGTTGGGATTACAGGAGTGAGCCACCACGCCCAGCCCAGGTGTTTCTTCATAGCAATTCAAGAACCACCTATCACAGCTCACTAAATTGATTTTACAGTCCAGGAAAGCGTCACTAAGCATCATCTGGTGAACGCTACTCTACGAGGTGGGGTGTGTGCCCACTCACTACACAGATGAGGAAACCGAGGTACAGAAAGATGAAACCACTTGCTAATGATCCTCCCATGGAAGGCCATGGGGCTGGGCCAGGATCCCAAGCCTGGCTCATCTCTCAGCCTCTGTCATGAGCTCCACCCTGCCTACCCGGCTCTTGTGGCTGCCCACAGACCCTTCACCTGTAGAGTGTGGCCTTGGGCCTGGGCCCGGGCCCCCCATGCCCGAAGTCGCCTCGCGCTCAGCTCCACCTCCGCCTCGGCAGCCTTGAGCTCCACTCCCTGCCTCTCCAGCCTGGAGGCCAGGGTTGACTTTCGGCGCTCCAGTGCGGCCGCCAGGGCCCACAGCAGGCTCGCCCGGGCCCCTGGGGACTGTCCCGCCCAGCTGTGGACAGACAGTGCACACCAGGGGTTGGCATCCTGGCCTTGGCTCTCCCGACACCCACCTCTGTCCACAGCCCCTACCCTGGGGTGCAGCCTCCCAGTCCATCAACTGTTGGGGGCCCCAGACTCCCCTCTCTGCCATGCCATGCCCCCTGGGCTTTCCGGTGTGACCCGTCTTACCCAGGGGCAGCCTGGTGAGCGGCCTCCACAGCACCTCGGATGTCCTTGGCTCCACCTTCAGCCACATAGCCATGGAGGTTGCCGGACGAATCCCGGATGGGCCTGGAGCTTCGGGCCCCAGGAGCCTGGAAATGGCCCCCCACGAAGAGCCCATAGGGGGGTGCTGGGCTGGAGTAGGGTGCGGCATGAGGAGGTCTGGGGCCTGGATCTGCCAAGGCCTTATGCTCTACTCCACTGGGAAGACAACCTTGGTTCTTGTGAGCCTCTGGGGCATCCCAAATCCCTGTTCCCATGAGCCTCTGGGGGACCCTAAACTCCTGCTCCCATGATTCACTGGGAGACCTAAACTCCTCCCATGAGCTTCTGGAGGACCCTAAACTGCTACCATGAGCCTCGGGGGAACCCCAAATTCCTGCTCCTATGAACCTCTGGAGGAACCAAAGTTTCTGCTCCCCTGATCCTCAGGGTACCCCAAACCCCTGTTCCCTTGACCCTTTGGGTGCTCTAAACTCCTACTCCCATGGGCCTCTGGGGGACACTAAACTCCTGCTCCCATGAGCCTCTGGTAGACTCTAATGAGCCTGCTCCCATGAGCCTGAGGGGTACCCCAAATTTCTGTTCCCATGAATCCCTGGAGGACCCAAAGCTTCTGCTCCCATGAGCCTCTGGGAGACCCTAAACTTCTGTTCCCTTGAGTCCCTGGAGGGGATCTTAAACTCATGTTCCCATGAGTCTCTGGGGGGACCCCAAGCTTCTGCTCCCTTGAACCTCTGGGAGACCCCCAACCCTTGTTCCCATAAGCCTCTGGGTGCCCTAAACTACTGCTCCCATAAGCCTCTGGAAGACTCTAAAAACTGCTCCTATGAGCCTCAGGGGCACTCCAAATTCCTGTTCCCATGAGCCCCTGGAGGACCCGAAGCTTCTGCTCCCATGAGCCTCTGGGTCACTCTAAGCTCCTGCTCCTATGAGCTTCTGGTAGACCCTAAACTCCTGCTCCCATGACTCTGGGGGACCCCAAGATTCTGTTCCCATCAGCCTCTGGGGACCCCAAGCCCCCATGAGTTTCTGGGAGAGCACCACATTCATGGGGCAGAGCTGAGAGTCTCACCAGGCCTGGGGTGGGATGAGTGTGAGGCCACAGTGTCGTACTCAGCAGGATCACCAGATGGCTTGGACAGACCTCGCACCAGCCCTCCAGTCCATGCGGAAGCGAGCATTCATTCCCTTCTCCCCATTCACCCCTCCAGACCACCGGCCCCCAACAACTCACCTGGGCCCGATTTCAGGCCCAGCCGGCAGGGTTGAGGGAACAGAGAGGCCAAAGCTGTCATAGTTCATGTTCCTGGACAGGCAGGACACCTGAGTTGGGGTCCCTGAGGGCCGCAGATACTCATACAGCCCCTGTGAGAGGGACAGTGTCAAGAGGATGCAAGGGGCACGCGAGGCCAGATGCAAGTGTCATGGGCACATGGGGTGGGCGACGAGGAGGGGGTGTGCTCACATCGGGGCCCCCGTGCCAGGAACACCCACTCTCCTTGCAGCCGCCTGTGGGCACTGAAGGGTCTCTGAGGCCGTGGGCGTTGATCCAGACGGTGCCCATCTGGAGCCTGTGGGGATGATGAAGACATCCGACAGAGGAAAGCAGACAGTGGCAGGCCAGGGAGGGGTGAGTTAAAGGTGAGGGGAGTGAGCCAGGGAGAAGGGAGATGAAGGGAGATGAAGCTGTGAAGACAGAGAGGAGGAGTAAGCACCCGGGCCACGGGGCCATGCAGACTGACCCGTAGCCCAGCTCCAGCGCCTGCCCCAGCCTTTCGCTCCACACGCTGGCGCTGCCCCCGCGGGGCGTCCCATTGGCCACCACCAGTGCCTCCTTGGCTGTGCGGAAGGGGGAGGCCACGACCACAGGCCACGGCACCTGCAAGCAGTGACCGGGAACTCAGGCAGCCTGGCTAGCCCCGCCCTCCAGGGCCCACCCACTGGGGAGGAGCCGAGAGCAGGCAGCAACCTCAGGCCTGGGGCACGTGGTCACCTCAGGGGCTTCCGCAGGCATGGAGGGGCTGCCCTTGGCTGGCTTGGGTAGGCGCTCTGCAGTCCTAAGAGACTTACCTCTGCCTGGGCACAGGGGGAGGCTGGGGGCAGGTTGGAGACCAAGGTTGGGGGATAGAAGGGCCTGTTTGGGGGCACATCGCCAGCGTGGAACACCTAGGGAGAGAAATGATCTAGAAGTCGACCTCCAGTCCCTTCCTGCTGAGACCCAGGAGTCCAGGCCCCGCCCCTCCTCCCTCAGAACCAGGAGTCCAGGCCCCAGCCCTCCTCCCTCAGACCCAGGAGACCAGGCCCCAGGCCTCTTCCCTCAGACCCAGGAGTCCAGGCTCCCAGCCCCTCCTGCCTCAGACCCAGGATACCAGATCCCCAGTCCCTCCTCCCTCAGACCCAGGAGTCCAGGCCCATCCCCTCCTCCCTCAGACCCAGGAGCTCTGTCTGCAGGCCTCTCCTCCCCTGACACCTTAAAATCTCTGCCCTTGCCTCACCTGTGCACCCTGGCTCTGGGCCTCATGTACAAAGCGCTGGGCCAGGTCACATGCTGCAGCCCCCCGGGTCCCCATGTCCACGGCCCCATCCAGCCCTCGGCCACTCCGAAGACGTCCCATCCGCTCCTGCAGCCGCCTCATGAACTCATCCCACACAGACTCCTGGATGAGGAGCCTGAGGCCGCCCTGTGAGGAAAAGCGGCATCAGGTGCCAACTCAGGGCCACTGTGGCGGGAGGGCTGAGACTCAGAGATGGCGCAGGGTCAGGGAGATGGTGCTCAGGGCCATGCCCAGGGCAGAGGTGGAATCACAAGTTGGTGATCTGAAGAGTGAAGACAGAGGCTGGAAAACGAGGGACATGGACACTCAGAGAAATCAACAAAGTCCCAAAGAACAGAGAAGCCAGGCGAGGTGGCTCATGCCTGTAATCCCAACACTTTGGGAGGCCAAGGCGGGCAGATCATGAGGTCAAGAGATCGAGACCATCCTGGCCAACATGTTGAAACTCCACCTCTACTAAAAATACAAAAATTAGCTGGGCATGGTGGCACATGCCTATAGTCCCAGCTACTTGGGAGGTTGAGGCAGGAGAATCACTTGAACCTGGGAGGCAGAGTTTGCAGTGAGCTGAGATCGCACCACTGCACTCCAGCCTGAGTGACAGAGTGAGACTGCCTCAAAAAAAAAAAAAAAAAAAAATCAACAGAGACCTAAAGAACAGAGAGGTGGCTCATGCCTGTAATCCTAGCACTTTGGGAGGCCAAGGTGGGTGGATCACCTGAGGTCAGAAGTTCAAGACCAGCCCGGCCATCATGGAAAAACCCCATCTTTAAAAAAAAAAAAGGGCAGAGAGGCAGAGAGGCTGGGCGCAGTGGCTCATGCCTGCAATCCCAGCCGAGGTGGGTGGATCACCTGAGGTCAGGAGTTCAAAACCTGCCTGGGCAACATGGTGAAATCCTGTCTCTACTAAAAATACACAAAATTAGCTGGGCGTGGTGGTGGGCCCCTGTAATCCCAGCTACTCGGCAGGCTGAGGCAGGAGAATCGCTTGAACCCAGGAGGTGGAGGTCGTGGTGAGCGGAGACCGTGCCACTGCACTCCAGCCTGGACGACAAGAGGGAAACTCCGTCTTTTTTTTTTTGGGACAGGGTTTCACCATGTTGGTCAGGCTGGTCTCGAACTCCTAACGTTAGGTGATCCACCTGCCTCGGCCAAAGTGCTGGGATTACAGGCGTGAGCCACCACGCCCGGCTAATGCAAAACTCCATCTCAACAAAATAATAAAATAAACAGAAATACGAAACAGAAAACAAAAACAAATAAAAACAAACTTGAGGGCTGGAGACACAGGCAGACCGCCTCCAGGGTGTGCGGGACAGGAGTGCAGGGTCTCACCGGGCTGCGGTCAGACCAGGCGGCGTCCACTACGCCCTCCGCAGCTGAGTCCATGTCCGCTGTGTCTGTCAGCAGCAGCAGCGGCTCCATCCCCAGCGCCAGGCCCAGCTCCACGCACTCGCCCGCCAGGCTCCGACGAAGAACACGTCCTTCCTAGGGACCCCGCCTAATTCAGCTGCAGGAGGAGCCTTGCAGCCACCAGCCATGTTCCACCCCAACCCCCATCCTGAAGATACCTCCAGGGCTCCGCAGAAGGCCACCTTCTGGATTGCAGGCTGGGTGGCCAGGATGGGCCCCAGGGAGGCAGGGCCACTGATGACATTCAGGATTCCTGGGAATGAGCCCAGCTCCCCTGCCAGCTGGGCCAGGAGGAGGGGCGTCGGCGAGGCAGGGGGCACGAGGGCCACTACAGTGCAGCCTGGGGAAGTGGAGCAGCTCAAAGACCTGGGAGTCCAGACCCCAGACCCTCCTCCCTCAGACCCAGTGTCCAGGCCCCCAGCTCCTCCTCCCTCAGACCCAGGAGTCCAGGCCTCAGACCCTCCTCCCTCAGACCCAGGAGTCCAGGCCCCCAGCTCCTCCTCCCTCAGACCCAGGAGTCCAGGCCTCAGACCCTCCTCCCTCAGACCCAGTGTCCAGGCCCCCAGCTCCTCCTCCCTCAGACCCAGTAGTCCAGACCCCAGTCCCTCCTCCCTCAGACCCAGGAGTCCAGGCCCCCAGCTCCTCCTCCCTCAGACCCAGGAGTCCAGACCCCAGCCTCTCCTCCCTCAGACCCAGGAGTCCAGGCCCCCAGCCCCCTTATCTCTCAGACTCTGGAGTTTGGGCCCCACCATCTCCTCCTTTCTCAGACCCAAGAGTCAGGAACCCCCCAGCCCATCATTTACCCACAGCCAGGGCCGGGCAAATCCTCCACATCAACTCAAGGAAGGAGAACGTGGGTGGCAGGATGAGGCCAATTACTCCTACAAGAAAAAAAATGAGGCAAAAGAATTCCTTGAGGCTGGGAGTTCAAGACGAGCCTGGGCTGCATGGTGAGACTCTATCGCTACAAAACATTAAAAAAAAAACAACAGTCGGGTGTTCTGGTGCATGGCTGTAGTACCAGTTACTTGGGAGGCTGAGGTGGGAGGATCTCAAGCCCAGAAGGTCGAAGCATCAGTGAGCTGTAATTGCACCACTGCACTCTAGCCAGGGTGACAGAGTAAGACCCTGTCTGAAAAAGAAAAAGAAAAACAGAAACAAAAGAAAAAGAATGAGGGGGCACAGTGGCTCCCGCCTATAATCTCAATACTTTGGGAGGCCGAGGCAGGCGGATTACAAGGTCAGGAGTTCGAGACCAGCCTAAACAACATGGTGAAACCCCATCTCTACTAAAAATACAAAAATTAGCCAGGCATGATGGGGCACACCTGTAATCCCAGCTACTCAGGAGTCGAGGCAGGAGAATCGCTTGAACCAGGGAGGTTGAGGGTGCAGTGAGCTGAGATTACGTCATTGCACTCCAGTCTGGGCGATAAGAGCGAAACAGTCTCAAAGAACAAAAAGAAGAAGAATGAGGGCTCTGGAGCTGGCACTGCTGGGTCATTTGGGAAGAGAGGGCTAGGGGCTGGAACTCCAGGGTCTTACCCATGGGCTCCCAGCCTGCCAGTGCCTCCTCCTGGGTGGATGCCTGGATTGCATGGTAGTGGAGCAGCTGCTGGGCCAGCTGGACGTCCCCATCCCGAACCTCTCGAACAACTCTCCCAGTCACCAGGGATTCCAGGGTCCACAGCAGCCGCTGGTGTTTCTGGATCACCTTGGCAAGCCTGTGGAGAAAGCAAGAAGTTGCTCATTTTCCAATGGCCCTCAGCCTCAGAGAGTCCTGGGCTGTTCCTATATACCTGGATGACAATCCCCATGAGCCCCACCATTTACCTGGGGCAGAAGGCAGTGAAGATTTAGGGAATTGTAGTTGTGGAAAAACAAACCCTGAGGATGCTGTGTAAAGGTTTTGGCCACTGGTAAATCTCTGAAGCTTCTGGGAAATTGAGTCTTAACTTTTTTTTCTTTGAGGTGGAGTCTCCCGTCGTGCAGGCTGGAGTGTAATGGCTTGATCTCAGCTCACTGCAAACTCCACCCCCCAGGCTCAAGCGATTCTCTTTCCTCAGCCACCCGAGTAGCTGGGATTACAGGTGTGCACCACTAAGCCCAGCTAGTTTTTGTATTTTTAGTAGAGATAGGGTTTTGTCATGTTGGCCAGGCTGGTCTCGACCTCCTGACCTCGGGTGATCCACTCAGTGTGGCCTTCCCAAGTGTTAGAATTACAGGCGTGAGCCCCTGCACCCAGACTGAGTCTTAGCTTCTTATCTCAATTGCATTTTCGGAAATGGAATTTTTGTCTCTAGCTGCCCAAAGCAGCTAGGAAATTCACCAGCCCCAGAGAACTGCTGAGAAATGGAGCCTCAACGCGCTCCAAGGATGTCCTGGGAAATAGAAGTTTTGTGGCTTCTAGTCTCAGTGAATAGTGGAAAACAGATGCAGGTTTTGGCTACTCCCACCTCCAGCACATACTGGGAATCTGAGCCTTAGCTGCAAATTAATTCAGTGGGATCTTGGGAAATAGCCTTTGTTCCCATGGTCTTGAGCAGATGCTGGGGGTCCCCGCCTCCCGGGGTCCACATCTCAGCTACATCACCTGGTCAGGTGCTGGCCCCGGATGACTCCAGGCTGTGCACTCCAGCTCTTAAATGCTGTCCTGGCCGCCTCCACAGCTGTGGCTACATCCTCGGCCTGTGCTTGCAGGCAACTGGCCAAGCTCTCTCCTGGGAAGAAAAGTGGAGGGACTCAGATGGGAGGAGAGATGCAGGGAGCCCATGTCAGATCTGGAGCAGGTTGAGATTTTTGGAGCCTGGCTTCCCTAAGGCTGTAAAGCTGGTCCCATTCTCTGCTGGGTCATGGCTACCATCATTTCCAGAGCAAGGAAGGGATCTTCCCAGAGAGCAGCTTCACAAAGCCTCCAGAGACCCAGAACCATAATTAGGGTGGACTGGTATCAGAAGGAACCGGACATCGTCGCCCCTCTCCCACCAGCAGCTGCTCTCTGCCCTCAGGCAAGGGAAATAGGTGTTGGTGGGTAGGGCTAGAGGCACACATCCCTCTCCTCCACTAATGACTGGGGGACATCTCGTACCTGTGATGGGATCCTGGCAAGGCACTGAATTCCTGTGTTCAGGCTTCAGCCACTTTCCATTCACATAGTGGCCCAAGCACCGGTCCTGGGTGTCCAGCCAGGCCTGGGGGAGGTAGAGAGTTTGGAAAGGGGTCTGGGAGGAGCTGGGGCAGTTCAACCCCTACCCAGAATCCTCTAGGAGGGAACATCCGTCTCCCTCTGCTCATTCGACTTATTCTTTTCCTCCTATTGCTTAAAAAAAAAATTGTGGTAAAATACAGCATTTTAAAGTGCAGAGTTCAGCAGTGCAGTGGCATCTGGCACATTTACAGCGTTCTGCAACTATCACCACTATCTATTTCTGGAACATTTTCTTTTTTGTTGTTTGAGATGGAGTTTCACTCTTTGCCGAGGCTGCAGTGCAGAGGTGGGATCTCGGCTCACTGCAACTTCTGCCTCCCGGGTTCAAGTGATTCTCCTGCCTCAGCCTCCCCAGTAGCTGGAACTATAGGTGCCCACCATGCCCAGCTAATTTTTGTATTTTTAGTAGAGACAGTTTCACCATGTTGGCCAGGATGGTCTGGATCTCTTGACCTCGATATCTGCCTGTCTTGGACTCCCAAAGTGCTGGGATTACAGTTGTGAGCCACCGCCCCGGCTTGTTTTTTTTTTTTTGATGGAGTCTTGCACTGTCTCACCCAGGCTGGAGTGCAGTGGCACTCGGCTCACTGCAACATCCTACTCCCAGGTTCAAGAGGTTCTCCTGCCTCAACCCCCCAAGTAGCTGGGACTACAGGTGTCCACCATCACGCCCAGATAATTTTTGGTATTTTTAGTAAAGATGGGGTTTCACTACTTTAGCCAGGCTGGTCTTGAACTCCTGACCTCAGGTGATCTGCCTGCCATGGCCTCCAAAAGTGCTGAGATTACAGGTGTGAGCCACCGTGCCTGGCCTAGTTCTAGAAGATTTTCATCACCCCAGAAAGAAACCCTGTACCCACTAAGCAGTCATGATGCTCCCCTCCTCATAGCCCCAGCAACCACTAATCTTCTGTCTCTACAAATTGCCTATTCTGTATAGTTCATATAAAGATGACCGTGGCTGGGCACGGTGGCCCACGCCTATAATCCCAGCACTTTGGGAGGCCGAGGCAGGAAGATCACATGAGCCCAGGGGTTCCAGACCACCCTGGGCAACACAGTGAGACCCCATCTCTACAAAAAACAATTGAAAAATAAAAACAAGCTGGATGTGGCAGTGCACACGTGTAATCCCAGCTACTAAGGAGACTGCAGCAAGAAGATTGCTTGAGCCTTGAGCCCAGGTGTTCGAGGCTACAGTGAGCTGTGATCACGCCATTGTACTCCAGCCTGGGCAACAGAGTGAGACCTCCTCTCTACAAATAATAAAAGAAATTTGGGACCAGGAGCGGTGGCTCAAGCCTGTAATCCTAGCACTTTGGGAGGGTGAGGCAGGCGGATCACTTGAGGTCAGGAGTTCAAAACAAGCCTGGCCCACATGGTGAAACCCCACCTCTACTAAAAATACAAAACAGGCTGGGCGCAGTGGCTCAAGCCTGTAATCCCAGCACTTTGGGAGGCCGAGGCGGGTGGATCTCAAGGTCAAGAGATCCAGACCATCCTGGTCAACATGGTGAAACCCCGTCTCTACTAAAAATACAAAAAATTAGCTGGGCATGGTGGCATGTGCCTGTAATCCCAGCTACTCAGGAGGCTGAGGCAGGATAATTGCCTGAACCCAGGAGGCGGAGGTTGCGGTGAGCCGAGATCGCACCATTGCACTCCAGCCTGGGTGAAACAAGAGTGAAACTCCATCTCAAAAACAAAACAAAACAAAACAAAAAACAATTATCTAGGTGTGGTGGCGGGAGACTCTAATTCCAGCTGCTTGGGAGGCTGAGGCAGGAAAACAGCTTGAACCCAGAAGGTGGAGGTTGCAGTGAGCTGAGATCTCCCCACTTGCCTAGGTGACAGAGCAAGATTCTACCTCCAAAAAAACTAAAAAAAGTTCCAAACTCAAACACCCATATGGAAAGACATTTGTGAGATAGTCAGGGTTATTTGAACATGAACTGGTTATTAGATGACATTAAAGAATGATTGTTGGCCGGGCATGGTAGCTCACAGCTGTAATCCCTGTACTTTTCCACGCTGAGACGGGAGGATTGCTTGAGTTGAGGAGTTTGAGACTCGCCTGGACACACAGTGAGACCCCATCTTTACAATAAAAAATTTAAAAATCTCCCAGTCATGGTGACACACACCTGTAGTCTCAGCTACTCAGGAGGCCAGGGCGGGAGGATTGCTTGAGCCCAGGAGTTCCAGGCTGCACCAACCTGTGATTGCAATACTGAACACTATCCCTGTCTCAAACAAACAAACAAAAAGAATGATTTAATGTCATTAAGTGTGGTAACGGAGCATGGTAGTTACGTAACAAAATGAGCCCTTCTCTGTCAGAAGAAAGGATTCAAATATTTATAGGAGAACCAGATGACAGCTGGGATTTGTTTAAATTACTCCAAAGAAAACACAGAGAGAAACAACGCTGGACTCAGTGTTGATCATGGAGAAGCGGAGTGATGGCTAAATAGGGGTTCAAAATAAATACGAATTATTCTGTCGAAGTTGGAAAATTTTCCCCCAAAAGAAAAACAAAATTCCAGAAGAATGCACAGGGTTCCAGAGGCCTGAGCAGAGGGCCTGGAGGAGAGCTGACAATTCATTGAAAAGACAGAAGCTATTGGTTCCAGATGATTTTTGTCAGGGAAGTCGAGCCAAAAGGTTGACACATTTTGGAATTTTATTTTCAAGAGGAGCTCCCGGATGTTTACATGGAATCAATTATCCAGCATTTCACGTCTTCAAAAGTAAAGATGAGGTCAAAGAAAACATGTTTTTGGTTGAGTGTGGCCCTCACACTGTACAGCTGAGATCTTTGCTGGTGTAAGCGAGACCATGGGTCTGGAATTCAAGGGCTCAAGTCCAAACCTCAGCTTCACTTTTTATGTTTTATGTTTTATTTTTTTATTTTTTTTGAGACGGAGTTTCGCTCTTGTTACCCAGGCTGGAGTGCAATGGTGCGATCTTGGCTCACCGCAACCTCCGCCTCCTGGGTTCAGGCAATTCTCCCACCTCAGCCTCCTGAGTAGCTGGGATTACAGGCACGCGCCATCATGCCCAGCTAATTTTTTGTATTTTTAGTAGAGATGGGGTTTCACCACGTTGACCAGGATGGTCTCAATCTCTTGACCTCGTGATCCACCCGCCTCGGCCTCACAAAGTGCTGGGATTACAGGCTTTAGCCACCGCACCCGGCCTATGTTTTATTTTTATATTAATAGAGATGGGGGGGTCTTGCCATGTTGTCCAGTCTGGTCTCGAACTCCTAGGCGCAAGTGATCCTCCTGCCTCGGTCTCCCATACTGCTGGGATTACAGGTGTGAGCCAACTGCCTGGCCCCAACTTAATTTTTTTTGGGGGGGGACAGGGTCTCATTCTGTCACCCAGGCTGGAGTTCAGTGGTATGATCACTGCACCTCCCAGGCTCAGGTGATCCTCCCACTTCAGCCTCCTGAGTAGCTGGGACTACAGGTATGCAGCACCACACCCCGCTAATTTTTTTTGGAGACAGAGTCTCACTCTGTTGCCCAGGCTGGAGTGCAGTTGTGCAATCTTGGCTCACTACAACCTTTGCCTCCCAGGTTCAAGCAATTCTCCTGCCTCAGCCTCCTGAGTGGCTAGGATTACAGGCCCATGCCACCACACCTGGCTAATTTTTGTATTTTATTAGAGATAGGGTTTCACCATGTTGGTCAGGCTGGTCTCGAACTGCTGACCTCAGGTGATCTGCCCTTCTTGCACTCCCAAAGTGCTGGGATTACAGGTGTGAGCCACTGTGCCCAGCCCAATTTTTTTTTTGAGACGGAGTTTCGCTCTTGCTGCCCAGGCTGGAGGGTTCAAGCCTCTGCCTCCCAAGTAGCTGCAACGTTTTTATTTTAGTAGAGACCAGGTTTCACTATGTTGCCCAGGTTGGTCTTAAATTCCTGAGCTCAGGTGAGCCTCCCGTCTCGGCCTCCCCATGTGCTGGGCTGTGCCAGGCTTCTGATCCAGTCCCTTCCACTTGGACCATCGCTCTGGCCTCCTGCACTCCCGTTCAAAGAAGCCTAAGCTCCTTCCGCTGGATGTTGGGGACCCTGGGGATCATGAGAGCCCGGAGAGGGAATTCTGAGAGCATCTAGGGAAATGACAGAAAGTTTGAGGTGCCCTACTTATTTGCAGGAACCCCATGAGGGTTCCGGGGGCCTCTGAGGGAACATGGGAGTCTTAGGGAGGGTCTGAGGAACACCAGGGGATCATGGGACCCTCATGAGGACTTTAGGGGGGCCCTAAACTATCCTGGGAACCCTATGGGGCATTATGAGAGCTGGAGGGATCATATGAGCCCCATGAGGGTATTGTGAGGGGCCGCAAGTAATCGCAGGAAGTCCTGATGTGGCCGGGAGCCGTGGCTCACGCCTGTAATCCCAGCACTTTGGGAGGCCGAGGCGGATGGATCTCTTGAGGCCGGGAGTTTGAGACCAGCCTGGCCAACATGCTGAAACGCTGTCTCTACAGAAAGTATAAAAACTAGCTGGGAGTGGCGGTGCGCGTTTCTGGTCTCAGTTAGCTACTCGGGAGGCTGAGGTGAGAGGATCGCTTGAGCCCAGGAGGTTGAGGCTGCAGTGAGCTGTGATTGCGCCACCGCACTTCAGTTTGGACGACAGTGAGACCCTGGCTCAAAAAACAAAACAAAAAACAAACCGGGAAGTCCTGATGTATTCTAGGCCCCTCAAGGTTCCCATGAGGTCACATGAACCCCCACGAGTATCACGGGGGCTCCACGGCAGTTCTGAAGGTCTCCGGGTATTCAAGGGGATCAAGGGAGTCCCCAGGGAGGTCTGGGACTCCGGAGAACCATGGAAGCCCTAGGATGTTTTGAGGAGTCGTAGAAAGACAATGGGGGTTGTGGGTCACTGGAGCCCCACAATCCTAAGGGGTCTGGGGGATGGCGTCAAGTTCTGAGGGGGTTCTGAGGAATCACAAGGGCTTACAGAGGAGTTTGGGAAAAACGCGGAAACACCATGAAGAGTTCAGGACCAAAGGGCAAGAAACCACTGAGGATGATGGGAACAGACTAAAACGCTGAAGCATCCACCTCCAAGGCTCAAGGAAGCGTTTCCCAGGGCGCGATGCTATTGGGCGGCGGGAATCACGGGGACTGAAAGAGGCGGAGCTGCTGAGCTGCCGCAATGGATGACGGGAGTCCGCGCGAAAAATCCGGAGCCCAGGACTGCGGAACACAGCCTGCAGCGCCGGCCGGTCCGGCTCTCACCAGTGCACATGCGTGGCTCTCGGGCACCGGTCCGTACTCCAGCGAGGTGAAGAGCTCGCGGGCGTGAGGCGCTGCACGGGTCGCAGCCATCGCCTACCCGGAACGCTTTCCACGAAGACTGCGGGCGCTCTGTGTTAAGGGGAACCTTGAGGGCCGAAGGGCGACACCTCCCGTTCCAACCCAAAGGGGCGAGTTAATTAGAATGGGGCGGGGCTACGAGATACAGCGAGCAGTCACGCCCACACTTTTTGCGTTCGGACGCGAGAATCCCGCCCATGTCCCGCACCCGGAAGCGTTGTTAGGAGCATGCTCACTGCTTAAAACGGGGAAGATTTAAAAAAAAAAAAAAAAAAAAAAAGGGGAGGAGGCCGGGCGCGGTGGCTCAAGTCTGTAATCCCAGCACTTTGGGAGGCCGAGGCGGGTGGATCACGAGGTCAAGAGATCGAGACCATCCTGGTCAACATGGTGAAACCCCGTCTCTACTAAAGATACAAAAAATTAGCTGGGCATGGTGGCACGTGCCTGTAATCCCAGCTACTGAGGAGGCTGAGGCAGGAGAATTGCCTGAACCCAGGAAGCGGAGGTTGCGGTGAGTCGAGATCGCGCCATTGCACTCCAGCCTGGGTGATAAGAGCGAAACTCCGTCTCAAAAAAAAAAAAAAAAAAAAAAAAAAATGGGGAGGAAGGGGAGCCTGCGATGTGGGTCCTTTGCGAATAGTTATGAGGGCTCTGGAATTAGAAGGGTCGGCGTATGGCCGGGCGCTGTGGCTCACGGCTGTAATCCCAACACTTTGGAAGGCCGAGGTGAGCGAATCACCTGAGGTCGGGAGTTCTGACCAATATGGTGAACCCCCCTACGCCCCCTTCTCTACTTAAAAATACGGTGGCTCATGCCTGTAATCCCAGCACTTCGGGAGGCCGAGACGGGCTGATCAGAAGATCAGGAGTTCCAGACCAGTCTAGCCAATATGGTGAAACTTATTCTCCACTAAAAATACAAAAATTAGCTGAGCGTCGTGGCAGGCGCCTGTAGTCCCGGCTGCTCGCAAGCCTGAGGCAGGAGAATTGCTTGAACCCGGGAGGCGGAGGTTGCAGTGAGCCAAAATCGCGTCACTGCACTCTAACCTTTTAGCGAGATTCCGTCTCAATTAAAAAAATAAAAATAATATAAAAATTAGCCGGGCTGGCCAGGCGCGGTGGCTCACGCCTATAATCCCAGCACTTTGGGAGGCCGAGGCGGGTGGATCACAAGGTCAAGAGATCGAGACCATCCTGGTCAACATGGTGAAACCCCGTCTCTACTAAAAATACAAAAATTAGCTGGGCATGGTGGCGCGCGCCTGTAGTTCCAGCTACTCGGGAGGCTGAAGCAGGAGAATTGCTTGAACCCAGGAGGCGGAGGTTGCGGTGAGCCGAGATTGCGCCATTGCACTCCAGTCTGGGTAACAAGAGCGAAACTCCGTCTCAAAAAAAAAAAAAAAAGAAAGAAAAAGAAAAATATTAGCCGGGCTGTGGTGGCACGCGGCTGTAATCTTAGCTACTCAGGAGGCTGAGGCGGGAGAACCATTTGAACCCGGAAGGCGTATGTTACAGTGAGCCGATCTGATGCCACTGCATTCCAGCCTGGCCGACAGAGGAAGACCCTGTCTCAAAAAATATAATAATTAAAAAAAAAAAAAAAAAAAGGAGGGTCGGCGTGTTGATGCGTCTTCCTACTGCCTTGTTTTATGGTAACAGGAAGTGCAGCTTTTATTTTACTTTTTATTTTCTTGAGACAGGCTTTGTCGCCCAGGCTGAAGTGCAGTGACACCTCGATTTTCCGGGCTTAAACGCTTCTCCCGCTTCAGCCTGCACAGTAGCTGGGACTAGGCTAATTTTTTTTTGTAGAGACAAGGTCTCACTATGTTGCTTAGGCTGGTCTTGAACTCCTGGGTTCAAGCGATCCTTCTACCTTGGCCTCCCAGTCCGAAAGTGCAGCTTTTAATTCTAGTTATATTTACTAGGGGTCTGGATCTAGAACTGGCACGAAGTAATAATTCAAAAATAAAAACAGTGCCTTTTAGGATAGACATTGAGATTAAGGTTTTGAAAAATGCAGTCTTCACTGCAAAGTAACGGGGCCAGTCTTGGTTGTGGAAAGAATGGGAGTGTGGCGCTTTTTTTTTTCTTTTTAAGAGATGGGGCTGGGGCGGGGGTGGGGGGTGGGGGTGGGGGGCGTTAGCTCACTCTGTTACCCAAACTGGTCTCGAACTTCTGGCCTCAAGCGATCCTCTTGCCCTGGCCTGCCAAAGTGTTGGGACTGCAGGCAGAAGCCACGGCGCCCGGCCGGAAGTGTGTCTTTCATAGACACAGGAAGTGTGGCATTAGGGATTCGCCTCGGGGTTTATTTTTGATTGATTGATGCGAAAGGCGTGGCTTGTCGATAACGCGATACCAGGCTGTGAATGAACGTTGGGGTACTCGGAAGCGTGGCTTACTCCAGTCCGGTGTTTACGTAGAGTCCGGAAGTGTGGCTTCATTTACAATTCGGAACGTAGGACGGAGACTGCATCTGGAGATACAGATTCCCAACGGATTTGACGACGGTGTTTTGTCTTGAATGGAATAGTAGTTTCAGGCCAGTCATAGGTTTTTGAACACGATAGTAGGTATCTGGAGTCGATTGAGGACCAGAGCAGGCACCAGGGTTCGGATCCTGGGCAAAGTTCCCCACCTTGAGGGTCCCGAGGACGCCTAGATCTCTTTCCCAGGGCTATGGCGAACCCGAAACAGCTGGCACTGGAGCTAAGTGAGGCGGAGACTATGGGTGCTGATTCGGCGCGATTTGAGGAGCTGCTGTTGCAGGTGCATAGTGACCGGACCCCCGGATCCTTGGGTATTCGGGGATTTTGGTGGGGTGCTCAAAGATGGGACTACAGTTCCCAGAATGCACTAGGGCGGCAACCGGGCCTCGGGGAATTGAGGATGAGCTTCCAGTTTGATAAGCAACGGGAGTGGAGTTGGAGATGTTCTAGTCCTCAAAGGAGAAAGGGGACCAAACCGTCTAATTTCTGGCATCCACAGCTCTCATACATAATCATTGCTCCATGTGAGGAACAAATGAGGGGTCTGATGGCACTGACTCCAAGCCTGGAGGTAGTTTTCCTTTATACAGGCCTCGAAGGAGCTCCAGCAAGCCCAGACAACCAGACCGGAATCGACACAAATCCAGCCTCAGCCTGGTGAGAAAGAAGACCCGGAGAGAGAGGGACAGGAGACGGGGGAAAAAGGAAAGAGACATGAAAATAAAGGCCTGGGGTAGGGGTGGGGTGAACAGACACCCACAGACACCACCAGACATCACCCTAGGACAGAAAGGAGGTAGGGGACAGTGAATCAGAGATAGGAAGACGCTGGGCTCGGTGGCACACACCTGTAATCCCAGCTACTTGGGAGGCTGAGACAGGAGGACTGCTTGAACCCAGGAGGCAGAGGTTGCACTGAGCGGAGATTGTGCCACTGCACTCCAGCCTGGGTGACAGAGCGAGACTGTGTCTCAAAAACAAACCAAAACAAAAAACAACACAATAAAGATAGTAAGAGAGTCTGGGCACAGCGGCTCACACCTGTAATCCCATCACTTTGGGAGGCCGAGGCAAGAGGATTGCTTGAGGCCAGGCATTCAAGACCAGCCTGTGCAACATCTTGAGACACCATCTCTACTAAAAATAAAATTAGCTGGGCTTGGTGGGTGTGTGCCTGTAGTCATAGCTATTCAGGAGGCTGAGGTGGGAGGATCACTTGAGCCAGGTGGAAGAGACTGCAGTGAGCCAAGATCACACCACTGCACTCCAGCCTGGGTGACACAGTGAGACCCTGTCTCGAAAAACAAGCGGCCGGGTGAGGTGGCTCATGCCTGTAATCCCAGCACTTTGGGAGGCCGAGGCGGGAGGATCACCTTATGTCAGGATTTTGAGACCAGCCTGGCCAATGTGGCAAAACTCCATCTCTACTAAAAATATAAAATTTAGCTGGGTGTGATGGCGGTCGCCTATAATCCCAGCTACTCGGGAGGCTGAGGCAGGAGAGAATCGCTTGAACCCAGAAAGGTGGAGGTTGCAGTGAGCTGAGATCGTTTCACTGCACTCCGCCCTTGGCAACAAGAGCGAGACTCCATCTCAAAAAAAAAAAAAAAAAAGAATTGCCTGAACCCAGGAGGTGGAGTTTGCAATGAGCTGAGATCATACCACACTACTGCACTCCAGCCTGGGTGACAGAGTGAGACTCTGTCTCAAGAAAAAAAAAAAAAAAAAATGGTGAGGGATCTCAGGGGTAGGGAGTGGAGCAGGCCCAGAAAATGGGGAACAGAGCAATAGGAAAAGAGGAAGAAACTGGAGAGAGAATGGATGGGGACTGCGACTTGTGCAGAAAAATAATCTTAAGACAAACCCACTCCCACCAGGTTTCTGCGTAAAGACCAACTCCTCGGAAGGGAAGGTTTTCATCAACATCTGTCACTCCACCTCCATCCCTCCTCCTGCCGATGTGACCGAGGAGGAGCTACTTCAGATGCTGGAGGAGGACCAAACTGGGTTTCGCATCCCCATGAGTCTGGGAGAGCCTCATGCAGAGCTGGATGCGAGTCAGTGCCATCAGAGGACCCAGGAGTCTGGCCTGCTAGGCCCTTTCTTCCTAGTACCCAAGAATCCTGGGCCCAGGACCCTCCTCCCAGCTTCTGGAGATCTGGCTCCCCAATCATTCTGTTCCCTGTGGTAGATCTCCCAACCCTGGGCAGTCCTGATTCTGCCCTCTGGGCAGGCTGGCACTTTTCCATGCCCATCTCAGGGCCCGGAGGCCTGGGCAGAGTGCTCTTCATGCATTAACGGATCTCCTGGCTTTAGTCCTGAGCAGGCTGTCCTCTTTTTTTTTTTTTTTTTTTTGAGATGGAGTTTCACTCGTTGCCCAGGCTGGAGTGCAGTGGTGCGATCTCGGCCCACTGCAGTCTTCCCCTCCTGGGTTCAGGTGATTCTCCTGCCTCAGCCTCCCAAGTAGCTGAGATTACAGGTGACACCACCACGCCCAGCTAATTTTTGTATTTTTAGTGGACAGGGGTTTCGCCATGTTGGTCAGACTGGTCTCGAATTCCTGACCTCAGGTGATCCACCCACCTCAGCCTCCCAAAGTGCTGGGATTACAGGCGTGAGCCACTGCGACCGGCCTGCAGCTCTGTTTCATCCTGTTTTCTCTTGAGCTTCTTCCCTGTCTCCGTCTCTGTCTTGCCTCACCTCTGTCCCTGCTTCTGTGTCTTTATCCTTTTTTCTATATGTCTCTTGAAGCTTTCTGGGACCAAGCTCTAGGCAGTGCCCCGGGGGTATCAAATGCGGATTCTGCATTCCAGAAACTCCCTCTCACGGGTGGGGCCCAAGGAGATGGACACAGTATCAGCAGGGTGTGATTCGAGCTACTCTGGAGGGGGGCACCCAACAGCCTTGAGAGCGCTCCTCACCCTCATGAAGGGGTCGGGGAAGGCTTCCTGGAGGAGGAGGTGTGGGATAAGATTTGAAGGAACAGGAGGAGTTCAGCTGGCAAAGACAGAAGAAGGTTCTAGGCAGAGCCGCCCAGAGCTGGGAGGGAATGATTGGATTGGATCCGCCAGTGATGGACAGTGAAAGATTCAGTGGGCCAGGTTGCTGGAAGAATGAGGTTTTCTCCAGAGGTGGGAGGGGCACATCACCCAGAGTCTCCAACGCCAGGCTTGCGGGGCTCAGACCTTCTGAGAGCTGTGACTAGGGGAGGGACAGGGTCAGCTCATGGACGGAAGGAGATACGAGGCTGGGGGGAGTCCGGAGAGGAAAGTGAGCGCCGAGCTCCCGCTTCCTGATGTCTCTCTGTCTCTGCTTCTTGCGGCTGCTGTCCCTGCATGTCTCTTCCCTGTCTGGGTCTGGGCTGTGGGCTTTATGCATAGGGCTGGGGGGCCTCACCCCCTTTTTCTCCCCGCAGAAGGCCAGGGCTGTACCGCTTACGACGTAGCTGTCAACAGCGACTTCTACCGGAGGATGCAGGTTGGGGGCGGGGCTGCGGGTGAGGCCTGGGCAGGGGTCTGGCAGGGGTCTCTCCTTCCTCTTCCCCCCACCACCTCCGCCTCTGCCTCTCTTCCCTCTCTCTGTCAACCCTAGAACAGCGATTTCTTGCGTGAGCTCGTGATCACCATCGCGAGAGAGGGCCTTGAGGACAAATACAACTTGCAGCTGAACCCGGGTGAGGGGCAGGGCCTGGGCCATCAGGAGGGAGTGGAGCCAAGAGCGGTTTGGGGGACACCCCTGCACGCTTGGGCAGGGTGTCCTGGAGGCTGTGATCCGGGGAGGGGGTGGAGCTTCCCAACGTGAGGGGGAGGAGTCTAGACGCCCTGAAGGGGCGGGGCCAGGACACTCCAGGGGCGGGTTTTATTGGGGCCGTGGGAGGGGCGTGCTTAAGGTGGGCGGGCTTCCTGGAGCCAAGCCTGGTGTCAGATCCCACGACTCCGGGAGGCTCTTGGCTGAGCAAGGAGGCCTCCTGAGAGCACAGGCACCCCTGACCTGTGTGGTGTTTGACTCTGTACTCCCGACCCTCAGAATGGCGCATGATGAAGAACCGGCCATTCATGGGCTCCATCTCACAGCAGAACATCCGCTCGCGGCAGCGTCCTCGGATCCAGGAGCTGGGAGACCTAAACCCGTCCGCCACCGGGGGAACTGAGTCAGGGTGGGCCTTCAGCAGATCCCTGGTCTGATGTCTCTTCAACGCTCTTGGGAATCCCTCCATCCTCCCACACTGGGTGGTGCCCTGGGGCCCTGGGCACTGAGAGAGAGATGAGAGAGAACTCCTGACCTGGAAGGTGTCCTGGGGCAATAGGGCTGGTTGGGGGAGAAAGGGAGCAACACCCCAGGCAGAGGGCACAGTGCTGGCAAAGACCTGGCAGCTGTCCTCAGCCCTGGGCCTTTTCCCCCTCAGCCCTGAAAAGCCTCACCTGAGCCTGTGGCTGGAAGCTCCTGACCTCCTCTTGGCTGAAATTGACCTCCCCAAACTGGTGAGTTCTGCCTGCTGGACCAGAGCAGGAGAATGCGGTCTGGAAAGGTCAGGGACTGTCTCGGAGTGACAGTGACAAAGGACTGTTGCTGGACTTGCGTCAGCTGCATCCTCTGTCCCAGGAGGCCAACAGGCCACCTCCCGGTGCTGTCCTGAGGGTGCCCGAGGGATTGTAAGTGCTCGGTCGTTGAGACTTGTAACTGCTGTCTTCCACACCTCTTCCCCGGGAGATGAGACCCTTCAAATACAGTTTCCCAGCATGTGAGTCCACCATGCCTGTTCCAGCTGATTGTTCTGTTGCTGGGGAGGGTGACCTGATTGCACCACCTCTTCAGGATGGAGCCCTGGGGCTGTCGCTGGAGATCGGGGAGAACCGCCTGGTGATGGGGGGCCCCCAGCAGCTGTATCACCTGGATGCCTACATCCCCCTGCAGATCAACTCTGATGAGAGCAAGGCAGCCTTCCACCGGAAGAGAAAGGTGCCTGGTGTGGGGAGGGGAAGCCAGGACACTGAGGGGCCTGGACTCTGGCTCCAACGGACGGGGGCAGGGTCTTCTGCGGCCCGGATCCTCATTCTCTTTCCTGTGTCTCCTCAGCAACTGATGGTGGCCATGCCGCTTCTGTCGCTGCCTTCTTGAAGAGGGTGTCTCCCTGTGTTTCCAAGATGTGGAGAAGAGGCCGCTGGCTTTCCTAAAGTTGAAATAAAAGAAATTTTGCCTTTTTTGTGTCTCTGACTGGGGATATGTAGGAGGGAAAAGGAACATTGGGCTGTGCCCCTCTAGTCCCATAGAGGTCACTGCCCCGCTTAGGCCTCATCCTTCCCCCTGGGTCCTCCCCGCATCCTCCTGGCCTCCAGCCTCCCCTCGGTAGTCCTTCCCAGGCCCCAGAGCTGGCCCTGCCCTTTCCCTGTTCACAGCCCTCCCGTAGCTCCCCAGCCGCCCTGGGAGAAGGTCCAAGCCCCTCAGCCAAGTACTCAAGGCTCTGTGCGATCTGTGTCCCGCCTCATGGCTTACTTTTTTGTTTAAGCGACAGGGTGTCACTCTGTCGCCAGTCTGGAGTGCAGTGGTGCAATCATAGCTCACTGCAGCCTGGAACTCCTGGGTTCAAGTGATCCTCCTGACATCAGCCTCTGAGTAGCTAGGATGACAGGCATGTGCCATCATGCCCAGCTAATTTTATATTTTGCATTAAAAAAGAAATGGGGTCTTGCTATGTTGTCCAGGTTGGTCTTGAGCTGTTGGCCTCAAGTGATCCTCCTGCCTTGGCCTCCTCAAATGTTTGTATTACAGGTGTGAGCCACTGTGCACAGCCTAGTTTTGACCTCTTCCTCTAATGGGAGGCCAGGCATACTCCACAGTGTCCTGACCACACCCTTTTCTGCATCTCTTGGTTTCTGCTGTTCCTGCCACTTTGTATCCTCCTTCCAGTACACCTATGGAAGTTTTTTTTTTTTTTTTTTGAGACAGTTTTGCTCTGTCACCAGGCACCAGGCTGGAGTGCAGTGGGGCAGTCTCAGCTCTCTGCAATCTCCGCCTCCTGGGTTCAAGCAATTCTCCTGCCTCAGTCTCCCAACTAGCTGGGACTACAGGCACGCGCCACCACGCCCAGCTAATTTTTGTATTTTTTAGTAGAGACGGGATTTCACCATGTTGGCCAGGATGGTCTCGATCTCTTGACCTTGGGATAGAATCTGGCTCCTTAGGCCCACGCTGGAGTGCAGTGGCACAATCTTGACTCATTGTAACCTCCCGAGTTCAAGCAATTCTTGTGCCTCAGCCTCCCAAGTAGCTGGGATTATAAGCACCCCCATACCCCGCTAATTTTTAAATATATTTTTTTATAGAGACAGGGTCTCCATATGTTGCCAGGCTGGTGTCAAGCACCTGAGCTCAAGTGATCAGCCCTCCTCAGCCTCTCAAAGTGCTGGGATTACAGGAGTGAGTCACCGCGTCTGCCTTGATAAATATTTCTTGAGTTAATAACTGGTTGTAGAGGCCAGAGGTGGTGGCTAACGCCTGTAATTCCAGCACTTTGTGAGGACAAGACAGGCTGATCACCAGAGGTTGGGAGTTCAAGACCAGTCTGACCAACATGGAGAAACCCAATCTCTATTAAAAATACAGAAGTAGCCGGGTGTGGTGGTGCATGCCTGTAATTCCAGCTACTTGGGAGGCTGAGGCAGGAGAATCAATTTAACCCAGGAGGTGGAGGTTGCTGTGAGCTGAGATGACACCATTGCACTCCAGCCTGGGCAATAAGAAGGAAAATCTATCTAAAAAAAAAGTAATTGTCAATACCCTCTTCTTCTTTAGCGAATCCTAGGAGCCATAAATAAATGGAGGAATTTCAGTAGTAAGTGCTCAAAGCACAATGTGAATTAGTGGGGCGTGGTCATGCATGCCTGTGGTCCCAGCTACTCGGGAGCCTGAGGTGGGAACCCAGGGAGGTTGAGGCTGCAGTGTGCTGCTCCTGGGCGACAGAGTGAGACCCTGCCTCAAAATGGAAGGAAGGGAGGAAGGGAGGGAGGGAGGAAGAAAGGGAGGGGAAAGGAAGTAAGGAAAAAAGGAGAAAGAAAAAAGAGGGAGAGGAAGGAAGGAAGAAAGAAAGGAGAAAGGGGGAAGGAAGAAAGAAAAGATAAGAAAGAAAAAGAAGGGAGGGAGGGAGGGAGGGAGAAGGCAGGCAGCGAATCACATTGTGTCTGTAATGTGAATTGGGAGGGATAGGGAGAGAAAGTGGGGAAGAGGTCAGGATGAGAGTGACTTCGGGTAGGGTCTTTCCAGCCTCAGAATGAATGAGCGTACGTGGGCATTGTGTCCACCAGGAGGCGCAACGTATCCCTGCCCACAGTTTGAGGGAACTACAACTCCCAGCGGCCCGTTCTCAAGCGAACGGTGAGGCTTAGAGACCGCTGGAACTTGTAGTTGGGACGGGGGAGCCGCTGGAGGAGGCCGAGTAACTCATTCCCAGGGCCTGAAAAAGTGTGGGGCTGGGTCCTTTCTTCCTTCCTCTGTTTCCATGGTGATGGTTTCGGCAGAGGCCCAGCTTTTGGCAGCGGCGGTGCCCCCTTCCCACTCCCTCCTCTTCACCATCTGCTCCACCCTCACACCTGGCCCGGAGCCGCAGCCACCGCCTCCGCACCCGGGCCGGAGACTCTGCAGCCACTGGGTGGCGCGTGTGAGCGGCTCCCGCGCTACTCTTTTCAGCCCTATGAGTCTCGGTCCCTACCTCCCTCCTGCCTCAGACCCGCAGCCTCCTCCGTTCTGGGGTCCCAGGGGTTTCGCAAAACTGTGAGACCCGGAGACCTAGACAGTCAAGGCTGGAAGCGAGAGCCTGCGGCGGTCAGTGGCTTCCCAGCCACCCCGTCCTTGGCGCCCGCCCGTCGCGCCGCCTGCTCCTCCCACCCCACCGCG
Organism: Saguinus oedipus; assembly: GCA_031835075.1. NCBI lineage: Eukaryota > Metazoa > Chordata > Mammalia > Primates > Cebidae > Saguinus > Saguinus oedipus. Next base: position 50,621,861 of record CM063187.1, on the reverse strand, counting down.
CGCCGCATCATGAAAATTTAATACCAAATGCATTTGCGGCCCGACGCGGGGAGCTAGTGGGGAAAGGATCACCCTCCTGGGGCCTGAATCTGGAGGTGGACTCACCGCCGGGAGAGGGGCTGGTCTGAGGACCCGAGCAGGGCGGGGGGAAGAGGCGGGGCTCTATCCCAAAGGGGCGTGGCTGGAAATCAGGGGTGGAGACAGAGTTCAGTGGGCGGGGACAGATCCCATGGGGCGGGGCAGGACTGGGAGGGCGGGGACAGATTCCAGTGGCGAGGGTCAGCAGTCAGAGGCCGGGGACAGATCCCGGGGGTGGGGGCAGGACTGGAGGGCGGGGAGACGCGGAGGCCAGCACTCAGTGGGTGGGGCAAGATCTCATGGGGCGGGGTCAGAGATCGGTGGGCGGGGACAGATTCCGGAGCGTGGGTAGGACTCGGAGGTCTAGGGCAGATCCCAGTGGCGAGGGTCAGAAGTCGGAGGGCACGGACAGATCCCATGGGGCGTGGGCAGGACTGGGAGGTCGGGAACAGATTCAGGGGGCGGGGGTCAGACCTCGGTGGATGGGAACAGATCCAGGGGACAGAGAAAGATGCTATGGGGAGGGGGCAAAACTCAGGTGGCGGGAACAGATTCCGGGGACCAAGGACCGAACTCGGAGGGCGGGGACAGATCCCAGGGACAGATCCTAAGAGGAGGGGATGCAACTCCAAGGGTGGGGAGAGAACTTAGAATGCGGGAGCAGAACTCAGGTCAACGAGAGATCCTCAGGGAGGAGACAAATTCAGAAGGCGGGTGAGGATGCCAGGGGGTGCGGATCACAGTTTAGGGGGCGGGGACAGATCTCAGCCGGTGGAGACAGAGCCCAAATAGCGGAATGGATCCCCAGGAGCTAGGGAAGAACTCAGAGCGCGGACAGAACCCATAGGATCGGGGAAATAACACAGTGGGGAGACTATGGGGTCGCAGCTGGCACTGGTGGGGTGTGTGTGAAATACATAACCGTGGGGGACGGAAGCCAGAGAGAAGGAAATCGGGGTTAGGGAATGAAACTCAGGGAGAGAAGCAACAGGGAGGAGAGCGGCGGGAGGGGGAATAGAGCTGGAGGAGTATGGGATTCAAAGGGGAAAGATGGAAACTCAGGAGGGGATGGAGCTCAAGAGTGACGAACCCGGGTGGAGAAAGGGACTAGGGGAGGACGACAGGTGGATCGAAGTAGTAGTTAGATTTCAGGAGAAAGAATTTCCTTTGAATGAGAAAGGAAATAACTTCCTGGATGAGACCGTCGGAATTGGGGATGAAGTGGGATGGGGATGGAATTGCTGGGGGGGCAGGGAAGGTGTCCGAGTCCAGGGGTGAAGGAACTGGAGGATGAACTAGAGGGAAAGTCACAGAAGACAGGATTGTAAGGGACGAAAATGCGGGGCGAAATTAGAGGGAACAGAAGTGGGGGAGACAAATGATGGGGATGAGAACTCAGGAGAGAAGAGAACATCTGGGTAGGAACCATGGGGATGGAACGTGGGTAGGGGGAGTAGTTTGGGGAACGAACAGAATTGGGGGACGTGAACTCGGAGGCGTGAGTTCGGAACCCAGAGGCGTGGTCTTGGGAGGCTCAGTGGGGGACCGGGCGAGGATGAAACGGCTGAGAGAGGGGGAGGGTCTGGCAGACGAGGGGCGGGGCCTGGTGGGGCCGGGGCGGGGCCTCCAGCGCCCCGCCCCCGGCGCTGAGTCCTGTGACAGCCCCCGGGCCGCCTGCACTCGCAGCCTCCTTCCCCCCGAGCGGAGCTGCGGGGCCGGCCGGGCCGGGGCGGACCCCGGGAACCCGGACGCGGCCGCCCGGGCCCGCGGGCGGGGGGATCGGTGGGGGGGGGGCACCGGCAGGGTGACGGGCGGGGTGACCGGCTGCGGGAGCCGCCACCATGGAGTTCCGCCAGGAGGAGTTTCGGAAGCTAGCGGGTCGTGCCCTCGGGAAGCTGCACCGGTGAGCCTGGCGGGGGTCCCGGGAGGAGAAGAGTGGGAGGATCCGAGAAGGATGCTAATTCCCACCTGGGCGAAGACTGACAGATGGAGGGCGATACTCCGACATGGGGGTCCACCCATCTGTCCAGTTTTCTCCCATGGGCTCCGACGGCGCCGTTCGCCCTGGTCGAGTCTTGTCCATTATCCTGTTCATTTTCTTGCATCCCACCCCACCCAGCTTCACTCTTTCTCTGGTGCTGTAAATCCCCTTCTCCCGGGTCTCTGGCTCCCTCCCCCATTTCTGGGTCTCTATACCCGTCTCTTTCTGGGTGTCTCTGCCCCCTTTCTCTCTGGGTCTCCGTCTCTCTTTTTCCAGATCTCCGCTCCCTTCTCTCCGGGTCCCTCCTTCTCCCTAGATCTCTGCCTCGGCTTCTTTTCGTCTCTGTCCCCCTCTCTCTGGTTTTCTGGCTATTGCTCTCAATGGATGTCTCCACCCCTGACTTGGAGTCTCTGTCCTCCTCTCCCTGGGTCTTTCCTTCTTCCTGGATCTCTGCTTCCCCGCTTCTCTGGATCTCTGTTCCCGTCTCTGGGTTTTATTTCTCCCACCATGGATCTCTCCGTCTCTGTGTCTTTTTCCGTTTCTGCCTGGCACGGAGTTTAATCTGCAGCTAAAGCGGATTGGGGCTCATAGCCTGTTGTCCTTGAGGGGTTAAGCTGGGTGGAAGAAGTCAGAGTACCCTGGGTCCCTGGGAGAAAAAGGAGTTGGAGGCCGAAAATGTTGGCTCCTGGCGTGTAGGACAACCTTCCCAAAGGATATAGGCTGGAGCTGAGAGGGACTCCCTGCCAGCCAGGGTGATAACCCCAGTGACCCAGGTGTCCCCAGGGTAATCTGGGCACCTCCCTACAGCTTCTCACCCCCAACCCCAGCTTTGGCTCTAAGTCAGAGAAATTACTCAGCTGCGGAAAAGGCTAAAAATATATCTGGCCACAGTGCACGAAGGAGATGGCCTCATCAGCACCATGCCCCTGCCACCATGCCCTCAAGGCCTGTTCCCTTGGCCCACAGGCCCTGACTCTGTCTTTCGTTGAGCTTCAGTCCACCTCACTAGGCCATGGCGGTCCTTTACTAAGTTTAACATCAGTCTTACTGCTGCAGATCACCTCTTAGCTCCAAAGTTACCCCACCCTCTAGTAACATGAGAGACAAGAATAAGGCTGGACAGAAAGCGGGGGGAGCAGGAGGATGGCGCAGTGATGGGGTTTGGCGGTGGAGGGGAAGCTGAGATAACCTCACCCCTTCTCTTTCCAATTTTCCAGCCCCTCCCCACCCTTTTTCTCGCCTCCTTTCACGAGTCTCTCAAAATACCTCAGTGTGAAGTCAGGAGAATGAGAGAGGGAGAAAGAGACGTGCTGGTGGAGGGGCTGGGGGTGGCAGTGGGAAGGATGTGTTCCTTAGCCACCGCCCCCCTCCCCCCGCCAGTCTCTGCCTTTCAGTTTCTCGTCTATGCTTGGGTTTCTCGAAGTCTATCTTTCCTGGCTCTCACCTCTCTGAGTTACTGCCTGGGTCCCCAGAGATCCCCCAGGTCTGGCCAGGACCATCAGCAGGGAGTTTGCTCAGAGAAGAGCATTTGCATCCAAAGCCTGGGGTTCACCCTGTTGGTTGGAGGGAGAGGGGAATATTCTATATTGGACACAACATGTTGATCCCATTGAATCCTCTAGACAAAGATGGAGAAACTGAGGCTCAATTCTGGGGTTGGGGGGATCAGTGGATAAGTTCAAGCCCCATGATGTGAACCCAGGTCAGTCTCCTTCCCAAGCCTTGGACAGAGATCTTCCTTGAGATGACTGATGCCACAGCTGGTGGGGGGGAGCTCCCTGGCATGCAGGGTGACTTGGGACAAGGACATGGGGAAAGGGGATGCCGGACAGATGAGAACCCAAGGTGCCTCCTTTCTGAGAGGCAGGTCTTGGGCAAGGGGATGCTGAGGGCCAGTCAGGGATCAGGCCCCATTGCTGTTCTTGACTGTGACCTTGGAGTGCCACTTCTGCTCCCTGAGCCTCAGTTTCCTTGATTGTACAATGGGAAGAGAAGAGAGAGCAGAGGAACATCAGGAGACAAAGACGTGGGGGAGTGGACAGAGATCCTGAGAGAAGGAGAGAGAGCCAGAGAAAGAGCCACAGATTGAGAGAGAGACAGAGAGAGAAGCTGAGACATCTCCCTTTTGCGTCATGGCCTCCTAAGTGTTGCTCTTCCTCATCGCCAGGTCCTCAGCCTGAATTTGGGGCATCCTCGGGGGGCGGGGAACAGGGATTTCCATCTAGGATCTCCCCTGTTCGTCCTTGTCCTTTGCAAAGCATCGGGGCTGCCTTCCTCTCTGCATCCTTGGTCGTCTTGCTCTAAAATGATTGAGATCACCTCGAAGTTCCTTCTTTATTCTCCTGCATGTTTGCCCTTGCCCCCATTTTATGGATGTAGGATACTGAGACCCCCCTCCTTTTAGAAAGGCTTGATTAGAGATCTGACATCTCCTAATATTAACAAGGAATCTCAAATTTCAGGGGCTGCAATCACATCTTGAGTTTCAGGGTCAAATATCATCTGATGTTAACCTGGGTCAAAGTCTAATCTCATTGGCTGATGTGTTCTGATGTGTGGGGGGAGTCCCTGCCATCCAGTACTATTCATCCTAGTGGGTTCAATCCCCGCTGTCTCTGGCCCTCTGTCTTCTTCCTCTTAGGGTCTCATTCCTGCTCCTCCTGGGTTCTGTCCACTCCCTGGCTTCTCTTACCCACCCCTGTTTCTTAACCGCCCCTCCCCACCTCCTTAAGTTCTAGGATGGGGAGGGGTTGCTGTGTTCTCGCAGCTCTTCCACCTCCCTCCCCCTGGACCGTCTGGCTGTTCCTTCCTCCCCCGTCCCAGTCTCCCTCGCCTCCATCTGTTCCAGCCCCTTCCTGGGATCCAGCCCGATCCCCTGGCTGCCTACCCACCTCAGAGAGGGGCTGCACCTCACAGATCACGTCTCCAGCCTCTCTAGCCTGTTTCCCAGGCTCTCCATCTTTCTCTCACATTCAGGATCTCTGTTCTCTTTTTTCTGCATCTATGTTCTATCTTTTGGGTTTCTGTCCCCACCTCTCTCTAGGACTCTGTCTGCCTCCCCCTCTAGGTTTCCATCTCTTCCCTCTGTAGGTCTCTGTCCCCCTATTTCTGGGTTTCTGTCTCCCTCTCTGTGGGCTTCTGTCACTCTCTGTCTCTGTCCCCCTCCATCTCTGGGTCTCTGTGACCCCCTCTCTCTGAGTCTTTATCCCTCTCTCTCTGGGTCTCCGTCTCTCTGTCTCTGGGTCTCTGTCCCCCTCTCTGTCTCTGGGTCTCTGTCCCCCTCTCTGTCTCTGGGTCTCTGTCCCTCTCTCTGACTCTGGGTCTCTGTCCCCCTCTCTGACTCTGAGTCTCTGTCCCCCTCCCTGTCTCTGGGTCTCTGTCCCCCTCTCTGACTCTGGGTCTCTGTCCCCCTCCCTGTCTCTGGGTCTCTGCTCCCCTGTCACTCTCTCTCCCTCCCTGTGGGTCTCTGTCTCTTCCTCTCTGGATCTCTGTCCCCCTTTCTCTGCTTCTCTCTCCCTTCTTCTATCTGTGACCCCCACCCCGGACTTCTGTGCAACTTCCCCCATCTCTAGTCACCCTCTTTTTGGGTCTTTCTCCACCTGTCTGAAGGCACCTCTCTGCAGCCTCTCCCTGGGTTTGAGGCAGCCCTCCAAATACCCTCTCCGTCATCACAGACTCCATTCTGGATCCAGAACGGGCGGGGGCGAGAGTCACGCTGGGGAATGAGCCAATCCCCCTACCAGGGCCATCTGTCCCCTGCCAGGACACCACCCGCCACTCCCCCTCCCTACCCCCTAGGCTGACAGCCTGGACTCAAGGTTCCCTAGGGATGCCCGGGACGGGCTGCTGGACTCCCAGGGTCCTGGACATCTCCCCAGCCCCTAGCAGAAGCGGCTGAGAAGCATCTGTTCTTTTGACACCTTTGCTGAAGCATCTCCTTAGCACCTTTTGCTTCCTCGAATAGACTCTTATCCGGGAGAGGTGGCTGGAGTGGGCCTCGGAGTGGGGGCACAGGCTCTTGAATCCCAAAAGGTTGTGTGGGGTCTAAATCTCCTGAGTTGAGGGATTTGACAGAGCTGTGGAGATGGGGAGGGAAGGCCCTCAGTGTGAAGAAGGAGGGGGCTGGGGCCTGAATTCCCGGTCTGAGGGAGACAGAGGATTTCTGGATACTGGGGGGGCGAAGGAAGCCAGGGACCTGGACTCTCATAAAGGAGGAGGTCTTGAATTCTGGGTCTTGAAAAGCAGATTTTGTCCTGGATCTTGTGTCTTGGGTCGGAGGGGGCTGGGGGCCTGGACTTCCGAGTCTCTGGCTCTTGCTGCCCCGCAGCCTTCTGGAGAAGCGGCAGGAAGGCGCGGAGACGCTGGAGCTGAGTGCGGATGGGCGCCCGGTGACCACGCAGACCCGGGACCCGCCGGTGGTGGACTGCACCTGCTTCGGCCTCCCTCGCCGCTACATTATCGCCATCATGAGTGGTCTGGGCTTCTGCATCAGCTTTGGCATCCGCTGCAACCTGGGCGTGGCCATTGTCTCCATGGTCAATAACAGCACGACCCACCGTGGGGGCCACGTGGTGGTGCAGGTAGCTCAAGGCCTGATCCCTTGAAGAGCCCCGCCCCACCCCGAGCTCCGCCCACTCCCCCATGACGTCACATTTGCCCACAAATGTCCAGGTCACGCCCCTTCGGAAACGCCTCCGGAGTAGCCCCGCCCAATCCATGAGCCCCTTAGTTCGGACCTCGCCTTAGGGGCCTCTGTTTCCTAAACCCCTCCCTGATGTAAATGAAGCCCCGCCCTTATTTCCAGGGGCTTGATTGAAAAAGGTAGACTCCGCTCCAGCATCAGGTTCTCTATTCCCCCGCTCCATTTTGGGCCTACTAGCAAATTCGATCATGCCCGTATCCCAGGCTCATGTCTCCAGGTCACATTTATTTAATCCCAGTTCCATCTCAGGTTCCTCCCTGAATTTGATCTTGGCTCTTTTGAAGCCTTGCCACCGCCTACGTCCCGCTCCATGTGTTCTGTCCCTTATCTACAGATCCACAGGGTCTCCCAGGCTACGGTGCAGTGGCGCCATCACTCTGTCGCCCAAGCTACAGTGCTGTGGCAAAATCACTGTAGCCTTGAACTTCTGGGCTTAAGTGATTCTCCTGCCTCAGCTTTCTGAGCACCCTACCCAGCTAACCTTTTTTTTTTTTTTTTTGAGACGGAGTTTTACTCTTGTTACCCAGGCTGGAGTGGAATAGCAGGATCTCTGCTCACAGCAACCTCCACCTCCTGGGTTCAAGCGATCCTCCTGCCTCAGCCTCCCGAGTAGCTGGGATTACAGGCATGTGCCACCATGCCCGGATAATTTTGTATTTTTAGTAGAGACAGGGTTTCTCCAAGTTGGTCAGGCTGCTCTCAAACTCTCGACCTCAGGTGATCTGCCTGCCTCAGCCTCCCAAAGTGCTGGGATTACAGGCGTGAGCCACCGCGCCCGGCCTCGTTTTTATCTTTGTAGCGACAAATCTCATTATGTTGCCCAGGCTGGTCTTGAACTCCTGGGCTCAAGAGATCCTCCTGCTTTGGCTTTCCTGTCCTGGGAGTACAGGCATGAGCCACCGCGCCCTGTCCTTTCTCCTATTTTAATTTCAGCACAGGCCTTGTCCCTGCATTAGAAAAAAGTCCTGATTTGTGCTTTTGTCCTACCTGAAGCTCCTCCCCTTGCTCCCTTCCAATCTGGTCTGCCCCTTTGGCTGCTTCCTGTCTTGGACCCTGTGACCGTCACTCTGCAAACAGCTCATAAATTGGATAGAAGTGGAGAGGATTGGCTGGACGCGGTGACTCACGCCTGCAATCCTAGTATTTTGGGAGCCAAGGCGGGCAGATCACAAAGTCAGGAGATCGAGATTATCCAGGCCAACATGGTGAAACCTGGTCTCTACTAACAATACAAAAATTAGCTGGGCGTGGTGGCGCATGCTTGTAATCCCAGCTACTCAGGAGGCTGAGGCAGGAGAATTGCTTGAACCCAGGAGGCGGAAGTTGCGGTGAACCGAGATCGCGCCATTGCACTCCAGCCTGGGTAACAAGAGTGAAACTCTGTCTCAAAAAAAAAAAAAAGGAGTCATGATCATACATAGGCCCCTAGGCCTTCACGGAGGCAAAGAAGCAGGCAAAGCAAAGCTTCTAGGTGGTGAGGGACCCCGTTGTTAAGGCGGAATAGGCCCTAGCAACCTGGAAGAGCAGAGTTCGTAGATCTTAATTGACAGAAAGATAGTGTGAGCTCTGATTGGCAGGCGTTTGGAGGCGGGAGTGGTTTCTTGTTGCCGATTGGTGGAGGCGCCAAGTCTGTTGGTGCTGATTGGTGAAGCGGCAGAGCCGGGGTCGGGCGCCTGATTTAATGTACATATTGCCCCGCAGAAAGCCCAGTTCAGCTGGGATCCAGAGACAGTCGGCCTCATACACGGCTCCTTTTTCTGGGGCTACATTGTCACTCAAATTCCGGGAGGATTTATCTGCCAAAAATTTGCAGCCAACAGGTACAGTGGTGGGGTCTCAAAGTGGGCGGTAACTACAGTTGTGTGGGTGGAGTTAGAGGGCGTGGCTAGTCTTGAATTTGGGGGCCGGCTCTGGGAACTGGGAGGAACCTGGGTTTGGGGCTGGGTCCTACAGAAAGGTGAGGCTTGGGATTAAAGAAGGTGGAAGTCAGAGGTGGGAGGACCTGGGGTCCTGGGGAACACTGGGTCTCGCTTGCCCTGGGCGGGAAAGGCAGAATCCCAGGCATGGCAGGATAGAGTGGACCCTTTTCTCTGACCGTTCCCATCAGGGTTTTCGGTTTTGCTATTGTGGCAACGTCCACTCTAAACATGCTGATCCCCTCGGCTGCCCGCGTCCACTACGGCTGTGTCATCTTCGTGAGGATCCTGCAGGGGTTGGTAGAGGTAAATCCCCTCCTGATGCGACCCTGCCCTCGCTCGGACCCCGCCTCTTCTCAGTCACCTTGGTTTTCTCCTCTTTAGGGGGTCACATACCCCGCCTGCCATGGGATCTGGAGCAAATGGGCCCCACCCTTAGAAAGGAGTCGCCTGGCGACGACAGCCTTTTGCGGTGAGAGGAAGGGGGATCCTGACTCCTGCATTGGAGGGAGGAGGGGCTGGGCCTGAGCTCCTGGGTCTGAGGGAGGAGGAGGCTGGGTGGCTGAACTCCTGGGTCTGAAGGAGGAGACTCTAGGCCTGGACTCCCGGGTCTAAGGGAGGAGGGGCTGGGCCTGGACTCCTGGGCCTGAGGGAGGAGGAGACTCTGGGCCTGGACTCTTGGGTCTGAGTGAGGAGGGGCTGGGGCCTGAACTCCTGTGTCTGAGGGAGGAGGGGACTCTGGACCTGGACTCTTGGGTCTAAGTGAGGAGGGACTGGAGGCCTGGATTCCTGTGTCTGAGGGAGGAGGGGACTCTGGACCTGGACTCCCGGGTCTGAGAGAGGAGGGGCTGGGGACTGGACTCGCCAGTCTGAGGGAGGAACTGGAGGCCTGGACTTCTGGGTCTGAGGTAGGAGGGGCTGGGCCTGGATTCCTGGGTCTGAGGGAGGAGGGGCTATGGCCTTTAATTCCTTGTCTTGAAAGGTGGGGGTGGTGGGGGTCCGTACTCCTGGATCTGAGGGAAGATGGGCCTGTTCTCTTCCCCGAATCCTCCCGCTTAGGTTCCTATGCTGGGGCGGTGGTCGCGATGCCCCTCGCCGGGGTACTGGTGCAGTACTCAGGATGGAGCTCCGTTTTCTATGTCTATGGTGAGGGTCCTGGATGCCTGGTTCCCGGTGGCGCTGGGGCGGAGAAGGGCGGGTCCTCACCCTGCTCCTATCCCCCTCCCGACCCCCCCAGGCAGCTTCGGGATCTTCTGGTACCTGTTCTGGCTGCTCGTCTCCTACGAGTCCCCCGCGTTGCACCCCAGCATCTCGGAGGAGGAGCGCAAGTACATCGAGGACGCCATCGGAGAGAGCGCGAAACTCATGAACCCCCTCACGGTCTGGGCCCAAGTCTTTGGGGAAGGGGTGGGGAGAGTTAGCAGGCCTCGAACCTGCACAGCGTGTAGATCAGGAAGGGCTCCTGAAAACTTTAGAGGAGACCGAACTGGAACGCAAAGAGAGGGGCTAGAACTTAGGAGGCGGGTTGCAACCCGCAGGGGACGGGATATGCAGGTGCTGGGGGCGGGGTTAGGCCGGGGGTTGAGCGGGATTAGAACCACCGATGGGGCCTGGTTAAAGCCAGCAGAGAAGGGATTAGAATGGGGGGTTTTGCTTAGACCTTGGATTGAGGCTGGATTTTTGGGGGCATTTTTGCAAAAAAGGGACTCCTAGGGCAGGCTCAGTGGCTTCCGCCTGCAGTCCCAACACTTGGGGGAGTGGAAGCTGCAGGACTGCTTGAGCCCAGGAGTTCCAGACCAGCCTGGGCAGCACGGCGAGATCCCATCTCTACGTAAAATACAAAAAGTAAAAATTAAAATTAAAAAAGAGGCCGCGTGTGGTGGCTTATGCCTGTAATCCCAGCACTTTGGGAGGGAGAGGTGGGCGGATCACAAGGTCAAGAGATCAAGATCCTCCTGACCAACATGGTGAAACCCCATCTCTACTAAAAATACAAGAATGAGCTGGGTGTGGCAGCCGGTGCCTGTAGTCCCAGCTACTCGGGAGGCTGAGGCAGGAGAATTGCTTGAACCAGGGAGGCTGAGGTTGCAGTGAGCCGAGATCTCGCCACTGCACTCCAGTCTGGCTACAGAGCTAGACTCTGTCTCAAAAATAATAAATAAATAAACAAATAAGAGACTCCCTCCTGGTCCCACATTTGTAGGTCCCTGAGGGGCCCGGACACCTGCGGACCTGAGGGGCTACCATAGGCCCAGGACCCCTTCATCCCTGAATTATCACCTTGAGGCTGGGATCCCTGGGTCCCCGCGGCAACATGGTGTGGCTGGCGCCCTTGGATCCATAGAAGTTTCAGTGGGCCGGGGTCTCCTGGTCTCTGCAGTACTATAATGGGGTCCGGAAGGGACGCGGAGAACCCTCTAGTCTTGCTTCCCGTCTCAGCGGCCCTCCCCTCGCCCCCACAGAAGTTTAGCACTCCTTGGAGGCGCTTCTTCACGTCCATGCCAGTCTACGCCATCATCGTGGCTAACTTCTGCCGCAGCTGGACGTTCTACCTGCTGCTTATCTCCCAGCCCGCCTACTTCGAAGAAGTGTTCGGCTTTGAGATCAGCAAGGTAGAGTTCACGAGGAGAGGGCGCGGGGCGCGGGGGGAAACGGAGGGATGGGTCGGCGGGAGGGAACTGGCCGGGAGCCCAAGGCAGGGAGGAGCCGGTGGTGCAGCAACCGGCCAGAGACGCGGAGCCGGCCGCCCGGAGCCCCTGTCTCCCTGTACACCTGTTCCCGCAGGTAGGCCTGGTGTCCGCGCTGCCCCACCTGGTCATGACCATCATCGTGCCCATCGGCGGTCAGATCGCGGACTTCCTGCGGAGCCGCCGCATCATGTCCACCACCAACGTGCGCAAGCTGATGAACTGCGGGGGTAAGTGGGGCGGGGCCTGGGTCGGCTCTAGGACAGCCTGGGAGGAGCAGAGCGGGATTGGGCGGTGATGGGGCGTGGTTACAGGCGGAAACCGTCAAGCCTGCCCCACGTGTCTCTTTCTAAGCTAAGGCCGTGGCCAACAGGGCGCAGCCGGGGCGGGGCAGGCCTGGGTGAAACGGACGGTCACACGGCAGTCCAAGGAGCCACCCCGTGGAAGGGCAGGGTGGGCGAGACTTCCCGGGTGGAGCAGAGGCGAGACCAAGTTGGGCCTGGGAGGACAAGGCCTGCAGGAAGTTGTATGTGGTAGGACATGAACTAGGTGATGAAGAGGGGCTATGAGTGGGGCACCTGGAAAGACAGGGTATAGGGGGCCTCTGTCTAGTGAGTGGGATTTGCTATGCGTGGTGGCGCGAGCCTGTGGTCCCATCTACTTGGGAGGCTGAGAAGGGAGGATCACTTGGGCCCAAAAGTTCGAGACTGCAGTGGGCTATGATGGTAGAAACAATTTTAATTGTTTCTAGAAAAATTAAAATTACAATTAAAAATTTAAAAACGGCCGGGCACGGTGGCTCACGCCTGTAATTCCAGCACTTTGGGAGGCCGAGGCGGGTGGATCACGAGGTCAGGAGTTCGAGACCAGCCTGGACAACATGGTGAAACCCTGTCTCTACTAAAAATACAAAAATTAGCCCGGTGCGATAGTGCACACCTGTAATCCCAGCTGCTCGGGAGGCTGAGACAGGAGAATCGCTTGAACCCAGGAGGCAGAGGTTGCACTGAATCGAGATGGAGCCACTGCACTCCAGCCTGCCAACAGAGCAGGACTCCATCTCTAAAGAAAAAAAAGGAATTTGGCCGGGCGCGGTGGCTCAAGCCTGTAATCCCAGCACTTTGGGAGGCCGAGGCGGGTGGATCACGAGGTCAAGAGATCGAGACCATCCTGGTCAACATGGTGAAACCCCGTCTCTACTAAAGATACAAAAAATTAGCTGGGCATGGTGGCGCGTGCCTGTAATCCCAGCTACTCAGGAGGCTGAGGCAGGAGAATTGCCTGAACCCAGGAGGCGGAGGTTGCGGTGAGCCGAGATCGCGCCATTGCACTCCAGCCTGGGTAACAAGAGCGAAACTCCATCTCAAAAAAAAAAAAAAAAGGAATTTAAAAACAGGCAGGGCATGGTGGCTCACGCCTGTAATCCCAGCACTTTGGCAGGCTGAGCCAGGTGGATCACTTGAGCTCAGGAGTTTGAGACCAGCCTGGGCAACACCATCAGACCTCGTCTCTTAAAAAGAAAAAGAAAAAGAAAAAGAAAATCTGCCGGGCGCGACGGCTGGCTCAGGCCTGTAATCCCAGAATTTTGGAAGGCCGATGCGGATAGATCACTTGAGATCAGGGTTTCAAGACCAGCCTGACCAACATGGTGAAACCCCGTCTCTACTAAAAATACAAAAATTAGCCTGGCATGGTGGCACATGCCTGTAATCCCAGCTACTTGGGCTGGGCAGGAGGCTGAGGCAGGAGAATCGCTCCAACCCGGGAGGCGGAGGTTTCAGCGAGCCTGGACAGCGCCGCTACACTCCAGCCTGCGTGACAAAGTGAAATTCCATCTCAAAAACAAAAACAAAAACAAAAACAAAAAACCTCATGAGTGGGGACTGAGGGGAAGGTGTGAAGGCGCGCAGCAGGGATCCTGCGTGTTCAGGGCGTGGCCTAGTCAGGGGGTGGAGCTATGGGAGGGGCGCTGGAGTTGGTGGGCGTGGTCGGGGTTGGGCCTGGGAGAAGTAGTGGCCTGGTTAGGACCAGCGCGGGGCGGGTTGACGGCGTGAGGAGGCCTGGACCCGGCCTGGAGGGGGCCAGACTGGGACAGATAGAGGCGGACTGGGGCTGGAGCAGGTCTGGACGGGTGGTGTAGGGCAGCCTGCGCCCGGCTCCGGCGACACTCATGAGACGTGGCCTCCCGCAGGCTTTGGCATGGAAGCCACGCTGCTGCTGGTAGTCGGCTACTCGCACTCCAAGGGCGTGGCCATCTCCTTCCTGGTCCTGGCCGTTGGCTTCAGCGGCTTCGCCATCTCTGGTGAGAACGGCGGATCCGTAGCTTGGGGTACTCTGGTCAGCCTTGTAGGGAACTTCCTGGCTCAGGAACGGGGCCTCTCAGCCTTGCAAAAGGTGGAACATGAGTGGCGGGGAGGGGGAGAGGGCCGAGGACTCCCCAGTGGGAATCACTCGAGTGAGATTCCGGTGCGACGCCTTCCGACTTGTCTCCCCGCCAGGGTTCAATGTGAACCACCTGGACATTGCCCCGCGCTACGCCAGCATCCTCATGGGCATCTCCAACGGCGTGGGCACGTTGTCGGGCATGGTGTGCCCCATCATCGTGGGTGCCATGACTAAGCACAAGGTCGGTGCCGCAGTCCTGACTCACTCGCCCTCCAAATGTGTGCTTGGTACCTTCCTGACCACGTGGTGGCGCCCCCTGGGGTGCCATCCCTGCCCATGCAGCCTCTCTGGGTCTCTGCCTCCCTTCCTCTGGGCCTACCCCTCTGCACCTGTTTCTCGGTCCTCCCATTTGACCTCAGCCCTGTTGTCCCCTGCAGACTCGGGAGGAGTGGCAGTACGTGTTCCTGATTGCCTCCCTGGTGCACTACGGAGGGGTCATCTTCTACGGGGTCTTTGCTTCTGGAGAGAAGCAGCCGTGGGCAGAGCCCGAGGAGTTGAGTGAGGAGAAGTGTGGCTTCGTTGGCCATGACCAGCTGGCTGGCAGTGACGACAGCGACATGGAGGATGAGGCTGAGCCCCCCGGGGCACCCCCGGCACCACCTCCGTCCTATGGGGCCACACACAGCACATTTCAGCCCCCCAGGCCCCCGCCCCCTGTCCGGGACTACTGACCATGTGCCTCCCACTGAATGGCAGTTTCCAGGACCTCCACTCCACTCATCTCTGGCCTGAGTGACAGTGTCAAGGAACCCCACTCCTCTCTGTCCTGCCTCAGGCCTCAGAAGCACTCTCCCTTGTTCCTACTGCTGTCAAATCCTCTTTCCTTCCCGATTGCCTCTCAGGGGTAGTGAAGCTGAAGACTGACAGTTTCAAGGATACCCAAATTCCCTTAAAGGTTCCCTCTCCACCCGTTCTGCCTCAGTGGTTTCAAATCTCTCTTTTCAGGGCTTTATTTGAATGGACAGTTCAACCTCTTACTCTCTCTTGTGGTTCTGAGGCACACACCCCCTCCTGCCTTTCCTTTATCTCCAGGGGCTCTCAGACTAACCCTTGAGATCACTCAGCTCCCCTCTCCTTTCAGAAAAATTCCAGGTTCTCCTCTAGAAGTTTCAAATCTCTCCCAACTCTGTTCTGCATCTTCCTGGTTGGTTTAACCAATCACTCGTCCCCGCCATTCCAGGGATTGATTCTCACCAGCGTGTCTGAGGGAAAATGGCGGTTTCAAGTCCCCCCTCCTCTCCCACTTCTCCCTACCAGCAGATTCTGCGAAAGCACCAAATTTCCCAAGACCCTCTTCTCCCTAGCTTAGCATAACGTCTGGGAAAACGACCAAAATGGCAGTTTTAACAATATGCCTCTCTCCACCCCCATGCACTTTTTCTGACGTGGTTTTCAGGTCTAAATAGTGGCTGTCACGGCCATGAATGCAATGGTTTGAAGCCACCACCACTGAACGTCCCCACGGTGGTTTCAAGAAGACCCTCCCCCGATTCCTCGCACTTTATTCTCCTGGGTGGTTTCAAACTACCCTCAGTTTCTCAGTGGCCATTTGTTGTGTCCCTCAGGGGCTTAATGACTCAAAATCTGGGATCCTTCCCCTCTCAGACACCCCTCTTTCAGCTTAGAATTTGGGGAACATATATAGAAGTCACGGAATCCCATGAAAGGGAACGGGGCAGGGGAGAGGGGTGTTTTTCCCGGTGCAGGGTTGTGTCTTTGTGTCTCCGTCTCTGTGACTGTAAATCCTGCCCTGCCCCACTCCCAATAAAAGCTTTGGTGTACAGGCTCAGGTGTTCTTGGCTGTGGGGGCTCACAGGCATCCTGGCACCCAGCCGGTCCTCCCTCAGACTGAGGAGTTCAGGCCCCCAGTTCCTGCTCCTTCAGTTCCAGGGGTTCAGACCCCAGTCTCTCCTCCCTCAGATTCAGGGGTTCAGACCCTATCCCTTCCTCCCTCAGACCCAGGAGTCCAGGCCCCCAGCCCCTCCTCCCTCAGACCCAGGAGTCCAGGCCTTCATTCCCTTCTCCCACAGACCCAGGAGTCCAGACCCCCAGCCCTCCTCCCTCAGACCCAGGAGTCCAGGCCTTCAGGCCCTCCTCCCTCAGACCCAGGAGTCCAGGCTCCCAGCCCCTCCTCCTTCAGTCCCAGAAGTCCAGGCCCCCAGCCCCTCCTCCCTCGGACCCAGAAGTCCAGGTCCCAGCCCCTCCTCCCTCGAACTCAGAAGTCCAGGCCCCCCACCCCTCCTCCCTCAGACCCGGAAGTCCAGCCCCCCAGCCCCTCCTCTCTCAGACCCGGGAGTCCAGGTCCCCAGCCCCTCCTCCCTCAGACCCGGCCCCCAGCCCCTCCTCCCTCAGACCCGGGAGTCCAGGCTCCCAGCCCCTCCTCCCTCAGAGCCGGGAGTCCAGGCCCCCGGCCCCTCCTCCCTCAGACACGTTGTCCAGGCCCCCAGCCCCTCCTCCCTCAGACACGGAGTCCAGGCCCCCAGCCCCTCCTCCCTCAGACCCAGGAGTCCAGGCCCCCAGCCCCTCCTCCCTCAGACCCAGGAGTCCAGGCCCCCAGCCCCTCCTCCCTAATTTTCAGTATTCTCAGACGCGTCACCTCAAGCCCCAGGGCTCAGGCCAGCAGAGGGGTCTAGCTATGGGAATATGATATTTATTCGGTCTCAGACCTTGCTCCCTGATCACAACGCAAGCATCTTTGTATCTTAGACTCTGTATCCGGGAGGACTACTCTGTAGCTAGGCACGACAGGAGCATAGGGTTTTCCCTCACTGTGGGGATGTGCAGGCCGGCAGGACTCGGTGGGGCTCACACGAAGTTGTTGGGGAGCGTGGCCGGGGACAGGGCCTCCAGACGCTGCGGGCGGCCCCCGCGGGGCGGCGGGGGCAGCTTGGGTGGCAGCGGAGGTGTGGGTGGGGGCTGCTTGGTGGCAATGTGGGAAGAGACCCAGGCATCCGGCGCAGAAAAGTAGAGGTCGTAGGGGTCTTTCGGGGCGTCCAAATGCAGAACTGTGGGAGCAAAGGGGCGAGGTCATCTCCAGGCTGACCCTCCAGGTCATCTCCAGGGGGCCTGTCCCCTTTTGTGCGGCTGACCAATCAGGAGGCCGGAGAGAGGATTCCGATTCTGCATTTGAACTGAGTTTTCAATCAAAAGGGTGAGGGTCGCTGCAGAAACCACGAGGCGAGGCGTCCGAGCTGCAGGGTGGGGACTGCAGTGGGAGGCGGGGAGTGCAGGGCTCCGGGCCACGCACCTGGAGGGGCAGGGGCGGGGCCTGCGGGGACCGTGGGCCTGAAGCCGTCTCCGACCGCATTGGGAGGGGCACTGGACATGTGTGTGAAATTGCAGACAGTTAGGGGGCTGGACGTGGCCATGGAGAAGTCAGGGTTTTCACTGACCTTGGGTGGGGGACCTGCGCTTTTTGGCTGGGCGCCCTAAGTGCCGGAAGAGACCAGGTTTTGGAAAAGTGCAGGCATTCCAGGGACAGGGCGCTCACCCGGTTCATCTCCGTCGTCCGGAAGCCGGTGGTGTGCGAAGGGCCGGTGTCGAGCTGCCCGGCGGTAGAGACACCAGAGAAGCACAAAGATGCCGATCAGCAGCGCGGTCCCCGCGAAGAACAGGCAGAGGGCCCCGCCTGCTGCGCCACGTGGTCGCCCCACCAGAGTCACGCCTGAAGGGGGAAACCAGCAATCTAAGCTCCTAACTCCCTCCTCTTTTAGACCTAGGGGTCCAGGCTTCTAACCTCTCCTCCCTCAGACCTAGGAATCCCTGTTCCCAAACCTTTCTCCCTCAGACCCAGGAGTCCAGGCCCCAGCCCCTCCTCCCTTGGACCCAGGAGTCCAGGCACCCCGCCCCTCCTCCCTCGGACCTAGGAGTCCAGGCCCCCAGCCCCTCCTCCCTTGGACCCAGGAGTCCAGGTCCCCGGCCTCTCCTCCCTCAGATCCAGGAGGACCCAGGCCCCTGGCCCCTCCTCCTTCGGACACAGGAGTCCAGGCCCCAGCCCCTCCTCCTTCAGACTCAGGAGTTCTCCCACCCCTCACCGGTCTCCTTCACTCGCTCCACCACGATGATCGTGTTGACTCCCTCACCTCGGTTGTGCCTCTGGGGTGCCCGCAGAGTGGCAGGGGCCAACTGATTTGGGGGCCCTGGAAGAGCAGGGGGACCTGCAATCCGGGCTGAGGGAGGAGGGGCGCTGGACCACTTAGGGCCAGCGTTCTGGGGGGCCTTCGGCTCAACCGTTCCTGGAGAATCTGAAGTGGGCAGTTTCCGGGGGTCGAGCTGGATAGCTGCAGTGGTTTCTGGTTTGGGATTCAGGGACAGCTCATTGAGGGCAGTGGCTTCATCCTTGAAAGGTGAAGGTGTTTCTGGGTAAAGACTAGTGGAGATTTGAGGGTCGGAGGTCTTGGGGACATCTGTTGCATTTCGATAGTAGGTTGTGGGGAATTCTCTTTGGGAAATTTCAGTGGGGCTGGGATTGTGGGTCACTTGGGATTCTGGATGGAGGGTTTTAGAAGGGTCAGGATGGAGGGCCTGAAGAAATTCAGAGTTTGGGGTCTCAGTGGAGTTGAGGTCATGGGTTTCTGGGAATTTGGGGTCAGGGGTCTTGGTAGGATCAGTGTTTGAGGTCTCAGGGATTTCTGCATAGGAGCTTTCAGTGGCGTTAAGTTGGGGACTCCCTGGGGATTCTTGGTGTATAGTTTGCATAATATCAGTGTTTGGGGTCTCGGGAAATTCTGGGCCTGAAGTTTTGGAAGAGTTAGGTTTGGGGGTCTCAAGGGATCCTGGGTGTGGAATTTCAGTTGGGTCGGGTGTAGGGGTCTCAGAAGACTCTGGGTGTGTCATTTTGGAGAGGTTAGTTTTTGGGATGTCCAGGGATTCTGTTATTGAGGTTGCGAGTGAGTCAGCTTTGGTGGTCTCAGGAGACTCTGGGTGTGGGGTTTCTTGGAGGTCAGGGCTGGGGGTCTCGGTGAAGTCAAGTGGGGAGGTTTCAGGAGAAACTATATGAAGTGGTTTGGAAGGCTCAGGGTAAGCAGTCCCAGGGAATTCTGGGTTAAGGCGATCTTGTGTGGAATTTTCAGAAGCACGAGGGAAGGTCTCAAAGGGGTGGGCCACGTCCGGAAACCCAGAGCCCAAAGGAGGGGCTGGGGGAGCGGCCTTGGACCTCAGCCCGGCGAGGAGGAAGATGAGGAAGAGGATCCAGTTGAATGATTCCATAGCTCTGGGAGATACCTATAGCTGAGGAGGGGAAGTGGGAAGGAAGGGGTTAAGGCCTAAGGCTCCCGGAACCCCGCCCACTCCCAGAAGCCACGCCCAAAGCCCCGCAGGTGGACCCGGTCGGTCCGGGGCCCAGCTGGGCGCCAGGGATGTGAGAAGAACCTAATCGCAAGTCCCTGGAGGCTGTGGGGCGGTGGCCGCGGTAGCCAAGGGAGACTGAGGCTTGGGGCTTCTTGAGAGTCGTAGTTAATTTCCTTGTTTGTTTCACCGAGGGGGTCCTAGAAAAAATTGGGAAAGAATGACACCTCTCCAGGCCTCCAGGTCTCCTCGACTTCGATTTTGGAGGGTGACAGGCCTTGGAGGGGACATGGGATCATCTTCCCGAGGGCCCCCGGGACACCATGACTCAACAGTTGTTTACACTACTGGAGGCTCCTAACGGCTGGGGGCTGGACTTGTGGATTTGAGGGAGGAGGGAGAGGTTTGGACTCTGGGCAAGAAAGTTGCTGGGGGTTCAGACTCCTGGGTCTCGCAGGGTGAGGGGGCTGAGGTTCCTGGCTCTTGGTTCTTTAGGGAGGAGAAGGCTGGAAGTTCAGATGCCTAGAATTTTGAGGAAGCAACGTTTGGGGGCTGGATTACAGGGGTGAAAGGAGATAAGAGGCCTTGGACTCTTGGTTCCTGAGTTAGAAAGGAATTGGGAGCTCTGAGTCCTTTAGAAATAGGGTCTGTGGGTCTGGGCTCTGCAGAGTTGAAGAAGAGAGCCGCGGGGCAGGACTCTCAAGTCTGTTGTTGAGGATGGAGCTAGGATTTCAGCATCTCCGGGGCTAGTCTGGGCAGAGATGCCTAGGTGTGTGGTCAGGTGGAGGTGGAGGCGGCAGACACCTCGATGGGACAGGCTTACTTGAGGTCCTGGGGTCTCTTACCTGCTCTTGTGTCCAAGGTAACAGCAGATGAGCAGAGCTGGATGCAGAGAGCGGTGAATGTTGCAGAATGGCTCTGGGCGGGGCGGTGGGAGGCAGGGTCTCAGGGGCACACAGGTGATGCACCTGACCCTCTCCCAGGGGATTCTGGGAGCCTAGCAACAGACTTAGACTCTTAAAGAGACAGAAATAAAGGACATTGTCTCTGGGGTGGGGAAGGGAGTTAGAAACTGGGATGCTGTAG
Organism: Saguinus oedipus; assembly: GCA_031835075.1. Taxonomy (NCBI): domain Eukaryota; kingdom Metazoa; phylum Chordata; class Mammalia; order Primates; family Cebidae; genus Saguinus; species Saguinus oedipus. The sequence continues at coordinate 50,601,680 of CM063187.1, read as the reverse complement.
TGGAGATGTGGCCCCATCAAACTATGTTTTTGAAACCAGTGATCCCAGCCCTCTACCCTCTCCTACCTGGAAACCCAGTGGTCTCGTTCCCTGGTACCCTCCTATTTCAAGTCCTCTAAGTTTCATCCCCCAGCTCCCTCCTCCCAGACCCAGAAATCCAGGCCTCTAGCTCCTTCCTTCCTCAGATCCAGGAATCCAAGTCCCCAGCTTTCTTATCCCCCAGAACCTGGGACTCTGGGTCCCTGTCCCATCCACTGTTAGACTCAGGAGTCCAAGCATCTGCCACCACCCTCCTAGGAAATTAAGAGCCCAAGTTCCCACATCCCAAATAGCTGCTGCTCTGTAGGACTTGCAAATTTTGCTCATCTCCTCCTCACTGTGCATAGAGGCCCCCCCCGCTCTTTTTTTTTTGAGAGTCTTGCTGTGTCGCCCAGGCTGGAGTGTAGTGGTGTGATCTTGGCTCACTGCAACTTCTGCCTCTTGGGTTCAAGCGATTCTAATGCCTCAATCTCCCGAGTAGCTGGAATTACAGGTGCCCACCACTACATCTAGCATAATTTTTGTATTTTTGTAGAGATGGGGTTTCACCATGTTGGCCAGGCTGGTCTCGAACTCCTGACCTCAAGTCATCTGCCCACCTCGGTCTTCCAAAAATGCTGGGATTACAGGCATGAGCTACCACGCCTGACTGAGGCCCCTCTCAAGAGTCAGTGTGAGGAGGACTGGGCTTTAATCTTTACAGCAACCCAAACTCGTCCCAGATAAGGGCTTAGGCACATCCTCAGGGCAGCTCGGGAGTCCCGTCTCTTCCCCTCTTCATGCTCTCTTTGGGTCTTTTCTGATGTTTGCCTGTCACTTTTCCTGTCCTCGCACCCCTGCCACACATACCCTTTGCCATCTCTTGCCTTTTCCTCCTCCCTGTCTCGCCCTCAATCTTTCTGGTGTCTCCCTGCTGGATTTATCTGTGGCAGCTCTGTCCGGCCTAGGATGTCCTTCCGTTTCCGTCTGTCTTTCTGCGAGCCTTTTCCTTCATTCCTCCATCTCCATCTGACTGTTCGTTTTTGTCTCCTTCCCTCTCTTTTCTTGCTTTCTTCCTTTTTATTTCTTTTTGTGTCATTCCCTTTCTTACTCTATTTCCTCCTTGGCCACTCTGTCTTTGTCCTTCTCTTTGTGTCTCTGTTTCTCTGACGGTCCTTCCGCCAGTCTCTATTTTTATCCCTCTGACACACCCCCTGTGTCCACCTCTCTGTCTGTCTGTCTCTCCCCCTCCCTCGTCTCAGGTCCAGCTTCTGGTCCCAATTAGTTGGTGGCGGCCAAGGCATCGGCAGGTCCCCCACCCCCGGCTCCTCATTACCGCTGGCGGCTCCTAATGAGCCTGGGGAGGGGGTGACCCCGCGCCCCCGGCCCCCGGCCTGCGTCACTGCTCGGCGCGGGGGCTGCGGAGGCGATATAAGGGGGCTGCCAGCGCCGCTGCCCGAGCCCACTGCGCGGTAGGGGGCCGTGCGGGAAGCTGAGGGTGGGTGCATGGTGGATCCGGGGTTCTGGGCCGGGATGCCACCCCACTGAGCCCCTTTCTGGTTCTCCACAGGTGATGGAGGCCCGCCAGGTGTCCACGAGCCCTCGGGTTCGGCGGCTGCTGCTGCTCCTGCTGCTGCTGGTGCCCTGGGGCGTCCGCACTGTCTCGGGAGTCGCCCTGCCCCCCGCCGGGGTCCTCAGGTAGGTGCCAGGCCCAGGACTCCCAGGGAAGGGTGGGGACTTGGAGAAGTGGAAAGAGAACCAAAGAGAAAGGCGGAGGAAGACCCAGAAAGCGGGACGGAAACCCAAAGAGAGGGTGACCAAGACCCAGCGAGAAAAAGAGACTAGGAGTGGGGAAACACCGGAGGGGGGTTTGGTGGCGGTAATGGTGCGGGAAATGGACAGAGAATCAGCAAGAGAAAGAGACACAGAAAGACACATCCTGAGAAAGGCGTGGAGAGGCTCGAAAGGAGTAGATGCAGAAAGGGATTCAACCTTTGAGCAACATTTATTGGGTTCTTGGTGCGCTCCTGGCCATGAGCCGAGCGCTGGGGGCGGACAGGTGCATCAGACTGGCTCTCAGTACCCAGGGAGTTTCGAACCTGGTGAGTAGAGGGACACAGACCCACACAGAGAACGAGAGAGACAGGGGGAGCCAGACCGGGCCACTCCATGGACGGGGCAGTAACGGGGCTTCGAGTTAGACCGCGGGGAGGACAGGCGGCGGCGAGCGCGGGTCTGGACGCGCGGTCGTCGCGTCTCTCCATAGCCTCCGCACCCCAGGACGGGCCTGGGTGGATCCCGACACCCCCCGGCCGCGGAGGAGCCTGGCGCTGGCGGACGACGCGGCCTTCCGGGAGCGCGCGCGGTTGCTGGCCGCCCTCGAGCGCCGCCACTGGCTGAACTCGTACATGCACAAGCTGCTGGTGCTGGACGCGCCGTGAGCGCGCCGCCCGTCCACACCTTAATAAAGACCCTGCCGTGCGCTCCGGACTGCGACTCGTTCCTGTGCGACCTGCATGTGTGTTGGGTTGGGGCGCGGGGCGGGAAAGGGAGGGATAGAAAAGACACAGGACTCTGTGTCGGCCACTCTGGGATCTCTCCCTTCAGTCCCCATTCTATTATAATCTTTCCTCAATTCAGTTTCTCTGCCTCGGTCTTTCTCTGTCCAGGCAGCTGGCTTCTTTCCTATTTCTGGATATTTGCTTCCCTACCGCCCCCAGCTCTGTTGTCTCCTTTCACTCTGGGACCCCCGTCCCTCCCTACCCTCATCTCTGCCCCCTTTTCTCTGGTTCTCTGTAATCTCCAAGGTCTCTGTCGCCCTCTGTCTCTGCCCCCTTATCTGGGTCTCTTTCCTCTCTGGGTATGTGTCCTCGTCTCTTTGAGTCCTTGTAGGAATCTCCCCTATCACCCTCTTGGCTTCCGAGTCTTCTGCCTCCTCTCTCTATTCTCTTTCTGCCTCTGAGACTCTTCCTTCCCTTCTCCATTACTTTCTTTTTTTCCTTTTTCCTCGGCCTGACTCCTTCATATCTTCCTTTTTTGTTTTTTTTTTTCCCTTCCGTTGGGTTTCTGTCTCTCCACCGGCTCTCATCTTTGAATTTCGCGGTTCCTCCCTCCCATCACTTCCACATTTCTCCCCAGGCACAGTGGAAAAAAGATTGCGGGACTCTGGTGTGAGGCAGCCCTGACATCCAAACCCAGGGTCCTCCAAATCTAGCTGCGGCCTCATATTGAGAACGTCTTCTTGACGTCAGTCTCTGTACCTCCTGCTCTTCAACTGTTACGAGGATCCAATAAGATATACTTAATGAGAACAGCGCCCGTCACATAGCGAAACGCTTTTATTTGAAAAGGGTTTCCTCCTCTCACAGCAGCCTCCAGCAATTTTCTCAGGGTTTTCTGACTTCAGGCGTCTTTCTCGGGAGACCACTGGGGCGCTAGGCTGGGGCAGGAGGAGAGGAGAGAGGACAAACGTCAGGCTCTAAAAAGGACAGAGAAAGGGCGGGGAGATACCTGGGCCGCAGGTGAAACTAGAAAAAAGCCAATCAAAATCTGCATTTCTCCTCGGAGCTTCAGCCTGCCGTTCAGCTCCGCCCCTCAATGGTAACCATGGCAATCCGGTGGTCCGCAGAGGGCTAGATCCCCGAGCCTGGGGCGCCTCTCGTGCGGACCGCTCTCTGATTGGTCTAAAGAGGGTGGAGCTGGGGACGTCTGCTTACCGGGAAGCTGGGCCGCCGTGTGTGGTTGGCAAAGTCTCCCATAATTTGCATTTTCGGGAGGCGGACCGAGCCCTAATTGGTCCTTGGGCTGTGGGGGCGGTACTGTTTACTCTGTCATTCAGATACCGAATAACAAATGAAAAACTGCATTCCTCAAAACCCTCTGGAGTTGGCCTAATTTACAAACAAGACCGAGAGTCAGGAGGAATTTTCCTAAGTTGTTAGAGCTATCGAGAGACAAAAGGATAAATGGACCCAGATATGTGCAATTTCAAAAGTCTAGACTTTTTCCACTACGCTCATGGATAAATGGAACCCAGATATGTGCAATTTCAAAAGTCTAGACTTTTCCGCTACTCTCATGGATAAATGGAATTAAAACGTTAATAAGCAGTTGTTACATACCAGGCACTCTCCAAGTGCTGTATTTGTATTAGCTTTTTTAACCTCACAACAACCCTATGAAGAGCCTCGTCCTGTTTCCCTGAAGGCCTGGTAGCTGGGTACTGGCCTGGTATCTTCCCGTACTCTATTTTCTCCCCATCCCTTTCGGAACACTTGAGGTTTTTGCCCAAAATGGTGTCTGGAATCTCCTCCCTCCGCAAATTCAGCAGTCCCCACACTTTCTGCCACCGCCCACAGGTGACAACACCCAGACCCCCTTCTCCAGCCTGGGAGCTCAGGGCTCAGGACTCCAGCCTCTAAACGGACCGAGTCTTTCACTGAACCCACTCCTTATCATGGGTTTCCAATCTTGGGAAGGGTTCCACTGTCTACTAGTCATTGGGTCAGGTCCCAGGGGCTGTCCTTGCCCCGCTCCTTTCGCCATCCTTTACAGCTTGTCAGTCTGCAGCCAGGTCAATCCCGCCCAGTCCTGCCTCTGCTCTTCCCTTCTCTCCACCCGCATGCCCTGCCTCAGGCCTCCTCCTTCTCTCCCACCTGGACCACAGCCCCAGACTCCTCCCCACGGGCTGGGCTCCATTTTCATTCCCTTCATTCATCTCCTCTACAGGCCCTGAATACCCTTCTTCCCACCCAGAGCTCTGCCTTCTCCTGCTCACAGCCCTTTCATGGGCACTGGGGAATAAAGTTCAAGCCGGTGTTCAAACCCCTTCATGGGTTCTTGCCTACCTCTCTTATTTCCCACCACTCTGTAGCCTCCAATCCTTCCCCGGCTCCCAATCTTTTTTATTTCTATTTTTAAACCAGCAACCGGATGCTGGCCATGGCTTTCCACACACACTGGTCTCTTTTCCACCTCTATGACACCCTCCCTGGGCCCCTGCTGACTGAAACGCAAACCTTACCCATCTTTTTTTTTTTTTTTTTGATATCAGAGTTTCATTCTTGTTGCCCAGGCTGGACTGCAATGGTGCGATCTCACTGCAACCTCCACCTCCTGGTTCAAGCAATTCTCCTGCCTCAGCCTCCTGAGTAGCTGGGACTACAGGCGTGTGCCACCACACCCATCTAATTTTTGTATTTTTAGTAGAAATGGGGTTTCACCATGTTGACCAGGATGGTCTCCATCTCTTGACCTTGTGATCCACCCGCCTCAGCCTCCCAAAGTGCTGGGATTACAGACATGAGCCACCTTGCTTGGCCTCCTTTTTTTGAGATGAAATTTCCCTTTTGTTGCCCAACCTGGAGTGCAATGGTACAATCTTGGCAACCTGTGCCTCCTAGGTTCAAGCAATTCTCCTGCCTCAGCCTGTGGAGTGCTGGGATTACAGGTGCTTGCCACCACACACCTAATTTTTTGTATTTTTTAGTACAGACAGGGTTTCATCAAGTTAGCCAGACTGGTCTGGAACTCCTGACCTCAGGTGATCCACCAGCCTTGGCCTCCCAAAGTGCTGGGATTACAGGCATGAGCCACTGTGCCTGGTCCCGGAAGATTGTTCTTTTTTAAAATTTTTTTTTAAAGATGGGGTTTCACCATGTTGCTTAGGCTAGTCTTGAACTCCTGACCTCAGGTGATCTGCGCGCCTTGGCCTCCAAAGTGATTGGATTACAGGCATGAGCCACCATGCCTGGCCCTGGAAGATTGTTCTTTACTGACTTAGGATGCAGTTAGGACTGGGTCAACCTAGGCTCCGACCCATGGGGTGGTGGCAGGACAGAGTCAGTATCCTGCTGGGGGAGGGGAAGGCAGAGGTGTAGAGAAGGTAGGAAGCAGAAAGAGATCAGGAGAAGAGGTATCCTAAAGCCCCTTCAAAGTAGCCTGGTGATGTGCCACTCAGCAGCTGCAGACTGCTGGTGTGTAGTGTTTTGTTATGTCCCAAAATGTTTTGTTAGGTCCATGGCCTGCAGTTTTTTTTTTTTTTTTGAGTCTTGCTCTGTTGCCAGGTTGGAGTGCAGTGGCGCAATCTTGGCTCACTGCAACCTCCGCCTCCCTGGTTCAAGTGATTCTCCTGCCTCAGCCTCAGAAGTAGCTGGGATAACAGGCGCATGTCACCACGTCTGGCTAATTTTTGTATTTTTAGTAGGGATGGGGTTTTACCATGCTGGCCAGGATCGTTTCAATCTCTTGACCTCGTGATTTACCCACCTCAGCCTCCCAAAGTGCTGGGATTACAGGCGTGAGCCACGGTGCCTGGCTGGCCTGCAGTGTCTTTCTGTGTGCATGAGCAGCATGGCAAGGCACTTTACCTGCCTTCCCCACATGCACTGTTACTAGCAAACAGGTTCTGCGTGGGTGCAAGGCAGCCAGTCCCCGGAGAGGTATTTGGCCTCCCAGGTCTCCCAGCCTCCCTTACAGTTGAGAGTGGTCACACCAGTCTGACTGGCGAGACAGACACAAGTCTGCGGGTGACTCTGGGCAGGCGACTGCTTCTCTTTCATTATGATTTGAATCTACCCACTGCACACTGAGGCTACTGACTCTTTATAAAAAGGAAGGGACGAGTTTCTGTCTCCCTGCAGATGTGATGTGGGAAGCTACAACTGCCAGCTCCTGAGCGTGAGAGAGGGGACGGGAGAATCACTGAGGCCCTGACCCCAAGGCAGCTGAGACTTCGCTGTGTGCCCACAGCTGCCCTTGCCAGGCTTGTTTTGTGAGGGAATAATCCGTTACTGGGGAAGTTTTGCTTTTGCTAAGAAATGTCAACATTAAAAAACTAGGAGACTTCACATAAACCCAATCCAGGGATGTGGATCCCCCTGTACGGTTTCTGCGGTAAGCCCATGCAACACTGGCCTCACAAAGGGGATCCAAGCGGAGACAGCACCAGGGGATTTATTGAACTAGACACTGTTCTGAGGGGCAAGCAGAGCCTCTCACACTGGAGGGGGCTGGAGGTAGCAGAGCTGGAGGTGGGGCAAGGTGGGAGGTGGGGACTGGCCCAGCAGCAGGACAGAGAGCAGCAGCAGCAGCAGGCCCAGGACTGGAGCTGGGATCAGCGGATACCGAGTGACCCTGGTGGGGAGGTGGGAGAGTGCTTGGGGCAGGGTCCAGGCAGCCCCTGGTCTTCCCAATGTCAGAACACCTTCTTCCTTCTGGAGGTGCCTGGGGGCACACCTGAGTCGCTGTGGGGGCAGGAAGAGCTGGCCCCAGGGCCTCCTCCTGACTGGGACCAGCTCCTTCATCACAGGGACCAGGGCTTGCCGGAGATCCTGCTGGGCAGGGCTGCTGGGGGAAAGGAGGGAATCAACACTGGTTTTTCCTTGTCCCCAATTTCCCTCCCAGACCCCGTGGGTCCTATTACCTCCTGGGAGGGATTTCTGCGATGTCTCCAGAGTGAGAGTCTCCTAGAGGGATGGGGAGATCAGCCTGGAAGGACAAAGAGATGCATTTAAGGCACTGAGTTCTGGACTGAGAGGCCCTCAGGTCAGCCCACTGGACACAGTGACCACACAGAAGGTGGTGGAACTCAGGAGTTGAGTGAGCTTCTCTGAGACATGCTGCCAGGTTGGGTTCCCAGTTCTGCCAGCTTCTGGCTGAGAGTCCTTGGCATGTTACCACACCTCTCCGTGCCTCTCTTTCCCAATCTGCTAGCCAGGGATGTCCCCACCTCATAGGATTAACATGGAGACTAAATGAATGAAAAAGGCAGGCAGTGACTTGGACAGTGCCTGGTACACAGTGAGTGCTCAATGTCTGTATGAGCTATTCAATATCATCACCTCCATTTTCCATAGGATTCTGGAAGTATCTAAGCTCTCTAAGGGCAGAGACCACATCTTCTACAGGTGCCCACCCCCATGCTGGCCCTCATGCAGAATCCCGTTTTCCTACCTATGCCAGAATCGGCAGGTGCTTTAATTAAAAACAGCCCATCATAGGCTGGGCGTGGTGGCTCACACCTGTAATCCCAACACTTTGGGAGGCCAAGGTGGGCAGATCACAAGGGCAGGAGATTGAGACCATCCTGGCCAACATGGTGAAACCCTTTCTCTACCACAAATGCAAAAATTAGCTGGGTGTGGTGGCGCATGCCTGTAAGCCCAGGTAGTCGGGAGGCCGAGGTGGGAGAATCACTTGAACCAGCGAGGCAGAGGTTGTAGTGAGCCAAGATGATGCCACTGCACTCCAGCTTGTCAACAGAGCGTGGTTCTGTCTCAAAAAAAAAACCAAAAAACCCCATGCTATTATAAATGGTATAAATTTATTTTTCTCATTGCTCACTGTTGCTACACTGAAATGATTGATTTTTCATTTTGACCTTTAACCCAGCAACCATGCTGAATTCACTGCTTTATTCCAGTACTTTACCTGAAGATTCAAAAATTAAAGCCCCAGCTGTTTCTCCAGGGGTCAGGCCCAACCCACTTGTACTGCCTCATCCCTCGTGTCTCCCTGGAAGGGCCTCTCCTTACAGGTCTTTGGCATTCCCACCCCTATGCCTTTCTGATGCAGATGAGGATGGTGATGTCAATAAAAACAGAACACCAATCATGATCAGTATCTTCACCCCCAACACCCATTGTGCTAGACAGGCACCCAGGCCCTTTACGACGTGGTCCTTAACCCTCATCCCAACCCTGGCAGCTAGGAAGAGATTATCCCCATGTGAGCTATGAGGAAGCTGAGGTGGATCCCCAGTCTCTGGGGCAAGGGAGTGTGGTATGTCGAGAGGAGGTGGTCTTTGGGGCCAGGCTGCTGGGAGCTGAGCATCCTGGAGGCAGCCATCTTGGCTGATTTGGACCCTGAAGAGCACCAAGGGCCCTGACAGTGCCTAACCTACAACAGGCAGACTCCAGCCCAGCTCCTGCATTCCTCAGCTCAGAACAGAGGGCTCCTCACCTCTCCTTACCAAATTTATTTCCCCTTCCTTGCCTGAGAATCGAAATCCTAACCTCCACTGGGCATAGCTGCTCTGAGGAGCAGAGGAGCTGGCCTGTGTGGCTGCAGGCAGGGGAGCTGTGGGCATTGTGCCCCCAGGGAATTCTGAGGCTGGCTGGGGAGGGCCAGCCCAACCTCCTCCGAGTGTGGGCGAATGTGCGCGAATGTGCGTGTGCATTTATGCAATCCGTGGGTGTAGCCACATCTATGAGGCCTGCCGTGTGGTGACTGCAGCCTTGTGTGTGGTTGGGGGAGTCCCCTGGGAGCAGCCTGGCCGCCTACTAGCCTCCAAGCCACCCCCCACCTCACCATTGCTCTCTCTCATTAGTTACAGCAAGGGCCTTGTTATCTCTTGGCCAAATGATTTTTCTCTCTGCTCCTGAGGAGTTGGGGTCTGAGGCTGGGGCTTGGGAAGAGTTGAAATAACTGAGCCTCTGCGGGCTTGGAGTGGATGGGGACTGGGGAGGGGTTCTGGGGACTGCCTACCGTGACCTGGCTCTCTGCAGCCTCCTCTTCCTCTCTTCTGGTTAACCTGAGGACCACAAAGTCACTGCTGGCGTCGTCCTCTTCTCCCTAGTTCCCTTTGCCTGCTACAGGCTGGGAGGGAAGCCTTGGGGCAGGTGTCTTAGCACAGGCCAGGCAGCATGGAAGGGCCTCAGGGGTGTCTTGCATATGTATTTTTCAGGGGAATTTTCACCATATTATTGAAAGGGTCTTTGAATGCCAGAAGAATAAGGGGGCCTCTTCATCTCAGATTTGCTTTCTCAGCCACTACTTCCCCAGCTGATACCCCAGCTGGGAACTGAGGCTTCCGGCTCTCTCACTCTCCAAAATACCAGAGACTCAGGCCTCTCTAAGACTCTAGGGCATGTGTAGAAACCCCCTTCCTATCTAGTGGGTTGAGCCATTTTTCCATGACTCTCACTGGGTGTTCTTGGAGGACTGGGACTCCAATTCAGACCTTCCCACACACAGAATCCAACTGTTGGAGCTCTTCCCCATCCCAGATCCTCTTAGGTATGTAAGCCCCTCTTCCAGAAGGACGGGAAGAGCTCTGAGGGGGCAGCATGCCACTCATTCATTCAATCATATCTTCCAGTAGACCCTGGGCCTGTAGGCCAGGAGATGAGTCACACCTGGCTCTGCCCTCAGCGTCTCCGGTCTAGGAGGAGATCTGGCTCCTGACCCTGCCTCCAAGGAAGACTCTTAGGGAGGCCCCTCCTAGGATCACAGCCGTCTGAGTCCCTGCCATCCACACCACCAGCCACTGCCTTCATTGGGGTCCAGGGATCCAGCCCTATAGTTGCCACCACTACCAGCTTCAGCCCCAAAACCCTCAGAGATGCCCTCAGGAACACAGCTGTGCTACCACGAAATAAAGGATCTAGTGGTCTTAGGCCCCCTGGCTCTGCCCCAGTCAGACAAACACTATCTGATCCCCGGAAACTTCTACTTGGGATCCAACCCCTCTCAAGGTCCAAGTCCTCACTGCTGGCTACCTTTAGGGGCCATTGTATTCACCACCTTCCTCACTCCCAGCTTTCCAATCTGTGGATCAAACTGCCCCTGCCCTCCGGAAACTCGAATGGTACCTGCCTCCCCCCCTACCCCATTCCACTACTGCTCAGCCCCTTTCCCCCTCCTTTCTCTGGTGACGCAAAGGGAGGTCATAGCTCCAGAGCTACCATCGCGCCCAATCTCAACTCCTCCCAGACAAGTCCAATTAGAGGCCTTGGCAGGCAGCCTCATTAGGAGCCGCAGCTGGGAGCCTGAAAGAGGGGAGGGGAGTGGGAAGCACCACAGGAAACCAGAGGCCCCAAGGCCAGGGTTCTGGAGGAGGGTGGGCCCAGACATCTAGTGCTTTCTCCATCTTCCCAGGCCTGGAAACAGCCTCCTAACAATCATATCCCAATCACAGGGCTGGGGCCTCACAACATACAACCTAATGCTCATATCTGCCCCACTTCGAAGTACCTGAGCTGGGATTTGAATCGACGCTGATTCCAGAGACCCTCCTCACCCTCGAGATCTCCCAGGTGACTGGGAGCTCTCCAAGGAGGTTTCCTGGAGCATCGGGAGAGGTGTGTTCAGTGAGAGAGTGACCGTGTGACTGAGCTGTCCCTTCTGCCTGACAATTGTGTCTTCTTGTCTAAGAGTCTCCTGTACTAATGCCACTCCCACAGGGCTCCATTCAGGTATGGGGCCTCCCTAGGAGCCCTCCCCCGAGGCAGGGTCAGGAGCCAGATCTCCTCCTAGTCCCAAGACTCGCTGAGGGCAGGGCCAGGTCTCATCTCCTAGCCTACCAGCCCAGGGTCTGCTCCTGGAAGATGTGAATGAATGAGTGAGTGGTGGCATGCAGACCCCCTCAGATTTCATCTGCTCCTCCAACTCTAAACATCCTGAGGCAGATGGATGGCTCAGCTCCTTACCACATGGATGGCTCCTTCCTTCCTTCTCCAGGGTGTGCTGGCTCTCCCTGGAAGTTTCTCTGTGGAAACAAAAAGGTTAGTTCTTCTCTGATTCTTCTCATTCAAAGCCCCAACCTTAACAATGCCCAGTCTCCCCCTGGTCCCAGACCCCATAAGCAAAAGGACTTCTGGGCTGCAACCTGTGCACAAATTCACCACCTTCTACAACCTGCCCTGCTCTAATGCTCCCCTACATGAGGATGACCCTATTATCTCCCTAAGAGCAGAAGCCAGAGACCAAAGGGTTGTTCGTGATGTCACCAAGCCCCCTTGTCCTGCAGGACCCAGGAGTCCTGGTCACCTAAACCTCCTGGATGTTCCACAGATCTCATACACTTACTTGGGCCCCAAAGGATCTCAGCATTTCCCCGCCCAACCGCCTTTTCCTCCCAGCATCCCAGACTTGGGCTGGGTCCATCTGTTCTCACTCAGGACCCAAGAACCTTTTGTTTTCTCCAGAGAAATATGAGCATTGCCCTTGACCTCAACAACCAACTTGACATTGTTTTCCTCTTTTCTTTTTTTTCTCAAGACAGAGATTCACTTTTGTTGCCCAGGCTGGAGTGCAATGGTGTGATCTCAGCTCACTGTAACCTCCGTCTCCCAGGTCAGGAGATTCTCCTGGCTAAACCTCCCGAGCAGCTGGGATTACAGGTGTGTGCCCCCGTGCCCAGCTGATTTTTGCATTTTTAGTAGACAGGGTCTCACCATGTTGGTCAGGCTGGTCTCCAACCCCTGACTTCAGGTGATCCACCTGCCTCGGTCTCCCAAAGTGCTGGGATTACTTACAGGTGTGAGCCACCACGCGCGGCAGACGTTGCTTTCTAAATACAATCCTTGAGCTCCAGGCTGGTGCACCGAACTGCTTCCAGGTAGCCCCCCAGACATCCCTCAAGATTTCACCTCACAAGGTTACAAGTTGCAAGTCTTTCCTCTTCTCCTCCCTCCCCAGCACCCACATCCCATCTGTGCCCAGCTCTGTCCCTCCACCCCAATTATGTCTGTCTGTCCCTTTTCCTCCATCCCTAGGGCTCTGGCCTGGCTCAGGCTTCATCACCATTGCTCCAGCCTCCTCCCTGCCTCCAGTAGGTCCCTCACATGGTCCCAGGGGGATATTTTTAGGCCCAGAGCTGACACCAGCCTTCCTGTGGCTTTACAAAGAAAAGTACAATCTGTTAGCTTGTCAGAGATTTCCTTTCATGATCTGGCCCTGGCCTCATCTCTCACCAGTCACCCCAGCCACCCTGTACTCCCAAGCGTACCGCGATTTCATGCCAAGGCCCTACATAGGCTGTGCCAGTGCCTCAAAGGCCTCTCTTTCCTCCAACCACTTAATATCCCTCTCCCTTTCCTTCTTTCTTTCAAATAAACTCAAGTGGTAATTTCCCTTCAATATCTCCCCCAGTCTCTGACCTGACACAGATAATCCTTCTCGGAGCTCCCACAGGCCCATGCCCCACCTCTAGCACAATGATCATTCTGCACTGGGGCAACCCATTTGCAGGGTCTCTCCTATCAGGCCTTGAGCACTGACAGGCCCGGACCCAAGGGACTCAACTCTGTATCCCTGGGCCCATCTCAGATTGCACCCTGAGGCCTGGCTCAGTCTTCCCCTCGACAGGCCTGTCATTTGGGGCATCTGACAGCTCAAAGCAGAAGCCCAATCTAACTTACACTTCTGAGGGATAAGGCTTTGTCCCCAAGAAGCTGTGTTACTATGGACATGTGATTTCTCCCTGAGCCTCAGTTTCCCGTGAGTAACAAGATGAGGATGCCTGCCTTACAGAGATACTGGGAGAGTTAAATAAGAAACCAAATAAGCGCTGGTGGCAAAGAGAAACACAGAAGCTTTTCTCAAACCAGGGAAAAAGTGATCAGAGAAATGAGACTCTCCTTAAGGACGGCAAAGAGCTCTGAAGTGGTACAGTTCTCAAGACAATACAGCGTTGCTTATGGAGCTGTTTGCAATATTTTCTTTAAAAGAAAAGAAAAAAAAGGGAGAGAGCCCAGAGCAGTGGCTCATGCCTGTTATCCCAGCACTCCTGGAGGCTGAGGTAGGCAGATCACCTGAGCCCAGGAGTTCAACCAGCCTGGGCAACATAGGGAGAGAAAAATTAGCTAGGCATGGTGGCATGTGCCTGTGGTTCCAGCTGCTTGGGAGGCTGAGGTGGAAGGATCACCTGAGCCCAGAGAGATTGAGGCTGCAGTGAGCTGCAATAATGCCACTGCACCCTAGCCTGGACAACAGAGAAGAAAGAGAGTGAGACTCTGTCTCAAAATAAATTAAAAAAGAAAAAAAAGCCAGGCGCAGTGGCTCATGCCTATAATCCCAGCACTTTCGGAGGCTGAGGTAGGAGGACAGTTTGCACCCAGGATTTTGAGACCAGTATGGGCAACATAGTGAGACCCCATCCTTATAAAAAAAAATTTTTAAAGGCTGGGCAAGGTGGCTGACACCTGTAATCGTAGCACTTTGGGAGGCTGAGGTGGGTGGATCACCTGAGATCAAGAGTTCAAGACCAGCCTGGCCAACATGGCAAAACCCCATCTCTACTAAAAATACAAAAATTAGCTGGGTGTGGTGGCAGGTGCCTGTAATCCTAGCTACTTGGGAGGCTGAGGCAAGGAGACTTGCTTGAACCTGGGAGGTGGAAGTTGCAGTGAGCAGAGATCGTGCCACTGCACTCCAGCCTGGGCCACAGAGTGAGACTCTGTCTCAAAATAAAATAAATCAACAAATACAATTTAAAAATTAGCCAGGCATGGTGGTGTGTGCCTGTAGTCCCAGCTACTTGGGAGGCTGAGATGGGAGGACTGCTTGAGTCCAGGAGGTTGAGGCTGCAGTTAGTCAGTTCATTCCAGCCTGGGCAACAAAATAAGACAAGATCCTGTCTCTTAAACAAACAAACGCACAAACAAAACCCACACACAATGGTTATTGCTGAGTTAAAGATGTCATAGTGAGCACTGGCTTTTCTTAAAGGTGCCTGTATTTGAAACATAAATGCTTCATATATCCTTAAAATATTAGAATAAACAACTTACTTATGCCTTTACTACAGTAGTACAATTTTAAATAACGTAATTCCCGAGAATGCTTTCTAAAAAACAAAACAACAGCAAAAGCCACAGTGCAATTTGTGTGTTTGCTTTGTTCACCTTTGTCTACAGCGCTGGTGGGTCAGTCCCTGGGGCAGGGGTGGTGTGTGGTCTGGCTTGTGGTTCAGTGTCCAGCACACAGTGGGCCCTCAATTAACATTTTCTCATTAAATGGGGAACTAGCAAAGGTGTGAGTGAATGGACTGGCCAGGGTGGCACCTGGAGTTCTGGGCCTGTTTCCAGCTCCTGGACTTTAGAGCTTTTCCTGTGCTCACCTGTCCCCAAGCTGGGGCTTCAGATAGAAACTCAGCTTCCTTACTGGTTTCATCGATGACTTCTTCCCATTGCCACACTCCACACAGAGGGCTGGAGAGATCAGCAGTTGCCACTTCCTGTTTCTGGGATGGAAGTTGTTTCTGAGTTCAGGGAGAGCCACATTAAGGTAGAAGACAAGGTCAGAGACAGAAACAGGTTTAGGTGTGTGGCTGAATATAGGATGAGAGGTGGAAAAGGGCTGGTGTGGGGCTTGGGGTGGGGAATGGGCAGAAGCAGGGACAGGGAGGGTTTGGTGCCAGGACAAAGGACTGGGTTAGAGATTAAGTTAAGGAGTGAGATGGTCATAGAGGGAGATGAGTCACAGCTGGATCAGACTGGGGTCTGGCACAGGCCTGGGGCTGGCAGTGCGTTTGGGGTTGGGATCTGAGAGAGTCAGAAAAACTAAGGTTGCCATGGGAGCCTTGGGCAGCAATGGGTTAGGGCTGGGTTGATGTGAGGATCAGAGTTGGGAGACGTTTGGAGTCTCTGCCTTGGTGGCCTGCAGCATGTTCCAGGGGTGTTAGGCCCACCTGCTGAATGGCCTCGATCTCCAAGCCCAGCGATGGGGGCAGCAGCTTGGTCCAGCCCACTGTTGTCACTTGGGCCCCTTCAGGTAGCCTGGCCACACAGTCAGAAGGAAGGCTGCCTCTGTGCCTGCTTGCCACTCATCAGTCAGTGTATGCTGGGCTCCCTTCCCTGCCCACCTTGGGGCTGAAGGCCAGGGCGTCCCTGCCTTAGGTTCCCCTCCTGCCTCTTCCCACCCCCTGAGGTTCCACTCACTCATCTGGCCCCTCATGGGTCTGACTCAGCTGCTCCTCCAGGCGTGAGATCTCCAGCCTCAGTTCCTGCAAAGGAGGAAGTGGGGCACATCTGGCTCTCCATTTTTCCCATCCTCCCACCCAACTGGGCTTCTCTTCCAGGGTTCTTTCCACTTTCCTGCCTACTTTGGGTTCCCCAGACACATACTGCCTAGGGACAAGGGGAAGAAAGCAATGATGGAACGTTAGGAAGCCAAAGAGAGACAGAGAGCAATAGGAGCCCAGAAGCACAGCCAAGAAAATTGAGAGAAGGCAGGCAGAGGCAGAGATGCATGAAAAAATGAGAGACATAGAAGGAAACAGACTCACAGAAAGGCAAGAGAAATAAGAGTCTAAGATACTTGTAAAGATCAGAGCCAAACAGAGAAGAGTTGCCCAGAGAGACGGACAGCCTATACCTGGAGGCAGAGACGGGAACCCACAGGAGCCTGGCAGAGACACGTAAAGATAAGGAGGGGAGACGCAGTGAGGAGACACCCACTGAGAATGAAAGTCAATGAAAGGAACAGAGAAAACGTGAAAAGGTACAGAAACAGAGGTGGAGACATACAGTAAGCCATACAGTCACATAGTAAGGATGGAAGAAGATGTGGCCACCGACAGAAAGGCACAAGGAGGAGAGGCAGCAAGTCCCAGAGCTGTCAAAAGAGAAGTGAGGAGGGAAGCTAGGTTACCTGTGTTGTCACTCTGTATTCTTCCAAGGTCTGGGCCAGGCTCTCCACATGGCGAGTGCGCTGGGAAAGCCGAAAGCCAAACGAGGCTGGGCCCAGTTCCCCAAAGACACTGGGGCCGGTGGTGGTGGTTGGTGGGGGGCTGGCTGAGGGTTAAGGGACAGGGTGAACTTGAGGGAACAGCTAGGGCCTGAGGGAGATCACCGGGCAGAAGGGCTTCTAAATCCCTGAGGGGTCACACTTGGGACCTGGGGAAGCCCTCCAGTCTCTCAGGGCTGCACATTCAGTGATCAGACCCAAGCAGGACTTCCCTTTTTTAGACCAGGGCAGGTCTAGAAGTGGCAGGTGCACATGGAAGGCAAATCTCTTTCCCTCCCCAGACCCCTCACCTCAGAGAGGATGGTGTCTCGTTGGCAAATGAGGTGTTCACATTCATAGAGCTGCCGCTGCCAAGAGAGGAGCCTGTCCATCTGTCCAGCCTCCCAGGACTCCCCTTGGTCCTGCCCTCCCTCTGGCCCAATCTGCTTTCCTGCACCCCATCTATTCAACCTCCTGAGATATCCCAGGACTTCAGGGATTTCAGGGATGCCTGGGTGCTCCTGGGAGCCTGACAGCTTGATGGAAGACACTGCTCTCATCAGACTGCAGTCACTAAGACCAGAAATGGGAAACATGGCCCCGGGGTGGTGGAAAGTTGTCAGGCACTAGGAGTGGCACCTTCAAAGTGTCCTTCTCCACGGCCAGCTCCTGACTTCTCCTCTTCACTGCATCCCGCTCGGTAAGCAGCTTCCTGTTCTACAAGAAGGAAGGGCTGGTCATATTCACTTCAGCAAACGGTGATGTTAAAATTAACAGCAGACATTTGCTAAACACTTGACATGCACCAGACCTTTTGCTAAGCACTTCCTATGTTTTAACCCATTTAATTCCTCCAACCATTCTGGTGGGACTTTAGCTTTAATTTTCTGAGGGTGGCTCCCCCATCTATAAAAATGGAGCTAGGCTGGGCGCAGTGGTTCATGCCTGTAATCTCAGCACTTTGGGAGGCCAAAGCAGGCAGATCATGAGGTCACAGTTCGAGACCAGCCTAGCTGACATGGAGAAACCCCCATCTCTACCAAAAATACTAAAATTAGCTGAGTGTGGTGGCACACGCCTGTAATCCCAGCTACTCATGAGGCTGAGGCAGGAGAATCGCTTGAACCTGGAAAGCAGAGGTTGCAGTGAGCCGAGATTGAGCCACTGCACTCCAGTCTGTGCAACAGAGGGAGACTCCATCTCAGGGGAAAAAAGAACAGGAGCTAAAAAAGGACCTACTTTATGGGATTGCTGTGAGGATTTGATAGGTTAATAACTGCTAACACTTACTGAGCACTTTGCATGTGTTGACTCATTTCTTATCCCCCATTTAAAGTCAAAAGAACAATATAAGAAGGCTGTTATCCACATTATCTATCACCCAGCTTCAGTAATAATATGAATTTTCTCAGTTTTGTTTAAACTGAGATGTTTTAAGTAGATTACTTTAAAGCAAATCGCAGGGTGTGGGAAGGGATAAAATAAAAAGCAAGTCGCAGGCATCCTATTCGTTCACCTGTAGCTACTCCAACATTTATCTCCTACCTGAAGACTTATTTCCTTTAGCAAAACGATAACACCACTATCATACTTAACAAAATTAACAGCAATTCCTTAGTATCGTCTCATACTAGAAAGTTTGTGCTCCTTTTTCTTTTTTTTTTTGAGATGGAGTTTCGCTCTTGTCGCCCAGGCTAGAATGCAGTGAGGCAATCTCGGCTTACTGCAACCTCTGCCTCCTGGGTTCAAGCGATTCTCCCACCTCAGCTTCCCAAGTAGCTGGGATTACAAGCATGCACCACCACACTCAGCTAATTTTTGATTTTTAGTAGAGATGGGGTTTCAGCACGTTGGCCAGGCTGGTTTCGAACTTCTGACCTCAGGTAATCTGCCCTTCTTGGCCTACCAAAGTGCTGGAATTACAGTTGTGAGCCACTGCGGCCAGCTTTTGCTCTTTTTCATTTCAGTTGTCTCACAGAGATTTCTTTACATTGACTTTAACTGAGGGTCCAAACAAGGTCCACCATTGCTTTTGGTTAAAGTATCTCATTTCTTTTAATCTGACAGTAATTTCTCCCCTTTCCACCCGGCCCTGGTACTCTTCAGGTCCTCATTCTGTGGAAGGAACCAGGTTACTTGTCCTGTAGGACTGGTGCATCCAGTTAGACTGACTGTGCTCGTTTCCCGCGGTTATGTTCACCACTTTCCTCTAGTTATTTCTTATAAACTGGTCAGCAGATCCAGGGCCTCGTCCAGAATCTCGTTTTTTGGCAAGAAGATTGGGAGGTGCTGTACATATCAAATTGTGACATTCAGGAGTAATGCCATGTCTGGTTGCGCTATTAATAGTATAATCATTCCCAGTTTTACGGAGGAGTAGAGAGGCTAAGAGACTTGGCAAGGTTACATGGTAAATGGACTCAAACTTAAATCTGTGTGATTCCAAATCCTGTGTTTATAATCCTCAGACTTTCACCTGAGCCCTGGGTGAGAATGGGGATACAAAGGGAACTAGCTTCTTTCTTGGCCACATGGAGCTCACAGACTAGAGGTGGAAATGGATGTAGAAGTGGGTGACAATGCATGAGGCGGGCTCTGATGAGGCCTTGGGCCTGGGCACCATGGGAGCACTAACAGACTTCCTGAGGAGGTGATGCTGAGTCTTCAAGGCTGAGGACTGTTAGCTGGGAAAACAATGGGCTGGAGAGGGCAGCCCTTGCCAGCCATGAAATGGGACCTGTGCATAAAATGGCCCAGATTCCAGTCTAAAGTTTAGGGACACGAAAAACCTGTCAAGTTGCACAGTTTCAAGGCGAGATGGCCACCGGGGAAATGCACTTTGGGGCATGGAGGCAGTACCTTTCACTACATCCCTCCTCTTGGCACTCCAGGGGATATACCAAGGCCAGCCTCTCCCTCTTTCCAGCCAGCTCCAAGTCCTCCATCAGCTGATATCCCTCTCAGTCTCAGCGGGCCTGGGCTGCCAGGTGAAGGGCAGAGGAAGGACGGGAAAGGAGTGCTGTGTCAACATCTGTCCACCTGGTAGGGATTTGCAGGCCAGATCCTGGGCCTCTCGGCAGGGAACCTGGTTACTCAGCTGCTCCTGCCTCCTTCTGCAGTAACCTGAGCCAGCTCTGTAGGTTCTCGATAGGAAGGCTGCCTGGATTGTCAGTGTCTGACTGTCTTGTTACTCCAGCATTATTCTACTGTAACTTGAGAACTCAATCTATAGATGCTCTGTAGGCAGTGTGGAGGGGAAAGGGAGAGGGGAGGGAACTAAGAATAGCTCCAGTTTATCGGGGGCTGAGTGTCCCAGGTGCTGCTCAAGGCACTCGACCTGGCAGCAGGCCTTGCTGGTGGGGAGGAGGCAGAGATGAGACTGCTGGTTGCTATTTACTCTGCTTATTCCTTCTGCTTTTGTCCAGGGATCTACTCTCTGTCTGAGGGCAGATGGGCCCCAGCCTCAGCCCTGGGAGTGAGTCAAGGTGGAAATCTTGGCAGATACAGGAAGCTGAGCAGGTTAGCTAACCCAGCAGCCATTCTCACCCCTTCTCACTTGTTCACCTCCCATTCTAGAGGCTGAAAAAGGTCAGATACTCCCCTGGCCTCCCTTGCAGCTGGGGGAGCTATGTGATCCAGTTCTGGCCAGTGAGATGTATGAGAGCTGCTGGGGGTGGGGTGAGAGGCTTCTGATGAAGAGAGAGCCATGAGGGGCATTTCCCAGCTCCCCTCTGCACCATGTTTTCCTACTTTGAGTGACAATGTGAGGTTGGGAGCTGTTGCAGTCATCTGCAATCACGAGGCCACGGGCAGCCAGGGAGCCACCAAACCACCCAAAGACCACCTTCTTCCCAGAAACCACCTGCTTCTAAACATCTGGTTAAGGAAATGAGTGTCCTGCAGAATGAAGCCATCATTTCCTTGGTGTTCTCTTCCCTGAAGCTGAAAGTGTCCTGGACCAGTCAGTGGCCATATTACCCACATAGTCTGGTTATAATGGTTGAATGCCAATGAACTATAAGGCAGGAAGTTCTGCCAAGGGGCTTCAGGGAAGGTTTTTTCTTTTTCTTTTTTTTTTTTTTTTGAGACAGTCTTGATCTGTCGCCCAGGCTAGAGTGCAGTGGCGCGATCTCAACTCACTGCAACCTCCACCTCCCAGATTCAAGCAAGCCTCCCTGCCTCAGCCTCCTGAGTAGCTGGGAGTACAGATGCTCACCACCGTGCCCAACTAATACTTTTAGTAAAGGTGGGATTTTACCATGTTGGCTAGTCTTGAACTCCTGACCTCAAAAGATCCACCCATCTCAGCCTCCCAAAGTACTGAGATTATAGGCGTGAGCCACTGCTGGTCTTTCATTCTTTTACTATTTTTTTTTTATTTTGTAGAGATGGGCTCTCACTATGTTGCCTAAGTTGGTCTCAAACTCCTAGCCTAGGCAATCTTGCTTTGGTTTACCAAAGTACTGGGATTACAGTTGTGAGCCACCATGCCCAGCCACAAGTTTTTCATTCTTAAAAAGAGATGTTCTGAAAAAATAAAAAATAAAAAAATAACAAAAAAGAAAAAAAAAGAGATGTTCTGAAAGAAGTTGCCGCGTCCTTTCTGCGCTCCACGCCTCACAGTGCCAACCATCCTGCTGTGAGATTCCCATTGCCCCAAGGGGGTGATTTTTCATGGAAGAGCCAGAAAATAGCAGAAAAACTTTGGATTTCAGTGTAAAAAAAACACACTACACATGTAGGACAAAGATTTTGGGGTGGAATACATGATCTGTCTGGAGTAGGCAGAGATCCTTACAGCTGGGGGAGGAATGTAGGACAGTCAGAGAAGAGAACAGGCTGAAAATGAGCCCGGAGTTTTCCCCAACCCAGGGTTAGCTGTGAGGGGTAGAGGGAATGGATGGAGAACCACAGAGCACTGGGAAATCTTGGAATCTGGGAGGCTCTGCATGTCCTTCCCAGTGCACTCTTAGAATTATCACAGTGTGAGAATAATAGCGATGCTATTTTATTGTGAAAGCAAAGAGTCCTTACTGGTGGGTCCTCTCCAGATATCTGCCACCCCAGCCTTGTGCCCTCTGGTCTGTCAAGGCCTGGGTGGGCTTTGGGACCCATCAGGAAAATGAGTGAGGGACAGGGACTTTCCTAACAGCTCAGGGAGAGCAGAGTAGTCTCTCTCCTGCTTCTGGTTCCCCAGAGGAGCCACATCTCCCCACCATGAGCACCCACCCTGACCCGGAGAAATGAGGCAGGGGCTTCAGGCAGTGACCCCAGCCTGTTCCCTTTCACAGAAAAGCAGCTAAACCACCTCCATTGCCCTGAAAGGGTGTGGAAGTGGTGGAGTGAGAATTCCAGCCCAGATAAGGGATCACCTCCAGAAGCTGGAGAGGATGGTATGTCCAGAGATCCAAAGGCAATGAGGGCCTCACAGTGGATGCCAGCATACAGCAGTGAGAAAGGCTCGGACAAAAACCATCAGTCTCATGAACAGCAGAGAGGACAAATACTGAGTGAGGACCAGTGGCCTCCTAGAGCACTAGGCTCCTGCGACAGTCTCCTGCAACTTAGATGCCACCTTGAGGTGGGTGGTGGTGACAGGTTTCATCATCAATTGATGAGTTTGTTTCAATCTAAAAAAAACTAAGTGGGCCCAAAATGAAATAAGATGACGTTTTTCTGTCTCAGATGGAATGGGGCTTGAATTAAATGTGAAGCTGAACTGGGTTTCTTCATTGTTTGCTAGTGTCTTAGTGGAATGCTGTCAATCCCCCAAACAAGGCTACTGAACAGACACCCGTCTTC
The DNA here is from genome assembly GCA_031835075.1 of Saguinus oedipus. NCBI lineage: Eukaryota > Metazoa > Chordata > Mammalia > Primates > Cebidae > Saguinus > Saguinus oedipus. Next base: position 50,579,411 of record CM063187.1, on the reverse strand, counting down.
CCAGTTCTTAGAAAGTAAAAGTAGGGCTGGGTGCAGTGGCTCACGCCTGTAATCTCAGTATTTTGGGAGGCCAAGGCAGGCGGATCACCTGAGGTCAGGAGTTCAAGACCAGTCTGAGCAACACAGAGAAACCCCGTCTCCACTTTAAAAAACAAAACAAAACAAAATTAGCTGGATGTGGTGGCACATGCCTATAATCCCAGCTACTGGAGAAGTTGAGGCAGGAAAGCTGCCTCCTGAGAGGCGGAGGTTGCAGTGAGCTGAGACTGTGCCATGGCACTCCAGCCTGGGTAACAAGAAACTCCTCAAAAAAAAAAAAAAAAAAGAAAGTAAAAGTAAAGGCTTGGGAAGGAGGGAAAGAGAAGTCACATGCGTAAAGGCTGCCTGTTGTGTAAGTGGCAGAGATGGGATCTGAACTCAACGTTGACCTCAAATCCTATTTTTTTGGTTTTGAGAGGCTCTTGCTCTGTTACCCAGGCTGGAATGCCGTGATTCAGTCTTGGCTGACTGCAACCTCTGTCTCCCGGGCTCATGCAGTCTTTCCACCTCAGCCTCCTGAGTAGATGGAGTACAGGTGCCACTACCATGCCTGGCTTATCTTTGTATTTTTTGTAGAGATAAGGTTTTTCCATGTTGCCCGGGATGGTCTCAAACTCCTAGGCTAAATGGGTCCACCAACCTAGTACTGGTATTCCAAAGTGCTGGCATAGGCCAGTGTGCCTGGCTGTTTCATTCACTGTAAAAACATACTAACATATAAACAATGCTAACTTTTAGTGAGCACATCCTGTGTCCTACCTACATGTACTTTACAAGTATCCTCTGGATGAATCCTCACACAACCCAGTGAGGCAGATGCCACTGTTTTGTTCATCTTTATAGGTGAGGCAACTGAGGCACAGGGAAGGGAGGGACTGGTCCATGTTTAGGTAGGTGGCCTCAGCCTGAACCCATGTCCCATACTCTTGTCAACCATGGCAGTTCCATGGTGTGATGTGACCTCAGGGACATTCCCACACTACTAACATTCTGAGGTCTCCCCAAGCAGGCTGAAGGGTGTTTGGTGGCAGGCTGCTGGGGTGTTGGGGTCAGAAGGGAGTAGTGTCAAGAAGACCCTAAGGACTGGGGTAGGGGTGGGGGTGGGTGCTGGGCCTCAGCTCACCTCCTCTTGTAGAGTCTCCATCTCAGCCACCAGATGCTGCTGCTCTTTTTCCTAACCAACCCCAGAGAGAGGACAAATGCTTCATTTCCAGCCTCCTTGCCCCCATGTTGTCCTTTTCCCACCCCTGAGAACACAACCAGGGCCTGGGTCATTGAAGGACAGTGTTGCAGGAGCCCTTTGTCATGAGAAGGATGGCAGGTGGGTTAAAGTCTAGGGCGAGCAGGGCCTGGAGAGAGGGAGAAAGCCGGGTGACCTCTGCCCCTTCCTACTCCATAGTCACACTTGGCTGCTCTGACTCCAGGAAACAAGGAACAGAGAGGGCACCTTCCTTCCCCTGGGCCAGACCTACCGCCTGCCGGGTTTGGGCGAGAAGGCTGTGATTCTGCTCCTCCAGGCTCTTGGCCAGAGTCTTCAGGTCCTCCATCTCCTCATCCATGGCCTTGGCAAACTCCAGGGCCTGCTGGGTGCTGAATGGGAGTGGAGGCGATAAGCCACATGAGAGGAAGGCAGAGAAGCACAGAGACAGATCCATTCTGAGAGACAGCGGCAACAGAGAGATCCCAGGTGGAGGGCAGGAAGAGAGACCCAGAGAGAAAAGAAGAGACCCAGTGTGGGCACAGAGACCCAGTTTTAATCTAAAAGACTGAGGAGGTGGGAAAGAGACCTAGAGAATAAGAGACTAAAACAGGGAAACCACGAAAAACATAAAGAATGACAAAGCACAGAGAGATGAAAGGGCAAATGATTAGGAGAATCATAGAGGGGAGAAGAACAAAGAGAGAAGTCTAGGCTGGGTGCAGTAGCTTAGGCCTGTACTTCCAGCACTTTGGGAGGATGAAGTGGGAGGATGGCTTGAGCCCAGGTTTCACACAGTGAAACCTCATTTCTACAAAAAATAAAACAAAATTAGCCAGGCATGGTGGTGCATCTGTGGTCCCAGCTACTTGGGAGGCTGAAGTGGCAGGATCACTTGAGCCCAGAGGAGTAGACTGCAGTGGAGGTTGCAGTGAGCTGTGATCATGCCCACTGCACCGTGGCTTGGGTGACAGAGTAAGACCCTGTCTCAAAAAAAGAAAAAAAAAAAAAAAGGCCAGGCATGGTGGCTCATGCCTATAATCCCAGCACATTGGGAGGCTGAGGCGTGTGGATCACTTGAGGTCAGGAGTTTGAGACCAGCCTGGCCAACATGGTGAAACCCTGTTTCTACTAAAAACACAAAAATTAGCTGGGCGTGGTGGTGGGTGCCTATAGTCCCAGCTACTTGGGAGGCTGAGGCAGGAGAGTCACTTGAATCCGGGAGGCAGAGGTTGCAGTGAGCTGAGGTCACCACACTGCACTCCAGTCTGCGTTACAAAGCAAGACTCCATTTCAAAAAAAACAAAAAAGAGAGAGAGAAAGAAGTCTAAACCCTCTAGAAGATAAAAAGACCAAAACAGAGCTGCCATCTTGCGTCCCCGCGTGTGTGAGCCTAATCTCAGCTGGTCCACCCGAGACCCCCTGAGCACCAACCCTAGTCCCCCGCGCGACCCCTTATCCGCTCCGACAAGATGAAAGAAACAATCATGAACCAGGAAAAACTCGCCAAACTGCAGGCACAAGTGCGCATTGGTGGGAAAGGAACTGCTCGCAGAAAGAAGAAGGTGGTTCATAGAACAGCCACAGCAGATGATAAAAAACTTCAGTTCTCCTTTAAAGAAGTTAGGGGTGAACAATATCTCTGGTATTGAAGAGGTGAATATGTTTACAAACCAAGGAACAGTGATCCACTTTAACAACTCTAAAGTTCAGGCATCTCTGGCAGCAAACACTTTCACCATTACAGGCCATGCTGAGACAAAGCAGCTGACAGAAATGCTACCCAGCATCTTAAACCAGCTTGGGGCAGACAGTCTGACTAGTTTAAGGAGACTGGCTGAAGCTCTGCCCAAACAATCTGTGGATGGAAAAGCACCACTTGCTACTGGAGAGGAGGATGATGATGAAGTTCCAGATCTTGTGGAGAATTTTGATGAGGCTTCCAAGAATGAGGCAAACTGAATTGAGTCAACTTCTGAAGATAAAACTTGAAGAAGTTACTGGGAGCTGCTATTTTATATTATGACTGCTTTTTAAGAAATTTTTGTTTATGGATCTGATAAAATCTAGATCTCTAATATTTTTAAGCCCAAGCCCCTTGGACACTGCAGCTCTTTTCAGTTTTTTGCTTATACACAATTCATTCTTTGCAGCTAATTAAGCCGAAGAAGCCTGGGAATCAAGTTTGAAACCAAGGTTAATAAAGTTCTTTGCCTAGTAAAAAAAAAAAAAAAAAAAAAAAAGACCAAAACAGAGGGTGAGAGATAAGAACCAGAGAGACACAAAAGATAAAATACAGAAAAGGGAAAAGAAAGGACAGATACTGAGTCAAAGACAGAGCAGGATGCCTACAGCAAGCATAGGAGAGAGGCTGGACGACACAAGGAGGATGGAGGCAGGGGTGCTGGGGAGGGTGGGGGTGGAGTGCAGCCCACCTGCGAAGCTTCTTGCGCAGGGCCAAGATCTCCTCCCCAAGGTGTGCTGACCCCTCCTCAGCTGTCTCCACGCTCCGCTGGAGTTTGGCATTCTCCCCAGCCAGACGTCGGTTGCTGAGCTCCAGGTCCTCCAGGCTGCTCAGCAGGTCAGCTGTGGCTGGCCTAGGGGCAGGGAAGGGGCTGGGGTCACGGGCCACAGCCCCTGCCTTATTTCCCCAGGTTAAGGTTGAGGTGGTAGGGAGATATGGCTCTTTTGGGGAAAGAGAAACAAGAGAGAGACTCCTCTGCTCTCCCTGAACTGTTGGCAAAGCCCCTGTCCCTCACTCCTTTCCCTGAAGGATCCCAAGCCCTACCCAGGCCTGGCAGGCTGGAGGGCACAGGGCTGGGGCAGGAGGGTCAGGGAGGGATGTGAGGATAGGTACAGCTCGGGTCTGGGGTCTTCGCCTCCGAAGCTCTCCAAGTTGGCTGGCTCCTCAGCTTCTGGGCATCCTGGAGGGAGACAGACAAGAGGGTGTTGGTACCCGAAGTGCCCTTAAATGTACAGTGCCCCAGGGCTATGAGCTTGGTCTCCATCTGACTCCACCTTCACCTGTGCTCTGGAGGACCTCACAGGCTCTCAGGCTGCAATTAGACCCACCGTAAAGCCCTCTGGCTTGTCTTCTACGTTGAGCTCAGGCTGGATCTTCCAGATAACCCCAGCCCCCACATTCTTTACACCCAACATTAGGCAGCACTTCCCCTTCCCAGATCCCCCACTGGCTACCCAGCCACTGGGCTGACCTGGCCCCCTCACTCCCTGTCACCCCCATAGTCTAGCAGGATCCAGACCTCTCCCTCCTGCCCCTGACTCTCTCTGCTCCACCCCTCCTCTCTGTCTCCACACCCTAGCCCTTGCCTTCTCCTCCTGGACCCTCACCACAGCCTCTTCTCTGGCCTCCTGGCCTCTAGTCCCTCCTCTGCTCACAGCCCTCCCTGGGCCAAGTCTGATGAAGGAGGTTGAAGAGAACTTCCATCCCCACTTTCTTTTTTGTATGTATGGCTGGAGAAATGGAACATGACCACCTCTTTTTTTTGAGTTGGAGTTTTGCTCTTGTTGCCCAGGCTGGAGTGCAATGGCATGATCTTGGCTCACCACAGCCTCCACCTCCCGGGTTCAAGCAATTCTCCTGCCTCGGCCTCCTAGGTAGCTGGGATTACAGGCATGTGCCACCATGCCTGGCTAATTTTTTATTTTTAGTAGAGACAGGGGTTTCTCCATGTTGAGCAGGCTGGACTAGAACTCCCAACCTCAGGTGATCCACCTGTCTTGGCCTCCCAAAGTTCTGGGATTACAGGCATGAGCCACTGCGCCTGCTCCTCTGCCTTTTTAAAGACAGGGTCCTGCTCTATTGCCCAGGCTAGAGTGCAGTGGTGCAATCATGGCTCACTGCAGCTCTGACCTCCCAAACTCAAGTGATCCTTCTGCCTCAGCATCCTGGCTGGGACTACAGGTGTGTGCCACTGCACTCGGCTAATTTTTAATTTTTAATAGAGATGGGGTCTCACTATGTTGCCCAGGCTGTTCTCAAACTACTGGGCTCAAATGTTCCTCCCACCTTGGCCTCCCAAAATGCTGGCGTAATCCCAGGAGGCCAAGGCTCCCTGCGTGAGCCTGTAATCATGACCACATTTTTACGGAGCACTGCCTAAGTGTGAGGTCCTGGGGATATAATGGTGAGCAAACCAACCAGCTAAACCCAGGGGCCAGTGGATAACTAAATAATCAGATTTCCTTTGCAGGTAGGTGTTCCAGCGGAAAGACCTGCTAGTCTATGAGTGAGCATGGTGCAAGGAACTCTAGCCAGGGGCATCCCAGGGCTTCCCCTTTGCAGGGGTATGATGGATGAAGGATGGTGTGGAAAGTCGGGCAGGGGGTGGGGATTGAGGAGTGGACAAGAATAGCCTGAGCAGGGGCCTGTGCTGGGCAGAAGTGGGGCACATTCAAGGTAGGGCAGCAGAGCCAATGTGCCTGAGTGCCTGGACTAGAGTGAGGAGGAGGAGAGGTTAATGATGATGGAGCAGAGGTAGGCAGGGCCTTGTAGGCCTCTCTGATAGGGCTGGTGTGAGGAGGAGTTGGAAACCACCCTCCGAAGAAAAAACACCCCAAAAGCTCAGGGAAGGAAGGGACGGAGGACCCAGAAAGCCACACTTACCCAACTAGGTCCCTGGTTCCCACCCTATCCCTTGCTCTGCCCTGGGTGGTAAGTCCCCACACTGTCTGACCCAGGGCCTGCCTGCTTCATTTCTATATATAGAAATCTCACCAGATGGCAGTTGCTGGGAGGTCAGGGCTCCCTCGAAGGCGGTCTCCTCTTCCAGCTCTAATCCCCTGTATCAAAGGGATGAGGCTTACAGCCCCCCTGTAGCCACCCCTCAATCCTCACCAGCCACAGGCAGGGGGATTGCAGGTGGGAGGAGGGGACCAGGTCAGGTAAGAGCTGGCACCACAGGGGAGGATGATGGGGCCAGATGGCAAGTGCCTGCAGCCAGATGGAAAAGCAGGAGGGGCAAGGGCTGGGTTTGGTGAAGGGATGGGAAGGGACCTCTCTGTCAGCCCCCAAGCTCCTCCCTTCTCCAACCCTGTTTTGACTCCCAGGCCCCCTGTCTCCTCATCCAAATTATTTTGTCCTCAGACTGACTCCCTATCTACCCCCTCTGAATCCCATCTCTTCATTTTTCTCTCCACAGTCTCATTTCAAACACAGTAGGTCCTTGGGCCTAAAGAATGCTAGCTGCAGTAAGTGGGTATGAGGTTAGATCTTAGGAAGGACTTCCCAGAGGAGGATGAAGGTGTGGGGACTCACCCATGCAGTTGACAGGCAGCAATCCAGTCACGCATCACAACCAGGAAAGTGTCCAAGTCCACGGTGGCCTTAGGGCCCTCTCCATTGGGGTCCAGGCTGTTGGCCAATGTTTGTAGGCGTGCATCCTGGGGACCCTGGCCTGTCACAGCCTCCAGGTAGGCCAGCACCTGCGCCACAGCCACAGTGCCTGGGACAGAGCATGAAGTGAGGGGTTCTGGGGCAGGTGGGGAGTGGTGGGTATGGAATGGCAGCAGCTTGGGAGCAGGATGTCACTGGCTAGGCTGGTGGCACTCCTGCTTCATGGCCCAGTAGAGACACATTGGGCAAGTCCTTTCCCTTCCTCTAAGTCAACTTTTTCACCTGTCCATCACAGGGTGAACCAAAGGGGATGGATATGGAGACAGTACCCCATGCCCCACCCTACCATGGTGGCTGCCTCCCTTCCCCATCCCAAGACCCCAAAACTCTACCCTCCTTCATCAATTGCCCCAAAGTTTTCCTCATTCTAAAAGGCATCCACCCCCTTACTTTCTTTTTCCTGAAGTTGCCCATAGTCATGCACTTTGTTCTTACAATACCCCCAAGAGGGGGCCCTAGCCCAGTCTTCTCTCTGAGGCTCCCCAGTTCCCAGCCTCCATCCCTATCCTGCCCACACTGGTCTCCAGCACCCCTCCTGCCCCCCCCACCTGTCCTGTGAGGATCACAAGCTTCGAATGTGGAGTTGAGTACTTGCTCCTCCAAGCTGAGCGGCGTTCCCAGACTTTCCTCCTCAGTCTGCTCCCAGAGGTACACTGCGGGGACAAGAGGGCCCAGCTCCCCAGTGAGAAGAATGAGGAAGGAAAAGGGGTGACCCCAGGTCTTCAGCCTTCTGGGCTCTGCAGAGGGGAGGGAATTCACTCAGAGCACCTAGAGTTAGGGCTGGTGCGGAACAGCAGGAAGCTTCAGGAAACAATGTGAGGGTCTGTGAGTCACTTCCCCACATCTTTCAGACTAGGAAGTCCCCTCTGCTATCTTTTTGTGTCCAATTGGCTTAGGAGCCCAGATAAGGATGCTCTGAGATCATCCCCTCCTCCTCACCTCTCCAGCCTCCTAGGCTGGGCTCAGAGAGGGACAGGGCAGGGGAGGGCAAAGAAGAGAGAATTCTGGGAGGAGCTGAGAGTGACGGGGGCTCAGGAGCCAGGAACAATCCAATAATGCGTGGGCAGCCCAGATCGATCCCGCCTGCGGCATCTCTGGTCTCCCAGCCCACCCTGGGGACCAGGGCTCTCTCCTCCCTGCATCCCCAAGGCAAGGCTGGCATTGTCGGAGCCCATGGCCAGGGGCTGAGACATGAAGGGATGGGGTAAACCAGGAAGGATGGGCAGTGAGGGAGTGGTTATGAGCTGGATTAGCGTGTCAGATCAACCTGGGTGCAGAGTCCAGCTGCTCATCTGTGGACAAGTCTCTTCTCTCAGAGCCTCAGTTTCCCTACTGGTAAAATAGGGGGTGGGTAGAGTGATCCTCCTCACCAGGGCTGAATTAACTGTGTATGTGAAGCACATGCATATGTATACACACACACACTCTCTCTCTCTCTCTCTCTCCCACATTCATACACGTGTCCTGGGGTCTATTTGTCTACTGCTGTAGCCATAACACCTGTACATAGTAGGTGCTCAACAAATACTCCATATAAGAAGAGAGCCTCTACTGCAGGAGCCACTGGGTTGGCCCAGCCTCTCTCCAGGGCTGGAAGTGACCTTCTAGGCTCCTTGGCCTGGCCTTGAACAGCTGCGTGCAGCAGCGTACTGAGCATAGGCTGCAGGACTGGGTAGATCCAGGGGGCAACCAAGACTTGGCCTCAGAGAAGTGCCAGCACCTGGGGCAACTGACTCAATCTCTCTTGAGCCTCAGTTTCTTCCTCTGTTAAATGGGGTTGGTGTTGCCTTTTTCCTAGAGAGAAAATGAGATAAAACCTAGAAAGGCTTTGGCAGAGGGCCTGGCACATGGTGGGGACTCAAGAATACAACTGAACACTTATTGAGCCTTTAGTAGGTGCCAGACCTCTTCTGAGCATTTTACATGAACTGTCTAGTAGCATAATAATAATTGATGCTATTATTATCCCTCCTTTACAAATGAGAGGACTAAGGTATAGAGAGATCAAGAACTTGCCAAAGGTCACTCTGTTTAACATATGAGTTACCTTTCTCATCCCCTTAACTCTTCCAGGGTTCTTTGTAGTGAGTGAAATTTGCACTCCCTTTGGCTTGAACCCATGCTCCTAGGTTTGGCCCTTGGGAAGGGGCATGTGAACTCACAGATAAGGGAGACCAGGGCTTTAGCCCCAGTCTGGTTTTCTCCTCTCGCTGTCTTTTTAATTTTTATTTTTTGAGATGAGTCTTGATCTGTTGCACAGGCTAGAGTGCAGTGGTGCGATCTTGACTCACTGCAACCTCCACCTCCAGGGTTCAAGTGATTCTCCTGCCTCAGCCTCCTGAACAGTTGGGATTACATATACCTGCCACCAGATCCAGCTAATTTTTGTATTTTTAGTAGAGATGGGGTTTTACTTTGTTGGCAAGGCTGGTCTTGAACTCCTGACCTCAAGTGATCCACCCAACTTGGCCTCCCAAAGTGCTGGGGTTACAGACATGAGCCACTGCACTAAACCCTCTCACTGTCTTTCTCATGTTACATGGATGAGGACCCTGAGGCCCAGTGAGATCCTTCACCCAGGGCTGTTTGCCAGGGAGAACCCAGGACTGGCACCATGTCATGCGGGCTCTGAGGATCAGCATGTCTCTGAATTTGCACCCCAGGATTCCCCCAGGGAGATGTCATTACTGTTCCTGATAAAGATCTCCTTCCTCAGTGTCCCTGTCTCTCTACTCTATGTCTCTGTCCCTGCCTCTTCTTTACGTTTTTCTTTGGGGCTCTCTCTCCATCTTTATCCCAATCTCTCTTCGTCATGTCCTCTCTCTCCACCTCCACATCCCTTGCCCGTTTTTTCCCGTCTCTCCGTCTTTGTGCTTCCTTTCCCGTATCTCAGCAAGTCTCCATTCCCTAAGCCTTCTCTTTCCTTTCTCTGCTATTTCTCTCTTTTTCCTTCTGCCTTCCTCTGTCTCCATCTCTCCTTCTGAGTGTGTTCCTACCTTTCCTTCCGGAGCCTCTCGAAGTTGGCTCAGCTCTTGCCACCCAGATCCTGGTCGCTGCACGCCCTCTGCTGGTGCAGGTGAAGTTTAGATGGCCATCACTAGACAGCCTGTCCCTCTGGTTCCCTCTGCCTCCGACCCTCTTATCTGGAAAGCCTCCTGAGGCCTGGGGCTTTGGAGAAAAAGGCGCAGACTATGCCATGGATGCCTGGAAGCCTCTAAGAAAGGGTCAGTGGCTCATGCCTGTAATCCCAACACTTTGGGAGGCCGAGGCGGGTGGATCACCAGGTCAGGAGATCAAGACTATTCTGGCTAACATGGTGAAACCCTGTCTTTCCTAAAAACACAAAAAATAAAATAAAATAAAAATTAGCCATGCGTGGTGGCAGGCACCTGTAGTCCCAGCTACTTGGGAGGCTGAGGCAGGAGAATTGCTTGGACCCGGGAGGCAGAGGTTGCAATGAGCCGAGATCACGCCACTTGCACTACAGCCTGGGTGACAGAGTGAGACTTCAGCTCAAAAAAAAAAAAAAAAAAAAAACAAGAAAAGAAAAGAAAAGAAAAAAGGGGCACTGCCATCCCTGTCAGACTGGGCTCTCTTACTTGGTAGATGAGTTTCAGAGAGGCAACTCTGTGCCTCCTCCCGACCCCCTGAAGCCGGCTTTCACACCCATTCAGCCTGCATCCATCCATTCATTCAACAGTAACTGAGCTCCTACTGTGAGTCAAGAGTTGCTCTGGGGTCCCAACCAATAGTGTAGTCACTCTTTCTGGAGCACTTGAACTGAGATGAATGGGGATTGACATGCTCTATTAGTGTAAAGGTACACGCTAGATCTTGAGGACTTAGTATTCAAAAAAGAGAATATCTCAATACATTTTTTATATTGGCTATATATTGACAGGGTATGTCTGAATATATAAGGAAAATCTATTATTACTGTTCATTTCACCTGTTCCTTTTTCTTTTAAAAAATAATAAATTGGCGGGGTGCGGTGACTCACACCTGTAATCCCAGCACTTTGGGAGGCTGAGGCAGGTGGATCACGAGGTCAGGAGATCGAGACCAGCCTTGCCAACATGGTGCAACCCTGTCTCTACTAAAAATACAAAAATTAGCTGGGCATGGTGGAGCATGACTTTAGTCCCAGCTACTCAGGAGGCTGAGGCAGGAGAATCACTTGAACCTGGGAGGTGGAGGTTGCAGTAAACCAAGATAGTGCCACTGCACTCCAGCTTGGCGACGGAGACTCTGTCTCTAAATAAATAAATAGTCTGGGTGTGCTGGCTCACGCCTGTAATCCAAGCACTTTGGGAGGCTGAGACAGGCAGGTGGATCACCTCAGGTCAGGAGTTCAAGACCAGCCAGGCCAACATAGTGAAACTCCATCTCTACTAAAAATCCAAAAATAATTTAGCTGGGCACACTGGTGAATGCCTGCAATCCCAGATACTTGGGAGGCTGAGGCAGGAGGACAGTTTGAACCCGGGAGGTAGAGGTTGCAGTGAGCCAAGACTGTGCCACTGCATTCCAGCCTGGCCCACAGGGCGAGATTCTGTCTCAAAAAAAAAAAAAATTACATATGTGGCTCATATTATACTTCCACAGGACAGCGCTGCTCTAGGGACTGGGAATACCAGAGTGAAAAAAACAGACGCTGCCTTGTGGAGCTCATGCACTAGCGGGGGAAACAGAGACAAAACGGATGATGCACTGATGTCAGCACTATGAAGAGCGGTGAAGCAGGGTCGGGGAGAGAGTGTCTCAGGACAGCTGCCTTACATAAAGTAAGTGCCATCTGGGCAGCGATGTGAATGGAGTAAGGGGTGCACTAGCTTGTGCTCTCACACAGTCCAGCCTCCCCACAGGAAATAAGGGGTATGGACAGGTGGGCAGGCATACAGTAGGCACTTAATCCACCAGTCCCTTCCCTCCCCTCCACCCTGCACCATGCAAAGACTCAGCCACCCCAAGCCACCTCTCCCAAGTTTCCGAGTCACAGCCTGGTGCCCATTCACCCATGGCTCCCTCCTCACCCTGCCCAGGGCAAACAGGGTCCCAGCCACTTACTTTCTGCAGTAGGGCTGCCCACCAGGCCCTTGGGCAGGTCCATGAGCCACCCCACTGCTGCGCAGCGGCTGGGAAAACTACCGGCCTCTCTCCTTCAGGGGGAGGGATGGGTAAAGGACCAGCTGCCTAAGCACTCCTGGAAGGAGAAGCAGGGAATGGTGTCCTTAGAGCAGCCACCAAGGGTCGGGGCCTGCCCTGCCCCACCTGTGTCCCAGGACTTCTGGGTCCTTACAACCTGTTTGCCACTCCTACTGGAACCCGAGCAGCTCTGCTCCAACCTGTTTTATGGATTGGAGGTGTGGGCTGGGGAACGGGGTGGCTGACATCAAAGGGGCTAGTGGGTGGTGGGGTCACTGCCTCTCTTCCTCCACATGGCTTCTTGCCAGCCCAGGCTGCCTGGTCCTCTTCCCTGGCCTTTGTCCCAGCCTCCTATCTCCAGGCTTGCCCTCCAGTCTGTCCCCACAGGGCCCCAGAGCCAACCTGCTTCTCCCCTGCTCAGTGCCCTTCCATGGCTCCCAGCACCCTGGGGATGGGCTAGACCCTGGCGCTGGGCTAGACCCTGGCGCTGGGCTAGACCCTGGCCCTGGTCCCCTGCTCAGTGCCCTTCCATGGCTCCCAGCACCCTGGGGATGGGCTAGACCCTGGCCCTAGTGGGCTTGACCACCCACCTCAGCACCACAAATTGCACGTGATGCTCCAGCCACTCTGAGCTGTGGGCCGCTCCCACACCCAGGTCTCTGCCTAAGATGCCCTCCTTCGATTCTTCATCCTGCCTTGGCTCTGCACGGCCTCTTCCGGGAAGCTGGGGACTGTGTCTGGCTCCCACATGGCCCTGGGCAGCTGCTGTTCTTGCCACATCAGCCTGGATTTGGCCGGCTGGCCTCTCACTGGAGTTTGATTCTGCCTCACCCCTGCTCCCAACCCTCCCATGGCTCCCTAGTGCCGCTGGACTAAGTCTCAGTCCCTCAGGCTAGAGGGGGTATCCAGTGGTCCCGGAAGCTCCTGCCTCTTTCTGTCCCTTTTGTCTCCATTAAGCCACCCCTAGGTCTCTCCTCATCATGGCCCCAAACCTGCTGCTCCCCTGGGTTCCAAATCAGGATGCACAAAGTCCCCCATGCCCAGGCCACCTCCTCCTCATTCCTGCTGGCCCCACTTGCAGCTGCTCTGGGCAGTCCCTGCAGCAATGACAGGATTTTGGGGGTCCACGTCCTACCTCCATTCCACCCAGGCTGACTGAATGCCTTAGTGGCTGCACTTGGGGTACTACAGGAGAGACCCGGGCACTGCTATCATCACAGTGGGCAAGGGCGCCCCTTGGGGCCACTGGTTGAGCATGGGCCCGCCTGCCCTCACCCAGCTCTCCCAGCACCTGCTCTCCTGAGCCATGCGGGCCTGCCGCCACATGCTTCTGGAACATTCTGGAAACACGGGTCTTTGAAGAGGGGCCCTTCCAGGGTCTGGACCACCCTGCAGGGTGAAAAGGGGGCAATGGCCTTGGCCAGGCCCTGGCACACGGGCTGGGTTCGAGACAAAGTCCTGAGGGACCCCCAGGGGTGTTAGCTGATCTTGGGGGTCTCATCGTAGTGGGATGCGGACACTGAGACAGAATGTTGCCCTGGCAGGAGCTCTGGGTAGGGTGGGCCTTGGCAGGTTTTCAAGGGCTCTGACAGGATTTTGGGGGGTCTCTGGCTGGATTTTGGGGATCTGTTTCTGCAGGGGTTTCTGACTGGGTTTTGGGGCTCTCTGGCTGAATTTCAGGGGTCTTGATTTCTGTGGAGGTCTCTGGATTTCTGGGGGTCTTGTTGTCTGTGAATGTCTCTGACTGGATTTTGGGGGTTTTGATTTCTGAAGAGGTCTCTGGATTTCTGGGGGATCTGCGCTGGCTGGGTTTCACGGTCCTGATTTCGGGGGTCTGACGGGATTTTAGGGGTCTCGATTTCTGCAGGGGGTCTCTGGATTTCTGGGGGGTCTCTGGATGGATTGGGAGGTCTTAATTTCTGAGGGGGGTCTCTGACTGGATTTCTGGGGGTCTCTGGCTGCATTTCGGGGGTCTCTATTTCTGGGGGCCTCCACTGGATTTCGGTGGTCTCCATTTCTTGGAGGGGGTCTCTGATGGACTTCTGGGCTCTCTGACAGAATCTGAGGTCTGACTGGGTTTGGCAGGGGACCTGCCAGGATGTCTGGGGATCCCTGACGGCCGTCCAGTCGTCTCTGCTGATCTGGGGAGAGTAACAGGATTTTGGGGAAAGTCTCTGGCAGGCTCTGAAGGAGAAGTCTGACAGAATTTTTAGAAGATTCTGACAGGATTTCGAGGGTCACCTATAAGATTTCCTGGAGGGCTCCTTTCAGTGTTTCTGAGGGGATGTGGTCAGGATTTTAACAGGATTTCGGGGGCTCTGACGCTGGGGAATCTCTCCCTCAATACGGGGGGTTTCGCTAGGATTTCGGGAGGCGCTGCTTCAGGGCCACTCTGGGGAACCTCGCCGCGGGGCAGGGCGCACCTGGAGCCACGTCCTATTCTCGGGACACCGCGGACAGCCACCAACGACGAACGGCAGTTGAGTTGAGGGAGGTGAGCGTGAGCTTTTCCCGCCAGAAAAAGAAGGCAAGGTCTCGCGAGTGCGCGTGCGCGGCGTCTTAGCGCCCCGCCCCTCCCCGCCCGGGCTTTTCCTAAGACGCAGGCGCACACCGGCTGCCGACGCGTGGCGCTCTTGTGCGTCATCCGTAACCGTGCGGATGCGCATGCGTAGGGCTGCCTGGGCGGTGCGCCCAAAGCGGTGGGGCGGACGCATGCGCGCTGGCCGAACCGGCGGCGGCTTCTGGGTTTTTGACAGACTGGTGGCCGAAGGCGGGGCCCGGTGCGCCCGCTGTATTGGGGCTCGGGGGTCTTTTCTTGGGCTTCCGGCATCGGTGAAATGGGGCCGAGTAAGGGGTAAATTGAACCGAGAGACTCCTTGTCCATCTCCCATTTCTTTTCTTTTGAGATGGAGTGTTGCTCAGTCGCCCAGGCTGAAGTGCAGTGGCGCGGTCTCGGCCCACTGCCACCTCCGCCTCCCAGTTTCAGACGACTCTCCTGCCTCAGCCTCCTGAGTAGCTGGGACTGCCGAGGCGCCCGCCACCATGTCCGGCTAATTTTTGTGTTTTTAGTAGAGAGGGGGTTTCATCATGTTGGCCAGGCTGGTCTCGAACTCCTGACCTCAGGTGATCCACCCACTTGGTCCTCTCAAAGTGCTGGGATTACAGGTGTGAGCCACCGAGCCCGGCCTGTATTTGTGTACTGTCTGACACCACCTCGCCCCCCACTGGAATGTGAGCCTTATGCAGCGCAGGACTATTTTGGGACTAGGAGAACATGCCTGGCCTAAGGTGGGCACTCAAAAATTTTTTTCTTGCTGAAGGTATGAATAAATGAATGAATTAATGAAATTCATGCCTCTTAACTAGTGGGCAGTGCAGAGTGATGACGATAAGGCCGTGGACCTGGAGTTAGAAATTCTTGGGTTTGAATTTTGGCTCCAACACTTCCTGGCTGTGACCTTGCCATAGTGACTTACCCTCTTTGAGCCTCAATTTTCCTCCCAGGAATGGAGATAATAATGGCTTCTTACGTTACCTTGGGGACTTAAGGTAATAATCCACAGTTTATAGAAGGTCCTTGTTAATTGCTATTTAGTACTGTATTTTGAGTATTAGATGGTGACTTGTAAGGTTTAGGAAGAAACCTGTTTGCCAGGTGGTGTGGCAAGTAGTTAAAAGGTATCAGGCAAACCTAGTGGCGTTGCTGTGTGACCTTGGCAAGTGACTTCACCTCTTTGGACCTCAACTTCTCTAAAATGGGGACAAATAATATCCACTTCTTGGGGTCTTATGAGAGTTTAGTAAGATATATGATGACCAGGCACAGTGGCTCACCCCTCTAATCCCAACAGTTTGGGAGGCTAAGGCGGGCATATCACTTGATCCCAGGAGTTTGAGACCAGCCTGGGCAACATGGTGAAACCCTGTCTCTACTAAAAATACAAAAAATTAGCTGGGTGTGGCGGCACACTCCTATAATCCCAGCTACTTGGGAGGTATAAGAATCACCTGAACCCAGGAGATGGAGACTGCAGTGAGCCAAGATCATTGCATTGCACTCTGGCTTCGGTGACAGAGCGAGAGAGACTCTTCCTCAAAAAAAAAAAAGAAAAAAAAGTACACCAGCTGTTTGCTTAGCTCAGGCAGTTTTTTTTTTTTTTTTTTTTTTTGAGGCAGAGTCTCATTCTGTCACCCAGGCTGGAGTGCAATGGCGCAGTCTTGGCTCACTGCAACCTCTGCCTCCTGGGTTCAAGGTATCAGCCTCTCAAGTAGCCAGGACTATAGGTGCACGCCACCACACCTGGCTAAGTTTTGTATTTTTTAGTAGAGACAGGTTTCACTATATTGGCTAGGCTGGTCTCAAACTCCTGACCTGATGACCAGCCTGCCTCGGCCTCCCAAAGTGCTGAGATTACAGACATGAGCCACCATGCCCAGTCAACTTCTTTAGATTTATTAAATGATTTAGTTCTTTCATTCTGTCATTCCTTTAGTTTATTCCTTCAGCATTTCTTGGTCCTTCCTTTTTTGAGGTCTGGATAATTTTATAAAACCTAAACAAAATTTTGTATAGTTTTAACACACATAAAGTACCAAATTTTGTCATGGCTCAATGAAATATTTCTAGAGTAATGTATTAATGAAACCACCAATATATGAAAAAAGGGTATTATTCACGGGCCAGGAGTCTTCTTCACACTTCCCCCTAATCCGTTACCTTCCAAAGGTAACCACTTTCGGTTGTGGGTTCTGTGTGTGTGTGTATCATGGAGTTTTGCTCTTGTTGCACAGGCTGGAATGCAGTGGTGCAGTCTCGGCTCACCACAACCTCCACCCCCCAGATTCAAGCGGGATTCTCCTGCTTCAGCCTCCTGAGTATCTGGGATTACAGGCATTCCTGGCTAATTTTGTATTTTTAGTAGTGTCAGAGTTTCTCCATGTTGACCAGGCTGGTCTCAAACTCCTGACCTCAGGTGATCTGCCTGCCTTGGCCTCCCAAAGTGATGGGATTACAGGTGTGAGCCACTGCGCCTGGCCTGTTTTCTCTTTTTCTATTCTTTGGAAGTGCTAGTGTAGGATTGATGTTATTTATTTTTTATGTGTTTGGAAGAATTCACCAGCCATCTGGACCTAGAGTTTTCTTTGTGGAAAGACTTTAAATTACAAATTCTGTTTCTTTTATAAAAATACAACTATTCAGATGTTCTGTTTTATTTTTGCTAAGTTGTTTTCAAGGAATTTTTCCATTTTATCTAAAATTTCAAATAATTGCATGAAATTCATAATATTGTCTTACCTTTTTTTGGAGGGGGAGAAACAGGGTCTTACTATGTTAGGCTGGTCTTGAACTCGTGGCCTCAAATGATCCTCCTACCACCTTTTCCTCCCAAAGTGCTGGGGTTACTGGCATAAGCCACCATGTGCAGCCAATCTTTTTAATATCTGTAAGATCTGTGGTGACAGATAATAATTTGTGTCTCCCTGCCCTGACCTGCCCTGCCCTCCCTCCTCCCCTTCCACCTACCCTCCTTTCTCCTTCCTTTCCTCTCCCCCTCCCGCCCCTCTTTTTGAGACAGGGTCTCACTCTGTCAGCCAGGCTAGAGTGCAGTAGTGTGACCATAGCTCACTGCAGCCTCCACATCCTGGGCTCAAGTAATCCTCTCCCACTTCAGTCTCCTGAGTAGGTGGGACTATAACCATGTGCCATCAAGCCCCTGATCTGCTGTTCTTTTTTCAGCTTTTTCCCCCCACCTTCCTGAGTTGAGTGCTTAGGTCCAGGCTGGAGTGCAGTGACATGATCTCGGCTCACTGCAACCTCTGCCTCTTGAGTTCAAGCAATTCTCCTGCCTCTACCTCCTGAGTAGCTGAGATTACAGGTGTGCACCATCATGGCTGGCTAATTTTTGTATTTTTAGTAGAGTCAGGGTTTCACCAATATATTGGCCAGGCTGGTCTTGAACTCCTGACCTCAAATGATCTGCCTGCCTTGGCCTCCTAAACTGCTGGGATTAGAGACATGAGCCACTGTGCCCGGTCGGGTCATTGATTTTTAAATTCTCTTCTAATACATGCATTTAGAATCACCATTTGCCTTCTAAGAACTTCTGTAGCTACACTTGTCACATTTGTTATGTCACATTTCCATTATTATTACTATTATTTTTTGAGACAGAGTCTCGATCTGTCGCCCAGGCCAGAGTGCTGTGGCACGATTTTGGCTCATGCAATCTCCACCTCCTGGGTTCAAGCGATTCTCCTGCCTCAGCCTCCCAAGTAGCTGGGATTACAGGCATGCACCACCACACCCAGCTAATTTTTGTATTTGTAGTAGAGATGGGGGTTTCTCCATGTTGGCTAGGCTGGTCTCCAACTCCTGACCTCAAATGATCTGCCTGCCCCAGCGCCCCCAGACTGCTGGGAGTATAGGCATGAGCCACCATGCCTGGCCACATTTCCATTATTATCAATTCAAAATATTTTCTAATTTGACCTGAGTGATAATTTTTAGAGATATATTGCTTACTTTCCAAATATTTTATGACTTCCCTGCTATCTTTTTGTTATTATTTCCTACTTAATTCACTGTGGTCAGAGAACATACAAACATACTCTATATGATTTCACTTCTTTGACGTTGTTGAGACTTGCTTTATCATCCGGGATTTGGTCTATTTTAGCAAATGCTTCATGTGTATTTGAAAAGAGCCAGGCACAGTGGCTCATACCTGTAAGCCCAGCACTTTGGGACACTGAGGTGAGTGGATCACCTGAGGTCAGGAGTTCAAGACCAGCCTGGCCAATATGGTGAAACCCTGTGTCTACTAAAAATACAAAATTAGCCAGATGTGGTGGTGGGCATCTGTAATTCCAGCTACTCAGGAGGCTGAGGCAGGAGAATTGCTTGAACCTGGGAGGCAGACGCTGCAGTGAGCTTAGATCTTGCCACTGTACTCCAGCCTGGGCAAGACAGAGCGAGACTCCATCTAAAAAAAAAAAAAAGAGTGCATATCCTGCAGGTCAACTATGGCAGGTCAAGTTTGTTAATCATGCTGTTCAAATCTTTAATATCTTTACTGATCGATACTTACACTGAATGATTAGATTTTTCCATTTCTCCTTTCAGTTCTGTCATTTTTGCTTTATGTATGTTGAAGCTGTATTATTAAATACATTCAGATTTAGAATGGTTATATTTCCTGGTGACTTGACCCCTTTATCACCTGGAAATGTCCTTTTTTTACTTCTAGCAGTGCTTTTTGCCTTAATGGCTACTTTGATATACAGATTAGCTTTCTTTGGTTAGTGTTTATATGGTATATCTTTTTCATCCTGTAACTTTCCATCTTTTTGTGTGCTTGTATTTAAGGCATGTCTCTTGTAACAGCATATAGTTGGGTTGTTTTTTTGCTGACTGCTGATTTTTGTCTTTACCGAAACTCTCAGCGAAGTGTGATATCTACATAGAACAGTCCATAGATCATAAATGATAAGCTTTATGAATTTTCAGAAATTGAACACATCTTTGTTATCTAAACCCAGATCAAGATGCAACATACTAGCTGGGCATAGTAGCTTATGCCTGTAATCCCAGCAATTTGGGAGGGTAAGGGAGGCAGATCATGAGGCCAGGAGTTCAAGACCAGCCTGACCAACATGGAGAAACCCTGTCTCTACTAAAAATACAAAAATTAGCGGGGCATAGTGGTGCATGCCTGTAATCCCAGCTACTCAGGAGGCTGAGGCAGGAGAATTGCTTGAACCTGAGAGTTGAAGGTTGCAATCAGCCAAGATTGTGCCATTGCACTCTAGCCTGGGTGACAGAGCAAGACTCCGTCTCAAAAAAAAAAAAAAAAAAAAGATACAACATACTTCCTGCCTCTAAGACTCTTCCTCATGGCTCCTTCCAGTCCCTACTTTCCCAAGGGTAACTTTTACCCTAATTTCTAATGGCATAGATAAGCTTTATTTTTTTTTATACTCAGAAAAAATAAAACTATACAGAAACTCTTTTGCTTCTAGTTTTTTTTTTTTTTTTTGCTAAATGTCTTATAAGATTCAACTATATTATTGCATGTAGTTGTAGATCAGAAAACCTGTGTCTTTTATTTGGAGTATTTAGTGTCAGTCACTGAAAAATATCTTTATACAGTATTAAAAAAACTTAAACATTTATAAAGTAAACATAATTAACCCCCATATACCTAACGTGTAGCTTTAGCAATAATTAACATTCTACCTTATTTTATTTTATTTATTTATTTTTTTAACAGGATCTCTCTCTGTTGCTCAGGCTGTAGTACAGTGTGGCACATTCTTGACTCACTGCAACTTCCACCTCCCAGGCTCAAGAGATCCTCCCACCTTGGATCTGTGAGTTGAAGTCTTTCATCAATTTTGTAAAATTCTTGGCTAGTAGTTCTTTAGTATTGCTTACTCCTCATTGTCTTTTTCCTCTCTTCTAGGACTCTAGTATGTGTTTCTTAAACTTTTTAACCAGAACCTGTGTGTGTCATATGTTTTTAATGCATTTCCCCTATTTCTTTGTCAATTAATCTAGATATTTTCTGTTGATCTGTTTTCCACTGTGTCTAATCTTCTGTGGGACCAATCTACTGAATTTTTATTTTATTTATTTATTTATTTGAGATGGAGTAGCTGGGATTACAGACACGAGCCACCACGTCCAGCTAATTTTTGTATTTTTAGTAGAGACAGGGTTTCACCATGCTGGCCAGGATGGTCTCGATCTCCTATGTTTGCAATCTGCTTGCCTCAGCCTCCCAAAGTGCTGGGATTATGGGTGTGAGCCACCGCACCTGGCCCCTGAATTTTTATTTTAATTAATTTATTTTTAAGTTCTATAATTTTTTTTGCCTTAAAATGGCAGTAACCCAAAAGAAATTAAAAAAATAAATAAAACAAAAAAATATTTAAAAAAAGAAAAATATAAAATGGCAGTAATCTTCATTGGCAATAACTTCTAGAATTTATATTGGATTCTTCCCCCTCCTTAGAGTCCAGTTCTCTGATGAAATTATCCATCTTTTAATCTATTTGGGGGGAACATTTTAATCATAGTTATTTGAAAGCCTATATCTGAGAGGTCTAATATCTGGATCACCTTTAGGTATATATTTCTAGTATATGTTGTTTTTTTTTTCTGGGTTTTCTGTCATTTGGTCTCGTTCCCTGGCAAGACTGTAATTTTTAAATTAAAATATAAAAATTGTGCTCTCTGGATGGTATTATCTTCCTTTGGAAAGAATTTAATTTTTTTCTGTCATGGTGCTATATCTGTCCGTGTGTTTGGACAGATCCCCTTGATCCAGTTGAGGCTGTTCTGTTTATGGTTTGCCCCTACTTCTTGGGTATAGCTTTTCCCAGCTGTTATCTAAAAGCTTGAGGTGTTTACCAGCTCTCTTCTCCTTGGCAGACTCTGGATTCCAATTCCTGTTTCCCCAATGCTATAACACTACCAAACTCTATGCTTAGTCTTTACCCTTTTGGCAGCAGCATTCTGCTTGATTTCTTGTTTTTTGCTTTCTTTTTCTTTCTTTTTTTTTTTTTTGAGACTACGTCTTACTCTGTTGCTAGGCTCGAGTACAGTGGTACAATCTTGGTTCGGCTCACTGCAACCTCCTTCTCTGGGGTTCAAGCGATTCTCCTGCTTCAGCCTCCTGAGTAGCTGGGATTACAGGCATGTGCCACCAAAACCAGCTAATTTTTTAAAATAGAGACAGGGTTTCACCGTATTGGCCAGGATGGTCTCAACTTCCTGACCTCGTGATCCGCCTGCCTTGGCCTTCCAAAGTGCTGGGATTACAGGTGTGAGCCACCAAGTCCAGCCGGTTTTTTGCTTTCTTAGTGTTCTTCCACTATAAGCACAGTATTTAGGAAGTGGCGAATGCTCTGAGGGGAAATTGCATGCAGAATGTTAGCCTCTCTTCATTATGCTTCCCTTCTCTCTGGAATCGTAATTCCAATTTCTAGCTGCATTGGTTGCCCTTGATGCCTCCAAATGTTTGCTTTTATTTAATTGTAGTCAGCTTTTTTTTTTTTTTGGTAACAGGGTCGGCCAGGCATGGCAGCTCACACCTGTAACCCCAGAACTTTGGGAGGCTGAGGTGGGCAGATTCACCTGAGGTGGTGAGTTTGAGACCAGCCTGATCAACATGGAGAAACCCTGTCTCTACTAAAAATACAAAATTATCTGGGTGTGGTGGCACATGCCTGTAATCCCAGCTACTCGGGAGGCTGAGGCAGGAGAATTGCTTGAACCCAGGAAGCAGAGGTTACGGTGAGCCAAGATTGCGCCATTGTACTCCAGCCTAGGCAACAAGAGTGAAACTCCATCTCAAAACCAAAACGAAACAAACAAAACAGTGTCAGGGGTTCAGTAAATATTTGTTGAATTAATAAATGTGTTACAAATTGGCGAGGCATGGTGGCTCACGCTTTGGGAGGCTGAGGTGGGTGGATCACCTGAGGTCAGGAGTTCAAAACCAGCCTGGCCAAACATGGCGAAACCCAGTCTCTACCAAAAATGCAAAAATTGGCCAGGTGTGGTGGCGAGCACCTGTAATCCCAGCTACTTGGGAGGCTGGAGCAGGAGAATCACTTGAACCTGGGAGGTGGAGGTTGCAGTGAGCCAGGATTGAGCCACTGCACTCCAGCCTGGGCAGCAAGAGTGAAATTCTGTCTCAAAAAGAAAACAAAACAAACCGACATCAACAACAACAACAAAACAGTGTCAGAGGTTCAGTAAATTTTGTTGAATTAATAAATGTTACAAATTGGCTGGGCATGGTGACTCACACCTGTAATCCCAGCACTTTGGGAGGCTGAGGTTGGTGGATCACCTGAGGTCAGGAGTTCAAGACCAGCCTGGCCAACATGGCGAAACCCCATCTCTACCAAAAATACAAAAATTAGCCAGGCGTGGTGGCGCATGTCTTTAGTCCCAGCTATTTGGGAGGCTGAGGCAGGAGAATCACCTGAACCTGGGAGGTGGAGGTTGCAGTGAGCCAAGATCACACCACTGCACTCCAGCCTGGGTGACAAAGTGAGACTCTGTGTCCCTCATGCCCCAAAAAACAAAGTTTTTTGAATTAACACTTTTTCTTCAGTCAAAAAATCTGGATAATATCAGGGAATACCAGACCTGGCAACTGAATAGATGTTGGGGGTCTCACCCAGGTGTGTGAAGCCACTGGGAGGAAGATGCTGAAATAGCCTGAGATGTAGTGGTTGTGGGTGGGTCCATGGGTTTTTCCTGGAGGAAGTGAGTCCCAGGAGAGAGTGGTCCATCCTCATCCTTTATTGCTTTCTTCCTTTCTAATTGAGCTAACGCCCAGTTACGCCTTCAAAGATCTTCAGCACTGAGAGGCTTTCAGGCCTCCTCCTCTATAACATAGTAATGTAAGGTGGAGATCAGCTGCTAGTAAAGCACTAAATGCAAAAGGTAAAACCATAAAGTTAATGAAAGAAAACATAGGAAAGTATTAAGGACTTCTTTTAGAGATCCCAAAAGGATGAATCATAAGTCAAAAAAATTAATTCGATTACATCAGTATTAAGGGTTTCTATTCATCAAGAATCCCAAGGGCCAGGATCATGAGATGAAATGATGGACCAGGGGAAGATGACTGCGACATCTAAAATTGACAAGAGCCTGGGTGCCGTGGCTCACGTCTGGAATCCCAGCACTTTGGGAGGCCAAGGTGGGCAGATCACCTGAGGTCAGGAGTTTGAGACCAGCCTGGCCAACAGATTTTGTATGTTTGTACTGATAATCCAAAAATTAGTCCGATGTGGTGGCGCATGCCTGTAATCCCAGCTATCTGGGATGTTGAGGCAGGAGAATCGCTTGAACCCCGGAGGTGGAGGTTGTAGTGAGCTGAGATTGTGCCACTACACTCCAGCCTGGGCAACAGAGCGAGACTCTGTCTCAAAAATGATAAAAAGTAAAATAAAGACCTAGCGTGGTGGCTCATGCTTAGCCCTTATAGTGGCATAGTCCCTAAAAGAAGTCCTTAATACTTTGCTACATTTTCTTTTATTAACTTTATTGTTTAACTTTTGCATTTAGTGCTTTACTATCAGCTGATCTCTACCTGTAATCCCAGCACTTTGGGAGGCCAGTGTGGGAGGATCACCTAAAGTCAGGAGTTTGAGACCAGCCTGGCCAACATGGTGAAACCCGGGTTCTACTAAAAATAGAATAATAAGCTGGGCATGGTGGTGGGTGCCTATAATCCCAGCTACTCAGGAGACTGAGGCAGGAGAGTCGCTTGAACCCAGGAGGCAGAGGTTGCAGTGAGCTGAGATTGCGCCATTGCACTCCAGCCTGGGCAAGAGAGTGAGGCTCCATCTCAAACAAGCCACTGTGCCTGGCCTATTTTTTATTTATCAAAAGTATATTTATCAAAACTATGCACATACACACAGACTATACCTGACACCTTTAGAAGTTGACAGAAATATAAACAAGCATAAAGATGCAGTGTTAAATCACACCTGCCTAAAATTCACTGCAATTAGACTGTACTGTGGTAGTGCTTTTGCAGCCACCTTCTGTTGCTGTCGCAGTGAGCCCAAATGCTGTGGGTATCTGCTCAAAATGCTGTGTGATGCTAATCATCTTCCAGTGAGCAGTCTCTCTCTTTCCTAAATCATATATTGCAGTAAAATGATCTCTTAAGTGGCCCGGTGCGGTGGCTCACGCCTGTAATCCCAGCACTTCAGGAGGCCAAGGCGGGTGGATCACGAGGTCAAGAGATTGAGACCATCCTGGTCAACATGGTAAAACCCCACCTCTACTAAAAATACAAAAAATTAGCTGGGTATGGTGGTGCATGCCTGTAATCCTAGCTACTCAGGAGGCTGAGGCAGGAGAATTGCTTGAATCCAGGAGGCGGAGGTTGCGGTGAGCCGAGATCGCGCCATGGCACTCCAGTCTGGGTAACAAGAGCGAAACTCCGTCTCAAAAAAAAAAAAAATTCTTGAGGTTATCATATATTTTTCATTGTGTTTAGTGCAATGTCGTAAACCTTGAGGAACACCGTGGGACCCATATGAAGTGCCATTAATGATGCTGTAAGTGCTACCATGAAGCAAAGAAAAGTTATGACATACCGGAAAAAGTTGACTTGCTCGATGTGCAGGTTATAGTCTGCAGCTGCACTTGCCACCATTTCAGACACACAGTTCACCTTATCAACAGAAGACATAAGCTTGGGGTTACCCTAAGTATAGTACCATACTGTAAATGCAATTTCTCTTCCTTATGGGTTTTTTTTCTTTTTGAGATGGATTTCACTCTTGTTGCCTAGGCTGGAGTGCAGTGGCACAATTTCAGCTCACTGCACCTTGTGCCTCCTGGGTTCAAGCGATTCTCCCGGGTTCAAGCCTGGCTAGCATGGTGAAACCCTGCCTCTACTAAAAAGACAAAAATTAGCCAAGCGTGGTGGCAGGCGCCTGTAATCCCAGCTACTTTGGAAGCTGAGGCAGGAGAATCTCTCTTTTTTAAAATTTATTTATTTTTATTTTTATTTATTTATTTTTTTAAAGATGGGGTTTCACCATGTTGTTCAGGCTGGTCATGAACTCCTGACCTCAGGTGATCCGCCTGCCTTGGCCTCCAAAGTGCTTGGATTACAGGCGTGAGCCACCATGCCCGGCCAGGAGAATCTCTTGAACCCAGGAGGCAGAGGTTGTAGTGAGCAGAGATTACGCCACTGGACTCCAGCCTGGGCAACAGAGCAAGACTCCGTCTCAAAATATGTATATATATATATAGGAAGCCGTTGGTTTGGACTGAGCTCCTTCACTAGGCCTGAGAGACCAGTGGAGTCACTCATGCTGTAGTTCCATGTCAGCAATCTGAAACTAAGTTACCTGACCTCTGAGAAATTAGTAGAGAGGAGAGAGAGATAATAGCCACATCTCCTAGCTAGCAAGATAAAGGAGTCCCCTCTGTTTGAACTTTTACAAGTAAAGTAACTCTGTTTATTTGTTTTGAGACAGAGTCTCACTCTGTCCCCAGGCTGGAGTGCAGTGGCATGATCTTGGCTCACTGCAACCTCCGCCTCCCAGGTTCAAATGATTTTTCTGCCTCAGCCTCCCGAGTAGCTGCGATTACAGGTGCCTGCTGCCACACCTGGCTATTTTTTTTTTAATTTATAGAATGAGGTACTGCCCTATTCTAAAATTGCAAATAAAAGCCAGTGTGAGGATACTGTGAGAAAGCAGCCATCCTCAAGCCAAGGAGAGAGGCCTTAGAAGCAGCTAAACTTGGCCGGGCGCGATGGCTCACGCCTGTAATCATAGCACTTTGAGAGGCAGTGGTGGGCAGATCACCTGAGATTGGGAGTTCATGACTAGCCTGGCCAACATGGTGAAACCTCATCTCTACCAAAAATACAAAAATTAGCAGGGCGTGGCAATGTGCACCTGTAGTCCTGGCTACTCACGAGGCTGAGGCAGGAGAACTGCTTGAACCCGGGAGGCAGAGGTTGCAGCAGTGAGCTGAGATTGTGCCACTGCACTCCAGCCTGATGACAGAGTGAGACTCCATCTCAAAAAAAAAAAAAAGGCCGGGCGAGATGGCTCACACCTATAATCCCAGCACTTTAAGAGGCTGAGGTGGGCAGATCACCTGAGGTTGGGAGTTTGAGACCAGCCTGGCTAACATGGTGAAACCCTGTCTCTACTAAAAATACAAGAATTGGCTGAACGTGGTGGCAAGCGCCTGTAGTCCCAGGTACTTGGGAGGCTGAGAGGCACTAGAATCACTTGAACTTGGGAGGCAGAGATTGCAATGAGCCGAGATTGGGCCACTGCACTCCAGCATGGGTGACAGAGCGAGACTCCATCTCAAAAAAAAAAAAAAAAAAAAAAAAGTTGACTTGTATTCATTGTATTCACTGTTGGTTTCCTGAGTGGGTGAGTCTATTGGGTGATCTAGCCCTCATCCTGGGCTTCCCCGGAGAAAGTAAATGCCGTGTCTGGGTCCTAGATGGGACTCAGCACAGGGGAGGATCAGATTAGCCTTCTCCCTGGTGAGTCATGAGGGAGGATTTTAGTGGGGGACAAGAAATGCTCTGGGGAAGGACGAAGTCGACAGACCACCAAAGGCAAGCTCTGTGAGCTTCCAAGTTTGGATGAGGCATCAGGCCTGGAAATGATGGAGTTTGAGGTGATGATCAGAGAGGGACAGTTGGAGGAACAAAGAAAGAGAAACAGCAAGTTGGAGATGGGTCGGTCCGTCAGGGGAGTCAGGGCAAGATGGAGAGGGCGAACATAGGGTGTGGACATGCAGAGTCGAGGCTGGAGGTGACACGGGCAGGACGCGAGTGGGGCTGGATAACAGTCCCCCAAAGATGATTACCCTCTAATTCCTGGAACCTGTAAATACGTTGTCCAGGTGGGTTCAGTCCAATTGCGTGAATCCTTCAAAGTAGAGAACTGTCTCTGCCAGAAGAGGAAGGCATACCAGAGATGGGATGCAGGGGTTGGCAGAGTCCCCCGTGAGGCTGGGCTGTGGCTCTGCGATGTCAGGCCCACGTGCAGTAACTGGAGAGAGGCCTCTTGGAGCTAAGCGTGGGTGGCCCCCAGCTGACAGCTGTAGGGCTGTGTGCCCCACAGGGTCATGGGGTGAGCCTTATGCTGTGCTGAGGCACAGGATCCGAGAAATAAAGAAACAGGACACAGAAGTACAAGAAAATGCAGCTGAGCTCAGGGGGCCACGCCACCTATAAGTGGAGTCAGGTGAGGCCCCGAATGTCCAGAAGCATGAGTATTTATTGTGCATAGGTTAGGGGGCAGGGCAGTAAGTGAAATCATCTTTAAGGATAGTGATAGAGTCGTGAGCAATAAAACATGGGGTCCTCCCCCATTAGGTCACCTAGGCTTGAAGGTGGGCCATGTGCAGTGAAGAGGGTGCAGTGTGCAATACTTCTATCTATGGGCAAACTACTTCTAAGATTTATAGGAGGATGCTTTAAGTCACATAGCACTGACAGAGCTGTCAAGGTTACCGCTGTGGGTAACCCCACTTATAGGCACCGAGGAATGAGAGCTAAGCAGAACCCTGGCATGGTTAGGGCTTGAGGAATATCTCACTTTATAGTGTTACCACTCAGCTATTTCCTTTTATATAATCCTTTACATAATCATATATTAGTTTATAGAATTAGGGCTTGACGAATCCCTTTATATAATCCTCAATATATAATCATATAATAGTTGATAGTATGAGTGACTAAAAAGTATTTCCCTACATATATACCTATAATTATATCTTAGTTCATTCTGAGGAATGCCTAGAGTGGACACAGTACAGAGCATGAATTAAGGAATAAGCAGCTTATAATCACAGGAATGCCTAAGAGCAGACACTGTGCAGAGCATGATTTAAGGGAAAAAGTTATGCCAGGACAAGAATCCATGGCCCAGGTGGCAGCGTTCAGAATCGTAAAGATACCCGCTGTATGGCAGGCTTGGGGCGAGAGCCACTCCTCCTGATAAAGGAGTTGTAGGACCTTGCTCCAGTTCTTGTGCAAGGCTGCCCTCAGACTAGCAATCCACCTTGGTGACTGTGAACTTATCAGCTCTTGCTACCGTGCTGCTTGAAAAGCATCTTCCCATAGAACCCATTGGAAGCTGCCAGAAGGTGGCAGTAACCCTGACAGCTCTGTCACTGCTAGGTGACTTAAAGCATCCTCCTATAAATCTTCCTAGAATTAGTTTGACCATAGATAGAAGTATTGCACACTATGCATGGCCCACCTTCAAACCTCGGTGACCTAATGGGGGTGGACCCCTTACTGCTCACGGCCCTTGCCTTCATGGGAATGGGCCCCTTGCTGTGCACTGTCCACCTCCTGCCCTAGGTAACCTATTGGGGGTGGACCCCATGTTTTATTGCTCACGACCCTATCACTATCCTTAAAGATGATTTCACTCACTGCCCCGCCCTCTACCCATACACAATAAATACTCATGCTTCTGGACATTTGGGGCCTCGCCTGACTCTGCTTATAGGTGGCGTGGCCCCCCGAGCCCGGCTGCGTTTTTCTTGTACTTCTGTGTCCTGTCTCTTTATTTCTCGGCTCCTGCACCTCAGCACAGCATAAGGCTCACCCCACGACCCTGTGGGGCCCTCAGCCTTACATCTGGCTCCCAATGTGCCCTACAACCGCCACCTTCTGGCAGCTTCCAATAGGTTCTATGGGAAGATGCTTTTCGAGCAGCACAGTAGCAAGAGCTGATAAAGTTCACAGTCACCAAAGTGCATTGCTGGTCTGAGGGCAGCCTTCCACAAGAACTGGAGCAAGGTCCTACAACTCCTTTATCAGGAGGAATGGCTCTTGCCCCAAGCCTGCCATATAGCGGGTATCTTTACAATGCTGAACGCTGCCGCCTGGGCCATGGATTCTTGTCCTGGCATAACTGTTTTTCCCTTAAATCATGCTCTGCACCGTGTCTGCTCTAGGCATTCCTCTGATTATAAGCTGCTTATTCCTTAATTCATGCTCTGTACTGTGTCCACTCTAGGTATTCCTCTGATATGAACTAAGATATAATTATAGGTATATATGTAGGGAATATTCTTTAGGCATTCATACTTTGAACTATTATATGATTATATATAGAGATATATATAAAGGGATTGTACAAGCCCTGATTCTATAAACTAATATATGATTATATAAAGGATTATCTAAAAGGAAATAGCTGACACTATTTAGATGTTTTAGAAGACAGGACCCAGGGCTCTCTTTATAGTAACACTATAAAGTGAGATATTCTTCAAGCCCTAACTGTGCCAGGGTTCTGCTTAGCTCTCATTCCTTGGTGCCTATATGGGGGGTTACCCACAGACAGCTACTGAGAATGTGGGGACCTCAGTCCCACAAGCCCAGGAACTCGATTCTGCTGAAAATCTGAATGAGCTTGAAAGCAACTTCTTCCCAGAGCCTTCCAGTGAGAACTCAGGTGGGGGCTGGTGGAGCCATCCTGGATTTCTGACCAGGATGATCTGGGAAGTAATGCATTTGTGTTTGTTTGTTGTTTGCATTGTTTTAAGTGGCCAAGTTTGTGCCCATTTGTTATGGCAGTAACGGTATAGGGGCCAACTGGACAGACAGGCCTGGAGTGAAAGAGTTGGGGGCCAGGCACAGTGGCTCAAGCCTGTAATCCCAGCACTTTGAGAGGCCGAGGTGGGAGGTTTGCTTGAGCCTAGGAGTTCAAGACTAGCCTGAGCAACATAAGGAGACCCCATGTCTATAAATAATATAAAAATTAGCTGGGCATGGCAGCACACACCTGTGGCCTCAGCTACTCGAGAGGTTGAGGTGGGAGGATCGCCTGAGCCTGGGAGGTTGAGGCTGCAGTGAGCCGTGATTGTGCCACTGCACTCCAGGCTGGGTGACAGAGTAAGACCCTGTCTCAAAAAAAAGCTGAGAGTTGAGAGTGCAGACAGGGCTGGAGGTGACAGGGTTGGGTGCTGAGTGGATAGATGGGGTTAGAGGACAGATGTCTGAATGAGAAAACCAAGCCTGGGAGACTTAGGCAAGACCTAGCACAGCCACCTGTCATGCTCAGAGCTGGGACTGGGGGACTTTGCTGTGGCCTGGTTGGCAGGGGGTTGGGGACAAATCCTGAAAGGAGATGGCGTGGTTAGATGTAAGTAAGAACTTTTATTTCCATATGGTGCTTGGGGTGGGATCTGATGGGGGCTTCAGGGAGGTGCTCCCCAGTCCCCACCCCTACAGCTGCCGGGAGGGCCTAAAGATGTACAGTAAGTGGGTCTTTCGGGGGAACAGCCTGGAGTGGGAGAAGCCCTGGGTCCTCTCTTCTAAAACGTCGTCACGGGTCCCCTCACGGAGCCCATCCCGGATGGCCTGCAGGCGGTGTCGCTTCTCACTGAGCCAGTGGCCACCCTCAGGGACATCCTGGTGGGACCTCTGCCGTGGCAGCTTCATGATCCAGAAGGCCACCCGGGGATGGAGTTCTGCGTGGTAGCTGTTCATGGCCTTTTGGATGGGCACCGGGGCCTCCTTCTCCTCCATCCTGGGTACCTGGGGAGGAAGAACAAGGAGACCCTTTCATACTCCAAGCAGCACCCCAGGATGGCCACTACCCACTGACCTATTCAGCCCACTTTGCAGATGACAGGGTGCTTTGCAGGTTCAAAAGCCCTGTTTGAGGTTTACAAAGCACTTGAGTTTATACTTAAGGATTAAAAATACTCAGGTTTATAGAATGGTTTGGGATGGAAATTCATTTGGGGGCTTTCAGAAGGGAGGTAATGGAGCACTTCAGGGATTATAATGCCTGTTGGGATTACAGAGCACTTTAGGGTTAAATCCTCTCTGAGGTTTAGAGGGTAGCAGTTTAAAATGTACAAAGCACTTTGGGACTAAAAGCTCTTGGGTTTACTGAAGACTCAGGATCATAAATGCAATGTGTGATCCTTCATTCGTCCTGGATCAAAAGCTTTCAAGGACAGCTTTGAGTCAAGGGAGGAAGTTTGAATACAGACTGAGTGTCTATTTGGTGCTTGCAATTCAAAGGGTGGCCTGCTGTTGTGAGGTATACAAATTAATGGGTCCCACCCCACCCAGCCCTGCTTAATTAGTCTGCCTTTTAGTATGATGAGGTCTGAGAAGCCCTGTAGGAGACTGTTATGGGTTAAATTGTTTCCTTCTGAATAGGCTCGGAGGCTCATCCCTGTAATCCCAGCACTTTGGGAGACTAGGGTGGGCAGATCACAAGGTCATGAGTTTGAGACCATCCTGGCCAACATGACAAAACCCCATCTCTACAAAAAATAGCCAGGCATGATGGCACGTGCCTGTAATCCTAGCTACTTGGGAGGCTGAGGTGGGAGAATCGCTTGAACCTGGGAGGCGGAGGCTGCAGTGAGCCAAGATCATGCCACTGCACTCCAGCCTGGGTGACAGAGCAAGACCCAGTCAAAAAAAAAAACTGCATTGTTTCTTCCCCAAATTAATATTTTGAAATCCTAACCTCTAATACCTCAGAATGTGGCCTTATTTGGAACTAGGGTCATTGCAGATATAGTTAGTGAAGATGAGGTCATTAGAT